>OY998242.1:23077571-24398670 GCA_963922005.1 Cornus suecica
TTGGAATTTGATGGACTGGAACAGGGTCGTGCATATATATTTGTATATATGTATGTATAAACCTAGATGTATTGAGTGAAAATATCTGAATTTGAGAGGTTGTGGAAAGGTGAGGAAGAGTTTCATAAATATTTCTTGTTTAGGCCTAAACTTCGTGTGGGCTGATATAAATTTATTTTCATGTCAATTAGGAGGAAGTTAAAACTATTTTTAGGAGGTTCGTGAACCAAATAAGGGTCGGTGGACATCTCATCTTATGTGGGGATAGGTATTTTTTCTGTACCGCTCTGTTTCCCAAAGTGATCATGTAATTTCAATGTGTCAGACAATTTTTAATCTTGAAGCCTATATGTTATAGTTTGTTTTCTGTAATTACTGCCTTTGCGTATATGGACTAGTCAAAATGTCCAGCTTCGCATGAAGAAACTGATCACCGATTTGCATTATCTCACCAAAGAATGACATATATCCGTTAATGCTTCTCTTTGTATGTGGCTGCAGCTAAGCACCAAGATTTGTATTGTTACTGATACGTTATTTTCATTATCTAATCTAAGACTAAGAATGACATATATCTGTTAATGACATGTTATAATATTTTTTTGTCTGATCCTATTATCTCCCAGTTTAAATGGTGTTTCATTTTGCAGTTGATATAGAGTTTTAGTTGCATGCCTGTGAGTTACCAAATCCATTTCCTGTTAGAAGCGGAAGTTGACCAAAATAAATATTTTATTGGCTTGTCCATCCATTTGGAGTATGGTACGTGCAGTTTCTGTCTTCAAATTGATAAACTACATCTTCATTTATGTTAATTCATGATTCCAATATCGGATTGGTTTCTGTTTTCAGATGTTCTAAAACTCCTCTATTTTTGTCTAAAACTCGTCTATTTTTGGATTTTTAGAACGGGTTATATGTGTAATCTGATGCTTTGAGATTGTTGTTATTCTTTGAGGAGTGAGGGTCTTTAATGTGAGAGGCATGAGCAGATTGGGTTAAAGTGTTGTTGGGCATCCTTGTTTTGTGGTGAGCCTTCATCTATCTCCTCATAAAGTTCTTGGAGTTCACTTTAGTTCCACTTACATCACTAGCACCACAAGCAACAAACCATGCACATCTATTTGTTTCTATTACTTCTCTGTTTCAGTACTCTTTTTTTGGTTCCTTGGCAGTCTTGTTTTTTATATGGGTAATTGCCTCATAATAAGGTTGGAACAGACGTGGTTGATTTGAAACTTTGCACGTTGTTGGCTTTAATTTGGGTAAAGGATACAGCCTTTTACTTCACCTCGAAGCCTAGATTAAGGTGCAAATTTCTTAGGTTGTTCGAGTTTGCTTATAGTTAGTTTTTGTTTTTGAATCTGTCTTGTTATAGCTCTTATGAATTTTTTTTCATTTAGGTTGAGAAATAAGCCTATTTACTGCAAAAGCGACTTGTCAACTGCACTGCGAACTTCCTTTTGCTGTTAATCTGTTATGCAGTCAGTGACTATTGAGCATGAAGAGTTTTTTGGGCTTGTGCATAAGAAGGTATACTGCAAATCCAAATTGACAACTAGTATTTTGCTTCTTTGACTTGTCAGCTCTATCATGTCCAGTTGATGTTAAAGAATAGCATGTATTTTTAATAGCTTTCTGTATTTTAGCATGTTGAGGCTTGAAGATAGTTACATGCAATCTCTCTCTGTTTGCTTCTTCTCAATCATTGATAAGAAGTAATGATTCAAGTATTATGATTTTGAATTATTGTTTTCATGTAATTGATAAGTAAAAGAGCAATAGAAAATAGAACGAATGAGAAAGGAAAGATAGCTGTATTTATTGTAGGATGCACAAAATACTAATATTTTTTGGGTTCTTTTTATCTTTTTGTGTAATAGCTAAATGTCATCTAACTATAAATTTCTCTCGTTTCTGCTCATACATTCCTAATATATCTGTGCCTGGTGTCACACTTTGGTTTTTTAGATTCCATTTAACCTTTTTTTATGCTTAAAATGTCGATCTGTAATTTTTTGTATTTGGGTAAAGAGGATTATGGGTTTGTTGATTTATTTCTATTTTTATTCCTGAATGATGGCTTATTTTATCTTTGTTATGGATCAAGTTATGGGTGTTTGACTTTTGTTTCGACCGCGTGTGGTTGTCAGCGGTAAAGAAGCCATGAAGGCATATCGGGCTGCCCGTGAGAAAAGTGATCAGGCTGCTGAAGTGGATGTTGGCGATGAAACCTCGTCGGCATTAATAGATAGAGTAAGTCTATAAAGTTTTGAAAAACAAATAACAAAATAACAGATGCATAGTATTTTCTATTTGCTGGTATTTATCTTGTTGATATTGAGTATATTTAATGATTTTGATAATTTGGCTGGACCTTTGCTTCTTAATAAGTTGATTAATTAAACAAGGTATTGTTGATTTGTTCTTTTACTTAGGATAGTGTAATCATCTCTAACCTTAGGATAGTTGCCCCTGAAACAAGCCCCAACAAGGACTTTAGTTGATGTTTATCTGCATTTCCATTTATACCTTAGTTGAAATAGTTGCCCCTGAAAACATTTGTACCTTAGCTGAAATAGGAAGGTGGATATTTGTTGAGTTTACTTTAGTTGATGTTTATCTGCATTTCCATTTACACATGCTTGCCCAATATCCTTTGCGGGACTACTTACCAAAACATTTTCCTGGACCTCTGTTTTTCTACAATATGATAGTCAACTAGTGACTCGTGTTGCCAATATTTATTATTCTTTTCCTTTTGTTTTATGGAACAATTTTTATGATAATATATATTTCTTTCTATTCTTTATTTTCATTTATTTATTTATTTTGTGTGCAGGTTTTGACTTGGGCATAAGAAGGATCGGTGCAATTATTTTTTTATTAGTTTTTGTACTAGTACTTTTGAATGTGTTGAATTAATTAATTTCCAAAGACTATTATAAAGAAGTATTCTTTAATTGTAATAAATTGGATTTATATAAAATAATTTTTTTTATGTGCAATCTCTATGTATATGTTGAAAGCTATTTTTGTAGTTCACTAGTTAAATAAGCTCATCAATGCAAATATTTTCAAAAAATAAAAAATACCTATAGTGGCGGACAAAATTGTTGCTATAGGTAAAAAAACAACTTGGATGTCCGTTGCTAAGCCGTTGTTATAGGCTATAATGATAGTTTTTATCACTTTTAGTGATGGACATGTTCGTCACTAAAACCCTTATTTCTTGTAGTGCCTTGTGGTCATACCACCAGGCAACAAGGCCTTTGGTAATTTCTTTGTATTTCCCTACAAGTTCACATAATTTTCTAATCAAATTTTCTAATGTATGTATGCTTATATAAATGTAATGCATAATAATGTACTTTATAATACTATATTATAGGTTTATTAAATTTGATTTATTTGTCATTCTTGTATATATAAGTAGTGAAAAAGTTAAATATATTTACTAAAATTAAACTTATGTATTTTACATGGGTTAATTTAACTAAACCCCCATGTAATATTGAATCTAATCAATTAACCCTATCTAGTTTCAAATTGGTACCTGCAATTTTCAATTTGATCACATTGCCCCTGTGATGTCCCACATTGCCTGGGTAGAGGTCTGGGGATGTGCTTATATGTGCAGTGTTGTCTCCAATTGGTATGAGGCTTTTTGGGAGGAGCCCAAGAGCAAAATCGTGCGGGCTGGGCCCAGAGCGGACAATATTATACCAAGTGTTGGAGCGGGGTGTTACAATTGGTATCAGAGCTAGAGCCCGGCCGGAATTAAGTGTGGGAGCATGCACATCGCTCGTGGATCGCCAGCGAGGACGCTGGGTCCCAAGGGGGGGTGATTGTGATGTCCCACATCGCCCGGGTAGAGGTCTGGGGATGTGCTTATATGTGCAGTGTTGTCTCCAATTGGTATGAGACCTTTTGGGAGGAGCCCAAGAGCAAAACCGTGCGGGCTGGGCCCAGAGCGGACAATATTATACCAAGTGTTGGAGCAGGATGTTACAACCCCCTCTCCATTACTTTTTCGTCAGATTGATTAGATTTTAAGGAAGAAGAAAGGCACTTAAAGAGTATAATGGTCCATGAAACTGGTATAAAAAGGGTATTTCATACATTATTTATAAATATAATACTTACGTGACCGACATGTGATCATAAAACTAACCAATTTGACGGGAAAAAAATGGAAAAGGGGTAATATGATTAAATTTGAAACTGTAAGGGGTAATTTGAAACTTGAAGGGATTAGTTGATTAAAATTCAATAATACAAGGGGTTTAGTGAAACCTTTTTACAATAACCATTGACGGTGTTAATGTTAGGGTTTTTACACCTGCCCAGGAACACCCTTCGTTCGAAAACCGTGCACACCTGCAAATCAAAATCACACACAAACACACACCAACACAATTGACACAAAAATATATACGTGGTTCGGCCAAATCAACTTACGTCCACTGAGAGCACCGTTTCACTATCGATCAATGAAATGATTATCAGCAGATCAACAACTCACACAGTGTTTCACTCACACGTTTATCACTCACCCTCACTGGTGTTTCACTCATACTAAGAAATATCACTCTGTATATCTTCTTCTCTTTCTTTCTCTTTGAGCACATAATACAATAGGTCAGATCATGTATTTATAGGAGATGGTGGAGTGGATAATAAGTCAATTGGTTTCACAAACCAAATCCAATTAGGAGTCTTCTAATTGATCTCATACTATAATAGAGATGACTTGGTGGGTAAGTTATATTTCCCCACAAAGAAAAAAGTCACCACATCTAACAATCTCCCACTTGACGACTTTCATCCAACAATCAACTCCATCAACGATCAGTGCATTATGGTGTCCTCATTTCTATCTTCAAGCTTGAAGACCCACTGAAGTTTAGCACAACTTCAGTTTCTCTATTATTACCACTTTGGTCAACTTGACCATGTTGATAGCTCCCACTTCATGAGCAATATCTAGCCTTCTACAGAACTTGCGACCTCTATTGCGTCTGGCCACTCTGTCTTGCAACCACTGTCACCTCTGACTTCGCCTTGCAAATTTTGTCGCGCCTGTCTTCTTTTTCCCTTTTACCGAGAGATTTTCCGATTGTTGCATATAAAACTCCACCTCTATGTCACCTTGGAGGAAATAAGATTTGCCATATAACAGCTCTATATGCAAACCCTCTGTTTCAATAATGTTTGAATGAATGGTATTCAGTTTCACAACCGAAGAATGTAGAACTTTCTTCCCTACTGGCAGCTCGGTTAGCTTTCATGTCTTGATGGAGATATGGGACTTCATCTCATCTTCCATCGCAAGCTCCCACTGGCTCGCATCTGCTGCACTGCATGCTTCATCATCACATTCTGGTTCATCTTCAAATGTGAGCAACAAATAATTCAGGTATTTCCGATTCAGAACATGCGGCCATGAATTCCTTCTAAACATAGAATTAGGAGTCGGAGTCTCCGGTGTATCATCCTGTTGAGTATTGTTGTCTGCAATATGTTCTTCTGACTGAGGACTCTTACTGTCTAGAATATCTTCTATCTCAACATACACAAGATCACTCTGTGCTTTACCGCTCCATACCTCTTTTGGTATTATGTGCTCCAATGGTACTGATAGACCACGATTCATAAGATATGTTGTTGTACTGACTGCTTCTGCCTAGAATTGTTCCGGCAATCCTACCTGAATGCGCATGCTTCTGGCTATCTCAGTCACTTTCCGGTTCATACATTCTGCTATGTCATTATGTTATAGTGTACTTGGAACAGTCTTCTCTAATCTGATATTGTTCTCATAGCAAAAGTTCTTGAACCTGGAGTCTTCGTTTTCTCAACCAAAGTCAAATCTCCGTTTCTTTACCTTTAACCCTGTCTCGTTCTCTACCATGGCTTTCCATTTCTTGAACACATCGTACATCTCAGATTTATGTTTTAAGAAGTAAACCCATATCCTCATGGAATGGTCATCAATGAAAGTCACGAAGTAGGACTTTCCGCAAAGAGATGAGACAGTTGCTGGCACCTAGACACCAATGTGAACTAGCTCAAGCTTCTCCACTGTAAGACTTCTATTGTTGTTTTGGAACTAATCCTCTTTTGCTTACACTCATAGAAGTCGATGTCAATCAATTTCACTAGTAGTTTTCCCTTTGAGAGCATAATCGTGAGCTCTTTTTCACTCATGTGACCAAGCCTCCGGTGCAACAAGTTTTGATCCTCCTTGCTTTCTGCAACTGTAATCACTATGCTAAAATTGATGGTTGTGTAAAACATATCTTCTTTCTTTCCTCGTGTTATAGTCATGGCCCCCTTGAAAACTTTCTACTTATCTTCACTGAAAGTGGTCACATAACCTTCACTCGCAAACTGGCCTACTGAGATCAGGTTTTTCCTTAAGTTTGGAATGTGTTTCACATCCCTTGGCTTCCATATCGATTCATTGAGTTTGATATGTACTTCACCTTTGCCTACAACACTGCAGGGCTTATCGTCACCTAGATAAACATCGCCAAGGTTACTTGGTGCATAGCTCTCAAAGAGCTCTCGACTTGAGGTAACATGAAATGATGCTCCGTAGTCTAAGAGCCAAAACTCTATCTTGCTCTCCAAAGAGCATATCAATGCATCATCTCCTTCTTCAGAGACAATATTTGCCTCAGTATTGTTCTCCGCTATACTCTGTGGGGATCTGCACTGGTCTATGTAATGACCAATTTTGCCATAATTCCAACACTCAATGGAATTTCAAGACTCCAGTCTCGACTTGGAACGGCCACATCCATAACTTCTATTTTTCCTTCTGCTCAAACCTCCATCTGCCGTCAATATTCAATGTTGAGCTACAGTTAGAAAAATCTGATGTTTGCCTTCTGATCTCTTCCGTAAGTACCATACTGACCACAAAATCATACTGTAACTTTTCGTTCCCTGAAGAGCTATTGATCGCAACAACTGTGCTCCTCCAATTCTTGGCAATTGGTTTGGAACTAAAACCTCTTTCATCGCGTCAGTGATAAGCATATCAACAAATTCTAACTGCCCAACAATCTCATTGAGAATATTAAGATGTTCACTGACCTTTCCATTCTCGGACATCTTCAGATTGACCAATCTTTTGATGAGATGTACGATGTTTGCTGCAGACGGCTGTTCGTACATGTTTGAAAGGGCGTCCATGATAGACTTCACTATCTTCTCATTCCTGATGTAGAACGCAACGGAATTTGACAACGTCAGTTTGATCGTACCGAGAGCCTTTCGATCCAGAATTTTCCAATCTTTTTCTTTCATCGATTCAAGTTTCTGCCCTTCCAATGGCAAATACAAATTCTTTTAGTATAACAGGTCTTCAATTTGCATCTTCCAAAAGGTAAATTTTGCATCGTCAAACTTGTAAATCATCATTGTCTTTTCAACCATAGCTCCCACTAAGCCTTTTTAAGGTGTTCAGAGTCGAATCACACAAAATCGATTACACGATTGCGTCCAGAACAGTCCAAAATCTTAAGAACGTCTTTGATCGTGTTGAAAACGGGTCAAAAACAACTCTAAATGGACCAAAATAAAAATCACCACAAAATGACAAAACTGGTGTTGACATGGTAATCCTACTGATATGGTGCTGGCATGGTAGGGGTGCTGATGTGGCAGTGTTGACGTGATCGAGTACTTGGTAAGCACTTCTTCGAGTACTCGGTAACTGGAGTGTCGAGTACTCGGTAACTTCCTCTTCGAGTACTCGGTACAACTCTTCTTCGAGTACTCGGTAAAACTAAAGACTTCACTCGTCTTCTCCGGTAGGCGCGTGACCAGATTGGTTTTTTCAGCAGAAACTTTCAGCGGCGGGTGGCAACTCCGATGGCGACGCGCTTTACTGTTCCAAATTCGTCTCCACGAGATGAAACTCCTAGTATCATTGAAAATTGATTTCGAACAACTCTGATCTTCAAATCTGGACCAGATTGTACGGCTTCTGGATTTGCTTCAACCTGAAGCTCTAATACCACTTGTTAGGGTTTTTACACCCACCCAATAACACTTCTCCAAACACTCTGTTCGAAAATCGTGCACACCTGCAAATCAAAATCACACACAAACACATACAAAAACAATTGACACAAAGATATATACGTGGTTCGGCCAAATCAGCCTACGTCCAGGGAGAACACCGTTTCACGATAGATCAATGAGAGGATTACAATATGATAATCAGCAGATCAACAACTCACATAGTGTTTCACTCACACGTGTATCACTCACTCTCAGTGGTGTTTCATTCACACCAAGAAATACCACTCTATATCTCTTATTCTTCTCTCTCTCTTTGTGCACATAATACAATAGGTCAGACCCTATATTTATAGGAGATGATGGAGTGGAGAAGTCGTCAATTGGCTTCACAAACCAATTCCAATTATGAGTCTTCTAATTGATCTCCTACCATAATAGAGATAGCTTTGTGGCTAAGTTATCTTTTCCCACAAGGAAATGAGTCACCATATCTAATAGCTTATAGTGTTAACCCTAATCAGAGTCTCATATATTTATCAATTAATTTTCCATTAAAATGTTGTAACATCGTGTATACATATATATTAATTGTTCTCCAAAGTCACATTGATACTTATGATACAAAATGTGAAATTACGTAGGCGACTAAGGAAAATAGCCTAAGAGGGGGGGGGGGGGGGGGGGTGAATAGACGTTTTGTGGATTTATTGAAAAATTATAGTTTAATTGCAGAAAAGTCAAGTTAATCCAATTCTCTAACAAAATAAATCATGCAAAGATAAATCTAAGGGAATAAAATAAATCAAGAGACAACACACAATATTTTTACGTGGAAAACCTTGAAAAACGCTCAAGGTAAAAATCACGGATACGCTCGGGTATCGATGCAATATGAATCAAGATGTACACAGACTCTATGAAGTTTTAGACTTACAAATCACTCCTGATCTGTCTTTTTCCATTCGACGTCTGACAGACTTGAATCACTCGCGCTCCACGAAGCTCTTGCTCCATTCCGTACTCTGACGGCTCCGCTTCTCAACGGATCAATGAACCACGAAGCCTCCTGCTTCGATCTCCGCACTCAGACGGTTCCGTTCTCAATGGATCGATGCAATCACGTTGCAATAGATGGTGTGTAAATTTTTTACAATCTAGGTTATCCAATTGTACATAAAGATCTTTGGTGTAGAAGCATAATTGGAGAAACCCTAAACAAGAGAGAACTAGAAGATATAGAATCACTCAATGATTTTCCCTCTCTATCTCTATCTCTGCAGAAGAATATAAACTGTAGAAGAATTACAGAGATCTCACCAAAAGCACTCGTAAAATATGTAGTAGACTCGGTATTTATAGACAATAGCTGAGGGAAACCCTAATGTTACCCTTTTTCGTAATTTCACACAGAAGCAAGCAAAACCCTCAACTCTGATGTATATTATGTGTATATCATGTGTATTGAGGTATAGAAGTCGCAGCCGCCACAGAATAAAACAACCTGGGACAATTTTGTCATTTTCACAACTTGACTTCGCAGTCCCACCTACTCGTGGCGCGTAGGGTACCTACACGTGGCGCGTAAGCCTAATTTCAATGGGCGTAGATGAGGCGTAATTTTAGCACTTTCTAGCTACTTTTAGTTACTAGGTCCATAGATGGAGCGTAGCAAAATCCATGGAAACCACTTTTCTTGGGAATAGTGTCGTTTGAACCCCCTCGACTCCATTAGCATGATTCTTGAAGTTTTGGCTCCGAAAAATGTCGTTTATGCCCTCTGAAATGCATTTTTTGCTCAAACTTTCTCCTTCTTCATTTCTCTTGTATTTTCCACTTTCTTTAAATTTGATTTAAATTTGACGAAACTTGTTGATGCATTTGTAAGATCACTTCAATTTTCCTAAACCTACCCGACCTCACAATGCACTCAACATAGTTATTGTCTAGAACATGTCAAATATAAACAATAATATAAATGTTCATACAAAATGAATGAGAAAGATAATGGACAGAGAAGTTAATTTTAAAATGACAATACTGTAGCAATAACCGAATAGTTTAACTTTAAACCATCATTGCTACACATAGTGTATACCACGGGATCTTTGAATAGAGTATCAGCTTGTAGTCCAACCTTCAAGCACAAATAATATTGCAATAACTGGATGAATTTTTCCTTCTATTTATAATGCCACCACCATGGAGTCATGGACCATGTCACTATGGTAGAAAGATTTGTGTAGAAAGTGATTTTTTGGTAATATGTTCAAATTACTTTTTCGATCAAAATTCACCTTTCAATTTTCAGAACATTTATGTTTCAAATTCACTTAAACTTTTTAAAATTGCATTACTATTAGTCATTTCAGATAATAATTCTCATGCAATTGTGAATCTAATATTAAATTAAAACTAATATAAATTTCAGCACAGTAAATTTCAATTTGATTGACAGCAGAGAGGCTCTAATCACCCTTCACACTGACTTAAACTTCCCCGACTTTGATATAAATAAATAAAACATAAAATCGAAGGGGAATGATTGAACATCCAGAAGAGAAGATATTCAGAAACACTTCTTGTGACTATGGAATATCATTTATGCAATGCAACTTAATCTCAGACCTCTCACGACTTGCTCGTTGATCGCTATGATGTGTAGACTTCCGCATTGGCCTTCAATTTCAGCAACACGTTGGAGGAAAATAAAATTCTCACAAAAAAAAAATCTTTTGTCTGTATATGAGACCAATCTATGTGAGAATGATGAACTTGCATTTTAAAAATTAAAATATTTGAATTTATAAACAATAGTTAGAACGTGTAGTTAATATTTATTAGATGAGTTTCAAGTGGCACAAGGTAAAAACTATTTTTGGATCTTTATTTTTGGGTAAGTACTTTAAAATTAGTTAGAGGAGTTGAATATAATTTTTTGGGTATATTTGTAACTATTTATTTGTGAAGGCTATCAATGATATTTCTGAAAAAGTTAGGGGGGCCCATGGCTAGGAATGACAATTTTGCCCGACTCGGCTGGCTTTTGAGCCGCTCCAATCGGAATGGGATGGGTTTGGTAAGCTTTTAAACGGGTTTGAGATGAGTTTAGTATTAAAAATCAAAACCCGAAGCGGGTTCGGGTTGGGTTCGAATATTTTGTAAAACCCGCCCCGATCCGTTTCTTTACTTCTTGTTTTTTTTTTTTTTTTTTAAAAAGGAAAACCTCACACTTTTACAAGTAATATAGATAGCTAGTATCTCCATTTGTAACTACTTTAAGTATACTCTTATTAAATTTTAAATGTAGTTGTTTGAAACTTTTCCTTTAATATAATACTCTTTAATTATTGTTGTCTTATTTTTTAAAAAAATGTATAAATTTATAGAAATATTATATAGGCCTTACACTTTTATAATAATATAGATAAAGATATTTGGAACAATGTTTTATATTTTTAATATAGTCTCTTTCATGATTCGCTATTGTTTTTAGGAAATAATTGGATTAGTGTTTTAGTGAGTATTTTTTTGTCATGTTGCTTCATTAAAATTTTTTAGATCTATAATTTGGTAGAAATAATTTAATAGAACCGATGATAACCCGATGCAACTTGTTTAATCCGACAGGGTGGTAATAATATTACCGATTACAATATGTCACGGGATTGTGGTGGATTTAGTATTAATAATTTTTAAATGAAATGATAATGGTATTAGACAAACTCGTCCCAAACCCGATCCGTTGTCATCCCCAACCATGCCCCCCTTGTGTATTGAATGTCTCCTCCCCTGTTTGGATAAATATAGTGGAAGTGGAACTATTCTAAATAAATTTTAACTGAGATTGTGGCTATCTTTACGCCGGAGGTGACTCGGGTGAGATATTTATTTTTTATATATAAAGAGATAGGAATCAATTGCACATCCTCTTTTTGAAAAGTTTAATCTGGTAACCGATATATATTTGGGAACACGACCGAGTCAGGAATTTTTTTTATTGGGAGCAATTCATGATATTAGGAGTAATAAGCCTAACTTTTTTGAAAATGAAATGGGAGCAAATCTCAATTTTTGCCTACATTTTCTTCAAAATACTTAAATTATCATTAAAAAGAACATTTTTTTTTAAAAGCCATTGGAGCCATACTGTTTGGGAATGATAAAAGCCAAAAAGAAGTTTAGTCATTTTATTTGAATCTGAAATATTGAAGAGAATGTTTTACAGTATTTTTTTCCCCTTTTTGACCCCCTTGAAATTACACAAAATTTTATTAAAAAACTACTTTCTTCGTCCATGCAAGTATACTGTTTTTGCGTGACGCTCCAGTTACTTGGTAAAGACAGCATTACCATTAAAATTCAGGACCATCGATAAAATGATATATCAGTTTTAAAATAAATAAATTATGAAAGCAACTCAATTTTCCTAATTTTCCTAATTGATAGTACTCTTCCAGCATTGCAGTTCTCTACCTATAAGAACTAAAAGAAAATTCTAAATCGAGTTAACTTACACAGTCGAATACATTACTAGTTTCGATCAATACAATCAGTACAAAATACAAGCTCTTAGATCTCAACAAATTGAGATTTATTGCAAACTACTAATATACCCACCACAATATATATATGGCAAATTACTTATATGGCAACACAATATATGTGAACCTGCTGCTTTTCTAAGGAGGTTCATTTGTAATTCCGCCACCAAAAATAGAGTTACGGCTTCCATATCCCCGGAGCCGGAGGTACATTTGAAATTCCGGCACCAGTAAAGGGGCTAATGCTTCCCCCTCCCTCTGAAAAAATCATGCAACAAAATGAACCAATAAGAGAGAGAATGAGTGAGTGTGTGTGTGTGTGAGAGTGAGAGAGAGAGAGAGACTGAGAGAGAGTAACTAATTACTTGCAGAGACTGGGATTTGAAAAAGCATTCGCGCAGATACTTGGATTATCATGATGATGCAAATTTTGGTCCAAAAGATCATAGAAGAAGAAGCTTTACTTCTCATTTTAATTTTTTGTTTAATATGTCTCCTACCAATAACTGAACAGAGCATATATATATATACTATATGTGTACCATTTTAAAGTGTACTATATATATACTATATGTGTACCATTTTAAAGTGTACTATATATATATAGGGTAAATAGCTTAAGACCCCCCTCAATTTTACTCTCTTTCTCTACTATACCCCCTCAATTAATTATACCCCCCTTAACTTTCATTTTCTTGCACCATGGGCTTGCCCTCAATTTTTTTTACTCTTTTACCCTCCAAACTTTTTGTATTTCCACCTTACCTTTAATCATATCCTTACTATTATATTTCTTAATTCTTTAAATTACAAAAATATTATTTCTTTTAGTTAGCATATTAATTATGTCATTTACCTTTAATGTATTAAACTAAATATACTCTCAAATGTTAATTTTTTTTATAAGTTCTAATTATTTTATTTGTAAATCAATTAACTTGGTATTAAATTTTAGTTTGATTTAAATCATAATACTCAATCCTAATTAATATATTCATAAATAAATCACAATTTATGAAAACAATATATATATTTTGAACAAAATATATATATTTCGGAATATATATATTGGAAAATGATATATATTTCGGAATATATATATAATTCGTTAAAAATATATATTTTCTGAATTCTTTTAAAAAATATGAATTTTTTCCGAAAAATAATTTTTTTGGGAAAAATATATATTATGTTCCAAAATATGATTTTTCCGAAAAATAATTTTTATTGAGAAAAATATATATTATTTTCAAAAATATGATTTTTTTCCGAAAAATAATTTTTTTGAGAAAAATATATATTATGTTCTAAAATATGATTTTGAGTCCTAATACCTAAACTACCATTAATAATATAAGAGGGTTTAGTGAAATCAAACCTTCAAAAAAATTATTTTTCGAAAAAATATGTATATTTTGGAATATATATATATATATATTGGAAAATGATATATATTTCGGAATATATATATATATATATATATATGATTTGTCAAAAATATATATTTTTCGAATTGTTTTAAAAAATATGAATTTTTTTATGAAAAATATACATTATTTCCTAAAATATAAAAAATATATATTTCGGAAAAAAATTATATTATTTTCGGAAAAAAAATCATATTTTGGAAAATAATATATATCTTTCTCAAAAAAATTATTTTTGGGAAAAAAATCATATTTTGGAACATAATATATATTTTTCCCAAAAATTTTATTTTTTGGAAAAAATTCATATTTTTTTAAACAATTCGAAAAATATATATTTTTGACGAATTATATATATTTATATATATTCCAAAATATATATCATTTTCCAATAAAACTTAATTTCATTTAAATCATAAAACTCATTATCCTAATTAAATTGTTTTTTTGCCAAATGAAACTTTCTTTTCATAAAGATATATTCATAAATTGTGATTTATTTATGAATATATTAATTAGGATTGAGTTTTATGATTTAAATCAAACTAAAATTTAATAACAAGTTAATTGATTTACAAATAAAATAATTAAAACTTACAAAAAAAAAAATTTAACATTTGAGAGTATATTTAGTCTAATACATTAAAAGTAAATGGCATAATTAATATTTTAACTAAAAGAAATAATATTTTTGTAATTTAAAGAATTAAGAAATATAATAGTAAGGATAGAATTAAAGGTAATGTGGAAATACAAAAAGTTTGAAGGGTAAAAGGGTAAAAAAAATTGAGGGCAAACCCATGGTGCAACATTTTATGAAACTTTAGGGGGTTCTAAGCTCATTTCTTAGTTGAGGGGGTATAGTAGGAAAAGAGAGTAAAATTGAGGGGGGCTTTAAGCTATTTACCCTAATTATTAATATAATACATCTAATGAGAGTTGGCAATGTCAGTTGCTAGCCCAAACTGTTAACTGTTAAATTATTAGTAAAGTACTAGGTAGATTGCAATTTAGAAAACATAGGTAAAAATAAAAACTAAGCAAACATAAACCACAAATTGGGTAATCTTTATATACGTGTGTGTGCATTTATATAGATATAGTGTGTATATATACGTAAACTGTTAAATTATTAGTAAAGTACTACGTGGATTGCAATTTAGCAAACAGAGGTAAAAAAAAGAAAAGAAATCTAACATAAACCAACTGAGTAATCTTTATATCCGTGTGTGTGTATATATATACTGTGTGTATAGATACATAATTATATACTGTATATTTTACGGTAGCAGTGGCGGTGGTTAATCATCAAGCGCTCTCGTTTTGATGCAGGCGTGGGTATAAATGCAGTACCTTTGTCATTACTCTTCACTTTTCTTTTCTTAACATTTTTTATTTTCCTTCAAGAAATTAATTTTTACTCTTCATTTTTCACTTTCTTCAAATACCCACTCTCTCTCTGGAATACCACTTTGTTTCTCTCTCTACGACCTCTTTCTGATCTGCTGTTTCTCTCTCTAAAAGTGTGTTTAAAGAAAGAGGGGTTGGTTTCTGTGGGAGCATGAAACATTGACACACACAGTAGTACATGTCAGTTTGGGTGATGAGCTAAAAGCCAGGAGGGTTGTAACAGAGACCCACCGTTTTCAGTAAAACCCTCTGAGTAGAAATTTTCAAAACACTGAACAGAATAGCCAAAAGTAGCCCACAATCTCATTTCAATACTAATTTCCTGCTCCCTCTTTTTAGTTGGGTCTCTCTCACTTTCTCTCTCTGGGGTGTCTGTTTCTCTGACTAGGGTTTCCCACTGCAGGTTTGAATTTGCATTTATGGTACTGAAATCAATGCTTTTGCTTATTGATTTTTTTCTGGGTACCTTTATTGAGTCCTTTATTGAACTGGGTTTGTGTTTTCTTTGTCATTTGGGGGCTTCAACAGTAGATATTACTTGTGTGATCTCTTGGTGGAGTACATATTCTGCTACTTAATTTTGCTTTAGTATTTATTATGTTCAGCTCATAAATTTAAGTGGCCCACTCTATCTTACTTCTTCTCATCAGTTCTCTTTGTAGTTTCTCTGTTTACATGTGTTTTCAGTTTGTTTAGTGACAAATCCCTGTTAGCACTTGCAGTTTCAAGTCCCTTTTGTGATCTTAGTTCCAAGCTCTTGTTGGAAATTTTGTTTGTGAAGTATTTTTTGCTATGGTATGAGTTTGGGTTGTTTCATTTTTTTTCACTTTCCTTTGGGGTTTGATCTAATTGAGGCTATTGAGCAAATTAGGGCTTTTGGGTGGGTGGACAAATGGTATGGTATGAGTTTGGGTTGTTTCAATTTTTCACTATCCTTTGGGTTTTGATTTAATTGAGACTATTGAGCAATTAGGGCTTTTGGGTATGTGGGGAATTTTTTAGTATCAATGTTCATATGACTCAGTAGAGTACTACAACTTAGGGGTATCTGTTCCTTGGTACTTTTGTTATTCTTGTGCAAAAAGAGAGATAGGATATGGATGGGAAGTTGAAATTTGAGCCTGAAAAAAGGAATGAGGAACCCATAAATTATCACTCCCCCAATTTGTCCTCAGACTGGCAGTTTGGCACTGCCAGTCTTTCGAATACGTCGCTGGGATTGGTTACCACGGGCAATCCCATGGCAATTTGTAAAGGAGGTCTAATGGAGCCCTCTTCCAGTTCTTCTACCTACATGGTTGACTCATTTTGCCCAACCATTTGGGATCACCCTACCAGTTCACAAAACTTGGGATATTGTGACATCAATGCCCAGAACAATGCTAGCACTTCAAACGCAATGGGGATTGGAAAAGCCGATCTGGACTCCTTCAGAAGTGGGGTTGAGAGGACTATGGATATGGGTTGGGCACACCCAAATTCAATGTTGAAAGAGGCTATGTCTTTGCCAACTGCTTCCGGGATGCTCCCTCATGGGTTATCTCAGTTTCCCGCAGATTCGGGGTTCATAGAGCGAGCAGCCCGGTTCTCGTGCTTCAGTGGAGGGAATTTCGGTGATGTGATGAATAATTTCACGTTTCCTGAACCTGTGAGTCCTTACTCTAGGGTTTCACCAGCTATGAAGCGGCCACAAGAGGTTTTTGCAAGCAATGGGTTGAAATCTTTATCTGGTGGGCAGTCACAGAAGAATGAGGTGAACATGGCAGAAGTTTTCAAGGGTGTTTCCTTGTCCGTCGAGCATGGAGCTATCGAAGTGGGTGCTCTCAGAAAGGAGAGGAGTGAGAACTATTTGAGGTCTCATGATGAAGTAAAACAAGGTATTGGTGTGTCCGGCAATGAGTCTGATGATGCTGAATTTAGTGGTGGTGGTGGCCAAGAGGAGCCATCAGGGTTGGATGGTACAGGTGGAGAACCTTGTTCAACTAAAGGACTTGGTTCAAAGAAAAGGAAAAGAAGTGGTCAGGTACAACCCTGTTCAGTGTTGTTTGTTCTTTGATTAGTAGCAAGTGCTTTAATTTTTTATTTACCACTTATGGTTGTTCTTATGTGGTAGGATATGGAGCTTGATCAAGCCCCACAAGTACCTAGTGAAGCGACAAAGGATAATACTGAAATTCAACAGAAAGGGAATCAAAACCCCACTTCTACTAGCAATAAGCCTAGTGGAAAAAATGGTAAACAGGGTTCTCAAGCTTCAGGTTCACCAAAGGAAGAATACATACATGTTAGAGCGCGAAGAGGTCAGGCAACAAACAGCCACAGTCTTGCAGAAAGAGTAAGACTTAATAATGAAAGGCTTTAGTTTCTGCAAAGAAAAATATTTTAGTTAATTGAGTAAAACTGATTTGGATGATAGGTGAGAAGGGAAAAGATCAGTGAAAGAATGAAGTTTCTTCAGGACCTCGTACCTGGTTGTAGCAAGGTTGGTTTGTTGGAATTGATGGCTTAGTGGATACAGTCAAATCGATTCACCAATTGAGTTCAGTGGTATTCATCACCATTTGTTGGTTATTGCAGGTCACAGGCAAGGCGGTTATGCTAGATGAAATCATTAACTATGTACAATCACTACAGCGACAGGTTGAGGTATGCTAGGAAATTTCTGTTTCCATTTTACTTTCATTCTCCTCAGTTGTTTATCAAGTGATCTTTTGCTTTCTGTCTTATATGTTTACAAAATATTGGAGTTTCAATTATATAAAAAATCTTCTAAGATGAATCGGCTTATGTTTGCGCTTTGAGGAGTTGTTTGGATGTAAGTCCAAAATACGTTTCAGTTGGTTTATTTAATTACTTATATTGTAAGTGTAAGATCATTAATACATTAGCCTAATATCAAAATTTGGTCATTAGAATGTTTGTTTTTAATTTTAATAGATATCTGTGTATGTTTATTTTATATTGTTTCTGAGATATCCATTACCATATTTGTTACCTATGTTTTTGAGATTTTTTCATGTCTTGGATAGCCAATCATTAATATATGTCACATATTTTTCCTGCTCCCTCGCTCTCCCTTTCTCTCCAGTTTCTGTCGATGAAGCTTGCAACAGTGAATCCACGTATGGAATTCAATATTGAAGGGCTCCTTGCGAAAGAAGTAAGTGAATACATATATGCGCTCACCATACAGTAGAACACAAATTGACATGTCGGTGATGTGTGTCAGTCCTGAATAATAAGTATGCATTCTTCTTCCTTGCAGATCCTCCAATCACGAGCAGCTCCATCTTCTGCACTAGGGCTTCTACCAGATATGAGCATGCCCTATCCTCCACTGCATCCGTCTACCCATGGATTAATCCAAGCAGGGCTTCCTGGGGTAGCAAACTCTTCTGATGTACTTCGGAGAGCCATTAACTCTCATATGACAGCCATGAGTGGAGGATACAAGGAACCTACACCTCAGGTATCTTGTTTCTTATCTTTATTTTTTCCCTTTTTTGTTTTAAAGTTATATCATGAGAGCTATAAAAAACCTGTGTATGAACAAGCGCAAACCTGGCACCTCTCCCTGGTGATGACGGGAGATTCCACCAAGCCAAGTGGCCTACTGCTGGTGGTATCCTTGGTATCGTTCTGTCCAGAGTTGTAATCTCTTTCCTTAAAACCTTGTTTCGCAGTTTCCAACTTTTCAGTTCTCAAACTTATGATGTGCTCTTGTATGTGATACTAATTTGATGGTTCACATTTGATTTTTTCTAATTACACTTTTCTAGAATATTAACTGAGTGCATCATTGGTTACTACTATAATATTTGTGTATTAGCAAGTGGAGCATCGGATTCCTGTTATAAATCTGAAGAGAGCTTGTGCAATAGTAGATGAAGCAACATAGATTGTATTGGGTGTAAGTTATATCTTAGTCACCCAACCAAGAACGCTGTCTTCTTAATTCTGAAGTCATAAACTACAATAATGACTGTACAATGGTGTCTTACAACTAATAACTTCTTCTTCTTCTTTTTCCGCTTCCCCTCAATCTAAGGCTGAGCAATTAACATCACTTTGTGAACTAGTTATTCACTTTGTTCAACTACGTTCCATTAATAGCTTATCAGTAAGTTGCTTTTGAGAGGCAACTTGAAGAACTATAATGTCACCATCTAAATTTTTTGGCACAAACAAGTATGTGCTAGAATGTTAGGTGGGATAAGGATTGTAATTCTCTCTAATTCTTGATATATAATGACTGTGGGAGTAGATGCAATACAAATAGCATTTATATTATCACCATATAAAGCTACTGCAGTCAGGATACTGTAATGGGTTCTTGTCCCACGTCAGATGTGGATGGGAGGGGTCTTGGCCATGTAAGGGTGGGCATTGAGTGCTTTCCGTGATTAGCTGTACAAGGACTACTCTAGTTTAGCAATTTGCATCTTGGTACTCGTGAAATTTTGGTTTTATGGGAAAGATCCAGTTATGGAAGCGATTACAAGGACAGGGGCATAGCTTCTTCCCAACAAGGTAAGTAGCTTGTCTCTTCACTCCATAGCTTCTTCCCAACAAGGTAAGTAGCTTTTTTTATGGTCGGAAGTTAGAATTTCAATGGAGACAAGGAAGTAATCAATGAGTTATGTGCAAGAATGCTAGGATGATCAGGAGGAAAAAGATAAAAATGTAGAAGACAAATGGATCATCTCAAAGGAATAATTTCTTCAAAAGAAAGTGGATCAGCTAAAGTGGGTGAACGAGAGGAAAAAAATGGAGAGGAGACTTCTATTCCCATATCGTTTTTCATCCATTCGGATGATATCTTTCTTAGTTGGAACTACTACTCTCTCAGTTCATTACTGGGACTGCATTTTTATACTTTTGCAGTCTAATAGAAGTGTTTGAGCTAAGCAACTTAAATACTTTTGCTCGAGGGCAAGGTTTGGAACTAGTTTATTCCGCCCTCGGAAAATGAAATATTCCCAAGAGTAGCTTAACATGTCTAAGATAAGACTGAACTTGCACTGATGGGAAAATGTCACAGTTGTAGGCAGATATTGTTTGCTCCATTTTTATACAGCAATAATCATATTACCGTATTAACTAGAAGTGGAATTATTAGTCTGAATAAAACTCGGGGAGTGGAAAGCAATCTATCCGGGTAAGATAGGGGGACATAAGACATTAGTCCGGCGAGTTAGCAAGGGAGGTCCTGTACTAGATAGTAGATGCTTTCACAAAGGATGGCAGAAACTCGGACTCTTGTAAGACGAATACTAGAATTGTAACTAACAAACTCTTTCGCCCAAAAGTATATTCCACAAAGAGCACAAGTGGTATCATGTTTAGGGAGATTTGTTCTTTCATGTGGCGGAAGATTAATAAAGCAGACACACCAAAGACATGTAAATGTGAATAATGAGGAAAAATATGAAGCAATGAGTGTGTGGAGATTTACCTTTCAAGGTCGTGGATGGAACACAAATATGTTCAGTCTGACTGGACACCCTCAGATATCAGGCAAGCTATTTTCAAAGAGTGCCAAGAAAACCAAGGTTACAGAGAGTAGTTGTTCTTCGGAGATCAGTGGAACGAAGCTAGCATTATAGAGCTTTGTGCCAATGGTAAAAGTTCTTCAGACATCATTGCTGCTCGACTTCCTGTAGAATCTGAGCTAGTAGATGGCGCAACATTCAACTTCATCTCAGTAATGGACCCTTCTGATGTGACACTAGGCAGTAGCAATTTGGTAAAGACAGCCATTGTATAATGTGGCTGAAGTTTTTGCTTCCCTTCTGCAAAAGTTCACTACTGTCGCAATAGGATTTCCCAAATCCCCACTTCGGAAGGATGAGTGGGAAATTATTTTTCCTTTTCACAGGGACCAGGAGATTGAATCTAGTCGGGATAATGATGCTTGGTATAAGTATTTCACTTCTTGGTCCTCCATTCCCTTAGGTTATGTGTTGTTCTCTCATTTGCTAGTGAAGTTGCAAATCTGCACAATTCTCCCTTAGGTTATGCATTGTTACCTGTTTCCATGGAAGAGCCTATTCTATTTCAGGTCTTTTACATGCTCTGCTACTAAGGTAACGCTGGCAATTTTTTTTGTCACTCAGCGTCGAGAGAGAGAGACTTTGCTCCTTGAAATAAGAACTGTCTCTTGGAAGGATCCTTCTGTGATGTTCTTCTCCACCTTTGTCTAGCTCTATATATTGCCTGTACTCCTTGTTAGGATCACAAAAAAATGGCTCCTACTCCGTCATTCTTCAAGATAAGACTGCCATTGAATCTGTGCACTCACAGTTGAAAGGATGAACTTGTCAAATAATGCACAATATAAAATATGCTGTTTGAGTGCTTTTTATACAATTAATTACTTATCAATATATATAATGCTGTGGAAAATGTCGAAGAAAACATGTGGTCATTGTGCCACAATCCAGCTCTAATGAAAGTGATCCAAAAAGCACGATTGCTGAAAAGTATATTAGGATCATAGTGGTCCAATTTATAGGATCTTAGATAGAATGATCGTTGGAGGTCCTAGTAAGGTGATGGTGCTAGCCAAACAGCTAGCGGCCTAGCACTTATCTACTTAACTGCCGATACAGTTCTAGAAATCTTCTGGCCTGCTCGGTTTGCAACTCATTTTCCACTGTTGTCCGTGCTTCTTGTTTGAGACGCATTAGCCGGTGCTTCATAACATTTTATAGAATAAAGGGAACCAAACAGAGTAGGTCTTCATATTGAAATTTGTAGCTAGAATCTCACCTTTAAAGACGTCATTGGAATTTGTTCCAGTAAACATAAATGGAACTTACCCATGATCCAGAAATTCATGGAAATGGAGTAGAGGACAAGTAAATAAGGTCACGTAACCATGTCGTCTAGAATTGGACAGACCAAACCTGAAACAATATAAAATCTGGTCCAAAATTTTGACTTTATTCAGTGTTTGCGATTACTAGTATTTTTTTTCCTTCTGAGGCGAAAAATTGAATGATAATAGTCAGCACTGAAAGGCAGAGCGAGTAGGATGCTCAGTTTCCTGTACTATTTAATATTTACTTCGAACATGTATATCTTCTCCGTTCATCCGTTGCACTCCATTCTTATTGAATTCATCTGTTAAGGATTTTAATTTTGGTGCAACATTATTTGGTCATTTCTTATGGTATAAGTTGTTAAGCCACTTCATTGGCTAGCTCTGATATATATTGTTCATGAGATCTCTGGAGAAGCCCTTGGTGGAAATTATTCAGCCAAAGAGATCGTGAAATTGGCATTTCCGGTATAAAATTCAGGCCATCATTTGCCTTCTATGCTGAAATCATTTTATTTCAGTTTGTGCACGAGTCAGCAGGCGAGACGAGTATGCTCCATTCTGATGTCTTTATCTACAGGTACCTAATGTGTGGGAGGATGAGCTCAACCATGTTGTCCAGATGAGCTTCAATTCCAGTGCTCCCCTCGACAGCCAGGAATTAAACGGTATAACTTATCAAAAAAAATCCGTCTCTCTCTTCTGAAATAGCCACTGTACTTATAAGCTAACCTCATACGTTTTTTCTCTCCATTTGCAGGATCTTTGCCTCCAGGCAACATGAAAGTTGAACCTTGATTGTCTTCTTAGCTTTTTTTGCTCTAGCTTCTTGTACCATTATCTTATGGGATAATAAAAGCTCATAAGATTTCATTTGCAGTTATTTAAGCCTGATATAGCATACGCAATTGCGATGTTCGTGCTTAAAACGGGAAAATGCCGTCTAATCGGGTACGCAAGCTGTGAAGGTTCTTGTGCACTAAACGCGCAGCAGTGCCCCCTTGTTTTACTCTGTTCAGACATGAAATACTATACAATCGAAAGATAAGAATTTATAGCTCATGGGAGGAGGATTTTCCGAACATGGCGGAGTTGTGAGAAAATCTGGAATAGAGTTTTTGCTGCAGCCTTGTATGAATTAGGCTGGGTGGGATTTACTGGGAAATTGCAGTTGAATGCTGGGTGGGATTTAAGCTGTATGTGCCACTCATATATTGATCAAATGACAAAGAAATGTTGCTCTTTTTAGTTTGAAACTATTCTTTTGGGCTATTATATGCTAATCTTTGCTTTGCTTGGTTGCTGTCTTGTATTCCCTCCGTCCCAAATTAATTGTCCATTTTTCTTTTTTATTTGATCAATTTATAAATTTAACCTTCAAGCATTAAAATTACAAAACATATTTACTATAAAACCATCACATCATTATAGTTGGGTTATTATAGTTGGGATTATGAGTAAAATTGGTATTTTATTCGTTAACACTATAGTAAAAATCATCCTCTTAAGAAGTTATATTTTTCAAAATGGAGTATACTATATGGGGTCACTGTTGGACTTGGTATGTTTCTATTTTATTTTTTTCTATGAGAAAAATAAAAGATTTTCTCGCAAAAAGGTTACACTTTTAACATTCATAAACTGAATAAACAGAGAATGAAATTACAATAAATGACCGCAATTGCAAAATACACGAACTTAAATGCGGAAAGATAAACATGCACAATTGCAAAGTAAAGTGAAGTTCCAGTTTTGTATATACTATGTCCCACGAAGAGAGACTTAACATTACATAAACTGAGTAAAGTATCGTCAAAAGGGGAAAATTAAGTCAAAACACAAGAAGAAAATAAAAGGAATTACTCAATTTACTAAAGAATTATGTTATATCCCATTATTTAGACCTAAAACAATAGCCAAGTGAAATTAAATTTTATCCCATAAATAGTTTGCAAATGTTAACTATGAGTTCCACTTACTGCCATATTAATATAATTTTTTCTACTTAAATCAGGTGGTATTGTCTAATGCACGTGACAGGTCACGTGACCTTGGGCCACATAAGTAACGGATCCTTTCAGGGCATACTTTTCAATCCCCGCCAAAATTAAGGCTCAAGACAAATGTCTTCAGCTACCTCTAACTACTACTGTTCATTACTGAAGCTCTGCTGTGATGCAAAGAACCATATACAAGCCAAAAAGATACATTGCGTCATACTCAAAACCCTAATAAACCCAGAAACTTTTCTCCTGAACAACCTCATTAGCACTTTTTACAAATTAGGCAATCTGCGCTATGCCCGCCAAGTGTTCGACCAAATTCCTCATCCAAACCTCTTCTCATGGAACACCATTCTTTCAGCTTACTCTAAGTCTGGGTGGCTCTCTGAAATGCATGATATTTTCAGTCGAATGCCCCGTCGTGATGGGGTTTCTTGGAATTCTGTTATTTCGAGTTATGCGAATAGTGGGTCGCTTGAAGAGTCGGTGGAGTTTTATAAGTTGATGTTGAAGGATGGACCTGTTAATTTGAATCGGATTACATTCTCCACAATGCTTATAGTCTCATCGAAAAAGGGTTGTGTTGATTTGGGTAGGCAAATTCATGGACAGATTGTGAAATTTGGTTTTGAGGGATATGTTTTTGTGGGTAGTCCGTTGGTGGATATGTACTCCAAAGCTGGACTGATTTGTGACGCGAAAGAGGTTTATGATGCATTGCCTGAGAGGAACTTGGTTATGAATAATACGATGATTACGGGTCTTTTGAGGTGTGGGATGATCGAGGATTCACACCGTTTGTTTCATTCTATGTCTGAAAAAGATTCAATCTCGTGGACAATAATGATTACGGGACTTACCCAGAATGGACTTGAAAGAGAAGCAGTCAATACATTTAGAAAAATGAGGTTTGAAGGGTTGGCTATGGATCAATTTACTTTTGGAAGTATATTGACTGCTTGTGGGGGTCTTCTGGCCTTGAAGGAAGGCAAGCAGATCCATGCTTTTATAATTAGGACTGACCACATTGATAATGTCTTTGTGGGTAGTGCTCTTGTTGACATGTATTCCAAATGTAGAAGCATAAAATATGCAGAAACAGTTTTTAAGAGAATGAGAGACAAAAATATTGTGTCTTGGACTGCAATGGTAGTGGGCTATGGTCAGAATGGGTATAGCGAAGAAGCTGTTCAGACCTTTTGCGAGATGCAAAGGAATGGGGTTGATCCAGATGATTTTACTCTTGGAAGTGTTATTAGCTCATGTGCAAATTTGGCAAGCTTAGAGGAGGGTGCCCAATTTCATGGCAGAGCACTGGTTTCAGGCTTGATTTCCTTTATTACTGTTTCTAATGCACTTATAACTTTGTATGGTAAATGTGGAAGCGTGGAAGAGTCCCATCAGTTGTTCAGGGAGTTGAACTTTAGGGATGAAGTGTCCTGGACTGCCTTGGTTTCAGGGTATGCTCAGTTTGGAAAAGCGAACGAGACAATTGTTTTGTTTGAGGAAATGTTGGCCCATGGTGTGCAACCTGATGGAGTTACCTTCATCGGGGTTCTTTCAGCTTGCAGTAGAGCGGGGCTGGTAGAGAAAGGACGCCAATACTTTGAATCAATGGTTAGAGAACACGGAATTGTTCCAATTCAAGATCACTACACTTGTATGATCGATCTTTTCAGCCGAGCCGGGAGGTTAGAAGCAGCTAAAAGCTTCATATACAAGATGCCATGCCGTCCTGATGTGATTGGTTGGGCTACCTTGCTAAGTTCATGTAGGGTTCACGGTAACATGGAAATGGGGAGATGGGCAGCAGAGTCTCTTCTAGAACTAGAGCCCGGGAATCCTGCAAGCTATGTTTTGCTTGCAAGCATGTATGCTGCTAAAGGGAAGTGGGACGAGGTGGCTAAATTAAGAAGAGGCATGAGAGATAAGGGCATAAGAAAGGAACCGGGATGTAGTTGGATTAAATACAAAAACAGAGTACACATTTTCTCAGTTGATGATATGTCAAACCCATATTCAGATAAGATTTATGCTAAGTTAGAGGAGTTGAACTGCAAGATGATTGAGGAAGGATATGTGCCTGATATGAGTCCTGTTCTGCATGACGTTGACGAGTCAGAGAAGATAAAGATGATTAACCACCACAGTGAGAAGCTTGCCATTGCATTTGGCTTAATTTTTATTCCTCCAGGCCAGCCTATACGAGTGATAAAAAACCTCAGGGTATGTGGAGATTGCCACAACGCAACTAAATTCATTTCGAAGATCACCGGCAGAGAAATTCTTGTAAGAGATGCTGTTCGGTTTCATTTGTTTAAAGACGGAACATGTTCTTGTGGAGATTTCTGGTAATGTAGATTGTGTGGTGCTCAAAGCTCTTTCAGAAGGTATTGAAACCTTAGAATGCACAAGATGAAAATTGAAACCCATGATATGTGCGCATGAATAAATAGATTAAAACTATTCACTTGAGAATTCGGATAGGTTTCTTAGGCATAGAGCACCAGGGTTTGATTTGTTGCTAAAGTCGAGATCAGCAGTCCTATGGGATTAAAACACTATATAGATTATCTCAGGAAATATATTACTGTAGAACTTGTTGGAGAGTCCACACAAAGAACTGCACTTTAGAAGGAGAAGCTATGAGCAAATTCATGCATAAGAAGATTTGTTCAACGTAAGCTGAGTGAATAATGATGCTTGCTTCAAGATGGAGAATTTGATTGATCAGGTTCCACTTGGCCATAGTTGACAGGGTAAGCGTTCTGAATCCTTCCAGTTTTGATCCGTAGATAAAAGAGATGAGATACCCCTTTGTGTTGGATCTGCAATAATGCTGCCTTTTTATGTCCAGATGATCAAAGACTCGAGCATTTGGGGACCTGATGTATTATTTGTGTTTGTGGTACACCTGAGCATAGTGTACACTAGGTGAGATACCTTGTATTCTTGAATAAGGCACGATTCATTTAATTTATTCTCTTTGCTGGTTCTATAAACTAGGTAAAGTTATGTTTCATGGGCAAACCTCTATGCTCAGTTATATAAATCTTTATTAAAACCAAATACTCAAACTAGTCAGACAAATATGTGTAAGAAACAAATAGTCTTATCAATACAACAAAACAATTACACAAGTGGAAATACTATAAGCTGGTATCACAAAGATATAAACTATTGAAAGTCGAAAAAGTAAAAGATTGTAGAATAACAGAAATTAAATTTGA
This sequence comes from Cornus suecica, assembly GCA_963922005.1. Classification (NCBI taxonomy): domain Eukaryota; kingdom Viridiplantae; phylum Streptophyta; class Magnoliopsida; order Cornales; family Cornaceae; genus Cornus; species Cornus suecica. The sequence goes on from OY998242.1 coordinate 23,105,043, forward strand.
TCATATTCCTGTGATGTTTTGATAGATGACTGCTGACCTTGCTGTTGGTTCTGCATAAAGACCAAGTAAAGCTAATTAAAACAACAATTTTACAGGAGAGAAGCCAGGTACAGAATTGGAGAGCGTATGAGAATTACCTGCAGCCGTGTGCAGATCTCAATGATTTCAGCAAGAGGTGCCCAGTCTCCGAAATTTCTCTCTATAAACTGGTAGGCAATCCCACTCTTTCCTCTGCCAACTATGAAGAGTCCACCTTTTATTTCACCTTCCCCCTTGAAGTTCTGCTTCACTCCCATAGCTTTTGCGCGTTTATAATTTGCAATAGCTCGAGCATTGAACAGAAATCCTGATATGAACTTGTCCTTGAGCAGCTCTCCTCCACCAAGAGCTTTAAAAAATTGCATGCCCCTGTCATAGACTACGACACCACCCCAATATCGGGGCCAGAAATCTTTTACCTGGAACCATAAAATAGCAATTATAGAACATAAATAGATCAAATGAGGGTTGGAAAAAAAACCAGATGGAAAACTACCTCCGACTCTATGTGCTCATGGAGAACAGCCACTAACTGAACTCCGAGTGCATCGAAAATGGGTTTTTTCGAATAGAGTTTGTGTGCTTCTGCTCTGCACATTATGCACCTGATTTTCCATTCACATATAGTTGATACAATATGGTTAGATTGCTTTCATATTTCTTGTAAGAAAAGAATACATCTATGTGATATGGGATGTGAGATCTCACTAATATTATTTTCCTCATCGCCTGATAATTGGAAACCAGTTCTTTTATAATTACACCATGCACAATTGAGAATTGAGGTACCACTTAAGCCAACAGGTGCTGGGTGAGACATTTTTACACTGTTGCAATAGTTAATATCCTCATGTGTAGTAGTGTAATCCACTAATTGATACATATGATGTTAAGTAATTACTTCAACAAGCACCCTTAGAATTCAGGAGGGCATATATGATTTAGCAACAGCATATATATTTTTTAAGAAATGACTAAAACCTTTAATAACATTAAGAGGTGGCAAAAACCAGAAAAAAATGGGGAGAGGAAAAAGAAAATTTGTCTTTTGGAGAGGAGAGTGGAAGAAATGTAAAGACTGTAGGGTAACACCAAGAGAAATTCTAACAAAGCAACATTAGTTACCAGTATTAGACTTGTTATTCATATCACAAAACACATGGAATAGAAGAGAATGGAAAAAGAGAATTGAAGTGGCCAGCCCCATTCGTACCAGTAAAGTTCGTTGAAAATAATTCAACAAAGCTGAAGTAACTATGATTCATACTTCCAGTTAGTTACCAAGACGTGAAAACGAGAAAGTAATTCTGCATATGGTGATGCCTAATTCAGGAGCCTAATCCAATATTTCAAATTATTATCATGCCATTTCCAACAATGTATTAGTGTAATGTCTCTCATGGACAGAGAAGTCCATGAAACCTCTTAACTTTTTTCAAAAAATCTTATATATAGGAAAAGATGTAGAATATATATAGAAGTTTACCCAGGGCGTCTGATGCAGAGGAGCACAACTGGTTTATCACGCCATAATTCTGAAGCCTTCATTGGCGGTGTCTTTTTTTTCAACAAACGCTCCATCCCAATCTTATATTCTGGAGTTAGTTTCTCGATTGAGATGTTCTCAATAACAGAGTATGGAGCAACATCTTCAACTATTGGAGGAGGCTGTACACAACCACATGCTCTAGCCTCTGCAGGTGCGGAAGCCACAATCCCCTTAAAGATATGTCCATCTTTGATCTTAAAATCAGCCAGGGATTGTTCGATTGATACATCAAACTTTTTGCTGGTTCTTGCAGAAGATTTCAGAGACTGCATTTTTTTGGAGTTGACCGAAGCAAGCTCATTCCTCAACATGCTTTCGTTTCTTGAAGGCCTGGTGGTCATTTTTCTTGCAGGGAGAACATATGATTCTGGCAAAGGATCCGCACATGAACTGGTTCTGTCCATGAAACGGGCGATGTGGCCCCTCTTCATGCCAAACTGAGAAGTAAGATCTGCCATGCTTAAGCCAAGAAGCTCAGGCAGACATTTACCAGAGGCCTCTAGAGTGTCTCCATATTGCATCAAAGTGCGTTCATGTAGGTATGACCTTATTTCAAGTGCATCCTAGAGTAAGATAAAAAGAAAAACGTTTTGGGGACAAATTGGTTATGATGAATTTAATGCTTCAAATACATATATATATATATATATATATATATATATATATATATATATATATATATATATATATATAGACATAGATGTATGGTCAATAGGGAAATACTGATCATCAAAACCAACTTGAAGACAGGAACATATAAATTAGGATTCATCTTTATGATATGACAGTCCTAAATTTATCGTCACGAGAACATAGCAACGAACATGAATAAGATTGATTAGTTCTTGAACGATTCTTTTTTTTTTTTTTTTGGTCTTCAGGAAGACTGATCAGAAAATTTATCATCGAAGCGATGATGAGCCTAACACAAAGAACTGGAGAAGCATTTATAGATGACTACTTCTGATACGACATTAAAATATGATTAGACAGTAAACCGACCTTCTGTTCCCGAGTCATGTTGATTTCTTTCATATCTTCTGCATTCATAATCTTCAAGGTCGGCACATCATCCCACCCTTCTTCTAATAGCTTTGGAAGTAGTTCTTTCAGGCATCCATTCCCAACAAAATCCTCCATTGAAAAAGAAGCCATCCTCTTCTAGAGCGTACAATGGTCAAAACTGAACGAACTCTTGTTGCTGAAACTAGTACTGGTTAGGAAAGCAATCGAAGAACACAACTATATCTACTGTATAAAGAGGTCTTGACTGCTTCAAATACCAAAGCTTGAAAACAAAATGCATCTATTCTCCGATAACATCAATGGTGACACAACTTTGTTCAATTCTTCATGAATTTGAATAAACTGACTTTAGAATTCTCTATATAGACTATTCCATCCCTTTCTTGAAGGGTACAACCAAGACCATTGAAAACATCCTGCATTTTATATAATAGCAAGATAAGAGCATTATCTTACAAAGATATGTTTTCTGTCTTCCATTAAAAAAAGAAAAGAAAAAATAAATTGCTGAACAGATATTTGGATCAACTTCGCAGACTAAACGACATAGGAAACAAAACAAACATATTGACATTACAAAAATAGATATTTTAGCACACTACGAGTTTGAAAGCAGTCCTTTGTCAAAATGTTAGATTTGTCTCTAGTATCCTATCTAACACCCTTTGTAGGCAGAACGTACGTTGATTAATGCCGGCGTAAACGTCAGGCGAAGGAATTTTAGAAGATTGAATAAGGATCCTCCCAGCCAAATCTTTCTCCAATCAATCTACGGGTTTAAAAATGTCCACGTCATTAAAAATATTCAACTCCATTACTGTTCAAACTGTATAAGAATATATTTGTAACTATAACATATATAAATGCTGACGTGGATGTTTATACACCCCTTAGATTGAGGTTCACGGATATTTGGAGAGAGATTTGGCCGGAGGATATTTGTGTTAGTTTCTAAACTAACCCAAATAATAATATTTGTTTATTCTTTTCCTAGCCTTGTTGAATTAAACTAACCAAATGATATATAACTTCTTATTTCTTCCACTGCCTTGTTAAATTAAAATATGGTTAACCAGTTTCAGGAGAGAGGAGGGGACAGAAGATACAAGAGCTACAAACAGGGAGTGGACAAGTTGTAAGACAATTCTTCAAAAGATGCCATGAATAAAATGGAGGACAAGTGGCAAGTCATTGTTCTGTTCCCACCACAATGAAAGATTAGATTCCATATAGATTCAAAGTTTTGTAGATTCATAGTTGAAATTGTTTAGTAGAAATAAATTTACAGGTGTATATATGATTGTTTGAGGCTCTAGTAATGGTTATGTCACCATTGCCGGCCAATCTCATCAAAGTATTTTAGTATGAATGACATCCACAAATTGGACTTTGTGCTGCCGGATATTTTGGCACTTGGCAGATTAAGGTTATTTACACCATTTTATATGGTTATATATATATATATATATATGGGAGAATGGCAGTAAACACCCCTGAGGTTTGAAAAAGGTGCTGAAAATTCCCTTCAACTTCACTTTGTGCAAATAACCCCCTAAAGTATCCTCAGATTGGGCACTTTGCACCCCTGCGACACTGTTCCGATAATTTTTTCAGAAAAATATGGTCACATGCAGATCACATGACTTAAAAAAAAATTAAATTTCAAAAGAGCCCTTGCCTAATGACTAACATACCCCTCTTCCTATTTGCTTATATATTACCACATATATATGTAATATGCACATTTGGGTGTGTTTTCTTCAAGCTCCAAGGTCGAATGCTCCTCCTCAACTTCTCAACCCAGGTCTGATCTCTCATCATCAACATCTTGAAGCTTTGTAAGTCTCAGGTATAGATATATCTCTCCTTCTCATCCTCTCTTTGCAAGCTTATTAAGCTGAATTTTTTTTAGGGTTCATATCTTTCTCTTCAATTTCAATGAATCGGACTGGAAACAATGGTGATTCTTGGCCAAATAAAAGAGTTAAATGCGAATGTGATTGTCTAACTCCCCTAACCACTTCACTCACCGAGGAGAATCCCCGTAGAAGATTCTATGGATGCGCCAATTATATGTTAAAGTATAAGAGGTGCAAATTATTTAGGTGGGAGGATGAACCACTTTCTGAGTATTATAGGAGCTTTGTTTGGGGTCTACTAACCAAAGTGGATGAGTTGGAGAATTCCGGCACTATTCGAGGGAGAAATTTCGGTACTGTTGGAGGGAGAAATTAGGGCATTGTTGAAGGGAGTAATGAAGGCATTGAATTGGTGGAGAAAGTAGCAGAATTGGAGAGGGATGTCATCAACATTAGAAAACAAAATGATGGAGGTTATTACTGGAATTGCATTTTCTGGTTTTTGTTAGGCTTCTGCTCTTGTTTTTTGTTCATTGTAGTGTTTGGTTAATTATTGTTGCAGTGAATTTTAGTTTGTAGTGGATTTCATTATTGTGTTTGTTGTTGAATTTCAATTTCAATTTCAATTTGTAGTGAATTGTTCATTATTGAATTTCAATTTGTAGAAAGCAAAAACTATAACACAGTACACTTCAATTACACAGCAAAAACTATAACACAGTACACTTCAATTACACAACAAAAACTATAACACAGTGAATTTCAAATGGAAATTTGTTCACATACAACCACTGGAAACCACTGCCAACATACAACCACTGGAAATTTGTTCACATACAACATAGAGACTTGGATACACAAAAATAGTACACGCCACTGCATGTTCACATACAACCAACTTAACCAAGTCATAATTCAAGTCTTAGAGACTTGGATACACAAATTCACAAAACAGTACACGTCACTGAAGTAAGAAATGACACAATACACTTCACTGAAATTGTTTTCAAACAAGTTAAAGATTAGTGGTTACAAAACAGAATGCCAAAAATTCCACGGCTCTCTTTCATTCCTTCACTTCAAACAAGCCCCCTTCACTGCTCTTTTTCATTCATTGTCAAATTGCTAAGGTTAAAGGCATAAACAAATTTATATCAATTAAAAACTGTACATAAACAAATTTAATATTAGGGAATGATTCGAATTACCTGTTCACTGATTGTTGCGTGCCACTGACTTGTTCTCCACCCATGGTTCTTGTGGAATGATGTGTGCTTCTTACCTAAAGGCAAGAAAGTGAATGTTAAACATAAGATAAAAGTGAGATATTTATAGACATTTTTTTTTACCTCACTCACTCGACTTTGATTTGTTTGGCTACTTGATCCACCCTCACCATTTGTATATGCCTGCAATGAATATAAAGAAAAAGTCAATAATGTATAGTGTAAGAAAATATAAATTGAGAATAAGCAATTATAGAGGAAGAGTGTACCGTATTCACTGGTGGTGGCCTACTTGTAACTTGTAGATTATAATTCTTGACTTTCCTTGGCCTCCCTCCTTTATTAATTGGTTCTTTTCTGTTATGAGTAGTATGAGGTTGTTTGCAAGTCCTTGAATTGTGGCCAACCACTTTACATTTACCACATGTAACCTTGCCTTTTTTAGAACTTGTGCTCTCTTCAACACTATCACCTTCCACTTGCTTGGACTTCTTTTTCCCTTTTGAACTAGTTTCACCTTGAGCCTTTTTCCTTGCTATAGGGGGTCTGCCAGCCCTTTTCTTGCCAATTGGTGGAAACATGTCAGGGGTAGCATCAAATTTTACCAACTCTCTGAATGAAATGGGTTGAATGCTATAGTTGTATGCTTTCAAAAAGGTTGACCTATGGAAATAATGATGCGCATAGTCATCTACTAGCAACCTCTTGTACATCAAACAAGCCACTGCATGTTCACATACAATTCCACTTATCTCCCATTGCTTGCATGTGCATGTCCTTTTCTCCAAGTCAACAGCATCACCTAAACCATTCTTATAAACCTCAAATAACATCCTCCCTGCTGGCTCAACAGTGCACTTCCTGGCTGCCAATTTTATATCATCCACATCCTTTTGAATCTGTGGACATAATACACCATTTTTGCTCTCCATAAACTCTCTCTTGCTGTCAAATCTCTTCATTAGATATCTACGGATCATCTCCCACATATAGATAATTGGTTTCTCCCTAGCTAGGGTAATTCGAGCATTCCATGACTCACACATGTTGTTACTATTTAGAGAACACTTGGATGTATATGAAAAGCCACATCTACTCCACAAATTGTAAGGGATGACACTCAAATAGTTATATGCATCAGTGTTCAACTCTCTAATTTTTTTCATGTGCATCTCAAATTCACCATATGTATATGCATATGATGCACTCCACATCTCTGCTTTCAGCAACAAACATGGCCATTTTTTCCTAAAATTTTCATGTAAATGCCTACTGCAATATCTATGATCACTCACATCAGACAGTTTTTCCAGTGCATCAACTAATCCTTTCAATTAAACAGACATAATCAACATGTTAATAACACTGGCATTAACATAACAGTGGCATTAACATAACAGTGGCAGTTAAGCAAAGTAATAAAAGTAAGAAATGCATGTTAATCAAAGTAATAAAAGTAAGAAGGGCAATGACACATAAAAGTAAGAAATGCATCAACATGGTAGTGCCAGTTAAATTTCTTATTTTTTGTAACTGTGAAAACTAGTAATAAAAGTAAGAAATGCATGTTAAAAGCAATTGAAAGTACCTTCTGTCTATCTGAAATGAAAGTCAACCCTGTATGACCTCCAATCAAAGGCAGCAACAGGTTCAGAAACCACTGCCAAGTATTGTAACTTTCTGATTCCACATAAGCAAATGCTATTAGGAAAATTTTGTTGTTGCCATCCGTCCCAACAACACTCAAAAGTTGTCCATTTAAATGATTTTTGACAAAACACCCATCTAACCCTATGAAGGGTCTGCATCCTTCCTTCCACCCCTTCCACATTGCAGTCCAACTTATGAACATTCTTGAGAATCTTCTTTTACCATCTCCATCTGGTTCACTCTCCACTTTAATCAATGCCTCAGGATCTGCCCTCCTGAGTAAATCCCTATATTCCTCAATCTTACTAAATTGATCCTCATGATTGCCTTCAATTCTTGTAAGTGCATTCTTCTTGGCTCTAGCTACCTGATACCTTGATACTTGAAGATCAAAATAAGTTCTCACTTGCCCTCTAACTCCAACATTTTTCCAAGTGGGATCAATTCTGAACTGCTCAATGTACTTATCTGCAAGGATTGATGAAGTCAACTGCTTACAAGTATCTACAGGAGGCCAATTTTCATGGACTGAGTTATAAGTCTCGATCTTAAAGCTTTGGTCAAAGGTGTTCAAAGAGGCATGAATTTTTCACCCACACTTATTCACACAAACTGTTGTCACTCTTACCCTCTCATTCTTCCTCAACTCAAAGTCAAACCTATTCTGCATGGCATGGTTTCTTAATGCAACTCTAAAGTCCCTCGCACAAGTAAATTTCATTCCCACTGCCAACATCTTCTTTCCCAAATCCCTTTTAAGTATAAACATATTTTCATGATAACTCACTTCTTCCCCTTTAGAATCAAAATCATGCAAGCTCCTAAGTTCATTACTAGGGCAATAAACAGAGTCAACATCCAACTCTTCTAATTGTTCTAAGGGCCCATGCTTTACTGCATCTTGCTCATTTTCCTCATCCACACTATCTTCCTCATCTTCCTCAACCTCCCTAGGAGAAGTTTGAACTCCATCACTATCCCCCTCATCCACACCAAGTCCATTACCTCCATCACCCATATCATCCTCAACTTCAATTTCATCACCAGGTATATCTGGGGCCACATACACTTTAAACATTTTATGCTTTTTGTATAGTTTACAAAGACATGCTACATCCGAATCATTTTTAATAGGTAAAGGTCTCCCCACTGCATCATATGGGTTTTTATACCAAAGACTACATTTACTTTCCGACCTAATCATTATCATCAAAACTTTCAAAGCTTGATATGTAAGCCTATCAAGCGGCACAAAGTCATACACTTCTACATTTTCATGCTTATAATTGTAGTCCATATGTACTCCACCATAGTGGAGTTCCAATCTGTGCAGGTTCACCATGTTCTATAAACACATGCATAACAATTAGTCGGGACCACATATGAATTTATATAGTATGAACAAAAAAAAACCCTAGACAACTATACACATAGGGACCACATGAAGCATAAAAAATAAAGATTGTTATGACCCACCATACTAAAAGCAAAACATTCAACCACATGTGTATTAATCTTGTGTAACATTCCCTAAAAAAATATTCAATTTAGGACCCACCATACGAAAGGTAACAAATTTGTCCAAAATCACCTCAGAAATTCTCACAACGAATAAAAATTAGGGCTTTTTGGGTTAAACCACATGAATACCAACAAATTTGACTAAAAAATGAAGAACCGACAAAAAGAGGCCCACATGATTAAATATTTCAAAAAACCCTAAAATCTACAAGTATAATCGAAGAATACAATAATTATCCGGAAGTTTTCATATAAACCCTAATATATCTACAACAACGTAATGAAAATCCTAATTTCAGCAAAGAGATTTGTTGATTTGTTCATGGATACATACTTACATAGATGGCGTGCGTCCAACTCGATGAAGAAAGCACAATCTCAACCCTTGACCTTCGTCAGCAACTGGAAGAGAAACTTTCGCCTCCAAAAATATGAATTTTTTGTTCAAACAAAGACGGATTCGCATGAATTCAGATGAAAATTGCAGTGAGATAAGCCATTGTTAGAGAGAGAGAGAGAGACGAACCCTAGGTTTCTCAAATGACAGTGTAAGTCGTGTTTTGTTGAGGGGAGAGAGCCTCTTGACAAAACGACACCGCTTTGTCAATAGGGACATTTTCGACATTTCATAATTATAGGTATTTACTTATTTAATTTAAACAGTTTAAATAAGGGCATAAAAGTAATTTCCCTTTTTCCTCACCGGAAAAGGTGTTTGAGGGTATTTAGCGCCCCTTTTTGAAACTTGAGGGGTGTTTTTAAACAATTAGGAGGGTTTTCGGCACCTTTTTCAAACCTCAGGGGTGTTTACTGTCATTCTCCCATATATATATATATATGTATGTACATATTTTTTTTTTGTTAAGGATAAGTATCTCAGAGAGTCACACATTGCCTTGGGCCCCAACAGGTCCCCTATCTTGTTTGAGATATCTTGCTACCACACAATACTGCCCTCTCCAGGGCAAAGCAAAATTAGTGGAACCACCATCGAACGAAAATTTAATAAGAATAAATTAAATATAAAGAAATTACTTTCAAGATCCATTTTCAAAGTCAACACTGCTTCAGAAGGGAGTAATGTATGGTGAGACCAAATTTACAAGGGAATTGATCATTGATGGTGTCAAATTTTCAATTTTGGCTCCCTTTTTTCACCAGAAATGAAAATTTTCATTTTAACATATAAAAGAACACATGTAATAATGCTTTTATAGAATAAAAATCAATAACACGAATCAAAAATGATATTAATATATTTTCAATGTGATCTAAATCCCTTTTTATTCCCAAAATTGAGATGATTCCAAAAATTCCATGTGACGTATCATAATTTATAGATTCTGAGTAATTCAGCAGACCATATCCACTAATCTTTCTCGGTCCATACCTCAACTTCTTTCATCACCTCCATCCCTCACTCAACAACGTTTAAACAATGCCACCCAGAAAATAAAAAGTGAATTTTTCAAAATTCCAAAATTCATTAATCACTCCCAAGGGTCAGCCTCCATTCTAACTTCTGATGCTTCAACTACTTCTGTCTCAGAGGCTCCAGAACTGGGTTCAGACTCGGCCGGAGTATCTTCTGTCGACTCCATCTCCTCACTGTCTGATCTGCCCCATCTTCCTCCGAGTGCCATTGCCATCATTTCATATATCTTATTGCCCAGCTCAGCTGGACTATCAGGCTGTGACAATAAAAGGGAAATTATATCAGCTAATCTCGCAAAGACAACTCAATGAATTTGCGAAATAAATGACTTTGTTTATGTTGCCCTTACAGAGAATCCGCTGGAGATCAGTGCCGTGTCATATAGGAGGTCAACAGCTCTCTTGGCATCAGTGCTATCTGGTGCATTTTTGCTTGCAGCCTGCAAGTGAAGTAGATAACATGAAGTTGCTAGCCAAGATAAAACAAGGCTTCCAGCTTTCAGTTCTATGAACTATATATTACTACTGTTGAGACAAAATGAGCACGGACATTGAAAGGAATAACACAATAGTTACATACAGTTGTAGTAAATGTTTGCACTTGGCATAACCACATCACAAATTGAGGTAAAAATATTGCTTCCTCGGCATTTCTAAATTTCGTCTGCTTTAACTTCCAATATCGATTTACAAATTTTGTAATATAATTCATTGATAGGGCATTCCTATGCATAAATTAGTTGTGAGGGGATTTCCATTTCCGACTGATGTTCTAAAGTCCATCAGCATTACTCTGTGCATGCTTGTGCAGTGACCTAGGGATTTAGTTGAGTGGGGTGGAATTGTAATATTCAAAATTTAGGGGTGGATAGGTAAAGTTAAAAAAGTAAAAATTCAGTGGGGGCTTCAGGAATATTTTAGTGGGGTAGATTCGTAAATTTTCAGAAATTCAGGGGTAATTAAGCTAAAAGAAAATTCAGTGGGGGCCACCGCCCCCACTAAGCTCCATTTAGGTCCGTGCTTGTGCTTGTGCTTGTGTGAAAGAGAGAGAGAGAGAGAGAGAGAGAGAGAGAGAGAGAGAGAGAGAGAAGTATCATGAACTAGCATCTAGTAGATGAATCTTACATTTAGGTCTTTAACAATGGGATGATCGGGATTAATCTCCAATATTCTCCTCCCTCTCATGAATTCCAAAGTTGATGTATCTCCAAGTGTTTGTGCCTTCATCAACCTGCAAAAGAAACGATTACTTTTCAATTTTCATGGATTAAGAGGCCTGCTGCATTTTTCAGTATTATATTCTGATCAACGAAAGATACCTTTCCATATTAGCAGACCATCCAAACTTGCCTGAAACAAGCACACAAGGAGATGAGCTTAGGCGGTTTGAGACCTGGACTTTCGCTACCTTATCACCAAGCTGTTGCTTCATCCAGTCACAAAGAAGAGTGTACTCTTGTTGCGTTTCCCTTTCTTTAACCTCATCCCCATCACCTGTTATATACATTGTCATGAGAAAATAGATGAATAGATAAAGTTTCACAAAGGAAAAGAACAAAAATAAACTCCCACAAACAGCTACATTGGGAAAAAGTGTTTACTAACCAAGGTCCAGATCTTCCTTGCTGATGTCAACAAATTTCTTTTCTTTGTAGGTTTGCAGATTCTGAATGGCAACTTCATCAATAGGCTCAACTAAATACAGAACCTATAATGAATAAACTGTATCAGTAATCTTGAGGAAAGGGATGTAAAATTAATCTGCCCCGAAATGGGTGACAAAGTTTACAAACAAAAGCTAAAATAATTCGAATGATTTGATACACAAGATTAGTTGCCAAGGTAAAAAGGAAGATATTAGCTAATATTTCCCATAACAAGGACCATATTGTCCAAACTTTTTCTTAAATACAGGTACTCTTCCTCTATGTAAATCACGGGAGGAGGCACCTGTTTCGCGTCACAATTTTTTCCTTCATGGCCCATCCATTAACTTATCCAAAGGGAAATTTGATAGGAACCAACGGTAGAGGAAAAAAGACATACCTCAATATCCTTTTGGAGCAACTTCTCCAAGAATGGAGCAGTCTTGGCACTTTTTAAGCTGTCTGTCGCCAAATAATAGATAGCTTTCTGATTTTCACCCATATTTTCAACATAATCATCCAAGCTTATCAGTTCCTCCTCACTTTTTGAGGAGTAAAATCTGAGCAGTGGTGTTAGGCGCTTGTGATTCCCGGAGTCTTCAATGCATCCCAACTTCAAAAGCTTTCCAAAGTTCTCCCAGAATTTTTTGTAATCCTGAAAAAAAGTCAAATCAGGCTTAATACAATCTCAAGAAGAACTGAGAAGAAGAAAAAAGAAAATTTGTTGATTAAGCAATCCCAACCTCTTTATTTTCACTTTCAGATATATCCTGAATCATGTCGAATGTTTTTCTCACGAGTCTCTTTCTCATTATCCTAACCTGAAAGTTCAACAAAGAAAAGGATCCAAGAATAAATTCGAAATTAAATTGCAAAAAGGAACTAAAATAATACACAAGATAAAAATAAACTCTTGATAACACACTTCTAGCAACAAGCTTTAAACAAAACTACCCCATTAAAACATTGAAGGATACATATATCTAAAACAGATACAGAGGTAAGTAGGGGCTTAGTCTTACAATTCGGCTTTCTTGAAGGATCTCCCTAGAAACATTAAGTGGAAGGTCATCGGAATCAACCACACCCTTCACAAAGCTCAGGTATCGCGGGAACTGCAAATCAAACAATAAAATAAAGCCATCCCTGGAATTAGAAATTGTAATTTATGCACGAATGCTTTTAACATATAGCATCTTGGTGTTTCTCTTAATAGATTCACTCATTAGTATCTCCCAACTTAACTTTTTCCCATTAAGATCAATAATAATAACTTTCAGTTAACTTTTTCAAGTATTGTAAACCTATTACTCTAAAACTTACCAGCTCACCATCAAAATCATCTGAAATAAACACACGTTTCACGAACAAACGTATATTCTTTGTTTTGGGATTCACAATGTCTTCATTGTTAAGAGGTGCCATCCCGGGAATATAGAGAACACTTCTAAACTCCACCTCACCCTACACGGATTTTAAACAAAGGTCAAATTCCCAATTCAATAAAATACAAAGTGGTCATCTAAATTAAAATAGATGTCAAGTACCTCTGTCGTGAAGTGAGCATATGCAAGCGGATCTAAGAACTCATTAAAAGCTTTCTTGTAGAATTCATGGTACTCCTCCTTTTCAACTTCTTTTGGATTCCGCATCTAAAATTAAGACACGGAGAACTGAATGCGTAGTCTAACGTTGAAGTAAATGTAAAATAAATCATATATATATAACCAGAAAATTATTGAAAACAATACCCTGACTGTGAAGGGAAAATATGTATTTTAACTCACCCATATAGGTTTTGTTTCATTTGCTAATTCCCAGTCCCAATATTTCTCAGTTTTAGTCTTCTTGGTTTTTTTCTTCTCACCCTGCAAGAACAGAAAAATTACCCATCTGAAGGCAATCAAATCTACAAAAGGTACATCTAATGCTCATGAACAGGTTATTACCTCTGGTTTTTCTTCTTCTCCCTCCTTTGGTTCTTCCTCCTCTTCCACCTGTCAAAACATATAATAAGATCAAAAACAGGGCAGAGGCATAGCTATAGTGTTCTGACTGAAAACAAATAAGTCATGAAGATACAAGATGAGAAGGGGAATCAAAATTCTTCCTAAACTATTAGTACATAGGATCAACTAATCAAGAAAAGCAAGCTATTATTTGTTCAAGTAACTAGACATTTTTTATTAATGAAAAATAAGAAACATAAAACACATGATTCACATAAAAAGGAAACACCAACCATCAATTAATAACATGAAAAAGGAAATACAACCAATTTGAAAAATGGGAAGTGATATAACCTTCCTTTATGTTACATACACTCCTTTCATAAAAAGGAATAGCTCAATGCACAAGGCTCCCACCATCGCGGGTTATGAAAGGGGGTAAGATGTTGCTTTTAGTTGCTTCTTATGCATCAACTAAGCGAGAACAACTAATAAGCAACATGCGCAGAAAACAACAAATTTTGGATTGGCACCTAAGAGATTCCAGGTTGTATCCAAACAGAAAGGTAATATAATCAAGTTGAGGAGAAAAGCTAAAACAATTTGAATTTGGACAAAATAGAAAACACTGTGATTGGCAACACAATGTATTTTTGTCCTCCAGCAAAAGAAGAAGATAACTCACCTCGACAGTCCTTGATTTTTCTTGCCAAGTATATATGGGGAATGAAACAAACTGCGAATAATTCTTCACCAGACTTTGAATCTTGGTTGGTTCTGAATATTCATACTTGTCATCAGACTGCAAGAAAGACAACAGAATCTTAGCTTCCAATTGTTGTGCAAGGACCGTGTATAAGAAAAATCAAGATGGATAAGCAGCAGCTGCAGAACACCCTTTTCTTGCTACACAATAATGGAAAAGGTATATCATAACACCTCCTCCAGGCCTCAAAACAAATGAAAATGAATTCTTAATGTGTGATTCTCTAGTAAATAAACTAGATAGCAGATAAACCCTCCCAGTACGATTCCCATGCCTCAACGATATAGTAGTGTGGTATTGCATTCACATTTATAACCATGAACCTCACCAATGTGTAAATTTTGTTTCCATAAACAGAGGAAGTGCCCTAAAGTTAAAATTCCATTTAAACTAGCGGACTCGATGGTAAACAAAAATACCCTTAGAAAGAGCGTGATCTGTGTCCCACGTTTTAGCAACTTTTCAGCATCTGTTTCTTCCCTTATCACGTATGAACTACTATCAGCCACTGATTCCCAAACATATTGCTTATCTGACCTTGGGCTCTTTGTGGAGACTACCACCTGGTTGCAAAGAAGACACGAAAATCAACACAAACTAGCAACTCACAAAACTACACAATTTAACTTTGAATTAGAAGTTTCTGAAAAATGCAAAGAATTGTATTATGAGTAAACCTTCTCAGCAACCAAAAATGCTGAATAGAATCCAACACCAAATTGCCCAATTAAACTATTGTCTGCTCCTAGATCATTATTTTCCTATACATGAAGAAATCCACACAAGTTAGTTCCAACATCATTAAACAGCAAGTTCAGAGGAAAAAGGGGATTAATCACCTTAAGAGCTGCTAAGAATTTTGAAGTACCACTCTGAGCAATAGTTCCTAGGCAGTCGATGAGCTCCTCTTTGGTCATTCCAATACCAGTGTCCCTACATAATCGAAGCATTTCAATCCAGATAATTCATTTTGCTTATGACGGAAATTACATATATATATATATATAGATAGATAGATAGAGAGAGAGAGAGAGAGAGAGAGAGAGAGAGAGAGAGAGAGTCATCATACGTTATAGTGATAGTCCCATTTTCTGGGTCAGGTTTAATGCGAATTTCCAGCTCTCCAGCATCCCCAAGCAGAGAAGGGTCGGTCACACTTAAAAATCTCAACTTATCAAGAGCATCACTTGCATTACTGGAAATAGAAGACACAAGTTATCAAATTTTAGTAGTGGGAAAAACGATCACTTCTAAATAGAAGGCTTAATTTGCATACACATAAGATAATCCATATTTGTGTGCATATGCATGGAGATATACTTGAATGTGAGATTGAAATAATTCACTCATTCGAGTTAAAAGAACAAGATATTAAAACCCCATAAACTACATAAATTATACTCCATTTAAGATGGAGGGGAAGCAGTAAGCTAGACTCAAAATGCAATGCATAACTGAACATAAGCTAGATTAGCAGAATATACTTATTCTTACCTCACAAGCTCTCGCAGAAACACCTCCTTGTGGCTATACAGACTGTGAACTATCAAATCCAGCAAGCGACTGACCTGTAATCATCCAAAATTCCGACTTCAGAACTCAGAATTCATAAGAGAAATTTGACCAAAGATAAAAATCAAAGACACCCAAACTATAATCCAATTCTCTCGCGATACGTTCCTCAAAAAATCCAATTCGTGCGGATTCTTCCCCCAACTAATGAAGAGATCTTGGCGGAATTGCCACTTATAAAAATAGAAACCCAACTCATCGAGCATCAAGAACAATCATGAGAAACCCCACTGAATCCTAAACTTCTTCAAGTTCATAACATGTTGACCCAATTCAGTTGATCAGCTTCTTATTCAATAACTAATCAAAAACCACGATAGAGAGTATTTCTAAAAAAGTTATTCAATTGAGCCTCAAGAGCAGCTTCTCATTAAAAACCTTACAAAATCCACACAACCTCTAAGTGAGAAAATGTTGATCCAGATTAGCAAATAGATTCTTATTTGATGCTTAATCAAAAAGCTTGAGAGAGCGTTTCTAATTAAGTTGTTCTCTGATCTGACACACAATTGCTTCCACAAGCCTACCACTTCTGATTTCCAACGAATGAAAAACGTAACTCAAACAAGCCAAATACCAGAAACATACCCAGCAAGATTAAAAGTTTGCAACTTTCTTAGCAGCCAAACACTAAACAAGGCCAAGAATCTAAACCAACAAGCCAAAAAACATAAAAACCAAAAACTAATTGGCCGAGACTAGAGATCAAAGAAAACCAAATCTATTATCAAAAATTGGATTTTGAAACCTTATCCTATGTAGTTATGATTTCCAACCAATGAAAAACACAAAAAAATACCCGATTAAAACTTTGTAACTTTCTTAGCAGCCAAACACACTAAACAAGGCCAAGTATCTAACCAAACAAGCCAATATAACATAAAAATAAAACACTAATTCGCCGAAATAAGAAGCCAAAGAAAACCAAATTGATCACCAACTAAAAAAAAAAAAAGAATTTTATTTTCCCTTTTCGTCCCATCTTTTCACAGCAATCAAACAAATCATAATAAAATTCAGACCCAAATTTTCATGTTCCAACTAAAAAAACCCAAATTAAGGAAGATAAAAGAAAACCCACCTCGGCTTGGTACTCGTGCTTCTCACCAGTGGGCTCAGCAACCTCTTTCTCTGCAACAGCAGCCTCGCACCGAACCACCACTCGACTATCTCTCCTCTCTAACTTCCACTTCAATCCCGAACTAGAAAAGCTGTTTCTGAGGCCATTTTGGGGCAGAAATACACTCCCAGCATACAAAGCTTTAATGGGTTTCTTCCATGGAAGCGGAGACGATGAAGGAAGAGATGTTACTGAAGCAGAGGTTAAGCCTCTGCTGAGAACAGGGGCCATATCCAAAACCCTAGAATGATAATAGTGAGAAAAACACCCAAAGTAGATCAATTATTGTGTATCTATATATATATATATGTGTGTGTGTGTGTGTGTGCGTGCGTGTGTGTGATTGTTAAGTTAGAGATGAGAAGAGTGAAAGAGTGTTTAAAAAACCCTCTGAAAGGTAGGGTTTAGAGTGATAGGATGGAGGGTTCTAGAACAATCAATACGAAGAAGGGAGGCAATCTTTGGAAGTTTTCATGTGGGATTGTATGGTGTAGATGATGCCATTTCATCAACTCGAATATCCACATTTTATTTTATTTTGCTTATATATAATAGGGTAAATTATACTTTCATCCCTTGAGATATAAATTATTACATTTTTACCACTATCCTTTGGATAATTATAGTTTCACCCCTCTAAGTCATCATAGCCCAATTCCTATCATTGAAAAAGTGAAATGACATATATATATCCCTGAATATTTCTCAATTATGGTGTAAAAAAATAGATTTTTTGTATGATTTGTCTGTAATTGTCCAATTAGTGTGTCCAAATTAGAGCAAAATGAAACAACAATGTAGTAAAATAGAGCAAAAATATTCATAACAATAAATTTGGAGGTATTTTAGACATTTCACATAGTATTGACCGGGTTTGATCACGTCATAATTTCATCCCAGGGGGGTATTTATTATAACTTCCAAACTTGAGAAGATAAAACTATAATTATCCAAGAATAGGAGTTAAAACTGTAATAAATCATATTTTTAGGGGTAAAATTATAATTTACCCTATATAATAAAAGTGAAATTTGAATATAAAAGTGTAGAATAGAATCAAAATTATTTTTGTAATATAAAACTATGAATATTATACGTGCTTCTTTTTTTTAAGGGTTAATTTCACAAAACTTCCTCATACTATCCAATTTAATTAATTAATTTCTACTGTATCCACTTTGCCTCATATACTATTCAATTTCATCACTATGCCCCCTCCCCTCACATTTTGAGTCATAATACATAAATTACCCTCAATAGTATAGGGGAGTTTAGTGAAATCAAGTTTTTAAAAAAATTATTTATCGAAAATCAATTATATTTTTTCTAAAAAATATAAATTTAAAAAATATATATATTTCAGAAAAAAAAAATTTCGAAAACAATATATATTTTGGAATATATATATATATTTCAAAATATATATATATTTCGAGAAATATATATATATTGGAAAATAATATATATTTCGGAATATATATATAATTCGTCAAAAATATGTATTTTTTGAATTATTTTCAAAAAATATGAAATTTTTCCGAAAAATAATTTTTTTGGGAAAAATATATATTATGTTCCAAATTGTTTTGAGAAAAATATATATTATTTTCCAAAATACAAATTTTTTTTGAAAAATAATTTTTTTGCGAAAAATATATATTATTTTTTCCGAAAATAATATATTTTTTTTCCAAAATATATATTTTTTATATTTGGAAAATAATGTATATTTTTCACAAAAAAAAATTATTTTTGAGAAAAAATTCATATTTTTTTAAAACAATTCGGAAAATATATATTTTTGACGAATTATATATATATATATATTTCAGGATATAAAGATATATATATATATTCCAAAATATATATATATTTTTTGCAAAATATATATTGTTTTCGAAAAATATATATTTTTCAAAATATATATTGTTTTCGAAAAATATATTTTTTCCCGAATTATATATATTTTTGAAATTTATAAATTTTACGAAAAATATAATTGATTTTAGAAAAATAATTTTTTTAAAGGCTTGATTTCACTAAACCGTCCTATACTATTGATGGTAGTTTATGTATTATGACTCAAAATGTGAAGGAATGGGGCATAATGATGAAATTGAATAGTATAGGGGTTTTGTGAAATTAATCCTTTTTTAATAAATTGGAGAGGAAATTGCATAACACGCATGATTGTTAGGATCGCGATCATATGGGGTAGAATCTTATGACTCTACGATCCTACCACTCAAAACGATCCGGATTTCACAAAAATCGCTCATAGGGTAGGATTAGAGCTCACAATTCATGTCAACAGGTTGACACATGTGTCAACAGGACAATCTGATACTAGTCGACACGAAAATCAAATATTTTAAATATGACACAATCCAACACGAAAAATAAAAATGAAATTGAATTTGAATTTGACGCGATTCAATAATAGTTTATTAATATATTTCAATCCACGATCAATAAGATAACAAAAAAAATCAGCAAATAAATATTATCGTGTCAAGTCGTGTCAGAAATTGCTAGCTCTAGGTAGGATCGTCATAGGATCAGTAGAATCGTATGATCCCATTACGATTCTACTATTTGTATGCAATTTTGGATTTTATAGGTGAAAAAATTAATTTTTGGTTGGGGTATCCATATAAAAGGGCAAATTTGTTTTTATAGAGAAACCAAAAAAATACTTTTAAGCCCCAAATCCAACCCAATCTATTTCTATATTTATCTATACTATTATAAAGTACAAGGACTTAGAATATTTCTAAACATTATTTAATTATTTTAGAACAAAATTTTTTAAGTTATTTAATATTTAATATTTACTCTTATATTAATCATTGCAAAACTCTTTTATTTTCCCATTAAATGTATATATATATCCATACTTACTACTTATCTATACTTATTATCTAATAAAAATTAATAATCGGTCTAAACTTATTTTTGGTTTATACTTATCTATACTTTTTGTATTTATTTATTATTTATTATCTTTAATCTTTATATATACTTAGTTATAAAAGTGTAACCTTTTTTAATTATTTCTATTTCTTTCACGTGTTTTAACATACAAAAATTGAGTTTTTTTATTATTAAAAGTATTGGTAGTAAATATTTTGTTAGTTTTTTTTGTTCTTTGCCTTATATTACCTAATAAAAGTCAAGAGGTTCAACAAATTTTCAAAAAGAGTTGACTTTACCTAAACGAGTACATATAATATTTTTTATGTCAAACGAGTACATGTTAATATATACATCTATATATCCACTCATTGATAAAAAAATTGTAAACTATTTTATTGTTGCACTTTTGCTGTATTTTAGAATATATATATATATATATAACTTTTTATCTTTTTAATTATGGTTCTTCCATCAATGTGCATTTTGCAAGTGACTCTTTTTATTTTTTACAAAATTATGTATATAATATCATAATTTTTTATTTTCTCTTTTTAATTATGATACGTGTATTTTCCACGTGACTTTTATTTCTAGTAGAATTCTAAAAGTGTGAGGGGTTAGGAATATTTCCAAACTTTCTTTGAAAAAAATTAAAATAAATTAATTAAATGTATTAATTGAAGTGTAACTTTAATTGGTATTTCAAAAGACAGACTAAAGAAATATAAAATAATATTCCATGATAGGTCAAACTTATGTAATTACTAAAAAGGAAAAAATGGGACTTAATTATTCTTATGCAATTAGTTATTATGTTTAAAATGATTAAAAATAATAATAATTAAAGTCTATCAATAACTCTTTAATCCGAATTTTTTAAAATCTAAGCATGTATACTAATTATGTAATAATACACAAATTCTATTTAAAAATAATAATACAATAGAAAATTAAACTTATATATTATTTGTGTAATGCTTCACAAAATATACTTTAAAAGTTGTAACTCACATTATCTTTGATTATTTTTATACATTAATTAATATTTTTAAGATTAATAAGAGAATGTAATTTAGCCAATATGTATATAGTCTTTGTAATATTTTCAAAATCGACTTTAGGGTTATGTTTTTGTGTATATTTGATATTTTGAGTATATTTTTTCTCTCAGGAAAAAAAAAAGGAGTATATTTTTGTTCTATTATAGAGATATCATGATTTAAGGAGATAATTTGAATTATTTTTATAACAATATGGTAGCATCTTACGATCCTACTTATGATTTTACGATCCCAATCCTACGGCCCCTCCAACAATCCTACCTAGGATCGCGATCCTAACAACCTTCATAACACGTATAAGGAGTGCACAAAAGGATCCATGGAATCAGAGGCGGCCCATGAGATTGCCTACGGCCTCCAGTTCGGTGCTCCAAAATTATTTTTTTATTTTCATATTAATATATGGGAAAAAAATTCTAATTTAAACTAATGCTTAATCCAATAAACAATTTAGAGCCTCAAAATTTAATATTTCATTTACACTACTATAAAGACAAAACAAAAAAAAAAACTAATTAGTTTCGACCCAATTCAAATTAATGCCTAATCCAATACACCAATTTGGGGCCCCAAAATTTTATATTTCACCATGTTTGGTATACCTTATGTTTTTAGCTTTCCGCGGAAGAAAAAGAGAAGCATGAGCTATTTTGAGAAGCTCGTACCCTAAACTTCTTTAAAACACTTTTGCAAGACTCATAAGCTCTTTTTAAAAATTGGCCAAACATTGTTCAACGTTCAAAACAACTTTTCCCTCCAGGAAGTTAAAAACAACATTTGAAAAGTCAATCCAAACAGGACCTTAATAATAAGTCTAAAATAAGTAATAATAATAATAATTTTTTCAACCTAATTGATACAGAACATAATTCAGTTCAACAATTTAGGGCCTTAAATTTTATATTTCACTTACTATTATAGTACTATTGTAGGTCCAAAAAAATAAAAATAATTTCAATTTCCTAACTCAATAAATAAACCGAATCCAATATAACCATTTATTCTTATTAAAGCTATAAGATTTTTGTCACACTGTAGAACTCGTAACACGACAACAAATAGTCGCGACACACTAAGTTGGAGTTGTTTTTAAATTTTTCAATGATAATATATCTAATATATATACTTTTTTAACGAATTTTTCCACACTTACCGTGAGATCTTATGTAAAGGACATATAACTTCGCCTAGGGTCTCCACGGATTTTAGGAATGTCAGGGCCAGCCCCGCATGGAATTGGAGAGCTGTTATTTAGATTCAGAACAAAATCGAATATAAATATATATATATATTGAAACAAAACAACGGATTAGAATATATATTTATAAATAAATATATATTTTATAATCTTAAATGTATGAGTAATGATCTCTTACTCATCTATGAACAAGAAATCCATGCATACCAAACATATAGATTGTGATGATGCGTAGAAATATCGGGTAAAAAACGATGTCGTTCATGTCAAGAAGAACAAACAGTGACTGGAAGAGGTACTGGCCAAATAGGCTCCGACAGTCAAGTTAGAACTTGGATCATTCAGAAAATATAACATGAGTAATGGTGGGTGATTATTGCGTACCTCTTTAGGTTGACCCAACCCTATATTTATAGGGTCTTTAATGCGGTGGTCCTGATAGAGTTGTAGTGTGTCGTATATATCTTGACAGCTACCCATATGTATCCTGATAGGATTCTGATAACTACCCATAGGTATTCTGTTGAGATGTGTAGAGTCCTGGTAGCAGGTAGTCGGTTGACAAATCCTTATATGCACGTGCCGTACAAGTTATACCTATCAGTTGCCCCTGTTCCCGAATTCGTTTGCTGAGTTTAGGGAACGAAATCTTTTTCTGTCGTAATTTACTTATACATATATATATTTACAGTAAAATATAATCACTTCAAAAATTTCTTTCAAAAATTTAAGGGGTCATTTTACTAATTACGAAAAATCTTTAACTAAGGGTTCCTAAATAATTATGTAGAATTTTGTGGGTAGGAAAGTTAATTATCTTTTTAAACTTCTCAGATTCTCTGAAACTTTCATATATATATATATATTTAAGAAAACAATAAAAAAGTAGACAAAAGCCTCAGCAAACATAAAAAAAGTCAACAATTGTGGGCGTTGGCGTACACTTGTCAAGCCTTTATACAGTTTAAAGAAAAGCAAAATTGTGGGCAAAGCTTTACGGAAACTGGCGTACACTTGTCAAGCATTTATACAATTTAAAGAAAGGCAAAATCGTGGGCAAAGCTTTACGAAGACTGGCGTGTCAATCACGCCCGTAGGAGAGATACACAAACCTTTATAAAGGTTGGCGTGTCCTTCACGCCCTTTTGTGGCTAGTACATGAAGCAAAGTGATCAGATGAAATAGTTTCAATTTCAATTTCAAAATGAAGAATTAGCAATGGTTATATACTGCTCAACGACTAGTTTCAACGCAACGGCTATATATATATATTTTCTATATATTCCATACCTCCATTCCCAACATTTCATATTCCACCAGCTTCTTTCTATTTTTATTTTTTTTAGTAGCTTGCCTTTTCCCCTTTCTTAGTCTACATTTTTCTTTCATTTGCCAGAATATTTCTACAAAAATATTCCATGGCACCAAAAAATGTAGGGGATGTAATTTCCACTGTCCACCCGACCATGCTTGATAAATTGAAGATGGAATTTGTTTTTTCCATACGAGGTTGAGCTAAACTGTCCGGGTTTAAATCAAAGGGCGCATCACTCCCTTCCACATGGGATGTTTCTTTACACCTCATATTTTGATGTTGGGTTGCGCCTTCCGCTTCCCCGACTGTCGAGAGAGATCTTGGACCATTTTGGTCTCCTCCCTTCCCAGCTCTATCCGAATGCCTGGAAGGCTATTATAGGGGCTCCTCTTCTATGGTGCTTGTGCGGGAATGGATCCATGTCTCTTCAAGAGTTTCTCTCTTGCTATTACATTCAGCGCAATGGTGCTTGGGCCAATTTTTTAACTGCAGTAAAGGGCTTCCCACAGGAGACTGGTGACAATCCAAAGTTTTGGTGGAGTCGTTTCTTTCACATCAAAGGCAACAGATTGGAATTCCTGGACGCGGTCGAAGGCGAGGACAATGGTCCGTCCGTTCCAAAGGAAGAGGGTAAAATTTTTTATTATTATTTTATTATTTTTTATTTTTACTTTTTAACACATCTTCTCTTCTCTTCTGTAGCGAAAAAGAAACCACCCATTATTTCACCGGAAGAGAAAAAACATATGAATGAGAGACTGAAGAGGGCAAAAGTTTTCTTGGCCCGTCATAAGAAATAGTCTTTTTTTGACTCAAGTGCTTTGTCAGGATATTGTCCTGGCCTTCGTGGAAACCATAATATCCCACCCGTACCTCCTTTCCCTGACTCTCCGAGTGGGAGTTCGTCAGCTTCGCCATCAAATTCGGAGCTCCATTCTCCGGTATCTGGAGGATGTCGGGTAACTATTGACTCTGGTCAGACCTTCCCCGCTCCTCCGACGACCGACAATCGGGCACTCTCCAGTCTTCTCCTAATTTCTGGTGGGAGTCAGGAACTTTCTACTCCTGGAGATCCTAGTTCATCCCTGATAGTTGGCGGGAGTCGAGCGTCTTCCACACCTGGATATCTTGGCATACCCCCCGACAATTGGCGTGATTTGAGCGATTGGAGATCTTGACTCACCCCCGACAGTTGGCGGGAGTCGGACACCTTTCACCAGTTCCAATGCAGGTATCATCATTATTTATTATTTATTTTTAGTATTACTTATTTGCTTTGTCTCAAATACAATATTTTATTATGTACACAGGGGGATCTCAGTGGTTTCCCCAGGATGTGCTTGATAAATTTTTAAACAAAAAACGCAAGACAGGTTTGTCGCCATCGATTCTCTGCTTCTCCTCCTCCCTGCCTGGCCAATGTTCTTCTCCCTCTTACCAGATGACGGAGATAGCATCCTCTGGTCCCGTTAGGACCTTGGATCTTGATGCAAATACTATGAGCAGGGGGGCTGCCTTTCAGACTGGGTTCAGCCAGTTCTCTAGACCGCCTACTTTCGGCCAGTCTTCGCGACCTGGGTCCATTTTTGGGATGTCCGCCCCTGAGTCCAAGTCTTCATCGGATGATACCGTGATGTCAAACGTGCAGGTAGCGACTGAAAAGCTCATGGGCGCTTTGATGGATGAGGACCTTCGGTCATTGGAGAATGAGAATGACTCTATTGTAGAGACTTATCGGAGATCTCTCCTTGATGCAGGACGGGTTAGTATATCTACATTATTTATGGTATGCCTTTTATATTTTATATGTTGACCCATTTTTCTTTTTGTAGAATTTGACCCGAGGCCGATACATAGCCCATAGATGCATGCGAACTGAGTCTGAGAGAGATCATATCGATGTCAATCATCAAGCGGAGATCAACGAGCTTCTGGGCCACTATGAGCTTCAACACCATCAGGTTGAGACTGCCCGACTGGAGGAGATCAACAAGCTAAAGGGGACTTATGAGTCTGACCTCAAGAGGGCAGAAGAGGAACATGCCTCTCTTTTGGCCCAACAGTTGGCCGAAGCAAGGATTGCAGTAGTTGAGGAATTCAAACACTCTCCTGAGCTCCAGGAGCAGCAACTGGTATATTACCTTGGTAGTTTTGAGGATTTCCGCGAGCAGGCGACTACTTTTTATCCAGCCCAGGATTTCACTGGATTCAATCCTAGTGGACGTCATAGGCAGTAGTTGTTTCTTTTTTTTTCTATGTTGAAATCTTGTAGTATCACTGTGATATTTTATTTTCTTTCATTTTCATTTGATGTACTTTGAAAGTTTATGAATGAAACGATGTTTATGGACTTTGATCCTTGGTTTATGTAGGAAAAACTTGACCTTTCATATTAAGGCAGTTTTTGTGAGAAGATGAGTAGTAATTTTACTCTCTTTTATTTATAGGATTTGGGTTTCACTCAGCCATATCCTTTCAATAATAAGATTATAATCCCGAGCTTCACTCAGCCTCCCTTTCTACTGGGGACTCATTTCTTGGGTGGAAGAATATGTTTATGATAACATAGTAGGTGCTCAAGAATTGTAGAAAAAGAATTCTCTTTATTGATAATTGGCGGGATAACCGCTCTAACAATTAATGTAAAATAACTTATACTGCAGAATGCTCAATGACTTATTGCAAACTAAATCTAAGTAAACGAAACTACTCAAAATGATGCTAAAGAAAAGAAAATAGAGGGTAGCCTAAACTGACCATGATGCTACCTTTCCATTTTTACTGGTGATACTTCCTCAAGTGTTGCGCATTCCAAGGACGGGGTAGCCGTTTTCCCTAGAGGGTCTCTAGCCAGTATGCCCCCTGCCGGTATGTGCGGGTTACCCTGTAGGGGCCTTCCCAATTGGGAGCTAATTTTCCCATTTTCACAATTTCACGGTTGCTGGTGAGTAGGGTGACTTCTCGTAGGACAGGGTCTCCTGGATGAAATCTTCTCTGTTTTACCCATGCATTGTAATATCGTGACATTGCATGTTGGTAGACAGAAACCCTCATCTGAGCTTGCTCCCTCCTTTCCTCAATTAGATCTAGGTTGACTGCCAATTCCTTTTCATTATGTTCTGGATCGTAGTGACTTGTCCTGTAACTCTCCAACCCGATTTCAACTGGGGTCACAGCCTCACTACCGAAAGCAAGGAGAAAAAAGGGTCTCACCCATGGGTGTTTTGGCCGTAGTCCTGTAAGCCCACAGTATAACGGGCGTTGTTCATGCCATAACCCCTTGACCTTCTCCAGACGCTTTTTGATCATCCCAAGAATTGTTCTGTTGGCAACCTCCGCCTGCCCGTTAGCCTGCGGGTGTCCAGGAGAACAGTAGTGGTTTTTTATTCCCAGACTCGAACAAAACTCTCGGAATACACTTCCTTCAAACTGTTTTCCATTGTCAGACACTATGACCCGGGGGACGCCGAATCTGCAAATGATCGACTTCCAGGTGAAGTCTTTGACATTCTTGGCAGTGATTCGGGCTAGTGGTTGTGCTTCCACCCATTTAGTGAACTAGTCAATCGCTACTATCGCAATTTTGGTTTGACCCTTACCCCGAAGCAATGGGCCAACCAAGTCGATTCCCCATTGAGCGAAAGGCCATGGCCCAGTCATGGGTGTTAATTCCTCTGCTGGAAGTATGGGGACATTAGCAAATCGTTGGCACTTGTCACATTTCTTCACGTACTGTAATGCGACATTCTGTATTATCGGCCAGTAGTACCCTTGTCTTATAGCCTTATGGGCTAGAGATCTGCCCCCTGCATGGTTTCCACATAAACCCTCATGAATCTCTTTGAGGATGTAGTTTACCTCCGTAGTAGAGACACAACACAATTATGGAAGAGAAAGACTCATCTTTTAAAGAACTCCGTTGATGAGAGCATATATGGTAGCACGAAGCCTTATCTTTCGGGCTTCCATTTGGTCTTCTGGTAATTCCCCATGCTGGATATACTTGATGATAGGTTGTGCTCATTTCATACCTTGTTCCACTTGCATGATCATTGTAGTCTCCTCTTGGTGAATACTTAGTTGATGTAAATGTTCCAAGGGAAATATATCATCCTATGGTTCAATAGTTGTAGTTAAACGGGCAAGGGCATCTGCATAACCATTCTCTTCTTTTTGTATTGGGCAGATTACGCATTTTTTGAATTGACCGATCAATTCCTTTACCTTCAGTAGGTAAGCCTTCATTTTTTCTCCTTTCGCTTCATACTCCCCATTGACCTGGCCTGCAACCAGTCGGGAGTCGGTGTTGACCTTCAGGTAGGGTGCCTGCAAGGTTTGCACTATTCGGAGTCCTGCTATTAAAGCTTCATACTCTGCTTCGTTATTGGTAGTTTTAAACTTGAACCGGAGGGCGTAAGGGAATATTTCTCCCTCAGGAGTGATTAAAAGCAAACCTGCCCTGCTCGCTTGCGAGTTGAATGAACCATCCACATATAATGTCCAGAGCACCTCCGGGTTTATTGGTCCTTCTGCCTCAGGAATGAGTATTTCTTCAGCAACTTCAGGGGCTTCTTTTAGAGGATAGGTGAACTCCGCCACAAAATCTGCAAGTGCATGTCCCTTAATCGCTGCTCTGGGCTTGTAGCGGATGTCGAACTCTCCCAACTCAATCGACCATTTCACTAGGCGACCAGATGTTTCCGGCTTGTGGAACACCTGTCTGAGTGGTTGATCAGTAAAGACTGTTATCGTATGAGCCTAAAAGTATGGCCTTAATCTCCTAACAGAAATAACGAGGGCGAATGCCAACTTCTCCATTACTGGATACCTTTCTTTTGCTCCCCGTAGGGCTCGACTTGTGTAGTAGATTGGTCTCTGAATAGACCCATCGTCTCTCATCAGGGCAGAACTTACTACCGTTAAGGCGACAACTAAGTAAAGTAGAAGTTGTTCCCCTGGTACTGGTCGGGCCAACAGGGGTGGAGAAGCGAGATAATTCTTCAAATCCACAAAATCCTGTTCGCACTCAGGGGTCCACTCAAAGGCCTTTTTAAGCACCTTGAAGAAAGGAAGACATCTGTCAGTAGCTCGAGAAATTAGCCTGTTGAGGGCAACCACCTTCGTCAACCGCTGCACATATTTGGTTGACTGGGGAGACCTCATGTCCAGGATGACCTGAATCTTTTCCAGATTAGCTTCAATGTCTCTTCTACTTACCATGAACCCCAAGAATTTTCCTGATGATACACCGAAAACACATTTGGTTGGGTTAAGGCGCATTTGGTGTTTTCGAAGCACCTCAAAAACTTCTTCGAGGTCCGCCAGATGATTCTATTTTTTGACACTCTTAACTAACATGTCATCTACGTAGACCTCCATGTTCCTTCCAATTTTATCTTTGAACATGTTGTTGACCAACCTCTGGTAGGTAGCCCCAGCGTTTTTTAACCCGAAGGGCATGACTTTATAGCAGTAAATGCCTCGATCGGTGATGAAAGATGTTTTCTCACAGTCAAGAGGGTGCATGGGGATCTGATTGTAACCCGAATATGCATCCATAAAGCTATCCTTTAGACATTCTTTGCTCAAATCTGTAAAGTCGACACAAAGCCTCCATTTTCCATTCGCCTTCTTTACTAGGACCACATTCGATAACAAGTCGAGGTAGTGGACCTCTCGAATGAAGTCTGCCTTTAGAAGCTTGTCAACCTCCGATATTATGGCTGCATTCCTCTCTGGGGCAAATGTTCTTTACTTCTGCTTTACAGGCTTGGCAGTAGAATCCACATTTAGGCAATGTTGCATAACTTGAGGATCAATGCCCGGCATATCTTCATGTGTCCAGGAAAACATGTCTTGATTTTTTTTTAAGAATTGAATAAGTTGATCCTTAACATCATCGGGGAGCAGAGATCTGATGCTTACTATTTTTCGGTTCCCGCCCTCTTCCAGGCTTACCTCTATGAGGTCCTCTACTGGCTCTGGTCAGGGAGTATTTTGACTTGAGACTGATTCGAGACCTTCGATAGTAAGTGATTCCCACGACCTTCTATCTTTTAGAGCGGCTGTATAGCATTCCCGTGCCATAGCTTGGTCTCCTCTTACCTCTCCTAGACCATGATCAGTTGGGAACTTCATTAGCAAGTGGTAAGTTGAAGTTACTGCTTTCAATGCATTAAGAGTTGTTCTTCCGAGGATGATATTGTAGGTGGAAGGGCAATCCACTACAAAAAAATCAACCATGATGGTAAGCTGTCTTGGAGCCACCCCTACAGTGAGAGGAAGGGTCACTATCCCCAATGGAGAAACCTTCTCTCCAGAAAAACCGACTAGAGGCGATTTGGATGGCTTTAACTGGTACCTTCCTATACCCATCTTGTTGAAAGCTTCAAAGAATAGAAAATCCGCAGAACTTCCATTGTCGATCAGCACCCACCGGATTGTAAAATTGGCCACTGCCACGGTAATCACCAGTGGGTCATCATGGGGATGTTGTACTCCCTATGCATCATCGTCGGTGAAGGTAATGACTTGCCCTTCTTGTCGTGGTGATTTGGAAGGTGGAACAGAGGTATCCACCCCTTGAACCTCCATCATATTTCTAGCCCTTCTCACATGAGCTTTTCGGGATGAGCTTGTTTCCCCACCTCCAGCAAACCCTCCAGAAATCACATTGATCACCCGAACCGGCTATTTATCTGGTGTGCGACTTCTTCGGGGAGCATCCTGTCGGCCTTTTCCTTTATCGCCATTGGTCGTGAACCAGCTCAAACGCCCTCTCTGGATCAGGCTCTCAATCTGATTTTTGAGGTCGATGCATTCATCTGTCGTATGTCCATGGTCGCGATGAAAGCGATAAAACCTATCGCGTGCCCTTTTTGATGGATCCAACTTCAGCCTGGGTGGCCAGGATAATGAATGATTGTCTTGTATTTGAAAAAGGATCTCGCCTATCGGCTTGTTCAGTGGAGTGAAGCTAGTGAACTTATCCTGACTCGTTGCAGGTCGAGATGACCTGTCCACAGTCGGTTGGGTTCTCCGACCTTTAGCTTCTCTCTCGTCCCTGGTAGTTATTGTTGGTCTCTTTTTCTCCACCTTCTTTTCTTCAGTCCCTTTTCCTTTTCGGGCATTCATGGCATCCTTCGCATTCATATGCTTCTGGGCTTTAACAAGTAGTTCTGCCATCGTCTCGGGCGATTCTTTTGATAAGGAAAAAAGAAACCTAGAAGACTGTAATCCTCCCATAAAGATTGTCACTGCTACGTTATCATTAACCTCATCAACCTGGAGCATCTCATTATTGAACCGACTTATATAATCTCGAAGTGACTCTCCTTTATCCTGTTTGACGTTTAACAAGTAGGTGGCGGGCTTCCTATATCTCCGCCGGGCAATAAAGTGTCCGATAAATTTCCTACTTAACTCGTCGAAGTCACGAATAGAATCGGGCCTCAACTTATTGAACCAGACCCGGGCTGACCCCTTTAGGGTGATGGGAAAAGCCCGACACATGATAGCATATGGGACAACCTGTAGATGCATGAGTACCTTAAAGGTCTCCAGGTGGTCAAGAGGGTCCTTGGACCCGTCAAAGTTCTCCAACTGTGGCATTTTGAACTTGTTAGGTAGAGGAACACTCATCACCAAAGCATCAAATGGGGAATTAGTCTTCTGTAGGAGTTCATCCACAATAGCGGGGCTTTTTCCCTTCATTGTCTGTGCCATACCTTCCATCTATGCTTTCAGATCTTGGATCTGTTGATCCACACCCATGACTTCTGTAAGATCATCGGGTGTCCTGCCTCGTCGGGTGCTCCTGATCACCGTCCTCCGATCCTGGTTCTGGCTATGCTCTGCCCCCTCTTCTAAATTATTATGTCTTGTCACATCCGGAGCGGGAGGAATGGGACTAGCCAGTCGTTGAAGAAGCAAAGCGTTCTGCTGGGTCTGCTGGATCAGTTGGTCCATCCCTTGGGCCAGAGTTTGAACCTGTTGTTCTAATACTGCCATACGTTCTGTAGGATCGTTTTGTCTGACTGGGTCTGAATTTTGGGGACTTTCGGAGTTGTGTGATGACCTGTCGTCACCAACTTTTTGATCTCCCAGAGAAATACATGCCTCATCTTGGCCATCAGGTCGGGGAGGATGCACTGGAGGTAGACCAGTATGGGTCAGTGGTACTCCTTGGTTGGTTGGGAACAAGGGGTCATTGGGTTGAAGGGGAAGATCTCTGGTTGTCCAGAGGCATCACCCACCTTAATTTTGTTTCGTAGTTGGACCATTCTAACGCTTTTTGGAAGTAAGAAGTTGTCGCTTCCCACAGACGGCGCCAACTGATGATGCGTAGAAAGATCGGATAAAAAACGATGTCGTTCCTGTCAAGAAGAACAAACAGTGACCGGAAGAGGTACCGGTGGGGTACCGGCCAAATAGGCTCCGACGGTCAAGTTAGAACTTGGATCATTCAGAAAATATAGCAGGAGTAATGGTGGGTGATTATTGTGTACCTCTTTAGGTTGACCCAACCCTATATTTATAGGGTCTTTAATGCGGTGGTCCTGATAGAGTTGTAGCGTGTCGTATATATCTTGACAGCTACCCATATGTATCCTGATAGGATTCTGATAACTACCCGTAGGTATTCTGTTGAGATGTGTAGAGTCCTGGTAGCAGGTAGTCGGTTGACAAATCCTTATCTGCACGTGCCATACAAGTTATACCTATCAGATTGTTAGAAGTGATTGACCTAAATAAAATAATTATTACAGAAAATTTAGCAATTATATCCAATGATTATTGTGATGAGTGTCTATGAACTTTTTTTTTTTTTGAAAGAGTGTATGAATTGTTTTGCTTTTAAAGGAACAAGAGATCATCTTCACATATATAATAACTTAATACAGTTTACAACACTAAAATGACATAATTTCTTGGTATATATGTCTATATGTTAGAAAAACTATGGGACCGTTTGGCACCCGTTTTATTTTTGATGTTTTGATTTTAACTGAATCAAAACAAATATTTTTGTTGTGTGGTGTTTTTAGATGAAATCAAAATTTAATTTGACGCCGTAATTTTGTTATTAATATGTGGAATAAAAAACATGCAAAAACACATTTCCTATTGACGCAATAGTTTTGACTTTTGCAAAACAAAATATTAGAAACATATCTGGTAACTCAACTATTTCCGAATAGTATTGAAAGAGAAACAAAAACTTGTTTGGTTATAATGATTTTGATTTATTTTTAGAACCAAATAATAATACGTATAACCAAATATTTCTTGTCTATAATTTCAATTGACATATGGTCCACCAAAATTATACACCAATTTTTCTTTTTACACAAACACTTAATTAATTGGTAATTTTAACAAAATTAAAAGGAGTATTTATAATACCATTGTTCAATTATAGAATTGAACATTAAATTTAAACAAAATACATTGTAAAGGATTATAAACTTTTGGCGTCAATTTGTTTAAAAACTTACTTTTATATTGACCCTCCCTCCAAAAAATTTCAACAGCACTTGCTTATATATGTCATTCAAAATAATATTGTCCGAAAACATGTTACTTCATTACCATTCATTAAAAAACATAATATACAACCTATGCATAATGAATCATCGATATCATTTTATATAATTGAACTTACACAAGAGTAAGATTGGGGCCTAATGAATTTAAAGTGATGTAACGTCAATAGAAGATAAAAATGTCCAAATTATACAATATTATTCACCATAAAACATCTCACTTTCTATTAAAATACATCTTATATTGACAAAGTTGTTAGTAATTAATTCTTTTTTTGCTTAAGAATTAATCCCGCCCAAGATCACACACAGAAAAATAATTAACAACTTCTTTTATTAAACAATAAAAACACTCAACAAGAAAATATCACTCACAAATCTATCATTTTTACTTTCTCTCTCTACTTCTCTAATCTCACAACTTTTCTCTCACTACCCACTTATCCCAATACACCCACCCTCTACCCCAAGCATATATCAACTCACACATTTCTATTATCAAATTAATAGAACCAAGAAAGGAATTTAACTAGAGTTAAAATACAATGCTTGAAGTGTTTTTTACTGGGATACATAGAAACAAAGGCTTGAGCTCCTTATATAGGCTCTTGAACTCATCACCATTTACTTCCTAAGCGATGTGGGACAATTTCTCCTCTTTTATTTTTACCAAAGTAACAATTTCTGCACCAAACTTCTTTTCTCTAATTCTCTTCATCAATACTATCACCACTAATCATAACACCACTTAAATTTCGTTACATCCTAACAATCTCCACCTTGGCGAAATTTCTCCACCTTGACTTAATATTTTAAAACAGGTTTATACATCATCTTCTGAATTGCTCCACCTAACAGTGTATTTCTTAACAACTCATACAAATTACCAACCTTTTTTCCAATGAACATGATACGTGGTCCTCTTCCTACTTTCAACAGTCTATAACTTGCTTTAAACCAACAATCTTTTGACACCAATGCACCCAAAGAAATCACGTTCCTTCTAACACTTGGAACATGATACACATCTGTCAAAGTTCTTACCAATCCATTTGTTGTCTTGATATTAATTGTTCCGACTCCTATGACTTCACAAGAAGAATTATTCCCCATAAAATTTTTACCAACACATGGTTTGTAGGAGGTAAACCATTCTTTATGAGGACACACATGATAGGAACTGGTAGAATCAATAATTCATTTATTTGCTTAATCATTTTTGTTAGTAATTGATAGGGCTTCAAGCACATCATCATCTTCTTCTATTTTCTCGGCAATTGCAGCAGTGTTGTACCCACTTTTTTTTTTTTTTTGGACACTCCCGTATGTAATGTCCCTTTTCTCCTCTATAGTGGCATGTTCGCTCCATAATTGGCTTATTGTTCCATGAAGCTCCACCTTGCCATATGTCGTATCCTCCTTGTCTTATTTCAAATATTCTTTTATTCTCAGCAACAAGAGCATGATCATCTCGGATACTTCTTTCATATTCTCTATTTATTTTCTCATTAGAAAATAAAGCACTCTTCACTTGCTCAAACGTCACAGTATTTCTCCCATAAAGTAAAGTATTAAACAAATGCTTATGAGTTGAGCGAACTGATGACAATAAAATAACTGTCTTATCCTCATCACTAACTTGTATACTAAGATTAGATAAATCACAGATAATTTTATTGAACTTACCAAGATGAATATGCAGATCCATACATTCTTTCCTATGAAAGGAATACAACTCTTGTTTTAAGATTAACCGATTCGTAATATTTTTTCCCATATAGAGATCTTCTAATTTCCTCCATAAATCTGTTGCAGATTTTTCGCCGACTACATCATATACAACATCATCTGTCAGAGTCAACTGAATGGTACTCACTGCCTTCGAATTGATTCTGCTCCACTTTGTTGCATCCATATCTGTAGGCTTTTCGTTCAGCGCATCTTCTAAACCTTGTTGAACTAACAAATCTCGCATACTATGAAATTGTTTGTGGTTATAAATTCATAAGGAGTATGAGAAAATGTTAGTTGAAGTAGGTGATTGGATTGTGAGCACTATTAGATTATATCTTAGACTATCATCTCATTTATCTTGCTATAAATCTTGTTGCACAACATGTGTTTGATAAAATGTTTCTTCAACAAACCAAAGCCTTGAATGTCTATATGAATTTCATGTGCTTGACAAAATGCATATTCCTCCTAACCTTTACCTTGAAAGTGTACATTCATTTGTAAACTCTTTAAGAATGTTTTCTAGACAATAACATTTTATATATAATGTTCATAAATGATGAAAGTGTTATTATATATTTTATTTGGTTAGGTAAATTACACTATTGGTTATTGGATGATACTTCATATTCTAATTGAATCAATGATGCAATGTTTAAATCATGCAAATCATTATTGCATAAGTACAAGTATGAAATGAGGTAGTCACTTAAGGATCATCAATTCATTAAGTGTTTGACAAGAGCTTTATAAAGATTATTTTTGATAAAACAAAGTCAAACCGAAAGAGTTTCAAAGTTTGTAATTGACCATATTCACCCCTCATTTAGGTGTCAATATGTGGCCAACAATATCATAGCATTAACATTTTTATAAAGTCACACAACTCAAAAAAACTTACTCTCGATTAAATTCCAATGTCATGTAATCTACATTTCATGAACTCATGGATTTTATATGATCCAATTATGTATATAAAAAATAAAGAGAAAGACATCAACAAAAATATGTAGTTTTAGGACCAAAAAAAAAATGATATGTTTCTTGTTGATTCTATGCTCTCAAATTTTGAAATATGGGAGGAATTTAAAGAAATCTATCATGTTCATGAAACCAAACCAATTCAAGAAATAAAAATAAAACCTAAAATGTCTTCTGGTCCATCGCTTCCCTGACAAGTCCTATATCACCACATTGATATTAAAACTCTAGCCATAACGTTCTTTGTTTTGTTTTCCGACCACCTTGATATTAAAACCTAGCCATGACTTCATGGGTCTGCAATAGGATGTGGGTTTGAGAGGGTTTAAAGAGAGTATGGAAACTCGATAAAATAACGAAAACAGATGATGGGCAGGGCTACTATCGCATTTATAAATGGGGTTGGGTGAAGATGTGACCAATACAACTCTTCATACGTATGTGACTCTTTGAATAGATATGTCAAAGTGAAGAGATGTGACCAATACAACATGTCTATTTATTTATACAAAGATGCACCCCTACAAAAGCCATGTGTATTTAATAATAAAATTAAAATTAAAAAAATGATAGAAATAATAAAACTCCTTCGTACATTTATAAGTAGTATAGATAGATAGATATATACATAAAATTAAAAAGTATAATTGTTTTCTTGGTCAGTAAAACTTGAAAGTGATGTTAAAATTAAAGTTCAATTAATGAGGGTTAGGAGAAAAATCAATTAATATCACACGCCTACTATTTTTTTATTCATGATATAATTTTGAAGTTAATTTAGTGATGTGTAGACCTGTCAACAGATCGGATTTGGATCGAATCTAGTTAAATCCAAATCCAATTTGTTAAGAAATTGGATTATCGGATTCGGATCGTAATCGGATTATCGGATTTTATTTTCAATCCATATCCGGCTAATCAGATTCGGATCATAATCGGATTATTGACAGGTCCATTGATAAGGATGACAAAAACTCCCCGATCCACGATCTGAATCCGATAATTTGATTGTTTTTTACTTAGTTAATTCATATACAAATTTCTTCATTATCTAATATCTAACTAGTTAAAAAATATATAAAAATCAATAAATAAATTTAGATTTTTTTCTTATTCTCCAAGAATCAGTAAATACAAAATTACCAATCAATATTTATAACACATGTCCATGACAAATATAAAAATCAAAAAACAAAAAAAGAAATTGAAACATTATTAAGTATATTACATTTACAACTCAATATATTAATAAATAGTATATAAATTTAAGGTATAAATACTAGAAAAACTGAAATTATTCACACTTTTAATAATGGTATAGATGATCAATCATTATTAAAAAATAACAAAATAATTAACAATTAACATTTATATACAGGTATAATACTAAATATATATACACATTAAAATGTCAAATATATATATATAAATATATTATATAATTTCAGATCGAATTAATATAAATCCAAATCCAATTTATTAAGAAATCGGATTATCGGATTCGGATCCTATTCGGGTTGTCGGATTTTATTTTTAATCTATATCCGGCTAATCGGATCGGATTCGGATCAAAATCCGATGCATTGACATGTGTAGTGATGTGTACCATTCTTCTAATAAAAAGATACAATAAGGATTATAAAAAAGTATGAGTATATTTTTTTGTGAGTAAATGTCAAAGTGATGTTAATAGTTCAATTCAAAAACTTAAGGAGGGTTAGAATGAGAATTGATTAATATACAATTAATTTTAAAACATGCAACATTGCTCACATTTCTCATTTGTGAGTAAATGTCAAAAGTGATGTTAATAGTTGAATTCAAAAACTTAAGGAGGGTTAGAATGAAAATTGATTAATATACAATTAATTTTAAAACATGTAACATTTCTCACATTTCTCATATTAACCTAAATACAACCACATACAAATGTGTTGCTTGATAGGTCTATTTCAGCATTAAGTATGAACATATTCAACACTTATTTTATTAGGTTTGTTAGATAAACAATTTAAACATGATTGAAAACATTAAAACTTTGTTTGGAATAAATATATTTCAGAATTTCAAATTAGAATTGGAAAAGGAATTAGATTGGAATAAAATAAAATAAAAACCCTTATATTTTGTGTTTGGAATAAATGAAAACTCAATTATAATAAACATAATTGTGTAAAATATTGGCCCTATTAATATGAATATGTATATAATTAGTTGAAGGGTAATTTTGATAAGTTAATTAGAAAATAAATTAATAGGCCATTACCAATTTCTCTCAAATCCGCTCATATTTTTCATGAATTTGGTAAAACTATAATATATATATATTTTTTATCAAATCCAGTCTCAAATTCCAAAATTTTAAGAATCTCATTTCTTCCAAACACCAAATTCTTATTTCCAAATCCAATTCCCTTTCAAGAATAGCAAACACAGTGTAAGTAACACTTAAAATGAGACAAATTTTAAGTGACATAGTTGTAGTTTATCACTGAAATTTGAAATTTGAAAATTTACAGAAATATAAAAAAAAATATAACTTTATTAAATAAAGCTTAAAACTTCAATAAAATAGAACATAAATTATCAGCGGCTCCTTGCAGTAGATTATTATTATTGTTATTGTTATTATTATTATTTATTTACCGGAAAAAAATTGTTATTATTATTTAATTTTTTATTATTTGGGTGTTTGGAGTTTTTATTCCGATTAATTTCCGGTTTATTTTTATTTTTTCTCTCTTTATTCTATTTTTCCTTTTTTTTTAACAGAAATCTAAAAATAAATATAAAAGAAGACAAATAGCGCTTTTGTTAGTATTTAAAAACATTTATTTAAATAAATTTTCATCATTTATGATTACATCCTCTTAACCCTCTACAAAATTATTTGAATCAACTAACATATGAAATTATAGTTTTAGTGTTTAGAACCTTTTATTCTCAAATTAGATATAATTTGATTCATATATGATTAAATTTAGATTTGTACCATAGGAGATTATATATTTATACTCGTAAAATTTAATGATGTTTTTTGAATTGACTTGAAACAATTTTTTTAATCTACTCATTAATAACGGTATAAGAAATATAACAAAGAGATATAATTATTCACCCTTGATGAGTAGATCATGTAAGCAAGCTAACAAGTTATTGAACTGTAAAATGTGTATTCTTTATACAGACAAAGCTATCAATTAGAGGTTTTATCCCAAATCAATTAAAATACTTCATGCATACCACATGCAAGTGATAGAAGTATATACATGTATACACATATCTGGAGTCGCAGTCAAGTTTTGGAGTCGAGTCGGGAGTAAAACAGGCAAAAACCATCGTAGCATTCAAATTCCTTGCCGCACCTACGCTTCAAGCGTATGATCAAGCGTAAGTCCCAAGCATAGGGGTTAAGCGTAGGTCCCAAG
Organism: Cornus suecica; assembly: GCA_963922005.1. Lineage (NCBI taxonomy): Eukaryota > Viridiplantae > Streptophyta > Magnoliopsida > Cornales > Cornaceae > Cornus > Cornus suecica. The sequence continues at coordinate 23,144,578 of OY998242.1, forward strand.
CGTAGGGTTCAAACGTAGATTTCAAATTTCTAGGTCAGTCAAATGTCCCACATAGCAATCACGCCAATACAAGATCCCGGAAACACATCCCCCTAGTCCCCTACCATGCATCAACAATTAGGGCAACTAGCACGTAATGAAGCCATAACACAACAACATATAATAACGTACACCCGTCAGTCCCACACTGACAATACACGTCACGGAGTATAGACCACTACATAGATCACTACGACTCGTACCCGTCAATCCCACCCTGACAATTAACACAACATCTATCACCAAAACACGGGATCAACACTCATATTCATAACACTCCAGGAAGGATAACTCTCACACTTCCTAGGCCGTGAACATACCGAGTTTATCCCATTATATTTTACATACATTTTTACGTGTATTACACTTATCTTATTATTGGTACCCCGTGGATTTATCACCGATACCAATACCTATTTCTAAAATTCACTGTCCAAAACTTATTCTAAAATCCTCTTCAATATACAAATTTGTTGAAGAAAACTTTTAGCGTGACACCCGGCTTTAAGAATTTCAGTGGCAAAGATGGCATTTACATATTGATTTTAGAAATTTGAAGTTTAAAATGATTTAAATTGAAATTTGGTCTTCGGTTAAAACTTCGCCTATTAGGCCCATCAAGCAACCAAGTGGAGTAATATCACTAAACTACAAAATTGGCACCAAAAAAATTCCATCAAACTGCAAGGATTACCATATATATTAGCAACCCAATATAATTTTTTGGCCTTAGAATAAAAAAGTAAATAAAAATGAATAGAGTAGAAAAGATATATCATGTTTGTTCAATCACCAAGAAAGTAGCATAAGAGGACATTTGACATATATATATATATTCCTTGCTGTTATGACAATCTAAATGTTTGTAATCAGTCATTTCAATCTCAGTGAATACCAAATCCTAATAATAATAACAAATGAATCCATTCTAATCCCTACAAGTTTCAAAGTTTTTACATATTGCTGTAACACCATTTGCACCATCATTATGAACTGTCAAGGAATGGATTATTATTCGTCCCGAACACTATATATCAAAGAATGTGCTACCTTTTGCAGCGATCCTCACTTGCACGCATTTTCGCATTTTCGCACGAGACCTGGGTGATTTCCGCAGCAGATTTTCAACATATAATAAGATTCTCCTTCTTGACGATGATTGAATTAGGATCCGTGAAACTCTGGCTCCCGCAAACAGATCTCATTATTCCCTGGGGTGAAGAGATTTCATCAATTTATGACAAAATTACTAGGTAGCCCTACTTTTAAACTCAAATTAATGAAGAATTTACCAGTTCGTATTCCTATTCTAAGCTCATATATGTATATATATAGGTTCTAAATAAGGTTCTATATAGGCTCATCAACAAACAAGCACACGAATATGATATGAGAGGACATATCAGCTCAAATAGAAAATAAACGGATAATTCCAATTTCCAACAAAGGGAAAGTGAAAAACAGCACTTAAAAGTACGAAGAAAATTCATAAAATAAAAGTGGAAGCACTGTCCTCAGAACTACACAAATTGCAAAACTTCCCGAATTTTTTTTGTATAAATCCAGATTTTTTCCTAAAATATTGATCATCATCTCTAGACAACTGAAACCTTGTAAAGTATTCAACAACTTGAGAAGGGAAAAGGAAATAATCAGGAAAAAGGAACTGGTCATTCTGAACAATAGACTGCACAGTAAGCCTTGAATTCAGGCCTCTGTATATGAGGTACCAAACTTAGGAATGGCAATGGGGCGGAGATCCCCAACTCCATCCCCGAACCCGGGACAATTTTGTCCCCCCATAACCGCCCCGCCCCCGATAAATTTTTTTATTTTTTGCCCCGCCCCGTGCCCCGGTAAATATTTTACCTTTTTATATAACTATATCTTAAACATATATATATATATATTTTTTTTTACCTTTTTATATAAAAAATTATATCTTAAACATATATATATATTATTGTAATATATATTATATATTACAACCGGGGCGGGTTTGGGGGGGGGGGGGGAGGGGGGGGGGCAGGGGTACCCCCGAACCCGACGGGGATTTTTTTTTTTGGCCCCCCCATTGATGTAATCAGGTCCCCATACCCGGGGCTAAACAGGGCGGGGCGGTTCCCCATCGGGGCGGGTATTATTGTCATCCCTAACCAAACTCTTGAATTAGAGAGCTTGGCCCACACCAAGGGTTTTGAAGTAACTCAAAATTAGCACCATTTACCACTTACAAAGAGAACTTGGATATCAGAAGTACCTCAATAGTTTTTATATATACAAATATACATCATTCTCCTTTCCTGCAGATGGTGGATAGAAGTTGGGGGGCAACGCTGGTAACTTGTTATCAATGACCCCTGCAAGGAAGGAAAAGAACAAAGTTATTGGATTGACAGAGATAATTCTGTCAGAAAGGTGTGTGATTACTTCTTCCCCATATTTTACTGTTTTCTCGTCAGTTTTCACAAAAGATTTGCACAAGAAAATCAAAATATTCGAGATTATAACTAAAACAAAGAGTGCTAAAACTAAAACTTTCCCCGCACCCAAGGTTGGTTGATCAGTAAAAAGCAGCAATCACTGCTTTATATCCTTGTTGCAGTCCATGCTTAATTCTGATAAAATATTCTACAGATTACCCCATTGTCTCAGTTTTGTCTCAAATTTTCTTGGCCCAAACTCGTATTCCCTGCAAAATGAAAAATAGATGAGCTTCTTTTTGTGCTTGAAAATGATAGTAATACCTTCAAATTCCAAGAAATAAACGAGACAACTGATTCCTTTGAATTCAAGGCTCCATAGTGACCAAGGCATAATACAAAATCGCAGATCATTTCCAGTACGATGGATCGAGGCTTTGACAATTATGATACTTTCTGTTTTGTCGAGCCAACTATATATAATGGTACAAATATCAGAAGCGGGAAATTGATAAATCAGTTAAAATAACAATAAAGCAGAGCAAACATCATCCCCAAGAAAGTCACCTGCTCCAGGTCAACCATAATGGGCCCGAATTAGCTAGTTTGACCCTTAACTAATACGGACTTCTTGGATTGAACTATGCCTTGCTTGGATAGAGCCTCACACAGGCACAAGTTCCCCCCACCCCACAGACCAGGTGATGATCGGCAATGAAAAACATAATTTGAGCCTTTTAAAGATCATACTTGGGTCATAACCTTTTAAAGATCATACTTGGGTCACAATTGGTCGCTAGTCACTATGCCCTCAACCTACCTTAACAATATAGTGATTGTACCTGAAAAAAATACTGACTTTACCCCCTTAAATGCAGCCAGCTTTTATATGTCCTCATAATTGAAGTGAGCTGGATTACTAAACAATCAAAGAATTGGGAAGCATCCTTGTCAGGAAAGTAAACATATAACTGATTGAGATCGCCCAAAAGATAAAAGACACAGAGGCACTGAAATTGACAACAGCAGTATTTTATCAGAAAATCTGCAGAAATCATCTATCTCAACATGCATTGAATTTCCTCTGCACAAAAGGGAAAGACTAGTTTCGGTGCAGATATACTTCTTGTTATTAATAAGAACCACAAAAAGGCAGGTGATATCATTATAGGAAAACAGTCTAAATTTAAGAGAGAAGCTCTATTTTCCAAAAAAGATCAATCTGGTCCCAAAAGTGGCTTCCCAATGCAGAATTAGACACAATGATTAGTGAAACAGTGGTATTCCTTCTGACTAGTGAAAATGGAAAAGACAAAAGGTGGGACAAAAAATCCACTGATTGTACAATGAGACACACTGATATACGTTAAAATTAAATTAAATGCTTAGAGAGTTCCTAAAGGAATATAATGGATTACTTACTGTTGTGGGATAAATGCAATTAAAACCATAGATATTTCGCCCAATAGATAGGGGAAAAATTGAGCATATGAACTCTATAAACTCCTGTGTGTTCCCAGTGATTTTTACTGAATCAACTTTGACATCATTCTACAAAGTCCATTTGGTTATGAAAAGTTCACGAACTCCTGAAGAAAAAGTAAGAATCAAATGAATAAAATAATAAATATGGATAAGCAAGATATAACTAACAAGAAGTTCTTCATTTTCTTTTCTTACCAGCAATGTCACCAATTATAAGAGAATCTCCCTTGGGACAGAGCACGGTGAAATTTCTAATCAGTCCATTGGTGAGAATGTGGCGGAAGTTTTACACCGGGGCAAAGTTACGGAAACTCTGGGAGGAGGAACCTTACCCGTGGTTTCCATAGTGCATGTCCTCTTTAAACATTCCAGAACGAGTTATAATATTCTGAGAAAAAGCACAGTAACAAGGAGAAGTATGAAGTGGGCCATTCGCTCTAGCATTGTGGCCAACGGAAAGCACACGGATTAAGTCCATTTTCAGCACGGCCTGCTGCCACAAAGTCTTTCATGGTGGTATATTCTCTGGCTTCCATTCACCTATAGACACAGAAGTCCTACTTCCATCACCTATTTGTGAGACAACTTCCATTCCAGCACCAACTCGAACCCAAACAACCATATCCAGCAGATGCATTGTTTACATACTGGTGAGGCTAGTTATTTCATCCTCTGGGAGACCCTGGTAACTGTGAATCAAAAGCCGTCCAAGAAAGAGCTGCATATGAGCAATTAGAAAGAAATAATCAACATATTATCACATAGAAAACATAAAATCAGTTACAGCTAACTTCCAGAGTTTAGATTGGAGACGCCATATGAAAAGGAACACAGTTTGTGCCAATGTATCAAGTTTTCTATTGCTCCCAGCATTGACAATAAGTTTTCAGATAAGCATAAAGCAGCAGAAATTGTTTTTGTCTGGCATTTGACACAACGGTTGATATATTGTCAGCAACCGTGTGACCTAGAGAAGAGGGCCTGGGTCACTAATTAATGATGAGAAGGCCACAGGATGAACCGGCATTTTAAGTTAGAATCGCAATGTAATGATTGATTCACATGTGAATCTTTTCTGTTAGGAATTAATCTCTTTTGCCAGGAATTATTTCCACTTCATTCGATGCAGCGGAAGCACATCACAAAACATACATGGAGATCCAAAACAACAACAACAATGATACAACAAACCCCAACCTGACCTACATCCACGGAGAGAAGAGATTCCACTATCGTTACGTAGTAAATAGATATTACAATAGCAGATAATGCACACTCACGCCTACCTCAAACGGCTCTTTTTGTTAGCTTGGGAGCAAACTCTGTGAGAACTACATCTCTATGTCCTTATATAGGTGCCTCATTGCACCCACTTTCAACCTCACTTCCTTTTTCCACTCACTCTTCTTTCTTCTCCTCTCTTCTCTTCTCTGCTCACCAGTCCTATATTTAGGGGACATTCGGCCGCCTCAACTGCCGACTTGTCAGCTGTTACAAAGTCCTTTACTAAGTCTTTCACTTAAATCAATTGACTTGGTCCACAGCTTCCATCTCATACTTTATTCAGTACATTCTTTAGCAACCTACTTGCATACACATGTACTACACTTCCCTTCAAATTTTACTTAATCTTCACTTTGTCTTCATGTCACACACACCTCACATATACACACTCGATACACATTCATATATATATATATATGTGTGTGTGTGTGTGTGTGTGTGTGTAATAACACATATTACATCATACTTCGCTATAAAAGTTTAGCCAAATATCTAACTCTTTCAATGTTAGTTGGATTGTTACAGAACGGAATTGTTTTCCTTTTCCTTTTTTTTTTTTTATAAGTAAGAAATGTATATAAATAAAGCACTCAAGAGGGGAGTGCATCCCTTAGACAAACCAGGTTGCTCTAAGAACTAAGCGAACCCAAGAAATCAATCTTCAGTTCATTCTTATTAACAGAAACCCAAACTTCAGTTCATCTAACAATAACAGTAACAACAGTAGAAGCCAAAATTTCACTTCCTACAATAACAATAAAAAGGAAGGTATAACACAGTGGAAATATTTTCAAACACCAAATGCTCTATTAATGGAGTATTTGCGCAAAATAAGCATACCCTTCGTGGAGTGTTGTAACAAATGGATTCTTGAGAATATGTGAGGCGGAGAGAGAAGCTCTTTAAGTTGGATACGGAGAAAGCTTACTGTGATGTACTAAAAGATCATTTGATCTTCTTGTGAGAAGAAACATCTTTGATCAAACCTGGAGGAAATGGATTAAAACATACTATTTCTTATGCTACTCCTCTTTAGTGCCCCAAGAGGCATAATACAGGTGAATCCTCCTTCCCACTTCTAATTTACTTTAGCCACAGTTATCATTTTTTTTTTTACGTCAAAATTTAATCATATTGGAAGGTGTCCTTGTGAACGGAGAAAGAACGGAGGAAGGTGTCCTCGATGTACAGGTGAATCCTCCTTCCCACTTCTTATTTACTTTAGCCACAGTCATCAAAATTTTGAGTTCACCACTTACTCGTATTGGAAGGTTTCCTTGTGAACAGATAAATAATCTCGGTGTTCATTTGCAAGATGCATGTGATACCATCCTTTATTCAGTTGCATGCCTAAAATGTTGAGCAACCTCAAATTAGCTTTCTAGTTTAAGATGAATTTGTAGGGAATAGATTTTGCATTTATTCTAAATGGTTTTACTGGCTAATGGCTTCCTAACTTCTTGGGCTTTACTATACGAAGTTTCATCGAGACATAATTTGTACCATGGACATCTCGCTTTCCCATCAATCAAGTCTTCGACAGGTATGAGGCCTTATAATGCAGGCTGGAAGATTTCTAGATAGTGTTACTAGCTAAGGCTTCCTGAATTCTTAGGTCTTCCTTATACAAAGTTTCCTCCAAATATAATTTCCAATATGTAACTTCCTCTATCCATTACTGAAGTTTCATTTTTTAGCAGGAAAAAGTTCAAAATTAATAAGACTGTAATAAACAATTAGGGTTAAGACGTGTATCCGAGTATGAGGGCGACACTTAGGGTTAAGACGTGTATCTGAGTCCAAGGGCACCACACCCTTCAAATGATACAGCAGGTTAGGTCAGTAGATAATCCTCTTCTCCCAAAAATTAGAATAATTATATATGTATAAATGAGTGGAAAGTTTTAAGATTGATGTCTACATGATGGGAAAATAGAAACATCAATGTAAATTACGATGAGTTTCTAAAAGTTATAAGCTATTTTAGCGGAATTTGATACCTGGAACGCCATTTCTGTTCAATTGAAAATTGATCTTTCCACTGGAAATACATCACTATCTCGTGGAGGATTCAGGAAATAAGCCACACTTTATCATCTTAGCAAGGAGTTCATATTCTGAATTCTGATCACCATTTTCATTGAAAGCATTGAGCATCACCAAACAAATCTCACGATCAAGGGAGATTCCATTTAGTAACATTAAATGAAGAAACTTTTTTGCTTCATTTATTAAACATCTTTTGCACAATCTATTAATCACTGCACTAAAATCTCTAATTGTGACATCAAACCCAATCTCCACCATTTGACGGAAGAGATCCATTGCCTTGTCTACATCCCCCTTAACACAATGTGCTTTGATAAGTGTAGTATATGCAACTTTTGTCAATCTGATATTTTGGCCCTGAAGTTTGCGAAATAGTCCATCAGCATCTTTCAGGTCTCCATATACACACAGACCATTGATGAGCAAATTATATGTAACAGGACTAGGCTGAAGATTACGAAGCGACATTTCATCGAGTAACTGAAAAGCTTTCTTCAAGTCCCGTGCGTTGCAAGAACCTTGGATGACAGTGTTATATGTTATTTCATCTGGAGACAGACCCTTAGCAGACATATTATCAAGTAATTGGAGAGCTTCTTGCAGCCTCTGTTGTTTACATAGTCCTTTTATAATTACTGTGCAAGTGACATGAGTTGGTTCAACAGCTCTAGATAACATCTCCTGAAACAACTCAAACATGGCATGTATATTCTCCTCCTTAAAGAATGCGTCCATAAGAGTGGTGTAAGTTCTAGCACTTGGGACCAATCCATGCAACTTGATGATATCCAACCACCATCTAGCCTCAGCTGGTTTCCTTAATTTACAAAACCCATAAATAAGAGAATTGAAAGTGATTACACTTGGGGTAATCCCTTTTTCAATTATTTGTTTGTATAACTGAACAGCCTCTTCAATATTACCAAGTTTTGCATACCAATAAATCATAATATTATACAAAACAATATCCTTAACCAAATCAGTCTCTGTTAGAGTATCAAAAAAACCTCTTGCCTCTGTTAATTCCCCTTTCTCACACAGACCCAATAGGATGGAACTGTGTGCATAAGAATTTGGCAGGATTCTCCTGCAGCACATTTCGCTATATAGTTCAACAGCCCTTTGTACATCTCCTTGCTTGCAGAGACTGTGAATGAGCATAGAATACGTAAAAACATCTGGTTTTAAACCAGTATTTCCCATTCCATATAGCAAACTTAATGCTTCATTAACACGCCCACTCTTACACAAACTGCCAAGCAAAACACTGTATGTAATACTACTACTCGAGTTAAACCCCCGAGAAAGCATCTCCTCTTGCAACTTAATGCCTTCCTCAATGTTGCCTGTCTGGCAGTGCCCACAGATTAGTATTGTATATGTAACAATATCAGGTTTCAACCCCTTACGCAGCATTTCATGAATTATCTTCCATGCCCCACTCATCATACCAAGTAGACGAAATCCTTTTGCTAGAATGTTAAAAGTAACTACATCAGGCTCTACTCCATGCTCCTCCATGTCACAGGTATACTCTAATGCTTCTTCCATAGAGCCCACTGCACACAACCCATGAATAAGAATATTGTAACTGTATGCATCTGGAAGTAGTCCGAATTTAAACATCATACAAAAAAAGGATTTCGCAACATCTACAAAACCCATTTTACAGAACCCAGATATGAGAGTATTGAAAGAAACAGCACAAGGCTTAGAGTCTTTCCCCTCAGTCTTACACAAAAATGCTACGGCTTCTTGTATCAAGGATTGTTGGCATAGACCGTCTATAAGAATGGAATTTGTGTATTCACTCTGAGGAATCCCACTCGCTTTGATTGAACTGTATACGTCCCACATGATATCAGTGTGTCTCAAGTTGTACAGCAAGCTGTTGTAGGTTACTATTGAAGCTCGGAGATTCAAATCATTCATTTTGGTAAGAACAAAGAAGGCATCATGAACCATATCCAATCTGGAATAAGAAAAGGACAACATATTCCACACCAGACCATTTGAATCCCAGTCTCTGAAGCTAATCCAAAGCAGCTCACAAAGCGAAGGCGCAGAACCAGAGCCTAAGGGAAAGCACAAATTTTATGTAAAGGAACCTGAGCTCACAGATAGTCCCGAAACATTTTGTAGAAGAAACGAAAATCACTTAATAATTTGAATTATAAATTTCAGTTTTGATCGTTTCAAACAAGATCCCTAGAGAAGATGTAGGTAAAACATCATTCATTAGAATATCGGTTTTACATGTTTGACTAAACCAGGCAAAATCCTAAATCATTATTTGTTGAATTGAGCGTTTCATTTGGAATATACTTGCAACTAATTTTCATAAATAATAGACGAACATATTTATATACTTCCATACATGATATTGGTAATGCCCCCCCCCCCCCCCCCCCCCCCAACACACGCACACACACAAGACACAGTGATATATATAACCCCCAAAACCAAACATACTTATTAATACCTATTAATGTTGAAAGCATTGGTTATCCGCAAAATGTAGGTAGAAGATGTATTAACTAAAACCTTATTTCTTGCATGTTTGGTTAAGCATAGAAAAATATACCCAAAATCATTAGTTTTTGAATTAAGCTTTCCAGATTGAATATATTCCACACTAATCATCATGCACATACACAATCACATATATTAAATAGTTCTATAGCACAAATGGATTGAATATACATATATGTGTGTGTCTGTCTATATATTATGCACTAAAAACACAAACATATGTTAAAAATACCTTCTTGTTGCGCCATTTGCTGTAATAGCATACGCAACTCTTTGAGCCTCCTATTTCCCGCCAAAATATGAGCAATAAGCAATTGAGAAACCCTAGAATGCCGAAACCCATACTCAATCCGCAACAGGTCAAAGAACAGAACCGCCGAATCCGGGCTCTCCATTCCGAGAGCGTGGACAACTCGATCGACCTGAGGCTGATTCAGCTGGGCTAGGGTACTAAACCACTGACCCTGAAGGAATTTGGCGAGGCCAAAGGTCTTCACGCCGGCGATGATTTCATTAGCGATGTCCAGAGGGGTGGAGACAGAGTCGGCGGTGGTGGTGGGGTCGTCGTCGACGGCGATTCTTGCGGCGGAAACGGAGGATTTGGTGAAGATGAAGGAGGTGAGATGACTACGGATTAGGGGTTTCAGTGACTTATCAAAAAAAGGGATTAGGGGTTTCAGTGGGTAACGGAGGGATCGACATCGGTGGATGTGACTGAGCATGAGAGAGCTTCTAGGATTTGTTCACACAGCCATCGATTTCCCGCCAATTGTGTGTATTTAGATATACATATATATAGAGAGACTGTGTATGTGTGTTAGGGTTTTAGAGATGAAATGAAGGGTTTTGCAGAGAGCCGTTATTTTCCCAGCAACTTTGGGGAGAGCAGACATCAATTTGGGGCACACCGGCAATGCAATTAAACTATTCAAAACGATGCCGTATTAACTTACTAACCGCAACTTCGGCCTTTCGTTTTAGGTGTTACGTGTTTCTCATTTACGCCGAAAACTAATACAATTTTTAGACTAAAGCATAGTTAGTATTGTCGGTTTTGTTAAATAGCGAAAATGTTTTTAATAAAAAGTCTAAAATATTTTAATTTAATATTTTCGTGTTCACCGTAATTAAAAATATTTTTGGGCCATATTTGAAACGGATCGAAAAAGTTTAAAATAAAATTGTCAAATGTGATTCTGATTTTATCTAAATACATTATACTACAAAAATGTTGGATTTATTTTATAAAACAAAATATCTAATTTATTTCAGTTAAAAATAAAATGCCAAAAAACAAATCAGAGTCCTGGATCAAGTTCTGGGCTTGCATGAGGAATAAGGATAACCTGTGTTGTGGAAGGAGATTTTAAACTTTACCAAAAATAATTTTGAAAGTAAATGGTCAAATCTAATTTAATCTCCAAACCGTGCTCAAGTAAGAAGTGAATTTGATATATTAAAAATGAAAATTTTGAGAGTTGCAACTAATATCTAATATAACTTTTGTTTCCATCAGTGATCAATAAAGGGAATAAAAAATAATTTTGTTTTAGATATAATTTTACTCAATTCTATCTTTCTTTGTGTACTAAGTTTCTATTGTCACTTTTTTTTTCGAGTAAATATATTATCCCATCTTTAATAGTGATAATCAATAATTTTTAAAAAAGTGGGCCATCTTTGGTACAGTTTTCTAAGAGTTAAATATCAAAAAATTGTACAAAAACATTTTTATCAATAATTTTTGAGAAATATATTTTTAAGTAACACTTCAAAGATGTCATTAAACGTAAGCTTATTATGAGCAAGTCAATGATAATTGTAGTATTGTAATTTAAAACTCCGGTGAGTATAAATGGGTCCGTAATGTAAATGATGTAGAAATAGTTTTCACATAAAACTAAAAATAAGATAATTTTATTACTTTTTGTGGTGATTACAGAACGGTGGAAAAGAAAATGGAGTAACAGTACAAAAGGCTGAAATATCACTCCTCTCTCTAGTACTTTCTCTCTCTAAGTTCCGAAACCCCGAACCCCTATTTATAGATTATGGGTCAAGCATAAGTTTAGTGACAACTCAGCATCAATCTGCGATCCTCGAATCATATTTCACTCCCTTGACCCCGCGACTTTACTCGCGCAATCACCTCAAGACTGTGTATTCCTGGTCACGAGGTTCCTTGCATCCCTGTTTTTGCTATACTGGACCCTCTTCCTTTCTTGGTCATTTCGTGTCCCTTCCCCCCTTTGATGTCATAGCATCTTTCCCTAGGTCATGACCTTTCGCGCCCGTGCCCCTTTTTCATGACCTTGAACGCCAGTGGCCTCCCTGAGGTACTATACTTGGGTAAGAGTAAATAAGGTCGCAATCCTCCATTTATCTTTCCACAAGTGTCCCCTCAAATTCCACTTTAAAGTTCCCTACGTGAGTGGCATATAGATCCATGGATTTTGATATTAGTTATGCCCTTATCAATCTCCCTATGATTACCTCTTTGCAACGCCCCCCTCACGTTCTGCCTGATTATGAACCCTCTTGGGTCAGTTCCCAAGCTTTCCCACCTTTCCATTTTCATTGTGCACCTGAATATCCGCGACAGATTCTTAGAGCAACCAGTACAAGGGGACTTAAAATTGGTTGGCTACATTTGAATTGTAGCCAGCCACATCAGTTTTATTTTTATTTTATTTTTCAATTGTAGCCAGTCAGCTACACGGTATGACAGCTGGCAACAAGCTACTTTATTTTTTATTATTATTATTTTGTTTGTGAAGATAAAAAATTGGTTGGTTGTGGACACAAGCGTTTGTTATACGTGCTACTTTATTTTATTTTCTATTTAACTTTTATAATTATATATAGCAGTTTATTTATTTATTAATAAGGCTCTCATTAAAAAAAAAAATTATTATATAATCAAATTACAAAAAATTACATTACATTAAATAAAATGCATTACATATATTATTAAAAATATATATTACATTAAATAAAATGCATTCCATAAAATTTTACTTGATAAATAAAAATCTTATAGATCACTAATTTCGCCCAATAAATAAAAATATTACATATCATTATTATCTTGAGCATATTTTTTTGCAATCTTCTTTTGTTGTGCCATGATCCATATTTTTGCTGCTTTTGTTGGAGCATTCAATGGATCTTGAAGCATTATGTTTTTTTCAAACTCAAATTCAGTCATCCTTTATTTCGATTGTATCTTCATTTGAGTCATTCTTTCCTTCGATTCAAACTCCAATTTATTTTTTTGAAACTCCAATTTATTTTTTTGAAACTCCATTTTGTTTTTTTCGAACTCCAATTGAGACATCCTTTCTTGAGATTGTATCTCCATTTGTTTAGATTGTTGTCTCTCTAAACGAAGTTGAACCCAAATATGTTTCTCTTCGGGTCCAGATTCATTACATTTGCGACTTAAAGTTACAACAACTTTCATTTCTGCAATCAAATTTTTGGTTGTCGAAAACATGGATGAATTTTTTTTTTCTATTATTTTTCATTGTTTTGCGTCCAGTGGGGCGAGCACTATGTGAACCTTTATCAATATCTATTGGTGGGTCATCATCGCCAAGATTTACCGATCCTGGAGTTGATGCACTAGGAGTATAAGAACCTGGTGTTGTTGGTATCGATTCGGATAAATTTTCAGGCTCATTAATATCCAAATCAATAATATCTATCTTTTTTGTGTTGAGTTGACTTCTGTTTAATATTGCAATGGATGTGTCATTTTTGTGTTTCCCGTAACACACTCCAACAATGCTTAAACCTAAAATTGTTATGTTCTTGTAGTTTATATACTTCTTTGGCAGTTTGCATCTACAGATTACGAAAAAAAAAATGATATTAGTTATTTCAATAATTATTCAATAAATAAAGAATTATTCTTGTAATATATAATAAAAATTTACTATATCTTTATCAGTGTAACCGCTAGCTTGATTGTCGCGCACATTGTTGTAGTATCTAGAAAATTTGTTTACTTTTGCTTGAAAGGTTGAGAAACGGTTCATTAGAGCATTATTATTTCTTCCGGTTATGTCTCCTAATTGACTAATAAAATGAGTGAGAATTCGTTCCCATAAGGTATACTTATTTTGATATGTCCCCATCACTGAATCTTCATCAACCATGATCCATGTTTTGCACAATGTTATATCTTCTTTCTTTGACCATTTTTTGTTCTTTGGCTTTGAAGGAGGTTGAGATAAAGGATTTTGCTCATATGGGACTTGGGATTGAGATCGAGAATTTTGCTCATATGGGACTTGAGATTGAGATCGAGAATTTTGCTCATATGAGACTTGGAATTGAGATGCATATTGTGATTGATGCAGGATTTGGAATTGAGGTGCATATTGAAGAGGATGTGTGTATAAGGATGGCAATGGGGTAGGTCGGGGCGGGGATCCCTAACCCCATCCCTGAACCCGGGACAATTTTGTCCCCCCATAATCACCCCGCCCCAGAAAAAAAATTATTTTTTGCCCCGCCCCCACCCCCGCCCCCGCCCCGTACCCCGGTTATATATATATATATATATATATTTTACCTTTTTATATAAAAAAATTATATCTTAAACATATATATATATATTACATATATATTACTGTAATATATATTATTATTATAATATATTATATTATTATTATATTAACCGGGGCGGGGCGGGGCGGGGGTACCCCCGAACCCGACGAGGATTTTTTTTTTGCCCCATCCCCGCCCCCATTGATGTAATCGGGTTCCCATGCCCAGGCTAAACGAGGCGGGGCGGGGCGGTTCCTCATCGGGGCGGGTATTATTGCCATCCCTATGTATGTATTGGAAATTGGGTTGGGACAAGAATTCTGATTGAGTTGGATCTTGAAAGTTTCACCTATAATCGAATGCGAGTGATAATTCTGAACTGCCAGATTGGTTAGTGTAAGGGTTATTGAATGGAGGTCGATTATCCATGAAATATTTTGAATTGTTGAAATAGAGAACTGAAGAAAAGTGGGATGATGAAATTTTAGTGTTTGTAGTGTGGTATTTATAGAGTTTTAGATGGAACAACCAACCGCTATAATTGAAAGATACAATTAACGGTTATAATTCATATATATTTTTAAAGGTGTGTTTTTTGAAATGTGTGCATTTTGAAAGATGTGATTTTTGAAATGTGTGTTTTTTGAAAGGTGTGTAGAGATTCCTTTTGTCATTCAGATGTATGATTGTTTTTTTTATTTTTTTTTCTTCTTGATTTTTCTTTTCTTTTTGATATATCATTCAGATATATTTTTCTTATGCATATATAAATCACTCACTATCTTTTCTGCAATTACTCAACTCCTTCTTCTTATATTGTACTTTCAAAATATACATGACATCTTCATCACAATTTCCACCATTGTCTTCTGAATCTTCATTTGATTCATTAGGGTCCGATCGAGATGAGCGGGAGACAATTTATCAGCTTCAGCAAAAACGACTCAAAATTGTTATGGGAAAGTTCACACCCGAGCTGATAAAAGCACTATTTGGTCAAAAAAAGAGATAATATATCAAACGTGATCGAGAGGAGGCAGCCCAACAAATATTCAAAGATTACTTTGCTGAAAATTTTGTTTTTCCACCCGAGTATTTTCGTCGACGGTACCAGATGCGACGAGAATTATTTCTTCGCATCTTCAACGATGTTACTGGTTATGACAACTTTTTCAAACACAAGCCCGATGCCACTGGTCGTATGGGCTACAACCCTATCTTGAAGATGATAGCAACGATACGTATACTTGCGTATGGAATTTCAATGGATCTATGTGATGAGTACATGAAGGTTAGCAAGCGCACTACAATTCAATGCTTGAAGAAGTTTTGTGATGTTATGACTGAATTATATGCGGATCAATACCTACGTTCACCAAATGAAGCCGACATAGCACGTCTACTTGGAGAAGGGGAGGAAAGAGGATTTCCAAGTATGCTTGGTTCTATAGATTGGATGCATTGGGAATGGAAAAAATTTCCTGTAGCTTGGCATGACACACATGAGGGAAGATGTCACAAACCTACGCTCATATTAGAGGCGATTGCATCAAAAAAATTGTGGATCTGACATGTTTTTTTTGGTATGGTTGGTTCACACAATGACGTGAATGTCTTAGATCATTATCCAGTATTTCAGCGTATTATCAATGGTACAATGTCTTCTGTTAATTATGAGGTGAATGGATGTCAACGAACATTGGAGTATTACCTATTTGATGGTATCTATCCGAAATGGGCAACTATGATCCAGACTATTCCACATCTAACGACTGCAAAAGAAAAGTTATTTGCTCAGAGATAAGAAGCAGTTAGGAAGGATGTTGAGCGGGCATTTGGCGTGTTGCAGATAAGGCGGGCTATAACACATGGACCGGTGTACTATTGGAAAAAAAAAGATTTGGGCAAGATAATGAAAATGTGCATTATATTGCACAATATGATCATAGAAGACGAACCGGGTGCCAACATTTTGAATTGGACACCTCCACCATATGAATTAATCTCGCTTCAACACTACCATCGAGATCCATCATTTTTGGTAACACACGGCTTTGCCCGACTTGGTAGGATTCACAATACGGAGAATAATTTGGATCTTAAGAAAGACCATATGAATCATTTGTGGAATAAATTTGGTAATGAAAAAGTATAATGGATAAATATAATAAAATGTAATTTTTTTTTCTTTTTTTATGTTGATTTATTCAGTTCAGATTGTAACTTTTATATTATTTGCGATGAATAAATAGTAAATTTAAATATTTATCTTTTTATTAAAATATATTTTATTTGTATTTTTATTAAATATAAAGATATTGAATTATATTATATATATATATATATATATATATATATATATGAATTCTGTACATTGAGATAAAGCAATATTTATATACAAATATATGCGCGCACACTTTTAATGATTTCTCAAGTCAAACAAGTGAGCCCACTTGCACTAGCCAAAACACTCGCCACTTATGGCGAGGCACCTAGCTAGCCAAAGTTGATGTTGACACCCCATTTTGGCAAGTGATTCCCAAGTACAAATATAGGATGACATGAAATATTTTTGGATGATTAACTGGACTTGATCAACATTAGAAAAAAGACCCATGCTTATCAAGAGTTATTTGGCCAATTAATTGATGATAGACAAATTTATGAGATAAACATGCTACAAAGAAGGAGTTTATCATGAAAAAGAAGCCATTCAAAATCAAATATTGTCAACAGTTGGTTGCAGAGATTGCAATACATGAGAATTCAAAAATCACAACAAGAAGGGGGCTAAGAATAAAGTCACACAAAGATAGAGTTTTGCATCAACCGAATGAAAGGATTTACTTTGAATTTCAATTGTCTTTAAATTTAAATTTAGATTGGGTTGTTTTATTCCATGCAAACTTTTAGGAAGTTTGTTATTTCATGTAACTCTATAAATGAAGACCTTTTTGTTACTTTGCAAAAGGTCTCACACCAATCAAATAACATTATTCATTACTTTGTCATTTTATTTCCAAACTCTCATCATTATTTTAATTTCTTGTAAAGTCTTTATTTTTCAAAGTCTTTAGTTTAATCAAACCTTGTTATTTACATTTCAATCATTCAGTTTACTTTTCAATCATTGCTTTCATTTGATATTGTCATTTTAAATTATTCAAGTCATTTCAATTCCAAAGCTTTCTTTTAAATTCAAGATTCTTTATTTAAGTTGCTATTTTGGTAATCCTACATTTATCATCTTGTCGATTGTTTGTGTGAAATTTGTGATTTCCAATATTACATTCTCAATTGGTTCAAGTCCTCTTAATTGAGGCATAGAAAAGTACCCAAGGTAGGAGTTCAATCTTCTCCCTCTTACTCATCGTCTGAGAAGTCAAACCCAAGGAGATTGTCTTTGCTTTCCGACTAACCTCTAGAGCCGAGGTCAAGGTTCCTGACACACCCACGCATACAAATCACAATAATCGACTGACCTAGCCGATTTAAGAGGAAATAATTTTTGGCACGCTCGACCGGACCATCGGTTGGGAGTGCTATTGGAAACATGCAGACAAGAAGGAGATACTAAAAGATATGTCGTCCTTTTACAGGCAAACAAATCAAACTGGGTCAAGTGCACAAGAATCGGCAGGTCTGCCGATTACTTATCCCGCCGATCAACTAGGAGGATCGACAGGACAACTAGGTCAGCAACAAGTTTGGTCGGCCTATCAGCCACCAACTCCATACCAAGAGCCTGCAAATGAAGTGGTCAACCAAATTTGGTGGATGTATAATCAGGAAGTCGTTCCCCAAACATCTTTTGGACTCGGGGGGAAAACGGTAAATAATCATCCACAAGAATGGCCTGATTACCAATCAACGACGACATATCCGCTGATGATAATGAATCATCAGCAACAAGAGGCCAATCAACATCAAGGTTGGTCAGAATATCAGCCTCAGCCTTTGATACATGGGGGCAAGCGGTAAATCATCATCCACAAGATTGGCTTGATTATTATCAATCAGCGGTGAAATATCAATCGCCGATGAGGAATTGGCAACAGCAAGAGGCCGATCAGGAGTATGATTGTCAAAAATATCAGCCAATGACAATGATACATCAGCCATTAGTGGAAGATCTGCAACATCCACTAGTACATGGAGGGTAACCAATGACAAATCAATGCCAAGCTTGGCTCGAATATCGTCAGCCACTAGTAGTAAATCAGCAGTTGGTATTAAAGCAAGGTCAATTAGTTGCTGATAAATCTTATGATCAGATCAAGGTAGGGGTTGATCAGCTCATGATGAAGTGTGAGAAACTCGTGGTGTTACTTGATAAGCTCATCGAGGATCTTACTATAATTTATGGTAAGGACCAGCAAGTTGCAGCGAGAAAAAGTGCATCAGCTATAGATGAATCGGCTAGTGAATTAATCGATGGTGAATCTGTTGAAAATGAATTGACTGATAATGTAGTTGTCGATAATAATTCGGATGATATTGAGTCGGCTAATGAAGAATCAAGTGAGAGCGGATCGGTTAACGAACCAGCCGATAATAAATATATTAAAAAGGAATCTGTTGATGATCTATCGGTTGATAAAGAATTGATCGATAATGAATAAGCTGATAATAAATCAGCTAGTGATAAATTGGCTAATAGTGAATTGGCCAAACAAGCATCGACATTTGAGAACGAATCGACCGACAATAATTTATTTGCTAAGAGTGATTCGGCTGAGAACAAATCGGTAGGAAGTGAAGTTGTCGAGAGTGAATCGGCTGATAATATATCGGTTGATGGAGAAACAATCGATAATGAATCGGCTGAAAGTGAATCTGTTGATAGTTTATCATATGATAATGAATCGACAGATAATGAATCGGTTGAGGGTGGATCGACCGATAATAAATCTGCTAAAATTAGATCAGCTCACTATACATCGATTGAGCAGGATATTTCATTCTTTATAATATCAACTAATATAACTGAAATCATTAAAGCATGTAAAAACTTTATAAGGTTGGATGATAAAATGTTTCATTGGTGTAATGTCGTTCTTTTAATGAAACCGGTAACAAGATCGGCCAATATGACGTTGCATAATACCTTAATTCCGGTCGATCGTGCTTACCCATCATTGAAAGAATTACAAAGCTCAAGTGGTGGGTCGTTGCATAGGTCTATTGATCCATTGGTTGATCAACCAGTGTTTCTTGTTAGCTATTGTGATCAGCAAGATGTTGTTGATCAGAATAAATATTAATTTTATATTGATAAATGAATAAATAAAATGTTGAAGCTTGTCGACTCTCCATTTTGTTGCACGTGATTGATTCAAACATGGTGGGGGCAATTTCTCTACATATCTAAATTTCAAACATCTTATCGGCTTGGGCGACCGACCCCAATAAAATATTTGAAATTGGGGGGCATTGTTGACACCCCATTTTGGCAAGTGGGTCCAAAGTACAAATATAGGATGACATGGAATATTTTTGGATGAATTAACTTGATCAACATTAGAAGAAAGACCCATGATCATCAAGAGCTATTTGGCCAATTAATTGATGATAAACATGTTCATGAGATAAATATGCTAAAAAGAAGGAGTTTATCATGAAAAGGAAGTCATTCAAGATAAAATATTGTCAACAGTTAGTTACAGAGATTACAATACGTGAGAATTCAAAAATCACAACAAGAATGGGGCTAAGAATAAAGTCACACAAAGATAGAGTTTTTGCATCAACCGAATAAAGGGATTTACTTTGAATTTCAATTGTCTTTAAATTTAAATTTAGATAGGGTTGTTTTATTCCATGCAAACTTTTAGGAAGTTTGTTATTTCATGTAACTCTATAAATAAAGACATTTTTGCTACTTTGCAAGAGGTGTTACACAATTCAAACAACACAATTCATTTACTTATCAATTTCAATTTCCTTTTAAGTCTCTATTTTACAAAGTCTTTAATTTATTTCAGCCTCGTCATTACAATTCCAACTTGCTTTCATTCAATATTGCTATTTTAATTATTCAAGTCATTTCAATTCAAGTTTTCAAAGATTTTCTCTAAATTCAAGTTCTTTTTTTTTTTTTTTTTGAATGGTAAGATGATGTATATAAAATGAGAAGCCAAGAGCTTACAAGGAGCTAAGGGGCATTCCCCAGATTACAAGATGATACCCAAATTTCCACCATAAGAAAAAACAAGAGAGAGGTCCCAAGTGCCTATATGAATAACAGATACAAAAACCACATGATAAAACCCAACAATTAGACACACTATTGCAATCAGCATCATGCCAAACTAGCTGAAGATTAAACTGCAGGATCCAATCTGAGATAGCAAACCAACTAGGCAAAGCATCTTCCATTGTCACCACCAAACCAGAAAAACATTGATTCCAGCATCCACCCTTATAAATAAGCTGCCATTTTGAAGCTTGAATCACCATCAAACATAGCAAACTGACTACCCTGCACTGCTGGTAGACAATAACCAAAATAATAATCAACCCCACTGAGCTTGCAAAAACCATTGTCCTAGACCAGTTGATAAACCACCACTGCATAAGATAAGCAGATAGGGAAGCCCCAATATAACAATCATAATCTGAGATCCAAAATAACATTATATCAAAATTGAGATAGGTAGACTCCAAGCATGAACCACTTCCTGATTTCGAACAGAATTTGGAAAAGATAGAGGAAAAAGAGCATGCCTCACATTATCAACAATTAGCTTGAGCAGAAAATCAAAAGAAATGAATTCATTAGAATACAATATTCTACCTCTCTCAATCCATATTTCATACACTGTTGCCGAGAAAGCCATCTTATTTAGTAATGAAACTAGAGATTTATCAAATAGATGATCAACCATCCATGCAATTAGACAGTCCCAATCTCCTACAGGCCAGTCCATCAATCCCCTGAGCATAACAGCTTTCCACAACCTTGAGGTGAAACTGCAATGAAAATATAGATGGTCCCTGTCCTCTTGGCCAAACCCACAAAATAAACAAGTGGCTTGTTGCACAAGCCCAATAGAGAGAAGAAAATAAAGTGATGGCAACCTATCAAGTTGAACAATCCAAAGTAAAAATGAATGTTTTGGAACACAATGTTTAAACCATATCACATTCCTCCATGGAACCTTAGCAAAAGACATTCTCATGAAGTCCCAAGCTGAAGCAATTGAGAAATTGTCATTTGAAGGAGCCCAAACCAATTTGTCTTGTCTTGATATGTTTGGCATAAAATCATTTGGAAAACCAGCTTTAAAGTCAAGCCAAAATTGAGAGTTGAGAGCTGGAAAATGCCATAATGTACTAGTGATTAATCTACTCACAGTTGAGCTAGCTCCAAGCCCTGAAGATCTAATGACATTAAGAGGACATATAACATATAAGGGACCCATGGGATGCCAATTATCAAACCACAAGGAAGTTGTCCTACCATCACCAACCACCATCTTGAAAGCATTTCTGATAAAAGGCCTTAGCTTAAGCAATTTCTTCCATGTCCAAGAACAATTATGAGATTCACCCAATTCCCAAAAGTTTTTTTGCTTTATGAGATGAGTCTTGACCCAATCAACCCAAAGAGAATCATGGCCTGGCTTAAGAATATTCCAAACATGTTTTGTCATAGCTGCATTGTTCCACTCCTCAAGATCTTTGATTCCCAAACCACCCTCATCAATGGGAGAACAAACCATTCTCCAAGATACCTTACAACCACCTTTACACATTTTAGATCCTCTCCATAAAAATTTCCTCAACAAAGCTGTGAGCTCATGAAGGACTGTTTTAGGCAAAATGAATGTTGTTGCCCAATATACTTGAGAAGAGAAAAGTACAGATTTCACCAACTGCAACCTTCCACCAAATGATAGAAACTTTGAAGACCAACTTGAGATTCTTCTAGAAATTTTATCCACTAAAATATCACAATCATCTTTTGTTAACTTAGTAGATAAGATAGGAACACTCAAGTATTTGACAGGTAAATTTCCCACTTGAAAGCCCAAGACAGTTTGAATTTGATTCAAAGTATCATCATCAATACCAGCATGGAACAAAACGCTCTTTTGGAAATTTGGTTTCAATCCTGAAAGGCATCCAAAAGACTCCATAACAAACATTAAGCAATCCATATATACCATATCACTAGCTGAGAATAGGAGAAGATCATCTGCAAACAAAAGATTTGAAATCTTTTGCTCCTTGCACTTCCAATGATACTTGAAATCATGACAAGAATCAATCTTTTTTTCTAGCATTCCATTCAAAACCTCCATAGCAAGCACAAATAAATAAGGAGATAATGGATCACCTTGCCTTATGCCTCTGCAACTTTTAAAATAACCCTTATAAGAGCCATTTATATTAATTGAAAACATGGTAGCTGAGAGGCAAGTCATAATTAGCTTAATCAAATGAGAAGGCAACTTGAAGGCAAAAAGAGCAGCTTCTAAGAACTCCCAAGATAGAGTATCAAAAGCTTTGGTTAAATCCACCTTCATAGCTAGCCTTGGATCGCCATCATTCTTGTGGTATCCCCTCAAGAGCTCTTGAGCCAATAAAATGTTTTCTGTAATGCTTCTCCCTGGAATAAAAGCTCCTTGATTAAGGCTCACACAATCCTTAAGACACCACTTAAGCCTATTTGCAATTATTTTAGTAATGCATTTATAGAGAGTAAATCAAAGAGAGATAGGCCTGTAATTTGAAACCTTGTTAGGAGTATCCACCTTGGGCACCAAAGTAATAACAGTGGTATTGATTTCGCTGAGCATATGGCCATTGTAGAAGAAGGCTTGAACTGCTTTAGTAACATCTGATCCAACAACACTCCAAGCATATTTAAAAAAGAATGCATTGTAACCATCACTACCTGGAGCCTTCCCATCTTTCATTGAAAAGATTGCCCTTCTAACTTCATCATTAGTTACTGGTTTATTCAATTCATTGATATGATCAAGAGAAAGAGAATTCTGAATAAATCCAATTAAATTAGGGATAACATCAGTACTTTTGGTCTGCAACAAGTCCTTAAAGAACCCAATAAACTCATTCTGAACAGTGGTAGGATCTTCCAATCTGATACTAGACCTGGAAATAATAGATAAGATGGTGTTTTGCTTTCTTCTATAGTTGGCAATTATGTGAAAATATGAGGTATTTTTGTTACCAAGCTGCAACCATTGCACTCTTGATCTCTGTTTAGCCTGAGATTCCTCCATTTTAGTCAAATGAAGGTAAGTTAATAGACAAGCTCTTTCTTGAGATTTAAGACCATCATCACTAGGATTGGCATCAATGGAATGCTGAATATCAAAAAGCTTAGCTCTACAATCCACCACTTGAGAAGCAATATCATTATAAGATGCTGAATTTAACCTCTTAAACTCATGCTTTAACAATTTAAGTTTTTGAGAAACCTGAAACATATAAGACCCAGGGATCTTTACAGACCACACCCTCTGCACTACCTTCATGAAATCAGCATGATGAACAAGGTGATTGTTGAATCTAAAAGGGGCTCCTTGCCTCTGCGTAAAACAGTGAATCTTGAGATGAATCATTGAATGATCAGAAATGCTCTTAGGTTCAAAAACAACTTCAGAATTTGAAAAAGTTTCATTCCAACACTCGTTGACCACAACCCTATCCAATTTGCTAAACACAGTGCCATTTGACCAGGTAAATCTCATTCCATAATGTTTTAAATCCAGCATAGAAGCTTCATCAAGACACTCCCCAAATTCTTTCATACCACTGTCCCAAACTGTTGAACCACCCCATCTTTCATAAGGGTACCTAGCAGCATTGAAATCCCCAGAGAGAAAAAGAGGAAGAGTAGAATAATTCTGTGAGATCTGTAAAATGTCTCTCCATAAGCTCCTTCTACCAATAACATCATTCACACCATACACAAAACCACCAATACAACTAAAAGAGGAAGAAGTATCCTTAATGGAACACAAGATTATTTGAGAAGAACTTTGCAGCTTGACAACAGAGAATCTCGAAGGATCCCAGCAAATCCAAATTCTACCATTATGAACCTGATCATAATTAGAAATGGAATTCCAACCTCTAACCAGAGAACTAAGCATTTTACAAGCTTTATGCTCCTTTATTTTAGTCTCAACTAAAGAAAAAAGAGGAAACTTATATCTTTTTAACATGCTACTAACCTCAAATTGCTTTTCTGGGGAATTTAGACCCCTAATATTCCATATTCCAAAAGACATGGGAAACAATCAATGATGAAATCAAACATTGGCATTGGTCCTCCTATTTTTAACATTAGATGGAGGAACCTTTGCACTTTTATTCTTCTCAACATGCTTAGGTAATTTATTAGTACCTTTGCCATTTTCATGAACTGTAGAGCTAGAACCAACTGTTGTCACCTTGTCTGTAAGTGAGTCAACTATCTCGTTTGAATGATCATCCTTACTAATAGGATTTTGTAATTCAGTAGTAACAGCCTTATTTGCCTCAGTAAGAGTATCTTGAGCTTGTAAATCCTGTGTTTCTGGCACAATTTCCTCCTCATTTGCTTCCCCATCATTCTCTAGTTGAAGAACTTGAAATGTATTTGATGCAAGCACATTAGACACATTATCTTTAGCACCATAAGGCACTTCACACTGAGGAACGTCTTCAACTTGCCTTTCTGTGGTAACAACCTCAACAATAGGCAAATGCTTCCCAGATTTGTCAACTACTCTCCATTCCTGAGTGATCTTTTGATGATAATTTGAAGTGTTATTTGCCACACTTATAGGACAGGCTCTCTCCCAATGCCCAAATACCTTACATCTTCCACATTGAGCAGGTAGCCATTGGTATTCAACTTTGACAGTCTTAATCACACCAGACCTCAAAGTAACATCACATTCCTTGATTAACTCATCTTGTGCTGACACCTCCACACAAACTCTTGCAAAACTCACTCTTTCACCTTTTTCTGTTGGCAAATCCATACAAATTGGCTTTCCCAGAGCACTAGCCAAATGGCTTAACCCTAAAGGGTTCCAGAACTGCAATGGAACATTTGTTAGTTTAGCCCACAAAGGTAATGTTTTGATCACCTCCTTATGTAGAGAGATATCTTCATGCCATTTCTGCAGTACCATAAATTGGCTAGCAAAATGCCAAGGCCCATTCTCCAACACTGCATCACACTCAATCTCAGAGGAAAACTGAAAAAGAAAAAATCCTTTTTCCACCCCAAACACAGTCTTTAATCCTGCTACACCCCATAATTTGTGCGCAATATTATTAACCACAACATAAGGCAATCTTTTATCCAAAAAGTACCCAACCAAACTTGTTTTCCAACGTGTACTTCCTTCATCTGATATCTCTGGGGGAGGAGACACAACAACACGATTCCCTACCTTAGAGGGTGGAAAATAACTTAGTTTTTGCCTAGGTGAAAACAATGGGTTTAACATTGATGCCCATGTTATTCCTTTTACTCCCTTTACCGGAGGCAATTCCTTCATTTGTGACCCTGGGAGAGCAGGGAAAACATCACTATTTAGAGAAGCATTCACTACTACCGGTGAGTTAACCACTTGCTGAGACTACTGCGATGGTTGCACATGCCCACAACTTGAACTAGCATTTGCTTCTTGAACTAAACCATGTGTTTGTGCCTTAGTCGCCATGAAACCCAGAGGAACCACTGGATGTGTCTCAGAAGATTTAGAACTGAGTTTGCTTTTCTCTAAAATTGAGCTCAACATCTCTTGTAAAGTAACATCATCATCTTCTTGACCAGACGTAGCCATTGACTCGCCTTTGGGGCAATTTGACGAACACCTAGTGTGTGTTATTACCTTGGTGCAGATGAGGAGATGAAGGGGGCATTAGAGGGAAATAGAAGTGCAGGGCTACTAAATCTGCTCAAGTGCTTCAGCCACTCGAAGAAGAAAGCAACAGCATCTCCTGGATACTTTGCTCCCACCACCTCAAACGATAGAATCACATAATCGTCTTCTAGTACTTGTCAGCTCCAGAAGCAAAACCCACAAAAATTGTCTGTGGTGTTTCTGTGATTTCTCTTCTTCACAACTGAAACAAGTCCCCATCAATCCGAATAATTGTTTTCTGATGAATCAGTGATGTAATCGATCTGGGTATGTCAAAATCTGAAATGGGTTTTCCAGATTCCGATACTAAACTGCTTGGATTTCGATTAATTGCGGTCACAACGATTTCGTCGCCGATCTGAATATTGGGTCATCGTCGCGCTCGCCCCCCTCCGCATTCGTCGCCGATCAGTCAAACATGTTACACAACAGATTGAACTATCACGTTATAATTTTTTTTTCTATGACAATGATCACTGTGGTTTAAATTCAAGTTCTTCATTCAAGTAATTATTTTGTTTACTCTATATTCATCACTTTTCATCCAAACATGTCGATTGTTTGTGTGGAATCTATGTTTTTCAATGTTACATTATCAACCATTGCAAGTCCTCTTCATTGAGACAATAAAAGAATCTAAAGTAAGAGTTTCATGTTCTCCCTCTTACGTATCGCCTGAGAAGTCGAATCCAATAAGACTATCTCTGCTTTCCGACTAACCTTTGGAGTCTAGATCAAGGTTCCTAGCACGCCCATAGCAAATCACATAATCGGCTGACCTAGCCGATTTAAGAGGAAACAATTGTCACCTCACATTTGGAGAGCTCATACCACTGAAATTGGATGGCCACCTCACATTTGGAGAGCCCATATCACTGGACTTGGATGGCCAAATAATAGCCAGCTTGCCAAATAAGGCCTTGTACCGGATGCTCTTAATTTTGCGAAACACCCCCCTTACATATCGACACCATCAAATCCACTTGAATCCATGCCAACCACGAACACTTGTGAGGGTTGAACACTTGTGAGTCAAGATGAAATGGACCTCTTCATATATTTTAGGCTCATTTCAATTCTGATGAAGTGTAGTATTTTACAATTTACTATGGTACGTTTACATTGAACCTAATTTTAGGTACCATTGCTACATCCTCAGGCTTATATTTGACTACTAGACTTTCCCCTTTGCTCTGTAAAATGTTGCATCCCATGAAAATGGTGATAAATTCTAAAAATTCCAAAGAATTTATATTTCTATATATACATATATACATATAATATGGATAGGGTATCTCTTTCTGTGCTGGCTAGGGGTTTGTTTCAGTCCTTTAGAAAACATGAGTAGGGCACAAGTATGAAAATGGACCATTTCCACTTTCATTGACCCAAACACTGCAACTCAAAATGAGAATCTCAAGAGTAGTCTCACCACAGACTATAGTAACATTACCCAGCATATATATATATATATATATCAAGAACCATAATTAATCTAGTAAGGCTTATTTCTAGAATTTTTGAGGAAATAAGTATTTGACTAATATCTCAAATAAACAATTGTCAATAATATTTTGAACCATGAGAAAATGATTAATTGGACTTTTACTAAAATATCCGTGTCACCTTTTACTTTCCTAGGTGTTAGACATTGTTGGGGGGGGGGGAATTAAACACCATGAATAATATGAGTCGTGCTAGGCAACATTAAAAATCAATTTATGTGAAAAGCAAGAGGAGATACAAGCATGCTAGACATCAGCAAAAAATAAATTAATGTCAGTGGAGAGAGGAGAATATTTTCCCTAAACTGCATAATCTGATTTATTTAAATAACTCATTTGTTCTATATGTCTAGTTAGATTCCTCTTCATTTATTTCTTTTTTTTTTTTTTTTTTTATTGTTGTACAAGTCAAATCTTCACCTAACCACTACAAGTACATTAAACAAAGCCATGCAAGACATTAACAAGCAACCTAGTTCAAATCTCTGTGAAATCTAAAGCTTATGTACAGATCAATTTCTTCCAGATTTAGATTTATGGGCTCTTGAAAGTATGTTTCAAAACCCCAATAAATTCCAAACTATCCTTTTCAAGAAATAGTTTCAAATATAATTCACTTCTCTATCCATTTTGCTTCAAAATTAAGAACCAAGTGGTATACTATACTAATAAAATTCACATTCACCAACCAACTCTCATTTTATTCCTGCTTTTGACATCCTATCATTTGAGAATCCAAACTTTATAAATTCCAACCCTTCTTTACACCTACCCAATTTAAGCCAAAAGAATTTATATTTTCCTCTGAAGCATGTCTAAAGAAAATGTTAGAAGACATGCTCTGCAGAAGAACACAAGTCCTAGAGAGAAGCCTTGCCATAGCTTTTTCTCCAATCACTTGAAGAAAGTTTACCCAACTAGGCTCTTGAAAAGCAGCTCACCTCTATCTCTATCTTCATTGTCACTGTCTTTGTCACAGAATTCAAACGATTCGTCTCTCGCGGATTCTCTGTCTCCACTGACTCAGAAGATCTCGTTGGCACTGCTACGTATTGCGCCACCTGAAAGAAGGGAAGTTGTTGTGGCTAAGGATGTTGAAGATTACGATACGAATTCTAGCAGCGAAGGGTTGAAGAGGTGCAACTGGATTACCAAGAATAGTGGTAAGTTGTAAAACCTCGAATGCCCTTGAAACAACTTAGGGCCTTCTTCGTTTGTAACTCTGAAAACAGTTCTCAGAAAACACAAGTTTTCTCAGAGAACTGCAAAAGAGAGTTTTCTAAAAATAGGTTTTCTCATAACTGAGTTATCATAAAATAGTCTTCAGAATACTGAACCAAACAGACTTATAGTACATTTTTTCTATTATTTTCTATTTTCAGTTTTCAGAAAAAAAATAAAACTGTTTTCAGAATTGCAAATCGAGCGGACCCTAACTTTTTCTAGTATGTGTTGAGTGGAGCAAATTTAAAATGTCACTTTGAGTTCTGCAATAGTATCCATGCTGACTCAACTTTTGATGGTCATTTTTTTTTTCTTTCCTAGAGTTTGAGCTTCTGGCTTGCAACCAAATGTTTCAAGTGCCTCACCTACTTCCCTGTTTGCCAACTGAGAAAACAATAGAAAAGAAGATAAGAAAGTAGTAGCTTAACCAAGATTCTCCTACTGCTTGGTGGTTAGGAATCTAATACCATAATTTACTAAAAATGGCAAATTTCATAGTTCATTATTATCCATGGCTTGAGCAGTGTTTGTTAATAATGACACTGTAATACCTATAGTTCAGCGCATTGGCATAAATCTAGCACTAAGAAAGGCAACTCATATGGTGTTTTTGACTTGATTCCACGACAATTTGGATCGCTATAAAACATTGTTCGAATTGAAGATCAGAATCAGTTCACATAGACATTCACAAGTGTACGCATGCGTGTGAGGAAAATTTAGTTTAACAAAAATGTACAGATTGATTTGGAGTTTTTTGCAGATACAGCTTATGTACAATTCCATGATGAGTGCTGGGGAGTTCCAGCTTACGATGACAAGTAAGTCATTTGTGGCTTTCACAATAATTCATCAATTAATTACATTGAGATTTGAATTTTAACTGGCAAATCATAAAACAGCCAATTATTTGAGCTGCTTGCCATGTCTGGTATGTTGATGGATTTCAACTGGACCGAGATTCTAAAAAGAAGAGAACCGTTGAGGTACTGTTTTCTTTTTACACTCAACTTCTACGAAAACTACTACTAACAATTTTGAGGTTTACTATAAAAATGCTATATTATTGCAACAAACGAGAGCATGTGTGGTTCAAGCTTGTGTTGGGTGATAACGCAGAGAAGCTTTTGCTCAATTTGATCTCAACGTTGTCACCAAAATGGGGGAGAAAGAGATCATGGAAGTAGCCTCCAACAAAGCATTAATGTTAGCAGAGAGCAGAGTAAGGTGCATAGTAGACAATGCCAAATGCATAGAGAAGGCAAGTTTTACTAGTTAAAGTCTTCACAATGTTTTTAATTATCAAAAAACAGAAAGAAAAAGAAAAAAAGTTGTCTCACACTGTACTTTCACCAACATAAATTAAACTTATTGTTGTACTTCTATTTTGACATAAACATAGGTTATGAAGGAATTTGGATCTTTCAGTAACTATATATGGGGATATGTGAATTACAAACCAACTGTCAACCGATACAAATACCCGAAAAATGTTCCACTGAGGACTCCAAGAGCAGAGGCCATCAGCAAGGATTTACTAAGGAGGGGATTCAGGTTTGTGGGGCCGGTGATTGTCCATTCATTCATGCAGGCTGCAGGAATGACGATTGATCATCTTGTAGATTGTTTTCGGTTTACTGAGTGCGTAAATCTAGCAGAAAGACCTTGGAGACATGTCTAACCTGAAAATTTTATTTATTTATCTATTTATTGCTTTCTGAAATTGTAAATCAGATACAACTGTTTTCAGCTTGTTCTGCTATCTGGACGTAACTTACCGAGTATGTATTATTTATATGATAAAAACTGGATTGTTCAACTCTTCTGCTACTTATTTATATACCAGATTTCTATTGTATTCTTATTCAGCTCTATCTTTCTCTCTCTCTCTCAATTTGATTATTTAGCAGGGTCTACCTGATATTCAAAGTGTTTACTTAATTTTTCTAAAGAACATTTACTAAAAAAGGATTTTGAAGATGTCATTTAGTGAATGTAAGTTAGTAGCGCCACTTTCCACATGCCTGAAAAAGCTCATTAAAAGAAACTAACCTTCTAGAATCAAACTAATTCTTTTATCCCAGAAAAGTTTAAGAAATGAAAATTCCAATTTTCAAAGTTCTACTTGAAGCACACTCTTAATTTGCTTGTATTTTTCATCATCAAGAAATCCGATTCTTACAAAAAGAAAAAAGAAAAAAAAAAGAATAACAGAAAGTTATTCAACTCAAGTAGTATATTCATTTCTCACAAGCCAAGCCTATAAACCAACACATCCCCGAAAATTTTATCTGCAGTCCTATCCTCTGTTGAATTTGAACTCTTACCAGCACACTTACAGTTGCTAACTTCTATTATATGCTTGACAAGCATAGTTAAAGTAAAAGATTGTTGAGGATATGATAATATAAATATCTACAAACATAATTTAGTGTGAATATTATTTCATTGATAAATTATATTTATGGTGTTATTAGTTGACTCATAAATTTCAGAGTGATTATATCTTGACCATTAAGTTCAAATACTTTAATATTTATAAAGCATCCCTTCTCTCTCCATTGGGGTTGCAACTTTGTAAAGATGTGGATATATTCTCACTTGTTCTTCTACTACATCCATACATTCTATCTTCCCATATACATGTTTATGTGTTCATCTGCTTTAGGTGTTTATGGAGCAATGGGACACATACAGGCTTGGATCGAGTCATTTTGTAGTCGTGCACATGGAGGAGACGGCACTGTTAGCTGATTGGGTTGTATCCTGGAGCTAAATGGTGTCATATGGACCTGCATGGAAGGGAGGACTATCAGTTTTAGGACAATGTGTTTACACATGACTCCCTATCAGGTCAGCTCTTTCTTAAACTCTAGTTAACCCATTTTATCTTTTATTTATGTACTGACCTTTTGTGTTTCAAATAATCTTACTTTATAATTTAATCATTAGTGTTATTCATGTTGTAATAGTTGTTCTGAAGTTTTGATTTATTCAATTATCAATATTCATAGGAAATACTCAACTGAACTCTACTCCTCCCCAGAACAATAGTTTTCTGGTCCCAACACTTTTTTGTATTTGAAGGCCAATATTCACACATTTAGTAAACTTGTTATGGGGGAATTCTATAATCAAATGCCTAAAGTTCATGCATTCAAGGGTGGACTTCCATTAAAAACAATAAATATATATATATATATATATATATGTGTGTGTGTGTGTGTGTCAATCAATCCCAACGAGAATAGTAACAAAATTCATTCAGAAAAATACCTGCATTGTGCCAAAGCAGTTTTCACTCCCCTTCAGTTACTGCCTTTTCTGATCTAAGTAACAAGATAATGATGTTGTCTCAAAAATAACATTTGATGGGTTATATTAGCATCTTCTTCCCATATGAAATTTCCATACTCAAGAAATAAAATTTTCTCAATTTATGCTTACTGGCCAGGAAAAGCAACCCTTCAAACCCTAAAAAGGCTAGTCCTCTGCACAGAATTGATTATAAAATACTTGCAGATAGCATTAAGAAACTGATTACATCTGGCTGACATTATTCCATAACAAGTAGGTGCCAAAACTTGAGAAAAAAACAAGTAGACTTCAGAAAACGAGTGGAATATCTGAATGTTAACCGGTACTTTTTTCGCATCTATGGCATTTCAACTTGGATTTGTATACAATGAATGAAAAGTTGTTTATGCAGCAAACTAAAGACCAACATGCCAAATATCAGTGGATTTGAAATTTTCTAATTTGTGAAACACGTGCGGACACAGGCACGCACACAAAAAAAAATGTTGTATGAATCAGAGGACATTAACTGATCAGATAAAAAACACAGTTTGGGCTCTACATGACATGCTTTACAGGAATAAGAACTACACTGATCTGATCCTGTGATTTTGGCATAGTAGCATCCATCAATTAAAGTACCAATCGAAAATCTTAATCTAAAGGAGATTTAACTATTCCAAGAAATTGTACCCCCCACCCCCACCATGAAGAAATGTAGAACAAGAAGCCCGCACCCCCACCAGTCGCATCACATAGCCTACGCAAAAAAAATTATATGTAGAGGTCGAACACAAAGAGACCAAATTCAAACAAATATTGAAGTTGTGACTCACATGGCATTGGTATCCAGAAAATACATTCTTCCTCTTTCATTCCTAAGCCATTACCTGCTTCATTGTAGATACAATGTGGGAAAAAATAACTCTGTGCGGTTCAATTCCCCTTATGGTCATTTTGGACATGTAAAAGCAAACCTTTCCGAAAAATCTTAATACAATAATTCATATGTATGAGGTGAATTATATTTTTTACTTTCCAAATTCCGAGTAACATATATACAAAGTTAACAAACATTAAATGTCAGCTCCCAAAGGTTTAGCTCTGTATCCAGTCTACTCTCTTGCATTCTGCATCGGCAAAGACGACAATAAAAATGACCTAATAACTTAAAAATCAGGAGCAAAATTTCTCTAACCCTTTTGTCCAACAGTTCATGCCTGAAAAGTTGGAGAAAATGTGTTTGCAGGGGTTGTGAGTGGCAAAAATCTGTCATCTGTCACTCACCGTTCACAGTTCACTTCTACTTTCATGGTATTACATTTTATTTCCTATGTATTGCAATTTTCCTGAGTGTTTGTGCAATCTTCAAAATTATGTTGGAGCTCTTTTCTTTATCATCTCAGCAAGTCAGAGATAGGATCATTAACATACATTACCACCGAAAAAGTCTGCCAAAGTAGTAATCAATTATCTTAATACACAGTTCACAACAGGAGCATAGAGTAGAAAACGACTACATAATATACTTCTCAGACTTTTTTATATTTTTTATTTTCTAATCCCACTAAGTAAAGCTTATTAAGCATGATTATGCTTCAAGACATAATTAAAGGAACAATTAAACAAATCGCGGTCCCACCTGCTACTGCCCTAAAATCCTTCTTCATCAATCATTGTAACTTATATTCCACTCCATGAAATGATGCCTAAACAACCTACTAGACAGGTGGAAAGGCAAAACTAAGAAAATTAGAGATTAGACCTTCTGTTTGCCACATGAACTGAGAGTATCGTGCTTATCTTAATTCCCTTTTTTAATGTCGTAGTCAAAATTGAGCGGCTCCATGATCAACACAGATGGAGAGAGCTTGTCTGCTAAAATATGGACTGCTGATAAAGACCTTCATTATCAACTGATATATGACTGCATGCTTATCACTTCTCAGGGTAATTTCGATGATACACATAAATATGTATTTTGTTTGTTATTTCCGACTTACCTAAACTCACAACAAATAGACACCATCATAGCCCTCTCCAAGCAAACTTTAATAAATTTACCAATTTAAAGTCTCAAAACACTGGAAACCATAGCGTTGTTCAGCCATGAGCTGTTCTAGCAGGAATAATGCTAGTGTCCTCCTGTAATAGAGTTGGTTAATTTTGGTGTATACATTTATTTGCACAAACCTTATGGCTGTGCTCAATTGGATAATTTAAACAATAATGCTAGTTTCTTCCTGTGTTTAATAACCACCGACAAATTTAACATGTTCCGGGGAGGTTATTGAAATGTTGTTTCTTCAAAATAAGTAAAGGGCTTTCTGCATCTCTGTTTATCAAGAAAGGAAAGATGAAATCAAGTTCACACATACCACTTGCCTCCAAAGCTTGATTTTGTCCTTCCAAGATTTTGAAATTCACACTGCATAAGAAGAAGACAATATCTGATCAGTTCAAAACTTTCCAAAAATAGCAAGACAGCTTCCGGAAACGTGACAGAAGCAAAGGAAAGAGATGCAATCACAGAATAAGCATTGAATCAACCATGGAGTTGAAGGGCCAACTATAAATTTGGTTCATGTCCAGTTAGCAGTGGGACCCTAACAAGTGATGGTTCTTTGTTGCTTGCTAGTATTTATTTTGCTTGCTATGTCAACAATGGCCAAGTTTCTCCACAATCCTTCTCTTGAATAATAAGGTTGAACTACCATGACATACTGCTATGAAACAACCAGACAAGTCTAATGAAATGATTGAATAGGAATCCAGAAACAGCTGAAAAGAAGAGTCATGAGATAAAAAATTGTTAATGATGAAAGCCAAGTGTTCTGAAAGAGAGAAGTGCATCACACAATGTGAAAATATAGTTGGGTCATCCTTTTGCACTTCTTTGCAGTCTCTGAAGCTTCAAAATACATGTAGAACTTCCTCTAAGCCATATCATTACAGTTGACCAACTTGCTATAATTACAATTGTTGCATATTATAGATATTACTAGTGAGTAAAATATATATTCAATAAAACCTGATGCTGCAGATCATATGATCTTTCCTTTCCCTCTGTATTTAGAAACATTTTTCTCCTCCTCCTTCAATCATAAGTGGTTTTGAACCTTCTTCATTACCAACCTCTGTTCCTTCTGTAGGAACATAAAGTCCAAAAACACAAGTATAGCCACTGCTCTGAGACCCAAACACAGTGCAACCAGATTAAATAACCAAGTCAACACAAGTATAAGAAACAAGGAGACCAGTATTTACATAAAGGTTCTTTTTCTGCAAGATTTCATTCTACACGTTTATTTATGAAACAAGTCCATAAGGAGTGATTTGAAAAAGAAAAAAGAAAAAAAAAAAGACTGAAAAAAAAATTACAACCATTAGTCGGCCCTTTCGACTCAAAGACCTTCGAGAATATTTACAGAACTTAATACTACAATCACTTCCAAGTACACCTTCCTAAGAGAAAACCCACAAACCAAGCCTACCCTAAGAATCCTTCACTCCCACAAACCTGCAGTCTTATTCATAATAGATCCTCTTCTACCAACCTTAGTAATAACTCATTCTCAAAACTGGCATGAAGTCCCGAGCCTCTGTCGCTGCCTTTGACCAAGGGTCGTAGACTTCCGCTTAGCAAATGCTGGGTACAGAAGCTCTTGAAACTTGTCTAGAAACAGGGCCCATTCCTCCTCATTCATGTCTGCTAGCTTCACAAAAGTCACACTTGCAGGAAGCTGCTCATTTGCACTCCGGTGCCCAGAGGATGAATTTGTCAAATAGCCATGATCCATCTTAGATCCTTGAAACTTCTTCACATTCTTCTCACCGAAACTGGTATTCTTGAGGGACATGGATAGTTTTGAAACAGTTGGGATCATTCTAGTAGCCTGAAGGCCTACAAATCCTGATGTGTCTTCTCCTTCACTTTCCTCATCTTCCTCGATGCTTTCGTCCAACTTTGAAAGTTGAGAACGACCATTACCACTTCCAAATCCAAAATGGAATGGTGCTCCGGTCATAAAGTCATCTGATGCCATTTTTGGAGAGAAGTCGGAATCTGCGTCTTCAAAATCTATATCAAACTGAACATCCTCGCCTACTGCTTCAGCATTGGGAGATAACACCTCCCTCTCTGCTGCTAATAGTTTCCTTGCCTCAATGCAGACAACCTCAAGCTCACTAGGTTCCTCCTCACCATGATGAAACTCCCGGGTCATCATCTCACCGATCTCAGCAAGACAAAGACCAAAAATAGCAGCTTCCTTAAGGAAAATAGTGCACAAAATCAAGACCCTGAGGCAAGCCTCTCGAATCATGGGTAGCTCCCTTCGAAGCATCTCGGAGTCTGCTAGAGGATTGAGATTTTCAATGTAAGCAAGCTCATCTTCTGAGAAAGGAATTGAAGCCTGGGGCCAATGGATCCACTCAAAGTATGGATCCTCTAAACTTTCAGGCAGACAGAGGCCATGATCTATGGGAAAGAGTTCCACCTGACCAAACCTCCCAACACCATCAAGCTTCCTAACCAGAAGGTTCCCCGCATGCCTGTCAGTGTTGAAAATCCTAATGTCCAGTATCCCAATTCTATGAACAGCCACAACGGGAAAGCTTGAAGTCCCGTGATCACTGGCATCAAAATCGTGAGGGATAAACTCTTGGAAGGACGCTATCTTGCTGACCAACTCCCTTTTCTGAGGTTTCTTTCCATTTACCCTATTGTCATTGAAGATTGAGTGGGTAATCTTCACCAGTGCAGTGGGCGGTACATTAGCAAAGTGATCATAGTCGAGAAGATAAGCCGCAACTTCTCTGTATCCTGTTTCCCCAACCCGCACTGAACGTTTTAAGCCTGGTTGCCCAAGAGCTTTACCCACAAATCCTTTTGGATTGTTAGGTGCAAAAGGCTCTTCATCAGTTGGCTTCACAATGGCAACATTCTCACCCCTGCCGTTTCTAAAATAGTATGCACCGCCAAGCCCACTATGGACAGGGATTGGATCAACCCCTGTCTTTATCGCCTTCACAATATCCTTGACAAGTTGTTTTGTTCTGTCAAACCTATTCGAGTACCCTAGTATCTCAATCGGACCACTAAAATCTCTCTGTTCAATTTCCCTCCCACTGGGTGAAAGACACGGAGTTGATGAACTTCTGTGCAGAAAATTACGTGTTAGAAGAAGAGGGGAATCATTTCGAATGGCACTAAGGTCGTTCTTTAACACCATATCACCAAATGTCAAGGAGCTATCTTCCATTGGAACATTAAAGGCAAGCTGCAACCTTCTCTTCACAGTATGTGCACTGTCACTCCGATCCAACTCCATTCCCAACACACAACCCTTTTCTGTTTGCACAAAAACACGTCTCCTCCCCGCAGGCTTTCCTTCCATCCTCTTGCTTCCGTGGTAATCCCCACTAAGAGGGTTGGTGAAGACTGCGACTGCCATCTGGGTCTGAACAGGGCTTTCCAAGTTAGGAGACATGAAAGGAAAAGAAAGACCAACAGTTTCCGCAGCCAGCAACAGAGATGGCAGCAGGTGTGAGCTTTTCACTCTCACTTGCTATAGCGCCAAGCTCAGCAGCCACTTGCAGTTGATTTGAAAACGAATATGTAGCCGAAAAAATCATTAATTGGAAAAATGGAACTTAAATCATCCCCATAGTTGTCAAACTACAAGAAAGCCTAGCACTTGATATTGAAAACAGAGAGGGCAGCTCAATCACTACATCTAGAGCGCCATCAGAAGCAGATAAAGCAGGAAACAACAATCTGTAGAAGAAGTAAGAAACTTGTCAACATCTAATGCACTATATCAAAAGACCTAAAAAAGCAGAAGATTGGAGATGACCCCTCAATCAAGAATGATCTTCCTGGTGAAAGCAAGATATAGGGTATATCTATGTGCGTGTGCTTATATATATATATATATATGCATCCATCTATATGTGTGTGTGTGTGCGCACCCCCATGTGTGCAAATCATGTATTGGAACTACAAGTGACTGTTTTTGCCTATACCAAATCATGCTGTTAAGCTCAGAGGAGTCCGTTAGCATTTTAACGATATGTACACTGTGAATACATATATATATATATATATGCATATACATACACGTCCAACACTAAGATCCGAGGTTTAATTATTACATTGCACAGAGAGGGATTCCAAAACCATATAAAGATGCACAAATTAATATTGTTTTTCCCTGAGAAATTAACATATCAAATCGAAAGTGAAAACTATAATTTATTGATGACTCAAAATTAAATTTTAAAAAAAATTAAACATATTCACACAATCTAGCAAATACCAAACCTGGCTTCTAAACATTACTCTCATTTTTTCCTATTAGTAGGATTTAATATTTAAGCCTCGTCTTCTGAAAGTTACCTAATCTACCATATATAATCACACACATATACATATATCTATTGATATATATATGAGAAATCCGAACAAAATGAAGATTAAAAACAACTTTTCCTCCGATAAACAGAAAAAATATATATTTGAAATTTCGAAATCTCTTTGTCCATAAGCTAAATACTATGTTCACATTAAAGCTCAAAATCGATTCATTTCACAAACCAACGACAAAGAACCGAGCCAATTAACAATGGCATCAAGCTAATATATATACAGACACGTATATATTTATATATTCGAGAAATCCAGGCGAATCACTCACCAAGCAGCTAGATCTAAGAGAACCACGAACAGAGAGACAAAAATCTCCAATGGCCACGGCCGTGGATAAACGTTCGAAGATTGAAATCGCCAACGGTCCGAATCAGAAGCTTGGAAGGCTAGGATCAGACCGAGTGCACCTTCGTTGTTCTTCGTCTCTGTGCTCAACACTTTCTCTCTCTAGTATCTGTATATTCTCTCTCTATATCTCTATCTAT
Source organism: Cornus suecica (assembly GCA_963922005.1). NCBI lineage: Eukaryota > Viridiplantae > Streptophyta > Magnoliopsida > Cornales > Cornaceae > Cornus > Cornus suecica. Next base: position 23,183,782 of record OY998242.1, read on the forward strand.
CTTCTCCGAATGTTCCTCTCCCTCTCTGAGCAGTGAAGAACGTACCGCGTGAAACCTGGTTAGATAACTAACCCTGGTTACAACTTTAAACGGAAGACTCTCTACACTTTTTTTTTCTTTCTCTCTCCATCTATATATATATATATATATATACTGATCTTGGTTTGGAGAAGGCTCCAGAAGATGCGATGAGAGCCGTTGATTGAGGTTAACGCGAGATATGGGCCGCTAGATGGGGTTTGCGACGTGGAGATAAGGGATTGGGGGATGACGTGGCGGGGTTAGCGTGGAACAGGTAGGGGTAAGGTAACGAATGGGTGTTTTCTTCAATTTCTGTGCTGATTGTTTGGGATGTGAATGACGAAAATGCCCCTGAGATATCTTAAAGTTGGAAGAAAATGAAGCAGAGGTTCTATATTGTATGTCGCGTGTGTAAAACAAAATGCTATGGTAGTGTGGGCCATGGTACTTTATGGTAATGTGGTCGTACGATTCGAATACACAAGTTGTCGGATGGGTCAATGTGTTAGGGCATGTTTGGTAGAGTTTTGTTTGTATTTGTGTTTGTGTTGAAATAAACAAAAAAATATGTTTTTTATTTTTTTGTTTATTCATTCAAAAACATAAGTATATTTGGTAGGGATGTTTTTTGGGTTGAAATTAAAAAATTAAAAATTAATAATATAAATAAAAAATATAATATAATATAATAATAATAAAAAATGAATACAATAATAATAAAAAAATGGACTAAATAATAATTAATAATAATAAATTAATAAAATAAATAAATAATTACATAAAACATATTTAAAAATATAATAAATATAATAAAAATAATAAATAATAAACAAAATGAAATAAATAAATATAATAATAAATAATAAGTAAATATAATAACAAATAAATATTTCATAATAATAATAATAAATGAGTATAATAATAATAAATTAATATTAAATTAATAAAATATATTTTAAATAATTAAAAATGAATAAATAATTTATAAATAAAATGAATTAAATAATGAAATAATAATAATAAATAAATATAATATATTTATAAATTAATAAATAATAATTTAATAATATAAATAATTAATATAATATAATATAATAATAATAATAAATGAATACAATAATAATAAATAAATATAATAATAAAAAATTGACTAAATAATAAATAATAATAATAAATTAATAAAATAAATAATAAAATACATAAAACATATTTAAACATATAATAAAAATAATAAATAATAAACAAAATGAAATAAATAATAAAAAAAAATAAATATAATAATAAATAATAAATAAATATAATAATAAATAATAAGTAAATATAATAACAAATAAATACTTCATAATAATAAAAAAAAATGAATACAATAATAATAAATTAATAAAATATATTTTTAAATAATTAAAAATGAATAAATAATTTATAAATTAAATGAATTAAATAATGAAATAATAATAAATAAATAAATAGAATATATTTATAAATTAATATATAAATTAATAAATAATAATTTAATAATATAAATAATAAAATAATAAAATATATTATAAAGTGAAGAAAGTATAAGTGAGAAACACCCCAATAAACACCAAATTCATGTTTATTGGAATATGCCTAAAATTTGCCTAAGTGAAAAAGTGTTTTTTAACACACACATTCTAAAAACACTAACCAAATAAGTTTATAAACACAAAACACATAAACAGACACAAAAACACTGCTAGCAAACATGCCCTTATGGATTTTGATTATATATGGGAAGAGTGACACAATTTTGGTTTTGAGATCCAGAGATGTCCGATTCTTCAAGTAAAAGTTTAGTGTCCCCTTCTTCAAGTAAAAGTTGTTAAGATAATATTTGTAAATGCCATATCTATAAATAAAAAGAAAATTAGAATAGTTTTTTTCCTTTTTTTATTGAAAAGGAAAATTACAATAGTTGTAGATATAATTCTATATATGAATTCCCATGCTATGATATTTTGAGGTGCAAAAGAGCCATTAGGCCCCGCAATTAATTGTGTGTTGTGGACACAAAATAACATTTTGAATTTAGGATCAAATCGAATCGAACAGAACAACCAGATTGATCCAATTGAAAAAGACTTACGACTTGATACATCGAAAAGAATCATGTTTCATATTTAATTTTTACTAAGGTGTAAATAATTTGTTCGGATCACCTATCTGATGCAAATAATTTGTTAGAGTCGCGATCGCAAACATAATCTGAACCTTACTCATCCGTGTGGGAGGATCACTTTTCATGGATCTCGTGAATTAGTCGAGGTGAAAGAATTAGATATATCGATTATCGAAAAAGAAATATGTAAGAATATTTATTTATGTAATGACATGATTCTGATAAAAATCCATGTTGAGAATTGTGTGTTTTAGATTGAGTTGTTAAGTGTTAAATGTGTGTATAAAGTGGTGAAGATACAAAGGATATTGAGTGGAACAACTGGAAGCGGCAGTGCAAAAAAACAAAGATTTCAGAGAAATATTGTTTTTGTTTCACCGAGTATTCGGTGAGAATATTAGTGAGTACTTGGTAAGTTGCACCTTGGCACACAGTGGCGTGGATAACGTGGAATTCTAGAGAGGTTTGCGTTTTAACGCACGTTGGCACGAAATGGAGTGTTCACCAAGTACTCAGTAAGTGGCTACGCAAATTAATTTTGGAAAGTTTTGTCTTGATATACAATTAATTGTTAACCACTTTGGGACATGATTAGAATATATTAGTGGTATATTAGACTATTATTGACATATTAGTCTATATTTGGAAGACTTAATGGTGGAAATACGAATTCTGATTGGAAAATTATTCTTACCATTAATTGAAAATTCTTCTATATATATATGAGTTAAACCTAAGAGAAGTGAGTGGTTTTTGAGAGATCTCTGCAATTCTTCAACAGTTCATATACTTCTGCAGAGAAAGATAGAAAGAAAATTATTGAGTGATCATATATATTCTAGTTCTCTCTTAGTTTGAGTTTCTCCAATTATGTTTTTGTACATGATATATTTATGCACAATTGGTTGACATGTTGATGAAAAATCATCACACCACCTTGTGCAACTTGGTTACATTGATCCGTTGAGAAATGGAACTGTTTGAATACAGAGATTAAAGTATGAGGCTTTGCGATTTTTTGATATGTTGAGAAGCGGAGCCGTCAAAGTACGAAGATTGGAGCAAAAACTTCGTGGTAACGCGAGTGATTCAAGACTTTCAGACGTCAAGTGATAGGAGGTCAGTCGAAGTGATTTTATAAGTCCTAACTTCATAGAGTATGTGTACTTCTTGATTCATAGTGCATCGATACCCGAGCGTATCCGTGATTTTTTACTTGAAGTTTTTCCAAAGTTTTTTCAGGTAAAATTATTGGTATCGTCTCTACTTTATTTTCTGCATTTATATTTATTATTGTGTGGATTATCTTGTGATAGAATTGAATTGAAATTGACTATTCAGTAATTAATGTTTTAATTTGTCAATTAATTAATAAAAAACATATTCACCCCGTCTAGGCTTAGTTCACCATCTTTTAGATAATTTCAAAATGAAATCAAACTAAACCGAACCGAACTAATTGATTTGGTACTATTCTTTTGTGTTTTAATACCTCGTACGGTTCCAAAAAATGGAACCTTTAATTTCCGATTCCAATTTTGTTTTTTGGAAAATATATTGGAAATTCCGGGAATAAATCCATGTGATACTCCAAGCCAATAGTAAAAAATAGTGTGATACACACATGAATTTTATCGATAGACACCAATAACTTTCCCTAGTTTTAGATCCACTATACCAAACTCAACCATAAACTGTATAAGCAAATATGTATTTTACAATAGTAAAGAACAAGATAAGATATTTTCTGAATATAAAAGTATATAGTAATATGCAACAACATATTTTTAGAATTAAACACAAAGATAATATTCTTATCAAATATTTTAAGTTATAATTTTTATCTTTATTTTTTAAAACTGCAGTAGTATTTAATTTGTTTTGAAATCATAAATAGTACTCCATTCCCAAATAAGAAAAGTCAATGTCATTTTATTTGATCAATTTATCAATTTACCTTTCAATCATTCAAATTATAAAATATTTAAACTACAAACATCACATCACTTGGTGAGACCAAGGGTAAATTTGATTTTTCATTCACTATCACACCAATAAAATTCATCGTCTCAAAAAGTTAGATTCCACAAAATGAACATATAATTTGGGACAAAGGGAGTAGTATACTAGTAGAAGGCATAGGCTAAAAGAAAACATCTTCCACTTAGCGTAAAGTGCTATGTTAGGTCTTGTTTGGTTCACGCTTTTGTTTTGTATTTTCTTACCAAATTTCAAAGTAAAAGTATGTTTGGCATTCAATGTTTTATTTTCTACAATAGAAATTATATTGAGCAAATAGTATCATTTTTACAAACTAAAAACAAAAAAACAAAAAAAATTGTTTTTGCATTTTTTGTTTTTACAAATTAGAAAGTAAAAGTATCAATATCAAAGGTGTTTCCGGTTTAAACTTCCAACACTCTACAACAAAAGTATTTACTTATGTTTTATAAAGTTCACAACACGAAATCAAATATACGAACCAAACCGACCCTTAGGGTGCGTTTGGATAGCCTGTTTTTTGTATTTGTTTTTTGTCTTCAAATATAAAAACTATTTTTGTATTTGTCTTTGTTTTTTTCAGCAAAAAACTAAAAACAAAAAAACGTTTGGATGAAAAATTGTATTGAAAAATAAAATGGTATTGGGGGCGGCGGTGGTGGTCGGCGATGACCGGTGGCGGCGGGGGGCGGTGGTGGTGGGTGACTGGCGGCGGCGGCGGCGGCGGTGGGGCCCGGCGGCGACCGGAGGTGGTGGGGCCCGGCGGCGGCGACTGGTGGCGGGGGGTGGTGGTGGTTGGTGGCGGCGTTGGTGGCGGCGGTGGCGGAGGTGGTACCCTAAACAGTGAAAAACTCAAAAAATAATTAAAAGTTGTATTTGATGTTTTTACCACTTTTACACACTATTCACATAAAACAGTTTTCTTGGGGAAAAAAAAGTGAACAGTAAACGCATTTGCCAAACGTGTTTTTTTTTTTAACTCGGTGAACAGTAAAAAAACAAAAACTGTTTTTCCGTATCTAAACGGGGCCTTAGGGCCTGTTTGGTAGACATGTTTTTGTGTCTGTTTATGTTTTTGTATTTATAAACTTGTTTGATTTAGTGTTTTTGGGCTATGTGTGTTAAAAAACACTTTCTCACTTACCCAAATTTTAGGCATATTCCAATAAACATGAATTTGGTGTTTATTGGGGTGTTTCTACTGAATCCTAAATTTAAAAGTCTGTTTGTATTATTATTTATTTATTAAATAATAATAAATAAATTATTATAAATTATTTATAATAATTTATATATTATTATAATTATTATAATTTATTAAACATGAATTTGGTCTTACTATTTATTTATTATTTATTATAATATTTATTTATGTATTATTATTTTTCTTTCTTTATTATTTCTTCACTTTATAATATATTTTATTATTTATATTATTAAATTATTATTTATTAATTTATATATTAATTTATAAATATATTATATGTTGGCCTTAAGATTTTAATCTAAGGGTAATTCCGTAATTTTGATGATAACAAATCATTAATGATGTATTTGTACTAATGGTTACAATGAGTATTTGTCCAAGCTTGTAAGAACAGGAAAATCATATATGGATCATGCGGACAAAAAGATCATGGCGTTGCATTTAAAGCGAACAAACAAGAATATCAAATGCAAAAAGATTGATGTTCAAAGATGATCAAGAGCAAAGAGATTGAAGCTTAAAGTTAATCATTTCAAAGAGGATCAACCACTACTTGAAGATTGGGTAGATAGGTTGGTGAGTGTTTAGATTTTAACTGTCAAAGTAATTATTTGAATTATTTTGAAGCTCTAGAAATCTAAAATCATTATGCATAAAACTATTTTTTGAAAACAAATAAATACCAAATTAATGAATTTGGATTTGAGAATTAGCATTCAAAGTTTTGCAAACTAAATACAAAATATTTAGAGACTCAGCTCACCCCATTTGCAAACTCAGCTCACCCTATTCTCAATATTTTCAAATGCATAACTCAGCTCACCCCAGTCAGGAACTCAGCTCACCCCAATCCCTGAATTGCTTTTCAACGGCTCTATTGCCTTTTCAAACGGCTCTATATGACTTTTTGTCATATTTTATGCCAAAAATGATGAAAATGTTTGCTATAAAAGGACTTAAAACTCTCTTTACAACCCACCTCTTGAAAACTCAATCATACACTTTCATATACACTTTTGTATCATCATTCACATATTTTCAAGTCTAGAGCTTCAATTTTTTATTCAAATTCTTACTCTAGTCTTGTGAGCAAGAGAGCTACAATTGTACAAATCAATCTTTGAGAGATATTCTAGTGTACAAGATCATTGTATTCAAAGGGTTGGTGTGACCCAATTTTAGGCTAAGAGAGGGTGTTCTCTTAGCAAGGAGAAGTGGTGTGCTTCTTGTGAAGGTTTTGCTCTCCACCCGTAAGGAGAAGCCATAGTGGATTTGAGAAGTCTCAAGAAGAACCTTGAGCCGAGGACGTAGGAATCAAGGGTATTCTGAACCTCGCTAAAATCGCTTGTCCAAGTATTTATAATTCTCTCTCTACTTTATTTTAATTTATATTGCTTTGTGTTTTTATATTAAATCATCTAGCATTGCAATTAAATTTATCAATTAGAAAATCGAATTAAATTCCATTGTTTAAGCTAAGACTCTATTCACCCCCCCTCTAGAGTCATTTATCGGGCAACAATTGGTATCAGAGCAAGGCTCTAATTTAAAGGCTTAATCACCTTAGAGAAAAGATCATGGCAAACAATGGTGTTACACACATAGAGGGTCAATCTAACAATAGACCTCCTTGGTTTGATGGTTCAAACTATAGTTATTGGAAAACTAGAATGATTGATTTTCTTCAAGCTATAGATTACCAAATATGGCAAGTTATTGAAAATGGACCATTTATTCCTATGAAAGAAATCGATGGCAAAAAGGTGCCTAAGGAGGCAAAAGAGTGGGATGCGGATGAACGTAAACTTATCTCAATAAATGCTAAGGCCAAAGTGAATTTAAATTGTGCAATTAGTCCAAATGAATTTAATAGGGTATCAACTTGCACAACCGCCAAAGAAATTTGGGATAAATTAGAAATAACATATGAAGGAACCTCACAAGTTCGTGAGTCAAAAATTGATTTACTTATGCATGAATATGAACTATTTCGCATGAAAGAAAATGAAAGCATTAATGATATGTTTTCTCGATTCACAAATATTTTGAATGGTTTGAAACATCTTGGTAGACCTATGGCTAACTCGGATATTGCAAGAAAAGTTCTTAGAAGTCTTCCGGCCAAATGGGATGCCAAAACTACCGCCATCAAGGAATCTCATGACCTTACTAAACTCAACATTGATGAGCTACATGGTTCACTTCTCACATGGGAGATGACTCTCAAATCTCGTGAAGAAGAATCAAAACCAAGGAAAGGATTAGCTCTTCAAGCCGCCTTCAAAGAAGCGTTGATGGAGACCGATGATCTCGAAAATGATGATGAAGAAATAGCTCTCATCACCCAAAATTTTAAGAAATATCTTCAAAGAAAAAAATTTCAAAGAAGGAATCCTATGAGGAAGGGAGAACCATCCAATGAGGCTAGCAAAAGAGATACACCCACGTGCTTTCATTGTGGAAAGGTGGGTCACTTCAAAGCCGATTGTCTCAAGCTCAAAAGCGAAAAGGAAAAGAAGAAAAATAAAAAGGCTATGCAAGCTACATGGGAGGATGATGAATCCGACGTCTCAAATAGCGACAATGAAGTGGAAGAAATGGCAAATCTTTGTCTCATGGCTTTCGATGACGAGGTATGTAATGATTCTCTTAATGACACTTTACCTTCTTATGATGATGTTGTAGACTCATATAATGAATTACAAGAAGCATTTAAAGAAATTCATGATGAATTGAGAAAAATGATTTTGAAATGTAATTCTCTCAAGAGAGAAAACAAATCTTTATCACTTGAGCTTTCTAAATCTAAAGAAGAAGTTATTTCTTTAAAAGAACAAAAAGAAAACACTACTCCTTCAAATGATCTTATTAGTGAAAATGTTTTACTCAAAAAGACCATTGATGATCAAACAAATATATTAGCCAAATTTACAAAAGGAAAGGAAAACTTGGCTATTATGCTTGGAAGCCAAAGAAGTTCATTCTTTAAAGAAGGATTAGGTTATGATCCTTATCAAAAGGATGCTTGTTTATTAAAGAAAAGAAATCCCTTACATGAAACTTTCATTAAAAATTCTTTGACTCATTTAAGATGTAATTATTGTAAGAGGAGTGGACATAGAATATTTGAATGTACCAAAAGAAAGAAAAATAACATTAAGACAATTTGGGTTATCAAAGGCACTTATGTTAAAATTTCTAACCACAAAGGACCCAAGGATATATGGGTACCAAAATTAGTTACCTAATTATTTTTGTAGGTATGCTTGAAGTCCTCCTCTTCCAAGGACAAATGGTTTCTTGATAGTGGGTGTTCAAGACACATGACGGGAGATAAATCAAAATTTCTTTCTCTCAAGCCTTATGATGGAGGAAATGTGACATTTGGGGATAACTCTAAAGGAAAAGTAATTGGCATTGGAGCAATTGGTATTTCTTCATCTCTCTCTATTGATAACGTGCTTCTTGTTGATGGATTAAAACATAACTTGTTTAGTATTAGTCAACTTTGTGATAAAGGTTTTAATGTTATCTTTAAATCTAACCAATGCATTGTTGAACATGATAACAAACAAGTATTTGTTGCTAATAGAAATGGAAATTTATATACATTGCTTTTATGTGAATTGCATGACCAAGATGTAAAATGTTTTGTTTCTTCAAATGAAAATAGTTGGTTATGGCATAGAAGACTTGGACATGCTAGTATGGATTTATTATCTAAATTGTCTAGAAAAGACTTAGTCAAAGGCCTCCCAAAGACTAAGTATATTAAAGACAAAATTTGTAGCTCTTGTCAATTAGGGAAACAAGTTAAGACATCATTTAAAAGCAAAAAGAGCATTACTACCACAAGACCTCTTGAATTAATTCATATGGACTTGTTTGGACCGGAAAGGGTTATTAGTATAGGTGGTAAACTTTATGCATTTGTCATTGTTGATGATTTCTCTAGATTCACTTGGGTCTTTTTTCTTACACATAAAAATGAGGTTCACTCTATCTTTTCTAAATTTTGTAGAAAAGTTCAAAATGAAAAAGAATATAAGATTAAAACCATTAGAAGTGATAGAGGAAGGGAATTTGAAAATCAAGACGTAGAGAGATTTTGTGATGACAATGGTTATGATCATAATCTCTCGGCCCCTAGAACTCCTCAACAAAATGGAGTTGTTGAAAGAAAGAATAGATCTCTTCAAGAAATGGCTAGAACTATGCTAAATGAGCATAGCTTGCCTACATATTTTTGGGGCGAAGCCGTCAACACCGCATGCTATGTTATTAATAGGGTAATTATTAGAAAGACCATTGACAAAACTCCATATGAACTTTGGTATGAAAGAAAACCCAACATTGGGCATTTCAAGGTTTTTGGTTGTAAATGTTTTGTCCTAAATGATAAGGACAATCTTGGTAAATTTGATGCTAAATCCGATGAAGGGATTCTCCTTGGTTATTCATCTAGGAGTAAAGCATATAGAGTGTACAATAGAAAAACTCAAGCGGTAGTTGAATCTATCCATGTAACATTTGATGAATCACCACTACCTTTACCTAGATCAAATCAAAGTGATGATGAGTTTAACGATATTGAACAAGGTGTCAATAAACTCAATGTGAATGAAAATCCAAATGAACCTTCACCAAACTCATCCCAAGATGATAAGTCTTCCAATGAACCCCCTCTTGAAGAATCACGTGATACTCTTCCCAAGAGTTGGAAATATGTAAGAAATCATCCTATTGACCAAATTATTGGAGACCCTTCCAAGGAAGTTAGCACACGTTCTCAAGTTAATAATGTGTGCAATTACTTGGCTTTTGTATCTCAATTTGAGCCTAAAAACATACAAGAAGCCGAAAATGATGAATCATGGTTTCTTGCTATGCAAGAAGAATTGAATCAATTTGAAAGAAATCAAGTGTGGGAATTAGTTCCAAGACCGAATGATAAAACCATTATAGGAACTAAATGGGTATTTCGGAATAAAAAGGATGAATCGGGAATCATTGTTAGAAACAAGGCAAGACTTGTTGCCAAGGGATATAATCAAGAAGAGGGAATTGATTATGAGGAAACCTTTGCCCCCGTTGCAAGGTTAGAAGCGATTAGAATGTTACTTGCATTTGCATCTCACATGAATTTTAAATTATTTCAAATGGATGTTAAAAGTGCATTTTTAAATGGTTTCATTGAAGAGGAAGTCTATGTAGAACAACCCCCGGGATTTGAAAATTTCACTTTTCCCAATCATGTCTTTAAGCTATCAAAAGCCTTATATGGCTTAAAGCAAGCTCCAAGAGCTTGGTACGAAAGACTTAGTGGTTTTCTACTTAAAAATGGATTCAAATGTGGTAAAATAGATAATACTCTCTTTACTAAATCCATTAATAGTGAATTGTTAATTGTTCAAATATACGTAGATGATATTATATTTGGATCAACTAATGATACACTATGTGACGAGTTTGCTTATATCATGCAAAACGAGTTTGAAATGAGCATGATGGGAGAACTCAACCTCTTTTTAGGGTTGCAAATCAAACAAACACTTGATGGCATTTTCATTTGCCAATCCAAGTATATCAAAGATTTGCTAAAGAAATTTGGTTTGGAGGGAGCCAAACATGCCAAAACTCCTATGAGTTCTTCCTTGAAACTTGATAAGGATGAAAATGGCATTGACTTTGATGTTAAGAAATATAGAGGACTAATTGGTAGTCTTTTGTATTTAACGGCTAGTAGGCCGGACATTATGTTTAGTGTTTGTTTATGTGCTCGTTTTCAATCATGCCCTAAAGAATCTCATTTTATTGCGGTTAAAAGAATCTTTAAATATTTGAGTGGCACAATTGATCTTGGCTTATGGTATTCACGTCACACATCATTTGAATTAACTAGCTATTCGGATGCCGATTTTGCCGGATGCAAGGTTGATAGGAAAAGTACTAGCGGCACTTGTCATTTCTTAGGACACTCCCTTGTATCGTGGTCATGTAAGAAACAAAATTCCGTGGCTTTATCAACGGCGGAAGCCGAATATGTAGCCGCCGGTAATAGTTGTGCTCAAACGCTATATATTAAGCAACAACTTGAGGATTTTGGGCTTACCTATGATCATATTCCGATTAAGTGTGACAATACGAGTGCAATTTGTATCTCAAAGAACCCTATACAACACTCTCGAACCAAACACATCGAAATTCGGTACCATTTTCTTCGAGATCATGTTTCTAAAGGTGACATCAAACTTGTTTTTGTCAAAACGGAAGATCAACTTGCGGATATTTTTACAAAACCCCTTCAAGAGAGTCAATTTTGTTCAATCCGAAGAGAACTCGGCATGACACGTGAATTTGAGGTAATCTAAATTATTATTTAAAAATATATATACATATATATACATATCTATATAGTTTTATATATATATATATATATATATATATATATATATTTTTGTTTTACACTTATATTTGTTTCTTATATATATAGTATATGTTTAGTTTATTTTAAAAAAAAAAAAAAAAAAAAAAAAAAATTCTGTTAACTGAATTCCATTCAGCTAAACTAAGTTTTTATGTCCAAAACTTGGACAAAGCTAGGAAAGTACTGACTTTTCCTTCTCAACCGTATCTTGGTTCAGCTCAGCCGAATGAAGTATTTTTGAATTAAAAAAACAAAAGGAAAAGAAAAAGGGTGAAAGAAAATCCTAGGGCTATCTCTATCTCTGTCACACTCCCTCATCTCTCTCACACAGACCTTCATAACCAAATCGCCTCCTCTGCGCCACCGCGAGACTAGCCTCCGCCGTAACCTATCACCCACAGCGCCGCTCCATCTCGACCACCACAGTCGCACCACTGTGTAATCCCCAGCGCGCCGCCCGACCACCAGCTCCAACCTACTACCGCTGCTGTGTCTCTGCAACCCCATCTGCGCACCACCATCATCTTCACCTGCTCCACCACCAAGCTCAACCCACCACAACGGTGAACCAGCACCGCCTCCGCCGCGAACCGAACAGAGTCCTCTACCACCGCTTCTCACAGTCGTGACCGACGGCCCTGCTCTCTCCTTTGCGACCGAGCACCAGAGTGTCGCCGACTCACTCGCAAATCACCAGGCCACCCAACTCACCACCGCGAGACCCGCCTCCGCCTGTGTCTCTGGGAACCCGCTGCTCCACCATCACTACATCTCTCTCGCGCGAACTAAGGATTCCCCTGCTGTGAGCATTTACCCATATCATACATATATATATATATATCCTGCGTATATATATAAATATATATCCTGCGTATATATCAATATATATCCATATATATATACCCTGTTTTTCAATTCATACATATATATCCATCGAAAATTGGTGTTGGCAATTCAAAGTTTGGAATTGATTGAAAGCTTGGGATCAAAATTCTGAAACTTACCCTGTTTTTCAAATTTGAGAATTCCGAAATTCTGGAGTTTTGATTCCATTTGTTAAAATTTCGGGAACTTAATTCTAATTGAGAATTTGGATTACATTGGTCTTTTAATTCGTGTGTTCACTTTATTGCAGATTTTTCATTTAAATTTTCATTCATTGCTCAAATTCAGTAGTTTGATGAAAATTGGGGATTTTTGCTGGAATCTGTGTTGATTGGGATCCCTTCGGACAATTGAATTGAAAAGATAATACTTTTTCTGAAACTCGGCATTGCATTTTCACTGTTATTTAAAAGTTTAGGGCCTTTAAAATTTGTTTTTGAAAAACAAATTCTGGACATTATCCTTGAAATTTTGAATTATTTGTGGATTTTCATTTGCGAATTGCAATTCATTCCAAATCACTTGAAAAACATTTAAAGAATTTTGACAACATTCAATTTACAGTCATTTAAAATCATTGAACGTGATTTTTTTTGGCTTTTCGGGATACAGAGGCTACTGGCTTTCCGCCCTTTTTGAGTTGACAAAGGGGGAGAAAAAAAATGTGTGTTGTTTAATGTTTATGGTGCATATTCATACTTATTGATATATTTGTGTGGTATGAGTCTTTTGATCAATATCATGTTATGATTTTGAGTTTAATGCTTGTATCAAACTTATGCATATTGACAGGGGAAGATAATGATATTAATTCATATTGACAGGGGGAGAATTTTTGTCTAAAATTCAAACCTATTTACATTAATATACATTATCTATATGCACACATTAATATTTTGTCATCATCAAAAAGGGGGAGATTGTTGGCCTTAAGATTTTAATCTAAGGGTAATTCCGTAATTTTGATGATAACAAATCATTAATGATGTATTTGTACTAATGGTTACAATGAGTATTTGTCCAAGCTTGTAAGAACAGGAAAATCATATATGGATCATGCGGACAAAAAGATCATGGCGTTGCATTTAAAGCGAACAAACAAGAATATCAAATGCAAAAAGATTGATGTTCAAAGATGATCAAGAGCAAAGAGATTGAAGCTTAAAGTTAATCATTTCAAAGAGGATCAACCACTACTTGAAGATTGGGTAGATAGGTTGGTGAGTGTTTAGATTTTAACTGTCAAAGTAATTATTTGAATTATTTTGAAGCTCTAGAAATCTAAAATCATTATGCATAAAACTATTTTTTGAAAACAAATAAATACCAAATTAATGAATTTGGATTTGAGAATTAGCATTCAAAGTTTTGCAAACTAAATACAAAATATTTAGAGACTCAGCTCACCCCATTTGCAAACTCAGCTCACCCTATTCTCAATATTTTCAAATGCATAACTCAGCTCACCCCAGTCAGGAACTCAGCTCACCCCAATCCCTGAATTGCTTTTCAACGGCTCTATTGCCTTTTCAAACGGCTCTATATGACTTTTTGTCATATTTTATGCCAAAAATGATGAAAATGTTTGCTATAAAAGGACTTAAAACTCTCTTTACAACCCACCTCTTGAAAACTCAATCATACACTTTCATATACACTTTTGTATCATCATTCACATATTTTCAAGTCTAGAGCTTCAATTTTTTATTCAAATTCTTACTCTAGTCTTGTGAGCAAGAGAGCTACAATTGTACAAATCAATCTTTGAGAGATATTCTAGTGTACAAGATCATTGTATTCAAAGGGTTGGTGTGACCCAATTTTAGGCTAAGAGAGAGTGTTCTCTTAGCAAGGAGAAGTGGTGTGCTTCTTGTGAAGGTTTTGCTTTCCACCCGTAAGGAGAAGCCATAGTGGATTTGAGAAGTCTCAAGAAGAACCTTGAGCCGAGGACGTAGGAATCAAGGGTATTCTGAACCTCGCTAAAATCGCTTGTCCAAGTATTTATAATTCTCTCTCTACTTTATTTTAATTTATATTGCTTTGTGTTTTTATATTAAATCATCTAGCATTGCAATTAAATTTATCAATTAGAAAATCGAATTAAATTCCATTGTTTAAGCTAAGACTCTATTCACCCCCCCTCTAGAGTCATTTATCGGGCAACATTATATTTATTATTATTTCATTATTTAATTCATTTTATTTATAAATTATTTATTCATTGTTAATTATTTAAAAATATATTTTATTAATTTAATATTAATTTATTATTATACTCATTTTTTATTATTATTATGAAGTATTTATTTGTTATTATATTTACTTATTATTTATTACTATATTTATTTATTATTTTTTATTATATTTATTTATTATTATTATTTATTTCATTTTTTTTATTATTTATTATTTTTATTATATTTTTAAATATGTTTTATGTAATTTATTATTTATTTTATTAATTTATTATTATTAGTATTTATTATTTAGTCCATTTTTTATTATTATATTTATTTACTATTATTGTATTTATTTTTTATTATTATTATATTATATTTTATTTATTATTTATATTATTAATTATTGATTTTTAATTTTTCAATTTCGACCCAAAAAACATCCCTATCAAACATACTTATGTTTTTGGATGAATAAACAAAAAAACAAAAAACGTATTTTTTATTTATTTTAACACAAACACAGCTCTACCAAACAGGCCCTTAATGTTTCATCCCCTACTTAAGAATTTTATTACTTATCACTTATGTGTCATATAAATTTTATATAAGCTTTGAAAAATTAAATCCACATGGTTGGTAGTAAGTTATTGCTCATTACATTTTTATTTTTTATTGGTTTCGATTTAACTAGAAACCATACTAAACCGGATCATGTGTACCAATAACATTATGTTGATTTTTGTAAATGAATTAAGTATACTTTGAGAAAAAAATTTACTATTATTTTTCTCCTGTCAACCATATAAAATGTGTCATTTCATAATTAATAATGTGGCATTTATATGTATATATCATTCTTAATAAAATCACTTTAATGTATTACTATCGTATCACTTTAGTGTATTACGATGGTTGGATGTAATTGCTAAAGTTTTTATTTTTAATAATCATAGTGTGTATAAATTTTTTAATCAATTTGAAAAGAAAAAAAAGGACTTTCAGGTGCTGCAATTCGGTAGTGTTGTCGGTCACTTAGAAAGATTATCTTCCCTAAAATAGCTTAATAACCTCATTTGTTTACGGGTAAAGTGCATTAAATCTCCCTAAACTATTTTCTCTCTTAACAAACTCCCATGAACTATGTTTTAGATTTTAAATTCTTTAAAATATCCCAACTTTTACAATTCACTCCCTCCCGTCATAACACAGTTAGTTAAAATTAGGATAATTTGCACTCAGATCTCCTGAGATTTTTATCAATTGCACTCGTTCCCGTAAATTTCATTTTTCTTGCAATGACACCCCCTGAATGGGAGAAATAACCGGAATGCTCTTGTGTTATCTCTCTTATTTCATGAGACAAATATCTAGGTAGTGAAATTACCTCCATGCCCCAAGATGAAAACCCTATAATGTATATATATCTATAACAACTATTCTAAAATGTGAGAGGTTGGGAATATTTTCAAACATTTTTTTCAAAATATAAATTAATGAATCAATATGTATTAGTTGAAGTGCAAATCTAAGGAGTATGTTAAAACGATATAGAGTAAAAGAAAATTAATATGCATAACTTGAAGTGTAACTCTAATGAATATTTCAAAAGATATAAAATAAAGATATAAGACAAGGGGTTATAAATATTTTCATATTTTAAAAAATAATAATTAATTAATATACATTAATTGAAATGTAACTCTAATGAATATTTCATAAGATATAGAGTAAAGATATAAGACAAATATATTTCGGCAATGAAAAATAATATAACTTAAAATACATAAATTTGTATATATTTATCTATTTATCTATATATTATTAATAAAAACACAAGGACTGTCTAATATTTTGATTAATTATCACATTTTACAATATAAAAAATTATAATAAGTAAAGTTTAAGGGCTTAAATTAACTTTACAAAAAAATTAATAAATAATAAACCATTTATCATATTTTTATAAAAATATAAAAAGTTACAATAAGTAAAGTTTGTTATTATTTTACAGCGTAAGAGCTTAAATTAATTTTACACAAAGAATAATAAATTATAAACCATTTGTAATATTTTTATACATTTATCACCTCTTACAATACAACAAAATTATAATTAAAATGTATTAATATTTGTTTAAATTGTAGGAGTTGTATATTATTTATTTACAAAATCAATAAAATTATATGAGGTCACAAATGTTTTATACATGTATCACCTTCTAAAATAAATAAATAAAATCATAAATAAAATGTATTATTATTATTTAATATAAAAGGTCACAATATTAGTTTTAGGAAAAAATTAAAAAATGATAAATTTTGGGGCCTATATTACAAAAATGACAATTTACAAAAAATAATTTAAATGAAAATGATAATATTTCAAAAATCATTATATCCAAAGTACTTAAAAAGTTTTTCAAAATGAGCTTAATACACAAGGGTTGTTTGGTCCATTAATTTAACCAACATGTCTTTTACACTAAAGCAAGGGCACAAGAGTCATTTCATAGAATTTTCACCCCTCAGGGGGTGTCATTGCAAGGAAAATGAAATCTCAGGGGGTGAGTGCAATTGACCAAAACCTCATGGGATCTGAATATAAATTATTCTAATTTAACTAACTATGTGTGTCCTTGATTGTTACAATTTTATAATTTGAGGGGCCATCACATAGTTAGGGGGTTTGTTGAGAGAGAGAAAATAGTTAAGAGGAGTTTAATGCACTTTACCCTTTGTTTATAAAAATATGTCACACTAATATTTGAAATCAAATTATACTATACACCGTCCGGTCAAAGACAAAACAGAATCCGAGATTGAACGAGATGGTGACACGTGGATCAATTCTTTTTCGTTAATAGATAAATGAAATGTCCCTATATAACTACTGCCACGTGTTCTTTGTCTATTCATTTGTCGCTTTATTTGTCACGGACTACTGTTAACATTGATGATATCGTAAGAAGATAATGTAATTTTTTAAGAATAAAAACCTTAGTGTGTGATCACTAGGGCTGACAATTTCGGGTTATGGCTCGTGTTCGTGTTGGGTCAAAATTGTGTCGTGTCAAAAAGAATTGGTTAATATACGTGTCAAATATCCTCAATCTTAATCCAACCCATGTCGTATCCGTGTTGACCCATGTAATCCATTTAGCCTATTTATTATAATATTTTAAATTAACTTTGACATAATCCAACACGAAATAAACTATTTAACCTATTATTAACAAAATTAAATTGATTTTGACACGATCCAATACTATTTTATTGATATATTTCAATACATAACCAATTAGAGAAGAGAAAAATATAAAAATAAAGATAAATATAAATATAACCGTGTCAAACGTGTCGTGTTCGGATTGACCCTTATATTCTTGTGTCGTGTTCGGATCGACCATTTTTAGGTCTCAACCCTTTTATATTCAACCCTAACCCTTTTAAATAGCCTTGTATTCGTGTCGTATTACCATGTCGTGTCTAATTTTACCAGCCCTAGTGACTACTCATACCATTGATTTCATGTGATTTTCAGATTAAAGAGTTTTGGATTATGAAATCCATAATGGGTTAATCACAATGTATTCCAAATAATTTGGTTCGACTTAATTTGGAAAACCACAATTGCAAAATATAATTACAAACTTGATTTGATATAATGGACAAAATGATTGACCATAAATCAAGTTGTCAAAATCAAGATTCGAAATAGAATTATTTTAGGGTCCGTAAAATCAGAATCGTAAGATTCTAGCAACTCGTATTATTTTTTTTAAAAAATATTAATAATTAAATATTTATTTTAAAAATCTAAATTATATTGGAATTTTCAAAATTTTCTAATACATTACCCCTTTAAATGTTTTATCATAAATATAGACCATAAAAAAATATTAATAATTAAATATTTATTTTAAAAATCTAAATTATATTGGAATTTTCAAAATTTTCTAATACATTACCCCTTTAAATGTTTTATCATAAATATAGACCATATATTGAAATATTGGACCAAATCATAAAGTTTTTGGGCATTTCATATGAAGAGCGAAACTATCAAATCATTATAAAAAATAGTAAAATTATAGTAAAATTGTAAAATCGTATAGAATCATAGAATCATAAAATTTTATTAGGTAGAATCAGAATTCTGACAATCTTGCTATAAACATACCACAAATTTGTTGTAACATATAAATTCTTAACTTGCACCCTTTATAATAATTTAAAATTTTAATTTAGATGGATTGCTGAGATGAAATATGAGTTTAGATCACATCGTCATAAATTTTTTTAAATATTATTATATTGGACCAAAATGAATGTGAGAAAAAGCTTACTTTTTTTATTAAAAAAAATTTGCTATTTTTTTCTCCTAATATTAATCTCCTCGAAGCTTAACTCTCTCCAAGGGAGTTATCTTTTGAGGTGATGCTAACGCTGACCCCAGTCGTGTAGCATTTTAGTCAAAACGTAAAGTACCTTGCCACGCTCCGCAAATTGTATATAATTGTTCAATACCAAAAATTCATCCTATTAACCAACTTCGCAATATTCATTGAAGCAAATATATAGCGTGAGCGGATTTGATAAGGCACGTCTCTCAAAATTTCATCTAACATAAATATTGACTTAAGTCCAATATAGCAAAGGGATATGGGAAAAATCAAATTAAGTTTGTATTTTTTTTTTCCAGTAATTTTCTGCTATCAACTATAAATTTCACTTCACAATACTCATTGCTTCTCCCATATATACTGACAAGCTTCCCCCGTATTGACAAGTTGTATTTTCAAGCACGGACCTGTGAGGTCCAGTGGCGACGTTGGTTCCCACTAGTTTTTTTTATATATAATTTATCCTAAATTTTGGAATATTTAATATTCAGCTCCTTAAAAAATAGCTTAAAGTTCTTATTATTATTATTTGTTTTAACGTTACCTCCCTCCGTCCTGTATATTTTATATTATTTCTTTTTTAAAAAATTCAAAGGATACACAAAGCGAATAAAAAAAACAATTAAGACAATATAAGAGCTATTATTTGATGCTACCAAATTATTGTTGCAATTATTATTGCTGTGACGAAGGAAAAAGTCTTTTTGCAGTCAAGTGATCATGGATGTTAATACATGAAATTATAAAATTTTAAAATAAAGAAGAACCATCTTGATTTTAAAAAAATAAATTAGAAAAGGCAGATACGTACATTTACTAAATATCAACAACTGAAGAAACATTGAATGGAGGCTGCATAATTCGTGGCCCAATAATGTCAGAACAGTGTCCATAACGTTTCAGGCTTTTTCCAGTGGGCGGTGAAACACATGGATTTGTGTGGATAATGTCTTCCACTTAATGGTTTTGTATCTCTAAGCTCACAGAGACACAGATATACACATACGTGTAAGTATGTGTATATATATCACGACAAGAAAATTAAATTTTTAAGGCTTTGTATTTGATGAGAAGTTGAGTTTTTATCTTTTACGAGGTTGATATAAATTTTTTTATATTAAGTTTATAAATTGAAATTTTTATGAGAAACTAATATACGAATTGTTAAAATATTTGTAATTTTTTATTATTAATAAGGTAGTTTTTTTGCTATAATAGGAGGTAATATATCTCGTAAATAATTGGTTGATAATTTTAAGTAATTATAATAACATGTGCATTTAGGCCCTAGTGGTTAAGTGTCCTTGAATTACATTGTTACCCGTAAAAAATTAAATTTATTTACGAGGCCTTTATAGACGAGAGGGTTATGTTACTTTTTTACGACATATTTGATACCGCATGAATAATCTTTTTTCTTGTAGTGTATAATCACATAAATATACAAGCAGGTGTAAATCGCATGAATGTGAGATCAACATACTTGCACGAGAGGACCCAGTATCAAACGGTTGAGATGGAGTAGTCCACATCATTTACAAGTTTTTTCTTTTGTCTTCAATCAATATATTATGAATCAAAATAATGATAGTTATGTATTGTTTAATTTATAATTCTTTAGAGAACTGCTGATATCACCATTACCTAACAATGATCCTCTCCTGATATTTATTTTAAAGATTTTTATTATTTGAGTTTGTTAAATCATCTTATATTTATTTTAAATACTGGTATTCTCTGAATTTATTAAACCGGCAATCGGATGTACAAACTTTATTCAAAAGTAACGGTAATAAAGGTACATAAGGGTTGTGGATACATGCATTGAGTCTTTTGAAAGCAATCAAAAAGGGTTTTGAACCCTGTAACGAACATTTCAATTTGTCGGGCCTTTTGATCGAGTCCTTGAGAGGTAAGTTATCCTAATTAGGTTTAGGGTTTCACTATAGCATAATATAAAGTTATAAACGTCATTGATTTTCTATAATATAAAGGTCATAATTCATAAAGGAGTCCGGCCCATTTCTGAATTTTGTTAGCAAAAAGCCCAACCATGGTCCATATGGGTAAAAGCCCAAATATTCTCTGTAAAAATTATTATGATACTGAAGTAATCTGCATATCACCCACCCGA
Source organism: Cornus suecica (assembly GCA_963922005.1). NCBI lineage: Eukaryota > Viridiplantae > Streptophyta > Magnoliopsida > Cornales > Cornaceae > Cornus > Cornus suecica. The sequence goes on from OY998242.1 coordinate 23,205,182, forward strand.
ATCAAGAAATTATCACTTTGATCTCGGCAAAATGATATGCAATTAAATGTATTATTATTATTTTTTTTCCAAGCACATAAAGAAATAGAAGCGCCTCTTGTTTCAAAGAGAAGAGAACATGTTATTCACATTTCATTTGATGGTTAGACGCAAAAGATGTAATTTCATAGAGTCATTCGGTCTGAATGCTACCTGAACATTCTATATTGGGTCATTGAATAATTTTTTCACAAGAATCACTTTTAAGAAAGTCATTATTCCATTTTAGTTGTCCTACTTATTGGGAGATCAATGCAGGTTAATCTTTGATGATAAAGTATTAGTTAGAAGGGACAATTCTCTAAATGTAAAAAATATTAATAATAAAAACAAATAAAAATATATATATTGACTTGAGCATGGTGGTAGGAATTCGTGGGTAATGATGAAAAATAAAGGGTTAATTTTATTTACACCCTTGATATTTGTCCTAACATCAATCACACTCTCTTAGGTTTGTCAAACTTCAATTACATCCCCTATTTTTGAAATAGCAAATCATTTGCACCCCCTCATCCATTTATGGTAAATGACTTAGTATGAAATGTACATTCTACCCTTACCCAAACAAACTTATTTTCAAGTAATGTAATATCCTTAATGGGGATGGCTAATCCCCATACCCAAACATCTTAATCCCTTACCCAAACACCAAAAGACAATATATATACCCACACATCTTATATTTCTAAAAATTTATAATATATAAAATTCAAAAATATATATAAAATTCGATTTTTTTTATAAAATTCGAAAATAATATATAAATATAAAAAATAATATAAAAATTTCGAAAATAATATATAAAATTCAAAAAATATATATAAATTCAAAAACAAATATAAAAAAATTCAAAAATAATATATAAATTTGAAAAAATATAAAAACAATTCGAAAAAAATATTTAAAATTCAAAAATATATATAAAATTTGGAAAATAATACATAAAACTCGAAAAAATAAATAGAATTTGAATATATATATATATATATATATATATATAATTCGAAAATAATATAATTTCGAAGAAATATAAATTTATGTGAAGATTAAAACATCATTGTAATGAAAAATTGGAACTTGATATCATTGATAAATGTTAGGGTCCACAACAACTGAAGCACATACCCAAAAGGTCATGGCATTTCACCATTCAAATTTTATATATTTTTTCAAATTTTTTATATTATTTTCGAATTTTTTAATATTTTTTTTGAGTTTATATATTTTTTCGAAGTATATATATATTTTCGAATTTTATATATTATTTTTGAAGTTTTTATATTATTTTCTCTATATATATATATATTGAATTTATATATTATTTTCGAATTTTATAAAAAAAAATTGAATTTTTGAATTTTATATATTATTTTCGAATTTTATATATTATAAATTTTTAGAAATAAAAGAAGTGTGGGTATATATATTATCTTTTGGTGTTTGGGTAAGGGATTAAGATGTTTGGGTATGGGGATTAGCTATCCCCATTAAAGATATTACATTACTTGAAAATAAGTTTGTTTGGGAAAGGGTAGAATAGACATTTCATACTAAGTCATTTACCATAAATGGATGAGGGGGTGCAAATGAATTGCTTTTTAAAAAATAGGGGGTTTAATTAAAGTTTGATAAATCTGAAGGGATGTAATTGATGTTAGGACAAACCTCAGAGGATGTGATTGAAATTAGCCCAAAAATAAACAGCCATCTTTTGATGGGTGGGTGTTTGGTTGTATTGCCCCGTTTGGGCTTGTATGGCCTTTGGGCTCTTCTATTGTACTTTAGCCCTGTTGTAAATTGTTCTTTTGGTGAAGGCAACAAACATCACAATCCAAATCATCTGCAGGGTTAGAAGAGACCATGGTTGCTGTTGCAAAACATTTCTTGTTTTTTGGAAAACGGTCTGATCTAGTCTGGTCGCTGATATGAAACTCTGTTTTATAAGCGGTTTAGTCTGGTTTTAAATTTTATTGAATATATATATTCAATTAAATTGTATATATATACACATATATATACCGTCACATTAATATGGTGGCGGTGGTGGTGGCGCGGGTGGTGGTGGTGATTATGGTTGTTAGGAATTAATTCTCATCTCACGCTTAAGAATTAATCTCGCCCAAGATCATCCACACATGTTTTTACTCACACACATAACATACAATATTTAACGTGGTTCAACCCCAACTTTGGTCTACGTCCACGGATGAGAAGAGAGTTCATTATAATCATGTAGAGATATTACGATAGTTAAAAATTACCAACACCGGTAAACATCTCCGTGTGTAGTCATAATTCCTTCTCACCTTCACGACTTCTTCACACAAGACTTCTTCTCCCATCGGTGTCTACTCTACTCAACACACAAACTCTCTCTACCCTTCAAAGCACATCAATCCCCATATGACTATATCTCTCTCATTCTCATAAGTCTCAACCACCAACCCTAGGTATCTATTTATAGAGTTACAAACATAATTTCTTATTGGACAATGATTACAATTCATTGGAGAATAATACTTTCCTCTAACAAGAAATTACCATATAAAATATACTCTAAATAGAAAACCTAATTACAATAGGAATTTGAGACAATTTCCTAACAATGGTGGTGGTGTTGGTTTCAAAATTTTGATTTTTGGGGGGTTTTGGTCTTGGTGGTTTGGTTTCATTTTTGAGAGACCAACCTTCCTAAACATGGCTTGGTCTAAAAAATATGAAATCAAAACCAAACCGCTTCCCAAACATGCCCTATACTTAGGCTCCAAACATTTCTATTTTTTTATTTTGGTCCCGCTTGTACGATTTTGCTATTGGGTTATATTCGGGCAATGATTGGCCAGACTCCGACTCTAATACTATCAGTAACAGTCCGCTCCAACTCGCAGTATGATATTGTTCGCTTTGGGCCCAATTCACACGGGTTTGCTCTTGGACTTCTCCCAAAAAGGTCTCGTACCAATTGAAAACACACAGTACATATAAGCACTTCACAATCACTATATCGACGATGTGAAACGTGCGTCATGCATTATATATAGCCTCATTTGTGTATATATATGCCATTTTATATGTGTACGCCTCATTCGCCTTCCACCAAAGCTGCGCAAAAATAAATTAAATAAATAAAAGATGAAAAAAGGGAAAAAGAAAAAAAATATATGGATTGATTGATAAAAATATCCCATTATGAATTCCTCATTGTAGTTCTGAAATTGGAATTAATATTAGTTAAAAGATATTATTATTGGTGCCATCCTGTTTAAGAAATATTGGATGTGGACAAGAATGATTCCATTGCTCATTATATTCACTTATTTGTGTCCTTTATGCTCACTGGATCACAAGGGTCATCATCATGTAGAGGTGGACACGGATTTGATTGGACTGAATTGAAGATATTTTGGATCCAATCCACTAATACCAGATTCCCAATTTTCGGAACCAATTCAATCCATTTGTCCAATGAACCCAATCCAAACCAGACTGCGGTGAGCCGGATTGGTTCAGATCGGTTTCGTGGATTGAAACACAAAATTACATCACCTAAATTGTGAAAACAAATTCATATACTACACATATATGATGTGAACCACAAGAAAAAGTTCATAACAGAGCTATTGTTTTATTTTTTTGTAAAGACAAACAAACTTAGTATTAATAGAAAAGGCTAAAAAGTCATGCAAAGATAATAAGATATGGGAGAAATTCAAGTTCATACAATGCTCTAAGAAGCCCCACAATCACCAGTTAATGACAAAGATACTGGGAGAAATCCAAGTACATACAAAACCCCACAAGGATAGCTGAAAAGTGTCAAATATTAGTCATTTTGACCCCTTAACTCACTATTGTTACGTTCTTTCATTCCATTATTTGATATTTTTATATTGTTTGTGTGTTAAAGCATGTTTCAGGAGCTTAATGAAGAAATGAAGCTAATTTCGGTGAATTAACTGAAGAGTGTGTTATTTCTATCAAAGAAGAGAGTCAAAGAGGTAGTCCGAGACAAAAATGGCTCTCGGATGGCAAAAAAGGCATTTTCAGAAGCCGTCATCTTTAGCAAAAAGTATCGTGGGTTTGAGACGGACGTTTTGGCGCATTCACGGAGAAAAGTGGTTTTCCATAAAAACCCTACGCTTGTGCCTACACTTCCAGTACCAAAAAGTGGCTAGAATTGCAAAATCTACGCTTAGACCTACGCTTGAAGCGTAGGCCAGCTACGCTTAAAGCGTAGCCCCCAAGCATAAATGCGACAACTTTGAGGATTTCAACGTGATTTTTCCTGTTTCACCCCGGGCTTAATTGGAAGACGTGCCTATGACTCCAGACCTTTGTATACATGTATATACACTTATATTTAGGGTTTTGAGAGTGAAAAGACGAAAAAGGGCCTTTCTATGTCATTGCATATATATATATAAGACCATACATCAACTGTGAGATAGATTAGATTATATTAGAGATATATATTTTTCTAGAGGTTCTGATAGATAGAGGTTGGTTGGTTATGTGAGACGTTCATTCATTCAGACTTGGTGTTGTTGAGAGCCATATCCAAACCTAGAGATTCGACGAAGAAGACTATGGAAAGCGTTTCTACATCAACGATGCAGTCACCTTCTACCATGGCTAACTAACTCGGTATCTAGGATTTTCTAGCAAAACCCTAGCCAAGTAATATAGTTCTTTTATTATTTTTAACTATAAACAAGGGGAAACTGTGACCATACTGTGATGATTGTAGTAGTTAAGAGACCGTACTGATTTGCAATATAAAATTATATGTTTATTCTAAATTATTGTCTTAGATGGAATAAATATATTATTTTGCACAATTATGATTATTCAATATGGGCTGGAACTCGGATGTTTAATCATGGTTTTCTACACACTAGTGCTAATGAAACTTGAAACCCTAGGCTGACATAGGCCGTGCCTTAACAATTTAATATAGACATCTTTTAGTTTATTTTCATGCATTACGAGTAGATTAGAGTAATATAATTAAGATGTACTAGTTAGGATGCGGTCGAATTTTGCAAAGCGTGTCTGTGCTGTCAAAAGCTTGGATCCATATCTCGAATATACATCATGCATTTAACCCCGATTCTGATTGTAGAATTGTTTGATGTGTGGGGTATTGATTTCATGGGACCATTTCCAAAAGCAGATAAGAAGGAGTATATACTTGTGGGGTTTGATTATGTTTCAAAATGGGTAGAAGCGATAGCCACCAAACATGTTAATCATGACGTGGTGGAAGAATTTGTAGAATCGAACATTTTCTCACGATTTGGTATGCCGAGAGCTTGAGGAGTTCAGAAATGGTGCATATGAAAATTCTCGGATTTATAAAGCTTGAACAAAAGCATTCCATGATAAACACATCAGAAAGAAAGTTTTTGAGCCCGACCAAAAGGTTTGGCTATTTAATTAGAGACTCAAGTTGTTTCCTGGTAAGCTTCAGTCAAGATGGGATGGGCCATATAAGATTACGAAGGTTTTCCCCCATGGAGCAGTGGAGCTCGATGATCCTAACACTGGAAAGACGTTTGTCGTGAATAGGTAGAGATTGAAGCATTATATAGAGGTTCGACCAATTGAGTGTGTGGTAGAAATGATCGATTTGACTGAACCACCACCCGAGCTGGATAAGCTTGATCCGAAGTATTGAGAAGTGGCAATGTCATACCAACGACGTTAAACATTGGTACTAGGTAGAGAAGAGTAGCTTTGATGTCTAATTTGTATCTGTAGATGGTAATTTAGTTATTTCGGCATTTAAGATCGAGTCCGTAAAATCGAGTTGCGAGGCTATCATCATTTACGTATAGAGTATACATGGAGCCTAGGAGTCATTTAGGAAGGATAGAGTTTAATGCGAGACGAATTGATGTCAAAATGAGCAAAATTCAAAATTTGGGCCAGGGACCTACGCTTCAAGCGTAGCTACGCTAGCCTGTTATAAATAGGCCGCGACAGGTTCCCTCCTTCATTCCATTCAAACTCTATTTTCTCTCTCAATTCTCCACCATTATTTGAGAGGTTTGATCATAATATTTACCCATTCAATTCCTCATCATTCATTGCCAACGGATTGTAAGATTAGTTGGTGATTCGACCGGATTCACGTGAAGAACTCGAAAAGTCACCGAAACTCAATTTTTGGAAATCCATCGTTTCTCTCGATTCAGTGAGTTTTGTTCCATCATTTTGATTTCATATGACTTATTTAACTATTCTAAACTAGTACTGACGAACGAGCTCGATTAAAATCGTGTTTTGATCCATTTTCTAAAAGTTAAGTTTTTCGACTTCGAAATCAGATTAAATATTGAATTTTTGGGATGACGGCTTGTTTAATCATATTGGATATATTTAGATATAGTTTGAGTTTGATTCGGTGTCCGGTTCGTTATTGCTTACTTTTAAAAAATTCCCTATTATAGACATGACACAGACCAAGATATCGACGAGGCGACTGGCTCAGGCTGTCGGAGCTGCTGATCCACCAGTACGACAGAGGTCGAGGTCATCGTCACCTGCACTGTCACCTATCTACCGCTATAGCACGCGCGCTAAAAGGCCACAGTATGTAGATTCGGTGTCCTCGTCATTTAAGGCAGAGGAGCCAGAGAGCTCGACACAGGGGCACGATATCTTATTACCACGTGGTCGCTTGGTGGTTGAGCCAGTTGTTCCACAGGCACCATCACCGCCAACTATGCTGGAGCAGTAGGCCGAGCAGATGAATAAGGATATAAAGGGTGATCATACTCAGCAGGGGGATGACACCGATGAAGGCGATGATGATGATATGGCTGATGAGAGGATGTCGGAGCCACCAGTAGAGGGTGATCCTGGAGTTTTAACCACATTTTTGCTGGTACCCCGGACAACATCAGTTGAGCGTTTATTAGACCGGGCTTTCTGGAAGGGCTATCAGCAGGAGATGACATACATGTTGAGGATATTGGAGGATTCACAGCTAGTACCAGTTTAGACGATCGACCGATTGAGGGCCCGACATCTTTTTCCTATTCTAGCCCAGGCTACCCTACACATATGCGAGGATATGATTCGGGAGTTTTGGCTGCTCATGCGCCACTTCAGTAGGGGGAAGAGACCACTAACTGTGGTCTGAGGTACAGAGATAGAGATTACCCCCCAGACTATTGCTCAGGCGTGGGTCATTTGAGACGATTGTCCGCCCGATTTGGCTATTGAGTTCTTGCATATGCCCGAGGCACTTCTGTCTATTTTTGAGCTGGTTACACTTTAGACTGCCGGGCAGTGGGCCGATGAGCATTGGAATTGCACAAAGAAGATGGATTATCATCTTATGCTATGGTTCTGGGATGTGATAGTTCGATCTCAGATTTTGCCACACAGCCACACTACTATGTGTTATGCGTCATTCTCGTATCTCCACTACGCATTTGAGTTCGAGAGGTGGATTTCTATTCCACAGATTTTGTGGAGAGGCCTATACGCGCACTACGTTTATCTGCGCAAGGAGTCCAAGGTTAAGTTGCGTAGATTTCATATTCGATTCCCGTGCCTAGTGATGAAGATTATGATGGATGCCAGGATCGAGATAAATGCAGTTGAGCGTAATAGATATAGAGATGGTACTCCGTACATCAGAGGGATGTGGACTAGTGTCTGGATTCGGGTGCGTGCAGATGATATTATTCGACGCTGACCAGTGTTCGGTGTGTTACTGGCACCAGATGCACAGACGCAGGCTCAGGCTGAGGATGCGGGCCAGAATAATACTGGTATGGCTCACGAGGCTGAGATACCACAGATGCCAGTTGCTGCTGAGGAGGTCGTGATGCCAGAAGCACCTACAGGTGGTACTGTTACTCTGTCCCAGGCTCAGTTTGATGCTATGATAACATATATGCAGGGGCTAGAGCAGAGTTTGACAGATGAGAGACATGCCCGACAGCAGGAGACAATACGCTGACAAAGGGATTAGAGGCGATTATTTCATAGATTTGACTGTATGTGTCAGCATGTGGGTGTGCTGATTCCACCTACACCACTGTCCTCTGATGATGAGTCTTAGATTAGTTTTAGTTAGGTTTTTGGTTTATTTTTATTTTGATTTCATTCATTTTTTTTCTACATTAGAGATAAATTGTCGAGTGGATAATTTCGTATAGGGATTGATGTGACCGCTTGAACGATTATCTTCTAAATGTTTTTGATATTTTCATAGTTTATAAAATTAAAGTTTTGATGATTCAATCAAATTGTTTGATGTATCCCTGGAATTTTACGCTTATTCTACGTTGCGGATAGCTTGAATTCTTTTAAAATCTTTTATCGCACTATGTAGACATTTGTGCGTTTAATTTTGGGGGTGTATCTCGGTGATTTAATCGGAGAACTGTGATTTGAAAAAAAAAAAAAAAAAAAATTCAGGCCTAAGCCTACGCTTGAAGCGTAGGGTTCAGCGAGGGAGTTTTGAAATTTTGAAAATTTTGACCCATTTTCAGGGTGTTTGGTTTGATCTGTATCTGTGATTGTAATAGGATTTTTTTAAGTGAATTTTAGGATTTTTTGTAGAATTGTTGTAGAATTTTTGGAGTAATCTTAGTCCGATGACAAAGTGGAATGCAAATACAAGTTGGAGTTGGATTATTCATTCCTTCCACTATCCTATTCAGCCAAGGGTTTTAAATCCTTTTCCTATTCGATTACCTTACATTATTCATCTATAAATATAGCCCTTGAGTCAAATAATTCTTAAAACTTTCAAACTAGGGTTTGTGTAAGAAAGCCACAAAGATGTCTAGTTCATCGTCATATTATGTTCCATCTTCTATTTCTCTTGCGGGAGATCATGAGGGGAGTGAGTATGAACCTTATTCTGATCCGGGAGGAGTTAATTGAGAATGACGAGTAATCGTCTATTGAAGACAATCGAGGAATGGAGATGGGGCGAATTAAGGAAAACACATCTATGGAGGTTTTGAGCCGAAAAAGAAAAAGAAGCATGCTGAGACCATTCATGTTATGTCGATTACAATATGAGTTAGATTTTAGTCCAAACGAGCTCATGAATCCATTAACGATTTTTGGAGAGACAATCCTACGCGAAAGAGGATTGAGCCGTTTATAGTACCCAGCTAGACAAAAGGTGTATCATAGGTTGGTTAAACTATTTTATGAGAGAATAGTTGATGGACCACCAGGATATGAAGTAACATGGGCTAAAGTGTCAGAATGGAGTTAGCCGATAAAGGTGACTAGGAAATTGATTGCACAAGCTTGGAACATCCATTAAGATGTCCGGATCACTTGAAATAAGAATTTTTGCTACCACCGAAAGAATGGCCATACACGAATGAGGAGATGATTAAGGAATTATGTGTTGTGCATGTGCCAAAGAAGGGAAATAAGGGTATGGAGAATTTTTGGTTGAAACTAGATTTATTTTACTTGGATAGTATGATTGTTGCGCAAGCACATCAGAATCATTAGACAAGTTGGCGAGGAAGGTCGATGATTAAGATACTCTTTGGTATGCTAAATGGCTACTGGGTGTCATTCCCTGCTATAATATTTGAGGTAATGATTTGGATACAAGAGATTATGAGTGGAAAAGTAAAAGGGTGGAGAGAGATGGAGTATTATCTTCCATATCCCTTTTTATTATCCAAAATCATGGAGATGCAACCTGGGGATCGTATGGAGGAAATGAATGAAGAGCGTGGGACGTTTATCATGAAGAATCCAAAGGAGGATTTTGATAGGTTGGAAAAGATGTCGCAATGCCATATTACAATGGGAAAAATGGCACGTTCTTTGGAATAAGGGAAGGAAGAGGCGGACTAGGATTTAGGTTTAGGATTTTTAGGTTATTTTATTTGTAGGGACGGTAGACCCTTAAGGCCATGTCTTTGTTTCTTTTATTTTTATTTTATTTATAGGATTGTAGACCCTTAAGGCTAAATCAAATTTTATTTTTCTTTTATTATTTTTGAAAAATAAAAAAAAAAATAAAAAAAAAAGAGAATCTTTGATTCCTTGAAAACATGTGTCAATTTCTGGATATTTATGATGAAATTTATTTTCCCTTCGCTATGATTGGGTATTTGTGCTTTATTGATTATATCTACAGGTGCTCTATAACAAGTTTGGGGGAGGGGATTTATGCGGTGCTTTGGAATCCAGAATTGAGTTTGAAGGGTAACTGTATCTGTTCTCCTATTTTATTTTTGACCATGAGGACATGGTCTAATTTAAGTTTGGGGTGAGGGTATAGTATTACAAGGAATAAATTTTTCGGGAAAAAAAATTTTGGAACAGTTTTTTGTTTTCACACATGAATATTTTGCATTACAATTCAATTGAGTTTTTGTATATGATGCATGAGTAGTATGTAATGTGATATTCCTATTCATGAGAGGAATGATTAGATCAAGTTAGTGATGTGATGTAGTTTTACATGGGTGATTGAATAAGTGAAATTGAAATTAAGAAGGACGACATTAACCTATAAGCACAAACACACATTTATTATGAGAAATAGGTTGATTTTTGACTATGTAGTTGAAAAATAATTTTGATGTAGTAAAAGGGGAGATGGGGAGATGTTTTGGTTGAAATAAAGAAAATTGAAAAATTTTGAGAAAATAAAATGCAAAAATCAGTTCTTTGATCTAAGTAATCGGGCCTTGGTATCACCAATATCATTGTTCGTGTTTAAAGGGGAGATGACTGATAAGCATAGATTACATGGAAGAAGCTCGGGCCCAGTTGGTTGGGATTAAAAATCCTGGCTGAAAAGTCTGGAGACTTAGAAAGACAAAAATGGATGAAAAGTGGAAAGTTGAAAAGTTACGTTTTGATGAAAAATGACAAAGTTTGATCAATGAAGTAGGAGAAGAGAAACTAAAATATTGTAGTTGAATGTTCACAAAATCATGAAAGGTTGTTTGGATTTTAAGTAGAAAGGAGCGAAATCATTCACTTTAGTGGGAACCATTCATGACACGAAACTTGATATAATTGTTGTTCGGTAGTGAATGAGAGTATTTACATCCATATTGTCTTTTGCATTGTATCATGACTTAATTAAATTTGTGTGTGAATTCATGAATGCGTGACTATAGAGAACTGAGATGTTTGTAGGTACCATCAATGGAAACCTTCACGAGACTTCACTCGTCCATTAGGGGTAACCTAGGGGTTTAAAAGGCTTGTTACACGTGCTAAGTGTAATCGACGACCCTCACGAAAGTAAGTGATTAGGTTAGAGTAGTTAGATTAGTTAGAATAGTTAGAGTAAAAAAATCATCACAAGAAAAGTTTCCTAAGTTTATTGCTAAGGGACTAGCAATATGTAAGTTTGGGGGTGTGATATGTGTCAAACATTAGTCATTTTGACCCCTTAACTCACTATTATTACGTTATTTCATTACATTATTTGGTATTTTTATGTTGTTTGCGTGTTATAGCATGTTTCAGGAGCTTAATGAAGAAATAGAGCTAACTTCGGTGAATTAACTGAAGAGCGTGTTCTTTTCTATTCAAGAGGAGAGTTAAAGAGGCAGTCTGAGACAAAAATGGCTCCTAGAGGGTAAAAACAACATTTTCAGAAGCCGTCATCTTTAGCAAAAAGTATCGTGGGTTCGAGACCGACGTTTTGGCGCATTCACGGAGAAAAATGGTTTTCCATAAAAATCCTACGCTTGTGCCTACGCTTCTAGTACCAAAAAGTGGCTAGAATTACAAAATCTATGCTTGGACCTATGCTTGGACCTACGGTTGAAATGTAGCCCCAAGTGTAAGTGCGACAACTTTGAGGATTTCTGCATGATTTTTCCTGTTTAACTTCGGGCTTAATTGGAAGACGTGTCCACGACTCGAGACCTCTGTATACATTTATATACACTTATATTTAGGGTTTTGATGAGTTTTGAGAGTGAAAAGACGAAAAAGGGCCTTTTTATGTCATTGCATATATATATATAAGACCATACATCAACTGTGAGATATATTAGATTAGATTAGAGATATATATTTTTCTAGAGGTTCTAATAGATAGAGGTTGGTTGGTTCTGTGAGACGTTCATTCAAAAGGTTCATTCATTCAAACTTCTTGTTGTTGAGAGCCATATCCAAACCTGGAGATTCGACGAAGAAGACTATGGAGAGCATTTCTACATCAACGATGCAGTCACCTTCTACCATGGCTAACTAACTCGGTATCTAGGGTTTTCTAGCAAAACCCTAGCCAAGTAATATAGTTCTTTTATTATTTTAACTATAAACAAGGGGAAACTGTGACCATACTGTGATGATTGTAGTAGTTAAAAGACCGTACTGATTTGCAATATAAAATTATATGTTTATTCTAAATTATTGTCTTAGATAGAATAAATATATTATTTTACACAATCATGATTATTCAATATGGGCTGGAACTCGGATGCTTAATCATGGTTTTCTATACAATTGTGGTAATGAAACTTGAAACCTTAGGTTGACACATGTCGTGCCTTGACAATTTAATATAGACATGCTTTAGTTTATTTTCATGCATTAAGAGTAGATTAGAGTAGCATAATTGACATGTACTAGTTAGGTCAGTCATGAGACGGGTTGTCGCGATTCGGTTGATGGTACTCATTTTTGGAGTCGTATTTAGCTATTTATGATACGACCTGATTCACAGTTATGGATCGTCCTCTTACAGTTGAAACAGTAATGAACTATATTATGCGGTTAATGGTGGAGTGATGAAAACCCTAGTTTTTTCTCTCATCTGAATGACAACCAATTTACTTGCTTTTTAGATAATTATTAGTTAAAATAGATAATTTGGCCTTTGACCACCCAAAACAAATAATTTTCAGAAATATAATTCAGTGTTTTTGAATTGCTAAAGTGAATAATCTCAATCTCTGTGGGATCGATATCCCTTACTCAAGCCGCTTTGCTATTCTACAATTAATACATGCGCTTGCGTAGGGTAAAATCTAAAGTCGTTAAGGTGTTGTTTTTAACCACATATTTTTATACACCTGACGTCGCATCAATAACCAATGAATATGGGAGAAATTCAAGTAATCATACAAAAATATATAGGTTAAAGCTTATTTTGGTATGTCTGTTATAATAATACTAAAAGATAATCAACCAAACATTGAATGAAGAAAGAAATAACTTTATTTAGTATTTATCATAAATAAATATTATATAAGAATACTAAAAGAATAATCAACCAAACATTGAATAAAGAAATAATTTTTTTAGTATAATATTATATAAGAATACTAAATATTCATACAAAAGTACTTTTTTTTAGTAATAATCATAGTATTTTTTTTTTATTTCAATAGATCAAGTTCTATCTTTTCTTATTCTAATATTTATTATAACAAATATTTTAATTGAATAAATATAATGCATTCTAGTTAAACTAAGTTATATAAATATTTAAGCATGAAATTAAAATATTTTAAATTTGGGTGTACATCTATCTCTCTTTGTAGTTGTTGGATAATTCAATTATACTTCATTTTTAAGGAAGATATAGGTCTTTAAATAATAAATTGTTAATAGTACATTTTAATTGTAGTCATTTAAATATAATTTATTTTAAAATTTTAAATTTGGACGTACATCTTATTAGGAAAGTGTGTCAAATTCTATTGTAATTAGGTTTCCTATTTAGAGTTGTATTGTGAAAGGAATTTCTTGTTAGAGAGTTTTATTCTCCAAAGAATTGTAATCCTTGTCCAACAAGAAATTGAGTTTTTCTTGTTCAACAAGGAAATGGGTTTAACTCTATAAATAGGAACTTAAGGTTTGTGTTGAGACTTAGAGAAGAGATGTGAGGAAAAGAGGAGAGAAAGAGGGTATGAGGGTGATGTGTGCACCGGGTGAGGGTGCTATGTTGTTCACATATTTAATATATTCCTAATAAATATTCGTTCTCTTCGTGGACATAGGCCAAAGTTGGGGTTGAACCACGTTAAATATTGTGTGTTATCTGTGTGATTTATGTGTGTGGGTAAAGACATGTGTCGATGATCTTAGGCGGGATTAATTTTCAAGTGTGAGATAAGAATTAATCCTAACACATCTATCTTCTTTATCTCTCTTTGTAAGGGTTCAAAATCCTTTAATTATAATTACTTGCTTGAAAAATATGCATATATTGAAACAACAAATTGTAATAATGCGTTTTAATGATATTTATTTGAATGTAGTTCTTCGAATCTTATATTTTAATTATTTTTATTTTTATTCTTTTGTAGATAAATGTATTGAAATAATAAAAAATGTCTTACATGTTTATAATATTATAGATATAAATAGATAATTATTTATAGTAAAATAAGATATTATAATTTAGTTTAAAATAGTATATTAGTGATATAAGATATTATAATTTAGTTTAAGATAATATATTATTTGATATATATTAAAATATATATGAACAATACCGGATTTGACGGATTATTGTAAATCAAATTCAGAACTGATCCACAAAATACCGGATTTGGTGTTTTTGGATCCATATTCAATCCAATCCATAATCAAACCGATCCAATATACCCGAACCGGATTAGACGGATTAGATTTTCGGATTCGCCGAATTTTTGTCAACCCCTATCATCATGTATGATATATGTTGCTTTTCATCTTTCAAGCATTAACCCTAGTTAATTAAAAGGTATGAATTATGATATATCTTTCCTATAGAATGAAAGTAATAAAATTACTAGAATAAACTAGTGATAGTTTAATTGAAATACCAAAATTACTAGATCATTTTGTTATTTTTCTATTTATTGAAATAACCAAATTACTAAAATTTCAAATGTCAGTTGGGTAATTTTATTATTTCAACTAATAGATCTAACCGTTCGCGCCAAATCTGCTTTAACTTCTGGCAAATGGTACATGAGTGAGTGCTGAACCAATAATGGGGGGGGGGGGGTTATGTATCAAAATCCAAATCTGCTTTAACTTCTGCTGGCAAATGGTACATGAGTGAGTGCTGAACCAATACTATTAATAAAATGGAGAAGGCGGCTTCACCATATAGAATCAATTGTCACACTATCAAAGCCAACATGAAACACATTCAAAATAGAGAAAATGAAAGAGAAAGTGGAGAGAGATATGAGAGCATAACCTCATCTTAAGCTTTTAAGCTAGAGATCACTAGCAGAGCCAAGCCCATAACTAAAGACGAAAAAAAAGGAAAGGAAAGAATGAGGAGAGAATCCGAAGGTCAGCTCATTTCCCTTCAATTTATAGTAATTTTTAGGGTTATTAATAAAAAAATTCCTTATAATTTCAATTTTTTAACAAATACTTCTATGAAGTGTCATATTACCCCCTTCACTTTAAAAACTTTCACAGACCCTCATTTCATTCCAAAACAACGTAGTTTTAGGGGAAAAAAAACTGAAATCATAGGAGGGTCTATCTTAAAATGCTGAAACATATGTTAAAACGCTGAAACCATAGAGGGTTTTATGGGCTTAAAATGGGGATTGGTGTAAGATTTTAAAGTGGAAAGGGCAATATGGCACTTCAAGGGGGTATTTATTAAAAAATTGAAACTATAGGGGGTTTTATGTTAATAACCCTAATTTTTACCCTAGACGGTGCCCTAGGTTGTAATGGTCCCCCAATCTCTACTAGTACTCAACATGTCCTTCATTAATGATGAGGATTATGGTAATTGTCACGGGGTCAAGTTTCACCACAAGATTTTGCCTTATGATGGTACTTGGACACACACCAAGTTAGCCTCACACACTTAGTGCCCTTGAGATACACCGAGTCTTCCACAACACACACACAATATATATGTAATACAATATAAAACAAACACCCACAATTTACAGGCAACCACAATCAATGGTTCCCCAACCTTTTTACTATCAATACAAAATAGTACAAGGATTTCTCTCACTCATAGGTCACACTACAACACTTAGAACATACACATTCACTCATTCATTGAATATATTATGTTCTATACAATGCCATACAAGTGCCTATATAGGCATATAGGGAAAACTGTCTATCTGATGTGGATGACAGCCCCATCCACCTAGGTTGTGCTGACACCAATCAGAGGCTGCCAACACCAATTACGCAGTTGCACTCTCAACTGCAGATATGCTATGACATTCTCCTACAATGCCACATTGCCTCTTGGTGGTTGCATATAGTTGTGTGTCTCAAAACTGCCCAACGGCCTTGTCTGAGCCACACCATGTCTTGACCAGCCATGCATAAGTCTGAGTCATGCTACACCATCATGGGCCATCTATGCCAAACATGTGTCAACAATGCATAATGTTTGCCTTTTCTGTGTTAAATGCCTTGTCCCAGCTCCTCTCAAGCCTTCGCGCACTTAAGAGCATTGTTAAGTCTGAACCAATGCTTTCATTAGCGAGCATACATCGTGTCATGCCCACGTCTTGGTCCCTTAATGCCTTGGCACATAGGCATGTCGCGCCATGCTTATGTTTTAAACCTATCTGCATCCAACATAACTTGTCTTTGTGTCACAGCTTTGTCCAAGGGCAAGTTGGCCCAGCCAAAGCTTGATGTGCACATGGCTTGCCAAGCCAAGTGCATTGCATGCATATCAGTGCATTTCAAGCTAAGACATCACCTTGCTAAAGGTAAGTTGGCACACTCGTGGGCATGCGCGCATAGCTTGCCTAGCCATGCGCGTCAGCATAGCCCACCGAGTCATCATCACCAATCGTGTCACCGAACCATGTCAAAGCATACCAACAAGCTTCCCCATACGTGCCTTAGCCAAGGCTTGCCACGACCTTACTAAGTGGTTGGATGCCCACGGGAGTCAAGGACACACCCCTCCTTATATATGCAAAAAATACCCACAGCCTTGTGACCAGAACAAACATCACAATACTTGAGGAGTCATAATGGTCTTTTTAATTTTCCTGACCTTCAAATCCAAATCTTCTTTAATAGATCATCTTCTTGGGTCCTAAGGTTGCTTCAATTTAATTTATGCAATTTTCCAACACCTCTAAGTCCTACTTTCAAAGTTGGACTTATTTACAAAACTGCCCATGTGCCATCCTCCATGTCACAATGGCATGCCAAATCTCACTTCGGGATATCACTAGGTAATAGTAATCCAGTAAGGAATATTCTTTCTCCTTGAATAAAGTGTAATTTCTCTTATAGGTCTATATCATAATGCATCTCGGGTTGGGTCGGGCGGGTTCGGGTTGAGCATAAATTAGACTTCCACTTCTATATTATTTTGAAAAGTGAAAACCCTCACCACCAATTACCCCATCTTCTCCGCACCTCCTTGCCGTCGCCACCTTGCTGCCGCCACCTCATTCTCTTGCGTCAACCACACCTTGCCGCCACAACCTCGTTCGTCCCTCATCTCTCTCTCCATCCTCTCTCATTTTTTTATTATTTTCTTCAAAATATATTTATACACACCCACACACCCACACACACATATATATATATATATATATATATATATGTATGTATATGTACAGAGAATATATTGTTCATATATATATATATATTTGTGCATATGTATGAGAAATTAGATATGGAGTAATATGAAGGAATTGTGTATTTATTTCCTAAACAATATTTGCAAAAACATATATGGACAAAGGTAGATATTGTTCATACATATATATATATATATATATATTCATGAGAAATTAGATCTGGAGTAATTTGAAGGAATTGTGTCTTTTTTTCCTAAACAATATTTGCAAAACAAAAAGAAAATTTTGAAACATTTTTTTGTTTTTCTTCTATTTTTTAATTCAGAGCGACATTCCATACTTCACATTTTTCTGTAAATTTATTTTGTTTTGAAAAAAACAAAAACCACAACCCAGTTGACCCGCCCAAGTCAAGTTGGTTCAACCCGATTTAAAATTGGGTTGGGTTGCAGTCAGCCTTGAGTTGAGCTCGGATTTGGGTTGGGCCAATCTAAGTTGTACCCCTACTAATTCACGAGAAGTCCGCATTAATGAGGCATTTTAGACGGCATACTCTGGTCACACAGGCATATATATATATATATATATAGATATATAATATACTCCTCCGGTGGGACTTGGGAGTAGTTAGTGCGGTGGTCACCGGAGGGTCCAATTAACCCCCAAAACTGTACATTCTTTCCTTTTGACTTTCTTAATTTTCTCTCTTTTCTTCGCTCTTTTTCATGTATTGGGTCTTCACAGATCTTTCTATTATTTCTAAATTTGTTCTTGTAATCTTGTCTTTGTCATCTTCTGAATTTTAGGGTTTTTGGGTAAATTCATACTGGAACTCAAAACCCTAGAATTAGACCCCCTATAAAACGATGAAATCGATGAAGGGTCATCATCATGAAGAAGAGGAAGAAGAGGACGATGACCAATTCGTCACCAGTAAAGAGAACCCTTCTTCCAATACCAACAGAGGTAACTGTATATGTATATGTATTTGTATGAATGTTTTTGTTTGGTTGTGAATCTTGCGATGCCCTTTGTGAAGCTAAGCATAGTGTCACAGTGTTCTTTAATTTGGGCTATTTTTAGGGAGATTTTTTTATCTGTTTATGATTTACAGTTCCAATATTTAGATGCAATTGTGTGTGATGGGAATTCTGAGTTGAGTTTTTACTGTGGAAGCAGATGGGAAGAATAATGAGAAGGCTAGTGCAATGAGATCAAAGCATTCTGTGACGGAACAGCGGCGAAGGAGCAAGATCAATGAGAGGCATGTTTCATTCACAATTCTATCAATTTTGTGGTACTTCTGACAATATTATATATGTATTTGTTCAGATTATATAAATTCATATTGTTGAAATATATAAATACTCAAGTTATACCCTCTTTAATAGCTTAAGCTTTTCCAATAATTGGGTAGTTAACATGCTATCAGAGTCATATGTCTCATGTTCAAACCTCACCGTTACCCTCGTTCAAAAGATTTTACACATTAGACCCAAGTAGTGAAGGCCACACACGTGAGGGGGCGTGTTGAAGTATATAAATAGTCAAGTTATATCCTCTCTAATGGCTTAAGCTTTTAGAGTAGTTGGTAGTTAATACATGTTAGAATAAAAATATAATGAAGAGAGAGATAAGAGAAAAAGAGAATACAAAATAATTATGTATTGATCGGTATGAATTTTACAATAGAGTTAACACATATATATAGGGAGAGAAAGGAGTGGAGAACAATTCAATACAAAATAGGTAACTAGGGTATGGTGGCTAGAAACCCTAATATTAGTATAAACATGAGTGAGTGAGTCTATTTAGATTGGCCCAAGCCCTAATTTATTAATAAAATAAAGTAAAATATAATCTAACAGCCCCCGCAAACTCAAGATAACATGATGAGTTTGGAAACAAAATCCTGAAGGCGACTCGAGCCATTAAATCTGGTGAAAAGTGCAGACATTGGCTGCAGAAATAATCAATGACGAGGTTGTTAAAAGAGTCATTGACGTGATAACCAACCGGTTAACTGTTTCTGATTGCATCCTGGTTGTTAAGTTGATCTTAAGACATAATAATATGATGACGATTCCGTGGCTATACCAAAACAAGCACCAGATTTGATCCTTGGTTATACTTGTATGCTAAACTGTAAATTTGAGATCACGATAAAGAGGCGATACGGAAGATCGTGATCATGATCGTTATGGATGGGTTGAACTCCGCGTATGGATAGCCAGAGGGGAATGATGGATTGGCCATGAGTGAGTTATTGTGAACGATAGAGAAACTCATAAAACAAAGAAAGTTGAAAGGATTTTGGTGGTGAAATATAAATATCATGGAGAATATTATATATCTATATATATATATGAATATTTTAATTGAAGCTCGCCACCGAGGATGGGAGATAGAGTACCATCCCCGGCAGAGACGACGATAAGCGAAAAGAACTACCAAGAATCGGTTGGCTCTGATACCATGTTAGAATACAAATATAATGGAGAGAAAGATAAAAAAAGAAGAGGATATAGAATAATTTTGTATTTATCTGTATGAATTTTACAATAGAGTTAACACATATATATAGGGAGAGAAATGAGTGGAGAACCAAGTCAATACAAAATAGGTAACTAGGTCTTGGTGGCTAGAAATCCTAATCTTAGTATAAACATGAGTGAACCTATCTAGATGGGACCAAACCCTAATATATTAATAAAATAAAATAATTTTTTTTGATATTTTTAATTTTTTTTTTTGATAGGTAAAATAAAGTATAATCTAACAATACATATTTTATACTATTAATTCATAAAGTTGCCCGAGTGATTAAACTTACTGTTTTGTAAACAAGAACGTTGTTTTTCTTATTCCCCTGGAAGAAGCATAGTAAAGGGTCTTGCTTTAGAGATGTAGTTAGTTGCCTTAGATGCAATTCAAGGTTGAGTTTAAAGGCATCTGCAAGAAAAGCCAAAATTTTCTGCATGAGTGAATGTTATATCTTTTTTAAATTCATGGGTGGTAACTGAAATTCAAACACTGATTTCCCAAAGTTTTATATTAAACGCAGGGGTCAACAATGAACCGAGTTACTCATCTTAATTCTATTTAAAAAAATTCAAGGCTTATTGTGGCATTTCCTTTCAATCTTGTTTGAAGATGAATAGGCAATAGGTGATAGCCCTATTTTTAGCTGTATTTTAATTATTACAATTTAATGGAAGCAAAGTTGCTTGGGGAGTCTTCTATTGTCAAATTGGTTATTCTACAGATACAGAATTGATCTTTATTGAAATGCTGATCAATTTGGCAACTTAAGATATTGTTTGTAGATGTTATGTGGTTCAAAATTCCAGGGCACTTAAGTTGGAAATGAAGTTGATAGCAAGGTAAATGAAGAAGTGTCACAAGTAAAGTAGCTGTTAAAAGATCTGGGAGTCATAACTTGGGTCAACAAAAGGTCATCGCTGGTCCTCCTTTCTTCCAGTGTGAGGTGGGTGTGAGGGGTAGATTAGGTACAAGTGCATATTGGCTGGCTTCATACTTCAACACAAAATCATCATAGATTCATAGGTGACACTGGGCTACCGTTTCATCAAGCAATGGACCCTTTGGGTTATGGTTGCATATTGTATTCTGCAAGTTTATGATTACTTTTATCCCTTCAAGTTGTCACCTCCATGATCACCAATTATTTGATTTTGGCAAAATTTCTGTAGCATGTATGGGAGCCTTGCGAGATTGTTTATGCTATGTATTACTACTGAACTTTTGGCAGCATAACAGCTTAGGTGAGACACATCGGATCATGTTTATTAGTTTAAAAGACTTTGTTATGATTGCAAGAGTAAATGCCAAGGTGACTTTTAATTGGATGACATTTAGCTGAGATGAGCTTAATGCCCCAAGTGAAATCTTGCTCTAGATAGTAAACTTTTTAAATTTTTGTCTAAGAAAAAATGAAACTATTACCCAACAGACTATGTTAAACTACCATGCATACATAGCTATCACGTGGTGTCATCGTATATGTAATCCAATACAACTCACTGTAATAGTTATGCTGCCGAAATATCATTAGGAACACTTGGCACAATAAATTTACCAATGCAGCGTCAGTAGTAAATGTTGTCAAAATCCGCTAGAATCTCTTAATTCAAATTAGTTATTGACTAACACTAATTATCTCTTGGCTTGTTTACCATTGAAAGTATACTAGTCAAAATAGTTTGGAAAGAAAGTAATCAACTTTGGCGAGAGCTTGTATACCATTATCCCAAAATTTTCTTCAGAATTACGTTCTTGTCTTTTACAAACCCAGGAAACTGGTCATGATCTAGTAATCAATTTGGAGCAATGTTAGTAGATTTCGAATTGGATAATTGGTTGTAAGAGGCTTTGACTTACATGTTATAGTCTATAGGTACATGGTTTCTTAAATTTTGTCTCATCATCCGACTATGATGCTTCATGTGATTAATGTAGGTGTTTCTGCTGTGTTGCTGAGATATGTTAGTTTCAATATCAAGTACATAGTATGTGTTCTACTGTTGTTTACCGAACATCATAATGTCGGACAATAATTGGTGGCATATCCATTTATTTGACTATGGCTTTGCCTCTTGTGATTATATACCGCTGCCGAATTTTTAGTAGCGTGAAACAAAGTGAAATAATATCACTTGAAAGTATCGAAACAGCGGTACTATTTGCGAGTTTTTGCATAGTTGTCTTCTTTCCGAGGTAACTTAACCATTTGCCATAGGTAGCCACAACGTTCAATTAATTAGTTGTTACAAGCATTTGAAAGTTAATAATCATTAAATAAATACCGCAGTTAAAAGTTGTCTATGGTTTAAGTTGGATTTTGGAAAGGTCTTGAGATGTTCAAATGTGATGCCAATTATTTTATACGCTTACAAGCAATGAGGATATTTTATGGTCCCTCATCTTTTCATTTCAGATTTCAGATATTGAGAGATCTCATACCCCACAATGATCAAAAGAGAGATACAGCATCATTTTTATTGGAGGTTTGTCCTCTAATGCAGAATTACGTAATAACGTGTGTGGGTGAGTGGGTAAAGATACGTTAATCTTTCGTTTATGGACTGAATTTTTTTAGCTGATTATCAGTGTCTGAATGCAGGTGATTGA
Organism: Cornus suecica; assembly: GCA_963922005.1. Lineage (NCBI taxonomy): Eukaryota > Viridiplantae > Streptophyta > Magnoliopsida > Cornales > Cornaceae > Cornus > Cornus suecica. Next base: position 23,227,885 of record OY998242.1, read on the forward strand.
CTATGTTCATTACTTACAAGAAAAGGTACAAAAGTATGAGGGATCCTACCAAGGGTGGAGCCCAGAACCCACAAAGCTGATGCCATGGGTAAAGTTTTCGACCAACTTTTAAGGTTCACTTGCTTGGTTTTGTGTGGGTGAATGGCCATTTGTAGCTGTCAAGCCCACCAAACATATATCACGAATGAATTGATCCGGCTGTTTAGAGCTTCATAGAGACTTTCATGTTAGGCCCAAGCACATGACACCACATAAGTTGAACTCCCAACCCAACACTACACATGTATATTTACAATGGAGACCCTTTATTTGAACATTGAATAACCACATAATTATGTGTTCTATATGTTTTTAACTCTGAACCTCTGGCATCCCATGACAATTTTATTTGTAATTCTGAAACTATGGCATTCCATGACAAAAATAGTTTTTGGATTTTCTTTGGTTTTGGGAAAATGTTTGCTTCCAGGCAGGGGAGAAGATATTGAGTATTCCGGGGATAAATCCTGGTGGTACCCCAAGCCAATAGTAGAAATGGATGTAATACACGCAAGGATTCTATCACTTGCGCGTGATACACACCACTTGTTTTTAATTGGTTTGGGATACCACGTCATACTTATCCCTGTGGTAACCAATAATTTTCCCAGGCAGGGCCAAGAGTTCATGTTTTAGTTTTGTGACTAAAATTGCAAATTTTGTTATTTTTATTTATTTTTTTAAAAACGGAGCTCAAGCATAAAGGTTGGTAAGATATTTTTGGAAAAATTATATGACCAGCTTATATCTCAAGTGGTGTGTCTTGGTATGGGGGGAGAGATCTACGGTTTAGGTCTCGGTGTATGCAGGAGCTTACTATAAAGAGAGTATTTTTCTCGTCACTGCTAATTCGAATAATTTTTTATGCATTAGCGGATTATATCATTGGTTGGCAATGACACAAGGCCATGATGCCTTTCATAACTTTAAGCTTTTAATATCTACAAGTTTCGCCAAACTTCTTTAGACGGTGAAGATGTTATTGACTGTGAACCAATATTGGGTTACTTACACAGAATGATGGAAAAGATTGCGGAAAACCGAACAATTATACAATATTTGCCTTATGTAACACGTTGGGATTATTTAGCTACTATGGCTGCAAAGGTGACGTCTTTTTTGATGAATAAATGGAAATATTACCTTGTCCATTTTTGGAAATGTCATTGTTTTGTGTGGTCACAACCCGGAATGATCTATATAAATAAATTATCCAATTATTCCTTCGACTTTTTGGGATATCTTTGTTTTGAAGGCAAGGTACTGGATTACAGTTTAAGGTGACTTTAGTTGCGGTATCCATTGTAGCTTCTTTAATTTGGTACATGACTTCTATTGTACCTATGCACTAAATTTTTGTCAAAGTTACGGTCTATATCGCCTGAAATATGGACAAAAGTTTAAGTAGGTCAAAGCCGTTAGAATTCTGCTAAGCCTGGCGGACGAAAAAAATACTGAGATTGGCTTTTTGTTGGAGCAAAATTATGGAGCTATCCCTCCAAATCCATTTGAATGACAAATTTTACCTTCTGTGGTATGGCAAAGTTGGGCTGTTATCACTCCTCTCTTCATGTCTTCCTCCCTCTTTCTTTGTTCTACTACATCTGGTTTATCTCCCTCTCCATCAGCAGTCACCACCGCTTTATCGGATGCCACCATCTCTCTGTGTCTTATCTCCTTTTCCGTAATCAGACCTGTTCTTTGTCTCTCGAAAACTTTCATTCTCATTCTGTGTCTTCCTCTCTAATTTCTCCCGTACATTCGGTCCATCTTCCACTATCTAGTTCTCCTCATGTATCTTTCGCCTTTTAAAACTTAAATCTCTCCCCAACATCCATATAGATTAGGCATACATACATACGTAAATAAATAAATACGTACATACATTCATACGTACATACATACATATATACATACATACATACATATAGCATATTGTCAAGGGTTGTGGGGACAACTAACTGGCTGGATCACCACCAGAGCATGTATTTTTTAGGTTGAATATTCCTTAGTCCTGTGATTCAGGTGCAGAATCATGTACAAAAATGATGGCTCTGTTGGTGGGCGCATTCAATTTAGTGGGCTAATGAACATGAAGTTCGGGTTTTTACTGTCCTCTCTATCATTCACAACAGCAAAGATTTGGGTTTTATATTAACTAGAATGAGGGAGGAACCCGAGCGGGTTGACCTAGTTGGAAAAGACTGGTACCTCAAGAAGCATGTTGTCTCATGTTCGATTCCTACTAGGTGCAAACAATTCGTTAGGGCCACGACCGCGGACATAGTCCGAGCCTTACTTGATTCGTGTGGGGGGTTGCCTTATACGGGTCCCTTGAATTAGTCGAGGGCGCGTAAGCTGGCTCAGACATCACGGTTATCAAAAAAAAAAAAAAAAAAAGAATGAGGGAGGGAGGGATTGAAACATTTCAGCACCCAGCACCTAACTCCTTTCATGGAACCACCTATTATGATGGCCGTGCCAGTATCTTTGCCACCAATTGACATTGAGAACCAATGGCCCGAGTGAGGTCTGATGTCTTACTCCTGTTGCAGTAAAGGTTGCCATAAACAATTAACAGTGTAGAGAGTTGACGAAGGGTTCGAATGCACCGATTAAAGAGAGACAGAGGGAACTGAGACAACGTTAACAAAAATGACAAATGACGTTTTTTTCTCTTTGGTTCAAAGAGAAAATTATGGGAGAAAGAGGATATATGTTGTTTCTGGATGTTAAGGCCTCTAACTCTGACAGGGGTCTTAGAGTAATGTTTTGTGATAGTTTCATCCGTTGGTGGAAGTGTTAAACCTCAAGGGAGGTGAGGGTAATTTTTCTTCAAATTAGTACATGATTTAGACCTCCTCTCCTTAAGCTGTTCTATCAGCTATCAAACTTAACTTCATTCTATTTCATGTGTAGATGTGTTGTTTAATGTGGCCGATTTATGATTTTTAGTGACACTTGATATTAGATGTTGATGTCATGATTTGTAATGTTATTGCAGCTTGTTTTGGGTTTCTTTAGGGTTCAGAGGGGCCAGTGTTTATGCTTCTCTACTGCCTAACCCACCCCACAACACATACCTTTTTTTTGTCCTTATTTCTTTACTCCTCTTTTTGAATGGAAATGGAGAGTGTCAGTCATCAGTTAAGATAAATTGTCTCTGTTACATTTCAGGCATGTCAACTGAATATGGTTTTTTGTTTCTTTTGAAATATTCCTTATGTAACATATTGGGTGTCGGCTGTCCATCCCTTCATTTGTTTTCTTTTCCTTGATACAGAGAAACAATCATTGGCGTGTTCAGAGTTTTGTTGGTCAACCTCAAGCCATAAAGAATGGTTCTGGTCCAGCTTCAGCGTTTAGCGGGAGGTTTGATGAGAATAACTTGACTATCACCTCAACCGCGCAAACAGATGCACAGAATCCAATTGATTCGATATCTAACAGGGATGCCTCGTGCAAAGCAATGGATCAGCAACCTGACATAGCAAACAAGGGAATAACCATGCCTATGCCATTGTCAGCAAGTATACCTGCTTCTGCCCACGGTGATGGCATACTCACCCATCCTCTTCAGAGACCACTCTCTGACACACATTCGTCTGAGTGCCCCACCACAAGTGATATACTGAATCAACAGGAGGAACTGATGATTGAAGGGGGCACAATCAACATCTCTAGCATTTACTCTCAAGGGTGAGTAATCGTAAAACTCATTAAATAGTTAGTCTGCATGCTTCATCAAATTAAGAGACTTCATTTTATTGGGTCTATTCATGTTGGCCTCTCTCATTTGACTTCTAATTTACCACGGGCTTTGATCTTTGGGCATTCTTTTTAATCTTGTAAGGTTTCTATGACCATATTGCTGTTTCATGGTAGTCTATTGTAGTTGAAAGAAGCTTGGTGACAGTGACTCTAGTTGTATGTGCTATTCATTTATAAGCTTGTTTTCTCCTTTCTACTTGTGAAAAAGAAAAACTTCTTTTCTCCTTTTAATTGTTTTGCCTTTGATTACATCTAAAAACTTATTAGCCAAATGTGGAAAGTGTACAAGCCTTCCCCATCTTCACTCAATTGTTTGGTTATTACTTTATTTTGGCTGGCGAGTATTGTGTTCAGGGGCGGTTGAAGAACTTTTTCTTTTTGATTTTGTCATCACTGTAGAGAAAAATTATACAATCCATCTTTACAATCTAATATGTATTATCAACAAAAAAATTAAATATAAAGAATACCAAAACTAGAAATGTAGAGCAAAAATCACGTTGACAGTATTAGTTCAGCCATCTTGTTATAGATGGTGGAGAGGATTGTGCTCTTCGAAAGTTTGACATCTGTATTTAAATCCACAAATTTCCCCACATTTATCAACCTTTCCTAATAGTCGGAATTTCGAGAAATGGGTATGTGCATGAATTAGTAGGTTTGAGTGTTGCAACTTGCTGACACTATTACAGACATAAGGGTTTGGATTGCCTTAAACAAGTTGTTGAATTTGTTTGGTGAGTCAAGTGGTTCTTACATTTCCCCCTTTCAGTAGTGACTAGTGTGTAGAGTATTATTTAGTGACCCCTATGTAAATTGGTTAGATAGACTTATGTGAGATCACACATTCGGTATTAATTACATATATACAATATGTAACTACTCTCTAGTCTTTACAGTCATAAAAAAATCTTATTCTATGTGTTATAGAGTTGAAGTTTGTTAGGTGGTTTGGGTTGGAGGGGGTCACTTTTACAGAGTTGATGCTTTATTGGAGCCCACGGTTTTGGCTTTTTTTTTGGGGGGGTGGGGGGTTGTGTCCCTTGTTTGGTACGCCTGGTTGTGTTGGTTTTGGTGTGAAGCAGTGCATCGACCCCTCAAAAGAAGGAGAGAGGAGGGGGTAGTTAGTCTGCCATCTGTGCTACAGGGTCATGTAGAAATTTGGAATCAGTTTGAATATGCTGCAAAGCTCTTACGAACTAATTTAGGTTTTCTCTAAAATGTTAGAGGATCACCACTTCTATTCCGAAGTCATTTTTTGTACTGAACTAGCATTGCTTTACTGCGATTGCGTGCAATATCTTCATTGTGCTTGCATGTTGAAATATAAACTGACTAAAGGGCATTTTGGTGTTATCAGGTTATTGAATTCACTGACCCAAGCACTGCAGAGTTCGGGTTTGGATCTGTCACAAGCCACTCTTTCAGTGCAGATTGGTCTTGGAAAGCAAGCTAGTAGACAAATGACCTCTGGGATAGCCATTGCTAAGGTAAAAAGCATTTTATACTCCTCAGTATTCACCACTACAGAAGGATGGTTTTTGACAGCTGGTGTTTCATTGTTGTTGTTTGAACTAAAAGTTTGATTAAGCAAGGATTGATTTTGTGTTTCATTCTTCCCAACACTTCATCCTGATTTTTTATGGTCTATTAGGTCGCCTAAATGTCAGTGGAAATGAACCTAAAGGAATTTAACATACAGGGGATATGAAGGGTTCTTTTAGCAATATTTTCTTTTTCTTTCTTTTCCTATTTTCTCCGCAGTCAAGTGGAAATTTAAACATTTTGTGCTCTCTGCTTGTGGGTGTTTGAAAATATTTTGTTGGTTGGTCACTTTCTTTTTCTATTGCTTCTGCCATTTGTAACCATGTCAAGTTTTCAACAATTAATGAATTTCTCCGAGAAACAACAGATGACGAACTAAGTTCCGTGTTATTGATTTTTAGGATCATGAGAATCCTCATTCTGCACATCAGCCAGTGGGATACTTCAGGGATAATGGGGAGGATTCCAATCAAGCTCAGAAGAGGGTGAAGTTATGAAACTAGTATGGTGCTTCCCTGAGTCTTTTAAGTTTTGTTATCCTCTATATCATCTCTCAGTTTGCAAACTAATGGATCACGCATGGTGTATCCTTTGGTGGTTGTTTATTTTCCTTTTTCCTGTTTCACTTTCTTTTGATATTGTGATTGTGTGGAATCTTTCTTCATGTGCAGTCTCTTCTTGTTTCTGTTTGGTGTGTACCATTGGCTGTTTTCTGGCCTTTTGAATTGGAATTAGTACTTAATGTTGAAATAGTTTTTTATTCTCTGATGCTCTTTACATGTTTATTAAGCTATTTCACAAATTGGTTCTGTTGCTTCAACATTGTCAGCAAGTGTTTCACTCTTGGAATCCCATGTAGGGAGGATGATCAAAGCATGACGAGAAGAAGCATCTGTATATGGAGTTCTGGACGTGAACTTGTTCGTTGGGATTGGCATACCGAAAGTAGGTTTTTGGGATCAATCTGGCAGCTAAACTGGATTTGTGTTGCAATTGCTGTCTGTCTAGTCTTTTGACTTGGGTTGGTTTTTGGGATCCAGGTTAAGGTATCTACACCGAAGTGTTGTTTGTTGCTCAAGAATTATCTTCTGTTTACGATACTGTTATTGGAAAGCTTCTTCATCTCCTATTGCGACCGCCCCTTTCTGTTTATAAATATATTGAAAGGGCTTCCTCCATTTCTGTGAAAAGAGAACAAATCTATATTGATTGGTTGTTAATAATGGATATCTGTGTTTCTCAATACTGCTCATTCCGCTTGAAGAGAAGCATATTATCGCCGAGTTTATGTGAGTTGTAATCTATGCCTTCTTTTGGTAAACTGGTTGTGTATCAACAATGACTATTCAATGTGTTAATTCCGCTAGGTTACGGATTTGAAATTTTCTGCATCTTTGGCAAATTGCAGCCCAAACGACGTGTATAAATTCGTTTTCTTTCAACATTTCTTCAGTATGATTCCTTCTGAATAATGAAGGTTTGAAGACAACTATTCTATTGCATGTTATCGGAGATCTGCTGATGCGAGAAAGTTAAACTTGTATGGCACAGTGTGAGGCTAATTTAGTTTCAACCTGATTGTTGAATGAGGTTGAAACTTGAAAGTATGCACAAGAGGAAAAATAGTTCCCTTATGTTGTACAATGAACCTCTTGCATTGCATTTCTTGTACTATTACATTTGAAATTATTATAATTGTAAATTAAATGAAAATGACAACAAAGGAGGAAAGGACTCGGTTTACATTTTTAAGAAGGAAGGTGGACATCAAATACATAACAAGAGAAAATGACCTTAATCTTTTTTTTATATAAAATATTTTAGGCATGTGTCTAATTTATATTGTACCACACACAAAGGACACAAAGGGTAATCGAAGGAGCTAGTATCGAGTAGAAGGATGATTTGACGTAAATGATATCATTCACCCTCTAAGCACAACCAATACATGAAAAGGATCTTAAGCCCGTATAAAAAAAAAACCCTTACTTTTGGTCTATTCATTAATTGAACGTTCGAGGGTGTTCCCTCGATCAAGTAACCTCTTGGTTGGTGATACATATATATATATATATTAGGGCCGACCTAGAAATCTTAAAAATATTTAGAGGCCTAAGCGAAATCAAATGTGAGACCTTTGCTTAAATATGTAAAAGAAATATTTAAAAAATATATTAAAGATATTAAAATTTTAAAAACAAATTTTTTTTTTTTTTTTTTTTTTTGTGATAAGTCAAAACAAACAAACTTCATTTTGGTATTGTTGTGAAAAATTATTGTAGTGTGAGTGCAACTAATAATCATGAGACACTTAAATGTAGTAGCGTTAAAATTTGTTGTCATTGTGCGAGTGCGACAATCGCGAGAGCTTTAAGTGTAGTTTCTAAACATTGTGCGAGTGTAATAAGAATTTTCTACCGTAATCATAATAATGGTTTGATTTGGATTAGAGTTTAGTTTCATTGAATTGAAAAATTAATTATTATTATTGAGTCTATACTAATAGTAAGTGAAATATACAATATTGGGGCCCTAAATTAGGAAATTGGATTAAAATTTAGTACAAATTGGGATTTTAAACAAATTTGTTTTTTTTTTTGCCCTATAAATTTATTTTTTATTTTTAAATTGAGGCCGTAAATTTCCTAATTACATTAGGATTAGTTTTGAATTGGGTTGAGAAATTAATTGTTGTTTTTAGAACTTACATAAATATTATTTTTTAAAAAAATTATACAAAAGAAAATAAATTTTGGGCCTCCAGGCGGTCGCCCTGTAGTATACATGGATGATTTGCCTAATGTAAAGGGTGGTAGTACGTACCTTCACTTGAATATAGTGGACACCCACTTACTTGTTTACAACAAACAAACAGAAACCAAAATGTTGGGCCTAGAGAACCCATTTGACCACTTCGAAAACCGAAAAACAAAACTAGAAATGCCCATGAAATGAAACAAAGTGTACGTACTCAAAAGCATAGATAGGTAGGGTCTTTATCTTGTAACAAAATTTAGGGTTTTGTTCCACGGTGTCGGCCACAACGAGGAAGGAAGGCGACACACTCCCTCATTTCCTCATCAACCCTTTGTTTAATTTATCAAAATTGTACTGAGAAAGTTTTGTTTGGTAGTCGAGAAAATTGTAAATCAATTTTTTTCCTCCTGGATTCATGGACCAACCGGCACAAACTTGTTATGTATGGGACGTCGTCTTCTCACGTGGGTATAATCCATCGAAAAGAATTGTGACATGTCAGCTGGCCTTTCAACAAATTCTTGATATGTCCCTCTTTTTGCATGCGTCACCTCTCTTTCTTTATGGTGTGGTTTATCTGTACATGATATATATATATATGTGTGTCAGTTTAAACTCAGAAGAATGAAGAAAATAATAAATAATCAAGCAACTTGAGAATAGAAGGATCTCTATTGTTTAAAATTGTGTAGCTAATATGCTAGTTTCTTGTACGTAATATGGTAGACTAAAATATTATTTATTTATTTGTAGAGAGAAAAAGTGATAGTGATGGAAAGAAAAAATAATTTTTGTAATGTAGAGGAATGTGGTAGGAAGAGAAAGAAATAATTTTTTAATAAAAAATTGATGTGTGTAATAGCGGGACATGTGTCACCATATTGGCCCTTGAAATAGGACCCAAGAATATATATTTCCTCAGGAGGGGTTCTATCCCTATTTTATATTGTAATAATAATAAAGTAAAAAATCAATTTGGCCATGGTATATCAGAGAGTAGTTAAAAAGAGATTTTAAAGTTCAAACACAGAATATATATAGAGAGAGAGGGGTAAACTCAAACCGAAAAAATTCACTCGGATATACTTGTATATAAGCTCAAATTATATATACTCTTAAGTGGACACACACAAACATATGTATGCGCAAATTCATCCTAATATGGTATATTAGGAGAAAAACTTCCTATGCGATGCTATTGGTATTATCAATGATTTTGTCAGATAAATAAAATTGCATTCATTTTTATTGAGTCATATATACTTAGACTATACAACAAACGTATGTAGTATATAGTTATTGGTATAGCGTTAGGCGCAGGAGCGGAGCTATGTATCCCAAAAAATTTCAGAAACTCATTTTATAACTCACAAAATATATATTTTATAAATAAATTTCATATGGCCCCCTATATATTTTTCCTGGCTCCGCAACTGGTTAAGCGTTAGTACATGGATGGCTTTTGAAACGAATAGTTTTGACTGAAATTGTATATATATATGGGTAGTACAAATTAAAAAAGGTTGTGTATAAAAATGAATAAAAAAGTTATGGGACTTTTTTGAGAAGAGTTTTTGAATTATATAAGCGATTTAATTAGCTAAGGATGATAACCTGGTAAAGCTCCATTTGGCCTATTGAATGACACAAACTCTGTACCTTTAACTTTTAACTGCACAAGAAGGTAAAATGAAGTTAATATGAAGGCAACTGATAAATAACTCATATATATATATATATATAGAGAGAGAGAGAGAGAGAGATTTACAGTTAACTCATCAATGGCCATGAGCTTCCTTGGCAATGTAGGAATATAAAGCTGCAGGTTTTGATCTGCACATATTGCAAATAGATATAAAATCATGATTATAGATATTCATATACATATATATATATATATATACACACATATATGCAGAGAGAGAAAGTCATTACCTTTGTCATGGGATGGCTGCAGCTGAATTTGGTGAGAAGCATAGAGTGTTGGCATAATTGAGAGGACAATAGAGAGTACGGTGATTACTATTAGTACCATGACTTGTGCTCAAAAAGAAAAAAACATTCAGATATATAGTTTCTTTTGTGGAATTTATGTTAAAACTTATATAGGTAGTAGCCCAAAGCTCAGAGACAGATAGAGAGCATACACAAAACACAAAATGCAGAGTTCCAAAACTACCTAAGACCGATAATCCATATTTATATTAATTTTACTTCCTTTTTAGGCGACTCCACAGACTTTTAACTCATTTAATTTGTCATTGCCTTGGTGGATGCTAGTAAATTTGATGCAATTTAGTTTAATATATAACTCAATTGAGGTCTTTATTTTTATTTTTCCCAAACTGAAAAGCAAACACACCGAGAAAATATGGTTGTAGCGATCAAAATTTAGTGGCGGCCACTATAGCACAAAGTAGGAGATCTAAAGGAATAACATCAGTTTTTATTACCACTGGAAACTAAAAAAAGGTTTAGTATCAGGACTTTATTTGACAATTTGCACTATGCTCATTAAAAGTTATTCCCTCCGTCTAAAAATAAGTATTTACTTTTAAAAAATCAAATCACTTTATTTGATCAATTTACCAATTTAATTTTCAAACATTAAAGTTATAAAATATATACACTATAAACTATCACATAACTATAATAGGACTATGGGTAAAGTTAATATTTCATTCAGTAACACTACAATAAAAGTCATTCTCTTAAAAAATTGAATTCCCCAAAAGATATTTATAATTTGGGACTGATGGAATATATAACAATGATTTTTATCCTTTACACCGCATTAAAACCTTTATCTTTTTCGTGTAATGACAACTATTCTCTCCGTCTCAATTTATGTGTCCCTTTTAGGGAATCCAATTTTTAAAGAGAATGAGGTTTGATATTTTATATTATATGGATGGTGGGATAAATTGTTAGTTTTATCCGTAGTTGATTCATGATAATCAAATGGTTTGCAATTTAGATTTTTTAATTATTTTAATGAATAAATGTCAAATTGATAAAATGACAAAAAAAATATTTTGACTTTTTAAATTATATACTTATTTTGGGACCTGAAAAAAAATAAACAGTTAAAATTTGGACGAAAAAAGTATCATTTATCTACAAGTCAACACCTCTATTAGGAGTAACACTCAGAAATTGTTGTGTGCCAACACATAAGGTTGTGATTTGAACAACAAACTCCGGATAATGAAATAGATAAAAACAAAAGAATTTAACAAATGGAATAGGACAATTAATACTTGGGTCCTCCTCTACGAGAACAAAATTTGTCATTTTTGCTAATATGGTTGAATATAATTTGAACATATGATAAAAAAAAAATTAAAAAGAATTAACACTAATTATTATTTTTAAAGATTTATTTTTTATTTAAAAATTTTAACCACGTATCCTTAGAACTAGGAGCGGAGGGCCCCCAAGTTTTCAATTTTCCTTACCTTTTATGCATAATTTTAAATATAATTTAGGTAATATATATGGTTCCCCTCCCCCCTCCTAAATTATTTTAAATTAGTTATGTGGTCTTATATTTATAGAAATAATTTAAAAATCTATGTATTTTTGTGTTAAACAATTACAAAATTAAATAAATAAATATAGCAAATAATCTCCAATTATGCTAATTTGATTGAATTTTGATTTTTGTACATTCCAATAATACATGATTGGTTTTTTTAGGTAAATGAAGTATCAATTAGTACATTCTAATAATATATGATTTGTTGTTTTTAGGTAAATGAAGTATCAATTACATTCTAAAAATATATGATTTATTCTTTTAGGTCGACAACTATGGAAAAATTATTTTCAAAAAATATAAATTAGTGAAACATATTTTTGTAACGGATTCCGAATTTCGAGAAATTATTGGTTGCAACGGTGATACCAAGTTATTAGGCTGACATGATATCACCATTTAATAAAATCAAATCTTTTTACCATGTGTCATATGAGTTGTCAATTCAGCAATATAATATATAAGGAAAAATACAAAAAAATATAATTAAAATATTCAGATTTCTCTCTCTAGTTCTATTTAACAGTGTCTGTATGTATATATATATATATATATATATATATATATATATGATTACAAAGATTAACACAAAGCAATAAGGATCGATATAAATTTCACACGATTTAACTAGTTGGGTTTTAAGACTATGCATGCTTTTTTTATTTTTCTTTTTCCGTTTAATTAAAAGAATAAATTAACATTCTCACTTCTTCTCTTTCAATCTTTCACACGTACCTTTCTTTTCTTTCTCCAAATAAGAGAAACAAAATCTTGCTATTAAGTTAATATATAAATTGTAATCCTCCTCCTCCTTATTCTTTATTTTATATTTATTTCTTAGTTTCTTATTTATTTTTATTAGTTTCTCTAGAGAATAAATTATATAAAAGATTCGCAAAATATATATAGATATAAAGTCTATATATATATATATAAAGAAATTTGTGCTTTGAGAGGGATAGTTAGATTGAAAGAGAAAATACTATATATATATATGAGTATATTATATATTATGTATTGCAGATCTTTGCTACCACGAAGAGAGATACGTGAATGATTGATTTTCTTTTTCTTTTTATTTTTATTTTATCCTTCCATATATATTATAATGCTAAGTTGGGTAGCTGAGATAACACATGGTAAAAAAATTTGATTTTATTGGATGGTGATACCATGTCACCTAATGACTTGGTATCACCGTTGTAACCAATAATTTCTCTCGAATTTCATACAAATCACTTGAGTATTAATATTGAAAAGAAAATAATTTTGCACTTTTAGCTTATATTCAATAATAAATATAATTTATTCTCTAAAAAATTGTCGAATTTAACTTTTTCAATAAATTTTGGGGTTTTTTATTTTGTTAATAACTAGACAAGTCAATCAATATTTTGTTTTACACAAATATGTCAAAGTTGAACTAGTTATATATTTTTAATAGATTTAATCAATAATTAAATATTTTTTTATTATATTTAATAATTATTAATAGTTTGGCCCCAACCCCCCTCTTACAACACATAAACAAGAGGAGGAACTTTAACCTCACAGAAGACGGAAGTATTCTCGTACTTCTCCCTGATATTATATTTGATGGCAAATGCGGTTTTCGATTTAAAGTTTTAATTAAGTATGTCAAATTCTATATGCCCATGATAATACCACATCTCACGTTGCACAATCTTTACATATTTCAAGATGCAAAACAACACGAGCGCGAAAGGAATGCATGGTGCATGTTAGACAAGTGTGTACACGTGGCCCTACCTGTCTGGTCATTTACATGGCATTACTTTCTTAATTTAATTGTATTAGGTGGCACCGGAGAGTTTTTATAATTATACTATGTTGGTAATGGTATGTGTCCCGAGCAAGGTTGGCAGTAAGGGCGTTGGTGGAACGGACTCGGATCAGTATCAGGGTTACGTAACGAGACTCGGTTATCGTAATCATGATTTTTTTAAAATTTTACACATCTTACCCAAAATATTTTAATTGGATACTTTTGACAACATGAATGAATAAAAAAATATTTTTTTGTAAATTTAAGTGAATTTTATTTAATTTTTTAAAGAAATTTAATATAAAAAATGAGTTATTAATAAATCTAATGGTATCGTTGTTATTTCAATGTTTATGATATACTTGTTATGATATTATTAAATTAATTTTAAATTTAAATATATAAAAAATTGAAATCATAAAAGATATAATTTATTTCCAATAATGCAAAATAATTTTAAAAAAGGTACATGGTTCACCACAAAAATGAAAACTTTCAACTGTGTTAACCGTTACGCCATTTTCAAAATCGGGGTTACGGCCACCGTAACGGTCGTTACGGGTGTGGGAACCGGCCCACACCGCAGTAATGGTCTATAACGGTATCGTCTACCCCAAAAACCGTTGCGTAACGGTCGTTATGGTGAACCTTGGTCCCGAGATACGTCATACCAATTAATTAATAAAATTCATCATTTTTGCGTGTAATATACACCTTTTTTTTTTCATTTTTTTAATTGGTTGGGACCGATATTCTACATTAACAATATCTCAAAAAAAATTATATCTTCTCATACTACTCAAATATATGGATACTGAATACTACAGGTGTAAAAAAAAAATAGTAGAACCGATCCAAACTGAACTGAATTGGTGCTTTGATTCGGGTTTTTAATAATTGATTTGGTTTGGTTCTGGTTTTAAAGAAGCATAACCATTCTTGTTTGGTTTGGTTCCGATTTTAGATTGTTTGGCCGAACCGAACTAATTATATATATATATATTAAAATATAACTCACCTATACAAATAAATTTTATTCAATAAAATTTCAAGTTCACACAAGTTTATAACACCAATTAAATTCATATTAATGTCTTAAATTAAATCATAAGTTTACCCTAATAGTGTTATAACATTCAACAAAAAAATTATCATATTTCCTCTGTCCCAATTTATAAGTCCCTTTTGGGTAATTCAACTTTTTAAGATGTTGTATTGGTAATGAATGAAATACCAATTTTACCCTTGGTCTGACCATAATGATAGGATGGTTTATTATGTAGATGATTTATAATTTCAATGTATGAAAGGTAAATTAGTAAAGTGGTATAATAAAATGCTTTGACTTTTCAAACGGAACACCTATTTTGGGACGGAGGGAGTACATAAAAAATTTATATTTTATTATCTATCTCATCTCTCACATAATCACATTCACATTTCGCCGGCCATCATAACCGCTCACCACCGGTTGAAATGTAATATGAAAATGTGTTATTATGTTTGAAAGAAGGTTCAATACTTATTTAATTTTTTTCTTTCCAAAATCGATAGTGCTTAGTATTTTAAAATTTTGATGAGAAAATATCACTAACCACCCTTGAGGTTTAGTGATATTACACGCAGTATTTCTATTATTTTCAATATAACAGAGATACCTCTTAAATTCATCGGAGCTTCGATTTGGTCCGATCAACATGTAAATTTACCAAAAAGTCCTCTATTATAATATGGATTATATGGGTTAGATATTTTGTATTGTAAAATTACATGTCCTTAGGTTGTGTTTGGAGATCTGAAGTTGGGATTATCAAAGCTTTTTCTTCTCTTCTCTACTCTTCAACACTAGATCTGACAAAGATCTTTCTTTATGATTTCCTTAGGTCATTAACATTGAAAATAATTTTCTCTCTCTACAATTGCAGGAAGAGGAAAATCCCATAGCTTCGGTGCCGCCAAGAAGTCCGCCTCCCGCAGCAGCAAAGCTGACCTCCAGTTCCCCGTCGACCATATCGCGCGCTTTTCTACCTCGCAAGTAAGCCGACTGCGTCGGCGTCGGTGCTCTGGTCTACCTCGCCACCGTCCTCGAATACCAATCCGCAGAGGTAATATATACATACTAAGGCTGGCAATTTCGGGTTACAGGTTGTATTCGTATCGGGTCGAGATCGTGTTGTGTCAAAAAGACCTTGTTAATATACGTGTCAAATATCCTCAACCCTAACCCAACCCATGTCGTGTCCGTGTCGACCCATGTAATCCATTTAGCCTATTTATTATAATATTTTAAATTAAATTTGACATAATCCAATACGAAATAAACTATTTAATCTATTATCAACAAAATTAAATTGATTTTGACATGATTAAATATTATTTTATTGATGTATTTCAATCCATGACCAATTAGAGAAGAGAAAAATATAAAAGTAAAGATAAATATAAATATAATCGTGTCAAACGTGTCGTGTTCGGGTTATCCGTGTCGTGTTCGGGTTGACCCTTATATTCTCGTGTCGTGTTCGGGTCGACCCTTTTTAGGCCTCAACCCTAACCCTTTTAAATAGCCTTGAGTTCGTGTCGTGTTACCGTGTCGTGTCCAATTTTATCAGCCCTAATATATACACATAGTTGTGTGTGTGATTTTGTATAGAGCTGGAATAGATGTATGATTTGGAAGAGCCGAGTATGATGTATAGATCTGGAATAGATGTATGATTTTGAGGAACTGATTTGTATAGATCAGGAATAGATGTATGATTTTGAGGAACTGATTTGTATAGATCAGGAATAGATGTATGATTTTGAGGAACTGATTTGTATAGATCTGGAATAGATGTATGATTTATGAATTTTTTTTGTTAAGCTTGGGTATTGTTGAATTAATATGTCTGTATATTTGTACACTTCAAGAGTTCAAGGACCATGTCAGCAAAGCCAGCCCCCACTACAGATTTAAGCTTGGGTATTGTTGATTTTTGGTTTTTCTTTTGGAAGTTTGTGACTATTAATTGGTTTTAATATAAATTTCAAATTGTTGATTATTGTTGATTTAATTCTTGTTGAAGTGTGTGACTATTGTTGATTTAATTCTTGGTAATAAAAAATAAACAAGCATAAATTTGATAATTAACAAATGAATTTGATTAATGTGTAATGATATATATATATATGTGTGTGTGTACATCTATATATTGCTATATGTTTGTTTGCTTAGAATTCTAGGATTGCAATTTTAGTAAAAAAAAGATAAAAAAGGTATTTTGATAGAGAGACAATTGTTTTAGAGAGAGAGAGAGAGAGAGAGAGAGTGTGGTGTTTATAAAGAATCATGTAAGGGAGTTTTAGTCATTTCATTAAGGAGTTAAAAATATTTGAAATATTATAAGGGTATTTATGGTATTTTAGGATAAAAATGCATGATGTCAGCCAAAAAACCCTTCACCAGCATTGACCATTTCCGGAAGAGGTTAAGTGTTATGCCGGTAACTTGGACTTGGAGGGAGGTATCTCCATACTTTGAAATAACATGGGTACCGTGTGCAATATCACTAAATCTCAGGGGAGGTTAGTGATATTTTCCCAATTTTGATATTGAATTGATATGATAAAATTGTGAAATGTAATATTTATTTTGAAAAAATATGTTTAAGGAACCGTGATTCGAAACCGAACCGATCTTTTATGATTTGGTTAGGTTTGATTTGATTTGGTTTCTTCACTGATATTTCCGGTTCTGTTTTCTGCTTTCAAGGAACCATTGAAAAGGATTTGATTCCAAATTTATCAAAAACCGTATCAAACGGAACCGTATGCACTACTATTGAATATACTTATCATTTGTACTTTTTGTTAACACAAAAAGAGTTTCGTTTTTCAAAAAAGTAATTACATGTACCAAGAATATATGATCGTGTTTAAAGAATATATGATCACGTATATAGTTTGACGCACAAATAAATATGTCGGTTTAATAAAATGGACAAAAACCACATGATCTTGGATAATTTTAATTTGCCACGTAATTAAATATGTCGGTAATAAGATACTTGTTTGTGAACTTGAAATGGTTAGTATCATAAGGTCTTAATTTATACAACAATTTCTCCTATTGATCTCCTTTATAACTAACAATATAGTTATTTTCATTAAATATTCAGCATCAGTAAAACATTATTCTTTATCTATATATGATATTCCGTATAATTTGTTCAATAATTCCTATCGAGTCTTAAATAAGGTAAACTCCATCAATTCCCTATGGGCTTGTTTGATTTTTAATTTAGTTTAGTCTTGTCTGGTTTTTGCATTTTTTTTTAAAGACTAAATGGACTTTGGTTTTTACAATTTAAGACCAAATGTTTTTCTTAGGTGGACCCCGCATTCCACTACACATCATCTTTTTTTTTTCTCTCTTTCTATATATATATATATATATATATATAATTCATGGTGGACCCCGCTGACCACTATTCTTTACTCTCTTTCTTTCTATATAGGATAATTTGCACTAATATCCCCTGAGGTTTGCATCTATATATATTTTCAAAAACATATAAATTCGAAATATATATATATTTTGAAAATATATATATAAAATTTGAAAAATATATAAATTCGAATATATATATATTTAAAAAAAAAATCAAAATATATATATTTTCAAAAACAAAATTCAAAAAATTATATAATTTCGAAAAACATATAATCATTTCAAAAAATATGTATATTTTTGAATTTATATATTTTTCAAATTATATATATATATATATATATATTCGAATTATATATATATATTTCAAATTTTATATATTTTTTGAAATTTATATATGTTTTTCAAAATTATATAATGTTTTGAATTTTGTTTTAGAAAATATATATATTTTGATTTTTTTTTGAAATATATATATTCGAATTTATATATATTTCAAATTTTATATATATATTTTCGAATTATATATATTTCAAATTATATATATATATATTTAATTTTTTATATATATATATATTTAAATTTATATATGTTTTTCGAAATTATATAATGTTTTGAATTTTGTTTTTGAATATATATATTTTTTGAATTTTATATATATTTTTTGAAATATATATATTCGAATTTAAATATTTTTCAATTTATATATATATTTTCGAAATTTATATATTTTTTTGATTTTATATATATTTTTTGAAATTTATATATATATTTCAAATTTTATATATTTTATTCTAATTTTATATATTTTTTGAAATATATATATATTTTTCAAAATTTATATATTTTATTCTAATTTTATATATTTTTTCAAAATTTAAATATTTGTTTTCGAATTTTATACATTTTTTTGAATTTTATATATTTGGGGTTGGGGCATAAAGGTCATTTCACATTATCCTTAATATTTTCGAATTTTATGAAAGGTATTTTGGTCATTTGGGGTGTCATGGCAAGCAAAACCAAACCTCAGGGGGTGTTAGTGCAAATTACCCTTATATATATATATATAATTCATGGTGGGCCCCGCTGATCACTACTCTTTACAAAACCAAACAAAACCAATATAGCCCGACAAAACCAGACCAAACCAGAAATCAAACGGGCCCTAAGACTTGTGTCTTCACATGACTTTTTATTTGATATCTGCATGTCAAGTTTTGATTAATCCACAAGACCTCTTCACATCGAGTAAAGTTAGGATTATATCTACGATCATAGCCCTATCAAGTTAATTGACCCCGATAAAAAATTGAACATAAAACCTGATACTTTTGTGCCCTAACGAATTGTTGCTACTACACTTTCATGAAATCGTCTTCAAGTCTTTATGGAGGTTATGAATAGGTGGGCCACAAAAAGAGAGTGCCAAAAGTACCCAACTACCTAAAGTTTGATATTGGAGTCCCATAGCGTTGCTCCATTTTCATCACTCTATCGGACTCTCACTTCTATTTGGCGGGTAATTTCATGCTTTTTGAAAGACTGGAAAAAGGGATTGTGGGGACTTCAAATTCACTTCTATTGCGCTGTATTGAATGGGTAGATATAGTGTGGTGATGATTTATGATTTCTCTGAAGAAGTAGATTATGCAAGACTACCATACTTCATGCCACGACTCAGAAGCAATGTGAACTTACTGCACATGGCACGACAAGCCTGAGAAAAAAAAAATTGAATCTGTATTTCTTTAAATGGACCCTAATATATGAATCATGGTGATTTATATATTTAACCTAATAAATTTATGAGCAGAATTAAAAACACTTAGAATCTACAGCAAAAAAGGCCCTGCCTCCATCCTCCATGCTTTCGATGATGTCTTAGATCGGCTTTTCCCATTCTTACCGGGCTGATATTCCATTCAGACTGTAATCTGTAAATCCACAAAGACCAAAAAGAAGTAATGAACTATTAGGCTAATATATATATATTTGCATTATATACAACCCCGACAAAAGAACAATTGGCAACAAGTTTGGTAGATATTTACATGGGAAAGGCAAAGGATCGGGTGCTTGTCGTGCTGCTATCTGAGCGAAGAGAGATGCTGCCAGAATATGGTAAAAGCCCTGGTATTCGATTCGATACAAGACTAGCTGCAGAGAAGCTCGACTCTCCTGTATGGTTTGTAACAAGACGAATATCAGAAATACCAGCCATATCTTTAGGCACATTCTGTGACTTTAGCGGACATTCACAATCAATATTTTCTTTCTTGATTTTGCTTTTAGCCGCTGCTATCGTAGAAGAGTCAAAATCGAATGTGATGGTTCCATTTTCCACCTTGCTATTGTAAATTAAGCCTTTAGCAGGACGAAGCTTATTTGATTCTTCGGGTGCAGATACCACAGCAGGTCTTCCTGAGACTCCTTCCAGACACGGAATCTGCAATTCAAACAATAAAGACATCTCAATGTCAAAATTTCACAATATTCAACCACACTCAGCACCGCGCCATTTTATTATTATTCATTTTTCTTGTTGCCATAATAAAGCTGAATGATTTAACCATGGAAAAGAACAAAAAAAAAAAAAGGCCGAATATTTAGGTGCCACCTTAAAGCAAGAGGCTGGACATTTTCATATACTGAACCATACAGCAAGAGGGTGGACATTTTCAGATACTAAACCATACAGCAAGAAGGTGAATCAGTAAGATACTAGCAAGCTGATTAACCATCATCTTATGGAAAATAATATGATTTTCTATATATATAAAAAAAGATCAATCTACTGGTTTGTTAAGATATTGCAGCTTATGAACTCTGTCATGGTCTTGGTTTTGGAATACTACAGCTTTTAATCTGAAATGAAATAAATTGCCTAAAGTGAAAAAGAAGTTATGTAAGCACTATCATAACTTAAACTCGATTAACAAGTAGTCCTATAAAATATTAGTATGTAATCATGGATCCGAGCAAGTAGTAGTGTATATACAAACCTGAGCTGGTTGTTGTTCGACTTCATTGCCGCCGTGATCTGAAGATTCAAGGAGAGATTTGGGGGAATTCTGCTTGTTGAACTCTTGCACCAAAAGCATGCTATTGCCTACACACTTCTCTCTCAAGACATCGTCCACTATACTGTCGATTACACTACAAATTGCATCATCAATCCGTATCAAATCCTTTAAACTGCATTCTTTAGCAGAATCCATGCCATAATGATTTACTGACGAAGATTGCAACCCACCTGGAGTGAACAATTCAAAATCTACCTTTTCTTTGGACCCGAATTCAGAAGTGGAATTATTCTTGCAATCTTTTTCTGATGATTTCACCCACTCCTGAATGAGCAACTTACTGTTATCTTCATCACAAGGTAGAATGATGCAGCCACTCTTAGGCTCATCTTTACTGCTTTCATCTAAAATTCTGTCCTGGGAAGGAAGTACGATATTCATTATTTCTTCGGTCCCACATTCATGAGTAGCTTCATTGTTGCAGTCTTTTTCTGATGCTTTCAACCCATTTGAGGTGACCAACTCAGTTTCTACACCTTGTTTGGTAATATTATCTTTCATTTCTCCATCAGAAGGTAGGAAGTTGCAATCAGTGTTGTGCTCATCTTTACTGCTCTCAATCAAAATTTTCTCCCGTGAAAGGACTCCATCATCAATGCAGATGTCCTTCACACCATGATAAATACTCTCGTTGTAACAAACCGTCAATTCTTGAAATTCACATTCCGTAACATTTTTATCAGTGTAAAAGTCTGCATTCTTTTCAAACGATTTTAATTTGCTAGACGGAATGGAAGACAATGTGACAGAATTTCTGGCCTCAATTTCATCACCTTCAGTAAAATTGTCCTCGACCATAGAACATTCAACTTTAGTATTGCTCCAAAATCCATCTCTATTATTCATCCCGGATGTTAACAGAACTGAGTCCCTCTCTCTGTTCTTTAGATCACACGAGATTCCAATCTCATTTTCGTTCATGGTTGCCTCTTCTCCAGCTGTGTCAACAGCACTAGTGTAAGAGAATTTACAATCATTCTTACGGACTAGAGTTAAATTAAATCTTCTGTTGCTCTTACATCTAGATGCTTAAAACAAGTTTGAATTCACGAATAAAGAGAAAAAGAAAGAAAGCATTTCAAATCGATTACTGTCATCATAAAATGCAGAAAACATGAATTTAAAAGAAAATATGAAGTATGGCTAAACTTACAGGTTTTAACTTATAAGACATGGACATGAAACACAAGCAATAAAGATACCGAAGTAACTGAAGACATGAAATATAGTCCATAAAGATACAATGGTACTTGCTCCATCTAAAGGACAAGGTTTGTATGATTTGAGAAAGTAAGTGTGAAGCACACAGAATATATTGCAACTACTCAAGATAGGCAGTAGTTTAACCAAACAGGGTGTTCATACTACCTTTAAGTGACAATGGCATATCATATAGTAAGACAGGAACTTATTTAGAATGATTATAAGGAATGTAGGAAACAACACCATTCAAAATAGATCAAAAGATCGGGACACTACCATGCTTTATGGTTTGCATTACATGGGTTGGGATAGTAGGAAGAATTCTTAGCAGATGCGAAGCAAACATTTACGAGGCAAAATGAATGATAAAACACAGCAAGATGCAAATTTAAACCAGCTAATGTTTTATGATCCGAAAACAATAAACAAGTATAAAAGTCGTTAAATTTAAGGGAACGAACAAAATTCATCTCACTGAAACAAGCAAAACATATTCATCATAACATTGGAAACTAATAGAAAGCAGTTGCAGCCTCTGATAAATGGGGTCATTAAGTACACTTCTTAACTCCCTATACGAAAAGCATCTCTTAGTAAACAAGAATGAAATGAATCAGCTACAACGGAATCACTTAGAGACTCAAATATACTGAAAAACAGGTATGGAAACCAGAGATTCATACGAAATTGATAGAGAAAGAGCAAACAAAGCTCCGGTCGCCTATGATTGACCCAAAAAATCAAAATTAATGTCATATTAGGGAGAAACACTAGGCTCATCGTGGGGAAAACGTCCTTAATTCAAAGCCACTAAGTGCAAATTATGAGAAAGATATTAAATAAACTGTTGAACCATATCCACTAGAAAACAAAAGGCATAGCAAAAACCAATGCTTCATACCATTCTGCTATTTCCTAGGCTTGAGAAATAGGTCTGAATAGCATTTAGTCCCAAAAATTAATCCATTGGGGTAGAAGCTTTTGGGATAAGCAAATGAAATCATAGTTTAGTTTCTAGAAAAAAAAAATATAAAAAAAATGAAAGGACTAAAGAGAGTCAAACCTTTTACTTTTAAAAAACACCCAAAAACCTATAAAAGCTAAAATATAACAGAACTTCAATAACAAACAAAACCATTAGTGGTGTCTTTTGAAACAATTCATCATATTGTTTTGTCTGTTAGCCCTCACTGGATCTAACCCATTTGTCTCTGGGCCCTAGGGTTTACCCAAACAGGTGCCTGCACAATCTCATATCTACAATTAAAAATGGTAAAGATCAACATTATCTAATCAAAAATATCTCAATCATATCCCAACACCTCACATTATCAGAATCCTGAAAAAATAAGTAATGGGTACAGAAATAACCGTGACATTAATAAATATAATAAATAATAATAATAATAATAAATAAATAGTAAAAGAGAGATAAGAGAGAGAAATATAATTATTTATGGAAAATAAAATAACAATACCTATTTGAGCAGTAAACGTGAATAACAGTTTCCTCCTTGATTCAGAGGATACAATTGCATATCATTTCAGTGATTTCACTGCAAAACCATATTAATCAAGCAAATAATTATCAGATTCACTGGTAGAAAATGTGGACAAATAAATTTTTTGGCAAATAACCATAGTTTATGATCAGAAACAGAGATCTGTGGAAAGTGACAAACAAGAAGATCAATTCAAAAGGCAGAAACATGTGAAAGAAACAGTTACATATATATATATATATAGAGAGAGAGAGAGAGAAACCCTAGGTCGTTGCTCAGCAAGGTAACTAAATTGATGATAGAACAACAAAATATAGTCTAATACTAATAGCGGAAATCGGAAAAATATTACGGTTTGAATTTACCTATAAAGAGAACATTCAAATTAATGGAAGAGTACTGAAATCTTCAATTCAGTTAATATATGTCAATATATATATATACACACAGAGAGAGATATATACATACATACACCTGTCTCTACAATTAATAAATGACCTTTTGAAACCATTAAACAATCGCCATCAGAAAAAATTGAAGTATGACAGATATCACCACCTGTACACTTCCCATTTCCGCCACCGTACACGACCGTAACCACCTTCTCCGGAAAGCAATCTCCGCCTTATTCACCGGCGACGTAGTCGTTCGGTCTAGATGCGACTCACCGATTACGCGAATTCAAAGCGACTTCGGTCCAAAGCAATGCAATCTAGTGCTTGTATACACTCATATATGTGAATGTGTTTGTATATATGCCTCGCTCTAGCAAGTTGTTGATCACCGGAAAATCGGACGTCGCCACCGGCGAATCTTTGTTTCTTTAATTGATAATCCGCCGGAGATCAATCTTCGATGCCGCGGCGTTGATCTGAAACAGAACTCCAATTCTTATATATATATATATGTATATGTATATGTGTATAACTATGGGAAGCTGAGAAGTGGCGGAGACACTGACATTGCTGCGGTGGAATACTGTGGTGTTGGAGTTCTGATGATTGGAGAGAACAAAAGCTATTTAAAAAAGGCCTAAATGAAAGTCCAAGTTCAGTTTGTTGGGGGAGGTTTGTGGAGCTCAAATTGTCTACAATTACTTCCTCAAAAACACCATGTACACTATTTTTGTTCAGGTCTGTGAGTGTTTGGGTGATTGGAAAAGTGATGCGAAAAGGCTAGAAAATATTATAAGAACACCACTAGAGTCAAGGACCTTATAGGTTTGCTCTATTTGAAGTATATAAATATTTTGGGATCTCTTTTATTCATACTATAATCATTTATTTATGAGACCACATTTACATGTCCTTTCCTCTTTTGCCTTTATATGACTTTTACGGTACTCCCAAATTATATGAGAATTTAATTTTTTGAGATAATAATTTTTATTAATATAATAATAAATGAAAAATTAATTTTATTCTTGGTCCCATTAAATAATGTGATGTTTGTAGTTTAAATATTTTATAATTTGAATAATTGAAAAGTAAATTGATAAATTAATCAAATAAAGTGATGTTCACTTTTCTTATTTTTGAATGAGTTGAATAATAAATGTGGATACTTAAATTATGATATGGTGGGAGTATATATATAGTATATATATAATAATAATTTTTTTTTGTTCAATGGTGAATAAATGAAGCAATTACCATCCAATGATTATTGAGATGGTTTTTTTGTTTTTTGTTTTATATATATATATATATATATATAATCAATGAATAAGATATCATTTATCTATTTGTATATATGCACAATTTTTGAATCATTTAACCAATTCCTAAGTTATATTTTCATTAATTATTGATTTATTGTAATTAAAGTCAAACATAACTAACTTTTTCTTATTAAGTTATTTTTTTATCAGTTTCTTTTGTCTAAATAATTAGATATTTACCTTAATTTATGGATGAATTGCATTAAACACTTTTGACTTGTAAATTTTTTCACTCTAACTCCTTTTTTCCGAGAAAAATAAGAAGAAAATTTGACAAAAAATTTCCTAATTATTCAAGAGGGTTACTTTGGATTAAGATTACTAAAATCCTTACCAATGAGATTATCTTTCTTTTATCTAAGTGTTGATTATAGTATTTTACCTTAATTTATGAATGAATTGCATTAAACTCTTTTGACTAGTAAATTTTTGCATTCCATACCTTTTTAGAAAAAAAATTGACCAATTTTTCCTAATTATACGAGAGGGTTACTTTAAATTAGTATTACTAAAATATTAACCAATGAGATTTAATGCAAAAAATACCGATTAGGTCTCATTGTTCAATTTAGCAGAATCCATGCCATAATGATTTACTAGCTCATTTGTGTAATTTTAACTAAATTTTATTTTTCTTGAATAAGATATGAAAATCCAAACAAGTTGGTTAAAGTGAGAAAGACTTGCTCTTGGTGCCAGAATATATCAGGTCTCATTGTTCAATATCTTTGAATGTAAAAAATACCTTAAATCAACGGTCAAAAAGAATAAGTAAAAATTGGAACAGAAATATCATTTGATTTGTGAATCCTCAAAATAAGAAAATAAAAATTTATTGTAGTAGCGAAGGAGTTGCTCTTTCAGGCCAACTTCATTTCTTGGAAGGCGATGTCGAGGAGGACTACATAAGGTAGGACCCTCAGATTGTAGAACTAGAGGAAGAATTATCGGAAGAAACTACGGTGCCAGAGAAGAAAACACAAAGGTACATAGTGATCAAAGCCAAGCCAGATCCTCGTGAGTATGAATTATATTAATTTCGTATAGAGAAAGTGTTTTGCATGGGTCATGAAATTAGTTAGGCAAAACCTTGAATACGTTAACAAAAAAAAATTATTATTTTTAATGCAAAATATTGCAAGTCAATGTATGTTATTTTAGTGTCATTCGTCCTAAATTTTGGTTTTAATTTTTGTTGAAATATACATATCAACAAGGAATGGTTTTTCACAATTGGCATCTTGAAATTTAAGATACACTATATTGTCAAAATTTTCAAAAAAGTGAAAAAAATGAAATGTTAACCTAAGTCTAAAAAGTTAGTTTTTTCTTTTCCACCTTGACTTTCTTTGCGAGACTAATTTATGAAAGACCAATAAATTTGGCAAATAATCTCTCTCATATTTCCTTTTCTAGTTTTTCAGAGTTATTGCATATTTCAAAAATCTATCATTAACTCTTGCATTTAGATTCGAAATTTTCGATGTAATTACATTTCCTTACACATTCTAAATTTCCAATATATATGTATATATTGTCTTTCCTTTGTTTAGGTCCGAAAGTTTAAATATAAACAACACTTTATAATTGTTTTCAAATTCTAATAATATCATTTCGGTTATGTATTATACCATATGATTTTCAGAATTTGAGTGTCCTACTTGATCTCCACATAAAAAATAAAAATAAAATAAAAAAAGAGAGCGTTGTAGAATCCATAAATAAAAGTTGAATCTCAAACTGGTATTTTGATAAAAGGCCACCATCTGAAAGTAATAATAAAATTGTGAAAAAATAAGTTTTAAATCAGTATATAATAATAATAATAATAATAATAATTCATTAGACATGTAATTACAAATTTAAAATATAGAATGACCCACCAATATTAATGATCAAGTGGTAGAAGTTAAAGTAATTGTCAAACCTGCCAAGTAAATGTATATTTAATTCATTTGCTCTGGAAAAATAACTGCAGTACCTGTGCACCACCTATCAAAAATGGAGATTTTCCAGTGGGGTGGTCCATCTACCATCCAATTCAATTTTCCCTTATTCGAATTTTTCTGGCGGTGGTGCTCATTCATTTCCTTTATCGTTTAATATATGAGTTGAGTTTGAATATTCGAGGTTTAATATATGAGTTGAGTTTGAATATTCGAGAGCTTAATTTATTGAGCTCGTGAAAGTATCTTTTAAGAATAGTTAAATTATTTTAGAAACATATAGGAGAATTGTATTTGAATTGACAAAGTGAGTTGTTGAAAATTATTAGTGTTCAATTCGTTAAGATTAGAATTACACTCGAACTCATTTGTTGAGCATATAAGTTGAACCCGACCACGTCTTTTAGATTCGTTAAATAAATAATTCGAACTTGAACATCCGGAGGTCAACTCAATTAGATTCATTTGTGCCCTAGGT
This sequence comes from Cornus suecica, assembly GCA_963922005.1. Classification (NCBI taxonomy): domain Eukaryota; kingdom Viridiplantae; phylum Streptophyta; class Magnoliopsida; order Cornales; family Cornaceae; genus Cornus; species Cornus suecica. Next base: position 23,255,688 of record OY998242.1, read on the forward strand.
GATATTTCAAAAACCCGGTTTAGGTGGAAGAGGGGATCCAACTTAATTACTAATTTCTAAAATACAATAATTCAACTCATAATAACTCAAGGGATAGCATTTGTGCTTTGGATTAGGTTGTTTTGATATGGGTCAAATAAAATTAAGGACAATACTTAGGTCCTGCCACTTGATGACCAAGTTCCTCCTTCCCATTGGTATGATCCAATACAAGTTGGACACGTAGTCAGAATCTTTTTAAAAAAGAAGTTTGAAATAAAATCAATAAATATACAAATCAAGATTAACTCCATTTAAAAAGATTCTGGCCATGTGTCCAACTTGTATTGGGTCATACCAATGGGGAGGACGAACTTAGTCATTATAGAACATGACCTAAGTATTGTCCTAAATTTTATTTAAACTTGGTTATAGGCGTTGGTGAGCAGACTAATGGGCTTTGATGGACGGGCTGGGCCGAGACTTATTTTTTATTTCCAATTTTTTTTTTTATGGGTTAATTTGACAAAACTCTCTATACTATTCAATTTAATCAACTAACCCCCACCGTATCCACTTTGCCCCGTATACTATTCAATTTCATCACAATGTCCCCCTTCCCTCACATTTTGAGTCATAATACTTAAACTACTCTCAATACTATAGGGGGGTTTGGTGAAATCAAGTCTTTAAACAAATTATTTTTTGAAAATCAATTATATTTTTCGTAAAAACTATAAATTTCAAACATATATATATATATATATATATATATTTCGAAAACAATATATTGTTTGGAAAAAATATATATATTTTGAGAAATATATATATATTGGAAAATAATATATATTTCGGAATATATATATATATATATATAATTCGTCAAAAATATATATTTTCCGAATTATTTTCAAAAAATATGAATTTTTTCCAAAAAATAATTTTTTGGGGGAAAATATATATTATGTTCCAAAATATGATTTTTTCCGAAAAATAATTTTTTGAGAAAAATATATATTATTTTTCAAAATATGAATTTTTTTTGAAATTTTTGTTTTTTGAGAAAAATATATATTATTTTTCAAAATATGAATTTTTTCCGAATTTTTTTTTTTGCAAAAAATATATATTATTTTTCAAAATATAAATTTTTTCCGAAATATATATATTTTATATTTTGGAAAATAATGTATATTTTTCACAAAAAATTAATATATTTTTAAAATAATTCGAAAAATATATATTTTTGATGAATTATATATATATTCGAAAATATATATCATTTTCCAATATATATATATTTCCTGAAATATATATATATTTTATCCGAAATATATATATATTTTCTAAAATATATATTGTTTTTGAAAAAAAAAATTCCGAAATATATATATATTTAAAATTTATTGTTTTTACGAAAAATATAATTAATTTTAGAAAAATAATTTTTTTAAAGGCTCTTCACTAAACCCCTTATACTATTGAGGGTAGTTTAAGTATTATGACTCAAAATGTGAGGGGATGAGCCATAATGATGAAATTGAATAGTATATGGGGTAAAGTGGACAAAGTGAGAATTAGTTGATTAAATTGGATAGTATAGAGGGTTTTGTGGAATTAACCCTTTTTTTATTAATTATTTTCTTCTAACTTTAAAACCACACTTTTTGAGTAACAAATACCACTAGATTTATGTTTACTGTTAAGATATAGTTCTCTAAAACTAGTCTTGCACTACAGTTTCATACCACTATATACTCGTTGAATTTACCAACCACAAAAATTGCTTTATTTTACTGATTTTTTCCCTTACCTTCATTGTCCAAGTTTCAGTTGCATAAAACGTTACTGTTTTAAAGGGTTTGTTTGGTACGGGCTATGTTTCAGTTGTTCTTAATCGAATGCTATAATATCACTATTTGACAACAGAGATAGAGATACAGTTTGACGGCTTGTGCTATACTTTGAACATTTGTGAAATATTCGTAACAAAAGCACAATTTTCAGGAGTCATTTTTTTATAGTTTTTGATATTTGAGTTTCGTACACTACAAATTTAAAAAAGAAAATGACCATACATAGCCCCGGTGCCAAACATGCCTCCGATTTTGACTCACAACATTTTGAAAACAAAGGATTACTCCTGTTTTATTGAAAACATAATATGTAAAAGTACTGCGCGATCCAAACGAGCCCAAAGTGATTTGTTTTTGGTGTTTTTGTTTTTAGCAGAAAACCAATCTACTTTTTAAGTTAAAGCATGTTTAGCCAGGTCTGCTTGTTTTGTACAGTAACGTGTATAATTGAATTATTTCAGTAAAATATGAACACACCATGTGATATTTTTGGTATTTTTATACAGTTTTAATTCAACACTGTAACTAAAATATACTTGGGTCAAATTTAAAACATATTAAAATTTATGTATCAAATATAATTTTAATTTTAACTAAAAACACTCAACAACAAAAATGTTTTATTTGTCTTGGCTAAAAGTAAAGCGCTTCCAAGCGCGCTATGATTACATATTTGTTTTCTTTAAGCTTATATATACATGTTATTTGTATACTTCAATGCCTAATCTATTTTTTTTCCCTATTTTATAAAGTCATAGATGACAATATATAATAGAGACCAATCTCTATCAATTTTTAAAAAGCACAAAACTGTTTTGCTAATTTTATTTTTAAGCGCGACAAGTGTAGACACAATTTATTTTTTATTTTTCACTTTGCATGATAAAAAAATAATAGTTCACACATTTAGGTACTTCGGAAAATTTCAACCCTCATATAAGTAGCAAAAAAATTTCAAAACTATTTAAATAATTGTATTTGTTGTAATTTAATCATAAATTAAATGGTTGGATGAAAAATATATAATTCCATTAATTTATTTAGGTGCTTTTTTCCTTTTGGAGTTAAAAAAAATAATAATAAATAAAAGCACGAACTAACAAACTCTATAAAAATTAATGTCATATTAGGGAGAAACACTAGGCTCATCGTGGGGAAAACGTCCTTAATTCAAAACCACTAAGTGCAAATTATGAGAAAGATATTAAATAAACTGTTGAACCATATCCACTAGAAAACAAAAAGCATAGCAAAAACCAATGCTTCATACCATTCTGCTATTTCCTAGGCTTGAGAAATAGGTCTGAATAGCATTAGTCCCAAAAATTAATCCATTGGGGTAGAATCTTTTGGATACGGATCATCTCCATTCAACTTCTTATTATCAGTATATAGGTGGCAAAAAAAATGGTTCCCAAATGGACCCCAGTAGGTTGACTTACACACACATATACACATCAATTTACACACACAAACAGTAATTCCAAATATGCAACAATTGTAGAATTCGAAATTTTTGAATCAATTTGAATTTTTTTGAAGAGAATGAGATCTGAAATTTGGAACAATGTTTGGGGGACTTAATTGTCTTTTTTTATTATATTCTAAGAAGGGATCTATATCTTCTTCCCTTCAATTTTTTTAGGTTCTAAACAAAAACCCGAAATTTATCTGTGGGTGAAAAAGGGAAAAATGGAGAGAAGACTCCACTAGCAAGTCAGAACAAAGAGGTCACAATCCATGGTCAAAAATCTCGAGCAAGAAGAAGGAAAGGAGATGAAAGAATCGGTGGAGAAGAACAAATAGTGTAGCTTCATCACAGCAAGAGAATGGGTATTGAGCATTGATAGATCTAAAATCATAAAAGCCCCAAAAATGAAATACCCCCAAAATAGCTAAAAACCAAGAGATGGAGAAAAGAGAAGCAAGCACAGGAGAAGGGTCAGACGTGAAGAAGGCGAAATCAGCTCTTTATAGCCGAAGCACAGAGGAAGCAAGAGCAGTGAGAAAAATGGTAGCCGTCCTTGGAGGTAGCCTCCAAGCAAAGAGATAAGAGAAGGAAAAAGGGAATGTTGTGAAAAGAAAGGATCTGATCCCTAGGCAATGCACTATTGCCCTCTATTTATAGGTAACAAGGCTCAAAATGTTGCCCTAAATGTAGTGGTCCCCAAGTCCTACCAATGCTCCACTTTTCTCTAATAAGGTGATGTGGGCTTATAAGGAGAATTCTTTCCACATTATGAATAATGGGTAAAATCCACATTATGTGCCTTTATCATGACTAAACTACACTTCAAGCTTCCATGCCACATGCTCTTTCCAATCCCTTCATAATGTGATGATGGTGTCGCGTTATCCACGTGTCACGGCTACGCAGCATCTATGGCCACAGCCGGATTAGTCGTGCAACGAATCACTCCCCAATAGCCTTTCCAGTACATGCATATACCGCTAAAGCTGTGCATAAATGGTGGTAAACGCCCTTGAGAGATTGCTACGTTATCAGGACCCGTAGACCATGGAGGTACTACTCCCGTGTACGCTCTTCAGCTCCACAGGTGCGCTGCCACAATATGACCACCTTTAGAAGACTTTTGAGTTGCCGCGAGTAATCCACCTCGAAGTCGGACACATTGGGTCAACCCTTATACCAACTTCGGTGGGGTGGGTCTGAGGCTCTACCCAGTAGCCCAGTACCCTAAATGAGACCCCTCTACGAGTCGAGTGCACCCTAAAATAATACCCATGCCTACAATTTCCCCCCTGTGCATGCGAGGCACCACCTCGAAGTCGGGCTTGCATGCACACAGCAGGTCCCGTATATACAGTATTTATATTCCCATTGTCCCTATTTATATATATGGATACATATTTATAGCATATACATATATATATTAAAAATATGTCATGAAAAGTAATAAACACAATAGAAAAGTAGGGGTGATCAAATGAACGGTAAGGACAACAACAAGGAACAAAAATAAGCAAAGACAAGGTAAAAGAAAAGAAATAAAAATGAAAGGAGATTAAAAAGAAAATAAATGATGTAAATATGAAATTTAAAAAATGTGAAATTGAGAAATAAAATATGTAAACAAGAAAGAAAGAAGTAAAACAAAACAAAGCCAAATATAGGAAATGCAAACAACCATTTTTTTTTTCAAATATACACATTTTTTTTGAAAACCACATGGAAGGGTATAATAGTAATTTTCGAAAGGGAATTTAAACTTGATTAATAATCACCATAAGTAACATGGTAAAAGTAAAGAAATAATTAAATTGCAATAGTACACATACATATATACACACATATATATATATATATATATATATATTCATGTACATATATATATTCTTTTGAAATAAGCTAGTTTTTTTAATTTTAAAATTGTACACGTGTACATATACCCACGTGTGTGTATATATAGATGTATTAATATATAGAAAATGAGTAAGTTTAGAAATTTTGAACCAGCAGTTTCTTTCTCAAAGACAAACTGGTGCCAAAACACAGAAGTGAAAAAAGGCAGTGAGGCAAAGCAATAATGGCAGCCCCCTGCAAAAAGGTTCCTTTTCGCCGCCCCCATTATGGCGACGCTTCGCTAGACGCCACTCCTCGGAATTGGTGCAGTCATGGTTGGGGAGTGCGCAGAGAGGCGACCTACAAACACCTCTCCAGATTATGGAAATGGGATAAAACAATCAAGTGTACAATTCTGCAATTACTGATTTCACTGTGAGAGAAAGCAAAAGCTTGAAGAAAGAGTGAACCAGAAAGAGGGAAATAGGGAAATCAAGAGAGAAAGAAGAAAGAGAAAGAAAGAGGAGAAAGGAAGAGGGAAATACCAGAGAGAGAAAGTGAAAAGGAGAGAGAGAGAGGAAAACCCCTTTTCTGCAGGAGCCATGCTACCCTCGAAGGCGCACGACGACACAGTTCCAAGCGACGACGAATGGCGGCATGCCCCTTTCTTCGGGAAGGAGGTCGACTTCTTCTGGCACCGGGCCAGACATTACCAACCAAACTCTGTAATTTTGGGCGACCCCGTGCTGTTAGAGGGCGATGCCCCCTCCACGTCAGGTACCCATTGGAAGCCGGGGAAGAGTATGTGGTTTCCAATCGAGAGGGGTGATTTCCCCTACTCGCACCTCCAATTCGAAGGCCACACAACACCAATTTCAGAGTGGGACTACTGGTGTGAGCACATTCTTTCGAGACCAGAGCATGTGGAAACCCTCAGCCGTGCCTCAGTCCTGACGACCATTAATTCAAGTCGCCGTGTCAACATCCGGCGCTCAAACCCCTATTTGCAAGCCCTAATTTCTTGCTGGAATACTGACTCCCATACCTTTGCTACCGCCTGGGGTGAGTTTACCCCCACGCTAGAAGATGTGAAATCCCTAATGCACTTGCCTCTGATCGGTGAACACAGTTTCAGACCCCACACAATCCCTTCAGAGTGCCAAGCCATAGTAGACTTCCTGGAGGCCTCCTTTACTCACACTGCCTACCTGAATACCACTGTGAAGAAGAAGGGCAAATGCAAATTTGCAAACTGGGCCAGGTGCTTTTTCACCTACCCTGCATCAGGCCAGCTTCTTAGCCCCGACAATACTCAAGGTGTGCCTCTGGATAATCCCCATCATTTGGCCTCCTTTCTGGAACTTTGGCTTGCACGCCATGTGTTCGAAGGGCGCCCCAACGATTGTATGAGTAAGAGGGTCTTCAATTTGGCGGCCCAAATGGCTCTTGGCAGGACCATCGCCCTGGGACCACTTTTCCTTGGGACACTGTACAAGAGGCTTGACTCAGTGGTGGCGGGGATGCACCGCGCAATAGGCCGCTGTGAAGTGAAAGCGCCTGTGTCCAGCCTTTTCCTATCCCTATTCATAATGGAACGCTTTCCTGAGTTCTTCCCTGCGCCACACATTCTGGAGGCTGCCAGACCGTTCGAGGATCCTTGGGGCTTTTGTCGTGCCCCCAGATGGTCCGACATTGTCCTCAGGGATGATCTCAGCCTGGTGCTGGACCTGGAGGATGAATTCCAATTCAGACCCTACTCTACAACACTGCCTGGTTTCCCTGTTCAGTCCTTGTTTGGTGAAGAGCCACGCATGCTCAATCCTACCCCCAACTCACCCCTTTTAGATTTCGAACTCCTGTTGGTCTTGAGAAAATGTACATTGCCTTCCTGGTTTGAGGACAGTGTGCATCTTGCAAGTTATAACCCACACAGAGTCGCCCGCCAATTTGGTTTTAACCGGGGCGTCCCTTTAGCCCCAGCCGCTGCTCTAAGTTTTGCCCTCAGCTTAGACCAATTTCTTGTCGGGAACCTGCCATCCCTAAAAAATCCTCCTCAGCCACTTGTTATACCGTCACGCCTCCGTCGCGGTGACATAACACCGTCATTTGGCGTTTTCTGGAGGTCAAACCTTGATGCCCTGCAGGCCTTTGTCCAGTCATCGGCTCGCAGAAGTGAACCCCGAGTTATCGACAAAGACGACATGGTGGTGCACTACTCTGCTGCCTCCTTTTCCAGAGGGAGTCCTAGCTATGTGGTGGGACATGTTATTGCCGACGTGCCGACGTTTTCTCGCGATATGTTCTCGCCAAGACGAAGGTCAAGGTCAAAAAGGGTGGTGCGCACTATCCTGTTAGAACCTTTTGATGTACCGCTTCCACCAGGCCAGGCTCCTGCAACCCCTGTGCAACCAAATCCTCAAACTACTACAGCGCAAAACCATCGGACTTTGTCAAGGCGAAGGCCTACCCAGGATGAAGCGGGGTTCCTACCCATAGGCGTCCCAGTGCATCTGTCAATGTAAGATATCTAAACCTGTACTTAGAATAAATTTGTTAGTGTATTTATTGCCCCCTCTTGAGTGGGGCTTTCTTTATATTATATATATATACGTACATGTGAAGAAGGAAAGAAATATAAACTTGCATAATTTTTGAATAAACCTTCCTTCTCTTTTCTTTCCTTTTTTTTTAGCCAAGTGCCTCCTCAGGGTCGCAGACTCCTTCGGTTGCGAGCATGACAAGATCGTCGAGGAGGAGGGCTGATGCCCCCGGTCTGGCGGTTCCTCCTGACAATATTGCTGACGTTTTTAAAGATGCAGACCTGCTTCATAATAAGACTCCATGGGGCGCAGCGCAGAGGATCCCAACTTCAGAAGACTTAAATGCGTTAACCGGTTCCTCCTTAAATGCAGGATTCGGCACCTCACATTCTTCAGGCACCCAAGAGTCCATTCGCTCAGGTATAAATACCCCCTCCCCTTACCTGTTTTTTCATTCACATTTCAAACACAAGTGTTAGGCATTTTTTAGAGAAAGAAAAATCAGAGAGGAGTCCATAATTTTAGAGAGAGAAAAGGAAAGAAAGAGAGAGAGAAAGAGAAAATGGTGGCCATGGGGAAGACCAATCGTCCCCTCTACACTTCTTCCTCATCCTCAAGTGATGACGATGTTCCTCTTGCAGACCGCTACAAAAGGAGTGCCCCTGCCAGGAAGACCCCCATTCCAGAAGAAGGGGACAGTCAGGATGAATTTCCCCTTGGCCAACGACGCCCCAAGAGACAAGTGTCCCCAACTGCTCCCAGTCCGGCCGTGAAGAAGCCAAGGCGTTCCTCCCGTAAATCTAGTGCATTCAAGTTTCCTTCTTCAGCCCCTTCAGTCTCTGTCCCTGTTGAAATATCCTCTGATGAGGAGACGACCGATCATTCCAGGGGTGGCCGTTCGGCTTTCCCTCGTGTCCCAGCAAGTCCTCCTCAACAAATTCCTGTAGATCCTCCACGCCAAACCACCGCCATGGCTTCTGGATTCGGCCCTGCTCCAGGTGGTTCAGTCCCCCGGACTGGTAATCCTATGCCTGACTGTGGACCACCAGACCTGCCCTGATTGAGGGGCTTCTATTGCAGCGGAAGCTCCATCCCAACCTTTAATCGCCTGGCCATCGCCCACCCTGGGATGTTTGATGACTTCAATATAGCCTTCGAACAGGCCCAGGCTCCTATGTTTGATGGGCTCACTCGGTACTTCCAGCAGGTGGTCAGGTCCACCGTAGGGGATGTGACTCTGCAAGCTTTAGAAGGTGCCCGAAGGTTGGCTGCCCAGGCTGTACAATTTGGCATCAATATGGATTAGTTCCTGGAAAGGCTGAATAAAACTGAGACAAGGGATGACGGCGGTGTCCTGCGCCTTGCCGGTGAGAATGCCCATGCCGAATCGGTGCAGCTTAGGGAATAGGCAGCCTAGATGAGGAGGGACACCGCAGCGCTGCTGGAGAATGCTGCAAAGAATGACGCTAAGGCGGCGCACAAGGAGGTGGAGGCCTTTCGGCTGCTGGAGGCCGCAGATGAGCAAAGGGTGGTGGACCATGTGCGGGATACCGACCCTTTCCTTTTACCCTGAAGATCCATCCTGCTACCTAAACCCTGCAAACTCTTAAGAACAATCTTTTTTTTTTTATGTTAGAAACATTTTCACACATTTTAATAACATATTTTTGGGAAATGTAAACGTTAACACAGGTACAACATTGTGCCTGCCTGAAGGCGGGCCTTATTTTTTGGAAGCGTGCTTTGGCATGCTTAACCTTGCACTCTTTATGAGCGACACATTTTTTATCTAACCGTTTATTTAAATTAATGCCTATTTGTGAATGCTACTTTGCTTTTGCATATGCCTTGTTTTTTTTTGTTTGCTCATTGTTTGTTTTGTTTTTAAAATGTGCAGGTTGTAGCATGGAAGATGCCGGCTTGACAACTGCTCATGCAAGTAGATAAGAAAAGGGAGACGCCGTCGTGGCACACGCGCCTTTCTGCGAATCTTGCATGGAAGAGAAGGCTAAAACACACGTTCAAGGCTACTCTCCTATTGTAATACCCCGTATTTAATGGATATTTATTTCCTTAATTATTTTGGATGGCATAATGGGTGTTTAAATTATTGAATGAGGCTATCTTAGTCTTTTTAAGTCTAGTAGGTTATAATGAAATTTTGTGATCTGAAGGGGGGCAAGGTTGTCATTAGTGTTTGGGCAGTTTGGTGATTTATGCATAATACAAGGATAGTTTGGACATTTCCCTAACCCTAACATCTTCTATATAAGCATCATTAACTTCAGATCTAGCCCCCATCTCATTTCTTCTACTACTTCTTCTTCTTCATCAATTATACCCGAAATTGTGAGGGTTGAGAGGTTGAGAGCTTAGAATTGGTTTGGATCTGTACTTGTGGTGGATTCAGCTCTACATTACAGGCAAGACATATGTTCTACTCTTCCTCTTTGTACTAAAATTTCGTAGCCTTTACTTTGTGCATCTATAATCTGCTAGATAGTATTTTTCATATATGTATATGTATGTGTAAATCATGTTCATATATGACTTTTATATATTCTGTTTATACATATATGTATAGATCCGTAGGTATATATATAGATCTTGTATATAGGCATATATGTATAGATCTGTTAGAGTATATTCATATTCATGTTTATTTATGTGATTTATATATTCTATTTATACATATATGTATAGATCCGTAAGTATATATATAGATCTTGTATACATGTAGAGATTCGTGGATCTATATAGGCATATATGTATAGATCTGTTAGAGTATGTTCATATTCATGTTTATTTATGTGATGATATATATTCTGTTTATATGTATATGTATAGATCCATGATCATATGTACAGATCTTGTATATAGGTAGAGATTAGTAGTCTTATATAGACATATATGTACAAATTTGTTAGAGTATATTTATATTCATATATATATATGATGATTTATATTCTGGTTATACATATATGTACAGATCTATGATTATATGTATAGATCTTGTATATATATAGAGATTTGTGGTGATATATTGATATATGCATGAGATTATGTTTATATCTAGCTATACGTACAAATCTGTTTTTACCATGTGTAGCTATACATGTATGGATTCGTGGTTATGTGTCTTGTTGGTATGATTCTGATGATGTGTATATGGTTGGAACTTAGTATAAATATCTGAGTACATAAATATTTTAGGTTTCAATGTTGACAAAGATTTCAAAACTGTTATTAGAAAAATATTGCATATTTATGTAATTGTTTTTCTCTATTTTCTTTGTTATCAGACTCTGGACATTGATTTATATTGTTATTATGTGTATCACGAATTATACTGGATTACGTATTTTCGACCGTATAAATGAATAGTTTCGACCGTATAAAATACCGTATACCTTGGCGCTGGGGTGCTGCCCCAGACCCCGCCAGGGGGGCGCTCAGGTAATGGTCGCGCCGCCCCCCCTGGACCCCCCAGGCTCGACCTTATAAATTGTTATACGTTCCCGAATAAATATTACAAGCGAATTATTAAATTCGTAAAATCCTAAGATTTAAATTAAATGACTATGTTTTGGAAATTTATAAGAAACCACAAGGAGGCTGACTATTACTGCAGTCTAACTAGTACCACGGGACATGGGTGAGTTGTCACGACATGGGTGAGTTGTCGGGTACGTGGTTATGGTACGACATGGATTGGATGTTGTATGGAAAAATCATATTAATGTAAGAAATTTATAAACATAATTATATTAAATGGTGGTATATTAGTGACTATAGTTATAGTTAAATATATTATTTTTTTAATATAATTTTGGGATTAGGTGTCACTAGGAAAGGGGATGGATTTTGGTACTCTGCTTGGGATCATGTAGAGTTGTTCTTGCTCGTGGGTTTAACCCACATTTTTGTTGTTTCAGGTCCTCGGCAGTTTCACCAGCAGGGTTGAGGATTTCATATCTATCTGTCCGGTTCTATCATAGTTTCCTTCCACTCCAGGGTAGGATCCGATAAATGTCATATGTTGTATTTCTTATAAGTGTGTTTCTAGGGGTCCATGTTTATGGGATTTCCAAATTGTACTGTGTGGGACTTATTTTATTTAAGGATGTATTGGGAGTGGTCTTCTTCATGTATAAGTTGTATCCTTATTTTGTTATTGTTGTTATTATTATATTTCTATTTTATGTCTTCTCTTCTGTGCTTATGTTATCAATTACTAACGCTCCTAGTTTTCTATGTATGGGTCTGGCCAACCTATGCATGAAAATTTGGGGGTGTCACACCTATATTGAAGTTTCGCCTTGGTAGAGGCTTGAGCATTGCCTTATGTAATTTTCACCATTTAGAATAATACGTGTAATCAGAAAAATGTAAAGCATATGCCTTTTTGCAAATAAAATACCTTCCGTTAAGTAAAAGATCTGTTCTCTATATATTTTTTTCTTTTTGTTTACATGTATGCCCTCATATATGTTGCGACTCGTTTGTGCCAATAACCTAACTACAAAGAAATAATCACAAGGACAGAAGGTTAAGTGGAAACGATCCACTCTCCTGTCAACCTAACTGTCTTAAGCAAAAAGAAAATAAGAGAATAAAGACATGAAGAGCAGAGATAGAACATCTTGGATGAGGCGGGACGAAGTCAGAGGTGGTCAGATGAGATTTCCCTAAGGATAAAATCTTTTGATCCACTTGGCGTTAAGGGGGCCAGTCCTGAATCCGGTACCAACCTCAGTCAACTCATAGTAATCATTAGGTGAGGCCTTGGCTACGGTGTAAGGTCTTTCCCACTTGGGTGCAAATTTCCCCGGGTTCTGGCCCCTCATCACAGCGCCAACCATTTTTAGGACTAAATCTCCCTTAGCAAAAACCCTTTCTCTGACAGAAGTATTATAGGCCCTTGAAATCCTGGCCCTATACTTCTGTGATGCTACCGAGGCATCATCCCTTCTCTCATCCAAGACTTCCAAAACATCACCTTTGCTGACCGCTGTCAGTTTACATGCAGCCGCGAAACGTGCAGAGGGTACCGCCAACTCCTCAGGTAGTACAACATCGATCCCATACACCAGGGCGAACGGAGTCTCCTGAGTCGCCCGTCGCCTGAAAGTGCGATAAGCCCATAATGCCATTGGTAACTGATCAGCCCAACCCTTGCCATGATCGTGTAACTTTTTGCTCAGGATCCGGATCAGCGTCTTGTTGGTGGCTTCGGCCTGGCCATTACCTTTGGGGTAGTAAGGCGTGGAAGTGTGATGTAGCACCTGATACTGCTCCAAAAGTGCCCCCACGTCCTTGTTTACGAAGGGCGTCCCATTGTCGGACAGAATGGTGTGTGGCACCCCGAACCGACAAATGATCTGCTCCTTTATAAACCGGACCACAACAGCCGCAACGGTTCGCCTTAGTGGAACGGCCTCGACCCATTTGGTGAAGAGCTCGGTAGCAGCCAAGATCCAAGCGTGCCCTCCGAACTTGGGGGTGATAGGTCCGACGATGTCCAATGCCCAAGTATGGAACGGCCAAGGCGTAGATAAAGAACGAAGGCTAACGGCAGGTGTATGGATAAGGTTTCCATGCTTCTGGCAAGCCTCACACCGCCGCACGTGAGTAGCAGTGTCCTTCTCCATCATAGGCCAGTAATAACTACAGGTAACCAAATGCTGGTACAACTTTGCGCCGTCCTGATGGTCACGCTGGTGCGCCTCCGTCATGATAATGGTAGCCTCCTCATGGTTGATGCACTTCAACGGCCTCCCACAGAAACCTTTGCGATAAAGGGTGCCCTCATGGAGGAAGAAACGTGCCGCCTTCCTCCTGAAAAGTGACGCATCCATGCGATGGTCGGGTAGGTTGCCCTCCTGGAGGAAGTCGATGTACAGCTTCCGCCAGTCGGACAAGTCGGCCTGAAAAGCACTCTCACCACCTTGAGGGGTGCGAGCACAGATAACACAGCTCCTTTGAACGTCCTTAGCGGCCGCCATCATACCGGGCCAATAGAAACCTCTGCGTTGGATCCTCCGGTAAATACTAACGTCCTCCACGCCGCATACAATCCGGTGAGTCTCCTCAAGAATGATGGCACCTTCCTCCTCGGAGACACACCGAGCCAATACGCCCTCAGGCCCCTTGAAGTAAAGGTCCCCCTTGATAAGTATGAATCCCTTGTTCGTTGACCCGTCGAAATCCTACTTTGCTAAGCCTTCCATAATAGAGACGCGCCAATCATCAATCCTTACCAAGTCGGAACCTTCCGTCGTTGCGGGGGCAGAGCACCTCCATACCTCCAATAATAGGCCTTCTTGCTCAAGTCTGATTTTCGATGCCAGAGTTGCAAGAGCGTCGGGGAAGCGATTCCTACATCTAGAAACATGGGTGAACTCTACAACGTCGAAATACTTAAGCAACAGCTGCGCCTGTGTACGATAAGGAGCCAGGTTGGCCTCCTTCACAGCGAACTCGCCTGTGACCTGCTTGATGATGAGATGAGAGTCCCCCTTGACCTTTAAACGTCGAACACCCCATCTCTGTGCCTCTCTCAGCCCTAAAAGCAATGCCTCATACTCAGACTCGTTGTTGGAGCACGAAAAATCCAACTGATAAGAAAGATGAACCTGAGGCCCGCCGCCGCTCGGTGTGAGAACAATACCAGCCCCACCATTATGGGCAGTGGACGCTCCATCGAATGACAGTTCCCATTCCTCGGCCTCGGCCATGAACAAGTCGGTCGAGTCCCGGCCACAAGAAAAGTGAGATAGCAGATCCGCCAGAGCCTGCCCTTTGATAGCCGTGGGTCGTACGCACTGAATGTCGATTCCTAACAAGCCCATCAACCACTTGGTCAGACATCCGCCGGAAGGAGGCTGGGTCACCATGTAGCGCACCAGTTTGCTTTTGGTCATCAGTTCCACAATGTGCGTAGATAAATAATGCCAGAACTTCTTTGCGGCAAAAACCAACGCAAGACACTGCTTCTCAGTTGTAGTGTACCGAAGTTCGGCGCCACGAATGACCCTACTAGCATAATAAATGGTACGCTCGCGCCCATCCTCCTCCTGGGCGAGGATGGCCCCCAGTGAATGGTCGGTCGCAGAAACATAAAGTCGGAGGGGCACTCCCCGCCTGGGTGCAGTCATGGTATCCGGTGCAGCCAAGATCCTCTTGATGGCCTCAAAGCTCTGCTGGAACTCGGGGGTCCAAACATAAACAACGTTCTTCTTAAGAAGAGGTAAAAATGGCTGCATGAGCTTGGCGAGATCAGGAATGAAGGGTCGCAGGTAGGAAATCTTGCCAATAAATCCTCTAAGCTGCTTTAACGAGCAGGGTGGATCCAGAGCGATGATAGCCGCCGTCTTGTCACCATTGACCTCAATACCTCGCTGATGTACGACAAAACCCAAGAAGTTCCCTTTTGTCACGCTAAAAATGCACTTGGTTGGGTTCATCTTCAGCTGGTAGTGCCTGCACCTGTCGAAGACCTTCCTCAAATCGTCAATGTGGTCCGTTGGCTGCTTCGACTTGACCACCAGATCATCAACATAACATTCAACAGAATCATAAATCATGTCGTGGAAAACAGCAGTCATGGCCCTTTGGTAGGTCGCTCCAGCATTCTTCAGTCCAAACGGCATTACGGTGAAGTGAAAATTCCCCATTGGAGTGCGAAAAATGGTTTTGGGTGCGTCCTCCTCAGACATCCTGATTTGATTGTAACCACTAAAACTGTCCATAAAAGAGAACATCCCGTGGCCGGCAGTGACATCCACAATGGCGTCGACATTTGGCAGTGGAAACTCATCCTTTGGGCACGCCTTGTTAATGTCCCTGAAATCGATGCAGATCCTAACCTTTCCATTCTTCTTTCGTACAGGTACCACATTGGCCAACCAAGTCGAATGCTGAATGGGCCTAATAAAACCGGCCTGCAATAAATGCTGGACCTCCTCCTTAATCTGACCTTCAATCTCTGGTGCAAACACTCGAGAAGCCTGCTTCTTTGGTACGACTCCTGGTTCAACATTCAAACGGTGCACAACCAGGTCGGGGTTGAGTCCCGGCATCTGGTCGTAGCTCCAAGCGAATACATCCTAATACTCTTTGAGTAGGCCCACCAGTCGCTCCTTGAACTCAACAGATAGCTCGCGATTGATAGAAACCATACGGGTCTGCTCCCCTGCCTTGGCCAGATCGACCTCCTCAACACCCTTTTTCTGGGCTGCGGCCAGACCTGATTGTTGGTCATCCTGCCCTACTGAATCCTCGATAGGCACGGATGTTTCCGCCAGAAAATGGTCGTTGCAGGGGTCGTGCGCCTGCACTGGGGCGTCCGGCCCCTCACACCGTCACAACTGGTAAACGTAGCTTTCATCAGCCTTGCGTACTCTCCTGCAAAGATCCTCGTCATTCTCGACCTTCCGCTTTCCCTTTTGAGAGACAACCACCATCACGTCGTCGTCATCGGACTGGGCAATATCCTCCCAGTCGGGCAATGGGGTAGCGTATCCTTCCTCAAGGCCCTCGTCCACAGTCGAAAAGTTGGTGAAGTAAATACCATCGGACAAATGAACCTCGCTGAGAGAGAAGGGGTTCCTTGTGGCCTTGACAGTAGTAGTCCTAGTGCCCCAATTGGCCTTCATCACCTGATGATACGAAAAAGAGACTACACCGTGGAGATGCATCCAAGACCTCCCCAACAGAACGTGGTAAGACGACTCCCCCTCAATGATATGGAATCGGACAGGCCCTCGGATGTCCCCAACTTGCAGGTCGGCAGTGACATAACCCAAGGTCCTCTGTCTTATTCCATTGAAACCTGAAATATCAATTGGCCTCCCGGTCACGGACTCATCCTTAATACCGGCATGCCTCATGACGGTGACTGGCATGACGTTGACATAATCGCCATTGTCCAGGAACGCCCTCTTGAAATCGACCCCGTTAATGGTCGCAGGTACGTACAAAGGACGGTTGTGGGGGCCCTCGATGAGCTTGTCCGCCTCGGTGAAGGTGACCTCCCTAGTGTGGTCAGACTTCGCCGAGGGGGCTGGCTCATCCTTCCGGACTTCCGCTCCTGCCTTGCAAACAACCTTAAACAACACCTTAGTTACCTCAGCCCTGGAGTCTGAGTCAAGTTTGAGCTTGTTAAAGAACTCCTTCATGAGGCTAGCCATTTGTGTCATGCGGTCCTGAGTACCCCTTTGAACTTGTTCATCCAACCAGGCTACCTCCTCGCCTTGAAGCTCCTCCAATGTGCCACGATCCTCACATGAAATGACATGAACACCTGCGTCGTGGCGTGGGAAAGGGTTGTCGTGCACATCCTGCCTCTTCAAAAGCTCCAGCTCCCCAGACTTCATCTTCCTTTGAAAAAGATCGCGCAAACTCCAACACTCCATTAATGGATGCCTGGTACCATGGTGGAAATGACAGAAGCGTGGGTCATTCACCAAGTCCTTATGATTCTCCTCTACAAGGGAAATGCGGTGGAGTCGTCCGAAATCGTTTCCTTTGCTGGTCAACCGACGCCATGAAGGCATTCTCGTCCTCGGCGGGCTCCTCAGAAAATTGTTCCTCATCCTCAACAACGACTGCTGTAATAGAGACATGGCGTGGTGCTCGCCAAACACGACCTCCTCGGGGACTGGCCACCCGATCAGCCAAACATCTAGTTTTGACCATAAGATCGGAAAATATGCGGATATCGAGGGCGACTAGATAGAGGCAGTATTCTCTATCCATCCCATCAATGCAAATCTTGACCAAATCCTCCTCCTTGGCGGCCTCATAACATTCCAATGTGCGTTCTCTAAATCACTTCACATAAGCCATCACATCCTCATTACTCTTTTGAGTGAGCTTAGTGAGGGATAGTAAAGTGACCTTCTCGTCAACCTGGTAGTACTTGTTATAAAACCGTTGTGTCATCTCCTCCCAACTGGTCACCGACCCAGGCTCGAGGTTGTGATACCAAGTGTACTCCCGGTCAGTCAGTGACTTGGGGAACTCCCTCAACTTCAATGCCTCGTTGGAGGCATGGTCCCCCAAATGACTAACGAAACGCCCAACATGCTCATTGGCATTGCCTTTCCTTCCATCATACTGTCGGAACTTAGGCGCAACGTACTCAGCAGGGTACGGCTGCTAGAGTACAGAAACAGGAAATGGAGGCAACGGGTCGCCAATAAGATCCGCCCCGGTCGAGACACGTCCCAACCCCATCATGGCGCGCAACTGATCAAACGTGACATAGGGGGAAGTGCTCTGCTGAGCCAAGCCAAAAGGGGTCAATGACGCCACCATAGTATGGCCTTGGGGTAATGCTGGGGTTGCACGCGGGGGCGTCACCATAACGTCGAGATGAAGGATAGATGTCGGCGCCATTGCTGGCGTGAGCTCTGCACCAGTGGCCACATCGGGCCTGGCAGAGGCAAACATTGTTTTATGTTCCTCCCACATTTGCTGTTGGGTGGCCTGTATAGTGAGCAATGTTTCCATGAGAAGCGCATCGCGGTCGCGCCTGCCAGCTGACCTCGAGGTGGCAGCGCTATGGGACCTGCTCCGAGCCGTCCGGTGGTGCTGCGTCCTGGTGACAGTGCGGCTGGAAGAAGGAACACTGGTCGTCTCCTGCTCGCGGGCGATCGGGGGATGGTCGAGCAGTGGCTCCCTGAGCTCTGGCTCCGCTGCGGCGATGCCCTGGGGCTGTGGCTGGGTTGCCGTCGGACCTGGTGGGGGTCGATTGATCAGAAGGAGCCCTCGTGGAGGCTGGCTCGCTTCTCCAAGAGTGTGGCTCTCAACTCCAATAGGTGCGGCTGACTCCTGCCTGGATGGAAGAGGAGGGGGTGGAGGAAGTGCAGAAGAAGAAGGTGCTTGAGACGTCATGGCTATATGAGATGACCTTCTGGTCATGCTATATGGTCCACCTTTCTCTCCCACTCTGGTCGCCAAAAATTGTGGGTGAAAAAGGGAAAAATGGAGAGAAGGCTCTACTAGCAAGTCAGAACAAATAGGTCACAATCCATGGTAAAAAATCTCAAGCAAGAAGAAAGAAATGAGAGGAAAAAATTGGTGGAGAAGAGCAAAGAGTGTAGCCTCATCACAACAAGAGAATGGGTAGTGAGCATTGATAGATCTAAAACCATAAAAGCCCCAAGAATGAAATACCCCTAAAATAGCTAAAGACCAAGAGATGGAGAAGAGAGAAACAAGCAGAGGAGAAGGGTCAGACGTGAAGAAGGCGAAATCAGCTCTCTATGGCCGAAGCACAAAGGAAGCAAGAGCAGTGAGAAAAATGGTAGTCGTCCTTGGAGGAGTAGCCTCCAAGCAAAGAGAGAAGATAAGGAAAAAATGAATGTTGTGAAAAGAGAGGAGTCTGCCAAAAAGAGGGATGAGAGGATATGATCCCTAGGCAATGCACTATTGCCCTCTATTTATAGGTAACAAGGCTCAAAATGTTGCCCTAAATGTAGTGGTCCCCAAGTCCTACCAATGCTCCACTTTTCTCTAATAAGGTGATGGGGGCCATGATGTGGGCCTATAAAGAGAATTCTTTCCACATTATGAATAATGGGTATAATCCACATTATGTGCATTTATCATGACTAAACTACACTTCAAGCCTCCATGCCACATGCTCTTTCCAATCCCTTCATAATGTGATGATGGTGTTGCGTTGTCCACGTGTCACGGCTACGCAGCATCTATGGCCACAGCCGGATCAGTCGTGCAACGAATCACTCCCCAATAGCCTTCGCAGTACATGCATATACCGCTAGAGCTGTGCATAAATGGTGGTAAACGCCCTTGAGAGACTGCTACGTCATCAGGACCCGTAGACCATGGAGGTACTACTCCCGTGTACGCTCTTCAGCTTCACAGGTGCGCTGCCACAATAGGACCACCTTTAGAAGGCTTTTGAGTTGCCGCGAGTAATCCGCCTCGAAGTCGGACACATTGGGTCAACCCTTATACCAACTTCGGTGGGGCGGGTCCGAGGCTCTACCCAGTAGCCCAGTACCCTAAATGAAATCCCTCTACGAGTCGAGTGCACCCTAAAATAATACCTATGCCTACATTACCTTGTGATGAAGAACCCGACCCTTCAGTTTTTCAGCGATTCCACAAGGATATGGTCGTCGATTAGTACAACAATCCCCGCATCTTTGAATACTTCTACAAAAAGGAGTCAATCTCTTGGTTATACAACTTGTGTTTGAGTATGTTCTTCTCCACTCTCCTATTTATTCTTAACTTATTTTTCTTTTCCAAATAATGGGTCTGCTCCTAAAACTTTTGGATGTTCCATAGGTAAATCTCCTCCATCGATGATTTTTTAGGGTTCTAATTTCTGTGACTTTTTGGGCCAAATTAGAATTTGCACTTCTATATGGCCCTAAGATGGAGGGCAATGATTTTAAGAAGGTATTTAGAATATAAAATGATGTATTAAGCCACACAAATTATGATGTTGATGGGTGATTGAGCGGTTTAATGCTTGAAATCGATTTTAGTGTCATATACACAAATTTCTATGTTTTTTCGCAACATAGAAAAGTAGTTGAAAAATTCGGGCGGATGTTATTCCGGTGGGTTTCGGATCCGGGTCGGTGATGGTGATGGTGATGGTGATGGTGATGGTGATGGTGGTGAGATCATGTATATGAGGGCTAATTATGAGTGTGTAGTTGGGAGTGCTGCCTTGGAGTCGTTTCACCTGATTAACCCGGACCAGTGCTCGGGTTAAGAACTCTATTTTTTCTTGCTCAGGTTAAGGTGATGCTGGAATTGGGGGCATTTTTGGTAAGAGAGATTATTTATGAGGATTGAAGAACAATTGATTTGGTACTGGTTAGATAGAATCATAAAATTAGGGTTTTATGTTTCAATTATTTTCTTTTCCAAGACTTGAAAACTGGAGTTTTCTTGCTGTGCATTTTTTTGCCCTAATATTTTTGGTTTATTGCAAGGGCACTTTAACTTAAGTTTTTGGTTTAGGGTTTTGTGATTCTTATAAAATTGTGGAGAGGGGTGAGTTTTGAGTGACAATTCAATGAAAAATTTATTCATTTTTGGTATATGAATCAATTTGTGTATGATATGTTATGTCATGTTTTATTGAAGAAATAATAATATTTTGATTCTGGGTTATATAGAACTGAACCCAAAGTAAAGAAATTTTTGGTATATGAATCAATTTGTGTATGCTATGTTATGTCATGTTTTATTGAAGAACTAATATTTTTTTTTTTCTGGGCAATATAGAATTGAACCTTTAAGTAAAGAAAATCCAATCCTTCTTCTGCCTATTGTCTGCCATTGATTCTAAATTTTAAGATTTTTAATTCTGAAGGTATTGAGTTTTAATTTATAGATATCTCTTTTAAGTTGGACCCATTCAATCAAAGATTCTTGACTCTTTATTTTCAAGATTTTAAGAATTATTATACTTCTAATTCCTGGTCATCATAATCATTTGCTATTTTTCTTCATTGCTTTTGGAAATTGATTTTGATGCTTGAAAATGATTGACCAGTAAACTCAGTCACTAACTTCAAGTGCTGGGAATTGTTTGAGTAAAACTTAGTTTGTGGTAATGTGCATTATTTTCAAAAATGGGATTGGAATGCTTAATGAATTTGGGTTATACTAAAAGTTTATTACCTTGTGGTTGTGACTTTTGATTTTATTTAGTGGGAAGTATCTAAGTTGAGGAGAACAAGTATTTTTGGTTGTGGAAAAGTCATCCCCATGTTATTTTCATAAATCCAATGATCCTCTGCTCTACAATTCAATCCCCAATCAGGTATCAGGTATGATTACTGAATTTTCTGTTTAATTATAGTATTATTCTTTATTTCTAAATGTTGATTATTAATCTTCCTCTGGACATTTCAGTGCTCAGATAATGTAGATATTAAAAGAGATCTAATAGTTGGATGATACTTCATTGAAAAATTTCTCATCCTGTGTAGCAGGAATTTTTTATATGTTTTGGTCGAAGTCTCATTGTGAATTTGACTCAAGTTTTTCTTTTGTTGGTCATGGAGCTAGATTTTGAGACTCTCTTGTAGCTCAATATATATGGCCACATAGTGTTTATTGTTTAGCATGAAAGAAAACTGAAAGATTGAAAGAGTTAAGGGAGAAGATTTAGGGGCTGAAACTTGTAATCCTCTGTTTGTATTACAGTGAAATCTTTTGAGTAATGGCGTAGTCTTTACGTGGAACCACTATGTGTGCTCACTTTGCTACTGTGTTTCTTGATTCGTAGTGCTGGTCCGAAAACAAAAAATATTGAACAGGAACCAAACTTTTCTAGGGCTTTGTATTTTAGTTGTGACCTGATTATCAACAATATGAGTTAATAAAATTTCATCTTATGAAACAATATAAGATAAATTATATACAGGAGTACAGGACCATTGTGATAAAAATAATAGTTGTAGACCATAGTGGCCAAAACAATGCAGAGGAGTTGCTTATGTATATACAATATACATACACACGCATTATTACATGTATAGGAAGTTTAATACTACTAACTAATGAAGGAAAATAGTTAAGACCTTTTATTTTTGTTCTTTGAATTTGTAGTGACTAGGTCAGAAGATTTTTACTTGTTTTTCCATATCAGAATATTGGTCAGTCTATGAATATGTGTGTGTGTGGCAGAGGATTAGACACATTGATTATGATTCTATAAAGATTTAAGTACACATCCAACCCAGCAACAACCATTGGTTCTCCCTTTTAATGGTTGTCCTAATGAGTCTTATTGAGATTGTATGATTAGCCACAACAACTTTTTCAAACAAATCCTGAAAAATGTTCTTCCACTCAAATTTCGTTATTCATTTTATTTTCCTGTCAGTTTTCATGAATTATATTCTCAACTGTCCTTTTTCATTTTCATTTTTCTGTCATATATATGAATTGCATACCAGATTCCATCATTCATACTCACAAGTATGGTTTAGAAGATATCGAATGGATCAACTGTCAATTAGGACTTTCACCACAATAAAATTGAACCTCAAACTTACCCAAAAAATTAATGAACTCTTCCAATTCCATTCACATAGGTGATATAGTAGCAATCTGTCCCTTTAGCTATATTTGATTAATTTTCTTAATTGTGAGAATGGGTGGTAGAGGGTGTGTGGAAGTTTAAAAAATTTTAAATCACTATTTTGCCACTTCTGTATCTAGTTAAGAAGCAGGAACATGGGTATTGCATGCCTATGAAAGGTACTTGTCTCATAGGCATCTGTATACTGAATCTATTACTTTAGTTCTGTTAATTTGGAATTGTGCACTTAGAAGTTGTTATTTCTGCCTTCTTATTGTTTGTCACGCCCCAATTTTCCTAGGACTCCGAAACCCGAGCCTAAGAACTAAGAGAGTAAATGCGGAAGTAAAAAGAAACGAGAACAAATGACTTTCAATCATCAAACACCCACAAAAGGGTAAAAATATCATTTCACCCCTAAAATATGTCAAGAGGATCACTCGGGATCGAAATAGGAGCAAAACGAAACAAACGGTATCTTAAATGGACCGTTTAAGCACCCGTGCCCATCCAAGGGTAAAATGATCATCACAAGGATAAAGTAGCGATTTCAAGGTATAAATATAAGGTTTGGACCTAAAAGAAGTAATAGGAACAAACGGAACTGAATTTGAAGGTACGAGGCGGAAACTACAACATTTTGAGAAAACGGCCGTCGTGAGGTGCCGAGGCTCAAAACGTACCGTCACCTTCAAACGACCATTGCACCCTCAAAAACGACTCAAATGAGGTGATTCAAAATCCCAAAATCAATAGCTTTAAGTAAGCTTTCTAAAAAGCTAAAGAATACCTCCAACTGACACCAATAGCTCGAGATATGAGCAAAATAGTAGAACAGAGTTTAACCACCCAGTCGACTGGCTAGTGACCCAGCTGACTGGTTGAGTGACCCAGTCAACTGGCTAATGACCCATTCGACTGGATGAGACAGAGACCTCAAAGTTTTGAAAAAAATTCCTCCGTTTCACCCAGTCGACTGCCCAAAAGGGGCCAGTCGACTGCCATGACTAGAAAACCTCAAAATTGACTCACATACAGCCCCAAACCCTTAAAAACTTGCACGAAATATCTCAACTGGTCCTTGAGACTTTAGAAATGAGGAAAAATCCCCTAACTCGGAAATGAGAAGAAAAATGGTTATTTTCATCAAAGACGCTTCTTAAAAATCCGTAAAAATAACTGTCTTGCCCCCGGTCTCCGTTTTAACGACCACCGGTTTGTAAAGATCAAAATCTTCTTAAAATGAGTTTAAAATCGTTTCTAAAACAAGAAATTTTATCGGGGCCACAGGGGTAGGCGAAAACGGGTTTTTCCATTCAAATCGAAAATGGTTAGTTTGAAAACCTAGAAAAACGTCGTTTTCGGCCAAACACTTAATACTCACATTTCATGGAAAATAATCTAGTTCACATTCACAACTCCAAATGAAAGGATTTTATAATGGCATTAAAGCGCTCTAAGGCGAAACATGTTATAATTTGTTCAAATACACCTTTGCACAATCCGGCACCGAAGTGCACCAAAAGAATAAAATCCCCACGCATAGCGCTCCAAGGGATGTACATAGGCAAGAACACCTCGACTAACATGCTAGCCGGATCAAAATAAAATAGTTTTACAAGTTTGATTTACATGGGCAAAAGGAACATATTGATACATGTTTATCGACTTAATGCCCAACAAAATATAGTATAGTCCGCCTCCCATGCACAAAAGGGCAGACATACAGCCGCACGTCCACGGAGAGACTATGGAACCCTCCCAACGGGATCTTCACCTGAAAAATATATAAGGCGTGGGGTGAGCTCACTAGCCCAGTAGAGGAAGCGTCATTGCCTCCATCTCGGTAGTCCGAGTGGTTCAACCCAACCAAGATTCATGCCACTAACCCTAGGTCGGTCTCTTATTCCACATGACTCTCACGTCAATCCGGAACCCCATCGAACCCAACAAATAAGTTTTCCCCAACATGCTCACAACACAATTTTCCATAATTATAGCATGCTTCCATATTAATATCATAATCACATATATATGATAGTTAAAGTGCAATATGACTCAACACACCCCATATTACACGCTTGCCCAATATAGGTTAACGAATACATACCCTACTCATTTATAATGAGAAAGAGTACTGCACCGATCCTTCCCAAATGATTTTGAAACTTCTCACTTCAACAAGGAATGCGGTTTGCACGAGACGACCCGTGCCTAAAGATTCGTATAACGAATGTACGAGACGACCCGCGACTTGGAGAATGAGATGACTCACCCTATACCCCATTCCCGGCTCATTACTTCCGTAGGTTGGGAACACCCCTTAACCAGTTATTGCGACGATTCGACACAAGACTACGTACATATACGAATACATAACCCGTATAAACCTACACCCATGCTTTTGACACTACATGGTGTACCCCAAAATGCATGAAGGTTCTTAATCATAACCACATGCCATCACAATGCATGCTTCTATCAAATAACATTATATTGGATTCAATTTATCATAAGGCTTATAATTTAACATTTGTTAAGCAATAAACCACAACATGGATTTATATCATAAAATCATGTTCTCAAAGGCCTAAATCATAGCCTATGCTATCAAGACTAACTCGCATATATATATATATATATATATATACGGCATATATACACATAGACGCACACACCCTCATACAAAGACGAACACAAATCGTTTTTCCCTTACCCCAATTCCAAGCAAGAACACCAAGAACGAGTAAAGGCTTCTAAGAGTGAGCCGAATCAACCCAACACCCTCCAAAGCCAACAATAAGCTCAATTTAACCGGTAGCTAAGCTTCAATAGATTCTTAAGCAAGAGTTATAGACAAGTCAACCCCATAATCAAAAATTGAAGACAAGAACTCAAGAATATAAGTTAGGGTTTGAAACTAGAACTTCCGAAGGAGGAGAAATCACTTACCAAGCTTTGGCTCAAAAGGAAGCTTAGAGTACCAATAACAACTTTCATGCACAAACCTCCTTCAAATTCCCATCAAAAGGAAGAGAGAATTTCACAACTTGAAGAAGAAGGAGTGAAGTGAGGGAGAGCTAGAGAGAAAAGTATGAGAGAAGATAGAGATTTTTGGTGAATGAGAGAAATGTCTTGCAAATGAGAGAAATACACAAGTGTAGAGATTTCCCACTCACCATTCTCACCATCCAAGGGTCCAAAATAAAGGTGGAGAAAAAGGAAATGAATCTAAGGGCTAGGAATAAGTCTTGCCAAGTGGAAGACTTATTACACAACTCACAAAACTCATTAATTTGCCAAACAAGGCCTTATCATTCAAGGGCTTAAAATAAATATGGGAATCAATAAACCATCCAATGGTTGAGAAAAAATCTTGCCAAGTGGAAGACCAACAATAATGGATTATTCCATTTAAGTGCCAACCAAACAAGGCCTTATGATCCAAGGGTCTAAAACAAAGATGGGAGAATGAGATCAAGGGCTAGGAATGAGACACCACACGAAAAGTGGAAATGACCAAATTCCTCCAAAGTTAGGATTAATTACAAGAGTGTCATCAAGCCTCTCAATTACCCTTCTACCCCTTGTCATCCCCTGTAATTACCAACATGCCACTCATGCCCTAATTCTTACCCAAAATCTCTACACTTTCCACTAATTGCTCAAAATGTGAAATTACTCATTTACCCCTCGGTCATTTCTTTCCCGAAATCATTTTCAATAATTTTCATTATTTTCAAAATGAAAATTTAACATGCAACTTACAATTTATATCACATACAACATGTAAGGCATGTTAAAACACATAAACACATTAAGCACATAATCACATAAACACTTAATTGTTTAAACAATTTTTTTTTAATTAACACGTAAAAATACCGGACGTTACATTGTTGCCCTTGTTTGTCTTATATTATTCATGTTAAGCATAGAAAACAACATACAGGTTCTGTTAGAAGATATTCGTAGAGGTGGTTTTATCAGTATAATATGAATCTCTGTTAGGCTAGAAATCAATGTATTTTTCGTCCATGATTTGGTTATTTATGTTTTTGTTAGTTAACTAAAAGTTAGTTTTAAACATGGATCGGATACACTGTAGAGCTTTAATACATTATACCTTTCAGTTTCTCAGTATTTTGTTCTTTTACATGCAATGAGGTTTATATATCTCTCTCTATGTTCAGGGTACTAAGGCCACCATGCAATTTGCAACAAGCTGTGGAAATCTCATCACCAGTACAGGGCCAAGAAATACTATGGAATTTTCACATGCAATTGTGGATAAGCTATTTGGGCGCAAAAAGGCACTTGGGCATTTATTTTCTAGTTAGTTTATGCAATACTCTATAATATATTGGAATGGTTGATTTACAATCAGTTTATTGTAAAGAAGTCTTCTTTTATTGTAATAGATTGGTGTTAAATAAATATTTTTGGTGTTAAATAAAATTTCTTTAAGTGCAATATCTGCATACCTCTCATGGATTGAAAAAAAAAAAAATACACCTATAGTGGCAGACAAAACTGTTGTTATAGACAGAAAATTATTGTTGAAGAATAATTAAGTCCCATTATTTTCTTTTTAGTAGTTACATAAGTTTGACCTATCATATATGATTATTTTTTATTTCTTTAGTATATGCATTTTGAAATACCAATTAGAGTCACACTTTTAGATCTTAAGTATAGGTATAGATTAGAGATAATAAATAATAAATAAATACAAAAAGTATACATGAGTATAAATCAAAAATAAGTTTATAACGGTTATTAGTTTATATAATTGGTCTTTGGATCGGGATCGTAGAATAGTAAGTATGATCGTAAGATTCTACCACATTATTATAAAATAAGATCAAATTAACTTTTTAATCAATGATATCTCTATAATAAAATAAAAATACATAATCCCAAAGTCTATTTTAAAAATATTACAAAGACAATATAATCTTAATTACATTCTCTTATTAATCTTAAAAATATTTATTAAAGGCTACAAATAATCAAAGATAATATGAGTTACAACTTTTAAAGTACCCTAATTGAACCCCCAAGGTGTTATGATAGTCATGGAAACCATTATAATTAAAAAATTCTTTTAACAAGTACTAAATACTAAAATAAAACAGAAAAACTTAAATATAACAACTCTACTTTCAATTGTAGCATCAGTAATACTAATTGCAGAAAACAAAGTTAAATAGTTAACTGTTATGTATCTAGCAAAAATAGATGTCAAATGCAGCATCTCTACAACTAAATGTAGCACATGTACCCCATATCCAAATATACTTATGAATCTTAGTTTTAAGGCAAATCTATATGAAATATATTTCCAAATAGCATCCCAAACATGTTTGAAAAAACAAAAAGTAAAAAACTTTCTCTCCTCAAAAAGTTTGTATAAAACCATAAATGGATAAACCACAAGTTTGAAGGTAAGATAGGGTAACTCTATCAATTCCATATCTTAGCATTTATTTTAGGGATTTAACAACTGCAACATTGCTACAACCACTTATGGCACAATAACTACCAAATGCAACATCGTTATTTTCATAAATGTCCTGAATTATATCCTAATTGAACCCCCAAGGTATAAGGATGTCATGGAAACCATTATAATTAAAAAAACACTTTTAACAAGCACTAAATACTACCCTAAAATATAAAAACTTAAATGTAGCAACTCTACTTCCAATTGTAGCATCAGTAAAACCAAATGCCAAAAACAAAGTAAAACAGTTGATTGTTATTTATGTAGCAAAATAGATGTCAAATGCAGCATCTCTACATCCAAATATACTTATGAATCTTAGTTTCGAGGCAAATCTATATGAAATATATTTCCAAATAGCATCCCAAACATGTTTGAAGAAACAAAAATTAAAAAACTTTCTTTCCTCAAAAAGTATGTACAAAACTCTAAATGGATAAACCACAAGTTTGGAGGTAAGATAGGATAACCCTATCAATACCCCATCTTAGTTTTTATTTTAGGGATTCAAACACTGCAACATTGCTTTAACCAAATGAAACATTGCTACAACCAAATGGAACATTTCTTTAACCAAATGCAGCATCGTTATGTTTTTAAATGTCCTGAATTATACCCTAATTGAACTCCTAAGGTGTAAGGATATTCATGGAAACCATTATTGTCACGCCCCGATATTTCTCAGGTTCCGAAATGGGTCCGAGAAACGAGAGAAATGACGAAGTGCGGAATAAATAAACAAAACCGAACAAAAACGGTTTCCGTTTTCGCCTACTCCCATGACCTCAACTAAAACTTTGGGCTTTAGAAAATGATTTTGAGTGGTTTGAAAAGATTTTGGCACTTTAAAAGTCGGTGGGGTGTTAAAACGGAAATCGGGAGTAAAACGATCATTTTATCGCAAATTTTTATGAAACAAAACATTTCTAAGCTTATTAGCGTAATATTGAATCAGTCTATAGGGGTTGAATTTAGTTTTTCAAAAGTTGAAATATGGCAAAATGTTGGGTTTTTTGGTGGTTGCTACAATAATCACTATAGTTGGTCGCACCTTGCTGCCCAGCACGCGCGATATTTTTCAAAACCTCATATCTAGAGCTACGGAGCTCGGATCGAGGCAATTTTTGTTGCGTTGGAAAGCTGACATATTCAAATTGTATTTAATCTTTTGAATCACTCGAGTTAACATAGTTTGGAGTGAGTTACGTTCATTTGAAAGTGATAGTATATTTTAAACTTTTCATGTGGCAACTTTTTTTTCGAAATTCATATTTTTCGGCTCGCTTAACGGAATTCATTTTCATTTCTTTCTATGGGCTTATTAGAGCCTCATTTATCATATATATCTTCATTTTTTGAGTGATGGTCCAAGCGCCTCGGTTTTGGAGCCCGAACT
This sequence comes from Cornus suecica, assembly GCA_963922005.1. NCBI lineage: Eukaryota > Viridiplantae > Streptophyta > Magnoliopsida > Cornales > Cornaceae > Cornus > Cornus suecica. Next base: position 23,285,354 of record OY998242.1, read on the forward strand.
CGTGTTTTACCCGTTTTTGTTCGATTTTGTTTAATTATTCCATACTTCGTCATTTCCCTCGTTTCTCAGACCTGTTTCTGAACTCAAGGAATATCGAGGCATGACAATTATAATAAAAAAATCCCTGTTAATAGTATATTTTAATTATAGTTCTTTGAATATAATTTGTTGGACATGGGATATCAATAATTTCGCATTCATTATAATTCGATGTTACTCGTTATAATATTACTTATAAATTACATATATAATATTTCTAATTTTTAACTCTAGTTATTTGTGTGTTATATTCAAAGTTTGTGTGCACTTACATTTTATAACATGCATAAATTGTATAATATATCACGTAATTATTTACAATTACGAGTATATATTACGGATGTTATACATAACTATACATATATAAATTTATTTTATAAAATAATCAACAATTTATTATTATTTTTTTTTGGAAATTCGGATACCCATAAATTCTATACCCATCACAATAAATTTGTTGGAAGCATGATATTAATAATCTGAAATTCGTCACAATTCAAAGACCTATTATATGTAATATGATTTTTATTATATAATGATTGGAATCTTTATGGACTATCTTACTAAGTAACCATATACTATGTTACTCGTTATAATATTACTTATAAAATTATATATATAACATTTCTAATTTTTAACACAAGTTAGTTGTATGTTATATTCAAAGTTTGTGTACACTTACACTTTATAGCATGCATAAATTGTATAATATATCACGTACTTATTTACAATTACGAGTATATATTATGGGTGTTATGTATAACTATACATGTATAATTTTATTTTATAAAATAATCAACCGTTTATTATTATTTGTTTTCGGAAATTCGGATACCCATAAATTACTATATCCATCACAATAAATTTGTTGGAAGCATGATGATATCAATAATCTCAAATTCGTCACAATCCGAAGACCTATTATATGTAATATGATTTTTATTATATAATGATTGAAATCTTTATGAACTATAACCATATATAATATTTACTTGTTATAATATTACTTATAAAATTACATATATAATATTTCTATTTTTTAACTCCAGTTAGTTGTGTGTTATATTCAAAGTTTGTGTGTATTTACACTTTATAACATGCATAAATTGTATAATATATCACGTACATATTTATAATTATGAGTATATTACGGGTGTTATGCATAATTATACATATATAAATTTATTTTATAAAATAATCAACAGTTTATTATTATTATTTTTTGGAAATTAGGATACCCATATATTACTATACCTATCACAATAAATTTGTTGGAAGCATAGTATCAATAATATCACATCCGTCACAATCCGAAGATCTATTATATATAATCTAATTTTTATTATATAATGATTGAAATCTTTATGGAACTATCTTACTAAGTAACCATAGACTATGCTATTCATTATAATATTACTTATAAAATTACATATATAATATTTCTAATTTTTAACACAAGTTAGTTGAGTGTTTATATTCAAAGTTTGTGTACACTTACACTTTATAGCATGCATAAATTGTATAGTATACCACGTACTTATTTTAAAACTACGAGTATATTATGTGCGTTATGCATAATTATACATATATAATTTTATTTTATAAAATAATTAACAGTTTATTATTTTATTTTTTTGAAAATTCGGATACCCATAAATTACTATACTCATCACAATAAATTTGTTGGAAGCGTGATATCAATAATTTTACATTTGTCACAATCCGAAGACCTATTATATGTAATATGATTTTTATTATATAATGATTGAAATATTTATGGACTATCTTACTAAGTATCATAGATTATGTTACTCATTATAATATTACTTATAAAATTACATATATAATATTTCTAATTTTTAACTCCAGTTAGTTGTGTGTTATATTCAAAGTTTGTGTGCACTTACACTTTATAGTACGCATAAACTGTATAATATATCAATGACTTATGTACAAATATGAGTATATTACGGGTGTTATGCATAATTTAATATAGGGTAAATTATAATTTCACCCACTCTACATAGGACATATTACAACTTGACCCCCTCTAGATTGGATAATTACACTCACACCCCTTCTAGATTGGTTTTTTTGTAACAGTTTCCCCCCTCTATCATTATTCCAGCAAGGTCAACGCTGGTAAATCCAATTTTTGGATGGGAAATTACTATGTTAGCCTTGACTTAGTGAGATTTCAGTTTTGCCCCCTCTAGTTTGTTTGTGAATTGACACAATTGCCCTTTATGTTATAAATCATATATATGCACACAAATGGAAAATCCCAAATTTTTTAAAATCCCCAAAATTGGCTGAATGAAAATCGCAGTCCCCATTTTTTTTATATTAATAAATTCAACAGGGAATCAAAATCCCTAAATTTTTAAATCAATAAATTCAATTATTTACAATTACGAGTTAAAAATTAGAAATATTATATATGTAATTTTATAAGTAATATTATAACGAGTTCCATCGGATTATGATGAATGCGAAATTATTGATATCCCGTGTCCAACAAGTTGTATTCAAAGGACTATAATTAAAATGTACTATTAACAGGGTTTTTTAATTATAATTGCCACGCCCCGATATTCCTCAAGTTCCGAAACGAGTCCGAGAAACTAGGGAAATGACGAAGTGCGGAAGAATTGAACAAAACCGAACAAAAAATAAGTAAAACACGAGTTCGAGCGCCAAAACCGTGGAGCTTGGACCACCACTCAAAAACTGAAGATATATATGATAAAGGAGGCTTTAAGAAGCCCATAGAAAGAAACGGAAATGAATTCCGGTAAGCGAGCCGAAAAATATGAATTTCGGAAAAACATTCGCAACATGAAAAGTTTAAAATATACTATCACTTTAAAACGAACATAACTCACTAAAAAATATGCTAACTCGAGTGATTCAAAATCCTAAATACAATTTCAAGATGTTAGTTTTCCAACGCAACAAAAATTGCCTCGATCCGAGCTCCGTAGCTCCAGATACGAGGTTTTGAACAATGTCACGTGTGCGGGGCAGAAAGGTGCGACCCGCTACTGTGATTATTAATTTATTGTAGCAACCACCAAAAAACCCAACATTCTGCCATTTTTCGACTTTTGAAAAACTATATTAAACCCTTATAGACTGATTCAATTTTACACCAATAAGCTTAGAAATGTTTCGTTTCGTAAAAAATTGCGATAAAATGACTGTTTTACCCCCGATTTACAATTGAAAGTAGATTTGTTGCATTTAAGTTTTTATATTTTATTTTAGTATTTAGTACTTGTTAAAAGAGTTTTTTAATTATAATGGTTTCCATTAATATCCTTACACCTTGGGGGTTCAATTATGTTATAATTCAGGACATTTAAAAACATAACGATGTTGTATTTGGCTGTAGCAATGTTGCATTTGGTTAAAGCAATGCTGCAGTGGTTGAATCCCTAAAATAGGGTATTGATAGGGATACCATATTTTACCTCCAAACTTATGGTTTATCCATTTAGGGTTTTGTACAAATTTTTTGAGGAGAGAAAGTTTTTTAATTTTTGTTTTTTCAAACATGTTTGGGATGCTATTGGAAATATATTTCATATAAATTTGCCTTAAAAGGGTAAGGGGCATAAAACACCCCTATAGTTTTGTCAATGGGCACTAAACCCCCTACATGTTTAAACAGGTCCCTAAAGTTTCAATTCTGATCAAAAAGATATTTAACATTAAAATGAAAAAATAAACGGTTAATATATAAAATTCAAAAAATACATATAAAGTTCTAAAAAACTATATAAAATCATAAACAAATATATAAAATTTGGAAAATTAAATAAAATTCAAAAATAAATAATATATAATTCGAAAAATACATATAAAATTTGAAACAAATATATAAATTTCAAATATATATATAATTCGAAACAATATATAAAATTCTAAAAATATGTAAATTTTAAAATATATATATAAATTTCGAAAACTAATATAAATTTTGGAATATATATATATAATTCAAAAAAATATATAAAATTCAATAGAAATATACAATTTGAAAAAAATATATAAATTTGAAAAACATATATAAATTTCAAAAATTTATATAAAATTTAGAAAAAATATATAAAATATATATATATTTCTGCTTAAATGTTTTTTTGGTGTACTGTACTTTGGTTACTTGATATTTTTATAGTTCTATTTGCATCACTATTTCCCTAGTACCAACTTGTTTTTTTCCCATTTTGTACTACGGAACACAAAATAATTCTTTGCCTAGTATACTGTATTTTTCATTTTAATATGATATTTTCAAAAAATATTTTTTTTCAAAAATTTTATATTTTTTGAAATTTATATATATTTTTTGAAATTATATTTTTATGTCTTTTTTTATTATTTTTTACTAATTTTATATGTTTTTTTCAATTTTATATATTTTTTTTAATTTTATAATTTTTTTCGAAATTTAATATATATTTGTTTCGAATTTTATATGTTTTTTTATTGAATTTTATATTTATTTTCCAATATTATAAATTTTTTAAAAATTTAATATATATTTGTTTCGAATTATATATGTTTTTTTTTAAATTTATATTTACTTTTGAATTTATAATTTTTTTGAATTATAAATATATATTTGTTTTTATATATTGTTTTCAAATTTTAAATACTTTTTACGAATTTTATATATGTTTTTCGAATTTTATATTTATTTTTGAATTTTATAATTTATTTTGAATGGAAATTTTATATACTTTTTATGAATTTTATATGTTTTTTATAAGTTTATATTTATTTTCAAATTTTAAATTTTTTTTCAAAATTGAATATATATATTTTAAAATTTAATATATTGTTTTCAAATTTAATATTTTTTTTACGAATTTTATATGTTTTTTTTCGAATTTTATATTTATTTTATAAAAAAAAATTCAAAATTTATATATTTGTTTCGAAATTTAAATGTTTGAAAGATTTTAAAATACTTTAAATGGACAAAAAGGTCTTTCTATTATTTTAAAAGGGGTAATAATGGCATTTCATAGGTCATGTGAGATACACATGACCTACTAACGGCCATTTTTAACGACGAACTAATGGCAGGGGGGGTATTGGGGCCATTTTCAAATCTTTTGAGGACTCTTCTGCCAAAAATAAAAGTCAGGGGTGTTTAGCTCTCATTTTCCAAAACTATAAGAGTGTTTTAAGTCCTTTACCCGCCTTAAAACTAAGATTCTAAAGTATATTTGGATATGAGTATAGGTGCTACATTTTGATGTAGAGATGTTGCATTTGACATATATTTTGCTACATATATTACAATCAATTGTTTTACTTTGTTTGATGCAATTGGTATTATTGATGCTACAATTAGAAGTAGAGTTGTTGCATTTAAGTTTTTATATTTTATTTTAATTTTTAGTATTTGTTAAAAGAGTTTTTTTTAATTATAATGGTTTCCATGAATATCCTTACACCTTGGGGGTTCAATTAGATTATAATTCAAGACATTTAAAAACATAGCGATGTTGGATTTGGTTAAAGTAATGTTGCAGTGGTTGAATCCCTAAAATAAAAGCTAAGATAGGGTTACCTCCAAACTTGTGGTTTATTCATTTAGTGTTTTGTACAAACTTTTTGAGGAGGGAAGGTTTTTTAATTTTTGTTTTTTCAAACATGTTTAAGATGATATTTAGAAATATATTTCATATAGATTTTCCTTAAACGGGTAAAGGGCATAAAACACCCCTATAGTTTGGCCAATGGGCATTAAACCCGCTACATATTCAAACAGGTCCCTATAGTTTTGTAAATGGGGTAACTCGCGAAAAGGGTAATCCGCGAGGATTGGCTTATTTTGGGAGATTGACCCAAGAATTTATTTATTTGGGAAACTGATCCAAATAAAGGTTTATTTGGGAAAATGGCTCAAATAAGATTTGTACGCGAGAGCTTGCATTATACAGAGGGAGGTATTGTCACACCCCTAAGATTCCCGAAACTCAATTCTAGAGAATCAGCGAATCTCCAAGGGATGACGCTAGTCAAGCGACTACTAGAGTCAACAATAACAAAGAAGTACATGGAATAACAATAAGAATATACTCCATGCCAACCCGAATACTAAAAACACAAGAGTATCCTCAGATACCAACAGACACGCTCCTAAATCCCTAAGACTCCCGAACTGGGACATCCAAGGAATCCAAGATGTGATCCTTAATACGAATGACCAACTAAGACATCATTAACCAAGAAAACACATGGGTTAATGATAGAAATGGTATATTCCATACCCAAATGACTAATAAAATTAAGCAGCGGAATCTAACGAAAATCCGGCAGAGTTCCGTTTGTAAATGGAACATCCGGACAACAACCACAACACAAGAACCTGCCAATAGCAATTCAATAATCACAATGGCTTCCAAGCCCCACATTCATCAATCCTACTAGGGCTGAGATAATGGAAAGAAACCAAAACCCCTCCAAACCCTCTAATAATCAACAAAGCCACAAATGCTCGAATAAGATACAGTAAAGCACCTAGCTGTGCAGAATAGATACAATAACCATCAGAAAGAATAAATACAAGAACTAAAGAATACATCAACAGGGATATGCCAACAAACTGGCTCCCAAAAGAAAATACATAACAATCCCATAACAATGGGTAGAGAAACTGAAAGTGGATACCTATCGTCCCCAAACCCAGTCGTGTTGCAACCGTAACCGCATCACCCAACGCAACTCCAAAACCTGTAACAAGGAAACAAAAGAAAGCTGTCGTTGCACTGCATCCTGCTCATAGCCGTATAATTCCTGCAACCTGGCGTGGAATACCAGGGGGCGAATGAAATTCCCCTGTGAGCAAATAAGCTCAGTGGGAAAAGATATCCTAACTACCACATCCTCTGATAGTTTAGGTAAAGCTAAACCGTCTAATAAGATATAAATATAGCCCAACTAGTCCCATCCACGCAAACCCAAGTCAACACGCTCATATACTATCGTAAACGAGTATACATAAGTATATAGGGAATATATATATATATATATATATATATAAATACACAACATGAGTCTCTAAAACTCGTACTCCAAGTACCCAACACCAGTAGTCTACACTACTCTCACCAACGTACACTAGGTACACGATACTAAGGTCCAGTCTAACAAATCACCAATTACTCACAACACAATTCAGAAGATCCAACCGAGGAGATCACACTCACCTCTAATATCCACAAGGAAACAAAATCCAGCAATAGTACCAAGGAAGGCTCAAATCCTACACCCCGATAACACAGGAAGGAAAATACCCACGTCCTTGCGTACTAACACAATCATCATCAATATATATGTATATAACAAACCTCATTCCATTTCTAGAGAAAATACACCTCTCAAGTACTGGGTCACTTCAATTATATCACTTCCTCAATACCATGAATCACATCACCACATTAACCTCATAACACTATCATCAATGGGTCAATCACATCACTAACACTCTCACTGTAGGTGAGGAAAACCACACAATCAAGTCACTATGAGTAGACGAACTCAACTCACGAGAACGACCACCTAAAGGTCACCAAAACAAGGCAAAGGGAAGGAATTCCCAATGCTAACCAACAGCTAACCAAGACAACAACGTCAAGGTTAAGAATACCCGAACAAGGAAGAACGCCACAAGTGAACAAGGAAACCAAAAACGAATGGCCGAGAGTGGGAGTAATAAAAAGATGAATCCCAGAGATTCAATAGTTTTTAAGAAAAAGGTTTTCAAACTCGAACCAATCCATTCGGTATCCATGCCCCTAACGTAAGAAAAACTCCTATCACCTAGGTGGTGACATCAACAACCAAGAAGAAGTGAGAGGCAACACTATATGTGTGCACTAAACAACGCCAAGCCTCGTAACCGAGACTTAGAATGATCCGAAGAAAAGGAGAAACAGGAAATCCCCTTTCAAAACACTACAGGTCGAGATTTTAAGAAGGAAGTCTCAAAATCTCAGAATCATCAAGACAAGTAATAAAAATAGTTTTCTTTTTGGAAACCACACATTAAAAATGACCGTCTTGCCCCCGGTCTCCGTCAGTTGCCATCACTAGCTTTTACAAGTTGAAAATCATCTCAAAGAAGATCTCAAGATCATTTTATAAGTATTAAAACTTTTCATTTCTACGGGGGTAGGCGAAAACGGGTTTTTCCTTTTAAATACAAAGAGTTTATTTTAAAACTTAGAAAACACCGTTTTCGAAATGACAGTCAATAAGAGAAAACACAACTCTATAGAATCAAATGACAACACCAGGAAAAGGTTCGGCACCACGCTGTAACCGACAACTCAAGGAATAACATACAAGTCAACGACCATGTACTAGTGTACAAAACACAGTACAAGAAATGCTTAGGGGAATGAACTAAGCACTATAAACCACGCTACAGTACCCTAAGTACTTAATAGAACTCACCTCAACCATAACCTCTTATCTCCCAATCAAAATCTCAGTTACAATTGATAACATATTCCTCAAAAGTGAAAGGCACCTAAAGGTCCATACTACAACTCACAATCTCATCACCCGCCTTCTCGAAGGCCCCAAATCATAACTGATACTAAAATCAATCTCGGATCTCAAATCTCTAACAAGTCACACAGCCAACCAAAATCACCAAACTACTAACCACAGTCACAAGACTGCTAACCACGATCACAAGGCTACTAACCATAATCACAAGGCTACTAACCACAATTACAAAACTATTAACCACATTCTCTAAGGCATTACTCCACATCAACTCAACCTCAATTCTACAATCCATCTCTAACTTCAACTAACCACAAAAGTCGCCAGACCAATATACTTAACCACCCCTACGGGCACAAAAGTATACAACACAAGTATAAGGATATACGCCTCGTTTATACTTTAATAATTACTGCTTTTAATTTCCGTTTTCACATTTATCACTTTCAACTGAGCATTTTATAAAATGAATTCATTTTGCATATTCATAATTAATCATGCTCCAACATATATATATACATATCAATAAATCACATGATGATATGCAACGCACCGTACTCACAGACCGCCTGTAGTACACACACACAAAAACACACCCTACCAAAGGGTCCTGGATCATTCTCCACCATTCCCCTAAGTCTGCAGCTCACTAGGGAATGTGGACTCATCGAACCGTTCTTCCCAAGTGCTTTTGACACTTCACACTTTTAACCAAGGAAGACGTCCACCCACGGCCCAGCCGTGTCACATAGGGCCTTGGACTATGTGTCCTCCCCCTATCGTCTCAGTTTCTCAGAAGATTAGTTCCGCGGGAAGCGAGAAGCACCCCCTGGCCAGTTGTTTCGACGATCCAAACACAAACGTCTACTCGTGCCCCACGCACAAAGGAAGTAGACCACACCAAATGAATCTCTCTGCAAATGGTGAAATCATGCAATACATGCACCAACACCCATGTCTCACAATACATGGTGTACACAAATAAATCATGTCCAACATAAATATGTCATGCATCATATTTATGAAAATACTCACATGGTAATATATAAATCTCATAATCTCTGTACATGCTTTTAAAAATATATTAAAGCATTTAAATCATATGAAAATAATTTCATATACCATTCATGTTCTCCAAAAATATATTTTATTTAATTCTTTAGAAAATATTTCATTTTCAATTAACATGCCTTTTTAAAATAATTTAAACAATTATTTCACGTATACCAGAAGGATCCTAGCATATCGTCTAAGCTTTTCGAATCTCTAATAACCCATTTAAATTCGTAAGGATTTCTAAGCCGTCCATTCTTATTTAATTTAAATAAGAATATTATTTAATCATATAGGAATAATTTAATAAATTTTCTTAAATTAATTCCTAAGTCCCATCTTGATCCTAAACAATTTATATATATTTAAACTAGCAATTTAATATATCTATAATAAATTAAATAAGGGTTTTGCACCCCTAAACTACTTCAATAATGCGGAGTGAGAAATATAATTTCCCACCTAATTATACGTTACCGAACAATCCGAAACAGCACAGTACCGGCGCCCGAATATGAAGTCCGCCGACCAAAATCGTCCAAAAACTATTTTGAATATATCGAAATGTCCGTCTCGACAACCTATACGATATATACGAAGCCCATTAATAATCGGTTAATTAATTGGGTTAAATCTAAAATACCCCAAACGAAAACTATAACCTATAAATGCGATTTCCGGGCAAATCATTCAACATAAAATCACGAAATTAATATATGACGAATACTACGTTGGTACGAAACTACTCACCGAAAATCGGCTCAAACCGATCACCGGAAGGTTGCCGGAAAATTGGCCGAAGCCCAGCCGGACACGCCCCTGCTCACGCGCGTCACTGCACTGACTGCCGCCTTGCGCCACCACCTGCACCACCACCTGTGTGCCTCACCGACGCCGCCAGCACCGCCACCGTCCACCGCCGTCGCCCGCTCCAGGTCGCCGACCCTAGCTCCAGCCGCAGCTGCTGCTGCGGCAACCTGTTGTTTGGCTGCCCCTCCTTCACGACCAACTCTCTCTCTCTCGCCTGACCGGCGATCATGGAGGATGGAGGCGTGTGGGAGTGGCTGCTGCTGCAGAGGAGAAGGAGAGGAGGAGATGTAGTCGTGTGGAGAAGAAGAAATGTCCAGGTCTGTATGTACATATCATATATATATGACCTAATTGCGAAAGCAACCCTCAAAACTTCCATAATTGTGAAATGACCCCACTTCAATATATATATAATTAAATATATATATATATATATATATATATATATATATATACAGTAAACCCCAATAATTATCGGGAACGCCCAAACATAATTTCGTAAGCCCGAAATAATAACGAGACATCCAATTAATTATATCGGGGTAGAAACCCAAATGTCAGAACACTTAACAAGTCCGATCCAATTAAAATGCGTCGTCATTCAATCGAAACACTAATCATTAAACGTCGAATAAACTAACGTCGAAACGAGACCGTGTAGTCGATAATAAGAATTCGCGTAGTCGTCTAGGAGAAACCGTAAAGTCATCCAGTCGACTTTAAAACTAAACGCGAAAAATTTATAGGTATCAAATACCAAGAATAAATAATACGTCATGAACAAGTGACGTTATTACCGAAATTAAATTATAAATAATTTCAGTAAAAAGGATAATTACACGGGGTGTTACAGGTATGAGGGACTGATGTGTTTATAGCTCGCATCTGAACTCATAACCTTATATGTTGCTCGCGTAGGAAGTATTATTCGGAAATCTGGGGAAATGCTTGGGATATGTAAATAGTGGGTCGCGACCTTATTTACACTGTTTTAAGCAAAAGTACGTTAGAGAGGCTGGTAGTACTCAGGGTCATGAAAAATGTATGCATGCAAAAGGTCATAACCCAGGAAAACTATAGCATCATGGTTCCTTGGCTAAGGAAAAATCATATCCGCAATGAAACGGTGCGAATCACAGGGCATGGGGTACAGTATGATCCGCGCAAGGGATTACGCGAATTGGTATCGCGTAGTCGAGGTCGCGAGATGATACTGTACAGGGTATTTATGGCGCGGATTGGTATTTCAGAATCCATGTCGCGAGACAGGGCTGACGTGGCAAAGACAATCCCTGAGGATTTACTTGACACTTACGTCTATAAATAGAGGAGCTAGAGCACACTTGAAGGGGGACTTTTTGGAGACTAAGGGAGAGAAATTTCTAGAGAGAGAAAGTATTTCGCAATCATTTGCAACTGTTATTTTCTCTTCCATTTCTCTTTCATTTCTTTGTAAAGCAAATAAAAAAAAAGCAATAAAAGCACAAGCACCATTATTTTCTTGACGATCTTGTGTGGAAACTATCTCTAAATCATTCATTTCATCGAACCCCTACAAGTTTCAATTCTGATAAAAACAATTCCCCTGCCGACATAACACCATTAAAAAAGAGATGAATTTACTTTGTTACCCCTCTATATTTAACATTAAAATGAAAAAATAAAAGGTTGATATATAAAATTTGAAACAAATATATAAAACTTGAAAACAATATATAAAATTTGAAAATATTATATAAAATTCGAAACAAATATATAAAATTTGAAAATATATATATAAAATTTGAAATACATATATAAAATTCAAAACAAATATATAAATTTGAAATATATATATAATTCGAAAACAATATATAAAATTCAAAAAATATATATAAATTTGAAATATATATACAAATTTTGAAAGAAAAATATAAATTTTGAAAACAAATATAAATTTAGTAAAATATATATAAAATTAGGGAAAAAATATAAAATTCAAAAGATATATATTAAAGCTCAAAACAAATATAAAATTTGAAAAAACATATAAATTTCGAAATATATATATAAATTTCAAAAAAATATATATAAATTTGAAAAAAGATATATATTTGAAACAAATATATATGTTTCTGCCTAAATATTGTTTTGGTTTATTGTACTTTGGTTATTTGCTTTTTTTATACTTTTATTTGCACAACCATTTGCCTAGTACCAACTTGTTTTTTTCCTATTTTGAACTATGGAATACAAAACAATTATTTGCCTAGTATACTATATTTTTCATTTTAATATGATATTTTCAAAATATTGTTTTTTCAAAATTTATATATTTTTTCAAAAAATATATATATTTTTTGAATTTATATTTTTATATGTTGTTTTGAATTTTTTATATATTTTTACGTAATTTATATGTTTTTTTAATTTCATATTTATTTTTGAATTTTATAATTTTTTTTGAAATTTAATATATATTTGTTTTGAATTTTATATGTTTTGTTTTTCATTTTATATTTATTTTTGAATTTTACAATTTTTTTTCAAAATTTAATATATATTTGTTTCGAATTTTATATGTTTTTTTCGAAATTCATATAGATATTTTGAATTTATATTTTTTTTCGAATTTTATATATATATTTTTCATTTTTATATATTATTTTTGAATTTTATATATTTTTCACAAATTTTATATGTGTTTTTTAATTTTATATTTATTTTCGAATTTTTTATTTTTTTTTTAAATTTTAATATATATATTTTTTCGAATTTTATATATAGTTTTTGAATTTTATATTTATTTTTCAAAATTTTGAAATTTATATGTTTGTTTCGAAATATATATATTTGTTTCAAAATTTAAATGTTTTTAAGATTTGAAAATACATTAAACGGACAAAAAGGTCTTTCTATTCTTGTAAAATGGGTAATAATGGCATTTCAGAGGTCATGTGAGATGCACATGACCAACTAATGGCCATTTTTAGTGGAAAACTAACGGCAGGGGAGTATTGAGCCCATTTTCAAATCTTTTGAGGACTTTTTTGCCCAAAATAAAATCAGGGGTGTTTAACGCCCATTTACGAAACTATAGGGGTGTTTTAAGCCCTTTACCTGCCTTACTAAGATTCATAAGTATATTTGGATAGGGGTATAGGTGTTACATTTGGATGTAGAGATGTTGCATTTGGCATATATTTTGCTACATATATTACAGTCAACTGTTTTACTTTATTTGCTGCAATTGGTATTACTGATGTTATAATTGGAAGTATAGTTGTTGCGTTTAAGTTTTTATATTTTATTTTAGTATTTAGTACTTGTTAGAAGAGTTTTTTTAATTATAATGGTTTTCATGAATATCCTTACACCTTAGGGGTTCAATTAGGTTTTAATTCAGGGCATTTAAAAACATAACAATGTTGCATTTGATTAAAACAATACTGCAGTGGTTGAATCCCTAAAATAAAAACTAAGATAGAGTATTGATAGGGTTACCCTATCTTACTTCCAAACTTGTGATTTATCCATTTAGGGTTTTATACAAACTTTTTGAGGAGAATTTTTTTTTTTAATTTTTGTTTTTTCAAGCATATTAGGGATGCTATTTGGAAATATATTTCATATAGATTTGTCTCAAAATTAAGATTCATAAGTATATTTGGATAGGGGGTATAGGTGCTACATTTTGATATAGAGATGTTGTATTTGGCATCTATTTTTCTACATACATAACAGTCAACTATTTTACTTTGTTTGCTGCAATTGATATTACCAATGCTACAATTGGAAGTAAAGTTGCTATATTTAAGTTTTTATATTTTAGGGTAGTATTTTGTACTTGTTAAATTGTTTTTTTAATTAATGGTTTCCATGAATATCCTTACACCTTGGGGTTCAATTAGGGTATAGGTGCTACATTTGGATGTAGAGATTCATATTTGCTACATATTGGACAGTCAACTGCTTTACTATTTGCTCGTTTGCTACAATTGGTATAAATATTGCTGCATATTGGACAAATTGGACAATCAACTGTTTTATTGGTGCAACCTGGTTTTAACTGTGTTAAGAAACTTCACGAACATATGTGTATCATTTGGTCATCAATATTTGTACATTCCACAGCCAATACTGGTAATACAATTTCAGTCCCATACCAATACAATTTCAGTCAAGCTTAAGATAAAATAAGCATTCTATTACATATTAAAAAACACAATATATTGTTCATTGTACAGAGTCCAAAAACTATGTTGTCATTCTATACAAAAAAAAAAATCACCCCACCCTTCATGTTAAACAAATTAGTTTGCCAAAATAAAATAGAGGAGTACATGTTGAAACACAGTCAATATAAACAACCATTACCACATGGTAAGGCAAACATACACAAATATTTTACAAACTCTGTTCATGTTAGATTCATACATAGTACCAACTTTTTTTACAGAACTAGACCTTGAGGCAAAGGTAACAAAATGCAACACATACCTTGCCTCCCAAAACATACCATTCATGCCAAAATTACAGTCTCCCAAATACATAAAGTTTCAATTGAGGAAAAGGAACACAAACATTAGTAGTAAATGGAACAACCCAAACACATACACGGTTGCTACCACCAATGACTTGACAAAAAAGATGAATGAGCTGAGTTGGGCAGATTGATGAGGTACTAGAGGTGGTATGGCTATTTCCTCTTCATCGTCGGTAATTGTATGTGGCGGAATCCACCATTGAAAGAATGGCCATTTACGACGACTGCATGAGAAAAATAACCTTCCAGAGTTCTCTATTGTCTCGAAAATATATATGGTTGTTTTTTCATCACATTCACATATACGATTTCTAAAGGACCCCTTCGAACCACATGAGATAAAGATGCTTAGGAGCTCATCCTCTGCAACTATTATATTAGTGATCAACTAATTAATCTATACTAATATATGATTTTGTAGTAATCATATATTCAATTTTATTCCAGATTTATTGCATAACTACCTAAAAACATAACTTCAAAAATCTTTAACACTAGCAAATAGATATGCATCACATGCAAATAAATATAGACTAGAACAATCACATATTAAATGCTACATGAATCAAATATATTAACTGACATACAGGATAGATTCCGTTGAGGCCAGGTTAACAAATATTTTTATACAACTGGACATTGGGGCTAGGGTAATAAGATGCAAGACATATAAGTGAGGAATAGGGGAAAAAAGGACAACCCAAAGGTATACATGTTTCCTATATATATGGACTAAACAAAGTTGAAAAAATAGAACACTAAAATTAAATTGAAAAAGTACCAACATTATAATTTATTAATAATAATACTAAATTTTGGTTATAAACCTCTCAACCCAAGTATAATCCGAATGGGATGGAGCCTAACCAAAAAGTGAAATCTTATTTGCATATGTTTTGGCAACTCCTACTGATTCAAAGTGAGATTAATATGGTCAATATCTCTACTTTGAATGTTCATTCATTTTCCTTTATATTTAACCAATAACTCCAAAATCTATACTAATATATGAGTTTGCAATAATAAACACCAAATAGATATGCATCATATGCAAAT
The DNA here is from genome assembly GCA_963922005.1 of Cornus suecica. Lineage (NCBI taxonomy): Eukaryota > Viridiplantae > Streptophyta > Magnoliopsida > Cornales > Cornaceae > Cornus > Cornus suecica. The sequence continues at coordinate 23,301,372 of OY998242.1, forward strand.
AAATACAGACTAGAACAATCACATATTAAATGCTACATAAATCATAAATATTAACTGACCTATATGATCGATTCCATTAAGGCAAAGGTAACAAATATATTCACACAACCGGACATTCAGGCTAGGGTAACAAGATGCAAGAAGTATAAGTGAGGAAAATGTAAAAAAATAACACTAACAAGGACAACCAAAAGATATACATACTTCCTATAATCATGGACTTTACAAATTAATTAAATGAGGCAAAGGTGAAACATTAGACTACACTATAACCAAAACATGAATAAAGAATGATAGAAATATAATGTTCATACGTCATATAAAGCTTTGGGAGATTGAAGAGTGATTTGGAGATTTTCTAAGGTTTCGACGAGCTTTGTGATGAAATACCCTTAATTACAATAATGAAAAGTCCTGAGGAAGATATGCACAATTGAAATTATACTGATTATAAGTTTAATTATTGTGAATTTACCATTCTGTCCTTTTACTTCATTTAGGTGTTTGGGCGGGAGCTTTTGGGGGGGGGGGGGGGGGGGGGGGGGGGGGGGGATATGCACAGTGTAAAAGTTTTGGGGGAACACTATTGTGTATATATATATATCTTTTTCTTTTTTTTTATTTTGTTGTCAAACAGCTGGTAACTACTTTTTTGCCACCTAAGCCACCACGTAGACGACTTGTGGATTGTCACTTTTACAATCCTAATAAGTTTGGGGAGAAGAAGCAACTCCTAGTTTTTTTTTAGAATTTATGAGATTAGGTTTGACATTTTTGTTTGTCTATACTAATCATGTTTCTTGTAATGTATTTTTCTAGATAATAGTATGGAATGAAAACAGGTTATATGAAAAAGAAAAAAAAATTTGTTGGTTGAAACGAATTAATCTTTATTTATAATAGTTTCAAGATAACTACTAAAAATGTTAATAGTTTCAAGGTTACTATTAAAAATATTAAATCCTCCCACAACAAGTTGAAACATATATAGATTCATTTCATCAACTTTCCACAATAACTGAATAACACAATTTCAACAAAACTCACTTTCATGTTTTTCCAACTAATCACTTCAAACATGATATACGATACACGTTTTAGTTTTCTCCAACTTCTCAATACCATCTTGAAACTATTTTGGCTTTGTTATTTTATAGTTGTTTCAACACTTGATAACCAGTAACATGATAATCTTATAATCAACACTAATGCAAAATAATCCACCACCCTCATGCAAATAATATAGCGCAGTTGTTGTGATTAATCTTGCTTGCATTCCAAAATGAGAAAGAGAACAATTATTGTACAAACTCACCTCATATATGTGGTCGGATATACATGTTAAATGCGTGCAAATAAGAAAGCATAACAAATGAAGCATCTCCAAAAATAAATCAACTGAAAAAAATAACAATCGGATTTTACATTAGCACGGTCTATGAACCCTTTTTTAGTGGTGTAAAGATTTAATTATTGAACAATTCTGTTTTGGTACTCCCAAACAATACATAAGTGAAATTTTCATGTCTCTTGTCACGCCCCAAATTTCCTAGGACTCCAAAACCCGAGCCTAAGAGCTAAGGGAGTGAATGCGGAATTAAAAAGAAACGATAACAATGACCTTTAGTCATCAAATACCCACAAAAGGGTGAAACTGTCATTTCACTCCTACAACATGACAAGAAGACCTCTCGGGATTGAGGTAGAAGCAAAACGAAACAAACGGTACCTTAAACGGACCGTTTAAGCATCCATGCCCACCCAAGGGTAAAATAGTCATCACAAGGATAAAGTAATGATTTCAAGGTATAAATACAAGGTTTGGACCTAAAGGAATTTATAGGAACAAACGGAACTGAATTTGAAGGTACGAAACGGAAACTACAACATTTTGAAGGAATAGGTCGTCATGAGGTGCCGAGGCTCAAAACGTACTGTCCGTTTCAAACGACCATTACGCCCTCAAAACGGACTCAAATTACGCGATTCAAAAGCCTAACATCAAGAGCCTTAAGTCAGCTTTTTAAAAAGCTAAAGATCACCTCAATCTGACATCTGTAGCTCCAGATATGACCGAAAGCGTGAAGGGGTGTCGAAACAGGATCGAACTAGAACATCCTGGGGAAAAATCAGTCGACTGACCAGGAAATCAGTCTACTGATTTGGGCAGTCAGTCGACTGACCAATAACCGTCATTTGACTGACCTGGACAGAAAATTTTGACGATTTGCCAGTCAACCGACAAGGGTCGTTGGTCGACAGAATCAGTCGACTGACCTCACCAGAACTTTTTACGGCTATTTGCCAGTCGACCGACAAGGGTCGTCAGTCGACCGACGAGGACCGTCAGTCGACTGGCCAATACCCATTAGTCGTCTGACCTCACCAGAACTTTTTACGGCTATTTGCCAGTCGACTGACATAGTTCCGTCAGTCGACTCACGGACCCGAAAATACTCAAATTGGTCCGAAAATCACTGTAACAACTACGTATACATGCCTATGCTTAATTATACCCTTGGTTAAGTCCCTACCCCAAATTATACTCATCAACCTTAATTTCTTAAATCAAAAACCCTCCTATAAGGTTTATTAAAGTTATCCGTCTTGCCCCCGGTTTCCGTTTTAAATATCGCCGGTCTTTAAGACTCAAAATCTTTGAAAAATGAGTTTAAGATCATTTTTGAAACAAGGAAGTTTACCGGACTACGGGGGTGGGCGAAAACGGGTTTTTCCATTCAAATCGAAAATGGTTAGTTTGAAAACCTAGAAAAACGCCGTTTTCGGCCAAACACCTAATACTCGCAAATCATCCAATTCACATTCATAACTCCAAGGAAAGGGATTTAATAATGACATTAAAGCGCTCTAAGGCGAAACATGTTATAATTTGTTCAAAATACACATGTATACAATCCGGCACCGAAGTGCACCAAAAGAATATAATCCCCGCGCATAGCGCTCCAAGGGACGTACATAGGCAATAACACCTCAGCTAACATGCTAGCCGGATCAAAATAACATGGTTTTACAAGTTTGGTTTACATGTGAAAATGAACATATTTATCGACCTAATGCCAAACAAAATACGTATGGTCCGCCTCCCACACACAAAAGGGCGGATATGTAGCCACATGTCCACGGAGAAACTACGGGACCCTCCCAACGGGATCATCACCTGAAAAATATATAAGGCGTGGGGTGAGCTCACTAGCCCAGTAGAGGAAGCGTCATTGCCTCCATCTCGGTAGTCCGAGTGGTTCAACCCAACCAAGGTTCATGCCACTAACCCTAGGTCGGTCTCTTGTCCCACATGGCTCTCACGCCAATCCGGAACCTCATCGAACCCAACATGCTCACAACATAATTTACCACAATTATAGCATGCTTCAACATCAACATCATAATCATACATATGGGATAGGTCAAGTGCAATATAACTCAACACACCCCATAATATGCGCTTGCCCAATATAGGTTAACGAATACATACCCCACTCATTCATAACGAGAAAGAGTACCTCACCGACCATTCCCAAGTGATTTTGAAACTTCTCACTTCAACAAGGAAAGTGGTTTGCACGAGACGACCCGTGCCCAAAGATTCGTATAACGAATGCACAAGACGACCCGCGACTTCGAGAATGAGACGACTCACCCTATACCCCATTCACGGCTCATTATTCCGTAGGATTGGAACACCCCCTGGCCAGTTGTTGCGACGATTCGACACAAGACTACGTACACATACGAATACATAATCCGTATAAACCCTACACCCATGCCTTTGACACTACATGGTGTACCCCAAAACGCATAAAGGTTCTTATCATAACCATATGCCATCACAATACATGCTTCTATCAAATAACATTATATTGCATTCAATTTATCACAAGGCTTAAAATTTAACATTTGTTAAGCAATTAATCACAACATAATTTATATCACAAATCATGTTCTCAAAGGCCTATTTCATAGTCTAAGCTATCAAAACCAACTTGCATATATATATACGGCATATATACACATAAACGCACACACCCTCATACAAAGACAAACACAAATCGTTTTTTCCCTACCTCAATTCCAAGCAAGAACACCAAGAACAAGCAAGGCCTCCAAGAGTGATTCGAATCCACCCAACCTCTTCCAAAGCCAACACTAAGCTCTACCCAACCAATAGCTAAGCTTCAATGGAGTCTTAAGCAAGAGCTATATATAGACAACTCCATATCAAAGATTGAATACAAGAATCCAATAATAGAAGCTAGGGTTTGAAACTAGAAATTCTAAAGGAGGAAGAATCACTTACCAAGCTTTGGCTCAAAAGGAAGCTTGGAGCACCACCATCAACTTTCATGCACAAACTTCCTTCAAATTCTCATCATAAGGAAGAGAGAATTTGACAACTTGAAGAAGAAGTAGTGAAGTGAGGGAGAGCTTAGAGAGAATCGTGTGAGAGAAGGTAGAGATATTTGTGGTGAATGAGAGAATATCTTGCAAATGAGAGAAACTCATAAGTGTAGAGATTTCCCACTCACCCTCTCACCATCCAAGGGTCCAAAATGAAGCTAGGAAAAAGGAAATGAATCCAAGGGCTAGAAATGAGTCTTGCCAAGTGGAAGACTTATGACACAACTCACAAAACTCATTATTTTGCCAAACAAGGCCTTATCATCCAAGGGCTTAGAATAAATATGGGAATTAACAAATCATCCAATGGTTGAGAAAAAGTCTTGTCAAGTGGAAGACCAAGAATAATGGATTATTCCATTTAAGTGCCAACGAAACAAGGCCTTATGATCCAAGGGTCTAAAACAAAGATGGGAGAATGAGATCAAGGGCTAGGAATGAGACAACACATGAAAGGTGTAAATGACCAAATTCATCCAAAGTTGGGATTAATTACAAGAGTGCCATCAAGACTCTTAAATACCCTTTTACCCTTTGCCATCCTCCTTAATTACCAAAATGCCACTCATGCCCTAATTCTCACCCAAAATCTCTACACTTTCCACTAAGTGCTCCAAATGTGAAATTACTCATTTACCCCTCGGTCATTTCTTTCCCGAAATCGTTCCCAATAATTTTCATTAATTTCAAAATAAAAATACAACATGTTACGTACAATTTTTATAACACGTACAACATGTAAGGCATACTAAAACAATTAAACACATTAAGCACATAAGCACATAATTGTTTAAATAATTTTTTTAAATTAACCCGTAAAAATACCGGACGTTACATCTCTAATTCATTATCATCATCTTTGAATGCCATCTTTTTCAAATATAAGAACAAGGGTAAACTTTGTAAAATCATACAAGAGAATCCTATTGTTTGAACACAACATTGCACATAAATCACAATATACAAATATTTTTGTCATGAATCACAATAAACTATATTTTAATCCCACCCATTACGACAAATACATTCTTATATTATATATGGAACGAGTTGGCTCAATTGAGAAGGCTTGGGGTTGGTACTTCAAGATGCATGGTGGGGTTTCAAATTGAATTCTCATTAGTTGTAATATTGTTTTTAGAGTCACAATTGCGGACATAATCCAATCTATACTTAATCAGTGTGTGAGGATGACTTTACACAATTTTCTTGAATTAGTCGGGATAAAATCCCAAACACCCCTCTTACGAAATAAAAAAAATATTTTCATATATTTGGAAATAGAAAATATTTGTGAGAGGGATCAAAAAACATTTATGAGATGGATTTATTAGGATACGTATTTCTCTATTCGCACAACCACATAGTCAGTATCATAATTGAAATTTACCATATCAAATCACAATTTCCTTCCCTCTACGGTTAAAAAGTATATATTCCCATATGTATCAATTATTAGGGATTCGCACCATGAACGCATATCTATTCAGAGGTGATAAGATGAAGTAGATTCAAAAAATGGTATACAGGGGGAGCTGAAATTATAATTTATAAAATTTTATTGAAGTGATCTAAAGTTATTGACAAAAATATATATATTATCCTTTCAATATATATATATATATATATATAATATTGACAAAAAAAAATTATATGACAGGTTGACCCTACACATAACTTAAATACCTATTGATGTGTACATTTTCGTTTCACATCTAAAATTTCAAACTTCTTATATACATTTCTTTTTGTAAAAAAATCAGTAAACCAGAAAATCCACCATAATTTCCTATCAACGCGATACTCGTTTTTCCTTCCCATTTTAATTTTCTCCAACTTCTCAAATAGATATGCATCACATGCAAATAAATACATACTAGAACAATCACATATTAAATTCTAACTAAATCACGTATATTAACTGACCTACAAATCGATTCCGTTGAGGCAAAAGTAACAAATATATTCATACAACCGGACATTCAGGCTAGGGTAACAAGATACAAGAAATATAAGTGAGGAAAAGGGAAAAAAATTACACTAATAAGGACAACCCAAAGATATACATACTTCCTATAACCATGGACTTTACAAATTAATTATATGAGGCAAAGGTAAAACAACAGACTACACTAAAATACATAACCAAACCATGAATATATAATCTATATATGCTTCATACCTGAGAGAAAGGTGTGGGAGATTGAGGAGCGATTTGGGGATTTTTCAAGGGTTTGAGCTCTCTTTGCGTGTTCAATAATGAAACTCCCAAAAAAAAAATTGAATTATACTGATTATTAAGTTTGACTTATTGTGTATTTACCAATCTATCCCTTGAAATTATTTCCATTAAGATCTGTTTGGGTGAGAGATTTTGGGGGGGAAGATATGCACAATGCCTAAGTTTGGGAGGAACACTGTTGTGTATATATAGATCCTTTTTTTTGGGGGGGGGGGGGGGGGGGGGGGGGCTCAACCAGCTGGGGTCCATTTGGGGACCACTTTTTTGCCACCTAAGCTACCACCTAGACGACTGATGACTGGTAGTGAGAAGTTGAATGGAGAGGATCCGAAATGTGTAACACTCCGTGTTATATTTTCTTTTTTCCTGAAATTAATTCTAATTTAATTTCGGTAATGACGTCACTTGTTCGTGACGTGTTATTTATTCTTGGTATTTCACGTGTAAATTTTTCGCGTTTACTTTTAAAGTCGACTGGATGCCTTTACGGTTTATCTTTGACGACTACGCGAGTTCTTGTTATCGACTACACGGTATCGTTTCGATGTTTAATGTTTAGTACTTCACTTGGGCGACGACACTTTTTAATTGATCGGGCTTGTTGAGGTGTTCCGACGTTTGGGTTCCTACCCCGGTGTAATTATTTCGGACTATTCTAGTTAATTGGTGTCCCGTGGAATTATCAGTTCGCGTTATCACACTTGGGAGTTGGTCCGTTATAATTTTTGATTTATTATGCCTATATAGATTATTGTAAATAATTATATAGATGTGGGGTTATTTTGTAATTTTGGATAATTGGAGGGTCAATAGTGCAATTTAGATATATATGTATATACACATGTATCTAATGAAGTGGGAAGACGTTGACCTAGCTTTATTCTCCTCTCTTCTTCACATGACCGCGGCTACACTCCTCCACATCCATCTTCATCATTGGTCGCCAGAGAGAAAGAGGGTTGTGGTTGGTGGATAGTCGTTCGCCGCAGCAGCAACGACGATTGGAGCAGGGTCGGTGCGACGACTTTCAGGGGTTGCGGCGATGTGCAGGGTTGGAAGCAACGACAGCGGCTCGGGTTGCTAGTGGTATTGACGACGAACAGGTGGTGGCTACTGGTGGGTCGCGCAGTGGCGACGCGCGGCAGAAGCGGAGCAGACCGGTTCAGCTGGAGCTTCGGGCGGCCAGTTCGGCGACTTACGGTGGTCCGATGATGACGATTTTTGTTGAGTAGCTTCGTCCCTACCTTGTGTTTATCATACTAAAGTTTCGTAATTTTACGTTGAACGGTTTGTCAGAAAATCGCGTTTATAGGTTATGATTTTTGTTTGGATTATTTTAGATTTACCCAAATTGATTAACCTATTGCTAATGGGTTTCGTATATATCGTATAGGTTGTCGAGGCGGACGTTTCGGTATTTTCAAAATATTTTTTGGGTGATTTTGGTCGGCGGGCTCCATATTCGGGCGCCTGTACTGTTCACGATAGGCCGTGTCGGGTGGTTCTGTAAGCGTATATTTAGGTGGGAAATTTTATTTCTCACTTCTGTATCGTTGACGTGGTTTGGGTGTGTAAACCCTTACTTATTTTAATATAGATATAATAAACTGTGAATTTAAATATCTATATTAGGTTAGAATCGAGGCGGGACATAGGAATTAATTTGAGAAATTAATCTATTTATTTTCCCGCTAAATTAAATAAATTCCTATTTGAATTGAGAGATAATAGGTGGCCTAGTAAACCCCTTACGAATTAAATGGGTTAGTAAACTTTTGTAAAAGTTAAACGTAAACTTAGACGTATTGCTAGGTTCCCCTTACGATACGTGGCTTATTTTCTTTAATTGTATTAAAAGCATGTTAAATGAAATTTAAATATTTTCCTAAAGAATTAAATAAAATGTTTTGTTTAAAACATGAACTTGTTTTCTCACGATTTAAATGTCTTTATCATATTTTTAAAAGCATGTTAAGGAGATTATTTTCATAAATATAATGCATTACATATTTATGTTGAAACATGATTTTATTATGGACACCATGTCGTGTGAGCACATGGGTGTTGGTGCATGTAGTGCACGGGTTTCACCTTTTGCAGAGAAAATTTAATTGGTGTGGTCTACTTCTTTTGTGCGTGGTGCACGAGTAGACATTTGTGTTTGGATCATCGTAACAACTGGCCAGGGGGTGTTGCACCCACATAAGTAAAAAGCCGAGAAATGCAGAGGTTAGGAGGAGGACTTGTCCAAATCTTATGTGCACGATTGGGTCGAGCAGGTAACGTCTTATTTGTTAAAGTGATAGAGAGAAAAATCACTTGGGAAGAATGGTACGATGAATCTACATTCCTTAGTGAGCCTGCAGTCTCAGGGGAATGGTAGAGAATGATCTGTCACCCTTGGGAAGGGTGTGTTTTTGTGTGCGTATCACAGGTGCTGTGTGAGTCACTTTACACTGCATACCATTTATGTGATATTATTACATATGATGTTGGAGCATGTTATTATGCATTGTTATTATTTGTGAATTTTGGAGCCTGTTAATTATGAATATTGTAAAATAAATTCATATTTTATAAAATGCTCAACTGGAAATGAATAATGTGAAAACATGAAATTAAATGAGGAAATTATTAAAGTATAAATGAAACGTGTATCTTTATACTTATATTATATACTTTTGTGCCCTTAGGGGAGATTAAGTATATAGGCGTAGTGACCTCTGTGGACAGTTAAGGTTAGTGATGGACATTAGAGTCGATGTTGAGTTGAGGCCTTGAGAAGGCGGGTGATAGTCTCGTGGTTTTGGTTGGATGCATATTACTGACCTTTGATGTTTCTTTCCCACTTAAAGGGAGGTATCTCTTATCGTACTATTGAGGCTTTGAGTGCGGTTAAACGAGGTTGTGATCGAACCTGTCTAGTTGAGTGGAAATGGTTTCTTGATTCTGTTAAGTATAAATTGTGAAATTGAGGTCATAATAAATTGGAAGATGTATTGATTGAGACTAGTTATTCCCATGCTATCGGCTACTAGTTTTCCTTTTTCATGACATTAGGGGGTTTGAGTGATTTTATTAAGTACTCGAGGTACTGTAGCTTGGCAGTCTTGTTTCTAGTGCTTAGTTCATTCTCCTAAGCATTTTTCTTATTGTACTTTGTATACTGTACATGTCTTTAACTTATCTGTCACTCTTTGAGTTATCGGTTACGGCGTGACGCCGAACCTCTTCCCCGTGGTGTCATTTGATGTTGTGGAGTTGGAAACGGATTGTTGTGTTCCGTGATTCCAACGTATTGTTCTTCCTTTATTGTTCTCTTGGACATTATAGGAATCCGTGGAGTTGTGTTCATTCTTATTTGGCTATTTTTTGAAAACGGTGTTTTCTAAGTCTTAAAATAAACTCTTTATATTTAAAAGGAAGAAGCCGTTTTCGCCTACCCCCGTAGAAATGAAAAGTTTTAGTACTTTATAAAATGATCTTAGGATCTTCTTTAAAAATATTTTTTACTTCTAAAAGCCGGTGATGGCGACTGACGGAGACCGGGGGCAAGACGGTCATTTTTACTGTGTGGTTTCTTAAAAGAAAACTATTTTATTACTTTTCTCGAGATTCTAAGGTTACGAAACTTCTTTCTCAAAAACCTCGACCTCGAGATCATTTCTAAATCTCGATTATGAGGCTTGATGTTGTTCAGTGCACACATATAGTGTTGTCTTTCACTTCTTATTGGTTGTTGATGTCACCACCTAGGTGATTGGAGTTTTTCGTATGTTCATGGATGCCGAATGGGTTGGTCCGAGTTTTAAAAAAAACATTTTTCTTAAAAACTATTGAATCTCTGGGATTCATCTTTTTATTACTTCCACTCTCGGCCATTCGCTTTTAGTTTCCTTGTTCGGGTGTTCTTAACCTTGACGTTGTTGTCATGGTTATATGTTGGTTTAGTATTGGGACTTCTTTTCCCTTTACTTTGGTTTCCTTGTTCGGGTGTTTTCACTAAACACTTGTGGTGTTCTTAACCTTGACATTGTTGTCTCGGTTATTTGTTGGCTTAACATTTGGAACTATTTTCCTTTGTTTTGTTTTGGTAACCCTTAGGTGGTCGTTCTTGTGAGTTGAGTTCGTGTACTCTTAGTGATTTGATTGGGTGGTTTTCCTCACCTACAGTGAGAGTGTTAGTGATTTGATAAATCCTATTGATGATAGTGTTATGAGGTCAATGTGATGATGTGATTTATGGTATTGATGAAGAGATGTGATTGAGGTGATCTAGTCCTGGAGGTATAGATTTTCTCTAGGAATGAGATGATGTTTCTTATATATATATATATATATATATATGTTGTACATATATATATATATGATGATTGTGTTAATACGGAAGGACGTGAGTGCTCTTCCTCCCGTGTTATTGGGGAGCAAGTTATGAGTATTTCTTGGTGCTAGTGATGAATTTTAATTCCTGTGGATATTAGAGGTGTGACACCCCCAAATTTCCATGCATAGGTTGGCCAGACCCATACACAGAAAACTAGGAGCATCGGTAATTGATAACATAAGCACAAAAGAGAAGACATAAAATCAAAATATAATAATAACAACAATAACAAAATAAGGATACAACTTATACATGAAGAAGACCACCCCCAATACATCCTTAAATAAAATAAGTCACACACAGTATAACTTGGAAATCCCATAAACATGGACCCCTAGAAACACACTTATAAGAAATACAACATATGACATTTATCGGATCCTACCCTGGAGTGGAAGGAAAATATGATAGAACCGGACAGATAGATATGAAGTCCTCAACCCTGCTGGTGAAACTGCCGAGGACCTGAAACAACAAAAATGTGGGTTAAACCCACGAGCAAGTACAACTCTACATGATCCCAAGCAGAGTACCAAAATCCATCCCCTTTCCTAGTGACACCTAATCCCAAAATTATATTATAAAATAATATATTTAACTATAACTATAGTCACTAATATGCCACCATTTAATATAATTATGTTTATAAATTTCTTACATTAATCTGATTTTTCCATACAACATCCATGCCCTACCATAACCACGTACCAGACAACTCACCCATGTCCCGTGGTACTAGTTAGACTGCAGTAATAGTCAGCCTCCTTGTGGTTCCTTATAAATTTCCAAAACATAATCATTTAATTTAAATCTTATGATTTTACGAATTTAATAATTCACTCGCAATATTTATTCGGGAACGTATAACAATTTATAAGGTTGAGCCTGGGGGGTCTAGGGGGAGCGGCGCGACCATTACTTGAGTGCCCCCCTGGCGGGGTCTGGGGCAGCGCCCCAGTGCCAAAGTATACGGTATTTTATATGGTCAAAACTATTCATTTATACGGTCAAAAATACATAATCAAGTATAATTCGTGATACACATAATAACAATATAAATCAATGTCTAGAGTCTGATAACAAAGAAAATAGAGAAAAACAATTACATAAATATGCGATATTTTTCTAATAACAGTTTTGAAATTTTTGTCAACATTGAAACCTAAAATATTTATGTATTCAGATATTTATACTAAGTTCCAATCATATACACATCATCAGAATCATACCAACCAGACACATGACCACAAATCCATACATGTATAGCTACACATGGTAAAAACAAATTTGTACGTATAGCTAGACATAAACATAGTCTCATGCATATATCAATATATCACCACAAATCTCTATGTATATACAAGATCTATACATATAAATCATGGATCTGTACATATATGTATAACCAGAATATAAATTATCATATATATATATGAATATATATATACTCTAACAAATTTGTACATATATGTCTATATAAGTCTATTAATCTCTACATATATGCAAGATCTGTACATATGATCATGGATCTATACATATACATATAAACAGAATATATATCATCACATAAATAAACATGAATATGAACATACTCTAACAAATCTATACATATATGCCTATATAGATCCACAAATCTCTACATGTATACAAGATCTATATATATACTTACGGATCTATGCATATATGTATAAACAGAATATACAAGTCACATAAATAAACATGAATATGAATATACTATAACAGATCTATACATATATGCCTATATAGATCCACGAATCTCTATATATATACAAGATCTATATATATACTTACGGATCTATACATATATGTATAAACAGAATATATAAAAGTCATATATGAACATGCTTTATACATACCTATACATATATGAAAAATACTATCTAGCAGATTATAGATGCAGAAAGTAAAAGCTACGAAATTTCAGTGCAAAGAGGAAGAGTAGAACATATGTCTTGCCTGTAATGTAGAGCTGAATCCACCACAAGTACAGATCCAAACCAATTATAAGCTCTCAACCTCTCAACCCTCACAATTTCGGGTATAATTGATGAAGAAGAAGAAGTAGTAGAAGAAATGAGACGGGGGCTAGATATGAAGTTAAGGATGCTTATATAGAAGATGTTAGGGTTAGGGAAATGTCCAAATTATCCTTATGTTATGCATAAATCACCAAACTGCCCAAACACTAATGACAACCTTGCCCCCCTTTAGATCACAAAATTTTATTATAACCTACTAGACTTAAAAAGACTAAGATAACCTTATTCAATAATTTAAACACCCAATATGCCATCCAAAATAATTAATGAAATAAATATCCATTAAATCGGGGTATTACAAGAGGTGAGTGTGTTTTCCCTCTATTTGGATCTTCTGGTTAGCGTGGTGAGCATTGGATGATTTGTTAGATTGGACCTGGGTGTCGTGTACTTAGGGTACGTTGGTGAGAGTAGTGTAGACTACCGGTGTTGGTACTTGGAGTACGAGTCTTAGTCGTACCTTATAGGCTCATGTTGTGTATTTATATATATATATATATATATATATATATATATATTTTTCTCATATACTTATGTAAGGTAGTATATTAGTGCGTGCCTTGGGTTTTTCGTGGCTGGGTTACGTTGTGGGCTAAATATTTTATTAGATAGTTTAGCATCTCCTAAACTGCCAAAGGATGTGGTAGTTAGAGTATCTTTTCCCACTGAGCTTATTTGCTCACAAGGGTATTTCATCGCCCCCTGGTATTCCACGCCAGGTTGCAGGAAATATTACAGCTATGGGCAGGTTGCGGTGCAACGATAATTTTCTTTTGTTTTCCTTGTTACAGATTTTGGGAGTTGCGCAGGGTGATGCGGTTACGGTTGCAGCGCGACTGGTTTGGGGACGATAGTTATATTATGTCAGTTTCTTTACCCATTTTGTATGGGATTGTCATTTATTTCTTTTGGGAGTCAGTCTGTTGGCATATCCCTATTGGTGTATTCTTTATTTTCTGTATTTATCATTTCAGGATGTTATTGTATCTATTCGGCACTGCCATGTGCATTTCTATATTTTTATTCGAGCATTTGTGGCTCTGTTGATTATAGAGGGTTGTGTAGGGGTTTTGGTTTCTTTCCACTACCTCGGCCCTAGTAGGATTGATGAATGTTGGGCCGGTGAGCCATCGTTATTATCGAACTGTTATTGGCAGGTTATTCTATTGTGGTTGGGTGTCCGGATGTTCCATTTATAAATGGAACTCTGCCGGATTTTCGTTAAATTCCGCTGTTTTGTTTTATCATTCATTGGGTATGAAATATACCATTTTATCATTATTCCATATGTTTTCATGGTTAATGATATCTTAGTTGGTCATTCGTATTAAGGATCACATCCTGGATTCCTTGGATGTCCCGGTTCGAGAGTCTTAGGAATTTAGGGACGTGTCAGTTGGTATCTGAGGATACTATTGAGTTTCTAATATCCGTTTGGGCATGGAGTATATTTTTCATTGTTATTCCATGTATTTCCTTGTTATTGTTGACTCTAGTGGTTGTTTGACTAACGTCATCCCTTGGAAATTCGCTGATTATTTATATTAGAGTTTCGGGGATTTTAGGGGCGTGACCGCATGGTATCAGAGCATTTTTACCCTTTTATGGGTGTTTGATGATTGAAAATCATTGGTTCTCATTTCTTTTTACTTCCGTATTCACTCCCTTAGCTCTTAGGCTCAGTTCCGGAATCCTAAAAAATTTGGGGCACCACAAAATGAAAGTCAAAGTTCAGTTTGTCGGGGAGGTTTCTGACTGTTTGGGTGATGGGAAAAGTGATGCGAAAAGGCTAGAAAATATTATAAGAACACCACTAGAGTCATGGACCTTATAGGTTGATCTGCTCTATTTTAAGTATATAAATATTTTGGGATCTCTTTTATTCATACTATAATGAGACCACATTTACATGTCCTTTCCTCTTTTGCCTATACATGACTTTTACGATACTCTATACCAAATTATATGTCCACTTTGGGAATCTAATGATGATTTTTATTGATATAATAGTGAATGAAAAATCAATTTTATCCTTGGTTTCACTAAGTAATGTGATGTTTGTAATTTAGATATTTTATAATTTGAATGATTGAAAGGTAAATGGATAAATTGACCAAATAAAGTGACATTTTTCTTATTTTGGAATAGATTGAATAGTAAATGTGGACACTTAAATTGAGATGAATGGAATATATATACAGTATATATATAATAAATTATTTTTTTTTGTTCAATGGTGAATAAATGAAGCAATTACCACCCAATGATTATTGTAACAGTTTTTTTGTTTGTTTTATATATATATATATATATATATATAATCGATGAATAAGATATCATTTATCTATTTGTATATATGCACAATTTTTGAATTATTTAACCAATTCCTAAGTTATATTTTCATTAATTATTGATTTCTTGTAATTAAAGTCAAACATAACTAACTTTTTTTATTAAGTTATTTTTTATCAGTTTCTTTTGTCTAAATAATTAGATATTTACCTTAATCTATGGATGAATTGCATTAAACACTTTTGACTTGTAAATTTTTTCACTCAACTCCTTTTTTCTGAGAAAAATAAGAAGAAAATTTGACAAAAAATTTCCTAATTATTCAAGAGGGTTACTTTGGATTAAGATTACTAAAATCCTTACCAATGAGATTATCTTTCTTTTATCTAAGTGTTGATTATAGTATTTTACCTTAATTTATGAATGAATTGCATTAAACTCTTTTGACTAGTAAATTTTAGCATTCAATACCTTTTTAGAAAAAAAATTGACCAATTTTTCCTAATTATACTAGAGGGTTACTTTAAATTAATATTACTAAAATATTAACCAATGAGATTTAATGCAAAAAAAAACCGATTAGGTCTCATTGTTCAATTTAGCAGAATCCATGCCATAATGATTTACTAGTTCATTTATGTAAATGTAACTAAATTTTCTTTTTCTTGAATAAGATATGAAAATCAAAACAAGTTGGTTAAAGTGAGAAAGACCAGTCAAAAAGAAGAAGTAAAAATTGGAACAGAAATATCATTTGATTCATCGATCCTCAAAATAAGAAAGTAAAAATCCATCGTAGTAGCGAAGGAGTTGCGCTTTTAGGCCAACTTCATTTCTTGGAAGGCGATATCGAGAAGGACTACATAGGGCAGGACCCTCAGATTGTAGAACCAGAGGAAGAATTCTCGGAAGAAACTACGGTGGCCGAGAAGAAAACACAAAGGTACATGGTGATCAAAGCCAAGCTAAATCCTCGTGAGTATGAATTATATCGATTTCGTATAGAGCAAGTGTTATGCATGGGTCATGAAATTAGTTAGGCAAAACCTCGAATACCTTAACAAAAAAATTTATTATTTTTTAATGCAAAATATTGCAAGTCAAGGTATTTTATTTTACTTTTTATTTTAGTGTCATTTGTCCTAAATTTTGGTTTTAATTTTTGTTGAAATATACATATGGACAAGGAATGGTTTTTCACAATTGGCATCTTGAAATTTAAGATACAGTATATTGTCAAAATTATACCATATGATTTTCAGAATTTGAGTGTCCTACTTGATCTCCACATAAAAAAAAAAAAGAAAAAAAAAAAGAGAGCGTTGTAGAATCCATAAATAGAAGTTGAATCTCAAACTGGTATTTTGATAAAAGGCCACCATCTGAAAGTAATAATAAAATTGTGAAAAAAGAAGTTTTAAATCAGTATATAATAATAATAATACATTAGACATGTAATTACAAATTTAAAATATAGAATGACCCACCAATATTAATGATCAAGTGGTAGAAGGTAAAGTAATTGTCGAACCTGCCCAAGTAAATGTATATTTAATTCATTTGCTCTGGAAAAATAACTGCAGTACCTGTGCACCACCTATCAAAAATGGAGATTTTCCAGTGGGGTGGTCCATCTACCATCCAATTCAATTTTCCTTTATTCGAATTTTTCGTGGCGGCGGCGCTCATCCATTTCCTTTATCGTTTAATAGATGAGTTGAGTTTGAATATTCGAGAGCTTAATTTATTGAGCTCGTGAAAGTATCTTTTAAGAATAGTTAAATTATTTCAGAAACATAGAGGAGAAATGTATTTGAATTGAATAAACTGCGAAGTGAGTTGTTGAAAATTATTAGTGTTCAATTCGTTAAGATTATAATTAGACTCGAACTCATTTGTTGAGCATATAAGTTAAACCCGACCACGTTTTTTAGATTCGTTAAATAAATAACCCGAACTTGAACATCCGGAGGTCAGCTCAATTAGATTCATTTGTGCCCTAGGTGAAATTTCAAGAACCCGGTTTAGGTGGAAGAGGGGATCCAACTAATTACTAATTTCTAAAATACAATAATTCAACTCATAATAACTCAAGGGATAGGATTTGTGCTTTGGATTAGGTTGTTTTGATATGGGTCAAATAAAATTAAGGACAATACTTAGGTCATGTCCCTTGAGGACCAAGTTCCTTCTTTCTATTGGTATGATCCAATACAAGTTGGATACGTGGTCATAATTTTTTTTAAAAAAAAGTTTGAAATAAAATCAATAAATACACAAATCAAGATCAATTTCATTTAAAAAAATTATGGCCACATGTCCAATTTGTATTGGGTCATACCAATAAAAAATACGAACTTAGTTCTCATAGGGCATGACCTAAGTATTGTCCTAAAATTAATTGACAGTTGGTTATAGGCCTTGGTGAGCAGACTAATTGGCTTTGATGGACGGGCTGGGCCGGGACTTATTTTTTATTTCCAATTTTTTTTTATTAATTATTTTCTGCTAACTATAAAACCACACTTTTTGAGTAACAAATACCACTAGATTTAAGTTTACTGTTAAAATATAGTTCTCTAAAACTAGTCTTGCACTACAGTTTCATACCACTACATACTTGTTGAATTTACCAACCACAAAAATTGCATTATTTTACTGATTTTTTCCCTTGTCCAAGTTTCAGTTGCATAAAACGTTACTGTTTTAAAGGGTTTGTTTGGTACGGGGTACGTTTGAATTGCTTCTTAATTGGAATGCTATAATATCACTATTTTACAACAGAGATACAGTTTGACGGCTTGTGCTATACTTTGAACATTTGTGAAATATTCGTAACAAAAGCACAATTTTCAGAAGTCATTTTTTCATACTTTTTGATATTTGAGTTTCGTACATTACAAATTTAAAAAAGAAAAGGGTAAAGGCAAGGAAATCCCCCAAACTATTGAGTTTTTGCAAGAAATCCCCTTAATCTAAACCCCCCAAATTATTTAAAACATGCACTTTACCCCCTATCTGTAATATGAAAATATACCTCCATCCCCTACTATTTTACTAATTACACTTTCACCCTTTATTACAATATATATATATATATATATATATATTAGCCAAAAACCAATCTACTTTTTAAGTTAAAACATGTTTAGCCAGGTCTGTTTGTTTTGTACAATAACGTGTATAATTGAATTATTTCAGTAAAATATGAACACACCATGTGATATTTTTGTACAGTTTAATTCAATACTGTAACTAAAATATACTTTGGTCAAATTTAAAATAAATTAAAATTTATTTATCAAATATAATTTTAATTTTAACTAAAAACACTCAACAACAAAAATGTTTTATTTGTCTTGACTAAAAGTAAAGCGCTTCCAAGCGCGCTAAGAGTACACATTTGTTTTCTTTAAGCTTATATATACATGTTATTTGTATACTTTAATGCCTAATCTAATTTTTTTTCCCTATTTTATTGAAGTCATAGATGACAATATATAATAGAGACCAATCTCTATCAATTTTTCAAAAGCACAAAACTGTTTTCTATAATTACAAATCAACTATGCGTAAATGTGTTTCTTTTAGTTTTCCTAATTTTATTTTTAAGCGCGACAAGTGTAGACACAAATTTTTTTATTTTTTTTTCCACTTTGCATGATAAAAAAATAATAGTGCACACATTTAAAAACTATAAGTAGCAAAAAAGTTTCAAAACTATTTAAATGATTGTATTTGTTGTAATTTAATCATAAATTAAATGGTTGGATGAAAAATATTTAGGCCCTGTTTGGTAGGCTGTCTGGTTCCACCTGGTCTGGTCTGGTCTTTGTTTTTAGGGACCAGATCATGTTTGTTTGGACTTGGTCTCAAAATTTGGAACCAGACCAAATGAGACCAAATTGAACCAAAGAGAGTGTTTTTGGAACCAGATTTTTTGATGGTTCAACCTGGTCTGGTCGGGTCTTATTAAAAAAATATATTTATAAATAATTAAAAATGAATAAATAATAATAATAAATTAATAATAATAATAAAAAATTAAATAAAACATATTTTAAAAATAAAATATAAATAATAAATAATAAATAATAAACAAAATGAATTAAATAATACCTAATAATAATAAAAAATGAATATAATAATAATAAATAAATATAATAATAAATAAATGAATAAATAATAAAATATATTTATAAATAATTAAAAATGAATAATTAATAATATAAATAATAAATTAAATAAAACATAATAACAATAAAAAATGAATACAATAATAATAAATAAATATAATAATAAAAATGGATTAAATAATAAATAATAATAATAAAAAAAAATTAATAAAATAAATAATAAATTACATAAAAAATATTTAAAAATATAATAAAAATAATAAATAATAAACAAAATGAAATAAATAATAATAAAAAATAAATATAATAAAAAATAAAAAATAAAAAATAGATATAATAAAAAATAAATATAATAATAAATAATAAGTAAATATAATAATAAATAAATACTTCATAATAATAATAAAAAACGAGTATAATAATAATAAATTAATATTAAATTAATAAAATATATTTTAAATAATTAAAAATGAATAAATAATTTATAAATTAAATGAATTAAATAAATAAATAGAATATATTTATAAATTAATAAATAATAATATAAATAATAATTTAATAATATAAATAATATTTTAATAATATAAATAATAATTTAATAATATAAATAATAAAATATATTATAAAATGAAGAAATAATAAATAAAGAAAGAAATAATACATAAATAAATAATATAATAAATAATAAATAAATAGTAAGACCAGACCGCTTATCAAACAGACTTTTAAGTTTAGGATCTAGATCAAATTAGATCAGACAAAATTAGACCGAACCGGACCAGAGCAGACCAAACCAGATCAGAAAGACGCCTACCAAACATGGCCTTAATTCCATTAATTTATTTAGGTGCTTTTTTCCTTTTAGAATTAAAAAAAATAAAAAAAAATAAAAAGCAAGAACATACCAAACCCTATAAAATGGGTCATTCTCGCGCTTCTGGGTTGTGAAGAAGACAGATGTTCCATTCCTCCACATTCCACAAGCTCTACATCATGGCACCCAAACCCCATCGCTTCCGTCAAAGTAATTTCTTTCTCCTTATATATAAATATATATAGATATATATCTGTGCGTGTCTATATATATATAATATCTACACGTACTTGTTATATCGATCTATCTGAATTTTAGGCCATTTCCACTCTCCGGAACTAGGAAATTTTCAAACCCTAATATTTTTGCCTCTCAGGTTGTTGTAACCGTCTACTATCTTGACAATGAATTTCAAACCCTAACATTGTTTATTTTGTTTCCCTGAAATAAAAAAAGTTGCAGATACTAGTCTTCAGAGCGCCGCGAAAAGGCCCAGAACAGTGTCCACCGAGTGTTCGATGAAAGACGCTTTCGGGAAATACGCAGACTACCTCAATCAGCTTGTTAGCTTTCTCATCCTTTTTTTTTTCTGACCCAATATGCTCTATAATGGTTTAATATTCAGTCTTCACTGCAATTCTGTGTAGAAAGCTCTGAAATGGGATGGGTTTTACTATATGTGTGTATATATATAGAGATATATGGTAAGTACTCAAATGGGTTTTTATCTTAGGGTTTCTTGACATTTCTGTGGTAACAATTTTTGCCCACATAGATTTTGACAATGTCCTGTTCATGGCTTAAGAGATTGCAGTTTAGCCCTTAGGAGTCCCCCTTTTTGTTCCTAGACTCGTCAGTAGTAATAGAAGTAAGGAATATGTATTGGTAAATACTCAAATCGAGTTACATGGATTCAACTGTATTTACATATATATAGATTGTTAAGTACTCGAGTAAATTCTAGTCTTATGGTTCAAGCGTCTGGTGAAAGGGCCTTGATTCTGTTTAATGCTTGCATACTGTGAAGAATATCTCAGTTTATTGACTTGGCAATATTCGCCTGTATGAGATTTGACAGTTTCCATTTATGGCTCATATTGCAGTTGACAATTAGATATCTGCTTTTTTATTCTTCCTTCCTGCAGTTAAAATGATTCATTCGGGGCTGGTAGATGTATGGGGTTAGTAACGGAAACTCGAATGGTTTTGAATGAGGTTTTAAACAATAATTTGACAAAAGATTATCCCAGTAGTTGAAATTCAATCTCAGAAGCTTTGATTTGGAGCTGTTTCAGAGGACCCAAATCAGAAATATAGGTGGACATCATAGTGTAGGTTGGATGTTTCCGTGAGCAGTAAGTAGCAGGTCGCGCCTTGCAAAGCTGGTGGCCGTGTATGCTCCAATGTCCTGTCATCAGAAGGATGGGCAAGCCGAAGCGGTGCACTTCTTGACGAATTTGACCTGTATGCACTTCAGCAGATAATACTGACCCTCCTTCCTTTCGACTAGTTAGCTTGAATCTTGATCGCTTTTTCCACTAATAATCTGCAAGTGAGGGAACATGTGCAAGGATGTAAGCCCAGTCAAACATGATTGTTCGAGGCGGGGCGGCCTACTAACTTTCGAATGGTGTTGGTCTGATGGATAATGAGTGTGCTAGATATATATATTATATATTGGTGAATAGTCAACTGGGTTTTAGTCTTAGGGTTTGTATGTAGCTAAGCTGCTAAGGGGCCTTAATTCCGTTTAAGGCTTGCAATGTGATAAAAATCTGTGTTTCTTTACATTTCAGTTCCAACACTCGTAGCGTATGTGAGATTTTGATAATGTCACATTTCGGCGATTGGAAGTCCCCCTTTCGTTAGTCCTATCTCCTGCAGTCAGAGTGATTCATTTGGGGCTAGCTGGTAGTTACAGAAGTGTCCTTAGAGGTCATCCAATGTGCACACAGTTTAGGTTTGGGCTGTTGGCATATTCATAAATATGCCGGTGTGTGTTTACCAAGACAGCATTTTCTAACCTTGCTGATTGGCGGTTTAATAGGATGAGTTGTAAGATACTGCTCAAAATGGGTAGAGTTGTAGAATTCTACATCCAAATAACACTTTGAACAGCGTGCAGTCAAGATCCCAACTTGCCATGTGAAGCCAACTCTTGGACTAAAATATTTTACTTCAGGATAGACTGAGAAGCTGGGACCATGTTTCAGACAGTAAAGATTATTGATTGACTTAAGGATTTTTTCGAAGCTAAATTACACACGTGCTTGGGGCTTTAAAATGCATCATATCACTATGATGTGAGAACATCGTCGTTGGGGACTAAATAGAAGAAAAAAAGATCCTTTTTTCCCTCCTTAATCGGTCTGCAGCTTGGAAATGTTGTTGGATTCTTGTTGCTTCTCCATGTTGATCTGAAAAGGTGCTATTCCCCTGTCGTTGCATTGGTTTCTACTTAAAAAGTTATTAGGAAAGAACAACAAAAAGGTTATACCTTTCTTATTCTACTGATCTGTTGAAGTTTCCACTCAGGTTGTTGATCACACAACCTATTTTCTAACAGAAGTACGGACTCATTTTATTTCATTAGTCAAGACTAGGAGTATCCTAAACATAAAGGCATGCTATGTCATGGTCGGGCAGCTTGTCTGATACAAGCTGTAATGTTTAGTAATGTCCTCTTTGTTTTGCTCTTTCCCTCCCTCCTAGGAGAAACTGAGCTTGTTACAGTTTATTTCAAATTGCTGATTGTGCAACACTATTCATAATTTTTATTAACATCAACCTAAATGGTGATGGCAAATGGGTGGGAGTGAGTGACCCTCGATATGACCCTATTTCATAGCTTCAACTGGTTTCTCATGGTTGGCCAATCCTCGACCTTGAGTAAATTGCCTCATTCCTCCCCTATTTTACCCCTTGTTTGGTGCATATGATCTACTTTGGGTCTATAATACCATGCTTTACTGATAAAAGCAAATTAAACTTCAGGACCTGATTTTAATTTTCACCAAAGCAAGTTCAAGTACTAACAAACACTCATCTATGTATTCTTTCCAGCAATTTGGTTAATCCATATTTCTAAAGGTATATATATACTTCCCAACAGATTAAGTAGAAAAAATCCTCAATACAGTTTCTTTCAATCTTTTGGTAGTGTGAAAATTAGAACTAAGAAACCATTAATTGAAATATCAATAGGAAGGGTACCATGTTTAGAGAGATTGTGAGGTGGTCTATAACGTGCAACAGGCCAATGATAGACCACATGATGTATAGTTGATGGAGAGATAGATGAGGATGGTAAACATTAAGAGGAAATGAGGATCCATAAAGAAGGGTTGGCAGGACATTTAATGCTTTATTTCATACCAAGTATTGAAAAGTAGACGGAAGGGAGTGTCCGAATCATGGATCAGGCCTTCATAGAAAAGGGACGGTGTCTTTCCTTCTTTGTTGAGGGAAGAGCAGAACAAGAGTTGACACTATCAATTGTTTGGTAAGAAGGAAGGGGAGGTAATATTTTGTATATATATATATATATATATATTGTTCTCATTATGTTCTTGGTACCTAAATTATACCAGTAATTTTTTTAATTATAATACGTGCAAAAGAATTGAATTGTGAAAGTTAATGGAATGGCTGTCCTTCTCCTCCCTTCTCCCTTCTGTCCAATTCTGGAGGGATGAAAATTAGTGGCTAGGAGGAATGACTCATCCCTCCATTCGTCATTTCCTTAGCTCTCCTTCCTGTCGAAGAATGATGACTTGTTTCATCCCTCGTCTCTTTTATCTCCCTCACCCTTTCTTTCTACCATATGAATCACATGTGCAGTGGCCATTAATCAAAAGCAATTCAAATGGGTGGGTAGGACGAGTTCCCCTAATCTGGAGTTTACCTAAAATAGGGTATGGGTAATTATTAAATTCCTTGGACCTGTCTTACTTGTGATAAAAGACTACTACAACATGTACAACTTGGGGTTTGGTGGGCAAGTTACTACGAAACTAAGTTGATTATGATTCTTTAGACTAAGCTGGAGTCAAAAGGGCAGCGAGACATCCATAATACAGATAGTTGTAAGTAGTGTATGCAGATGGAAGTATATCATGCTAATTCTAATATTGTAAATGCAGTGTGGATGGTGTTTTTTCTACACAACTTCTCATAATTAAAAATCTAATTTGGTGCTATTGTCAATATGAGGTATGCATCCCGATATCTAATCACCATCCAAATTTCTATCGTAAAACATGGTTGTCACATCATACACGTATGTGAATTGTAGCAAGGGAAGGGGGTCCTGTAGAGTGGCCTCTGCCGGCAGTATCACTACTCAACAGTCCATATGTGTGAATAAATGATACCATTGTAAGTGAATATGAGCAAACAAATAAAATAAACTTAAGGTCCTATTTGAATATTGGTTGGCATTGACCCCGTGCAAGATGTTAATATATTCTTATTTATTGTCAAGTATGATGTCCTGGATGTAGTTGCATGCTTTTAGAATATTGTTAAATTCATGGCTTTAATTAGTTATTTCCGTAGTACTTATTTGTCAACCTTATTTTCATGTAGAATGACAAACGAGAAAGGGTGGTCAAAGCGAGTCGAGATATCACCATTAATAGCAAAAAGGTCATATTTCAGGTGCACAGGTGACAATATAGTCCTTCTTGCCTAAGAATATTCTTTGAAATTTTGTTTGTATCTTTCCTGTTTAGTGGTACGTCTTTAAATCTATTCTGCGATGTCTTTCATATAATTGGTAATTTAGTCTTATAGGTCATTTGTTGAAGGATATAAATATTTAAGTTACACCCTCTCTAACAGCTTAAGCTTTTAGAGTAGTTGAGTAGTTAACATGGTATCAGAGCAGGAAGTACTGTGTTTGAACCTCACCGTCACCGAAGTTGAAAAAAAAAGTTGTTTCACATGTTGGACCAAAAGAAGGTCACAGTGGGACTTAGTATTTAAGTTACAGCCTCTCTAACGGCTTAAGTTTTTAGAGTAGTTGATTGTTAACATGGTATCAGAGCCAAAAGTCTCATGTTCAAACCTCACCGCCACCCTTTGTTGAAAATTGTTGTTTCACATGTTGGACCAAAAGAAGGTGACACGTGAGGGGACGTGTTGAAGGATATAAATATTTAAGTTACACCCTCTCTAACAGCTTAACCTTTTAGAGTAGTTGGGTAGTTAACATATTATATCAAGAGCTTTACCTTTTCTTTAAATTCAATATCTTGCTACAAATCAATAAATCTCAACGTCGTTTGCTTCTCTGCATCTAACAAATTTGTGGACGTCTAGAGTTTCCTCTAAAAATAGTAAGTTCGTAATTAAAGTGAGTGTTACATTTATTTGTTGTTTATTTAAGCTATCTGCTCCACACATGTTTCTGGTACTCTCTTGAAATGTATGTTATAGCATATAGAATCAAGTTATAACCTATCCTGCCTTTTTCTGTATCTAACTTTGAGGACATGTATATCTTGCTCTGGGATGCACCAAGAATCTTTGCTAATGCTTTTATGTTGCATTTTCTTTTTCTTTTCGTTAACAGAATCAGTAAGCACAACAAAGAGGAAGTTCTGGAGAAGGCCGAAAAGGATCTAGCAGCTGTGGCGGATCAGTATATAGCCCGGCTGGTTAAAGAACTGCAGGGGACTGATTTCTGGAAGCTGAGACGAGCATACTCTCCTGGGGTAGCATTTCCTTGCCCTTTTTACCTGCTGAGGATAGAAAGAACAAGTTTGAGTTGACTTTACATTGCTTAAACATTACAGGTACAAGAATATGTTGAAGCTGCAACACTATTCAAATTCTGCAAAACGGGCTCTCTCTTGAATCTTGATGAGATTAATGCCACCTTATTACCGCTAAGTGATCCATCAATTGAGCCTTTGCAGATTAATGTCCTCGACTATCTGCTAGGGGTAATTGCCTTAAGTCTTAATTATTTTGATTCGTATTTTTAAGGATGACCAGTGCAAGTTGTTATTAAACTTCAAAAAGCCTTTCCCAATTCTCTAGTTAGCTGCATTTCTCTTTTTTGGTTATTTAATCTGTCGAACGCCATGTTCTCAAATATTTGGCTTTCATATCTTTCCTATATATTTCAACCCGTCTTAGTTTTATTCTTCTCGTTACTTTTCCTTACCGATTCATTTCACGGTTGTTATTCGACATGGCCAAACCCTTTCAATTGGTTTTCTATATAAGATCAATGGTGCAAGAGTATGTCTGTTTCAAAGTGAAAGACGATTTCTCTCTGATGATGAAAATTGTTAAATTTATAACAGATATGTCATTCTAGTTTTCTGACTGATTAAAATATATGATAAATAGTCTTGGACTTTACACAGGAAATGTGATCCAATAAGTTTACTTAAGGTGTGTGTATGTGTGTGTTGGAAATTGAGTTATATGTTCTGTTTCAGCTTGCGGACTTGACAGGTGAGTTGATGAGATTGGCTATTGGTAGAATATCAGATGGCGAACTCGAATTTGCTGAGAAGATATGCAGATTTGTTCGTAATATCCACAGGGAGTTGACACTTTTAGTGCCCAAAATGGATGACAGTTCTGAGATGAAAACAAAGATGGATACGATGCTGCAAAGTGTAATTAAAATAGAAAATGGTAAGATATTGATAATTTCCTTCTGTCATGTTGCAGACTAGCGCTATTATTTCTTGTATAAAACCTCATGCCTCCATCTACGTTACATGGACTTGGGTACGAGTGTCGGACACGGGTATGTATCTGTGTGTCGGACGTGTCAAATATCTAATAGAAGGATACATGGACCCGGCTAAATATTTATTTTATTCTCTAGTGTACAACAATGCTTTTATCAAATATAATGTTCAAACTAAATATTTTACTCATTTGAGGTAATATGATAGCAACATGGAATCATTTGGAGCTAAATTTAGGTAAATGTCCTACCATAAGTGTTGAGTAAGGGGGGCGGAGCTTGAAGAGCGAAGCGAGCCACACGCCTATTACATTTTTCAGCAGCAAGCACCTACTCCTATCAAAATTAAAAACTCGGACATGTATCCATACCCATGTCCGCCTTATAAGTGTCGGATATTGGTACTTCACCTACTTTAGAGGAGCCTATGTTTATCATGTAACATAGGCCTCCATACTAATATACAACCTAGATTTGCAGATACCCCCCTTCCTTCGATGGTGAACAGAAATGATGACAATTAATAGTGATACAATTCAAATATTTTTTTTACTTTTCTTATCTCCAATTGATAGTAACGTGTGTGCCATATGTACGCAGTTTACTCTTTTGTTCATCTAATATAAACCTATTATAATAATATATTTCTCACTGTGGTATGAATTCGATAATCAGTATAAAAGCCGTAGCATGTTTCTTTTTCCGATGTAGCCCCTAGCCAGCAGTTTTTTAGTAGTCTTAGATACCAGCTTATCCTATAAATAATGCATTACCTTTTCCTCCTTAGCTCCAATGGGAATAGTATAAACATTATTTTGGGATGACTTACATTTTGTTTCCATTGGCCCCCCTAATGCTAATTTAATACTTGTAATTTCAGGAGTCTAAGACAAAAATTGGTGAGAGTCTACTGTGACATGCTTACTGGAAATTGTTTTGCTTGCCTGACCATTTCATTTTTGTTTTCTCATGTAGCTTGTTTTAGTGTCCATGTGAGAGGATCAGAGTATATCCCGCTTCTAGGTTCTGCCGATGACAGTTATTCTTTACTGGGGGCGCCCGACATTGAATGAAGGAGTAATATCAGCATTACCTGAAGGGTTGACATGTTCCGCTGCAATTGTTCCTATCCGGAAAAATGAAGGGAAGTTCTCTGGTTCTATCAATCAAAAAGCCAGATGCCTCGTGCATTTGTCAGCTCAATGCTCATTGTTGGTTCATCTGCTTTGATTTCTTCTCCTTGCAAGTGCTTGCACACTACCCAAGAGGCCACCCAGCAAGCGATAGATGTTGTAACACTTCGATGGGGAGTAAGTTAATGCCTGGTTCGGCTCATTGAAAAAAATTATCAATCTTGTAAGTACATCTTTTATCAACAATGTAAGTTCTCAAGATTCTAGAGGATTCTGGCAGCAGATCATGTGGGCAGGAATTGAAATGCTATAGTTGAAAGTTTTTGAAGTTAATTTTATTGTGGTTTTAGTACAATTCTGTGAACTTGGTTACTGCATCCATAACATATGTATCTCAAAATTTTAACTTCTGATTGATTCAGTATATTATGAGACTTCAACTGGGAATCTATAACCTTGTGGGCTGTTTTCGGTCAGAGCCTTATATATCCATAGCTTCAGTGAACTACAAAAAGCTTATGTCTGGAGTTTAATGAATAATAACGCCTCTAGATTGCAGCTTTAGTGTTTGGTTTATATCCTCTTCACCTTGATGAACCGAAACCGTTACCGCCACAGCCAAGTCCACCACCCTTTGCTCACTCACAAACCTCATGATCTTGTGGCCTTCTTGGAACTGAAGCTCTATTTTGGTGGACAAGTCCCTGATCTCACTTCCTAATTTACCTCTCCAAGACTCTTTGGTACTCATCTACCACTCGGGTCGCTGCCAAAATCTGTGGAGGATTCAGCATGCAAGATTGTGCATCTGTGTAGGAACCCTAAGGACACTTTTGTTTCAATGTGGCACTTCACAAATATTTCAAGACCTCAGAGTTTGGAAATCGCATCACTTGAAGAAGCCTTTGATAAGTTCTGCAGAGGAATACACATATATTCCTCTGGCTTGTATGAGGTTTTAGCCTCACCATGATCTCACCATAATTGTTTCAGCCACAACATAATGGCTTGTATGATTTGAATGTCTGTCTCATTTAAGGGCTTGTTCTTATCTTTCTTAGCTTAGACTTTTAAAGCATAAACTTTGCCTTTTGCTTTTTTTACCTTTCCGTTGAGACTGTTCCAACGGTTTGGTCTTCTTGCTTCTATGTAACTTTTTTCGCTCTTTAATATAACTTTACCTTCCGAAAAAAAATAAAAAAAAATACACATATATGGAACCTTTTGGGATAATGTTTTGGGGTATTGGAAGGAGAGTTTGGAGAATCCTCAAAGGGTATATTTTTTGAATATTGAGGAAATGAAAGAGCAGCCCACTGTGCATGTGAGGAGATTAGCTGAGTTTCTGGGCTGCCCATTTTCTTCAGAGGAAGAGACAGATGGGGTTGTGGATGAAATAATAAGCTTGTGTAGTTTTGATAATTTGAGAAATTTGGAGGTGAATAAGAGCGGAAAACTGTCAACTGGTCATGAAAACAAAGCCCTTTTCCGGCGAGGGGAGGTCGGAGATTGGAATAATTATCTGACAACTGAAATGGTTGAAAGATTGGATCAGATCATTGAACAAAAGTTATATGGATCTGGATTGAAATTCTAGATTTAATAGTGTTTCATTGTCCTTTCAGTGAATGTATTCTTGGATGTCTGATTGTTTTCCAATTGATGTTGTTTAATTTGGAAGCTTAATTGATTTCCTTCATAGTTCATATGGTATGTTTTCTTTTGTTTTCCAATTAATGTTGTATGAAGGCTTGTTCCTTTTCCTCACAGGTCATATGGTATGATTTTGTTGTTTCGTGGTGAATTTCATTGTTAAACTAATAAAGTATATATATATTTTTTTGGTAAATAAATAAATTTATTAAAAAAGAGGCAATTACAAAAGGGAAAAAGAAAGAAAAAGATTATGGGCCTACATACAAGCCCAATCAAACGAATCAAAGACATCAAATAAAATAAAAACATGGCCCATCAAAACAGAACCAAATACCTCTGTTGATCAGACGAACGTAAATTTCTCTGAATATTATGCTATTTCTTTCCTTCCAAATATAGTAGACATAACTGGCCAGAGTTAACTTCCAAACAAAGATTTTTTATTGCATCAATTTTTTCTTCCAATTTGAGTATGCCCATAGCAAGAATTGTTTCCATGTATTTGCCAAGCTATAGAATCCACATTTTTCTTGTAATAATTCCCACACTGTTCTAGAGTATTGACATTTCTGGAACATGTGGTCATGACTCTCTGTATCTCTGAAGCACAAAGCACAAAAATTTGGCTGCATTGTATGAACAAAACTTGGCTTTTCTTTTGTATACAATTTCTCTTGAATGGCCAGCCATAGGCAAAAACAGTGTTCAGGAATCTTATGTTTAAACCACACTAGTTTATGCCAGTGAACCAAAGGGGTGACAGGGGTAAGGGTTTTAAGGGTACTACTCACTGAGAAAGTTTTGTTTGGGGATGGTATCCATTGTATGCTATCAGTGTTGTTAGTGTTGGGTAGAGGCAGGTCTAACAGGTTAAAATGGGGACTGATAAGGTTTGAAAAAGGTTTAGGCCAATTCCAACTACAATTAGCTAACAGGGATGAGACTTTGGAGTGTCTGTTGAAATGCTATCTAGAACCTTGAGAGTCTTCATGTAATAGCCTGTGCAGAGGCCCACAAGGCATCCAATTATCATAATAAACCATTGTAGCAGACCCATTCCCAATTCTGTGTCTGATGAGAGGTTGAGCCATGTTTCTTAATTAAAGTAACTTCCTTCAGAACCAAGAATAATCCTGAGGGATTTTAAGCTCCCATATACTCCTTTTCACTAGATTTTCCATAGTCCACTCTTTCCATATGTTGTTTTCCCTTGGAGAGCACAAAATCCATATGTGCCTGAGGACAGAAGCAGTATTCCAAAAATGCACATCTTGAATCCCAAGACCATCAGCTTCCTTTGGACTACACACTTGCCCCCAATTGACCTTGGCTTTAAAACTGGCCATTGCTGGGCCACTCCATAAGAATTTTTGAAGAACATCATTAATTTGCTTACACACCTTTTTGGGAAGAACAAGGAGGTTTGACCAAAAAATGTGTATGCTAAACAAAGTGGATTTAATCAACTGCAATCTCCCAGTCCCAGCAAAAGATAGGGCCCTAGCAGTCCAGTTTGACATCTTTGAGAGCATGCTATCAACCAAACTTTTACAATCATTTGCAGACAGCTTGGTGGAAATAAGGGGAAGGCCTAAATACTTTATAGGCAGTGAGCATCTAGGGTAGTTGAAAATGCCACATAAACTTTCCATGAGAGTGGTGGATGAACCAGAAAAGAATAACTGACATTTGCTAGAGTTTGGGGATAGGCTAGAAAAAAGGGAAAAACTATCCAGAGAATTTTTGATAACTTGGGCATACTTCTCATCACCCCTAAAGAACATTAAAATATCATCAGCAAAGGTTAGGTGTGATAGTTGTGTAGCTCTACATCTCCAATGGAAATTGAACATTGGTTCCCTAGTGATCAAAGTATTAGTGATGCTAGGTAGAACATCCATGGCAAGAACAAAAAGGTAAGGGGATAAAGGGTCTCCTTGTCTAAGGCCTTTGACACTTCTAAAAATCCACACAACTCTCCATTAAAAGAAATAGAAAAGGTAGCAGTGGAAAGACACACTTTAACCCATCCTATAAAAATGGTAGGAAACTTCATGAGATGGAGTAGGTAAATAAGAAAGTTCCAATCAAGACAATCATAAACTTTATGCAAATCCACTTTGAGAGTGCATCTAAATATTATCCCCTATCCTTCTTTCTTTGACAAAGGCATTTTGAGCCTTGTCAATAAGATTAGGCAAGATATTCTTTAATTTTTCAGCCACGAGTTTAGATATGCATTTATAGATCACATTACAACATGATATGGGTCTATAATCAAGAGGGGGAGCAAGGGTTTGGAACCTTAGGAATTAAAGCCAAGTAAGTGGTATTAATTTGCTTAATCATCCAACCATTCTCAAAAAACAGTTTTATAGCTTCAGTTATCTCTTTGCCCATAATATTCCATGTTTTTTTAAAAAAGAAAGAATTAAAACCATCAGGCCCAGGGGACTTTTTTGATTTGATAGAGTACATGCAATTCCTAATCTCAATATCAGTAGGGATAGAACTCAAAGACACCTTATCATCCTCCTCAATGAATTTTTTAACATATTGGGATAGGTTGGTCATACCTGGGTAGCAATGAGGATTGCTACCTAGCAAATTTTGAAAATAGAAAGTGAAGCATTCCTTTATCTCCCCATAGTCCCTTATGATTGTCCCATTGGGAAGCTGAGCATCACTCACTCTCCTCCTATTCTGTCTATTAAGCACACTTTTTGTGGAAAAAACTTGAGCTTTTATCCCCCACATCTAGCCACTGGATCCTTGATTTCTGTTGGAATAGTTGTTCCTCCACTCTGCCCAAGCTATTGTAAGCCAAGATAAGATCTTTTTCCTTCCCTCTGAGTTCCATATTAGTAGGATCAGTATCCAGGTTCCTTTGACATAGAGCCAGTTCCTCCCCAAATGCGTTGTGATTTAACTTCTTGAGCTGGATTTTGAGAAGTTTTAATTTAGTTACCACTCTGTACATTGGAGTACCATTCACCAAATTCCCCCAAACACTAGCCACAATATCCATAAACTCTGGATGATCAACCCAGAAATTGAAAATTTTGAAGGGTACATTTCTACCCTTGTATTGTCCAGTTGACACAATCATAGGAGAATGGTCAGAGCACAAAGGAGGGAAAAAACATACGCTAGAATTTGACATAGCAGTGAGCCAGTGAGCATTAACCAAAACCCTATCAAGTTTCTTTGCAATAACCTCATCCCCATGAGTTTTGTTGGACCAGGTATGCAAAAAACCAGTATAGTTCAAATCATCCACCCCAATTTCCTCCAGACAGTTATTGAAATCAGCCATGCTAAGGGACCACTGATTAATACCACCAAAACTCTCAGAAGGGTGTCTAATAACATTAAAATCTCCCAACAGAGCCCAAGGTTTGTTAGAATTTGAAGAACTCAGAATAGTGAGGTCATTCCATAGATCATATCTTTCTTCTCTTGTATTCAACCCATAAACAAAAGTGACCAAAAATGTGGATTGGAACTGAGGTAAGTAACATCACAATGTATAAGTTGGTTAGTCATAGATATACAATCAATTTTAACAACATCAGGATTCCACAAGACTCAAAATAAAGTATTTTGAGTTATAGAACGCTTATATGTTGTTATATTTGACTAGCATGTGATATGACGGTAGATTTCATTAATGTTAAAACTTCAAAGAACCTAGCAGGTGGGGATGGATGATGAATTAATGATATGTGTTATCAGGGTAATTGTTTGTTTTGTTTTGTTTTTTAATGAGGTGGTGTACTAAAATAGAAATGAAAATGATCATAGTACCAAATAGGGAAGGGGGCATACCATGCACCTACAAAAACATGAAAATGGGAAAGAATCATTGCCAATACACAACAAAACATAGCAACCATAATGCCATATGATGACCAAATTTGTCCTCACCTCACCGCTGATGTCGTTCAATACAACTTGGACATGTGGCTAAATATTTTTATAAAAGAAAAAGGACATAAAATCCTTTAGTGTCAATTCATTTTTAAAAAGATTTTGGACACTAATCAAATTATATTGAACCAGGACTAACTTAGTCCTCATGGGACAGGACAACATTAATTTCGACCCAAGTTTGACTAAGCATTTCCATGTAAATACAAACCAAACCCAATCTAAGTAGAAATTGCGACATAAGATATTGCAACTAGAAGATTAGAGTACCCTTTTAATTGGAAACTGAAAACAACTAGAAATCATGTCACGAAAAAGTGAAGATTACACTGTTTTTGTTAGTATCCTTGAAGGGCTTTAACTAGAAGATTAAACCATTTTTATCGGTATTGCAACTCAAGGGTCATAAACCAATGTTTTACAGCAGTTGTTCCTAAATGGGTGCACAAATATTCTAGTAGAAGCAAAATTGCGTGAATACACACTCACCACACATAGAGGAGGTAAAGATGCATTGACTTTTTAGAAGAATTAATTGCTGAAGCTCTCTTTATTTTCTTGGATTTCTTTGTCTATGGGCAGATACTATCAGGTTGATAATTGAAAGTTATCTGAGCTGAGTTAGTTGTTATTAGACCATATCATATTGAAAAAGAAAAAGAAAAAAATTTTTCTAGACATGAGCAGTCTTTGTGGTGACCTGTTAGCTCATGGTTGACTATACAATAATCAAATTGCATTTATGAAATAGCTGTATCACCAAGCAAACCATATATGGAATGTATATACAGATCTCATGAATCACGTAGCAATATAAAATTGCGCGTTTACTTTCAACTCTAATGACAGCTCAACCCATTTCTCTCTCTCTCTCTCTCTCTCTCTATATATATATATATATATATATTTGTATATGTGAATCATGTTGAAATAAAGAATTGTTGTATCATCAAGGAAGCTATGCATATTGAACGTTTTTTTAAAAAGGAACCTATATATGTATCTATATTTGATATACATTTGACTTTGCTGATGGCAACAAACACAAGCCCTTGAGATTCTGAGAATAATGAGGGGTAAACAATTGTTTCTTCGAATGTGAAAAAAGTAAGTTGAAAAAACGTGGAGGGTAGTGATGCAGAAAGCATTAGGTCTCTGAGTACCATGCATGGTTTCTTGTTCTGTGAAGAAAGTAAGTTAAAAAAAAACTTTGATAGTGTCTCAGAAAGTATTAGGTCTTATCAAACAGCAAGAAAAAAGAAAAAGTCAGGTAAGACTCCAAAGCCTCTCTGACTAAGATGGGAGCTTCTCGACCTCTCTCTCTTCCCAAGTATTCATCTGAAGATGATTTGAGCCAAGAATGCAAGGACTTGATGTCCTCTTTACCTAAAGAGAGAGGATTGCTCACACACAATTTCTACCTATACCATGGCTTTTGGCTTTCAGCCACAGAACTGCAAGCACTACTTTCATGTCAAGAGCACTTCAAAGCTCAGGATACTGATTTCCTCCTAGTGGACAATACCAAATCAGGCATCACTTCATTGAAGGCAATCTTGTTCACTTTGGTGAATCGATGCCGCGACAACCAAGTACAACACCTGTCACATAATGATAATAATGCTCATGATCTTGCTCTTGATATCACTTCCTCTGAGAGCCCTTTGTTTTTTTTAAAAGGTGATTAGATTGAAAAACCAAGGCATGAAGCCCAGAGAACAAACAAGCATAAGCTTTAAATACAAGGGATATTAAAACCCCACACCCACCAAAACCCAAAAAGCTTGTTATACAAAACACCATTAACAACTATCTTTTTCTCCATATCCTCAATAGATAGAAAAGAATCAGCATAAATTCTTCTGTTTTTCTCCATCCATATTTCATGGACACAAGCTGCAAAGGGAGGCCAATTTGTTAGGTGATACAACCCTTATTACTAATGGATAACCACAGTCTGCTAGTAAAGCTACATTGGAGGAAAAGGTGATCTCTGTCTTCAATTCTTAGGTGACAAAATAAAAATAGCCCTTGATCAATCAAGCCAATCTTAATCAGGAAATCTTTGGTCCTAACTCTGTTCAGATTTACCGATTATAGCATGCTTGAAAATACAATTAGGAAACCAAAAATGACCACCTTTTTGGTATACAAAACACAATTAGCAAGCAAGTGGGAGCTTGCGATAGAAGATGAGATGAAGTCTCTCATCTCCAACAAGACATGAAAGCTAACCAAGTTGCCGATAGGAAAGAAAACTCTCCATAACAAATGGGTGTACAGGATCAAAGAGGAACATGACGGTTCTAAGAGATACAAGGCGAGACTTGTAGTTAAAGGCTTTCAGCAGAAAGATGGAATCGACTACACTGACATTTTTTATCTGATTGTGAAATTGAATACCATTCGTTCAGTTATTAGCATTGTTGCAGCAGAGGGTTTGCACCTAGAGCAGTTAGATGTCAAAACTGCTTTCCTCCATGGTGACCTAAATGAAAAGATTTTTATGCAACAACTGGAAGGTTTCTCAATCAGAGGGAAAGAGAAACTTGTGTGTAAGTTGGAAAATAGCTTGTATGGATTAAAACAAACTCCGAGACAGTGGTACAAGAAATTCGATGGGTTTATGTAGAGACATGGTTACAACAAGTGTAATGCTGACCATTGTTGCTACTTCAAGAGTTTGACACGAGTTACATCATCCTCCTACTTTATGTTGATGACATGTTAGTAGTTGGGTATGATTTTGCGGAAATCAATAAGTTAAAGAAGCAGTTGACAAATGAGTTCGAGATAAAGGACTTAGGCGCAACGAAGCAGATTCTTGGTATGAGAATCAATAGGGACAAGCAGAAGGGTTGATATTACCTAGACGAACAATGAAAACAGCCTAGAGGGGGGGGGGGGGGGGAATAGGCTTTTTGTGGATTTATTGACAAATTAATAATAATTGCGGAAAAGTCAATTTTAATCCAATTATCTATCAAGATAAATCATGCATAGAATAATCTAAGTGCAGAAAATAAAGCAATAGAGACATACAATATTTTTACGTGGAAAATCTTGGAAAGACTCAAAGTAAAAACCATGGATACACTCGGGTATCGATGCACTATAAATCAGAGAATTTGTACAGACTCTATGAAAACAGTACTTACAACCGATGTAATCTGCTGTTCTTCACTCGACGTCTGAAAGTCTAAATTCACTCGCATTTCACGAAACTTCTCACTCCGATCTCCTCACTCAAACGGCTCCGTTTCACAAACGGATCAACGCAACCAAGTTGTAATCAGCGGTGTGTAGATTTTTCAGAATCTATATGATTCAATCGTGCATAAGATCGTCAATGTAGAAGCACCATAGAATCAACTCCAAACAAGAGAAAACTAGAAAAATCACTTAATGATATATTCTCTCTTTATATCAATATATCTGTAGAAGAATATGAACAATAAAATACTGCAGAGATCTCTCAAGATGTGCCTTCTCTTGTTGTAGACTTGGGTATTTATAGACAAAGATGATTCAAACCCTAAGTTTGCCCTTTCTCTTAATTTCACATCCAAACCCTATATTATGGTGAATATAATGTATATAGAATGCACTTTGATGTATATATGTCATTGTCATATCATAAAATCGACCCCCGAATAATTTGGACATCGCAGGCAAAAATAGGCAAAAACTTGCCGTAGCTACGCTTCAAGCGTAGGGGGCTTACGCTTCAAGCATACCTCCAAGCGTAAAAATGTGTTTTCCAGCCACTTTTTGAAACTGAAAGCGTAGGTGTATTTTTGTTAAAACCACTTTTCTTCACAACTATGCCAAAATGACCTTCTTGAATCCACGATACTTTTTGCTTTAAGTGACGGCTTCGGAAAATGTCATTTTCGCTCTTTAGGAGACATTTTTCCTCAATATGCTCACTTTCGTACTTCACTTGTATTCTTCATTACTTAAATGCTTAATTATGCCTTTGATGAAACTTATCGATGTCATTAACACCAAACCGACATATCTAACACTCAACATGGTTATTGTCTAGAACATGCCATACATAAATAATTACAATAAATGTTCTTACAATCTCCTTGGCATTTCTGAGACAAAACCATGTTTTATAATATAACCTCACAAATAACAACATAACATCTATACCTATGAATATACACCGACAAACATAGATATAAACTGTCACCTTACT
Organism: Cornus suecica; assembly: GCA_963922005.1. Classification (NCBI taxonomy): domain Eukaryota; kingdom Viridiplantae; phylum Streptophyta; class Magnoliopsida; order Cornales; family Cornaceae; genus Cornus; species Cornus suecica. The sequence goes on from OY998242.1 coordinate 23,339,354, forward strand.
TTAATGACGGTCTACCAATCCTGTAACCACAACACTGAACAAACCATTAAACGTAAGTGTGGAAAACAGATAAAAAATTATCAGAATAAAAACACAATATCCATGTAAGCATAATGATCATAAAACACACATTTTTTCTCCCACTTACTCAATACTTCTCCCCTTTAAACCATCACTCCCCCTTTTTGTCACTGAAATGACAAGGAACAATAAAAATAAACAAAACACATGAGAGAAACAAGGGAAAACCTCAAGATGAAAACATAGGAAAAATATCACAGATGAGACTCTAGAGAATCTAAGGCAAACACTAAATACTAAGATAAAGTATTCTAGAATATTATATCCAGATTCTCGAGTAATAAAAATCTTTACAATGCATGATCTTAATACTAATGCATGAATGCAAAATGCAAAACAAAAAATATTTTTGTTTTATATGAAACATGTGAGCAGCGCAGTAGAGACAATGAGTTACTCATTAACACATCATAAATGCATATTTGACTTAGCTATTATACACATGATAGTGAATAAAATCAGCACACGTACCTTGTAGTCATAAGCAGTCATAAGACAAGCTTTACATAGCATTTGTATATATGAAAAAATATTCAGGTGCAAGCAAACAACTAAGATGAAAACAATACGTGTTAATTATAATAATCTTCTCAGTAATCTTGATGATACTTCAGTCCAAAAACTAAACTAGAAGTCAAATCATTAACTTAGACCTTATTGCTAAATAAAGAAACACACAATTTAATATTTTCAACCTTTTCACCATATCCTTTTTTGTCTTTCTAAGCTCCGGATTTTCCAGCGAGGATTTTTAGTCCCAACAACTAGGCCCGAGCTTCTTCCATGGGATTTATGCTCATTAGTCTTCTCCTTTTTTTACACGAACACTCAATGCTTATTGAGGCAAGAGGCCCGGTTACTCAGATCAAAGAACTACTTTTTGTATTTCTATATTTTAAATATCTTATTTTTTTCATCTTTTCAACATCACAATAACATTCATAAGCATGCAAAAGGTATTTAATAATATAGATCAATCTAGCATAACTCATGAACCTATATATCACTTCGGATTAGATGAGAAAGACTAAAAGTTTCAACAAGTATTACAGTCATATTCGAAGTAAAACAAGCACCCAAAGTTTAATGAGTTCTAAAAATAATACTTAAGCATGTCAAGTGAACAACTCATAACCTCATGTCAGACTAATGACTTCAATTCTCCTAAGCATAATAAAAAAATTAAATATGAGAATATAGTGAAATATGACAACAATTTGTACTATTAGCCAAACTCAACATGCTAATAATTTTTCTATTTAATTATTTTAAATTTTTGTCATAATGATGCATACATGTATAACTCTAACAGTAACAAAACATGATGCATGCATAATAAAATAAAATAAAATAAACATGAAAATAATACAAAATGCATGATAATGTATCAATTCTAGGATAAAAGATAATGCAAGATATTCCTAGAATGATACATATGAAGACATCTATCCTAATGATATTATGCAACCATATTTTCTAAGATGGATATGCTTTTGAAAATCTAATGATTTTGTAGAGATGTTTGTTGACTAAGAATCTATGGATATATACTCAAGACCTTTCTCAGAATTAAAGTCACGTGCTAGACATACAGTATGAGCAACCAAATAATGCAATTCATCTTTTCTAACCCATATTTGTTTAATTTTCCGTGCTCTATTTGCTAGACTAGTAAACCTCTTCACCTCTTCACTCAATACCCGAATTTGACTTTCAACATTGGGTCTTTTCTGAATTCTATGCTTCCGCTCGGATTTTAAAGTTTCTCCTCTTAACTTTGAACATACGGGTATAATGTGACCTTTCACTCTATAGTGATGACAAACTGGATTAAACCTTTGAAAAACATTATTTGAACCCTTATTAACTCTAGAGGTAAAGGGAGGCTTACTCTCAACAGGTTTTCTGACATAAGATCGAGCATTAAGATTCATATCAGACTTACTTTTAGAAAAACTAGATGCTACTTGTGAAGCCTTAATAAAAGTTGTTTTGGAAACAATGTCAGGATCACTCATTCCTTTGAACCCCAACCCTTTTGTATTTCCTGCTGACTTTCCTACACTCGACATGTGATCAAGCTTATTTGTTCCACTAGACCATCTATGAATAGTTGAGTTAGCATCCTTAAAATCTTTTTCCAAACCTTCAATCCTTGTAGATTTCTTACTCAATTCCAATCTTAAAATGTTTAATTCCTCATTGAGACCATCTACCCTCTTCAAAGCCTGAGTCCTTTCTTGTTCAGATTTTGTCAACTCTTCTCTTAAGGACTATCTCTCCTTATCAACATTGTTGAATTGAACCAAAAATTTCGAGTACACTTTGCTAATATGCACGAACTTTTTATACAATTTATTGTATGCATCTTCATATGAATCCCCACGATCTTAATTATCCTCAGAATCATCATCCTCAGACATTGCCCAACTTGCAACAACTTCACCGACCTCCTTACTTTGTGCAATAAACATGGTGAAATTCTCAATCTTATCTCCTACCTCCAAATCCATCAAATCACTAGCTGATCCATCACTCTAAGTAACAACCAAACCTTTTTTCTTTTTCGACTTATTAGCACACTCAACAACTATGTGACCGAACCCTTGACACTCAAAGCATTGAGGTTTCTTGTTTTTATGAACAAACTTATCATTCCTATTTTGGATTTTTCTATTTTTAGAATCATGTGATTTATCTCCAAAATTTTGTTCTTTAATCAATTCTTGACCACAAGAATATTTTAAAAACTTATGAAACTGATTCATGATCATGTCAAATTGACTTGGTTTACTCTCACCCTCTTCATCCGACTCACTAGAACTCTCCTTAGTGATTTTCAAAGTTATGTCATACGCTTTTGTGTTGCTTGACTTTTTAGAGGATTGAACACACATCCTCATCTCATACGATTTCAAATTACTGGCCAACTCTTCAAGTTTAATTTCCTTGAAACTCATGATTTCAGATATGATAGTAACCTTAGACCAAAAATGTTCAGGCAAAAACCTAAGGATTTTCTTCATAATGGTCGTCTCGGAAATAGGTTCTCCTAGATTGTAACAACTAGTTACTATGTCAGTTAACCTAGCCTCAAAGTCACCAAAAACTTCATCCTCCTCCATCCTAAGCTGTTCAAATTTAGAATTTAGAATTTGGAGTTTAAATTGTTTAACTTTTGAAGTTCCTTAATGAGTTACTTGGAGTATGTCCCAAGTTTCTTTAGCAATCTCACATGTGGCTATTCTCTTAAACTCACTCGCAGTCACCGCATTATACAACGCATTCAAAGCTTTTGAATTCCAACTAGCACTATTTATTTCAGCAGCAGTCCACTCACTCGATGATTTTACCCTAGATTCATTAGTAACAACATCTTTCACAGTGGGCAGTGAATATCCGACCTCTACGGCCAGCCAAGCTCTCTCATCTAGCGATTTTAAAAACGTTTTCATTCTCGATTTCCAATATGTGTAATTCGAGCCATCAAACATGGGGGACCTAGATATGGTACCTCCTTCACGAGGTACATCCATCGTCTAAGTTCAAGATATAACCCTAGGTAGTTAACCTAAAATGGGGCAACCACGCTCTGATACCAATTGAAATTACCTGGATGATCAATGAAAACAACCTAAAGGGGGGTGAATAGGTTTTTTATGGATTTATTGACAAATTAATAATAATTGCAAAAAAGTTAATTTTAATCCAATTATCTATCAAGATAAATCATACAAAGAATAATCTAAGTGTAGAAAATAAAGCAATAGAGACACATGATATGTTTACGTAGAAAATCTTGGAAAGACTCCAAGTAAAAACCACGGATACACTCGGGTATCGATGCACTATGAATCAGAGAATTTGTACAGACTCTATGAAAATAATACTTATAATCGATGTAATCTGATATTCTTCACTCAACGTCTGAAAGTCTAGATTCACTCGCGCTCCATGAAGCTTCTCGCTCTGATCTCTGTACTCATACAGCTCCATTTCATAAATGGATCAACGCAGCCAAGTTGCAATTAGCGGTGTGTAGAGTTTCAGAATCTATATGATTTAATCATGCATAAGATCATCGATATAGAAGCACCATAGAATCAATTCCAAAACAAGAGAGAACTAGAAGAATCACTCAATGATATTTTCTCTCTTTATATCAATATATCTGTAAAAGAATATGAATGATAAAATACTACAGAGACCTCTCAAAGACGTGCCTCATCTTGTTGTAGACTTGGGTATTTATAGACAAAGATGATTCAAACCCTAAGTTTGCCATTTTTCGTAATTTCACATCCAAATCCTATATTATGGTGAATATAATGTATATAGAATGAACTTTGATGTATATAAGTCGTGGTTATATCATAAAACCGACCCCCGAACAATTTGGACATCTCAGGCAAAAATAGGCAAAAACTTGTCGCAGCTATGCTTCAAGCATAACAAGGCCTACGCTTCAAGCGTAGGGGGCTTATGCTTCAAGCGTAGGTGCAAGCGTACCTCTAAGCGTAAAAATATGTTTTCCAACCACTTTTTGAAACTGAAAGCGTAGGTATTTTTGTCAAAACCACTTATCTTCACAACTGCGCCAAAATGACTCTCTAAATATCTCGTGTTCAAACCTCACCGCCACCCTTTATTGAAATTGTTGTTCCACGTGTTGGACTTGAAGGCCACACGTGAGGGGGCGCGTTGAAGTATATAAATACTTAAGTTACACCATATCTAACAGCTAGCTCAAAGGGTGAGATTTTCCCTCACACTTATATACTAACCACTTTGGGACATGATTAGAAACTATTATCAGTATATTGGACTATTATTGACATATTAGTATATATTTGGAAAATTTAATGATGAAAATACGAATTCTGATTGGAAAAGAATTCTTACCATTAATCGAAGACTCTTCTCTATATATATGAGCTAAACCTAAGAGAATGGGGTGACTTTTTGAGAGATCTCTGCAATTCTTCTATAGATTTATATTCCTCTACAGATATATATATATAAAGAGAAAATTATTGAGTGATTATATATTTTCTAGTTCTCTATTGGTTTGAGTTTTTCCAATTGTGCTTCTACACTGAAGATTGTTATGCACAATTGGATGATCTAGTTGCTGAAAAATCATCACACCACTATGATCGAAGCAAGAGGCTTCATGATTCTTTAATCTATTGATAAGCGGAGCCGTCAGAGTACAGAGATTGGAGCGAGAACTTCGTGGAACGCGAATGATTCAAGACTTTCAGACATCGAGTGGAGGAAGGCAGATCAAGAGTGATTTGTAAGTCTAAAACTTTATAGATTCTTATACTTCTTGATTAATAGTGCATCGATACTCGAGCGTATTCGTGGTTTTTTACTTAGAGTCTTTCCAAGGTTTTTTCACGTAAAAATATTGGTGTTGTCTCTTGCTTTATTTTCTGCACCTATATTATTTATTCTGTGGATAACTTTAAATGAATTGATTTAAAATTGACTTTTCCGTAATTAAAATTTTAATTTGTCAATTAATTCATAGAAAGCCTATTCACCCCCCCCCCCCCCCCTCTAGGCTTAGTTCACCGTCTTCTAGATAATTTCAATAATAGATATGGAAGCAGAGAAGTATAAAATCTTCATTTTTTTTTTAGTTTTAACTATGATGGACTGAAGGCAATATGACTTGAAGGTTTGTATGTATCTATTTGGTTGTCATTATTGCTTAGTTAATTACCTTTTTTGGATTAGTATTGGTGGTAATAAAAGAATTAAATATGAAAATTAAATATAGATGGAGTGGTTTTGGTATATTTAAGAAAGATATAATGATTTTAGAATATGATCACTGGATTAAATCTAAGGGTTTGTATTAAAAGTGAGTACAACTTATCTTACGCCTGGGAGCAAGAGATCACTACTGTATGCATGTATGTGTGTGTGTGTATATATATATATATATATATATATATATCATCTTGAAATAAAAAAGTGTTGTATCATGGATCAAGTAAGCCATGTATCTATATTTGATATACATTTGCTTTGCTGATGGCAACAAAAACACAATCCCTTGTTCTTACATTTTCTGTTCTTAATTTCAGTTCTTAGTTCGTTCTTTAGTTCTTTGATCCTGTGATTCTGAGAATAATGAGGGGGTAAACAATGATTTCTTGCAATGTGAATAAAGTAATTAAGTTGGAAAAAAATCTTGAAGCATAACGCATGTGTATGTGCTGAAAACTTCACTGTGTTATAGAAACTTTTCCTATACATCAATTGTTCTATTTGGAGTAATTGTTTTCATATTTATATAAAATGTGGGCTTTTTATCCCATTATTTGAAGATGATACTCTAGTGGTCCCATTTTGTTCTATTGTAGTTGTTTTGGGGCGAGTGACGAAAATTGTCACGCCCCGTTATTCCTGATACCCCAATCTGGAGAATCAGCGAATCCCGATGTATGATGTCACCAAAAACGACAACTAAAAATTAACAATAACATCGAAATACATGGAATAGAAATGAAAAGGAAATGTCACCTGAGTGGTAGAAACTCAATAAAGAATTTCAACGAAAATCCGACAGAGTTCCGTCTGTAAATGGAACATCCGGACAATCCAAAATCAACACAATAGAACAACCTGCCCATAATAACATAAATAAAATCAATGACACGTAGCCCAACATTCTAGAAACCTACCAGGGCCGAGGTAGTGGAAAAGAACACCAATACCTCCACACAACCCCTCTAAAATCAACTAAGCCACCAAGCTCGAATAAGAATACAGAAAATCATACGGTAGTGCCGAAATGATACAAAGGCAACCCGAAAATAATAAATACACAGACTAAAGATACAACACAAGGGAATCTGCCAACAACCTGGCTCCCAAGAGAATAAAAGAATACACAAGTGTAACTACGGAAGGAGGAACAAAATTACCGTCCCAAATCACCCGTATCGTCACCGCTGAGTACGCCGTGCTGCATCCACCTACAACCTGTTGTGGGGTTGAGCAAAACCACGCGCTCACCATAATATCAAAACATCACACTAATAGCCGTCTAGAAAAGGCTAACCATCCCGTGTGCATGCATCTATCCTAGGTCGGTCAGTTATCTCATGAGGCACCCACGCCAAACAAAGACCCCAAAATAATCTCATCACTAACCTCAAGTACACTACGGATATCATAAGAACTACAGATCAACGAAAATATAAACAACACATGTATGTGTATATATATATATAACGTCTTGTAAATAACTAAGCATGTCACCTAGGCCTATAGACAACCAATCTGAACTCCACTCTCATTTAGAGATACTACAAGGACTAACTATCTACCATACCGTGCACCTAGCACGTTGCTCAAGGTTCCTAAGAGGTAAATAGATCACTCAATAGGACTACCGAAAGAGAATCATCATAACCATGCCCCCAACTCGATCATCGCCCATAACTAGCATCACTATCAAATCATTCCTAGAGAGCTCACTCTCATAATTCTAACCTCAAACTTGTCCTCTTATTCACAATAACCAGTGAAATAATCCGTTCACTTAAATGATCTTTTCTCTAAAACCCCCTATAGTAAAGAGGATTTATAAAATCAACTAGTGGTCATAAGGTAGGTTCACACTACTACCATCTATTCCTCGAAAGTAACATAAGTGGAAGAACTCTGTCATCATATAAGATTCGACAATCTCAAGTAAATCTCCAATTCATACAGCCTACTGAGGCACAAGAAAGGGGTACCGGAGTCATTTAGTCCCAAACAAATGCTGGGGCCCTCGGGTTTTTAAAAAAAATGTTGAACCCCGAAGGATTCAACTGGTTTTTAAGAAAAAGTTTAGGACCTGGTCAAATCTATTTAGTTCCAATGTCTCCGAACCCACCCAAAGTACTACGAATCGCACTACGTGTGCATAAATCAGTAACATGTCTCTTACCCGAGACTAAGACAAGGAAACTATAAAAACAAAGTGTACCTTATGTATGCACAAAAAGGTAATCAATTCCATACCCACCAGTATCACCATAAGATCTCCATAATACTCTAAGATCCCAATATCACTATACCACAAACAAATGATCAATTCCATCCTCAAACATTGTCAGTTTATCTCAAAATTATTATCAAACGTCCACTCGGGAATATGATGTAACACCCCGCTCCAACATTTGGTATGATATTATCCGCTCTGGGCCCAGCCCGCAATGTTTTTGTTCTTGGGCTCCTCCCAAAAAGCCTCATACCAATTGGAGACAACACTACACATATAAGCACATCCCCGACCTCTACCCGGGCGATGTGGGACATCACAATCACCCCCCCTTGAGACCCAGCGTCCTCGCTGGCGACCCACGAGTGATGTGCATGCTCCCACACTTAATTCCGGCCGGGCCCTGGCTCTGATACCAATTGTAACACCCCGCTCCAACACTTGGTATGATATTATCCGCTCTGGGCCCAGCCCGCACGGTTTTGCTCTTGGGCTCCTCCCAAAAGGCTTCATATCAATTGGAGACAAAACTGCACATATAAGCACATCCCCAGACCTCTACCCGGGCGATGTGGGACATCACAATAACCCCCCCTTGAGACCCAACATCCTCGCTAGCGACCCACGGGTGATGTGCATGCTCCCACACTTAATTCCGGCCGGGCCCTGACTCTGATACCAATTGTAACACCCCGTCCAACACTTGGTATGATATTGTCTGCTCTGGGCCCAGCCCGTACGATTTTGCTCTTGGGTTCCTCCCAAAAGACCTCATACCAATTGGAGACAACACTGCACATATAAGCACATCCCAAACCTCTACCCGAGTGATGTGGGACATCACAATCACCCCCCCTTGAGACCCAGCGTCCTCGCTGGCGACCCACGGGTGATATGCATACTCCCACACTGCTCCAACACTTGGTATGATATTGTCCGCTCTAGGCCCAGCCCGCAAGGTTTTGCTCTTGGGCTCCTCCCAAAATGCCTCATACCAATTGGAGACAACATTGCACATATAAGCACATCCCCAGACCTCTACCCAGGCGATGTGGGACATATCATATGACAACTCAAACCATAGGATAGTCCAACACTTAAGACATAGGATAGTCCAACATTTAACTACGGATGTGGTGATGAATAATATGTAGAGTTAAAACAACTCTAGTCCAGAGAAAAGGAGGAATGTTAATCTATCATACCCGGTTAGACCTCAAATCAACCATTCTTATATATATTAACTAGAGTAGTATATCGACCACTCCATAACCTCATACACAGAGCAATGTTCAAGGGCCTACCTGGCCGAACATTACAAACTCAACTAAGTCCCTGTAAAGCGTTAATCAACGCAACTAGACACCCAACTCGGGGGAAGGGCAGTTAATTACCAAAACCTCTTTTCATTTATATCCACACTAAACTCAATGAAGTCTCAGTACATCACTAACCAACTCAACTAGAGCCTAACTCAAAGGGAACAGTTTCACCCCAAAGCCTATTTGCACTAATATTCAAGTAACCACCTGGAACATATGCCAATCGTGGCTCCACTAATCCAAGTTTTAACATTGTTACATTTCATTTCTTCTAAATTTTAAAATCTTTAACTTTTATTCACATTGAGTTAATTTTCACCATTTTAATGAATTTACAAATACCATCTGTTCAATAACAACAAATATCAACAGTATAAAATATCAATACATAATCATATAAATGAATGAAAGCTCAATGTGAATGTTATGCAATGTCAATGCCAACAACACCCTATCTAACATGGGACAACCGGGTATAATGTCGCCAAAGTAACACAACCACAAGGATTAAATCGACTCGTGAAAAACATACCGTATTCGGATCAAATCCTCCCACGCCTCCCCAATTCCCAGATTACTAGTCCCCGGTAGCGAGAACACCGCCTGGCCAGTTGTTGCAACGACCTGAAAGACTCACAAAAATGGTATGTGAATGAGACATGAAACCACACCCAATACAATATCAACGCTCATGGTGTATGAAATATGTATATCATGCCTCAACAGTGAATCAATAATCGAAATATAACATCATCAATTGACAAATATATGTCTCATAATCCGTTCTACACAACCAATCCACAATATATAAACATTTTCATTTTTCTTAAATGCATGCTTTATAATTCAACTATAGCAGCAAATCACGTCAATTTATCTCAAGATCATCCGGGTTCTCAATTTCCCGATATTAATAAGTTCTTATAAGTTCACATTCTTTTCATTTAATTTTTCAACAATTGTTTTCAAATTAGTCCACCTCAGGAACAATTTAATTCGCAATACAACTTCATTATATTTTACGAGAAAAATAAACTCAAAAGGGAACTAAAATCATGTCTAAGTTTTAACGTCCCTTGTTCTTGTGAATCCCCTAACTTAGTTTTTAATTTCAATAAAATATAGGGAAAAAATCAATTAACCGGATCTACGTCCACATACACCTTCTAATTTAATTTTCCGAAGTATTTCTATTTCTGCTAATCATTTAATCCAACTATGGGTATTTTATAAATCTTATAAAATTCATAAATTTTCGTCTATCACTAGGAATTTAATTAAATATTTTTATTTACCCATAAACATACAACGGAGATTTATTAAGGTTTTCTACGCACTATTAGTGAGTGTCAGATAGACATATATATAAGAATATATATATATATGTAAATTCCCACCTATTTTAAAGCTTATAGAACAACCCCGAACTGTCCCGCCGTGAACAGTGTCGGCTGTGAACAGTGCTCGTCGTCCAAAGTTGTCCAAAAATTATTTTGAATATACCGAAACGTCCGTCTCGACGACCTATACGATATATACGAAGCCCATTAGCAATCAATAAATAAATTTGAACAAATCTAACGAAAACCAAACTGAAAAATCATACCTATAATCTGAAATTCCCCGCGAACCGCTCAACAGTTTCGCACTAAATTCGGATATATCGTGTACGACATCGGAAGCAAGCTATCCTCAAAGTTTCACGCCAAACAAAGCCCGAATCGGCACTGAGTCGACCCAACTAGGTTTAGCCGAACACCTCCCTAGTCGCCAGCACCACTTAGCTCGAACTGCGCCACCGTCCACACCACGTCGCCGTCGTCCTCCTCTGTCAGGCGACCACCAAATAGGCGACCAAACCCTAAGTCGTAGCTGAAACCCTCGCCAAATCGCATATGAACTGCAATCGCGGCCACCTCACGCCACCACTACGCGAACCACCACCTGACACCACGCGACCACCAAGAGCCACCAACGTCGCCATCATCGTCGCTCAAGGCCAACGACCTCATCCCTATCCCTAGGTCTCGAAACACCACTTAATCGACAGCCTCTCTCTTAGTCGCGATACTCCCTCTACTAACGACCACCATCACGCCACTGCGCGACACCAAAACCGCCACCGTCACCAGGTCGCTGTAACCTCCGGCGACACCTCCAACAGATCGCGCCTTAGGCTGCGTGATCTCCCTCTCCAGCCTGTTTTTTCATCTCTCTCGTCGTGAACCAGCAAGGAGGAAGAAAATGAGGTTATCGGCAGGGAGGAGAGGATAAGCAATTGAAGTCACAAAGAGAGGAGTGAAAAGAGGTCTGATGTGCGTGAGGGGTTAGAGAAATGGAGAAGCTTGGAGTAGCTTCGTGAATCTTTCTCTCCAATAAGACAATAATACATATACATATATATATAATTGCATTTAAATATATTTATTAAATACCCACATATATATATATATATATATATATTCCCAATTAATAATATATGTACAATAAATCCCAAAAATGTACCGGGAACCCCCAAATAAAATCACACGAGCCCGTAAATATAAACGGGACGCCTAATAATTACTACAATCCGAAATATATAATCCGAGGTGTAAAACCCGAACACTAAATCAACTCCCATCATTAATCAGCTCAAGCCCATGAACCAAACACTTCCTTAACAACTCCGACAAAAGATTGGTCTCAGTCCATCTATCCAAATTCTCGGTCCGCTAAATTAATAATAAAAAATCCCTGCTAATGACAACTCAGAACCCGCCACCTCAAGTGTGAAAAGCGAAAAGAAATCATTTAGCCTCAATTGACAATAAATAATAATAAAGGGAAAATCATAAAAAAAATTCCTAAACGATGACACGCGTACTCGAAAAATCTATGAGTCGCCCGATAAATAATACCAGCGAGGATAAATAATTTGAGATACAAAATCCAACTACTGGAACACTGGGTACGTATAAGACCCACCAAATAATCACAAGCAATAAGGCACGGAAAGAATTCGAGAAAAATAAACGAGTACAACCACATTAACACCTAGGGCACGTAGATGCAATCACAGAGAAAACAAGGAAAGGAAATATAAATACTCTTAAGCACACAAGTCAAACAATATATAGAGGCACATATGTACAAACACAGAGTACGACAATCAAATAAAGCATATAATAATCCTATTACAAGGGAAAACAAAACTTCGAACCCCTAAAGCACTAAATGTCGAACTTGCATAGCTGAGTCGAGACCTTTAACGTCGGTCAACAAACCGTACCGCCACCTAGTCGAAGCACTAAAAGTCGAGCGTCTAAACGAATCCACTTAATCGATAATAAGAATTCACGTCAACGTTTCACTAAGTCTGAAACACAACCGTCACATCAAGTCAAGTCACGTAATCACCAACCACAGTCCACGAAGTCCTCAAGTAGACAATCGTCGAGCCGCTCAGTCAGCTCCAAACATTAAACGCGAAAAATTTACTCGTGAAACACCAAGAATAACCATGACGTCATGAACAAGTGACGTTACAACCGAAAATAAATTGGAAATAATTTCATAAATTTGGGAAAATAACATGTGGTGTTACAAAAATGCCCTTTAGATTTGCTTACCGATTAAGCTACAATGCATGTCTGAAGGATGTTAAGTTCTCTTCTAGAACCCTCCGTGTAGGCTTTCGGCCTTGCATTGTATATACCTTTGCAAGGCTGAAGGTGTTAGGATTCTTACACCTGCCCAATACCGAACCAAAAACACACACAAACAATTATAATCAAAATCACACACTCACACACACCAACAGAGGGATATATAAGTGGTTCGGCCAAATAAGTCTACATCCACGGAGAGTACCGTTTCAATATCAATCAATAAGAGGATTACAATATGATGATCAACATATCAATAACTTACACAATGTTTCACTCACACGTGTATCGCTTACCCTCACCGGTGTTTCACTCACACCAATAAATACCACTATGTATCTCTTATTATCTATATTTCTCTGCACTCAATACAATAGGTTAGACCCTGTATTTATAAGAGAGGTTGATTGGTTAACAAGATAATTGGTATTCCAAACCAATTAAAATCATGAGTCTTCAAGTCAATCTTCTACTCAAATAAGAATTGCTTGGTGGCTAAGTTACCTTTCCCTACAAAAAAATGAGTCACCATATTTAATAGAAGGTTGTCTTAAGTTTGGATGAGTCTGTTATAAGGGACTCGTTCGACATCTATAGATTCTTTCGGGCGAGGCAGCTTCGGATGCTTGGCTGGCAAGGTTCAGACTTGCCTTCTGGTTTGAAGCTCTTCTTTGAATGGATGATTGGTCATATGGGAGCTGTTCATCGTGGGCTACTCCTAAAATGGGCGTGCTAAGAATTGGGCTTAATGGGCCATATATTTTTGCTTCACACATACCTGCTTTGGGGAGGGCAATTTTTGGGGCCTTGGAAGAGTCGTATTCAAATTTTGAATCTCAGGTGATTTTGACATGTGGGGAGTAGCATTTAATGATGGTGATGTCACTTTGCCGCTTTTGCGGGATGGCTGACTTTAGCGATGGATTAAGAGCCGCCTTGGCATGAAATGAGGCAACGCTTGACGTTACTAATTCCCATGTTTGTGTATACTTACTTATCTCTTTTTGGGATTTTTTTCTTTTTCTTTGTGTCTCGCCTTTTGCTACCGGAGCGACTACCTATTTTCCTTACTGGAATCCAGCCTTTTTCACCATCGGGATATCTATCATCTTCCTCCCTTGACAAGGTGCGCCTCTTGCTCCATTATTTTGGTAGGTGCGGGTGCCTTTTTTTTTTAATAGTATTATTAATTTTTATTTATTATTATACATATATTTTAAAATAACTAGTAATTCTATAGCCTTTAAAAAAAATTAATTATTTTCTCAACCCAATTCAAGGGCCTTATTATTTTTTAAAAATAAAAATTATATTACGATAGGTCCAATTTTTATTTTTTTTAACTGGCCAATAATTACTAAATCCAAATTCAATTTCATAATTTTGGAGCTTAAAATTTTATACTCCAGTTATTATTACTATAAACTCAAAAGAAAAGAAAACTCAAATTTTCAACATAATAAGCTAAAGTCGAATCTAAATCAAACCATATATTATTTTGATTAGAGATAGAAGATTTTTATTGCACTCACATAATATTTGACGACTATTAGGGCTCTCATGACTACCGCACTCACACAACGAAAATAATTTTTCACGTAATTACACTTAAGATTCTAGCGACTGTTGCACTCACCAAACAATAACACCAAGATGGAGATTGTTTTCAATTTTTTTAAATATTAATATATTAAATATATTTTTTAAACACGTTAAGCCTTATGTATAAAATGCTCACATTTACTCTCGCCTAGGACCTCCACTTATTTTCGAAATTTCAGGCGGACCTTATAATTATATACATGTCTCCGTGATTTTTGGGAATTAATGTATTTAATTATCATTTTCTAGTGCAGTGTTTGGCCAAACAAGAATAATGCGCCCTGCGTGATGACCACCTAAGTTGTCTAACAAATTGTGCCACCCCTAGGCTTTGGTTGACTGTTGAAGTGCATTTCATTTTGGTTATCCAATTTGACACTTCAGAGGTATAGGTGATCCAAAAGACACTTCAGAGGTATAGGTGGTTTTGGGTCTGGTTTTGATTTTGGTCTTTGATTTCAAGACCAAATCATGTTTGGTTGGTAGGTTTTGGACTTAATTTTGGGTATTTTAAAATCAACCACTAAAACCATGATTTTGGCCTACCAATTTATTTTTTTTTTTCTCTCTCTCTCTCTATATATATATATATATGGGCGAAAATATGAATTAATTTGAAAAAAATAATATATAATATTTGAAAAAAAATAATTTTTTTCCCGAAAAAATAATTTTATTCCGGAAAAAAATTAATTTTCGGAAAAATATTATTTTTTGGGAATATTATTATTTTTCTCCATTTTATATCCTTTTTTTTCTAAATTTTTAAATTTTTTCAGTATATAATAAAATTATTCAGAATTTTATATTTTTTTGAATTATATATATTTTTTCGAATTTAAGATATATTATTTGAATTTTATATATAATTTTCACATTTTAAAATATATTTTTCGATTATATATATTTTTTGGAATAAAAAAAATAAAAATATCAAATGTTTTCGAAAATTTTAAATATTTTTTAATTATATATATATTTTCATTTTAATATTTTTTTCTAATTTTATATATATATTTTTCATATTTATATATTTTTAATACATATTAGTATATATATATAATTATACCAAGACTAAGACCAACTCATTACCAAATATTATATATAGATTTTAGATTTACCTAAAATCACCCAAGACCACCAAAATCAAAATTACAAGATCAAAATCAAAACAAAAAACCAAGACCAAAACCAAATTCCCAAGCCGCCCTAAGTCATTGAGAGGCATCCTAAAATTGAGCGCTGACTTCCCATTGATATAATGACAGCTCAACATATGTTGAAGTACAAAACTTGTTGTATCCTCGAGCAAGCCATGCACATTCATCTGACTTTTGTCTATAGGATGGTTGGCGGTACCCTTCAAAAAATTCTTCTAATAAGGAAACCACTTAAAGACCTGGTCTAATCCCTTTTTCAATAATAATATTGCTGTATTATTGAATTGGTTCTGTAAATTGCAATCACGCTTGTCATAGTAAAATCTTTATTTCAGTGTGTTTCGTGAACATAGAACTACGTAAAGTCTATGTGTGGTTATTATTTTTTAGATTTTAGTCCTGACATTTATCAGGTTCTTTAAAAACAATTAACAATCATATTAGAAAATAGTGTAGATTAAATGTCTTTTTAAGTATAGTACTCCAACTTGAAGATTAGACTCCAAATTATAGGTTCATTTTGGGCATCCAACTTTCTAAGAGGATGAATTTTATCAGGATGACTTTTTTAAGTATCGGTACTTCAACTTGAAGATTAGACTTTTAGTAGTGATGTGATGATTTATAGTGTATATGTTTTATAACTTTAATTATTGAAGATTAAATTGGTAAATTAATTAAATAAAGTGTTTTAACTTTTCAAAAATTGACACTTATTTTGGAACAATAAAAAAAATAAAAATAAATACTTATTTTGAAAGTATTTGTTTTTGCAACTGAAGGGTCATAACTCATAAACCAATGTTTTCCATCGGTTGTTGCTAATGAAGGAATTGTTCTTGTTATCAATCAGAAAGCTAAATGTTGTTGGGTTTAGGGAATCCAATAAAGGTTAATCTAGTAGGTGAATCCTTGTGCTATACAAGTCTCCCATCTCTCTTAGCACTTGTTTGACGGCCAACACCTTAGCTTTTTCCAGTTGGATGGTACAGTTATCTTCCTGTCTCGACAGGAATGCAGAACTAACCCCTACGATGATACCATATTGAAGTAACAAAATTTAGGATTCGTTGTAGAAGAAGAGGAGGAAAAAGAAACATGTAAGAACACTTTTGTGTATTATTTATTGGATAATGCTTGGGTCCTCACCCCTTACTTGGGACCAATAAAATTAAGACACATGTCTAATATCAATTAAAAAATAATAATGGGTATTACCCACTATCATGGGTTAAACCCGGATATCTAAATATTTTTTTTTTTCCTTTTTTCCTCTCTAATATCTCCATCGATACACATTCTGAAGTCTAGGATTTAAGTAGTAGAATCAATTGGACCCAATTCAACTCTTTTCGCCGTGATTGTTCTTTTAGAGAGAGTTTTTGATGAGGAGAGTCATAAATTGTGATGTCATGGCCTCGGCACCGCATGACAGAGATCCTTCAATCTTCAGGAAATGAACCTATGTCCAAGAAACACTCCTTGACTTTGATTTTTTCACCCATAGCATCTACACTAGTCATGGATTCTTCTCCAACCGGCTAATCTAGGGAGTGCATGTGTGCATGGATAGAAAGGTGAGTGTGTTCATGGACGATTGATAATTCTTAATGCCTGATCAAACTTCAGATATTAAAGACGATTGACAATGCAAAGCTACCTTAAATGGCTTCTTCCAAGTAATTGCAGGTCCCTTGTATAACTATTAATGGCCTTGGTGATCTTATATATCTATATGTATCATGAATAACCATAATCTTACAAGGTTCAACCTTGAGCCTCTACACCAAAAGGGGGGAAATTGTTTTTTTTTAAAAAAAAAAAAGAGATATGGCTCCGAGATTTGTGATATGTGTGTGTCGATGATAGAGATAATAAAGAGGAAAAAAGGAAAAAAAAAATATATATATATATATATATTAGATATTCAGGTTTAACCCATAATAATGAATAATATCCATTATTATTTTTTAATTAATATTAATCATGTGTCTTAATTCTATTGGTCTGAATAAAGGGTGAAGACCCAAGCATAATCCTTCAATTAAATACCTTTTACATTGACATAATGTCAAGATAATAGTAGCCATTGTTCTAGCACCCAAGCATGGTCCTTCAATTAAATACCTTTTACATTGACATAATGTCAAACCATTGTTCTAGCACCCAAGCATGGTCCTTCAATTAAATACCTTTTACATTGACATAATGTCAAGATAATAGTAGCCATTGTGCAAGTCTCCGGAAACGGTCAGTCTTGTGGACTTAGATATCTCTCTGTGTCCACTCAATTATATATATATATATATATGTACACTGAGGAATGTAGAAACCTCTAACCTCCATGGCAAGCTCTCAACCTCCTACTACCCCCAAACTTCCATTAGAAGATGGAGTGAGCCAAGAATGCAAGGACTTAATGTCCTCCTTACCCAAAGAAAAAGGATGGGTTGCCAATCATTTCTATAAATACCAAGGTTTCTGGTACGAGTCCATCTTACTTCAAGGAGTGCTTGCATGTCAAAACCACTTTCAAGCTCATGATACTGATACCTTACTAGTCACCAGTCCCAAATCAGGCACCACCTGGTTGAAGGCACTCCTCTTCGCCTTACTGAACCGTACCCACTATCCCGATTCCCAAACACACCCTTTGCTCACAAACAATTCTCATGATCTTGTGCCCGGCTTGGAGTTTATGAGTTTCGCTGATATCACCTCCTTGTCCTCCTCTCCAAGAATATTTGCAATGCACATTCCGTTGGTTTCGCTGCCGAATTCTGTGAATGATTCGGCATGCAAAATTGTCTATCTTTGTAGGAACCCTAAGGACAATGTTATTTCTTTTTGGCACTACGCAAACAAGTTAAGAGCCGAGTGGGGAAAGACCGCGAACGCTTCACTTGAAGAAGTGTTTGATATGTTCTGCAAGGGTCAGAGCCCATATGGACCCTTTTGGGACCATGTTCTGAGTTATTGGAAGGAAAGCTTGGAGAAGCCTCAAAAGGTACTTTTCTTGAAGTTTGAGGAAATGAAAGAACAACCCACAATTCATTTGAAGAGACTAGCTCAGTTCTTGGGCTGCCCAATTTCTCCTGAGGAGGAGGTAAAAGGGGTTGTTGAGGAAATAATCAAGTTGTGTAGCTTTGATAATTTGAGCAATTTGGAGGTGAATAAAAGCGGGAAATTGTCTACTTTTGGCTTGAAGAATAATGTGTTTTTCCGAGAGGTCGGAGACTGGAAGAATTATCTGACGGATGAAATGGCGGACCGGTTAGATCAGATTATTCAAGAAAAGTTGAATGGGTCTGGATTGAAATTTTAGTTGTCTAGCTCTTGGCTTGAAGAATAATGTGTTCTTCCTTGGAAGAATTATTTGACAACTGAAATGGTAGACCGGTAAGATCAAATCATTCAACGTTAGTTGAATGGGTTTGCAATAGTGTTTTATTTAGTTCTCCTAGGGAGTGTGTCACTGTTATTGCGTGTATTCAGCTCTTCACTGCAGCTATGTCTTGTTTGATGTTTGTAGGTTGAATAAAAGTGAGTTTGTTTGTTTGTATATTTTTATAATATTGTCATTAAATAATTTTCATGTAAGAATAGGAAATAATATATATAATTTTTCATTATATTATCAAATTTCATTAAAATTATTGATTGAAAATAATATAAAAATATATAATTTGTTTTCTATTCATACATAAAAATTATATATATTTTATTAGATATATAATATTGATGGGACGTCAGGTGTATAAAAATATGTGGTTAAAAACAATACCTTAACAACTATAGATTTTACCCTACGCAAGTGCACGTATCAATTATAGAATAGCAAACAAATTGAGTAAGGGATATCGATCTCAGATATTGAATTATATTTTCTGAAAATTATTTATTTGGGTAGTCAATGACCAAATTATCTATTTTAATTAATATTATCTAAAAGGCAAATTAAATTAGTTGTGATTAAGATGAGGGAGAAAACTAGGGTTTTCATCACTCTACCACTAACCGCATAATATAGTTCATCACTATATCAATTGTACGAAGGCGATCTATAACTGTGAATCAGGTCGTACCGCAAATAGCTAAATATGACCCCAAAAAAGAGTACTATCAACCGGATCGCGACAACCCGTCTCATGACTGACCTAACTAGTATATGTCAATTATGTTACTCTAATATACTCCTAATGCGTGAAAATAAATTAAAGCATGTCTATATTAAATCGCCAAGGCACGGCATGTGTCAACTTAGGATTTCAAGTTTCATTACCATTATTGTGTAGAAAACCATAATTAAGCATCCGAGTTCCTGCTCATATTGAATAATCATAGTTGTGCAAAATAATATATTCATTCCATCTAAGACAATAATTTAGAACAAACATATAATTTTATATTGCAAATCAGTACGATCTTTTAACTACTACAATTATCACAGTATGGTCAACAGTTTCCCCTCTTTACAATTGAAAATAATGAAAGAAGTACATTACTTGGCTAGGGTTTTGCTAGAAAACCCTAAATACCGAGATAGTTAGCCATGGAAGACGGTGACTGCATCGTTGATGTAGAAACGCTCTCCGTAGTATTTTTCTTTGGATCTCTAGGTTTGAATATGGCTCTCAACAGCAACAGGTATGAATGAATGAACCTCTGAACCAACCTCTACGAATGTCTCACCAAAAACCTCCTCTCGATAATGAATCTCAGAATCAAAACTTTTTTCTATAATAGATGATCGTGTATATATAGGCAATGGTATAAAGAGACCATTTTCAGTATTTTCACTCTAAAACTCATGCAAACCCTAACTTCTCATATATGTAAGTGTATATACATGTATATAGAGGTCTGAAGTCGCATGCACGTCTTCCAATTAAGTCGGGGATGAAACAGGAAAAATCCACGAAAAACCACCAAAAGTTGTTGGACTTACGCTTCAAGTGTAGATGTCCTACACTTCAACCGTAGTAGGCATACGCTTCAAGTATAGGCCCCAAGCGTTCCTCTAAGTGTAGGTCCAAGCGTAGAAATGCGATTTTCAGCTACTTTTTGAAACTGAAAGCGTAGGCAAAAACGTAGGCGTTTTGTGAAAAATCACTTTTCTTCGTGAATGCACCAAAATGACCGTCTTGAACCCACGATAATTTTTGTTGAAGATGACGGCTTCTGAAAATGCCAATTTTGTCCTCCGGGAGCCATTTTTGTCTCGAACTGCCTCTTTGACTCTCCTCTTGATAGAAAGAACATACTATTCGGAGACACAGATTGTGTTATGCAATCAGGGGAGTTTATATTGGCTCTATGTCTCCGGTTCTGGGAGAGATAATTTCCCTCTCCTGATCTAGAGACACACCCATATTTACAAATATGCCATTATTTTAACACAGTTCCAATTATACCCCTGATTGCATAGCACAATCTGGGTATATGACTAGTTTATTTCCTAATATACCCTTGCATCACTTTCCCAATTCCTCTATATATACTAACCCTAACATGTTTATAACATTTTCCTCCTCAAATCTAAGCTAGATTAATAGCTTTAAGAGGATGGATATTAATATCTCCGAACAAATAGACGGAGATTATAATTCTGGAAGAATTCACAGTGTTGCTTCCACGCAACCACAACAGATTAAATTTTATTTCCCCTCTCTTGTTCATCAATTACGACATACGGTGACACTGAGATCTATCAAGATAGATCGATGTATTTTCAAGTATAGGAATCAGACAGCTTACAACGCCATAGGTACAGTCCGCATCTCCATATATGATACCAGGATATTAGGGGATGATAGTAAACAGGCCGAGTATATTTTTCCAGTTAAATGTAATTGCGATATAACATACTACGGCAATTCATACTTCTCCTTAATGGATAAATCATGTCCATGGAAGTCTACATATCAATTGGAAAATACAACCATCTCGTCCACACATAATTTCTACCAATTGACAGCTCAATTGAAGTTGTCAACTACAAAGACTCAGGATGATTTCAATATACGACTGCCAGATATTCAGATTATATCACCAGGATACACTGCTGATAATGTAAGTGTTTGGCATTGTCCACCGCCAAACAACGCATTAAACCGTATACCGTTAAGGCAACCTCTACGGATTACTGCATCATCTTCAAATGTACTTGCGCGTGCATCTACATCCGTTTTAAGATGTTCCTCAACGAGCGACTTCAATTCTGAAATCAGTAATGCACGTGTAGACACGGATCCTGGTGATTCAGTTAGTCAAGTAAGAAGTACCAATTCAGATAATAATGTCACACTGAATTGGGGTGAATTGTCAAATCTAGTTGCTAATACTGTAGATGCAACTGTACGTTCTGTAGCATCTATTAATAATACAAAGGGTAATAAACCCCCTTTCTGATTTCATCTGTTTACAATTTCCCAGATTATCAATGCCACACCGCTGCGCGAACAGTTTAAATATAAGATTAGTACTTTGTTCAGCATAACCTTGTAATTTGCAATTTTACATTTTTTGGAATGATTGATATATTTTTCATTACATATATAATGTACTTCTGCCAATATATAGGACAAATTCAAATTATAAAACAACACATTTTATTCAAGACGTGTAACTAACACGTACATGTACATTGCCCTCAATGGCATATTGTGTTTTTGTATCCCACACAACAAACATCAAATAACTTCTATTTTTACAATTACTGTACGTTCCATTGATTTCTCCACCAAGGTCCCTGAACTCTACTACATTGTTGCTGGTACACTGCACATACCTTTGAAATGGGATTTCAAAGTCCACTCTTCCTGGAATAATTTCTAAGTGTTCACGGACAATAACATTAAACCGGCGAGTCACTTCTTTCCTCACCAGTAATTGACCAATCATACCCTCCCCGGTTATATCATGAAATATATCCAGGAAATTAGGGATACCATCAGTACCAATACGTGGTTGATTATCAACAACCACAAAGAATGTGACGGTACCACCCATGAACACTCCAGCAGGTCGTTTACTCTCATCTGTATCCATCAGTCATGTCCTTGACGGCACCACAAAGGATCCCGAAAAATGTAAGCCAGACACATTGATTTTATGTCGTTTCCTTTCCTGCCCAAACATGGGCATCTTAATATAATTTTTATACGCCGTTCTTGGGACCAATCCAGGTTCAGTCAACTGAATATCATCATCAATAACTCCTGATTCAGTCACCAAACGGGATGGTCTGTACTTTCGACCATAATACTTACGGGTCCTTGATGCCTTAGGACCAAAATATGGGGGTTGATAAACCTTTCTAGATATACCGTATGATCTATACCACATACGGTTGTTACTCCTACCACCATAATTACCACGTTTATTATATGAATTAACCATATTTCGAATATCACTCTTTGAATTACACAAACCCATATATAGTAATTATGTATATAAAACGACGCCGTTTTTATACCTTCCACCACATTTAAATCCCACATCAAATAATTTGGGCGGGCTGCGCGGCCTTATTCAAATTTTAAATTGCAAGTGGGCCGACAAGTGTACGACATTGCACAGTCGTCGACCAATCAGAACACGCCACGTGTAAAGGTTGTCGGGAGGTAATCATTACATTATTTTAATGATTACTGGCGTACCCTCAATATTTTGTTTATTTACAATCCAGTGGCTAGAGTTTTGCTAGAAAACCCTAGATACCGAGATAGTTAGCCATGGAAGACGGTGACTGCATCGTTGATGTAGAAACGCTCTCCGTAGTATTTTTCTTTGGATCTCTAGGTTTGAATATGGCTCTCAACAGCAACAGGTATGAATGAATGAACCTCTGAACCAACCTCTACGAATGTCTCACCAAAAACCTCCTTTTGATAATGAATCTCAGAATCAAAACTTTTTTCTATAATAGATGATCGTGTATATATAGGCAATGGTATAAAGAGACCATTTTCAGTATTTTCACTCTAAAACTCATGCAAACCCTAACTTCTCATATATGTAAGTGTATATACATGTATATAGAGGTCTGAAGTCGCATGCACGTCTTCCAATTAAGTCGGGGATGAAACAGGAAAAATCCACGAAAAACCACCAAAAGTTGTTGGACTTACGCTTCAAGTGTAGATGTCCTACACTTCAACCGTAGTAGGCCTACGCTTCAAGTATAGGCCCCAAGTGTTCCTCTAAGTGTAGGTCCAAGCGTAGAAATGCAATTTCCAGCTACTTTTTGAAACTGAAAGCGTAGGCAAAAACGTAGGTGTTTTGTGAAAAATCATTTTTCTCCATGAATGCACCAAAATGACCGTCTTGAACCCACGATAATTTTTGTTGAAGATGACGGCTTCTGAAAATGCCAATTTTGTCCTCCGGGAGCCATTTTTGTCTCGAACTGCCTCTTTGACTCTCCTCTTGATAGAAAGAACATACTTTTCAGTTAATTCACCGAAGTTAACTCCATTTCCTCATTAAGCTCCTGAAACATGCCTTAAAACACAAACGCAATAAAAATACCAAATAGTGGAATAAAAGAACGTAACTGTGATACCCCCAATTTTCACACGTGAGTTGGCC
The DNA here is from genome assembly GCA_963922005.1 of Cornus suecica. NCBI lineage: Eukaryota > Viridiplantae > Streptophyta > Magnoliopsida > Cornales > Cornaceae > Cornus > Cornus suecica. The sequence goes on from OY998242.1 coordinate 23,363,766, forward strand.
AGACTCAGACACGAAGATCGGGAAATACCATGTAATTGATAGACAAAAACACATAATACAATAGGAATTTTTTGAAATAAAAAAAAATCATAGCAGAAGCAATACTAACGTTAAATCTTACAAAAGACTTTAAGATACAACCTGGGAATCCTGTTAAAGAATGACCCCTAAATAAAAATTCATTTTTAATAACCTTGCCTAATTTACAACAGTTGTATAACCAATATACACTGTAAACCGAAAGTAGGAATGGAGTAGACGATCACGAACAAAACGTGATAACTCAAAACCTTAACACAGTGGCTGAACTGTCGCAGACCTGAAATGATAACAACAATGTGGGTTAAACCCACGAGCAAGTCCACTACTACTACAACCCAACAGAGGACCGATAAAGCCAACATCTCTAAACAAAATAACATGAATAGATAGACCCTATGTATTAAGGATTTATCTTTCACTTAATATAAAACTTTTAAAACGTTCCTTTTTACATAACCAAATAAAAGATATATAATTATACCTTTTAGAATAATTAATTAATGCATACCATGCATAAACATATTTTTATAATGTGTATCTCCTAACCGAATAAAAGATATATATAATTATACATTTTAATATAAATAACCAATGCATCTCATGCATAAATATATTTTATAAATTTTATAATATATTTCCATAATCACATTAAAAGATATAATGATACATTTTTAAAAATAAATAACCAATGTCTCACATGCATAAATATATTTTATAATATATTTCATATAATTAATTAAGTAAAACATATATAATTATATCTTTTAGAATAAATAACAAATAAATCACATTCATAACCATATTTCATAATGTGTAACACATATCCGAACAAAAGATATATAAATATACCTTTTAGAATAAATACCCAAAGCATCTCATGCAACCCAATAACATATAAATAAATATTAATATTCATACTATTTTCTTTATGTCAATAGACAACTTATCCAAATCTTATTTTAACCAAATACCCGACAATTCATCCATGTCGTGACAACTCATCTATGTCCCGTAGTACTCATGAGACTGCGTTAATAGTCAGTCTCCTTGTGATTCCTTACTCATCCCCATTCCATAAATATTTAATTAAATATTATGATTTATGAATTTATTAATTCTGATAAGCTTATTAGCATAAATAATGTGATCACCATATGCATCACATCATATGCATAATTGTGCATCACATGCTACACATGTACAGAATCATAAACAATGATTTATAACAACATAATAAATTATTATATCCAAATAAACCACAAATACCAATTTCCATAATATACTCATTAATAAACAATTCTAATAAGTATATTTAACACAATAATAACCTTAACATATATTGTGATAGGTTAATAATAGGATTCGGGATCACAATACTATTTCTAAAAGTTAAAGGGGCTAAAATATTCTTTTTACTACCCTTAAAGGGTAAAAACGTAATTCCAGCAAGGTACTGGGGTCAAATTGTAATTTCACCAACATACAGGGATCAAACTAAAATTACAGTAACGTTCAGGGACTAATCTGTAATTTCCGTAAACTTTAGGGGTCATAAATTAATTTTCATAATATTCAGAGGTCATACTATAATTACAGTAACATTTAGGGGTAAGAATATAATTTTAGTAAAAGTATGCTTTCAAGGGTTAGGATTTAAAGGTCCATCTAATCCTATGGTTACAAAAATGAATGTACCATAGTCATATAAAACCACCCACATTAGATTTCCAAAATACATATTATTTTCGAAAATTACCACAATAATTCCTAAAAATTCTTAGAAAATTCAATAAGCCTATTTAAATATTTATAAATATTATTAAAGTTTTCTAACTAATATTTGATGATAATACCATGCTCATATATGTATTTTATGATGAAAATACAATTTAAAGACAATGTGAAATATATGATAATAATCATTAAACATTCATCAATTCCTATTCATATGCATCAAAATACATGATAACACTTCTAGAATTATTTTTATGAAAAATTATATGCATCAATATACCTAATAATATTTCTATAATTATTTTTTTATAGAAAAACATTCATCTATCCATATTTATATGCATCAATATACCTAATAATATTTCTATAATTATTTTTTTATAGAAAAACATTCATCTATCCATATTTATATGCATCAATATACATAATAATATTTCTATAATTATTTTTATAGAAAATTAACTATGTATAAATAATATATATCTATTTATACATATTATTTCACAAAGGTCTTCAATTTATAAATCCAAAGGGGTAAAATAGAGTTAAAAACTTGCCTTAAATTATCCGGTTTTGATTTAATATCATCAAGCTCAAATCATTTCGAGAGCAATTTCTTCTCTCCAAGAACTTTCTCTATTTTCTCTCCATTCTCTCTCAAAACTTAGAGACAAAATAAACTCATACTATAGAACGAGCAAGAGACAAGGAGTACACTTGTTCTTGAAAGCTTCACCAAAATCCCAACCAAATGGAAGTAAAATGGAAAACAAATCAAGAAGAGGAAGAGAGAGCAAGGTACTGACGAATGGAGAGGAAAGGAGTGAAATGTGTGATATGAATTGCAAAACATCATAAAAAAACAATTTATTTTTTTTTATTTTTTTTTAAAGCATGTGGTCATTCACCCATTAACATTTGTTCCCATGTTTTCCCACTTGCTCACTCTTTCCAACTCATACCAAGACTTTCATCATCATTCTTTATATTTTCCTCTTTCTTTTATATTTTTTATTCCATCAATTATAATAATTTTCACTAATTACAATCATTCACTTCATTTACATACACACTAACGTGTGTGTATATATATATATATATATATACTTAAACATCCACTTACCCACATTACAACTATTAAATCCTACACCACAATTTCTAAATTACACATCACAATTACTACATTATACCTCAAAATTATAAAGTGTACACATACACACATTATAAATACCAAATTAATTGCATGCACAAAATTATGGTTATTACAGTAACAATAGTGAGTTAAGGGGTCAAAATATTTAATATTTGACACGTATCACACCCCCAAACTTACATATTGTTTTACTCCCTTAGCAATAAACTCAGGAAACTTTTCTCGTGATGATCTTTTTAATCTAACTATTCTAACTAATCTAACATAATCCCTTACTTTCGTAAGGGTCGACGACTACACTTAGTACGTGTAACAAGATTTTTAAACCCCCAGATTACCCTTAGTGGACGAGTGAAGTCTCGTGAAGGTTTCTAGTGATAGTACCTACAAACATCTCAGTTCTCTGTAACCACGCAGTCATGAGTTCACACATAAATTCAATTAAATCATAATATAATACAAAAGACAGCATGGATGCAAATACTCCCACTCACTACCGAACAACAATTTTATCAAGCTTCGTGTCATGAATGGTTCCCACTAAAGTGAATGATTTTGTTACTTTCTACTCTCAATCCAGACAACCTTCCGTGATTTTGTGAACACTCGATTATGATATTTCAATTTCTCTTTCTCCTACCTTATTGATCAAACTTTGTCATTTTTAATAAAAACACATCTTTCCACTTTTCATCATTTTTTGTCTTTCTAAGTTTCCAAACTTTCTAGCGAAGATTTTTAGTCCTGACCAACTGGGTCCAAGCTTCTTCCATGGGATTTATGATCATCAATCTTCTCCCCTTTAAACGCGAATAGTGATATTGGTGATATCAATGCTCGGTTACTCATATCAAAGAACTGTTTTTTGCAAAAAAAAATTCAATGAATATATTTTTTTCAATTTTCTCCATTTCAACCAAAACAACTCTCCATCTCCCCTTTTATTGTGGCAAAATTATTTTTCAACTACATAGTCAAAAATCAACATATTTCTCATAGTGAATGTATGCTTGTGCTTATAGGTCAAAATCGTCTTTCTTAATTTCAATTTTACTCATTCACTCACCCATGTAAAACCACATCACTTCACTAAATCAAATCTAATCATTACTCTCATGAATGAAAATATTACATTACATACTTGTGGAAGGAAGATATTTTTGACCCCAAAATTCTATCTTGGTTCGGGGCTAGCAGGTGGAGCTCCGAACTCACTATTCGGATTGGAGCTAAGTGACACGTCTCGGCGAACTTAAATGGACCGTATGGGTATCCTCGGGTCTTTCGGATTTGATTCGATTGGAGCTGGGCGACACGACCTTGTGAACTTTATATGACCACCATACAAGTATCTCGGGGTGATCCTTGGGCCAACCAATAGCTTATATTTATGGGAGCACGGTTCACCGAACCGAGCAACCGACACGGAGGGCAAACTCATATTTAGTTTGCAGCATCCGATACGGTGGTGGTATCCTGGGGGTGTCTCCCACCATTATGCACAATCCTTGCGGTGGGTGCACACACTGCGGGGATAATTGGGGAGTGATCCGTTGCATGTCGATCCAGCTGCAGTCACAGATACTGCGTAGCCGTGACGCATGGCCAGCATGACACATCTTCACATTATGAAGGGACTGATGGAGCATGTGGACTGGAGGTAAAGAATACAGGTTCATTATGCCAAGAGCATACAGAAGAAAATTTCCCATGAGGCGGGGAATATTCTTTAGTAGCTGTTAGTATAATCCATAGTATGTGCAGTGGATATTTGGAGCTGTGGGAGAGGCTGGAATCAGTTGAGTGTATAAAATATAATGTGAGTGAATAGTAATATACATGCATAGTAGTATACGTGAATAGTAGTATGTATGAATAGTAAAATACGTGTATATTAAAATATATAAGTGAATAGTGTCAGGTTAGGTTTCTCTATAAATAGAGGCATTGCATTTCATTTTAAGGGGTTGGATTTTAGAGAGGAAATACTCTGAAAGAAGTTCTCTGGAAAGAGGGTGTTTAGAGAGAGAAAAAGAGAGAAAGAGATAAGAAAAAGAAAGAAAGAGAAAAGAGGGTGGAGAGAAAGAGTGAAGCTCTCCTGCGGCTCCCTGCCTGATCTCCCGCTCATACTAGCGGCTGTACCCTTTGCTCCTCACCACTTGTTTATATCTAGTCCAATACAATATTCCTGTTACAGTTCGTGATACCTGTTTTTTGGGTCGGGTCAGACTACGTTGTCTCTTGGAGCCTTCCGCCGGAATTCGGGTCCAGACTCGGATCTATAAAACCCAACTTTCATCTACAATACTACTTATGCATCATATACAAAAATTCAATTGAATTGTAATGCAAAACATTCATGCGTGAAAACAAATAACTGCTCCAAAATTTTAAAATTTCAATTTTTTCCGAAAATTTTCATTCCTTGTAATACTATACCCTCACCCCCAAACTTAAATCAGACTATGTCCTCATGGTCAAAAATAATATAGGAGAACAAATACAGTTACCCTTAAAGCTTAATTCTGGATTCCAAAACAATGCATGAATCCCCTCCTCCAAACTTGATTTGGATCACCTGTAGATAATATTAACAAAGCACAAATACCCAATCATAGCAAGAGAAAATAAATTTCATCATAAATATACAGAAATCAACACATGTTTTCAAGAAATCAAAGATTCTCTTTCTTTTTTTTTTGAACAAAAAGAATTAAAAAAAAAATGGCTTTAAGTGCCTAGAATCCTAAAAACAAAATAAAACTCAAACAAAAATCATAAACCTAAATCTAACTCTAATCTTCCTCCTCTTCTTCATCACTTGACACAACATTTTTCAATCATATCCGACAGTCTGCAATCTTTTTCAACTTTTTCAAATCTTCCTCTGGATAAATTTTCATAATTGTCCAGCACATATATATGTATATACATATATATATATATATATATACACACATTAGATGATACATTAAAAAACAAGACCACAAACTTTTGGACCCAATGCCTTAAGTTGGTTCTAATTGCTTTAAATAAGTTTGTACATTAGAGTACGAACAAATTATAGTAACTACTAACTAGTGATAATAGAAGAGCGCACACGCATCATGAAACACGTGCATTATACTTATATATCAATGTAACTAATATCTAGTGTTAGTTGCATACCAAAATCTGAAAGGCTTTTTTGGTAGATATAATCATATATAGAATGGTACGTACCAACCTTCACCTAACAAAATCTTAAATACCCAAACTTTAATTTGCTCAACCAAGTTTTGCACTACCAATCAAGCAATATTTAATAACTTTGGCTGATCTTTCAAGCAATAGAAGTTGGTTCACTTAATTAATTAGTTAACAACATAGTAGGTCCCCATTTGATTGGTGCATGTGATGGAAACGGATCCCTCTGCATTGCTTCATTCTCTGCGCTTCGCTGCCATGTGGTGCTCTATATGGTTGTCATGTGGCTAACCAAATTTTAAATCAAAAGTATATTTTACTTTTATATATAATGCCCATTATACCCTTAAACCCTAAATACACACCCAACCGTCACTTTCACTTCCTCAGTTCTCAGTTTTTACTTTCCAAAGGTTTTTCTTTATCATTTATGGTAAAATTTAAAAACACACATTAATATATATGTATGTATAGATATGCTCACACAAATACATTAAAGCAACATAAAAGAATGTATAAATATAACCAATAGTCTTTTGTTTTAAATTGGTGTACAATAAAAGTGGATCTCAAATTCAATATTGTCATAATAAAATAAAGGGTTAATTTCAAGAAATCCCCCTATGCTATTCAATTTAATCAATTAACTCATATTGATGAAGCGTAGAAAGATCGGGTGGAAAACGATGTCGTTCCTGTCAAAAAGAACAAACAGTGACCGGAAGAGGTACCGGTGGGGTACCGGCCAAATAGGCTCCGACGGTCAAGTTAGAACTTCAATCGCTCAGAAAACTATAGCAGGAGTAATGGTGGGTGATTATTGCGTACCTTTTAGGTTGACCCTAACCCTATATTTATAGGGTCTTTAATGCGGTGGTCCTGATAGAGCTGTAGTGTGTCGTATATATCTTGACAGCTACCTGTATGTATCCTGATAGGATTCTGATAACTACCCGTAGGTATTCTGTTGAGATGTGTAGAGTCCTGGTAGCAGGTAGTGGTTTACAATCCTTATCTGCACGTGCCGTACAAATTATACCTATCAGTTGCCCCCTGTTCCCGAATTCGCTTGCCGAGTTTAGGGAACGAAATTTCTTTTTTGTCGTGATTTATTTATACATATATATATTTAAGTAAAATATAATCCCTTCAAAATTTTCTTTCAAAATTTTAAGGGGTTATTTTATTAATTACGAAAAACCTTTAATTAAGGGCTTCCAAATAATTATATAGAATTCCGTGGGTAGGAAAGCTAATTATCTTTCAATCCCACTATCTGAGATGTTTTTTTTTGATCGAATATTATATATATATATATATATATGAAAGTGGATAGCAAAGTAGTCAACAGATGTAGGTATTTGATCGAATATTATATATATATATATGAAGGTGGATAGCAAAGTCAATAGATGTAGATATTTGTCCAACACACTTTATATATATGTGCACAGGTGTCGTGTAGGGAAGGAAGTTGGGAGGCTGGCGTGTAACCCACGCTCGCTTGTGGTTCCTCTCTTGCCAGACATGTGTATGTGCACAGGTGTCGTGTAGGGAAGGAAGTTGGGAGGCTGGCGTATAACCCACGCTCGCTTGTGGTTCCTCTCTTGCCAGACATGTGTCCCAACTGGCTGCAACATATACGAAACTTAAACAATCAGTCGTGTGAAACACGCTCGCTAACGGTCGGCCTACGCCTGATCTTTCTCTCTTGCCAGACACGTGTCCCACCTGGATGCAAAGCTCATTTTGAAAAATGGACTGCAACGGCTATATTTTGCTTCAACGGATATATTTCGTTGAATTTATAAATTCTCTCTTCGCCCCCTCTTTTACCATTCAATCATCGGCTCTATTCCTAGACAACATCCGATAAATCACCAGCTCCATTCTATTTTGCAGTAGCTTTTTTTTTTTTTTTTTTTTTGCCAGAATATTTTTACAAAAATATTTTATGGCACCAAAAAATGTAGGGGACGTAATTTCCACTGTCCACCCAACCATGCTTGATAAATTGAAGACGGACTTTGTATTTCCGTACGAAGTTGAGCTAAACTGTCCGGGTATAAATCAAAGGGCGCATCACTCCCTTCCACATGGGATGTTTCTTTACACCTCATATTTTGATGTTGGGTTGCGCCTTCCGCTTCCCCAACTGTCAAGAGAGATCTTAGACCATTTTGGTATCCTCCCTTCCCAACTTTATCCGAACGCCTGGAAGGCTATTCTAGGGGTTCCTCTTCTCTGGTGCCTGTGCGGGAATGGACCCATGTCTCTTCAAGAGTTTCTCTCTTGCTATTACATTCAACGCAATGGTGCTTGGGCCAATTTCTTAACTGCAGTAAAGGGCTTTCCACAGGAGACTGGTGACAATCCAAAGTGTTGGTGGAGTCGTTTCTTTCACGCTAATGGCAACGGATTGGAGTTCCTGGATGCGGTCGAAGGCGAGGACAATGGTCCGTCCGTTCCAAAGAAAGCGGGTGATCTTACGGAAGCGGGTAAACTTTCTTTCTTTCTTCTTCTTCTTCTTTTTTTTTTTTTTTAAAAGAAACTACCCATTATTTCACCTGAAGAGAAAAAACATATGAAGGAGAGACTGAAGAGGGCAAAAGTTTTCTTGGCCCGTCATAAGGAAGAGTCTTTTTTTGACTCAAGTGCTTTGTCAGGTTATTGTCTTGGCCTTCGTGGAAACCATAATATCCCACCCGTACCTCCTTTCCTTGACTCTCCGAGTGGGAGTTCATCAGCTTCGCCATCAAATCCGGAGCTCCATTCTCCGGTATCTGGAGGATGTCGGGTCTGGTCAGACCTCCCCCGCTCCTCCGACGACCGACAATCGGGCACTCTCCAGTCCTCCGCCTATTTCTGACGGGAGTCAGGCACTTTCTATTCCTCGAGATCCTAGCTCATCCCTGATAGTTGGCATGAGTCGAGCGACTGGAGATCTTGACTCACCCCGACAGTTGGCAGGAGTCGGGCTCCTTTCACCAGTTCCAGTGCAGGTATCATCATTAATTAATTAATTTTTTTTTTTTTTTTTTTTAGTAATTTTTTATTGTGTACATAGGGGGATCTCAGTGGTTTCCTCAAGATGTGCTTGATAACTTTTTAAATAAAAAGCGCAAGACCAGTTTGTCGCCATCGATTCCCTGCTTCTCCTCCTCCCTGCCTGGCCAATGTTCTTCTCCCTCTCACCAGATGACGGCGAAAGCCTCTTCTGGTCCCGTTAGGACCTTGGATCTTGATGCAAATACTATGAGCATGGGGCCTGCTGTTCAAACGGGGTTCAGCCAGTTCTCTAGACCGCCTACTTTCGGCCAGTCTTCGCGACCTGGGTCCATTTTTGGGATGTCCGCCCCTGAGCCCAAGTCTTCATCGGGTGATACCGTGATGTCTAGCGTGCAGGTAGCAACTGAAAAACTCATGGGTGTTTTGATGGACGAGGACCTCCAGTCATTGGAAAATGAGAATGAATCTATTGTAGAGGCTTATCGGAGATCTCTCCTTGATGCCGGACGGGTTAGTATATCTACATTATTTAATGTCCGCTTTTATGTTTTGTATGTTGAACCATCTTTCTTTTTGTAGAATTTGACCCGAGGCAGGTACATAGCCCATAGATGCATGCGAGCCGAGTCTGAGAGAGATAAGATGGCTGTTAATCATCAAGCGGAGATCAACGAGCTTCGGGGCCACTATGAGCCTCAACACCAGCAGTTTGAGACCGCCCGACTGGAGGAGATCAACAAGCTAAAGGGGACTCATGAACTTGACCTCAAGAGGGCAGAAGAGGAACATGCCTCTCTTTTGGCCCAAAAGTTGGGCGAAGCAAGGATTGCTGCAGTTGAGGAATTCAGACATTCTCCTGAGCTTCAGGAGCAGCAACTAGTTTATTACCTTGGTGGTTTTGAGGATTTTCGTGAGCAGGCGACTACCTTTTATCCATCACAGGATTTCACAGGATTCAACCCTAGTGGACGTCGTAGGCAGTAGTTGTTTCTTTTTCTATGTTGAAATCTTGTAGTATTGCTATGATGTTTCATTTCATTTTCATCTGATGTACTTTCACATTCTATGAATGAAATGATGTTTATGGACCTTGATCCTTAATTTATGTAGGAAAAACTTGACCTTTCATATTAAGGCAGTTTTTGTGAGAAGATGAGTAGTAATTTTTACTCTCTTTTGTTTGTAGGATTTGGGCTTCACTCAGCCATATCCTTTCAATAATAAGATTATAACCTCGAGCTTCACTCAGCCCCCCCTTTCTGCTAGGGGACCCATTTTTTTGGGTGGAAGAACATATTTATGATAACACAGTAGGTGCTTAATAATTGTAGAAAAAGAATTCTCTTTATTGATAATTAATGTAAATTAAATAAATTCTACTGCAGAATGCTCGATAGCTTATTGCAAACTAAATCTAAGTAAATGAAACTACTAAAAATGATGCTAAAGCAAAGAAAATAAAGGGTAGCCTAAACTGACCCTGATGCTACCTTTCCACTTTTACTGGTGATACTTCCTTAAGTGTTGCGCATTCCAAGGACGGGGTAGTTGTTTTCCCTGTAGGGTCTCTATCCAGTATGCCCCCTGCCGATATGTGCGAGTTACCCTATAGGGGCCTTCCCAGTTGGGAGCCAGTTTTCCCATTTTCACAGTTGCTGGTGAGTGGGGTGACTTCCCGTAGTACAAGATCTCCTGGCTGAAACCTTCTCTGTTTTACCCGCGCATTGTAATATCGTGACATTGCCTGTTGGTAGACAGAAACCCTCATTTGGGCTTGCTCCCTCTTTTCCTCAATCAAATCTAAGCTGACTGCCAATTCCTTTTCATTATGTTCTGAATCATAGTGACTTAACCTGTAACTTTCCAACCCAATTTCAATTGGGGTCACAGCCTCACTACCAAAAGCAAGGAGAAAAGGGGTCTCGCCCGTGGTGTTTTGGCCGTAGTCCTGTAAGCCCACAGTATAGCGGGCAGCTGTTCAGGCCATAACCCCTTGGCCTTTTCCAGACATTTTTTTATCATCCCAAGAATCGTTATGTTGGCAACCTCTGCCTGCCCGTTAGCCTGCGGATGTCCAGGAGAAGAGTAATGGTTTTTTATTCCCAGACCCGAACAAAACTCTTAATACACTTCCTTCAAACTGTTTTCCATTGTCAGACACTATGACCCGGGGGACGCCGAATCTGCAAATGATTGACTTCCAGGTGAAGTCTTTGACATTCTTGGCAGTGATTCGGGCTAGTGGTTGTGCTTCTACCCATTTGGTGAAGTAGTCAATCGCTACTATTGCAAATTTGGTTTGACCCTTACCCCGAAGCAATGGGCCAACCAAGTCGATTCCCCAGTGAGCAAAAGGCCATGGCCCAGTCATGGGTGTTAATTCTTCTGCTGGAAGTCTGGGGACATTAGCAAATCGCTGGCACTTGTCACATTTCTTTACGTATTGTAATGCGTCGTTTTGTATTGTCGGCCAGTAGTACCCTTGTCTTATAGCCTTATGGGCTAGAGATCTACCCCCTGCATGGTTTCCACATAAACCCTCATGAATCTCTTTGAGGATGTAGTTTGCCTTCGCAGTAGAGACACAACGCAAGTAGGGAAGGGAAAGACTCCTCTTATAAAGAATCCCGTTGATGAGAGCATATCTGGTGGCGCGAAGCCTTATCTTTCGGGCTTCCATTCGGTCTTCTGGTAATTCCCCATCCTGGATATACTTGATGATAGGTTGTGCCCATTCCATACCTTGTTCCACTTGCATGATCATTGTAGTTTCCTCCTGGTGAATACTTGGTTGATGTAAATGTTCTAAGGGAAATATATCATCATCCGACTCAATAGCTGTAGCTAACCGGGCAAGGGCATCAGCATGACGATTCTCTTCTCTTGGTATCGGGCAGATTACGCATTTTTTGAATTGACCGATCAATTCTTTTACCTTCAGTAGGTAAGCCTTCATTTTTTCTTCTTTCGCTTCATACTCCCCATTGACCTGGCCTGCAACCAGACGGGAGTCGGTGTTGACCTTCAGGTAGGGTGCCTGCAAGGTTTGCTCTATTCAGAGTCCTGCTATTAAAGCTTCATACTCTGCTTCGTTATTGGTAGCTTTAAACTTGAACCGGAGGGCGTAAGGAAATCTTTCTCCCTCAGGAGTGATTAAAAGTAATCCTGCCTCGCTCGCCTGTGAGTTGGATGAACCATCCACATATAATGTCCAGAGCACCTCCGGGTCTATCCGTCCTTCTGCCTCAGGAATGAGTATTTCTTCAGCAACTTCAGGGGCTTCTTTTAGAGGATAGGTGAACTCCGCCACAAAATCTGCAAGTGCCTGTCCCTTAATCGCTGCTCTGGGCTTGTAGCGGATGTCGAACTCTCCCAACTCAATTGACCATTTCACTAAGCGACCGGATATTTCCGGCTTGTGGAGTACCTGCCTGAGTGGTTGATCAGTAAGGACTATTATCGTATGATCCTGAAAGTATGGCCTTAATCTCCTAGCAGAAATAACGAGGGCGAATGCCAATTTCTCCATTACTGGATACCTTTCTTCTGCTCCCCGTAAGGCTCGACTTGTGTAGTAGATTGGTCTCTGAATAGACCCATCGTCTCTCATTAGGGCAGAACTTATTGCCGTTAAGGAGACAGCTAAGTAAAGTAGAAGTTGTTCCCCTGGTACTGGTCGGGTCAACAGGGGTGGAGAAGCAAGATAATTCTTCAAATCCACAAATGCCTGTTCGCACTCAGGGGTCCACTCAAAGGCCTTTTTAAGCACCTTGAAGAAAGGAAGACATCTGTCAGTAGCTCGAGAAATCAGCCTGTTGAGGGCAGCCACCTTTCCCGTCAACCGCTGCATATCTTTGGTTGACTAGGGAGACCTCATGTCCAGGATGGCCCGAATCTTTTCCGGATTAGCTTCAATGCCTCTTCTACTGACCATGAATCCCAAAAATTTTCCTGATGATACACCGAAAACGCATTTGGTTGGGTTAAGGCGCATTTGGTGTTTTCGAAGCACCTCAAAAACTTCTTCAAGGTCCGCCAGATGATTCTCTTTTTTGACACTTTTCACTAACATGTCATCTACGTAGACCTCCATGTTCCTTCCAATTTGATCTTTGAACATGTTGTTGACCAATCTCTGGTAGGTAGCTCCAGCGTTCTTTAACCCAAAGGGCATGACTTTATAGCAGTAAATGCCTCTATCGGTGATGAAAGATGTTTTCTCACAGTCAAGAGGGTGCATAGGGATCTGATTGTAACCCGAATATGCATCCATAAAGCTAAGTAGTTCATTCCCTGAAGTAGCCTCTACCAGCATGTCAATTCTCGGTAGCGGAAAACTATCCTTTGGACATGCTTTGTTCAAATCTGTAAAGTCGACACAGAGCCTCCATTTCCCATTCGCCTTCTTTACTAGGACCACATTCGATAACCAGTCGGGGTAGTGGACCTCTCGAATGAAGTCCGCCTTTAGAAGCTTGTCAACCTCCGACATTATAGCTGCATTCCTTTCTGGGGCAAATGTTATTTTCTTCTGCTTTACAGGCTTGGCAGTAGAATCCACATTTAGGCGATGTTGCATAACTTGAGGATCAATGCCTGGCATATCTTCATGTGTCCAGGCAAACATGTCTTGATTTTGTTTCAGGAATCGAATAAGTTGATCCTTAACATCATCGGGGAGCAGTGACCCGATGCTTACTATTTTTCGGTTCTCACCTTCTTCCAGGCTTACCTCTATAAGGTCCTCTACTGGCTCTGGTCGGGGAGTATTTTGACTTGAGACTGATTCGAGACCTTCGATAGTAAGTGATTCCCGTGACCTTCTATCTTTCAGAGCGGCTGCATAGCATTCCCGTGCCATAGCTTGGTCTCCTCTTACTTCTCCTAAACCATGATCAATTGGGAACTTCATTAGCAAGTGGTAAGTTGAAGTTACTGCTTTCAATGCATTAAGAGTTGTTCTTCCGAGGATGATATTGTAGGTGGAAGGGCAATCCACTACAAAAAAATCTACTATGATGGTAAGCTGTCTTGGAGCCACCCCTACAGTGAGAGGAAGGGTCACTATCCCCAGTGGAGAAACCTTTTCTCCAGAAAAACCGACTAGTATCGATTTGGATGGCTTTAACTGGTCATTTCCTATACCCATCTTGTCGAAAGCTTCAGAGAATAGCAAATCTGCAGAACTTCCATTGTCGATCAGCACCCGTCGAATAGTAAAATTGGCCACTGCCACGGTAATTACCAGTGGGTCATCATGGGGATGTTGTACTCCCCGTGCATCATCGTCAGTGAAGGTAATGACCTGTTTTTCTAGTCGTGGAGATTTGGAAGGTGGAGCAGAGGTATCCACCTCTTGAACCTCCATCATATTTCTAGCCCTTCTCGCATGAGCTTTTCGGGATGAGCTTGTTTCCCCACCTCCTGCAAACCCTCCAGAAATCACATTGATCACCCGAACCGGCTGTTTATCTGGTGTGCGACTTCTTCGGGGAGCATCTTGTCGGCCTTTTCCTTTATCGCCATTGGTCGTGAACCGGCTCAAACGCCCTCTCTGGATCAAGCTCTCAATCTGATTTTTGAGGTCAATGCATTCATCTGTCGTATGTCCATGATCACGATGAAAGCGACAAAACCTATCGCGCGCCCTTTTTGATGGATCCGACTTCAGCTTGGGTGGCCAGGATAATGAACGATCGTCTTGTATTTGAAAAAGGATCTCACCTATCGGCTTGTTCAATGGAGTGAAGCTAGTGAACTTATCTTGACTCTTTACAGGTCGAGATGACCTGTCCATAGTTGGTTGGGTTCTCTAGCCTTTAGCTTCTCTTTCGTCCCTGGTAGTTATTGCTGGTCTCTTTTTCTCCACCTTCTTTTCTTCAGACCCTTTTCCTTTTCGGGCATTCATGGCATCCTCAGCATTCATATGCTTCTGGGCTTTAACAAGTAGTTCTGCCATCGTCTCGGGCGGTTCTTTTGATAAGGAAAAAAGAAACCTAGAAGACTGTAATCCTCCCATGAAGGCTGTCACTGCTACGTTATCATTAACCTCATCAACTTGTAGCATCTCATTATTGAACCGGCTTATATAATCTCGAAGCGACTCTCCTTTATCTTGTTTGACATTTAGCAAGTAGGTGGCGGGCTTCCTATGTCTCCGCCCGGCAATAAAGTGTCCGATAAACTTCCTGCTTAACTCATCGAAGTCACGAATAGAACCGGGCCTCAACTTATTGAACCAGACCCGGGCTGACCCTTTTAGGGTGATTGGAAAAGCCCGACACATGATAGCATCTGGGACAGCCTGTAGATGCATGAGTGCCTTAAAGGTCTCCA
The DNA here is from genome assembly GCA_963922005.1 of Cornus suecica. Classification (NCBI taxonomy): domain Eukaryota; kingdom Viridiplantae; phylum Streptophyta; class Magnoliopsida; order Cornales; family Cornaceae; genus Cornus; species Cornus suecica. Next base: position 23,379,226 of record OY998242.1, read on the forward strand.
GGTGGTCAAGAGGGTCCTTGGACCCGTCAAAGTTATTTTGAACTTGTTAGGTAGAGGAACACTCATCACCAAAGCATCAAAGGGGGAATTAGTCTTCTGTAGGAGTTCATCCACAATAGCGGGGCTTTTTCCCTTCATTATCTGTGCCATACCTTCCATCTGTGCTTTCAGGTCTTGGATCTGTTGATCCACACCCATGACTTCTGTAAGACCATCGGGTGTCGTGCCTCGTCGGGTGCTCCTGATTATCGTCCTTCGATCCTGGTTGTGGCTATGCTCTGCCCCCTCTTCCAAATTATTATGTCCTGTCGCATCCGGAGCGGGAGGAATGAGCCCAGCCAGTCGTTGAAGAAGCAAAGCATTCTGCTGGTTCTGTTGGATCAGTTGGTCCATCCCTTGGGCCAGAGTTTGAACCTGCTGCTTTAATACTGCCACACGTTCTGTAGGATCGTTTTGTCTAACTGGGTCTGAATTTTGGGGACTTTCGGAGTTGTGTGATGACCTGTCATCACCAACTTCTTGGTCTCCCAGAGAAACACGTGCCTCCTCTTGGCCATCATGCCGGGGAGGATGCACTGGAGGTAGACCAGTATGGGTCGGTGGTACTCCTTGGTTGGTTGGGAGCAAGGGATCATTGGGTTGTCCGGAGGCATCACCCACCTTACTTTTGCTTCGTAGTTGGACCATTCTAACGCTTTCTGGAAATAAGAAGTTGTCGCTTCCCACAGACGGCGCCAACTGATGAAGCGTAGAAAGATCGGGTGGAAAACGATGTCGTTCCTGTCAAAAAGAACAAACAGTGACCGGAAGAGGTACCGGTGGGGTACCGGCCAAATAGGCTCCGACGGTCAAGTTAGAACTTCAATCGCTCAGAAAACTATAGCAGGAGTAATGGTGGGTGATTATTGCGTACCTTTTAGGTTGACCCTAACCCTATATTTATAGGGTCTTTAATGCGGTGGTCCTGATAGAGCTGTAGTGTGTCGTATATATCTTGACAGCTACCTGTATGTATCCTGATAGGATTCTGATAACTACCCGTAGGTATTCTGTTGAGATGTGTAGAGTTCTGGTAGCAGGTAGTGGTTTACAATCCTTATCTGCACGTGCCGTACAAATTATACCTATCACATATTGTGTCCATTTTGCCCCCTATACTATCCAATTTCATCACTATATCCTCTCCTCCTCACATTTTGAATCAAAATATCTAAATTACCCTCCCTTAATAGTATAAGGGGTTTAGTAAAATCAACCCTTAAAAAAATTATTTTTCAAAAATATATTATATTTTTCGTAAAAACTATAAATTTCAATATATATATATTTCCGAAAATATGATTTTTTTTTCCAAAATATATGTTATGTTCCAAAATATGATTTTTTTCCGAAAAATAATTTTTTTGCAAAAAAGTATATATTATGTTCCAAAATATAAATTTTTTTTGCGAAAATATATATTATGTTCCAAAATATGATTTTTTTTCCGAAAAAATATATGTTATATTCCAAAATATGAATTGTTTTTGAAAAATATTTTTTTTGCGAAAAAGTATATATTATGTTCCAAAATATGATTTTTTTTGCGAAAAAGTATATGTTATGTTCCAAAATATGAATTTTTTTCGAAAAATAATTTTTTTGTGAAAAATATATATTATGTTTTAAAATATAATTTTTTATCCGAATTTTTTTTTTTTTGCAAAAAAGTATATATTATGTTCCAAAATATTAATGTGTGTTTTTAAATCTTAACCTAAATGATAAAAAAAAAAAAAAAAGGTTTGGAAAGTGAGAATTGAGGGAAGTGAAAGTGGCGGCTGTGTGTGTTTAGGGTTTAGGGTATAATGGATATTATATATAAAAGTAAAATATGCTTTTGATTTAAAATTTAGTTAGACACATGACAACCATGTAGAGTGGCAGCAAACCGCAGCGCAGAGGATCCGTTTCCGCATGTGATACAGCTGTCTTAAATTGTATTAGTTGACAGCCCAACTCATTTTCTTACCTATATAATTCACACCATATACTTTTTTTAGCGAATTATTAGATTTACTTGAGAGAACAAATTGGTATAGTTTCTTTTTGATAAATTTATTCATTTCATTGTTCAAAAGTGAGGGGATGTCTTAGATGGGATCATATGATCGTAGCACTCATTATTGAATTATTGGTCTCTCTTTGTATTAATTATTTGTATTATTTTGATTCTTTAGGGCTATTCTTGCTATCAGCGTTTATTTAATTTTGGGTCTGTTTGGCAACCCGATCTTGGTCTTGGTTTTGATTTTGGTCTTTGATTTCAAGACCAAGACCATGTTTGGTTGGCCGGTTTTGGACTTAATTTTGGACACCCTAAAACCAACCACTAAAACCTGGTTTTGGCCCACCATTTTTGACTTTTCTCTCTATATATATATATATATATATGGGCGAAAATATGAATTATTTTAAATTTTTTTTTATATTTTTCGGAAAAAAATTAATTTCCGGGAAAAAATTATTTTTTGGAAAATAATTATCTTTTTCGGAAAAAAAAAAAAAATTCGGAAAAAAATTATTTTTTCGGAAAAAATCATATTTTCGGACAAAAATTAATTTTCTCCAAAAAATTATTTTTTCGAAAATAAATTAATTTTTCGGGAAAAAATTCTTTTCCGGAAAAAAATTATTAATTCGGGAAAAAATTATTTTTCCGAAAATATTTATTTTTCCGGAAAATATTTATTTTTTTGGAAAAAAAAAATTTTCGGAAAAAAATTATTTTTTCGAAAATAATTATTTTTTCGGAAAAATTTATTTTTCGTCAAAAAATAAATTTTTGGAAAAAAATCATATTTTTGGGAAAAATTTAATTTTCGGAAAAAAAATATTTTTTCGAAAATAATTATTTTCCGGAAAATATTTATTTTTTCGGAAAAATTTATTTTTCGTCAAAAAATAAATTTTTGGAAAAAAATCATATTTTTCGGAAAAAAATCATATTTTTCGGAAAAAAATATTTTTTCGACAAAAATTATTTTTTTGAAAAAATTAATTTTTCGGAAAAAATTAATTATTTTTTTTTCCGAAAATTAATTATTTTTGAAAAAATTATTTTTTATATTTTTGGGAAAAATATTTTTTTCCCGAAAATTACTTTTTTTCCAATTTTATATATATATATTTTTCATATTTATATATTTTTAATACATATTAGTATATATATATATAATTATACCAAATTAATATATATATTTTTCATATATATATATCTCAAATTTTATATATTTTTTGAAATTTATATATGTTTTTTAAAATTATATAATTTTTTGAATTTTGTTTTAGAAAATATATATTTTTTGATTTTTTTTTTGAAATATATATATTCGATTTTATATATATATTTTTTAATTTTTTGAAATATATTTTTAAATTTATATATGTTTTTCGAAATTATATAATGTTTTGAATTTTGTTTTTGAATATATATATATTTTGAATTTTATATATATTTTTTGAAATATATATATATTTGAATTTAAATATTTTTCAATTTATATATATATTTTCGAATTTTATATATATTTTTGATTTTATATATATTTTTCGAAATTTATATATTTTATTCTAATTTTATATATGTTTTCAAAATTTAAATATTTGTTTTCGAATTTTATACATTTTTTTGAATTTTATATATTTTTTCGAATTTATATATATGTTTTTCAAAATTTTATATATTTGGGGTTGGGGCATAAAGGTCATTTTACATTATCCTTAATATTTTCGAATTTTATGAATGGTATTTTGGTCATTTGGGGTGTCATGGCAAGCAAAACCAAACCTCAGGGGGTGTTAGTGCAAATTACCCTTCTATATATATATATATAATTCATGGTGGGTCCCGCTGGCCACTACTCTTTACAAAATCACACAAAACTAAACAAAACCACACAAAACCAAACAAAACCAGACAAAACCAGACCAGACCAGAAATCAAACGGGCCCTATATATTGGTTTTAGATTTACCTAAAACCACCCAAGACCAAAACCAAAACCAAGTTCCCAAGCGGGCCCTTTTTCATCTTCACTACATGGGACTATCGTACCTTTACATATTTTATAAACTGCTTAAATTTTTTGAAAAAAAAAAGAAAGTGGAGCCTCTTTTCTAAATTGATAGTGGATGAATTATTTGCAGCTCGAAGCGTGTTAAATTATAATGGGGCCGACTAGGTGATGAATGGTGCTCAGATCTCAAGCTCTTTACATAATATATTATGTGAGTTAAGTACAGAAAACATCCCTGTACGATAAATACGGTGCGAATAATATCCTATATTTTAAAAATATGTGTATTGACACCAATATTTTTAGAAAACGTTCGAACATCCCTACAAGTTTCAAAAATGTGCAAATATCCCCCTGCAAGTCTCGAAAACATGCGAATATCCCCTTCTTTGACTTTTATACTTTATTAAATACTCATTTTACCCTTTCTTTTAAAATTCAAATTCGAAATTTATATATATAAATTTCGAAAACATATATAAATTTTAAAAATATATATAAAATTCGGGAAAAAAATTAAATACGAAAAAAAAATATTAAATTTTGAAAAATAAAATATAGAATTCAAAAACATATATAAATTTCGGAAACAAATATATAAAATTTGGGGAAAATATTAAATTCGAAAAAAATATATTAAATTTTGAAAATAAAATATAGAATTCGAAAACTTATATAAATTTCGGAAAAAAAAAATATATTCTGGGAAAATATTAAATTCGAAAAAAATATATTAAATTTCGAAAATAAAATATAGAATTCGAAAACATATATAAATTTTGGAAAAAATATATATAAAATTCGGGAAAAATATACTTCTATTTTCTATTTTCTATATATATAAAATTTGAAATATATATATAAATATTGAAAAATAAATATTAAATTTCAAAAAATATATATATAAAATTTGAAGAAACATATAAAATTCGAAACAAATATATAAAATTCAAATAGTTGTGCAAATAAAAGTACAAAAAACACAAGTGACCAAAGTACAATACACCAAAACAAATTTTAAAGTCAAAGAAAGTAGAAAATAGAAGTATATTTTCTCCGAAATTTATATATTTTTTTCTGAAATTTAGATATGTTTTCGAATTCTATATTTTATTTTCGAAATTTAATATATTTTTTTCGAATTTAATATTTTTCCCGAATTTTATATTTTTTTTTCTACAATTTATATATGTTTTCGAATTCTATATTTTATTTTCGAAATTTAATATATTTTTTTCGAATTTAATATTTTTCCTGAATTTTATATATTTTTTTCCGAAATTTATATATGTTTTCGAATTCTATATTTTATTTTCGAAATTTAATATATTTTTTTCGAATTTAATATTTTTTCCGAATTTTATATATTTTTTTCCGAAATTTATATATGTTTTCGATTTTTATATATTATTTTCGAAATTTAATATATTTTTTTCGAATTTAATATTTTTCCCGAATTTTATATTTTTTTTTTGAAATTTATATATGTTTTCGAATTCTATATTTTATTTTCTAAATTTAATATATTTTTTTCGAATTTAATATTTTTCCCGAATTTTATATATATTTTTTAAATTGTATATATGTTTTCGAAATTTATAAATATTTTTTGAATTTGTATATGTTTTTTCCAATTTTATATAATTTTTTGAATTTTATATTTTTCTTTTCAAAATTTATATTTTTGAATTATATATTTATTGTTTCAAAATTTATATTTTTTCATATTTTATATATATTTTTTTATAATTTATATTTTTCATTTTTTTGAAATTTATATATTATGAGCATATATGTTATTTTATACAAAATGTGGTGAATTCATACTTATTTAAAAAGTTTGGGATCAATTCAAATCTAGGGTTATACAGACTATATTTATACTACAGTATTGTTAATGGCTCGCCACCCTATATTATGCACCATTAAATGGAGCGGACAGCAGTGAATGATAAAATCGACCTAGAAGATTCTTGTCGCTGTCAGTTTGAGGGGACTAATAAATATGTATAGTTGGTCCTTCTGCATTAACACGTGGGCCCCCTTTGATCCGAAACGTGTCTGCTCATCACGCACCCATATCGGGAACATATGCTTTCACTTTTTCCTTGCAACCCACGAGGCACAGTTGCACTGTAAAATGCCAGGAAAATAAGTTAAATGCTCCTAAAATTTTATAGAAGTAAATAAATTGATGGTATGGCAAAGATGCTAGGGTAAAAAACCCGCCCCGGCGGTGCCCCGCCCCGCCCCGTTTATTCCGGGTTTGGGATCCCGATTAAGCTAAGCGGAACGAGAATGGGGCAAAAAAAAAAACCCCGATTTTATTCGGGGCGGGGACGGGGTACCCCTGCCCCGCCCCGCCTAGCTATTTGTTAAATTAACCCTACACATCTTTACACATTTAAAATTTAACTAGGGAATTAAAAATAATAATCTTTATTCACTAATTTCCATAAAGTAATGTAATTTTTTTAAATAAATAAAATTTATTATCTAACTTAAAATTATTTAAAATTTCAATAACATTATATCAATAGACAACACAACAGAGAAAAAGAGAGAAAAATGAATTGAAAACCAAAATACACATATGTATGTATAATATCAAAATAATAAATAATAAATTTACAAAGTCGCACAATAAAGTAATTACCATATGTTGAATCGGTGAAAAACTCAATTTTAGAATAGTGAAAATCATCTAATTCAAATAATTAGAAAAAAAAGAAATTTCAATAAATTGATCATGGACTTATTTCAATCTTAGTAATAAAAATTAAACAAAATTACTTTAAAAATAATATATATTGTATAAAAATAAAATATGAAATATAAAAATCTTTTGAATTATATATTTAAATACTATAATAGAATTTTGTCAATTGAACTTAATTTCACTACTTTGAATTGGAGATTTTATCAATTTCACTCAATTTAATTCAATATTCACTACTTTGAATTGAAGATTTATTCAATTAAACTCAATTTCACTATCTTGAATTGATGATTTTATCAATTTTACTAAATTGAACTCAATTAAACTACTTTGAATTGGGGATTTATTGAATTTCACTCAATTGAAGTAAATTTCACTACTTTGAATTGAGAATTTTGTCAATTGAACTCAATTTCACTAAATTCTTATTATTTTGAATTGAGGATTTTATCAATTTCACTCAATTGAAGTCAATTTCACTACTTTGAATTGAGAATTTTGTCAATTGAACTTAATTTCACTAAAATTTTACTATTTTGAATTGAGGACTTGATCAATTTCACTCAATTTAATTCAATTAAACTACATTGAATTGAGAATTTACTTAATTGAACTCAATTGCACTACCTTGAATTGAGGATTTTATCAATTCTACTCAATTGAATTACTTTGAATTGAGAATTTACTGAATTTCACTCAATTGAAGTCAATTTCATTACTTTGAATTGAAGATTTTGTCAATTAAACTCAATTTTACTCAATTTTCACTACTTTAAATTGGAAATTTTATCAATTTCACTCAATTTAATTCAATTAAACTATTTTGAATTGGGGATTTACTCATTTGAACTCAATTTCATTATCTTAAATTGAGAATTTTATCAATTTCACTTAATTGAATTCAATTAAATTACTTTGAATTGAGGATTTACTGAATTTCACTCAATTGAAGTCAAAATCACTACTTTAAATTGGAGAATTACTCAATTAATTACATTACTTTGAATTGAGAATTTACTCAATTAATTACACTACTTTGAATTGATAAATATATCAATTCCACTCAATTTTACTCAATTAAAGTCAATTAAACTAATATTATTTTGTTGTAATGTAACAAAAAAGAAAATATAATTGAATTATATGAATTTTTTATAATATTATTCAATAAAGTTTTATTATCCTTTTTCAAACAAAAAAATGAAGTTAAATTAATCATTCTTTTTAAAATAATAATTTATTTAATACTTTAAAATATAATAAAAATAAATGAATATATATATATATATATATAATAGATATTCATATAATTTAAAACAAAAGAATAAAAATAAATTCTAATTGACTACATTATCTCTAAAGACACTTGTCAACTATATACCAAACCTTATCTCAATGTAATCTACATTTTCTTATCTCAATGTAATTCATTCATTCAGGACATTGTTGGCAAAAGCAGTCTTCTCCTCGGTCCTCACTTTCATCTCCAAATTATACAAAGAGCCATAGCTCTTGAGTTGGACGTCAGCGCCCATCCTACCACCGTTGAAGCCTCTGTACAAACTGCTTGGGATGCTTTTGGCCGCATCGATGCTTTGATCAATAACGCTGGTGTTAGAGGTATCTCCATCTCTCTGTACCCCCTTTTCAATACCTAATCTCCTGTCTTGCGTTACAGTGTTGTCCATGTTCATCAAAATTCATCAATCATCATGATGACAAATTAAGAATCTTAATCAGGATTACTATAGTATGGGAGCTCAGCTTATTATATGTATCAATCTATATACATATATATATATTGTTTGATTTATGTTGTGGAAGTATTGTTTATTTAGGTTTTTTGATAAATATTTTTAGTGATTTGTACTATGAATCTATTTTTTATTTAATTTTTTTTTTGGGGGAGTTTGATAGATTGTTAGCTTCTGGATCTTCATTGTTTTTGAATGTCTAATGTCTTTATTGTGTCGATTTTTTGGAAATATAATCAAATACATTTTTATTCATATTTATAATATTAAGTTATATAATTTTCAGCAATTCCTCTGTTCATGTCTGCAGCATCCCATCATTCCCATGGTTTTGTGCTAGCTTTTTTTCAGGTGTGAAATCTTGTTTTGATATAACTGTAATAGTATTTGGATATTTTATTTTCGAGTATTTTGATATAACTGTAATAGTTTCAGGTAACAGAAAATTAACCATTAATGTAACTGTAATAGTATTTGGATATTTTATTTTCGAGAAAAAAAAATGTTTCAAGGCGCATTCAAACCGGACAGAAAATTTGAAACAAATAGTTAAAACACTTTTCAACTTGCCATAAAATTATAGGTGTATTCTAAAACACTTATAAATAGTTAAATCATGACTTATTGTTTTAAAAAAATCATGTTTTTTGTTTTGTAAGAATTCCATCCGAGATGAATGCAACAAATGAAAATATATTTTGTGACTGTGATGATGATAATTCTATGTCCGAGGTTCTTCAATAAAGGTATAACACATGTTCTATTAGTTTTATTTGGTAATGATTTCAATTTTTTCACATTTTGATAATATATTTTCTGTTTTATTTGGCACAGATTTTAGAACTCTCACGTGCCGACAATGACATGCATCTTTTGGAGGAAGCTGATGCTGGGAGCAAGATGGAGGAAGTCGACTAAATGAAGATTTTTTGGAAATCAAGATTTCTCTGTTGGGTGTTGTTTATTGAACTTCTTTAGTTTTTTTTGGTTTTTTTGGAATGAATTCAGTGGAGCTGAGATTGAACTTAAACATGTTATATTAGTTTTATTGTTTATTTTCTGTTTTTTTTCAGTTTATTGTTTATTGAACTTCTAAATGAAGAGTTTGCTACTGAGATTGAATTTAAACTCCAGTGTGTATGTGCATTTTGAAGAATAAGCAACACTGACATAAAAAACGGACAAACATAGAATTATTGTTTGCTCATTTAAAAATAAAATAAAATAATATTATATAATCGGGGTGCGGGGCGGGGCGGGGCAGGGTGCGGGGCAGTCCAAACCGGGGTACGGGGCGGGGCGGGGTGGAAAAAAATAAAAATTACCGGGACCGGGGCGGGGATGGGGCGGGGAAATTAAGCCGGGTTCGGGGATGGGGAATGCGATCCCCGCCCCGCCCCGCCCCATTGCCACCCCTAGGTAAATTACACAAATTTTTCCTAAACTTTTATCTAATTACAGAAGTCATTCCTAACGTTTCTTTAATATCAGTTACTATTCTTAACTTTTGCTCCGTTGTAACATTTTTCCCCTCCGATAGAAGTCAACGCTGAAAAATAAAAATATTCGTCAAAGTACTATTTTTTGGAATTGAAAATCTTATTTTACCCTTACTACCCATACATTTACATTTTAACCATTACTTTTGTAATGATAATTACTAGAATACCCCTCCTTAATTCACCATATTATATTATATATAACTTCAATCTTTTGGATAATACATTATCCAGGAAAATTAAAACAAGAGACCCTTTATAATACATTTCTGTTATTATATGTAAAATTCGAAAAAAATAGAATTAGAAAAATCATGTAAATTCAGTCATTTCCCTATTACTAATAACTTTTTGTTATTATATGTTAATTTGATAAACAAAAATAATGTATAAAAATATATAAAATTAGAAAACAAAATATATAAATTTCGTAAAAAATATATAAATTTCAAAAAACATATAAATTTTTGAAATATATATAATTCGAAAACAAAAAATAGAATTAGAAAAAATATATAAAATTTGGAAAAAATATATAATTTTAGAAAAGATATATAAATTCACAAAAATATATAAAATTCGAAAAAAATATAAATTTTGAAAAATATATAAATTTGAAAAATATATATAAAATTATAAAAATTATATAAAATTCGGAAAAAAATAACACACTAAAAGGTTGAAAGTTTGGGTTTTTATGGAAACAAAAGTGTATGAGTTTTAATTTTTTGTCTAGGTAAATAAGGATTGTTATTCATTTCAGCTTATCGTTAATTTGGGCATATAGACCTTGTAGTGTATTCATGAAGGTAAATGTGAAAACTGTATCATGGTGTGTTAGTTTCCTTACAAAATATAAAATCATATTTAATGAATCATCATATGTTTTCATTCATGTGTACAAATTAGAGATTGCGTCATTTATTGGTTTGGAAAATATATATTTTTTGACACCACATTTAATGAACCATCCCATTTATTGATTTGGATAATCATATTTAATGAACCATCTTATTAGAAATTTTTTTCCAAATTTTATATGTTTTTTCCGAATTTATATTTGTTTTCTAATTTTATATATATATATTTTGAATTTATATATTTTTACGAATTTTATATACTTTTTATAATTTTATATATATTTTTTTCTGAAATTATATATTTTCCGAAATTTAAATACTTTTTATATTTTTTTTCCGAATTTATATATTTTTTCAGAAATTATATATTTATTCACTATTTATTATATATGTTAATTGCATTTCTGTTATTATAAATTTGAAAGCTATTAGTAGTGGGAACAAATTTGATAAAATTTATATTTTGTATTATCCAAAAGATAAATTTTTGAGGGTAATTATGTAAATTCACGTGGCTCTAGAAAACTCTTGAAATATTTCCACATATATGAGGGTATATCAGTCATTTCCCTACTACTAATAGTTTGATCACTATTCCGATGCAGTTAAGGGGGGTAATTGATATTAATGAAACATTAGGGGTAGTGTCTATAATAAGGTCAAAGTTCAGAGAAGGTTTGTGTAATTTACCCAAGATAATATTATTTTAGGGAGTAAGGGCTAAGGTCGAAAATAATAACTCATGTTTTGTACTATCATAAGGGATAAAATAAATTCAATGTTAATTACTTTTTTTTTGTCAAAAGATAAAATTAAATGCAAAAAATTCACATTCAAAATTTAAATCTCACATTAATCATTAGGTGAAAACAACAAAAAATAATTTTAAAACCTTGATGTTTGCTTTTAAAAAGTAACTATCTACTCCTTACAATATCAGAATTTTAAACATAAAACAAGTTAAAATTCGAGTAAAAATAATTAATTATTCTAAATCTGAACTGTTTTGAAATTATTTTTGATCAATTTTTCCTCGTAAAAAAAGAACAAAAAAAAAAAAAACTTGTGTTGAATTAGTTGAAATATCTAAGTAAATGTTCTTCTGTAAATAACCATTCTAGAGTAAAGAGTACCTTTGAGCTATTTACTTATTGCAGCTTATCTATGGTTAAAAAAAAAAAGAAAAACATGAAATTAATTATGCGAACATGCAAATTAAAGTGGTGGGAACAAATTAGAAAAGTGTAATAGTATTGTGAAAATACATGGAAAAGAAATCATGATAAAATTGGAAGAAGAAATATCTAGGAAGATCGTTACCCTGATAAAGGACAACATAATGGGAAAAGTTGAGAACAAACAATTCAAGACATGGTTTGGTCACTTCTTAGAATCATGGGACATGTACGAACTATAAATATCAAAAGTGGCTTTATAATCAGCTTCAAGAATTGCTCCTACATATATTGTCATGGGCTTTATGATTACTAGTTGATAAAATTTATATGTCATGGGCTTTATGATTACTGGTTGATAAAATTTCACATGACACGGTAGAGTGATACGAACACGATTTTATTTAAAAATATTAGATTTGAACATAAAAGAATCAAGGAGTAAAAATGATCGACTCGAATATGACATAAAAAAATTTCGGATCGTGTTCGGGTCAAACTCGTGTAACCCGAATACGACGCGAAATTAATTAATCATGTCAAATAGGTTGGATTGACACGTTTACTTGAACTCCAACCCGTTTAAAAATTAAAATGGTAAATTAGAATATTATGAAAAGGTAACAATGTCATTTGATGAAAACCTATGAGCCCATCATTTTTTATGTAGTGTCAGTTGGTTTTGTTCGGTGATAAGTTTGGAAAAGGAAACTGAATATCACTTTTTTTCTCTTTTGTGTATAATCAAAAGAAAATTTGACTTATATTATATTAATTAAAGTGATTTGTAATGTTATATTATTTGTACTTATATTTTTGGCTTATCTAAATGGTTATGGATAAAATCTTATAAAAAAATTTCTTTCTGATATGTCAAAGTTAATTAATTTTTTTTAAACAAGTAAAATTTTTTGTGTCTGGTTGAACTCAACACGACCCAATTTTTTAACTGGATTAGATGGGTCATGTCGTATTACATATTTAAATAACAAGTCGTGTTAGTGTTTGATATCTTCAACATGAATATTAATCGTGTCGTGTTCGAGTCGAGACATTTCTTGTTTGTGTCGTATTCGGGTCGACACGAACACGACCCAATAACCCGAATTATCGGTCCTAATGATTACAATGGATTTTTATTTAGATAAATTACATTTTCACCCTTTCTAGATAGGGCTTATTACAGCTTGATCCCCTATAGATTGAATAATTATACTTACACCCCCTTTGGTTTGGTTTTTTTAAACAATTTTCCCATTCCCTCATTATTTCGGCAAGGTCCTTCCCTCATTATTCCGGCAAGGTCAACGCCAGTCAAAGATGAAGTCATCCATTTTTTAGATGAGAAATGACTATATTACCCCTTACTCAATGAAATTATCTTTTAACCCTTATTTTATATATATATAAAAAAAAAAAAAAAAAACTGATTGAGGGTATCTGCCTCTCTCTACCTCCAACAAACCCTAACCCTACCGTCTCTTTCCATTGTCTCACCACATCCCCACCTCTCTCCTTCGCCACCGCCACCACCACAACCCCACATCTCTCTATCGACACCGCCGCCACCACCACAGCCCCACCAAAACCATCATAACCCTACCTCTCTCCGTCGTCGCCGCCACCACCACCACAACCCCACCAAAACTGCCATTTTCAATTTTTGCACTTCATCCAAAGAGCGGAGACAAAAACCCCCAATTAGTTTGATTCATAGAATGTGAAAATTATATATTGAATATGAAAATTGACAATTATATAATGCTACAGATATATATATACACACACACACATAGATAAAGAATAATTGTTTTGAGTGTTCAAAATCGAAAATCAGTGGGCATCATTTGATTGTGGGGTTCTCAGCTCATCACTTTCATATCTCTAGCCATGAAAAATCAAAAAATCAAGTTGACGAAGAGAGGTGGGGATCTAGCCATGATACATGCATATACACTTGTGTATATATATATGCCCGCCGCCACCGCCACCACCACAGCCCCCCGCCGCCGCCATTACCACTACACCGCGATACATTCCCCCAAACCCTAGATCCATATACACTTGTGTATATATATATATATATATATATATATATATATATATATATAGAGAGAGAGAGAGAGAAAAAAAAGACATGTTTACTATTACACACAAACTCTCTCTATATATGTATGTATATATATGTGTATATATTTTTGTGGATCTGTGGGTTCTTTACAAAGGATGAATTTGCTTCAACTTCAATCAATTACTACTGTGATTATTAAACCATAACCTATTGAAAGCTATACTTTTCCAAACACAGAGCAATTTTGAGTTGAGATTAGGGTATAAGATTTCAAAACCAGAACTAATTGAATTGGAAAAAATCCGATTTGTTGTGTCAGAAATTATGGTTTGGATTTTTATTTTGGTGCAAATAAGTAAGGGAAATTACTCTTTCACTCTAGTTGTGGTGGTGGTGGAAGAAACAAAGAAGAATATGTATTTATGGTTAGGGTTCAAACAGTAACTAAGTCATTTATTATTTACTTAGTGATTAATTCATAGCTTCGCTAGTATCTTTTTTTCTTTTTCTTTTTTATTAAAAACAAGTATATCGTAATAAGAGAGTGATACTAAAGATATCTCATTAAGGAGGGGGAAATTATTGGTTACCTTGACATGATATTCCAAACAAATTATGACAAGTAATGTTTATCACGCGTAAGTGATATAATCATTGTGTGTATTACACATTTTTCTACTATTAGCTTGGAGTACCACGTGAATTTATCTTCGGGGTACCCAATATCTTCTCATCAATAAGAAAGGTAAAATTGAGGAATAAATAATCATTGCTAATGTTATATTAGTGAGGGGCATTTTAGGTATTTCAAAAGACTTAATTCATACTTGGTCTTTGTTGTTGGGAATTTTTCGTGCTTCAACGCAATAGTTGTTACAAACAACTACCACGTCTTATCACCATCATCTACTCACGTTTCCAATATTGGTGTTGCGGAGAGACGTTACAATGATAACAATGTGGGGTGGTTAATTGTATGATTTATAATTATGAAATATTGGTTCATATAAACAAAGTTTCACCAATTCTTTTAGAAATTACAATTTACTTCCCTTAGGACTAGTTCATAGTCCAAAAGGCACTAGTTATGATGCATTGTTTCTTAAAATCTCTAAAAATAAATTATAGCAATTTCGTATTTTTGAAATACATGTGGGGGATTATTGTATTATTGAGGGTCATTTTACGTATTTCAAAATACCTAATCCATATATACCTGGTCTTGATTGTGGAGAATTTTTCGTACCTCAATGTTATAGTTGTTACAAACAACATCCACATCTCATCGCCATCATATACTCACTGTTTACCCAAGGTTTTTCACCATGGGTAAATGAGATATTTTGATGATAACAAACAATTGAATGTGGTGATTTAATGTCTACTTGAGTTATGTTTTAGTATGTTGAACTATCAAGAACAACTCAAGAGAGCTTGTGGATTCATGTAAAAATCAAGAAAAAATGTTTATAGCTCAAAAGTCATTGGAGATAATTAAGGTTGAAGACATCAACCCAAAGCTTAAATAAATGTAAAGTTTTTTTTGAAATAACTTATTTGAAAGCTCAACTCTTGACAAATTAGTATATATGATCATTCATATCATTTACATCATTAACGAGTCCTTGAACAATTAGTATTATATTATGAACATCATAGATGATACATTCATATATATAGTTTTTGCTAAAGTTGAGTTAGTTCAAACTTTCGTAAGCTATGAAAGAACTCAACAAAGTTGTTGTCCTAGAACCTAAACTAATTTCATATCACTTGAAATGGGTTCTAGACGTGTATTAAAGCTTTGAACAAAATTGTTTCAATCATGAAAAACTTTTGTCATATATTGAAAATTTATTTAAATTCAAATATTATTTTATGATCTCAATATTATTTTTAAAAATGTTAAGGACCTTAATAAGTCTTTAAGACATCCTAAGAATGTTTCTAAGTCATTTCGGAAATATCCCAAAAGATTTCCCAAAAAACCGTTATGTGGTCTAAGAAATTGAAATGAACTGTCATATTTAAACGACTATAAATCACTCAAAAATGGGTTAAATGGAGCAATTCAAAAGCTTGAAGTCATCTTTCCATAAAGCTAAATAAATACTCAATCCAACTTACGGAACTCGAGTTATGATAAAAAAAGTGGAACTGGACAAAACATATCCGAAATGAACTGTCAGTCGACCGACACTAAATGGTCAGTCGACCGAACCCTCCAGAGACTTTTGAGCCATTTTTTTTACATTTGTCAGTCGACTCATGAAGCATTGTTAGTCGACCGACTCGGCATGGAACGACTTCCAACGACTATTTTTGGGTTCAAACTTTTCCAAAACTTCCCAAAATACCCCCAAATGGCTATATTTGTTTCCCACTCTATATATGTGTCATATTTGAGCCAAAAATTAAGAGATAAGAGGGAGATAGGAGTATGAAAGAATTATATCATTTGTGCTTCAATTTTGAATTCATTTTTGGGTAGAAAACTCCTACATGAATCACCCTTTCCATGAGCATCATTCATATTTTCTCTTGTGATTCATCATACCATACTTGAGTTGAGCTTTTCAATTGAGTATTTTATTTATGACTCTAAGTATGTGAGGAAGTGAGCTTTGAATTTCCATATCTATCTATTGAGAGATAATGTTGTACCACTCAATGTAAAATTCTTATTCTTTATGAATGAAAGACCAAGAAGTTATCTTGGCATAGCTTGTTGAAGCTTTGTAAAGGTTTCTCTCAACCTTGAAAAGAGAGGATTAGGTTGGCTCTCCACCCGTAAGAGTGAACAAAGGTCGTCTCTTCACTCGGAAGCAAGAGTGATTGAAGGCTGACTCTCCACCCGCAAGAGTGAGCAATGTTGGTTCTTCACCCGCAAAAAGGAGCATATAAGGGTTTGTTTTCCACCCGCAAGAAAAAACATGATAGTGGAATCCTTGGGAGTTTTTCTCAAGGCATGGACGTAGACCAAAGATTTGGTTGAACCATGTAAAATCTTGGTGTCTTTGGTTTGCATTTTCTCTATCTCTTAAACTCTTTACTTCATAAGCAATTGTCATTTACAATCTTGAACTTCATATTAATGTCACGCTATGAAATTTCTTGTGTTAAAGAATTCATAAAGAGGATAGTAAAATGTTTAATTGTGGTTGATTAGATCATGAACTTAATAGGACATGACTTAGATTATAACTTCTCTACTTGTTTTACTTAGCCATGATTAATGAGCACACCAAGTGTTTGATAAAATGCATATTCCACAAACCATAATATTAAAATTCCATATGTACACCAAGTGTTTGACAAAATGTATATTCAACACAACCTTCTCTTTAAGAGTTTATGTGTAGTCTTAATATTTAATTACTTTGTAAAAACTCTACAAATATATTTTTTCCAACAAATAGCACTTTATACATTCAGTCTATATCTGTGAAAAGTGTTTTACATGTTTAGTTGAATAACATATTCACTTGGTGCTTGAATTGTTTCATATACTACTTGAATCCATAATGCATGCATTATCATTATGAGATAAGTGCTTCAACATGTTTGGTTGAATTATTTACTTGGTTAATAAAACAATTCACATTTACTTGAATCAATGATGCATGTATATAATTGTATAAATTACTAATGCATGATTATAAACATGAAATGTGAAAGTCACTTAAGAGATTATCAAACCACTAAGTGTTTGACTAGTCTTATGATGCTTATCTTTGTCTAAATAAAGTTAAACCGAAAAAGTCTCAAAGTTTGTCATTGACCATATTCACACCCCTTTAGGTGTCAATATGTGGCCAACACTCACGTCTCTCTGTTTCCAATATTCCTGAAGAGAGATGTTACAATTCTCTAACATTACAATGATATCTCTCATAGACGTTAGGTTGAGCTATATATACCTTACATATGGTTCTTCTAAAGACTATTCAATTCTACCTTTTCTACACTTCCTACTTAGTTCTACTTCTTTAATACATACACTTTTCACACCGTTTTCATTCAACAACAATATTGTGTTATCACAGTGGTTATTACAACTGATTGATTCTTCCATTTCTCATTTTATATTGCAACCACCAGTGATTGCAATTTTATACCATATCAGAGGTTACATTGAAGTTGTTCACACATGTGCATTACGAGTATACGTTTTTTGTTGTTGTATCTTGGAGGGTGGAACGTCACAACCAGATACACCGAGACATCGTCTTAGAAGGGCTATCTATTTTTAAGGGCAGTGTATTCACATGCCTCAGCTAAATTGTTAAAGAATTTCAACGGCTAATGGAGTTTAGAGATTAGTGAATTGCAAAATGTAGGATTTATATGGGAAATGATATACTTCTCTTATATCAAGCTTCAAGGCCAAAGATGTTTTTTTCCCTTTCGCTTATTCATACACAATCCTCTATCTGATATCACGCGGCTTACACCAAGCGTCTTACCTGAATGTGTTCGAGTTCACCACCCGGATGGACAGAGTGTTCCGACCGTACGTAACAAAGACTTTGCGGATTCAGATGTGACATGATAGAATGTTACAAATCATACATCGAATAATAAAATTTCAAATACCTCTCGTCAGTGACGGATCTAGGGATCCGTGTTATTGGGAGCTAGTTTTTTTTTTTAAAAGATTTTTGAGGTATAAATGACATATATTTATTTCAGTGGGGTTTAAAATAAATTTTCAGTGGGGGCTTATTTGTAAAGATATTTAAATTATGTGGTACCTAAGGTAAAAAAAAACTTCAGTGGGACTAAATACTAGATATCTAAAATTTTAAGGTAAGAATTATAAATAAAAAAAGTTTCAATGGGGGCCATGGGCATGAATTGTATCCGTCCCTGCCTCTCTTTGCGCAAGGTAAACAATTATGAATTTACTCGAATATTTTTTTCACGATTTTTCCTTTTTCTAGGCATTTCGCCTTTTATATATTCCTATTTAAATAATTGATTTCAAGAATTAAATTCATAAATTTCCAAAGATTAATAAAATTATTTGTCTTCAAAATAGCATATTTCCATAATTTTCATGAAAAATAAATAAAATGTACGTCAATGAAAAATGACATATTGATCATTTAAGAAAAAAGAGTAAAGGTATGGTCAGGAAAGTTATTTTCAAATATGAATATCGTTAAATTTTTTCTCTTTACAATAACTAAAAATAAGTTAGTCAGGAGTTAATCTACATATTATTTTAGAAAAATTAAAACACAAGACCTACTGACGAGATCTCAATTTTCTATGTTTTAATAGTTTAGAATTTTTTTTTTTTTTTTTTTGAATGTTAATTGAGAACGTTACCTTACCTAGCAATATATATAATTCAAGAGTTCTATAGAGGTACGTATATATACATATTTTGCAAATATGAATATTGTTAACAACAGTATTTTTAGCTCCCATGAAGAGATTCGCAACCTAAATATGAATATTGTTAACAACAGTATTTTTAGCTCCCATGAAGAGATTCGCAACCTTTTCCTTGTTCCAAAGGCTGATGACTTATTAATTTTTAAAAGGAAACGCATAACTTAAAAAATATGTGAAAAATAAAAGAAAAAGGGGGGGGGGGGGGGGGGGGGGAGCCTGGTTCCAGACGTGATGCATATCACGTGACAGAGGTTAATTATAATATTAAGGGTAAATTACAGTTATAGTCCCTCAAGATATGACACCCTCATCTCTTAGGGCATGTTTGGTAGAGTTGTGTTTGTGTTTGTGTTAAAATAAACAAAAAATAAGTTTTTTGTTTTCTTATTTATTCATCCAAAAACATAAATATGTTTGATAGGGATATTTTTTGGATCGAAATTGAAATTTAAAAATCAATAATTAATAATATAAATAATAAATATAATATAATATAATAATAATAAAAAATGAATACAATAATTATAAATAAATATAATAATAAAAATAATAAATAATAAACAAAATGAAATAAATAATAATAAAAAATAAATATAATAAAAAATAAAAAATAATAAGTAAATATAATAACAAATAAATACTTCATAATAATAATAAAAAATTAATATAATAATAAAAAATTAATATTAAATTAATAAAATATATTTTTAAATATTTAAAAATGAATAAATAATTTATAAATAAAATGAATTAAATAATGAAATATAAATAAATAAATAAATAGAATATATTTGTAAATTAATATATAAATTAATAAATAATAATATAAATAATAAAATATATTATAAAGTAAAGAAATAATAAAGAAAGAAAAATAATAATACATAAATAATAAATAAATAGTAAGACCAAACCGCTTACCAAATAGACTTTTAAATTTAGGATCTAGTAGAAAAACCCCAATAAACACCAAATTCATGTTTATTGGAATATGCCTAAATTTTGGGTAAGTGAGAAAGTATTTTTTAACACACATAGCCCAAAAACACTAAACCAAACAAGTTTATAAACACAAAAATATAAACAAACACAAAAACATGTATACCAAACAGACCCTAAATTGTTTGAATAATTATAGCTAGTCTCCCTCAAATTTATAAATTATATTAATAAATACTCCATGAGTTGAACTTCAGGAAATGTCAAACTCAGTCAATTCTTACGTTATCATATTTTAAGGGGTTAATAGCAAAAAAAACTCCTCGACTATACCCTCTCTCTAACTAAACCCTCTGGTGTGCACTAAGCCCACCTGGACTATATTTTTTGTGCTGAAAACCCCCAAACTATAGTTTTTCCTGAACAGTTATAACACCGTTAAGTGAAATTGCACTGGAATCCCCTGAAGTTCTTGTTAATTTCGCTCACCCCCTGAGATTTCATTTTCCTTGAAATGACACCCCCTTGAAGGGGTGAAATGACCGGAATGCCCTTGTTTTGTCTCCCCTATTTCATGAAATAAATATCTAGGTGGTGAAATTACCTCCATGCCCCAAGATTAGAACTTTATAATATTTGGGGATATTTCCAAATATTTTTTTCAAAATAAAAGTTAAAGAAAAAAGGTTGGAAATATTTCAAAACTTTTAAATAATAATAATAACTAATTAATATGCATTACTTGAAGTGTAACTCTAATGAATATTTCAAAAGATATAGAGTAAGGAGTTATAAATATTCTCATATATATTTTTAAAAAATAATTAATTAATATATAGTAATTAAAATGTAACTCTAATGGATATTTCATAAAATATGGAGTAAATATATAAAACAAATATATTTCGGCAAACACCAAGTTTTAACCCTTTAAAATAAGATTGTCAAGAACTTGTAACCCTTGGATTCATTTAAAATTGAATGGTCTAGTTTTTCGAATATTTATCAAGATGGAAA
Source organism: Cornus suecica (assembly GCA_963922005.1). Taxonomy (NCBI): domain Eukaryota; kingdom Viridiplantae; phylum Streptophyta; class Magnoliopsida; order Cornales; family Cornaceae; genus Cornus; species Cornus suecica. The sequence goes on from OY998242.1 coordinate 23,400,720, forward strand.
TTGCAGGTTGATCATTTATTTCTTAGTTTTCATTCAAAATTTTATTTTTGAATGAGTTTTTTTCTTGTAAGTATTATTATTATTAGTTACATAGTTGTATTTCATCAAGCAACAAGCCACAATCATTATAGAGAATCTCATATGGCCAAATTTTGTTCAAAATATTTTCTTTAAATGAAGTTGGAGTCTTACTAGAAGCAGTGTGTGACATAGAAATTCAAGTGAGTGGCAAAATTATTATCTTAAAGTTTCAATATATATATGCGGTCGTAAAAAATTAGTTCTTAGAAAGTGAGTAATTATTAGGTTGAAAATTTGGAATAGGAAGTCACAAAATTTGTTCTTAACAATTAACACTTGTTGTTTGCCGAAATATATTTGTCTTATATCCTTACTCCATATTTTATGAAATATCCATTAGAGTTACATTTTAATTAATGTATATTAATTAATTAATATTTTTTAAAAAATATGAAAATATTTATAACTCCTTACTCTATATCTTTTGAAATATTCATTAGAGTTACACTTCAAGTAATGCATATTAATTAGTTATTATTATTATTTAAAAGTTTTGAAATATTTCCAACCTCTTTTCTTTAACTTTTATTTTGAAAATATCCTCAAATATTATAGGGTTCTAATCAAGGGGCATAGAGGTAATTTCAACACCTAGATATTTATCTTATGAAATAGGGGAGACAAAACAAGGGCATTCCGGTCATTTCACCCCTTTAAGGGGGTGTCATTGCAAGGAAAATGAAATTTCAGGGCGCGAGCAAAATTAACAGAAACTTCAGGGGATTCCAGTGCAATTTCACTTAACGGTGTTATAACTGTGCAGGAAAAACTATAGTTTGGGGGGTTTTCAGCACAAAAAATAATTCAGGGGGATTTAGTAAGAGAGGGTATAGTTCAGGGGGTGTTTTGCTATTAACCTTATTTTAAGAGATAAATTTTTTAAAATACTGTCAACTAGATGCAAATATATGAAAAATAACTATTAATAGATAAGTCATTTCACAACTTCGGTCACCTTAATTGAACGCTGATGAGTTAGAGGAGGTGAAACTATAAATAAGGATACGGATGTAATATATAATATCATGATGGGTCAAAGTGTAATTTAACCTAATATTAAACTAGTTATAAAGTCGGTGTATCATGTATGAGTCAGCACACTTGACCATTGACTGGATGGTAAGTCGGTCAATTAGTTTAAAGCCTATTAGGGTTTAACTTTTAATGAATTAATAATTATTGTGCAAATGGTGTAGGAAAAGCTTATACAAAAATTAATCCAACCAAAGTAGTTAGTACAGTTATAAGTTTATTCAATAATTATCGAATCTAATTTCCTTTTATTAATTAAAACAACTGACTAAAGCACTTTATGAAGGAGATCATCCAGGACCGTTATTAATTATAGGGTAATTTGCAGCCACACCCGAGGTTTGCATCTATTGCACCTAGCGGCTGATTTTCACAATTTTGACACCAACACCCCCTGAGGTTTCGTTTTGCTTGCAATAACACCCCAAATGACGAAAATACTCTTCAAAAAATTCGAAAATATTAAGGGTTATGTGAAATGACCTTTATGCCCCAACCCCAAATATATAAAATTTCGAAAAACATATATATAAATTCAAAAAAATATATAAAATTCGAAAAAATGTGTAAAATTCAAAAATAAATATTTAAATTTTGAAAAAAATATTTAAAATTAGAATAAAATATATAAATTTCGAAAAATATATATAAATTTCAAAAAATATATATAAAATGAAAAACAAATATAAAATTCGAAAATATATATATACTTTGAAAAATATTTAAATTCGAATATATATATTTCAAAACATATATATATAATTCAAAATATATATTTTTTCAAAAACAAAATTCAAAAAATTATATAATTTCGATAAACATATATAAATTTCAAAATATGTATAAAAAATTCAAAAAAATATATAAAATTTGAAATATATATATAATTCGAAAATATATACATAAAATTTGAAAAATATATAAACTCAAATTTATATATATTTCAAAAAAAATTAAAAAATTCAAAATATATATATTTTCAAAAACAAAATTAAAAAAATTAGATAATTTCCAAAAACATATATAAATTTCAAAATATATATATAATTCAAAATATATATATTTTCAAAAATAAAAAATTCAAAATATAAATATTTTCAAAAACAAAATTCAAAAGATTATATAATTTCGGAAAACATATATAAATTTCAAAAATATGTATATTATTTTTTGATATATATATATTTTCAAATTATATATATATATATATATATATATATATATATTCGAATTATATATATATTTCAAATTTTATATATTTTTTGAAATTTATATATGTTTTTCGAAATTAAATAATTTTTTGAATTTTGTTTTTGAAAATATATATATTTTGAATTTTTTTTTCGAAATATATATATATTAGAGTTTATATATTTTTCAAATTTTATATGTAAAATATTTAATTATATATATATTTCAAATTTTATATATATATTTGAATTATATATATATTTTTTGAAATTTATATATGTTTTTCGAAATTATATAATTTTTTGAATTTTTTTTTTGAAAATATATATATTTTGAATTTTTTATTTTTTTGAAATATATATATATTCGAATTTATATATTTTTCAAATTTTGTATATATATTTTCGAATTATATATATATTTCAAATTTTATATATTTTTTTGAATTTTTTATATATATTTTGAAATTTGTATATGTTTTTTGAAATTATATAATTTTTTGAATTTGTTTTTTGAAAATATATGTATTTTGAATTTTTTATTTTTTATTTGTAATATATATATTTGAGTTTATATATTTTTCAAATTTTATATATTATATTTTCAAATTATATATATGTTTCAAATTTTATATATTTTTTTGAATTTTTTATACATATTTGAAATTTATATATGTTTATCGAAATTATATAATTTTTTGAATTTGTTTTTGAAAATATATATTCGAATTTAAATATTTTTCAAAAAATATATATATTTTCTAATTTTATATTTGTTTTTTGATTTTATATATATATTTTGAAATTTATATATATTTTCTGCAATTTATATATTTTATTCTAATTTTATATATTTTTTTCAAAATTTAAATATTTATTTTTGAATTTTATACATTTTTTCGAATTTTATATATTTTTTCGAATTTATATATATGTTTTTTCGAAATTTTATATATTTGGGGTTGGGGCATAAATGTCATTTCACGTAACCCTTAATATTTTCGAATTTTTTGAAGGGTATTTTCGTCATTTGGGGTGTCATGACAAGCAAAACGAAACCTCAGGGGGTGTTGGTGTCAAAATTGCGAAAATCAGCCGCTCGGTGCAATAGATGCAAACCTCAAGGTGTGTGGCTGCAAATTACCCTTAATTATAAAACTGTCTTACATTAGATTCTTTAAGGGCTTGTTTGAGAAGTGGGTTTTGGGCTTGGTTTAGGTTTTGGTTTTTTATTTGAAGACCAAACCATGTATGGTTGGTGGTTTTTGGACTTGGTTTTGGGCTTTTTAAAATCAACCATTAAAATATTGGTTTTGGCCTACCAATTTTGATTTTTTTTTTCTCTCTCTATACATACATATATATATATATATATATGGCCGAAAATATGAATTATTTTGAAAAAAATAATATATAATATTTGGAAAAAAAATTATATTTTGAAACATAATATATATTTTTCGCAAATATCATATTTTGGAACATAATATATATTTTTAGCAAAAAAAATATTTTTCGGAAATTTTTTTATATTTTGGGACATAATAAATTTTCGGAAAAGTATTTTTCAAATTTTATATTTTGAAAAAAATATTTTTTGGAAAAAAAATTATATTTTAATATAATTTTTCAAAATTTTATATTTTTTTGAATTATATATAATTTTTTGAATTTTAAATATTTCGAACGTTTAAAAAAATATAAAAAAAGTGCGAAAATTTTATAATAAAATATAAATATTTCGCACTTTTCAAAAAAGAAAAAAAAAAGTGCGAAAATTTTATAATTTTCTGGAAATAGTTTTTTCAAAATATAATTTTCTTAAAATATATATTTTTTCAAAAAATATATTATGAAAAACAATATTTTTGGAAAATTAAGTGGGAGAAAAAAAATTTGGAAAAAATTATAAATATTTCTCACTTTTTTATATTTTCTGGAAAGTGAGAAAATTTTATAATTTTCTGGAAATATTTTTTTAGAAAATATAATTTTCCGGAAAGTGCGAAATATTTTTATCAATTATATATATATATATATTAATATATATTATTTGAATTTTATATATAATTTTCACATTTTAAAATATTTTTATCAGTTATATATATATTTTTTTGAATTTAAAAAAAATAAAAATTTAAATATTGTTTTATATGATTTTTGAATTTTATATATTTCTTTCGAATCTATATATTTTTCCCCATTTTATATCCTTTTTTTAAAATATTTTTAAAAAAATCAGTATATAATATAATTTTATGAATTTTATATATTTATTTCAATTATATATATTTTTTCGAATTTAATATATATTATTTGAATTTTATATATAATTTTAACATTTTAAAATATTTTTTTCGATTATATATATATTTTTTGGAATAAAAAAAATAGAAATGTCAATTGTTTTCGGGAATTTTAAATATTTTTTAATTATATATATATTCATTTTAATATTGTTTTCCAATTTTATATATATATATTTTCATATTTATATATTTTTAATACATATTAGTATGTATATATAATTATACCAAGACCAAGACCAATTCCTTACCAAACATGGTTTTAGATTTACCTAAAACCACCCAAGACCAAAATCAGAAGACCAAAATCAAAACCAAGACAAAAACTAAATTACCAAACAGGCCCTAAGGATAAGCACGGTACGGTCACCTTTAGGGTTGCTAGAAGCGAAAAAATCAAACAACCGAATAAGAGATGGTTTGATTCAGTTTCAAAATGGTTTGGTTTGGATTATATTCTCAAAATTAAATAATTGATTTTTTAGTTTTGATTCTAATTCTTAATTCCCAAGAATCGAACCGGACTAGAACCAAATCGATTTTTCTTTTTTTTTTTAAATATTTTTTGTTAGTATAATATTGATATTTATATATAATTTAAAAATTATAAACTTATATAAGGTATATCAAACAACAAACAACTCTTCCTTAAAACCTTACCCACTTGAAGGATGTTTTTTTTTATTTTTCAACCATCAAATGCAAATTCTTGCTTGATTATTAGAGGACAAGTGTTAATTTATGAGATATAATTTTGAAATAGTTACTTTCATTCCATTAATTATACATTTGATTTGATTTTGGATTTGTAATAATTGAAATACTCTATGTAATTTAATTTATAATTATACTATGTTTTGACATTTTTTATATTTTTGAAAGGTAATAATAGGAACTAGACCGAACAAAAAAAAACGATTTGGTTCGGTTTTGTTCTTTGCATTAACAATTAATTTCCAGTTCTCATTTTTAAGGAATCGAAAATAACGGTTCGGTTTCAGTCGGAACTGAACCGGACCGTGTGCACCCTTAACCAAAATGTGAAATCACAAGACTGTTACGTTATCGTAATATCGATTTTGAATCACGACCGCGTTAATGGTATAACGAATTCGAACAATATCGATTTTAAAAATAAATAATATATAAATATCAGTGTTGCATAATAATATTGACACCTACCAAAATTTTTTCAAATAGAACGATATATATCAGAAGATCAAAAGATAATTAACAAAGAAAATTAGTGAATGTTTGTATGGGACTCGCTAATATGTGAAAAAAAAAATCTAATTGAAGAATAAGCTTAGGAGGAATTTGGGAAATTAAACCTATCAAATCATAATTTACAGAGGTTGGCATTCTTTTTTCAATAAATGTATTTTAATTTAAAAGTGAATGATATAAGAGTATATTTATTACTTATGTTTAAAATAAAAAAAATTAAAAGAAATGGAGAGCATTATCATCTTCAGAGAATTTTCTACTAAAAATTCATAAATAGGGATAATCCAGGTCTATTAAAGTAGTGGAACTAAAAGCCTAGAATCTATGTAGGGATCGTAGGCTTAATTGGGAAATTACAAAGTCGACACCATAGAATATAATTAACTTTTTTTGTATCGACTCCTTTAAAAACGTTCATTAGTACTTTATGAATCTAAGCTTTTGAGGGCTACGTGAGAAAAAGGCGTCAAAGCGCTTATCGTAAAAAAGTTAGAATAAAAAATAAATAAAAGACGAGCTTTGAAATACACTGAAAAGTGGTCTCATCTAGTAAAGGAAAAAACAAAAAAGAAGGTAGAAGACAAAAAAGAAAAAAGAAAAAAAAGTGCTCTTATTCTATATATATGGTCAGTGGATATCAATTCTGGAGTAGTTTCACAGTCAAAGAAAAGATGAGTCTAGTCTTCTAAGAATAAGCCCAAGGAGAATAGATTTGGCGGATGGTAATCCAACTGTGGACACCCAAAATTAGCCCCAATTAGAATCGGGCCGAAATCGATTGAAGCAGGCCGAGACCAATTTAAATTGGCCCGCACAAGAGAGAGTTCAACAAATAGATGGATGAAGATTCCAAGAAAAAAGAATGGCATGAAGAAGAAGTTAAACATAAGAATTTTCATTATATTTCATCTTTATCTATCTTATTAGTTAGTCTTTTAAATAGGTTTAAATAAGTGTATGTTTGGTATGCATGAATGGAATGGAATGAAATGAAATGCTCATTTATTCTATTCTTTTATTTGGTACCATATATTTAATGAAAATTCATTTCATTGCTAAACACATAAAATGATCATTCTATTCCTTTATTAATACTTTTAAAACATAAAATGACTAAAACAATCCTATTAGATTTTAAGTTGATTTATCAATTCAATTTAGGTTATTATCTCTAGGTTATCCTATAGTCAAAGTCTCTTTATAAATAATGTTATGCAATTTTTAATTACCGTATCTTTTTAATTCTTTACACTATTTTAAATTTCTTGCAAATCGTATCTTCATTTCTTTATTTTTTTTCATGCACTATTTTCAATTCCAAGTCATTTAAATTCTCAACAATCTTTCTTTCAATTCTTATTCAACTCTCTCTCTCTCGTAAATTGTCTGATTCTATTATTTTCGTTCAAAAGAGACGAAAATTCATTTTTCTTTTGAAATGGTTGAACTTCGTCACCGATTCTGGCACGCCCGCATCTCACAAAAGAGAAGAATCAACCTAGTCCTTCAGTTGATTATTTTTGGAGCGAACAACAACATGCATCGACTCTGAGTTGTAGCCATTAATATTTTGGTTTATATGATGGTAAAATTTATAATAAAAGAATTCATTACACGGATCTCCCTGATTAATGGTTGCCTTAACTATACAAATCTTTCTATTCTTTTTATAAAATACATGATTTTTTTATAAGGTTCAAACATTCTTACGCGAACCTCCCTTATTATTGACTGACTATCAACTTATTTACTAATAGAACTCTTCAATTCAATAAAATGCCCTCAAGTTATATTGCAAAATGACTAAATTATCATCGCCTTTATTTTTTTCTTTGTCAATTTATTGTTTTATAAATATTTTTGCAGTAAGAAGAAACATTGAGATAGCTAGGGTTTTAATTTCAAATGGTGAGTGTGCGTTTGTGTATGAGATTATAAGAAAGAGATAGAGATTTGAATTAGTGGAGGAAAGAGGGAGAGAGGCGACAAGAATGGAAGGGGTCGTGTGTCGACATTCGATTAAAAACAACTTGAAACAAATCATTTTATAACAGAATATTCTACAGAACTCAACTCAACAAATCTTTTAGTAGAATTTTAGGATTTCATATTTCCGATTACAAAGTTATTGTTGAAAGGGGTAATATCACAAACTTCCCTGAACTTTAACCTAATTGCACACGGTACCCCTAAGGTTTCAATAATATCAAAAACCTTCCTTAATTAATTGAATTGAAATTGTGATCCGGCCAGAATTAGTAGGGAAATGACTAATATACCCCCATATATATTGAAATATTTTGTGAATCTTCTAGAATCAGTTGAATTTACCAAATTACCCTTAATCCATTTAGGCGGGAAACAAGTCTACCCTAACCTAAAGATGTCATTTCATTTGCCACCCTTACCTTTCCCAAAACCAAAACTCAAGTGGTTTGTTAATGTAGAATTCATAAGGGGAAATTTGGTCAAATAACTAACGGTATTCTAGTAATTACGATTACAAAAGTAAGAGTTAAGATGTAATTGTAAGGATATTAAGGGTAAAATAAAGATTTTTATTCAAAAAATTACTTTATTGACCAATAAAGTTACTTTCCAGCATTAACTACGGACGGAAGGGGGTAATTGTTACGCCGGAGTTAAAATTAATGGAGGTTTTTGATATTATTGAAACCTTAGGGGTACTGTGTGCAATTAGGTCAAAGTTCTGGGGAGGTTTATGATATTACCCCTTGTTAAAATTACAAACTAAGCAAATTCTTGAAATAAATAAAGAATAAAAGAAAACAAGAAGAAGGACAAAACAGGTAATTAATCATTTATAAACATCATAGGGAACTTGGTCCCCATTATTGCCTAGGTAATGCGCTCCACTCATTTTGATAAGAAGCAGCTGATTTGGACATCACTTGGGGTGAGGGAACCCCTTGAAGATGGTAAGCATTCCCAGGTCAATTTTACAGACTAAAAGTTCCATGACTATTAGCTTTGTGTCCGTCCCAATTACTTACTATGTTATTATTTGGTAGACTGTTATTATTTGGTAGACGGTGTGGAGTTGGTTTTTTATTTTGATTTAGGTGGAGTTGGGTTAGAGTTGGTGTGATTTTATTTTGGTTCCAAATCATGTTTGGTGCAGATGATTTTGGTGTGAGAAAAAATGATGTTTGAAAAACCAAATCATGTTTGGTAGAGTTGGTATGAGTTGAAATTCTGAATATTAATATATTTTAATATATTAATATTAATATATTTTAAAATATATTAATATATTTTAATATATTAAAAATATTCTGAAAAATTAAATATTTATGAAAAATTAAATATATTAATATATTAATATATTAAAAATATTTTAATATATTAATATTAATATTTATTAATAAATAAAATGTGAAACCCATATATTAATATTAATATATATTAATATTAATATTTTAAAATATATTAATATATGAGTTTCACATTTTATTTATTAATAAATATTAATATATATTAATATTAATATATGGGTTTCACATTTTATTTATTAATAAATATTAATATTAATATATTAAAATATATTTATATTAATATTTTTTAATATATTAATATATTTAATTTTTCGAAATATTTAATTTTTCATAAATATTTAATTTTTCAGAATATTTAATTTTTCGAAATTTATTAATATCAAAAATGAATTTCCTACAGTTGTTGGTACCAAAACCAAAACCATGAACCATAAAAAATGATGGTTCCAAATTTTGGCTCATTCCTTCACAAAAGTTGCATCATGGAATTGCTATAGTGTCTACTCCAAATTTCCACACCATTTGCCAAACATGGAGTGGAGCAAAATTTTCAAACCAAACCCAAAATTTTGGCTCTACTCCATGTTGCCAAACATGCACTATATGTTATGGATGTGGCACATATATATCTATATATATTGTGCCCTCCCTATTAGCTGCCAATAATTAAGGTTGGCGGTAATGGTAACGGTAACTGTATCGGTGTAATAAAATCGGATCAGTATCGGGGTTATGTAACATGACTCAGTTATTGTAATCGTGGATTTTTTAAAATCTTGCACATTTTACGATTCTTACCCAAAATATTCTAATTGGATACTTTTGGCAACATGAATGAATAAAGATGATTTTTTGGTAGATTTAAGTGAATTTTATTTAATTTTTTAAAGAAATTTAATATAAAAAATGAGATATTAATAAATCTAATGATGTCGTCATTATTTCAATGTTTATGATATACTTGTTATAATATTATTAAATTAATTTTAAACTTCAATAAATAAAAAATTGAAATCATAAAAGATATAATTTATTTTTAACAATGCAAAATAAATTTAAAAAATATACATGCAAAGATTATTTCACTAGTTCATTTTTTTTTTTTTGACTTTTTTGTGCAAAATTATTATAAAGATTACTTTTCAATAATGGAGTAACATTTATCATATCATATACATAACGAAAAGTTTTTTAACCCAAATTTTTGAAAAACTTCAATTGTGTTAACCGTTATGATATTTTCGAAACCGGTAGGAATGGAGGTCACGACCATCGTAACGGCCTACGAGTGTGAGAATCGGTCCACTGTGATATAACGGTCCATAACAATATCGATGATTCAAAAATCCGTTAGGTAAAGGGATTACCACGAACCATGCTGCCAATACATTCGTGTTGTATTGTCTTTTGATAGAAAGGCAAGTTGATGGGGTGCCATTCACATAGACATAGCACCTCCATTAACTTGGACAAATTAAAATGGTGAAGTCCTTTCCCTGGACACTAATTCCTAGTTGGAAGACACTAACTTTCCACCCACTTTTATCCAATTGAGGTTCTCCGGGGGATTTTCTCTCAAATGGGAGGCATAAACTGTGTTTTCAGATTTATATCTTAGTTTTGAGTATTTATGACAATTGAATTCCCAAATGTTATTTAAATATTTCTATTTTTGTCAATTTTTTTTGTTTTTTTGGTATTCTCGTAAATTTTATTGTTATATGCTCCACATTAGAACCCATTCAAATTTTTATAATAACGGTAAAAGTAAAAAATGTCTTTCAGAAATGGTGATGTGATTGTATGTTCCATATTGCTTGAAATTAAAATTTATGAGACATATTTTATAACTTGTATATGGGCTTTGTAGATGCGTTTTGAAAAATGCTAGTCTGCAAAAGTGCAAATCGTATAATCTCAGAGAATGTTGTTACAAGTTAAATTACCAACTTGAAATTTTTCTATATTACATATAGTACTATTTAAAAGGATTGAAATGCAGGTTTAATTGGCACCTAATAATTTCTAGTATTTTGAAAATTGCAACATTTCAATGTAGTGCTTATAACAACATAGTTTAATTACTTTAGATCATTAGAACAAACTATATATATATATATATATATATATATATATATATATAAATATATATGTATTGCCAAAATGTGCAGAGCAGTTAGTGGGTGGTCATAGAAGAGCTAGCAGTGGCCTAGAGCCCCCCTATATTTGTGAACACGAATGAAGGGAAGTTGCAGATGGTTTCAGTATTCATGTGCTATAGACATGGGGCAGCATGCACCGTAGGACACGCTCACCTAATGTTGACTGAGACCAAGTATGCCTGTCTAACCATGTGGGGCACTAAAATCCATCTATATATATATATATATATATATATGATAGATAGATATATCCAAAAGATGAGAAATATATAAAATATTGTACCTTTGGGTCGTTTGGTTAGAGAGAATTGAGATGAAAGTGGAAGTGACAAAAAGTGAAAGGAAATGAAAAGGTAAATCAACTTTCCATAATGTATTTGGTTAGAGGTAAAAAATTTAGGAAAAAAGTAAAAATATATTGTCTTGAAATGAAAAAGAAAATGATTTTATTTATCATAATTACCCCTATAATTTTAACTACACAAATAAAATAAATATGTGAAAGATATTGTACTTGAATAATTGATAATGTACCTATGTTGGTAATGAAGTAATAAATATATAAGTTTTAAGTGTAATAAATTTTATTGTTTAGGTTTTTTTTTCGTCTTCTTATTTATCGAATCAAATAATATAAAAAGGTGATTGATGCGTTAAATGCATCTTATATCACAATTGTATTCAACCTCAATTACATAATTGCATAAATTCAACATGAATGTATATATTCAATGTGTGTGTATATATCGCAGTGATTATCAAAATAGTACTGTATAGGTGTTTTACTCTTTAGGGTCCGTTTGGTTAGACAGAAATGATATGAAAAGTGAAAGTGAAAATAAAAGAAAAGGAATATCACTTTCTATAATGCATTTGGTTAGAAATAAAATTTTGAAGAAAAATATGGGAAAATTTTGTTTTGTTTGTTTGGATAGCATGAAATGGAAAAGAAAATAACTTTTATTTCCAAAATTACCCTTATATCGTAAATACTTAATATACACAACATATTGATGTATAACTTGGTATCATTGTGGTATCATTGTGCAAGACTTTGCTTTCAAGAGTCATAGTTGGCTCATTGCTTATGTATTATTGAGGTAATTTTTGTGATATTATCAATTGGTTTTTATGTGGTGTCCCTCTTACTAAACTACCTAGCCTTTTTTTTATTTTTCTCTCCTCGTAATTGTTATCAAAATCAATAATTCCATGGAGAACAAAACAATATAACATTGTATACAAGTAATGATTATCCTAGTAGCATTAATAATAAAATATAATAGTTATAATCAATTTGTATACGTATATAAATTTTATAGAGTTTTATTGCTAATACAATTTGTATAAAGTTATAATCTTACTCAAATATCATTAATTTAGTTTGTTTTATTCAATAAAACATAAATTTTAAGAAAATGTATTTATTTGTTACTACTGTATATCTATCAATCAAAACTGAGTTTGTGTACAAAAGAATGGTTGATAAAGTGAATAATATGAGGTTAAAATAGGAAACTAGTAGATAAATGGATAGGTTTCTCGCGAAAACAAAATTTTCGCGTGTTTTTGCAGGAAATATTATTAAGAAAATTCATCGGGAAACTGATTTCCCTCAAAAATTTCCTTTTCGCGCTAACCAAACCCCCAAAAAATAGGATTCTTTTCCTTTCCCGCTAACCAGTCGTAGCCTTAAGGAATTCAAGAATAAATAAACAATTAATTTGGGATAAAGTAGTAATTTTAACTATAAAATGGATAGCTTTCGCGAGAAATTGAAATATTTTTGTGGATTATATGTGAATTTTTTTGGGTTTCTAAAATTTTCTCTTTCAAGCTAATCAAACTTTAACAAATTCAAATTCTTTTCCGTTTCTTTTTTATTTCTTTTCCTTTCATGTTATTTCACGCTAAGCAAACCAACCTTGGGAATTAATTTCTTGGTCATAGGATGAGCTTTCATCTTAGTTGGTGATCGATGCAGTTGAAACTTAAAGCAGTAAAACTAATGAGAGATGAACTTTAGAAGTAATATACCATTGAGTTTTTTATTTATTGTTATTTGAAATTGAAGTGTTGAACAATACCTAAAATATGGGACATTATGAAATTGAATTCCGCAACTAAACAATCTTTTGCAAGTGAAAAAAATCTTTGTTTTCAAAAAAATTATTCCATGGATCAAAATATGTATCGTTAGGAGTTATAGTCCATTTGTATTTTGCGATATTGAAAGCTGAGAGTTTCTTTTATCCTGAAAAAATTGGAAGTCAAAAATAACAAAGTGGAAGTTGATTTCTTTTGTGAAAGTGAAGACAGACAAAAAAAGAAAAAAGAAAAAAGGTTAACAGAGTAACTGAGGAAAGGGATTTTTTTCTAAAGCTACTGTTTGTGGTCGTTTTGGATATCATGACAAAAAGTAATTGAGGAAAGGAAAGGAAAGGAAAGAACTTGTATAGAAAGGAAAGGAAAGGAGAGGAAAAGAAAAGGGACCTTTAGGCTTCGTTTGGTATGAGTGATTTGGAAAGAAAGAAAAAGAAAGAATAATAACTTCCGTATTTGGATTGACATTTTGAAAAGAAAAGAAAATATTTGGAGGGATTGCTTATCTCTCCAAATCCCTTTAGTTGCTATTAGGGGTGTTCAAAAATCTGGCAAATCCGTAAATCCAATATGTCCAATCCGATCCAGATATATTGGATCGGATTTTTTATAGATTAGATTGGATATGGATCCAAAACCATCCAATCCGGTATTTTACGAATCGGTTATGGATTGCATTTTCAATAATCCGGTCCAATCCGGTCCAATCCGGTACTGTTCATATATATTTCAATATATTATATTAATAATATATCACATAATATATTATTTTAAATTAAATTATAATATCTTATATCAATAATATATTATTCTAAACTAAATCATAATATTTTATTTTATACTAAATAATTATATATATATCCATACTATTGTAAAAATGTAAGTCATTTATAGTATTTCCATACATTAAAAACATTCATCACTATTGCAATTTTCAGGAAAATGTAATGGAAGACTTTCTATTAGTTATTTAGTATTATAAAAGAGTAAGACCTCTAAAATATTTTTATACATTTATTCCATTTGAAAAAATTACAATTAAATTTTAATTTAATAAAGACTTTAATAACTAAATTAAAAAATATATCATTAAAGTACATTAATACATTTTATTATTTCAATGCATGTATTTTCTTTAAAAGAAAGTATACACAACAATTAGAAAAGAAAATGAATGGATACCAAAATTTTAAATTTTTATAATTTCATAGTTAAATAAATATAACATATGATCTTTTATAATTATTACTAAAAAATTATTATGTTGTGAAATATCTTTCATGCAAGGTTGCAATATAAGTCACAACTTTAAGTTGTGTATATTTCATATATCAATATTAGTTTTACTTTTGTAGCCATAACTACTACTTGGGGAGTTTTGAAGGTAGTACCGCACTTTTGAATCAATCTATTGAAGTTTCCGGATGCTGAATGAATATTTTGTTTATTTATTTCAAATTTTTTTTATTTTTTATGTACAAGTTGCTACTGTGACACTATCACTTGTATGAGGATAAACTATATCTAATGGTTCCCATGTGTTTAATAATGATGCACCATCATCCTTTTGATTAATTATTGATGAACATTCTAGAGGTGTTTGCATAAAGATATCCATAAGTGTCATCTAATGATGTTTAACTTTTAGCTTGTTTTTTTTATTTTATGTTTATTATCTATGTTTGTGTCAATTTTCTACTCTGACACTATCACTTGTATGTGTGTTATCTATGTTTTGTCAATTTGCTATTGCGACACTATCAATACAAGTCACCAGTATTGTTTATTATTTACGTTTATGTATAATTTACTCAAGTTTATTTTCTATATTTTTGGATTAAGTATATTTAGTATTGCTATTTGCTACAGTCTAATGTGACACTCACTTTTATTGGTGAAAGTTTCTTGTCATTCTCTTTGCTATATTGATTTTTTAATCTTTGAATTTGTGAATCCGATCCAAACCAATCCAGCTCTTCGCGGTTTGGTTTGGATTGGATCCATAAATGGTGAATCCGGTATTAATGGATTGGATCCAAAATACCTTCAATCCGGTTCGTGAACACCCCTAGTTGTTATCCTTCAAAAAATGAAAAAAAATTAGAAAGAAATGATAACAATTTAAGTATTTTTTTTTATAATATCAACAATACCCTCTATAATTAAAAGAAATTTTCTCACTTATAACTAAGCTATCATTTCATTTCTTTTCCCTCATGTTTATCCAAAGGAAACCTTAGTATTTAATTAACGGATTATAGAAGTGATGTGGGTGATTGGCCCCCAAAAAATGGGGATTGGGTATCCGTTCAGATTAAATTAATTTAATCTGATATGTTGAATTCTTATTAAATTTGGTCTAGGTAGATACTAATTCGATTGAATTTATTTTTTCTTTTTTGAAAATAAAACAACATATTGACCCTCAAATTACTTGCATTTCTTAGGACGAGCGAATTTTCATAGTGTACAAATTGTAAATCCCCCTCTCTCTTCACTGTTTTTCTTGTTATTTGTTTTTAAAATGAAAAAATGAGTTAAATACAAGGAGGTTTCCATTATTATGTCAATTTTCTTTCCTTCTCAATTATTAGACAAATAAGAAACATAATCCGTGTTTCCAATGTATATTATTTATTTATCTCCTTTCATGAATGAAATTGTGAGTTGTACTTCTAAACAAAATAGTATATAAAATTAATACAACAACACGTTATTTTCTAATAATTTTCTCTTATCTCTTGAATAATTAACACTCTTTTTTTTTTTTTTTTTCTATTTTTTGTTTCCTACAATTTGCTCAACGGTTATGTAACCCATTAAAATAAGAAAAATACTTGTCTTAAAATTTGAAAATGTTG
Source organism: Cornus suecica (assembly GCA_963922005.1). Taxonomy (NCBI): domain Eukaryota; kingdom Viridiplantae; phylum Streptophyta; class Magnoliopsida; order Cornales; family Cornaceae; genus Cornus; species Cornus suecica. The sequence goes on from OY998242.1 coordinate 23,416,978, forward strand.
CAAATAAAGCCTGAACTAGTGGTCCTTAAAATTTTAATCTTGCAAATAACTGCAAATATTCTTACCTCTTTTGCTGTAAAAGAATATGAAATACAATTAAACCCCATGCATTGGTCAGTGGTCCATAGATACCAAGTACCCAAATAAGCAACCAAATAAAGCAATTTAGTTGAGGAATATTTTTTCCATTTTAAAAAAAAAAAAATTGCTCATTTACAATTTGGATACAATTTTGTCAGAGTAAAGATCATATGGGTCCCTTCCTATTTAATTGGACTGTGATAATTCGAGGAATTCCCTTATTTGAGATTTACTAGGTCCCCTCTTGATACAAATAAATATGTAAATTTTTTATTTGTGTATTAAATTCTGATTGATGAAAAATCATAAGAATCTTAAATTGCTTCAAAATTTAATTTTATTCTACTACATATTCAAAATAAAACTTGTTAAAATTGATCCCATATATGTGAATATTCTGAAATAAACCAGCAAGGTTGCAAAACCTAATTGAAATTCATTTTGCGGTCTTTTTCCCATAAAACAATGAAATGAAATAAAATCAAAGTATATATTATAAAAAATACAAGGTCAAAAATCAAAGCAGTATATTAGTAATCGTTTAACATTTCAATTCGTAATTTTTTATACTATTTGAAATTGAGATTGAAGTGTAGAAGTTGTCCGCTAATCAAAGATTTATACTGTTTCTAATCAAATCCTCCCTCTTTCCATAAACACACATTTTGTTTGGTTGCTCGAATCCCTTTCGATCAATGATCTAAGATACACAAGATTGTAAGGTAAATTATAAATATATTCCATCTTTCAATAAATATATCAGTTAAATTTAAGTACATAACTAAATTATGAGAAAAGAGTAAATGGCAAGATTTGATATTAATTAAAAAATAATATCATGAATCGATAAAATGAAAAGGATTGATATTAATTAGATTCTATTCTAATTTTTTAATTTTAATTTTGATTTTCAATATTTACGTATAATTTTTTTATTTTATTTTAATTTTTTTATAATAAACACATGGCATTCATGTATGAATGATGCATCACATCTTTCCCGATTATATCATAAACTATATTTTATAATGTTTAGCATTTTTCTTGTTAAAAAATAATTATTTATAATTTTTATGCGATATCAGTAATACTTTAACTAAATAAAAATACATTAATTTACAAAGCGGTTGATATTTTACTTATTTATACCTATATTGTAGCACTTGATAGGTTAAACATGTCGCTATACAGCTATGGACCTATGGTAATAATTTATGTGGATTGTGTCTAGATTTTGTAAGCAAATTAGAACAGTTAGTTATAACTGTTAGGTGAATGAATTGGGGATTTAATTACGGTATGGTAATGATTTACTACTTTAGTAGGGTCAAAGAGTACAATTTTCATTATAATGTCTCTCCACACATGTTGGAGATTATTACCGTTTACTTCATTTCATAACACGTGGTGGTGGTGGTAATTTCAACCCAGGTTAAATAAATTTCACTGTCAGCGCACTTTAGCAAACCCCAACGCGTTCACACCCCCCAACGCCTCGGGTTGTTGCTAATATACGCTGAGGTAGTTCAAAGAATGCACTCACCACCCCCTTCCCCAACACACACACAAATACACACACTCTCTGTCTCTATTGTATTTTTGGGAACTTTCATTTTAAGTACGGAAGTCTGATTTTTGAACAGAAACTGAACTTGGAAAGCGAGAGGAAGAAATATCTATGAGAACAGAGCATAGACCTTAGAGAGAGAGGGCTCTTTGTGTTGCATATGGTACTGTAAAAGGTTGCAGGTTTTGGAGTTTCGTGTCGGAGGACCTTCGATTTGGGTCATGTGATCTGTAACGGAAAATTATATATGTCTCTCCCTATATATATATACAGCACAATATATATGTATATTTGGCTTGTGAGGGATTAGGGGGAGGGAGATCTCTTCCTTTTTAGGTCTACTTGCCCTGTAACGAGTCTCTGCGTTGAGAATCAAGGAATTTGGGTGTCACCCAGATCACGAATTCGGAGGAATCGTAATGGGTATGTCCCATTTTCGCACTTTTTTGTCTTCTTCGGTTTCTATTTCAATCTTCTTTTCGTTCTGGTTTTTGGGTATTTCTTCAACTGTGGAGTTTTTGTGTGTGTTTTCGTGTGTGAGTTTGTGTGGGATTGCTTAATTGGGTGTGATGGGTGTTCATGGATGTGTTTTTTTATGAGTTTTGGTCATTATTGTTGTTAAATAATAGGTTATAGGACTGTGTCCTCTATTGTTCTGGTTTTGTTTTTGGGAAATTTGGGGTTATTGTGGGGCTGGGTTTGTGTTAATGGATGTTTGATATGACCAATCTCTGCTTCTGTTCTGGTCTCTGTGCTTGATTTTGCACTTGTCTGCTCTCTCTCTCTCTCTCTCTCACACACACACACACACACACACACACACGCACACACACATACACACAATGTGTGTGTCACTCTGTGTTTTGGCTATGCCAGTGTGTTCCCACACAGAGCTTACTCCACACAACAAGGCACAAGCCACACACAGCTTTTTAGGCCTTCTTGGTATCTGGGTTATTCTAGTCCTCTTACAAATCTTCATAATTGGTTATTTTATTTTTTTATCTGTATTCTGTTCTTATTTCACTCTTGGATACACCATCTGCTTGTGGAAAATTGACAATAGTGATTCTGTTTTATTATTTACTTTTGATTGGTTGTTTGATTTTATCATGGCTTAATATGAATTAGCTCATTCCCCCCCCCCCCCCCCCCCCCCCCCCCCCCCAGATAACACTATGAACTTTTCAAGGGACATGGATGATGCATATGAGAAATTCATTAGAAGGATGAACCCACCCAGGTTCCTATTTTGTATTTTATTTTATTTTCTATCAACGAAAGTCACTGCAATTTCACATTCAATACTCTTGTGATTTACTCCTGTTTGTCCACTTATTTTGTTGTCAGAGTTGTGATCGAGAACGAATCCTACAACAATGCTACTGTTATAAAGGTATTTCTTGTTTAGCCCCCCTTCTTGTGTACTCAAAAGCTATCATTCTTGGAAAATTTTTTTTTCTAATTTTTTTGGTGGTACATGTTCCATTTCATATTGCTTGCAGGTGGACTGTGCTAACAAACATGGAATACTCCTAGAAGTTGTACAAGTCCTAACCGATCTTAATCTTGTCATTACTAAAGCTTATATATCTTCTGATGGAGGGTGGTTCATGGATGGTAGCTAACTTCTCTTTTGCTTTTCACATTCTGTGACACTTTGTTGTTCGATTATCAATAAATTTTTTATAATTTTTTCGGATTAGAAGAATAATGTTTTTACCTTTTTCTTCAGTCTTTAATGTTACTGATCATGATGGGAACAAGATTGTAGATGAAGAAACTCTGGATTATATTCGAAAGGTGAGCTGTAGTGAATGTTTTTTGTTTCACTTTACATCGATTTATGTATGCAAAATGACACGATTCTTGGTTTTTTGGTCAGTCCCTCGGGCCAGATTCGTGCTTTATGTCTTCAAGGAGATCTGTTGGTGTTATACCATCAACGGACCACACGTCGATTGAATTAACAGGGTGTGATAGGCCAGGACTACTCTCTGAGGTGAGTGCTGTCCTCACTAACCTCAAGTGCAATGTGGTCAGTGCCGAGGTTTGGACACACAACACCCGGGCTGCAGCTGTGATGCAAGTAACCGATGAGGAAACTGGAAGTGCAATTACCGATCCTGATAGGCTGTTAATGATGGAGCAACTTCTTTGCAATGTACTCAAGGGTAGCAACATCGCCAGGGACGCTAAGACCGTGGTGTCTCATGGGGTCACCCACAGGGAGAGAAGGCTCCACCAAATGATGTTTGCAGATCGAGACTATGAACGAGATGAATCCCCCGATGAGAAGCAAAGACCAAATGTTAGTGTTGTCAATTGGCATGACCGAGACTACTCAGTAGTCACTCTACGTTGCAAGGACAGGCCAAAACTTCTCTTCGATACAGTTTGCACTTTGACTGATATGCAATATGTGGTCTTTCATGGAAATGTGGATGCTGAGGGTCCAGAAGCGTTTCAGGTATACCTTTTTCATAGCAGGGAAATGCATTAATTTCAGGAGTTTAGAGAGTTAGGACTTAAATACGCACTGATTTGGTCTAATTATCGAGTCTGAAATATTGTTCTGGTTGCATTTGAAGGAATACTGTATCAGACATGTGGATGGATCCCCTGTGAACTCGGATGCAGAGAGGCAACGACTGATTCAATGTCTTGAAGCAGCTATAGAAAGGAGAGTATCCGAGGTAAGGGAACTATGCACACGAAATCTATTGAGTTGTGTTTAAAAAAAAAAATCCGTTAAGGATTATTTTCACTGGTTCTGTTTAGTACTGCATTTAAGCATATTAGTAATCTTATACAAATTTTTGTATTTCCAGCTTCAACACCTATTGAGGAACACCCCATTATAGATATCATTTTTGATATATTTTCAGCTGTTTAATCTAATCACTGTAAATTATGCAACTGGTTAGGCCATGATACTATAAAGTCCTGGTCTACCATTTTGTGATTGCAACACAATTTGCTACTTAAAATACTAATGTGATGCTTATTATATCAAGAAATGGAGGGCTGTATTTACAAATTTTGATATTGGATTATCGGCTAAGTGATTTATTTAATATAATCAACTCTTGAAATAATTTGCTCTATGCTTTTGTCAGATTATATATTCCTACATCTACTTTTTTTTCTTCTTCTTAGTACTGATGTTCCTTGATTATGTTAGAGATGTATTGTCACATTGATGTTGACCTGAAGAATCCCAGATTTTCATATGGGGATCTTTGGCTCACTGATATTGAACTCTTTTGGTACAATGCTCCACAATATTGTCAGATTATGTTTTCTTTACATCTGCTTGTTTTATATCTATCAGCAGTGATGTCCTTTGATTATGTTAGACTGGTATTGTCACACTGATGTGACCTGCAATAGTTTTCTTTATAGAATTTTTGCTGCATATCAATATAATTTAGGAAAATGATAAAAATCTTGAGTAGTTTAATAATCGTTCAATGTCCAAATGTTGAACTCAACGATTCAAGAGAGACTCTTCTGTTATCGTTTGTTGTTGATTCGAGATTGCAACATTACTCTATAATTTTATTAACATGGACTAGAATCAGACTATTTTGTTTGTTTTCTGCTCCTAAGAGAGTCCTAATACATACATTTTCGAAATTCGTTTTCTTATTCTCTATCCAGGGCCTGAAGCTAGAACTATGCACTACCGATAGAGTCGGGCTGCTATCTGATGTAACTCGGATCTTCCGTGAGAACAGCCTCAACGTCACGAGAGCCGAAGTGAAAACAAGAGCTGGCAAAGCTGTGAATACGTTCTACGTGTGCGATGCATCTGGGTACCGTGTCGATTCCAAGATCATTGATTCCATCAGGCAAGAAATCGGGCAGACGATACTCCAAGTGAAAGGCAACCCTGATGAGTTGAATCAAGCTTCTCAAGAATCTCCAACCAGGTTCCTCTTTGGTGGTCTCTTCAAGTCCAGATCTTTTTGCAACTTTGGCCTGGTTAGATCCTACTCTTGAACTACTACTCATTGACAGCAATTCTCACTAGAGTTAGTTCCATTTCCCACAGCAATGTCCAATTTGAAATGCTTGTAAATATGCCCAATTTGCTATCTTTTTTTACCCCTATTTCTTAGTATGGATCCAACTTCTCAATGGAGCCATGGAAGCAGAGAAAAAAAATCCCAGATCGAGTAATGAGTCTAGTGACAAGAAAAGACAGTGTTAGCCTATGAAACATTTGTAAATATTAAATTTTGTAGCTTCTAATTTCTTGCCTATTAGTATTAGTCAATTCTGTTTCTTCTTTGGGTAATTTCGAGTGAGATTCCCTGAACTTTAGGTCAATTGTAGAAATTGGTCAACGCAATTTCGCTCCAACAGCCCCCTGAACTTTTAGTGTTCTTGCAGTGACACCCTTATGGAGGGGTGAAAAGTCCAGAAAGCCCTTGACTTATTTCAGTTATTACATGAAACAAATATTTAGGTGTTGAAATTACCTCCATACCCTAAGATGAAAACTTTATTATATATATATACTAGTAAAATGTATTCGATTGACATTCTTAATTAAAAATAGTTTTATAATTTATATTTTTGGTAAGAAAAAAAATATTTTATTTTTTAATACTATAACGAATTAAATTAATAAGAATAGACGAAAAGAATATAAAATAGTAAATTAGTAGTAAATTACTTTTCATTGTTAATATATAAATTTTATCAAATTAGATGATATACTATTAATATAGGATTCATAGAGAATTAGTGAAATTAATAAGTTTCTTATAAAAAAATAAAATAAAAAAGTAGACTAAAACACTCTAATTCAAAATTCTTATTAAATTAATTACATATTTAAACAGTATATAAAAATTTATTAAGAAATTGAAATCTAAATATTAAAACACTCTACATCGGAATATAAAAATCAAAAACAAAAATATACTAAAAAATATACAAAAATAAAATTTAACCATAACATACATTCCAAAAAGAGAGGATAAACTCAAAATACTTGTATTAAATAAATTATTTTATAGAAAAAAATGAATGTAAAATTTATTCAAATAATAATTTATTAAAATCATATAAAACAACCATTGAAAGTTACTTTCGAGATGTTATATTGGAATGGATTAGAAGTCTAAATGATTAGGAAACCATGAGAAATTTATACACCTCATTGTGGCTTTATTTTATCTTTAACTCAAGCTACATTGATAAAATAATATAGAATAGTTTAATTGACACATGAGTTTAGTTGAATAAAATATTACAAACCACTTAGGTCAACTACAAACATGAGGTAGAATTTAAGTATAATTATATTTGAAATTAAAATAGAATTTAAAAATGAAGAATAATTATATAAAAATTATAGCATTTTAATATTAGTATAGATTTTAAGTTTTCTATTTTAATTAAGTCTTTAGTTTAATTTAGATAATTAATTAAAATTATTTGGGTAAGAAGAGGGCAGTTTGGTCCTCTAATTTAACCAACAATATTTTACAATAAATAAATGGTAGAAGAGTAAGTTCAAGTTCCAAAAACCCTCCAGGGGGTATCACTGCAAAAAAATTAAAAATTCAGGGAATTGTTGAACCGAAATTGCGTTAATCAATTTTTCCGTGCAATTGACCTAAAATTTTGGAATAGTAATTACCTTATTCTTTTGAATCTGAATGAGCTGATACTCTTGTCTTTGCTGTCCAGTGTCTAAATATACTTTACACTGTGTTTGACTTGAATCCTTGATTGGTGTCCCCAAATTTGAATTTCAAAGGGGGATCAAACCTAGGGTTGGAAATTTTCTCCCATTTAGAAAATATATATCATGAGATTCAAATCTTGGACCCTTTGAAGCTACCAACCTTTGACCACCCAATACCCCCCTTGAAGTCAGCAATGACGATTTTAGCTAACATGTACCTTACTCAGTCACATGTATAATTAGTGTTAAGCATCCACCAACAATTTGATGTGATGTTGTGTGTGTGGTGGAAGATAATTGGATTCAGTTTGGTTTGTGAACCTCTCACTTGACTGTTTTTTATGTTGATGCCATGTTTATTATGGTTGATAAGTTATCCTACTTTTGAGTAATAACAAAATCTTTTCTTGACTATTATTCAATCTTGGACCCAAACAATAAAAATAAAAAATGAATAGCTTTTTTACTGCTCCTGTGCTTTTCATGAAATGATTTTTCAACTTCATTTATAGAGATTCAAAGATAAGATTAAAAAGTAATACTACTACAAAATTGGATTAAGACTTGCATGTTATTTGCCCTATAATGATTACAAGTTCTACCTCAGTAATGACAAATAAATATTTTATATTGCAAGAATTCATATTTCTGTATCCAATTGATTGCTTCAAATCTTTGATAGAAAAAGCATTCAGTCTAGGCAGATCTTGAAAGCGATTTTAGCCCATACTTTTTTGACCTAAAGCTACAAAAATGGAGTTGCTAGAATGACCATAAGGAAAGCAAATCCCACGAAATTTGAAAGAGAAAATGACTTCTCAATAAAAGGAGTCCTTTTCTGAACCAAAAATCATATACTCTATTACTAAATAACATCCTTCTACATCACCTGCATGATGGGCTCTTTTATCATTATTGCATTGTGAGCAAGAAAGATGATGTGGGGGGGGGGGGGGGGGGGGGGGGGGGGGGTGTTGCCACGTGTCTTTTCTCACCTCTGGAGAATCTTAGTTGGATAACTTTGGTCATGGGTAGGTATAAGGCACACAATTTGTGACGGTGAGTCATGTTCGTGTCGGTTGAAATCGTATCGTATTGAAAAATATTTGATTAATATACGTGTCAAATATACTCAATCCAAACACAATCTATAGATTATTCGTGTCAACCCGTGTAATTCATTTAGTCAATTTATTATAATATATTAAATTAAATTTGACACAATTCAACATGAAACGAACTATTTAATCTATTATTAGCAAAATTAAATTGAATTTGACACGATCCAGTAATAGTTTGTTGATATATTTCAACACATGACCAATTAGAGAAGAGAAAAAAATAAAAATAAAAATAAATATAATCGTGTCAAACGTGTCGTATTCGGGTTACTCTTGTCGTGTTCGGGTCGACCCTTATACACTTTCAACCCTTTTATGGTTAACTCTAACTCTTTTAATTCATGTCGTGTTCGTGTCGTGTCTCATTTTGCTATCTCTAATTTATTGGCAGTCTGTTAGTTGTTGGGTCATTGCCATAGTGTGGGTGGGTCAACCCGGCCCAATAATACGAGAACCCAAAAATATTCGCAGCACCAGGCCCATTAAACTCCCACCCAAAGCCCAAGGTTTGGACCACTTGTAGAAAAGATATCACCATTATGATAGGCAAGTCACGCCCGGAAAAGGGCTGATTGGGCCTCACGACTCACGAGGGATATGTAGACCATAAAATTTGTCATTTTACATATGTAAATAAATTATTCAAGTAATTTAAGAGATTGAATATAGATACAATATTAAAAAAATCATGCATTTATAAAGCATAAAATTTGAAGAATTGTACAAAGAAGTATGGGTAATTTGGTCTTACTAGTGCAGTAAGAAATTTATATAATACCAGCAGAATAATAATTATGATATTTGTTGATTTAATATACTATAACGTGTGGAAGTTAACTTTTTCAGTGAATAAATTTCAAATATATCCAAAATGACCCGGGAATATAATAAGATTTTGCCTATAATATGAACATTATATATGCACACACACTCATATAAAAAGAATTATACGAAAATTGTGCAATAATACACACACATCATATTCATGTGTATGTGTCAAATGTACAATAATACACACACATCATATGCAAAGATATATGAAATTAAATTTTGATCGGTTGTCATGAGATGTTTATATATTTTTATAAAAAGAGTTAAAAAGAATAATTAAGAGTTACATCACATTTATGAGAGTATAGTTGCACAAGCTATATTTTTAATGTTTTTCTCTAAATAAATCAATATTAATTGCATATATTCGAACTTAAAATCATGCTTGATTAATTCAATGGTTTATTGTAAATGCAAAAAAAGTTACACAATAGTTCAATGAATTTTATTTATGATTGCCCTTGTATATATAAACATATTTGATGGGCCAAGGCTCATCAAAGAAGCCAATCTAACCATTTTATCAAGGGATTTATCTATATCCCTTTCTATCTTTGTCTCAATCCCCTCATCAATGGGATTTTGATGTTGATCCATTCCTTGCAGCCCACACTGATGGGCTCGGCCCATCGGATCCTACTGTGGCCCATTTTTATTTGGGGCACATATTTTCACTATTACACATACCCTTAAGGTTATGGGTCTGTGACTTGTTTTTATAGGCTCATGACCGAGAACATATTCATGCGTTTTATACATATTGCTTTTTTTTAAAAAAATAGCGGCTAAAAGTGATGACATGGCAGCTCATTTATTGCTTGATTAGGTGGCCATCATTTGAATTTGAAACGTGTGGCTATAATCACCTATTTTTTCGCTCCATGACAGCTCGATACACGGCATGCGACCTTCGGTCTTCGTGCACAACCTTTGGCTTGTCTTTTCTTCTCTATAAAACCCGGACATACCATTTCGTTTTCTCTTCACTTTGCTTTCTCATTTTCTACTCTTAGTCCTTGTTGTGGATACTTTTGCCTAATTACCAATGCAACCTCTTCAGAGAGTTTATTCATTTGGAACGCTTTTCTTTACCGAAGACCTTTCCTACCCTATCTTCCTTTTTGTGTAAGTCTATCTCTGTCTATTTTCAATTTTCTATCTTCTTCCCTTATCTGTCTCTTATACCTTTCTTTAGAAAAATGTCCGGGGGTGATGATACTCGTTCGGTGAGTGAGGTAGTTCTGTACTCTGGGTATGATCCTACAACCCTCAGTAGTAGCAGTAGCCCATCCTATGTCTAGTTAGAGACTTCTATGCCTACACATCCTTCATCTGACCCCAATCTAACGGGTCCTTCAGTGAACCCAGAGTTGTCAATTAAGGAGGACCCTTCTAATGACGAGGGGTCCGTGAACCCATCTGTTCCAGTCCCCTTCGTTATCGCTCCCCTTAAGGAGAGTTCGAGGACCGTAGTAGATTTTAAACGTCTTAGGGTTGACTCTGATGTACCTGGAGACGTGCATCTGGCCCCATATCCCCGACATCTAGACTTTACGCAGAGTGAAGGGGTGGCGCAAGGAAGCATCCTTCTTTTTGCTGTACACCTGAAAAATCTAAAATTCCCCATTCACCCCTTTTTTCATTATGTCTTGTTCATGTTAGGTTTAAGCCCCCTTCAGTTCAACCCTAACAACTTTAGGATTTTGGCCATGCTTCTTCTGTATAATAGGGATCTTAACCTTGATCTAGGTCTGGCCGATATGCTCTTGTGCTACTTCTTCCAAAACACCAGGGATAGTAAGGGTAGGTACAACCTCTTCCCTTTTCAAGGTAGGGGCATTTGTTATGACAAGGAGAAATCCGATGAATGATGGAAATAAAGGATGGTTGTAGTCAGTGGTAGGTGGTTCTACCTATTCTCCCTAACCTATCGATCCCTAGAGTCTTTGGCCCTATTTGTCTCCCCGCCTTTTGTCCTCTCCATAAGGCGACATGCTTTTGTGACTTTTATGATTTTCATCGGGGGGAGTATGTCTTCAATTTTTTTGGATTCCATGACAAGGAGCTGACTCCGGGTCCCATTATGGCAATGTTTAAGCTTCTGAAAGAGTGGATATGGGGCAATGTCCGATTAGCCACCGAGACCTTAACCTCAGATAACCTTGAAGCCATTTCTAACTTGGGTGTTGGTGTTGACAGGATGGAGATTCCTCTGAAGCCTATGTACAGACGTGCTAAATCCTCCAGCACATCTTCTTCAGTTATTGCCACACCCATCTCGATTGTACTGCCGGTTCCTCCAATCGATTTTTAGCCTTCAGAGAACAATCCTCCTTCTTCCCAGCCTCCCTCCGTAGGGGGTAATGTGTTGGCCACCCATCCCCGTACTGCCACCGGTGGTGGAGGGGCCAATAAAAGGGCCAGGGCCAACAATATTCCTAGTGCCTCAGCCAACCTCCCCTCAATTGGCCAGGATCCTCCTAGTTCAGCTATTCCTTGGGAGGCTAAGTTCCTGCTCCCAAATGGGTCTCTGGTGTGTGTTGATTAGCTCACTATCTATGAGTTTAATGCCCTTCGGGTGATGGCCTAGAGTGTGTGGACCCCAGTTGATAGGGCTGCTCAATCCAATATTACAATGACTGAGCTTCTTTAAAAGGGCTCGAGAATTACAATGGAGGTATGCCTTTGTTTCTCATACTTAGCTATTTTTCTTTGCTCTTGTTACTTTCTAGTATTGACCCTGTGATTTCTTGGTAGCTCCTTTATGTTTTTCAATCCTATAACCATCTCTTGGAAGCTGACGTTAGGGAGATGGCCAAACTCCAAACCCTTTAGCAACAAACAAATGATCATCGGATCACTTTGGTAAAAGAAGTTGACGGTCTTCGCCAAAACATATTTGAACAGAAGAATTTGCTGGAAACTGGAAAAGCTGAAAGAAGAGCCTTGACCGCTGAACTTGCAGAACTAAATGCAGCATATCAGTGGGTTGTTACCAAAAAGGCAAAGTCAGACAACCTTCTGGCTTTGGAGCAATCCAAAGTTGAGATGTGCCGTCTCGGTGGTATCGACATGCATAAGCGCTACATCGCCACCTGTGATGTCCGGTCAAGTTTCGCCTGGCGAACCAGACATAAGCTGGAGCACATACCGATGCCAGAGTAGGAGTTCAAAATCGCTGAGGAGATGGACGAGCATCTGGGGGTGGCTTTTCCCTATAAGGATCCGTCTCCATCAAATAATGAAAAGTGGTTTGCGGCTTTTCTGAAGGGAAAAGACCCTGCCCTGGTGTCTTCTGTAACACCCCCTCCTCCTACTGAGACTTAGTTTTTATAGTTTTTCATTGTTATGTACTGCCTTCATTAGAACCATTTTTGTACTGCCTTTATTAAGGCCAATTTTGTACTTCTTTAAGTTAGTGAAAGTCTTTTATTTTTCCTCTACATTCAAAATACTTTGTCTGGCTTCCAGTGAATGTATTAGTTAATATCTGATCCCTGTTCCATTCGTCCTTTATGAGAATCTCTAAACATCTTGAGACTTCGGGCATCTGGCTCCTTAGACTCATAAATATCCTTTGGCTAGTTCAAGTCAAATTTGAACTCACCAATTAAGAAGTTTTAAGTTTTCGGGCTCCTGGCCCCTTAGACCCACATATATCCTCTGGTTAATTCAAGTCAAATTGGAACTCAACACTTAGGAATTTTTCATTTATTGAGAGTCTTCGGGTATCTGAACCTCAAGACTCGCGGACATCCTCTGGTTAGTTCAAGTTAAGTTTGAACTCAACACTTAGGAATTTTTCATTCACTAAGAGTCTTCGGGTATCTGGCCCTTGAGACTCGTGGACATCCTCTGGTTAGTTCAAGTTAAGTTTGAACTCAACACTTAGGAATTTTTCATTTACTGAGAGTCTTCGGGTATCTAACCCTTGAGACTCGTGGACATCCTCTGGTTAGTTCAAGTTAACTTTGAACTCAAAACTTAGAAATTTTTTATTTACTAAGAGTCTTCTGGTATCTGACCCTTGAAACTTGTGGACATCCTCTAGTTAGTTCAAGTTAAGTTTGAACTCAATACTTAGGAAATTTTCATTTACTGAGAGTCTTAGAGTATCTGACCCTTGAGACCCGTGGACATCCTCTAGTTAGTTCAAGTTAAGTTTGAACTCAACACTTAGGAATTTTAGTTTGTTTCATATGGTCAGACCACTTGAAAAAAATTACATAACTCACGTAGAAAATGAAGTGAATTTATAAAAATCAGAAAAACATTCAGAATATATGTCATCTAGTGGGCGCATATGCTTACATCTAACATTAGAGGTGCCTTGTGATGGGCGTAGATGCTTTTTATTTGAAAAGAAAACAACGCTTGAATTTATCTAAGGATAATACCTCTTCAGGCGGTAGGCATTTTGGGAGTCCATTCATCCTGTTGCATTATTCCTCACCCGATAATGTCCACGTCCGATGACCTCGATGATCGTATATGGTCCTTCCCAAATCTCCCATAACTTGCCAATACTTCTGATTTTCCTTTTGAGTACCATATCATCAACCTAGAACTCTCTCCTCCTGACTTTCTGGTTGAAGCGGGCCCGTACCTACTGCTGGTAGGTAGGTAGCCTTATGCCCGCAACCTCCCTTCTTTCCTCCAACAAGTTTAGATCGTGGGCTAAATTCTGGTTGTTTGGTCCTTCTTCCCATGCTTCGCTTCTTAGTGTTGGCACCTTGATCTCGGTTGGGATAGCCGTTTCGGCCCCATAGGCCATAGCGAATGGGGTTTCCCCTGTTGGTTGTCTTGGGGTGGTTCGGTAGGACCATAATACTTCCGATAACTTCTTAAGCCAGGCCCCCTTGGCCCCTTCAAGCTTCTTTCTAAGGGTATCAAAAATTATTTTGTTGGTCCTTTCTGCCTATCCATTGCCTTAAGGATAACTAACCGAAGAGGTATTCTGATTTATCCCATGCTCTCTGAGGAATGCCCGAACCCTTTTGTTATCCAAGTTGGTGCCATTGTCCATCATTATTGTTTGAGGCAGGCTAAATCTGCAGATGATATGGATCCATATGAACTTGATGATGTGGCTGATCTTGATGGTTGAATATGCCTCAACTTCTATCCACTTGGTGAAGTAGTCTGTATCTAATAGGACATGAGTGGTGGATCGGATGGCTTGAGGGAGTGGGCCAATGACGTCCATCCCCCATTGGGCGAACGGATGTGGGATGATAGTTGGATTAAGTAACTCCAGAGGTGGATGGATGACATCTCCATGGAACTGACATTTCTTACATCTTCAGGCATACACTTCAGCATCTCTTGACAAGTAGGGCCAGAAATACCTTTGGGTGAGGACTATGTGAACGAGTGATCTTCATTCGGAATGATTGTCGTAGGACCCGGGATGTATCTCTTCCATGACCGTAGAAGCTTCTGATGGCGTGAGACATTTCAAATAAGGTCCAGAGAAAGATTTTTGGTATAACTGGCCTTTGTATAGGGCATATCTAGCTGCCTTCATTCTGATCTTCCTGGCTTCTAGCTTTGATTCAGGCAAGGCACCCGTTTTTAGATAATTGACTATAGGATCCATCCAGCTGGGTTCCCATGGAATGATCATTACCTCATTCGGGGGGTCCAGGCTTGATCTAGCAATAAAGTCAATCGGCACAATTCATGTCATGCCTTCCCTTACAGCGGAGGCATGATTGGCCAATCGATCGATGCTTGTGTTATCAGTCCTTAGGATCTGCTCAAAAGTCAGTTATTGGAATCCCTCGGCTTCCTTTATTACCAATTCCATGTATGCTTCCATCTTTGGCTCTCGGGTTTCATATCCACCGTTCAGTTGTCTGATGACAAGCTGAGAATCACTCTTTACCTCTGTTTTATGTACCTGCAGGATTTGGGCAAGACGAATTCTTGCCAGAAGGGCTTCGTATTCAGCTTTGTTGTTGGAGGCTGGGAATTCCAAACGAATAGATTACTGAAGTTTGGTGCCATTAGGTGTCAGAAGTTCCACGCCGGCCCCCGCCCCGCTAACGTTAGAGGATCCATCAACGTAGATTATCCAAAGGCAGGGTTCATATTCTTCGGTATGATCCATAGGTTCTGATTCCAACAAAAAATTGGCTATTGTTTGGCCCTTGATGGCCGTTCGGGGGACATAAGTCATGTCATATACTTCTAATTCAATTGCCCATTTAGACACTCTTCTTAAAAGCTCGGGCTTCGCCATGATGGACCTGATTAGAATAGTAGTTGGCACCACGATCTGGTGTGATTCGAAGTAGTGCCGAAGACGTCGCTTCGCATTGACCAGTGATAGTACCAATTTTTCATGTTTGGTGTAGCGGGTCTCAGCATCGGCAAAGGCTTTGCTGGTGTAGAAGACCGACATCTGGCCCTCCTTGACCAGAGCGGCGTTGGTGAATGTGGTAGACATGGCCAAATATAAGTGCAAAGGTTTATCTGCTTCGGGGGTAGCTAGTATATGAGGCTTTGTCATGTAACTTTTGAGGCTCTGCAAAGCTTCTGACTGCTCGGGTCCCCAGACTTCTCATTTTCCTGCTTTTATGGCCTGAAAGAATGGTCGGCACCAATCAATCAGGGGAAAGATTAAATGGCTGAGAGCTGTCACTCTTCTAGTTAATACTTGAATCTCCTTCCAGGATTTGGGTTCCTCCATATCGATGAGAGCTCTGACCTGTGCAGGGTTTGCTTGTATTCCTGTCCGATCAACTATGTGTCCCAGGAACTACCCGGAAGACACGCCGAAGGAACATTTGGACGGGTTGAGCTTCATCCCATACCTTCTGAGAGTGTTGAACACTTGCTGCAAGTCTGTCAAGTGATCTTCCCTCGCCTTGCTTTTCACTACCATATCGTCGATGTATGCCTCTATGGTAGACCCCAGCATGCCCTAGAATACTATTCTAACCAATCTCTAAAAGGTCGCACCTGCATTCTTTAGTCCGAAAGACATAACTATATAACAATAGGTACCTGATTCGATGATAAATGTTGTCTTCTCCTCGTTTATCGGGTTCATGTGTATTTAATTATAGTTGGAGTATGCGTCGAGGAGGTTCAGGCGTTCGAACCCTACCGTGGCATCAACCATCTGATCAATCTTTGGCAATGGGAAGCAGTCTTTCGGGCATGTTTTATTCAGATTAGTGAAGTCCACACACACCCTTCATTTTCCGTTCTTCTTCTGTACTACCACCACATTGGCCAGCCAGAAGGGGTACTGTACTTCCTTGATGAATCCGGCTTGAAGGAGCCGATCCACTTCTTCTGCTATGATTTGGTTTCCACCATACCGTATAAATTAAAGATGGGAAAAGAGAGCCTACCCAATGCCAGGAACCCGGATTTTGAAATTATTTCTGCTCAAAATCAAACCCAATTTAACCAACATCTCAAGTATGTTCTGCCATTCCAAGTAACTGCTACCAAAAGCTGTCCTTGAAATTATTTCTGATGTTAAAACTTTGAACTCATTATAGATTTCAATCTCTTTACTTTCATGATGCCTCCATTTTCCTAGCATTACCTCCACACTTGAGATCATTGCTGGAATCATACCCTGTATGGATAGGAATCAACTATTTGATATTATTATCATCGATATTTCGCGTATACTGATTCTTTATATGCTTAATTATGCTGAGGAAGTTGTTCGTCATGGCAACAATAATAGACTACCTTCAAGCTCTCTGCATGGAAAGCGTGGTTGGCAAGTTTGCGTTGCTTCAACCATTTTTCACCCTCTGATGTACCAAGTCCATCTCCAACTAGCTTCTTCAAGAAACCTTCTACCTTTATCTTCAGGTATGATCCATCTTTATTGCTTAGTATCTCTTTAATCAGCTCAAGTTCAGTAATAAGTAATTGAGGTTGAGGACCGTACCAGCTGAGAAAATTCCTCCCTGTTCAAGTAGATTTGTGAAAAAAAAACCAAAAAGCAATTAGCTTTTGACCCGTTATTTGGATTTAATTGTGGACTATAGCTTTTCAACTTGTAATTACCATATATCTTGATCCATGAATAAGCGTGAGGCTGAAGTCTGGGGAATACGTAACCATGATGTGATAAATCGATCGGATTTTTTGTGGATTCCATTCTCATCTTCAGTATCTCTTTGGTATTTCCATGGAGGAACTTGTAAGAAGGACCTTTGATTCCCTGTGAAGCAAAGAAATGTTGTATACGAATTGGTTTCCACCATACCTCGTGAAGGAACCTTACGAGAATAAAAATGAGGAAAAGGCAGAGACAACTAGAAAGAAAGGTTATCATGGCTCCATGCACAATCATATTCCCACAGCTTTGTTTCCTTAAATAACAGCTTTGGTTCAATCTAGTTATTAAATTCTTGAATTATATGTGATATATTCGTCTTAGGAATACGCGGGTGGCATAAACTAGATGCTTGTTTGGCTCTATGCGCATAAGATGCATTGAAAATTGTTAATTACCCAACTGCTCTAAAAACTTAAGCTATTAGAGAGGGTGTAACTTAAATAGTGTGGCCTTCTTTGGGTCCAACACGTGAAACAATAATTTTTAATATGGGTGACGGTGAGGCTTGAACACAAGATCTTTGGCTCTGATACCATGTTAACTACCCAATTGCTCTAAAAACTTAAGTTGTTAGAGAGAGTGTAACTTAAATATTTATATCATTCAATAAAAACAACAGTGATATTACTTTTGACATTTCTAATATTTCACATTTTTATACTCAATTATTTGGTCAAAGAAAGTGTAAAATATCTTTAGGAAAGAAGTCTTCATATTTGTATTTTATGAAAGAGATTAAATCTCTATTTGCTTGCTACAATTCAATTGATATACAAGATATTTCGTCCCATTGAAGTTTTGTCTTTAGTTTGGTACCAATTAAATATGCATACATGCAAAATTGAATGTGTCATGAATGTGTCTTCATGAACCTGACACTTTTTATCAAAAAAATAGTGTTGCTGTAATTACATATCTTCCTCAGGAGATGAGATTGTATGCACTTAACATATGCACTACAATTACCGGTGATGATTCACACATTTATCCTTGTTCAGATCTGTAACACCCCGTTTTATCTTTCCGATTTTTTAGAATTATTTTTTATTTATTTTCGGTTGTGACGTCACTTGTTCATGATGTCATAGTTATTCTTGGTGTTTCACATGTAAATTTTTCGCGTTTAACGTTTGGAGCTGATTGTACGGCTGGACGATTGTCTCCTTGAGAACTTCATGGACTATCATTGGTGATTACGTGACTTGACTTGACATGACAATATTGTTTCTGGCTTCGTGATACGTTGACATGAGTTCTGGATTCGACAGCACGACTCTGCAATCGTCTCTTTGATGACTTCGTGGAGTTTCTTTGGTGATTACGCTACTTGAAGTGATGTTTTGTGTTTCGGACGTGGCTAGAGGTTTACGTGGGCTTTAGTGCCGATTACGTGAATTCGTTTAGACGCTTGACTTTTAGTGCTTCGACTGGATGGCGGTACGTTTTATTGACCGATGTTAAAGGTTTCGACTCAGCTGTGCGAGTTCGGCATTTAGTGCGTTAGGGGTTCGACGTTTTGTTTTCCCTTGTAATGAGATTAGTATGTGTTTCATTTGATTGACATGCCTTGTCCGACTGACGTACTTTGTGTTTGTATGTACGTGTTTTGTTTGCTTGGTGTGCTTATTTCTTTGTGTTTCTAAGTGATCCTATGTGTTGATGTGGCGGTACTTGGTTATTGTTTTGGATTATTTGTGTGCCCTAGTTATTTGCAGTTATTTCAGGAGTCTCGGTGAGCTAGAGACTTATTCGGCGTTTTATTGGTTGGGTTGTATACCCCGGGTTATTTATATCAGTTTATATTGTCTATCGGGCGTCCCGTGTATTGTTCGGGCTCACGTGATTTTATTTAGGTGTTCCCAATATATTTTCGGAATTTATTGGACATATATATATTAGTGAAAATTATAATATATATTATAAAGATATAAAGAAAGAAAATTAGAATGGTGGATTATTGGGCCTAGCATTTGGGTGAACCGCCCCCCCCCCCCTTGCATCTCACCACAACCACACATGTAGGCCACATGAATCATGGTGTACTATATTTCAATAGGTGACAAAGTGTGACACAAAAAGGGGAATTGGAATTATAATACATTTGGATACTTGAAATGATGCCCAGGTGGACCTTGCTTAATGTGGTATGTCACTTATTATCACGCACATTTATACACATAACTTATTCATATATATATACACACATGTGAATTAAATGAGAAAAATTAGAAATAAGAGTAAGTCGACAGAAGAGATAAGGTCACAACTTCTTCTTCTTCTCCTCCCCCACGTGAAGCAACAACTGCTTCTCATTCTCTCTCAGCGGCACCAACTCCTCCATCATCATCTTCATCTTGTTGTCGATCGTGGGAGAGAGAGAGAGAGCCTGTCGATTAAGTGGTGTTTCGCGACCTAGGGCTAGGGTTGAGGTCGTCAGCCTTGAGCAACGACGATGGTGACGTTGGTGGCTCTTGGTGGTCGCGTGGCGCCTGGAGGTGATTCGCGTAGTGGTGGCGCGAGGTGGCCGCGATTGCAGTTACGACGCGATTTGGCGAGGGTTTCAGCCGCGACTTAGGGTTTGGTCGCCGATTTAGTGGTCGCCTGACAAAGGAGGACGACGACGATGTGGTGGCGACCAGGGTCGAGTTCGATCATACCGAGTTGGGTCGACTCAGTGCCTATTCGTGCTTTGTTTGGTGTGAAATTTTGAGGATTGCTTGCTCTCGATGTCGTACACGATATATCCGAATTTGGTGCGAAACTGTTGAGCGATTCGCCAAGAATTTCATATTATAGGTACGATTTTTCGATTTGGTTTTCGTTAGATTTGTTCAAATTTGTTTATCGATTGCTAACGGGTTTCAACTATATTGAATAAGATCGTAAGACGATCGTTTCGGTCCGAGCGGAAAAATTTTCGGACAACTTTGGGCGGCGAGCACTATTCACAGCTGGCACTGTTCACAGCGGGACAGTTCGGGGTTGTTTTGTAAGCTTTAAAATATGTGGGAATTTACATATATATATTTTTATATATATACATATCTGACACTCACTAATAGTGCGTAAAAAACGTTAATAAATTTCCGTTGTATGTTTATGGATAAATATCATCTTTAATTAAATTCTTAGTGATAGATGAAAATCTAGGAATTTTATAAAATTTATAAAATACCCATAGATGGATTAAAGGATGTCGGAATTGGAAATTCTTGTGGAGAAATTAAATAAATTATTTCTCATAAAATTTAAAATAATTATAAACCTATTTAAATTAAATCGTTATAGGCGGTTTAGTACCCCTTGAGTTCGAAATAGGTTTATAGAAGATGTATGTGGACGTAGATCCGGTTAATTGATTTTTTTTCCTATTATTTAATTAAATTAAAAGCATGCTAGTATATAAAAGTTATAAAGATTGGGTAATCGAGAACACGGATATTTTTGAGATAAATGGAAGTGATTTGCTATATAATTTAAATTTTGAAGCATGTTTTGTATGAGATTGTTTGACTTTTTTGCTGTTTTATTGAGTATATTACATTCATGTGGAGGCATTTTACATTCATACAACACTATGGTATATATATTGTTTCGGTGTAAGTTGCATGCCTCAGTTATATCACGTGCATGTATAGATCATTTGGAATGTCGCAACAACTGGCCAGGGGGTGGTCTAACACCTAGGGATCTAGTAACTCTCGATTCTCTAGACGTCGGGGGTGAGAGCTGGGCCTCACTCGTCAGTTCCTGGATGGACTTGTGGTCTCCGTACTTTATTTGGCTACGCCCACCCTTCCTGTTGTGGGTTTGTTGCCCCAGCAGTGAACGGTTTGGGATTCCTGGATATTTGTTTCACCCTCATGCAGTTAGGATTGCATTGACATTCATATTGAGCATTTATTTGACATGTGCTTATCTGTTAAGATTATCTATTATTATTGCTTATCGATATTAAGCATGTTATGTTTGAATTTTAATTAGAGATTTGTATTATTCTCTTGGGCGCTAGGGCGCAGTGTTTGTGATTGATATTTTAACCGTGATTAAATTACAATGAAAATTGTGAGCTTCCTAGTGTAAAGGAAACAGTGAAAACTTAAAATTTAAAAGGTAAAAAGTGAAAAGGGGATTATTAAGAAGCCACGGTTGACGATTATCTTTGGTAGTTATGAAAAAACTAAGTGAAAGTGACCTTGGGGCGTAAGGGTTCCCCGTATGTTAGATCTAGTTGAGCTGGGTAGCAATATGTTGAGACTTAGTTGAAATTGTGATCTTGGCCACATAGGCCTTTGTGATTGGTGATTAGTATCATCACAGGATGATTGATAAACCTCTTCGGTAGTGTGGAGTATTGTTCGAGTAAAGGTCGGATAGAGCTTATTAGTTTGACCCTATTCCATTGACTTTTGAAATTTTGAGCTTATCGCTCATTCTTCCACTTTGAGAGTGATTGAGTTATAGACGGTTCTTTGCCGTATTTATTGAAAATCTCTTTCCGTAAGTACTTTTGTAAAGTTAGTGAATTCAGGGCATGGTTTGTCCCGTTCTTGAAACCCCAGTTATGGTTCGGATCTTTTGAGTCAAATATTCAAAGTTTTGAAAACTTAAAACTTGGGGATTTTATAAAATGTGTTCTTTGTTTACCCCGAGACTTGTTAACTATTTCTGGAAAGACATAAATTTAAATACCTGTTTTATAAAATATGTTTTGAATTCTCAGTACCGGGAGTATCGGTAGAAATCCGTTTTTGAAAGAAATTTCAGAAAATTCCATTTGAAATTGTTTTGTAAAATCGGTGAATTAGGGCACAGGTTGCCCCATGTTATAGAGATCTCAATATTATTTCCGAGATCTCGGTATTGTTAGAGGTTGATAAATCCAGGTTCCTCCTAGCTTGTTGTCTAGGATTACTTCTTGTGCCCAGTTTTATTTGAGCATTCTTTCAGGATTATTTTTATAAATTTTTAAATAAATGTTAAAGTTCTTAGGACCGGATTTGAAAGAAATTTAAAAGTGATTTTAAAATGGTTACCGGTTTGAACTCTAGTAGTTCTTCCTTCTCGTATAGTGTTTCCTTGGGTTTGAACCCAGACTTGTGATGTTGAGTTATGCACACCTAGTGTGATTCTTGTCGTTTCGGTTGGGTTCGGAGGCGTTGGAACCAAATAGATTTGACCGGGTCCTAACTTTTTCTTAAAAAACTGGTTGAATCCTTCGGGGTTCAGCATTTTTCTTTAAAAACCCGAGGACCATGACATCTGTTTGGGACTAAATGACTTCAATAACCCTTTCGAGTGCCTAGATTGGCAGTGGGAGTTAGAGATAGTTCGTTTGGTTACCGAATTTGGTGTAGGGATATTATCTTCCCTTTTTATGTTCCTTCGAGTGAATAGGTTGGTTAACTGGTTATTGTAAGTAGAAGAACTGAATTAAAGATAGAAAATGTGAGAGAGCGACTTTCTCTATAGGAATGATTTGATAGCGGTGCTAGTTATGAGCGATGATCGAGTTGTGGGCATGGTTATGATGATTCACTTTTGGTAGTCCTAGTGAGTGATCTATTTACCTCCTAGGAACCTTGAGCAGCGTGCTAGGTGCACGGTATAGTAGATAGTTAGTCATTGTTGTATCTCTAGATGAGAGTGGAGTTCAGATTGGTTGTCTATTTGCCTAGGTGACATGCTTAGTTATTTATAGGACGTTATATATATATATATATATATATATATATATATACATGGTTGTTTATATTTTCGTTGATCTGTAGTTCTTATGATATCCGTAATAGATTTGAGGTTGTAGATGAGATTATTTTGGGGTCTCTGTTTGGCGTGGGTGCCACATGAGATAACTGACCGACCTAGGATAGATGCATGCACACGGGATGGTTAGCGTTTTCTAGACGGCTATGAGTATGATGTTTTGATATTATGGTGAACGCGTGATTTTGCTCACCCCTACAACAGGTTGCAGGTGGATGCAACACAACATACTCGGAGGCGACGATACGGGTGATTTGGGGGCGTACTTATTTAGTTTTGTTCCTTATTTCATAGTTATACTTATGTATTCTTTTATTTTCTTGGGAGCCAAGCTGTTGGCAGATTCCCTTGTGTTGTATCTTCTGTCTGTGTATTTATTATTTTTGGGGTGCCTTTGTATCATTTCAGCACTACCGTATGACTTTCTGTATTCTTATTCGAGCTTGGTGGCTCAATTGGTTTTAGAAAAGGATTGTGTAGAGGTTTTGGTATTTTTTCCCACTACCTTGGCCCTAGTAGGTTCTGGAATGTTGGGTTGCATGCCATTGGTTCTATTTCTGTTGTTATGAGCAGGTTCTTTTATTGTGTTGCTTTTGGGATATTCGGATGTTCCATTTACAAACGAAATTCAGCCGGATTTTCGTTAGAATTTCTTTACTGAGTTTCTATCACTCAGGTGGTATGGGATACCTTGTTTTCATTCTTATTTCATGTATGTCGTTGTTATTGACTCTAGTGGTCATTTTCCGTGACGTCATACATCGGGATTCGTTGATTCTCCGGATTGGAGTCTCAGGAATAACGGGGCGTGACAAGATCAATGTGGTCAGTGGAGAAAAAACAACAGAAAAGAAAATACACAAAACCACAACGAAGCAACAACAAGAGGACGGCGAATCGGAGACAAGATGCTAAATCGAACCAACACGAAGTTTGGTGCCAGAATAGGTATTACTGCAAAATCAGAAACTGAAAGCTTATGATATAATTGAGAATATAACTTGATTTGTGAGTATGTTGCACTTTTAGTGTGACATGCATTGCATATATGTTGTAGACTCCTTAGACATGAAGACTTTGCAATTTTTTGTAAGAAACTACTGGATTGGAAACTGTCATGTCATAACACAATTCAATTCAACAACGTTGACTTTTTAGATTAGCATTCTCAAATTAATGATAATGAATTGTTAGAAACAACAGAGTTGGTACAAGTTAGAGCTATTTGTGGCCTCTAAGGAAATAATAAAACTGTTTGAATATTGATATATCTGATATTTCTAATTCATTTTCTTTTCTTTTATTTATTTTTTATTTTTTCTTGGTTTGGAATTTTTTTTTCCCCTGTAGTTGGAAGTTGGCTTGAACTTCATTGCCTCTTCCATTTCCATTATACAAACCTGGCCTGCTTGAGTAATAATCCTGAAAAATTAGAACACAGCAAACATATGAACCTGTTGTTTTCTTTTTTTTTTTTTCACCTGTAAAAGTTGTATAGAGTATTGAGTATTGATAGATAAATGGATACTTAGGCCATGTTTGGTAGGCGGTCTTTCTGGTCTGGTCTAGTCTGGTCTGGTCCGGTCTGGTCTGGTCTGGTCTAATATGATCTGGAAAAGTCTGTTTGGTAAGCGGTCTGGTCTTACTATTTATTTATTATTTATTTATGTATTATTTATTTATTTATTTATTATTTCTTCACTTTATAATATATTTTATTATTTATATTATTAAATTATTATTTATTAATTTATATATTAATTTATAAATATATTCTATTTATTTATTATTATTTAATTATTTAATTTATTTAATTTATAAATTATTTATTCATTTTTAATTATTTAAAAATATATTTTATTAATTTAATATTAATTTATTATTATTATACTCATTTTTTATTATTATTATGAATTATTTATGAATTATTATATTTACTTATTATTTATTATTATATTTATTTATTATTATATCTATTTATTATTTATTATTATATTTATTTCATTTTGTTTATTATTTATTATTTTTATTATATTTTTAAATATTTTTTATGTAATTTATTATTTATTTTATTAATTTATTATTATTATTTATTACTTTTTCCTTTTATTATTATTATTATTATATTTATTTATTATTATTGTATTCATTTTTTATTATTATTATGTTTTATTTAATTTATTATTTATATTATTAATTATTAATTTTTAATTATTCATAAATATATTTTATTATTTATTCATTTATTTTTTATTATTATATTCATTTATTTATTATTATTAGGTATTATTTATTTCATTTTGTTTATTATTTATTATTTATATTTTATTTTTAAAATATGTTTTATTTAATTTATTATTATTATTATTATTATTATTTATTCATTTTTAATTATTTATAAATATATTTTATTAATAAGACCAGACCGGACCACCAGGAACCACCTTTTTTTTTGGTCTGAAATGAAGCCATTTTGGTCTGATTTGGTCTTACTTGGTCTAACAAAAAATTTGGGACCAATCCTACCAAACACGGTCTGGTCCCATAAAACGCAAGACCAAACCAGACCACCTGAGACCAGACCACCAACCAAACAGGGCCTTATTTGTGTGGCTAGGTCCAAGTTGACCTTCATACATGACAAAAAAATGAAGTATGGAGCCATTGTCTTTAGTATAATGTTGTATAGAAGAACAATAGACATATTTGACCCTTTTGTTTGGCTTGGTCCAGTTGACATTCATACATGACAAAAGTGGATTATGGTGCCATTGTCTTTATGAACCTGGGATTTACTTAGGCCATGTTTGGTAGGCGGTCTTTCTGGTCTGGTCTAGTCCGATCTGGTCTGGTCTAATATGATCTGGAAAAGTCTGTTTGGTAAGCGGTCTGATCTTACTATTTATTTATTATTTATTTATGTATTATTTATTTATTTATTTATTATTTCTTCACTTTATAATATATTTTATTATTTATATTATTAAATTATTATTTATTAATTTATATATTAATTTATAAATATATTCTATTTATTTATTATTATTTAATTATTTAATTTATTTAATTTATAAATTATTTATTCATTTTTAATTATTTAAAAATATATTTTATTAATTTAATATTAATTTATTATTATTATACTCATTTTTTATTATTATTATGAATTATTTATGAATTATTATATTTACTTATTATTTATTATTATATTTATTTATTATTATATCTATTTATTATTTATTATTATATTTATTTCATTTTGTTTATTATTTATTATTTTTATTATATTTTTAAATATTTTTTATGTAATTTATTATTTATTTTATTAATTTATTATTATTATTTATTACTTTTTCCTTTTATTATTATTATTATTATATTTATTTATTATTATTGTATTCATTTTTTATTATTATTATGTTTTATTTAATTTATTATTTATATTATTAATTATTAATTTTAATTATTCATAAATATATTTTATTATTTATTCATTTATTTTTTATTATTATATTCATTTATTTATTATTATTAGGTATTATTTATTTCATTTTGTTTATTATTTATTATTTATATTTTATTTTTAAAATATGTTTTATTTAATTTATTATTATTATTATTATTATTATTTATTCATTTTTAATTATTTATAAATATATTTTATTAATAAGACCAGACCGGACCACCAGGAACCACCTTTTTTTTTGGTCTGAAATGAAGCCATTTTGGTCTGATTTGGTCTTACTTGGTCTAACCAAAAATTTGGGATCAATCCTACCAAACACGGTCTGGTCCCATAAAACGCAAGACCAGACCAGACCACCTGGGACCAAACCACCAACCGGGCCTTATTTATTGTCCAAAAAGATAATTGTTTTTAAAGATACATGTCTATTCATGAAGGAACCAAGACAAGCTTGCTAGCATCATGGTGAGAAATATTTTATGATTTTTTATGTTTCTCCTTGTGCCTGTTTGTATTACATTTCAAATATATCTATATATATATATATCTATATCTATATCTATATCTATATATATATATGTTTCTCCATGATGTTGTTTGTATTGTGATATTACTATATGTTAATCAGTTTAGGTCATTGCTCTGCATATGGCAAAGTCGAAAAATGGGATGGGAAGCAAGTTGTCACCTGTGTATCGGGGTATTTATGGTTTTATCAAACCCCCACGCACAAATAAAAGGAAAAATAGGAACTGGTGTATGGATGCTATATTGATTTAACCAACCCACAAATTTGAACCTAGAATCAACAATAGGAATTACTCATTTTGGACCTACAAGTTCAATTATATATAGGTCAGTTCCTACTCATCAGTGGTTGTATGAACTTGTATATATATATATGCAGTTATCCTCCTCATTTTATTTTTATTTTTTTATTATTTTATATTTTTGGGTTTTCAGAATCCATGGTAGGATGTGGGCTTGTGTCCTCAATATTTAGGTCCTGGACCTGAAGGAGCTCAGGCCCAGTCTACTAAATACTTGTACAACCCTTACTATAGAATAGCTTTGTCTTCCAAATAATAATAATAGCAGTAGTAGTAGTAGCAGTAGTAATAATAATAATAATGATGATGATGACGATAATCATAAAACAACATTTAACAGAAACCAAATTCAATTTGGCTTCCAAGGCCTTCACTGCTCTGCTCTGGGATGCTCCCCAGATATAATCTACCCTATGCAGGTGCATTTCTTTTTTCAAACTTAGTGTCCATAAAAGGTTCAGTAGCAAATAAAGATGATGGTACTTATTTAATGCTAGTATAATAATACTTAGAGTCAATAGTTAATTAATCTTGAGAATAAATATCTTCCTAAGGCTTTTGCCCCTTAGATCCTTGTAAGGCTTTTGCCTATTTTCTTTTTAATATATTCATCTTACTTTTCAAAAATAAAAATAAAATCTTCCTAGAGTCAACTGTATTTTCATTGTTTAGTTTTTCTGCGATTGGATTTACAACCTTTTGCATACTCGGCGACATTATTAAAAGATGATAGGAACACTCCTTTAATTTCACATGGAAGATAAAAAATCTTCTCTTATGACTCTTGGTGTTCCCCACGTTCACTACATAAACACGCACTAACACTCCTTACAAGTATAGGTGTGAGAAAGTAGTGGAAGGTGGTGGGCTGAAAGGATTTTTGGTTGTTTGATCTGTGATGGTCCTTGTTTTGTTGAGCTTTACGAGGTTCAACACAAGTCGTTTCTATGTCCTCAATGAATATTTGACGGAAGTTTCACTATGCAAAAATGGTAGATTACAAGTTTCATCCCTCAAATCCTAGCTCCCTCTTTGTGCGATTTTCAGTGTCTCAATCGCTAGACCCGAGCCCAAATTCGGGCCACAACATCACACTTCCATTGCCATTGTTAGGGTTCGCACACCCTATGTACGAAGCCGTTCACACCTGCAAATCAGAAAATGCACACAAACACACCAAACAATCGACACAAGAATATATACGTGGTTCGGCCAAATAAGCCTACGTCCACGGAGAGCACCGTTTCACTAAAAATCACTGAGAGGATTACAAGGGGGTGATTCGCAGATCACACACGCACGCACACTGTGTATACTCACGCCTGTATCACCGGAATAATATAAACGTATATTATTCCTAACTCTCTTTCTCTATTTCTGTGTACATCATTCAATAGGAGAAGCCCTATATTTATAGGTGAGGATATAGAGATGGGTTTCCCAATCTTCCGATGTGGGACAAGTTAATATAACAAAGTAGTCATATTACATATATATGCCAATATATAACAATCTCCCACTTGACGACTTTGCCTTCATCAATCAACTCTATCAATGATCAGTGCTCGGTGCCCTAATTTCTGTCTTCAAGCTTGAAGACCAACTGAAGTTGCGCACAACTTCAGTTTCTCTGTTGTCACCACTTTGGTCAACATGTCGGCCGGATTCTCGCTTCCTTGAATCTTCTTAAGTGTTAATACTTCATCCTCTAATAGAGATCTGATAAAATGATAACGAAGATCTATATGTTTGGTTCTCGAATGAAATGCTGAATTTTTTGCCAGATGTATAGCACTCTGACTATCACTATGCAAAACACTCTTTCCTTGCTCGAATCCCAACTCTGCCAACAAACCCTGTAACCAAATCATCTCTTTGCTAGCCTCTGTCACGGCTACATACTCAGCCTCTGTAGTAGATAACGCTACAATCCTCTGTATCTGCGAAATCCAACTGACTGCTGTAGTACCTACTGTAAAGACATAACCAGTAGTGCTTCTTCTGTGATCTATCTCACCAGCAAAATCTGAATCTACATAGCCATGTAAATTCACTTCACCTTTTCCAAAATAAAGGCATCTGTTTGTGGTACCTCGTAGATATCGCAATATCCATTTCACTGCTTCCCAGTGAGTCTTTCCTGGATTGGACATGAACCTGCTGACTGCTCCCACTGCATATGCAATATCTGGTCTTGTACAAACCATTGCATACATCAAGCTATCAATAGCTGAAGCGTATGGAATACTGGCCATGTTGTTCCTCTCTGCTTCTGACTTGGGAGACTGCTTTTTGGATAATCGAAAATGACTAGCCAAAGGTGTGCTAATTGACTTAGCATCACTCATGTTGAACCGCTTCAAAACCCGTTCAACGTAGTCAGCCTGAGACAACTGCAAAATTCTTTTCTGCTTGTCTCTGATGATTCTCATACCAAGAATCTGCTTTGCTGTGCCTAAGTCCTTCATCTCGAACTCTTTTGCCAACTGCTTCTTCAACTTACTGATTTCCACAAAATCAGATCCAGCTACTAACATGTCATCAACATAAAGTAGGAGGATAATGTAACTCGTGTCAAACCTCTTGAAGTAGCAACAATGGTCAGCGTTGCACTTGATATAACCATGTCTTTGCATAAATCCATCAAATTTCTTGTACCACTGTCTTGGAGCTTGTTTCAAACCATACAAGCTCTTTTCCAACTTACACACAAGTTTCTCTTTTCCTTTCTCTAAGAAACCTTCCGGTTGCTGCATATAAATCTCCTCCATTAGGTCACCATGGAGGAAAGCAGTTTTGACATCTAACTGCTCTAGGTGCAAATCCTCTGATGCAACAATGCTAAGAACTGAACGAATGGTAGTCAGTTTCACAACCGGAGAAAATACGTCGGTGTAGTCGATTCCTGCTTTCTGCTGAAAGCCTTTTACTACAAGTCTCGTCTTGTACCTCTTAGAACCATCATGTTTTTCTTTGACTCTGTAGACCCATTTATTATGGAGAGCTTTCTTTCCTACCGGCAGCTCGGTTAGCTTCCATGTCTTGTTGGAAATAAGGGACTTCATCTCATCTTCCATTGCAAGCTCCCACTGGCTCGCATCTGTTGCACTGCATGCTTCATCAAAATACTCTGGTTCACCTCCATCTGTGAGCAACAAATAATTCATGTATCTCCGATTCGGCACATGCTGCCGTGAAGACCTCCTAGGTACAGGAATAGGAGTCGGAGACTGCGGTGTATCAACCTGTTGAGTATTTCCATCTGCAATATGTTCGTCTGACTGAGTACTCTCACTGTCTTGAACATCATCTAACTCAACACACACAGGATCACTCTGTGTTGTAGGCTCTGAGGTTGTTGTGTGTCTGTCCTTGTACATAACCTTTTCATTGAACACTACATCTCTGCTTTGGATCAGTTTTCGGTTCTGATCATCCCACATGCGGTAACCATACTCGTCACCGCCATAGCCAATGAAAATACACTTTTGTGACTTGGGATCAAGCTTACCCCTCATAGTGTCACTAACATGTACATATGCAACACAACTAAAAACTTTTAAATGTAAAAGTGTTACCTCTTTACCGCTCCAGACCTCTTCTGGTATTCTGTGCTCCAATGGTACTGATGGACCACGATTGATTAAGTACGTTGTTGTACTGACTGCTTCTGTCCAGAACTGTTTCGGCAACCCTGCCTGAATGGGCATGCTTCTGGCTCTCTCAGTCAATGTCCGGTTCATCCGTTCTGCTACGCCATTCTGTTGTGGTGTACGTGGAACAGTTCTCTCTAATCTGATACCGTTCTCATAGCAAAATCTCTTAAACTCGGTGTCCTGATACTCTCCACCATTATCGGATCGTAATCTCTTGATCTTCAAACCCGTTTCATTCTCTATCATAGCCTTCCAACTCTTGAACACACCGTACACTTCAGATTTATGTTTCAATAAATAAATCCATACCTTTCTGTAATGGTCATCGATGAAGGTGACGAAATAGGACTTTCCGCCAATAGATGAGACATTTGCTGGCCCCCAGACATCAGTGTGAACTAGCTCAAGCTTCTCCTTTCTGAGTTCTCTGCCGCTTTTCTGAAAACTAACCCTCTTCTGCTTACCGAATACGCAATCCTCACAGAAGTCGATATCAATCGAATTTAGACCTGGTAGCTTTCCCTTTGCGAGCATAACCTTGAGTCCTTTTTCACTCATGTGACCTAGCCTCTGGTGCCACAAATTATGATCCTCCTTGCTTTCTGCAATTGCTATAAATGTGCTAGCCTTGGTGGTAGTGTACAGCGTACCTGTTTTCTTTCCTCGTGCTATTGTCATAGCTCCCTTGGAAACTTTCCACTTATCTTCACTGAAAGTAGTCACATAACCTTCACTCGCCAACTGGCCTATTGAGATCAGGTTCTTCCTCAAGTCTGGAATGTGTCTGACATCCCTCAGCTTCCATATCGATCCGTTGAGTCTGATATGTACTTCACCCTTGCCAACAACACTGCAGGGTTGATCGTCACCTAGATAAACCTTGCCGAGGTTTCCAGGTGCATAGCTCTCAAAGAGCTCTCGACTTGAGGTGGCATGGAAAGATGCTCCAGAGTCCAAAACCCAAGACTCTGCTTTGCTCTCCAAAGAGCATATTAGTGCATCATCTGCTTCTTCTAAGACAATATTTGTCTTTGTCTTGTCATCCGCTACCTTCTGCGGGGATCTACACTGGTTCCTTAAATGACCAGTCTTGCCGCAATTCCAACATTCGATTGCTTTGGAATTTCTGGGACCTCGAGACTGTGATCTTCCCTGTCTCGACTTGGAACGGCCACGCCTTTGGTTTTCGCCTTTCTGTCTGTTCGAACCTCTGCCTCTGGTGTCGACATTCAATGTTGTGCCACTGCTTGAAGAGTCTGACGACTGTCTTCTGATCTCTTCTGTGAGTACCATACTCACAACAGTATCATACTTCAGCGGTTCTATCCTTGAAGAATTACTGATTGCAGCCACTGTGGCGTTCCAGCTCTCTGGCAATTGATTAAGGAGAAAAGCTGATTTCACCTTGTCTTGAAGCACTACTTCAATTGATTCCAACTGCCCATAAATGTCATTAAGCTTACTGAGATGTTCACCAACATTCTCATTCTCGGACATCTTCAGATTCGTCAATCTGCTGATAAGATGTAATGTATTTGCTCCAGACGGCTGTTCGTACATCTTCGAAAGTGCTTTCATGAGAGACTTTGTAGTATTCTCTTTCCTGATATTGAAGGAAACAGATTTTGCCAACGTCAATCTGATCGTGCCAAGAGCCTTTCGATCTAGGATATTCCACTCCTCTTCTTTCATCGAATCTGGCTTCATCCCTTCTAGCGGTTGATACAAATTTTTCTGGAATAACACATCCTCAATTTGCATCTTCCAATAGGTAAAGTTTGTACTATCAAACTTGTCGATCATTACTGTCTTTTCTTCTCCCATAGCGCCCACTGAGCCTATTAGAGATATTCGGAGTGCAAAACCGAATACACGGTTGCGTCGGGGGCGGTTCAAAACCTTAAGAACGCCTCTGACCGCGTCCAAAACGGGTCAAAAACGACTCCAAACGGGCCAAAACAAATTCGCACAAAAGACAGAAATTTAATCACGAAATCAGTACCTTCTTGGAGAGCGTGCGGGTGCGTCCCTGCTCTGATTGGGCTGATTATTGCGCCAAAACGTCGGGCTTCGAATTCTCTTTCCGTATATATATTATAAGCCTCGTTCCGATAAACGATGCTCCGGAAAATCACGCCGAACCGAAACTGCTGCTCGACGGAGCGAAAAAACTGACCGAAACTTCAGGCGGCGCGTGGGGGAGCGTGAAAAACGTTCCGGCGACGTGCTTGACACTGCTGGCTTCGTCTTGACGACAAAGCTCCTGGTGTGGTCGGTTTCTGATTTAGGACACTCAAAAAAATCAGATCTGGACCAGATCGTCGGGCTTCGTGATTTGCTCCAACCTGGGGCTCTGATACCACTTGTTAGGGTTCGCACACCCTATGTACGAAGCCGTGCACACCTGTAAATCAGAAAACGCACACAAACAAGTTCGCACACCCTATGTATGAAGCCGTGCACACCTACAAATCAGAAAACGCACACAAACAATCGACACAAGAATATATACGTGGTTCGGCCAAATAAACCTACGTCCACGGAGAGCACCGTTTCACTAAAAATCACTGAGAGGATTACAAGGGGGTGATTCACATATCACATACGCACACACACTGTGTATACTCACGCATGTATCACCGGAATAATATAAACGTATATTATTCCTAACTCTCTCTCTCTATTTCTGTGTACATCATTCAATAGGAGAAACCCTATATTTATAGGTGAGGATAGAGATATGGGTTTCTCAATCTTCCGATGTGGGACAAGTTAATATAACAAAGTAGTCATATTACATATATATGCCAATATATAACAGCCATGACAGAGATTTAGTATCATTGCAGTTTGAGCAATACCCATAGTTTCTTCACCAAACCAATCCTGCAATTAATTAACTAAAATTTTTTACAAACCAAGTGAGCCTTAAGACCATAAATTTTTTAAAGAAAATTCTCTAATATTTCAGTAGGTTGATAGAACAGATAAAACTAATTTATGAATACTGATTGGGAATGAGAAAAATGTAGTAAGAACTTCTTACCTCAAATCTTGATACTTGAATAAGTATGAGGGAGGATTGTAGGAAATATAAATATATACATATATATATATTTGTTTTTGATAATTAAGAGCATAATGTGATATATTGACATAGTATTTGTAGTGGTTTTTTACAACTGCATTAAGAGAACATAGGATGATCCTTTTTTTTTTCTTTTGGCTCACCCGAATTTCAAGGCAACAATGGTAATTTTATTGATAAGCATATTCACTCACATCTGCACATGACAAAAATTTCTAAATCACAATTTTTGGAGCATTACTTGAAGCCCATGTTGAGGCTGGAGAATGAGAATCTGAATCGGTGAGTGGACATAATCTGGAGAAAGGGTGAACTTGTAGTGTTGAAGAATCATTGAGAGTGCTATCTTCAATTCAGTTGTTGCGAAGTTCAAGCCCACACATGTTCTAGGTCCATAACCGAATGGCATAAATGCCATGCTATTGTCATTGGTTGCTTTAGCAAAACCTTCAGCGAATCTCTCTGGTTTGAAGAGATGAGCATCGTGTCCCCATATTTCAGGGTTACTATTTAGTGCCCCTCGTGAAATATGCACCTCTATGTTAGCCGGAAGAATTAGGTTCCCCAATCTAACTTCCCTTCCAACAGTTCTAGTCATATTAGAACTCGCTCCGTAAAGCCTCAGAGTTTCATTAATGACCGAGTTCATCTACACATTGATGCCGAACATAATAGAGATTATTCTGTAGGCTAGTGCAATAGGTATTTTGCAAGGGAAAACAGGAGAATTTCGACCCAAAATTCAGAGAACACTCTGGAATTTAATAAAATTGTTTATAATCAAGAATATCAAAAAACAACCCACAAGCCGGGTTTAAATAGCTAAAAATCGACTCTTAAGAGGAATTTTACCAAAAATAGCAAAACCCTAAGGCTCCGTTTGGCAACCCGGTTTTGGTCTTGGTTTTGGTCTTGGTCTTTGATTTCAAGACCAAGACCATGTTTGGTTGGCCGGTTTTTGACACCCTAAAACCAACCACTAAAACCTGGTTTTGGGCCACCATTTTTGACTTTTCTCTCTCTCTATATATATATATATGGCCGAAAATATGAATTATTTTGAAAATTTTTTTATATTTTTCGGAAAAAAATTAATTTCCGGGAAAAAATTAATTTTCGGGAAAAAATCATATTTTCGGACAAAAATTAATTTTCTCCAAAAAATTATTTTTTCGAAAATATTTATTTTTTGGAAAATAATAATTTTTTTCGGAAAAAAATTAATTTTTCGGAAAAAAAAAATTTTGGAAAAAAATCATATTTTCGGAAAAAAAATTATTTTTTCGAAAATAATTATTTTCCGGAAAATATTTATTTTTTCGGAAAAATTTATTTTTTTGGAAAAATTTATTTTTTTGTCAAAAAATAGATTTTTGGAAAAAAATCATATTTTTGGGAAAAAAATTAATTTTCGGAAAAAAAAAAATTTCGACAAAAATTATTTTTTCGAAAATAATTATTTTCCGGAAAATATTTATTTTTTCGGAAAAATAATTTTTGTCGAAAAAATTAATTTTTGGAAAAAAATCATATTTTCGGAAAAAGATTAATTTTCAGAAAAAAATATTTTTTCGACAAAAATTATTTTTTTGAAAAAATTAATTATTTTTTTTTCCGAAAATTAATTATTTTCCAAAAAATTATTTTTTATATTTTTCGGAAAAATATTTTTTTCCCGAAAATTACTTTTTTTCCAATTTTTTATATATATATTTTTCATATTTATATATTTTTAATACATATTAGTATATATATATATAATTATACCAAGACCAAGACCAAAACCAACTCCTTACCAAACACTATATATTGGTTTTAGATTTACCTAAAACCACCCAAGACCAAAACCAAAACCAAAACCAAAACCAAAACCAAGACCAAAACCAAGTTCCCAAACAGGCCCTAAAAGTCTTACCAAAACGAAATACGGAAAGAAATCAAAAGATTGCCAAAAATCAGGCCCAAATCGGGTTCAGAATCAATTTCTAATCGACAAATAAAATATTACCATAAATAGCAAAAATTAACTAAAAATAAAGATTTGAAAAGGAAAACAACGGATTTAGGGCTCGAAACGAGGTGCACCCAGCGGTGCTTGGTGGCCATGATGTGCGCGAATTGGACACTTGTAGCTACAGTTATGGCCAAAAAACCGACACGTGCACGGAAACCGCCCCAATTAGGCTAGATCACGATTTCTTGCCATCTTTGCGCCGATCTTCCCGCTCTAGGTAATCCAGCGCCATTAATGCGCAATCTAACAGCTCGGCATCGTCTGACTCGGATCCCCTGCATCACACATAAATAATAGGGAAAGTTAGACAACCATAGTCAAATAATTTACTCTTATACAAGTAAAATGTATAACTGAACATCACTAGGATCAACAAAAGCAACACCATTCCAAGGTACATATTTTTTTTCCATACTGTTTGTTTTTTCTTCTTCTATGTGCTTTTGCAATTGTATACTTGTTTCATTTTTTTAAGTTCTGTGCTAGGAAAGGCATGTTCTTCATTTCTTTGAATGTGTTGATATTCGGTAAATAAAATGAGAATTGGAAGGGTTAAAAAAGGGAAATCTATAACTGAAAGTTCAGTTTTCTTACTATCTTTAGTCTTGCAATGCTTGGAAATGGATTTTCTATGCCAAACAAGTCTAGGATTCATTCCTTACTTTCTCTTGCCAATCTATGTGGGTTGCTAGAAGAATTATGCTCCAAGAAAGTACACTAGCAGTTGTTTCTTGTCCAGCTATATAGAATGTCTTGCACTCATCAATTATATCATCTACTAAAATCCTCTTGCTTATTGTGTGAATAACCAATTCTAAACACAAATACACACACAATTGACACAAGATATTATAGTGGTTCCCCAAATAATCGGGTACGTCCACTTTGAGAGTTTTTTCAATATAGTTTGGTTTGAAAACAACGGTGGTTCGGGAGGAGGATACTAACTTGTATCAACTCTACTCAACCTAACACACACTCTCACTCACAGAAACTCACAAGGTTTCTTTTTTTCTCTCTCTCGTGTATATCTCTCGTGTATAACACTCTGTATATTACAACATATATCACAATCCTTATATCTCAACTAACTAATATCAACATATATATGCTCATATATATGCTCATATATATAGAGTTGTAAGTTGGAGAAGAGGTAGCCAAGTTGACTACAACTTGCTACAAGGAGTGATCAATTTGTTCACTCATGCATGTCATCCTCAATAGTGATGTCATTGCATGCATCAGAAGCATGCATGATAGTGATGGTTGATGGAGAGATATCCCAACTTGTTTGAAGGTGGTGGATGTAGAGAGCTTGCATGCACTGTAAATGTGTGCATGCATGTGTATGGAAACTATACTGTCAATTCTCCCCCTTCCATACAAATCGGAGAAGAACGTTTCCCGCTGCGCTTCAGTTGATGTCCATTCGAGCTATGTCTCTGCATAGCTCCAGCTTATCTCGAGTAACAACTTTAGTCAACATGTCAGCAGGGTTCTTGTCTGTGTGGATTTTCACAATCTTCAGTAATTGTTGTTCCATCACTTCGCGTATCCAGTGATAGCGAATGTCGATATGCTTCGTACGGGAATGGTACATTGAATTCTTGCTCAAGTCCAGAGCACTCTGACTGTCACAATGTACTTTGTATTCCTTCTGAATAATACCCAGTTCTTGGAGAAACCGCTTCACCCACAACATTTCCTTGCCAGCTTCCGCTGCAGCAATGTATTCTGCTTCTGTTGTAGATAAGGCAATACACTTCTGCAATTTGGACTGTCATGACACAGCTCCCCCTGCAAAAGTAAATAGAAATCCTGATGTCGATTTCCTGCTGTCAATGTCGCCGGCCATATCTGAATCTGTATAGCCTTCCAAGATTGGTTCTGCTCCCCCATAGCATAAGCATAGTTTCGATGTACTCTTCAGGTACCTCAGAATCCACTTGACTGCTTCCCAATGGTCTTTGCCTGGATTTGAGAGAAATCTGCTCACAATGCCTACAACGTGAGCTATATCCGGTCTGGTGCAAACCATTGCATAAATCAAGCTTCCAACAACTGAAGAGTAAGGTATTGATTCCATCTCTTCCTTTTCTTTCGTAGAAGAGGGACACGATCTTTTGCTTAAGTTGAAGTGATTAGCCAACGGAGTACTGACTGGCTTGGCATTTTCCATGTTGAACTTTGCAATCACCCGCTCAACATACTTCTCTTGTGACAACCACAATTTCTTGGTTTTCCTGTCACGAACAATCTTCATGCCCAAAATTTGCTGAGATGGGCCTAGGTCCTTCATATCAAATGACTTGGACAGTTCTTTCTTCAGCTTGCTAATCATACTAGCATCCTGTTCAACTATCAACATGTCGTCAATATACAGCAATAGAATAACGAAATTACCATCCGGGAATTTCTGAATGTAGACACATTGATCTGTCGAAGTTCTCTTATACCCATGACCCACCATGAATGAGTCGAACTTGATGTACCATTGCCTCGGTGCTTGCTTGAGGTCGTAGAGACTCTTATTCAGTTTGCAGACCATATGTTCTTTCCCTGTAACATGAAAACCTTCTGCCTGGTCCATGTAAATTTCCTCCTGTAGATCTCCATGGAGGAATGTTGTCTTGACGTCCATCTGTTCAAGCTCAAGGTTCAGACTAGCAGTCAATCCAAGTATCACTCGAATTGAGGTCATTTTCACAACTGGTGAAAATATCTCGTCAAAGTCAATGCCTTTCTTCTATTGGAATCCTTTGACGACCAATCGGGCTTTGTGCTTTATTGCCTTTCCGTTGGAGTCTTTCTTTAGCTTGAACACCCATCTGTTCTTCAATGCTTTCTTGCCTTTCGAAAGTCTCACCAAATCATAAGTTTGGTTCTTCTCTAAGGAACTCATCTCTTCTTGCATAACTTCTACCCATTTACCTTTGTCTGTATGGGTAGTTACTTCCTGAAAGCATTCTGGCTCTCCTTCATCAGTAAGCAAAATGTAGTCTAACTCCGGATATCTCGTCGACGGAATCAGAGGTCGGCCTCTGTCAGATCTCTTTGTCTGAGGCTCTGGAGGAGCTATTTCTGGTTCTGTAGCTTCTGGTGGAGGGGTTAGTGGCTCCCCCTGCTCAACACCTTCAGGTTCCTCATCTGTTTCTGAATTTTCATCCTGTAGTTCTTCATTTTCGGGGATGAACTGTACTGGTGCAGGATCTGGGATGATATCTGTAACACTGGAACTCGTACCCCTGGACTTTGTGGTTTCTTCAGTGTCTTTGTATGTCTGGTTCTCTTGGAACACAACATCCCTGTTTCTGATGACTTTCTTCGCTTCTGGATCCCATAATCTGTATCTGAATTCTTCGTCTCTATATCCGATGAAGATACATGGAGTTGATTTCAGATCGAGCTTCTGTCTTTGTTCCTTGGATACGTGTGCAAATGCCTTGCACCCAAATACTCTCAGGTGAGAATATGAGGGATCTCTTCCAGTCCATACCTTTTCTGGTACTTCGAACTGGAGCGGTACAGATGGTGATCTGTTGATCAGGTAAACGGCGGCTCTAACGGCTTCACCCCGGAATGGCTTTGACAACTTAGCCATACTGATCATACTTCTGACTCTATCCATAATGGTCCGATTCATTCTTTCAGCTACACCATTATGTTATGGGGTACGTGGGACTGTCTTCTCATGTCGGATACCGCGTTCAACGCAATATGCTCAGAACTCATTGGAAGTGTACTCGCCTCCATTGTCTGATCGGAGGCACTTCAGCTTCTTTCTAGTTTCCCGCTCATCCATGGCGTGGAATGCTTTGAAGTAATCGAGTACTTGGTCCTTTGTTTTCAGAAAATATACCCACACCTTCCGTGAAGTATCATCAATGAAGGTGAGAAAATATTTGCTACCGCCTAAAGAATCCACTTCTAAGGGACCACAAACATCAGTGTGAATCAAACTCAACAACTCTGATCTTCTTTTGGCAGTTGAGTTGAAAGAGACTCTATGTTGCTTTCCAAATAAACAGTGATCACAAGGGTTTAATTGGATACCTTTTGATACTGTGATTAGCTTCTTCCGAGCTAATGTAAGCAACCCTTTCTCTCCCATGTGA
Source organism: Cornus suecica (assembly GCA_963922005.1). NCBI lineage: Eukaryota > Viridiplantae > Streptophyta > Magnoliopsida > Cornales > Cornaceae > Cornus > Cornus suecica. The sequence continues at coordinate 23,457,315 of OY998242.1, forward strand.
CCGAGTCTTTTGTGCCACAAATTTGGTGAAGTCGCATCTTCAACTGCATTGAGACTGTCAGAAATCACCTTCACATGGGTAGTGTATAATGTGCCGTGTATCTTTCCTCGGGCAACAATCATGGCTCCTTTTGCCAGCTTCCAGATGCCATTGCTGAAGTAGTTACCATAGCCTTCTCGGTCTAAAGTTGTACCGGAAATAAGATTGAGACGCAAATCTGGCACGTCTCACATCTTTTAACACCATACTGCAGCCAATACCGGTCATGATCTGGATATCGTCGATACCCACGATCTTTGAGAAACTTGTATTTCCCATTCTCACTGTACCAAAGTCTCTTGCTTTGTACGTGGTGAAGAAATCACTATGGGGAGTAGCGTGATAAGATGCTGCTGTGTCAATCACCCACTCGACTTCATTGCTTCCAGCGTGAAGGCATACCTCTTCATCGACTGAGCATATAGTGATATCTCCTGCAACAGCGACCATGGTGTCGCCATTTTCTTTCTGTGGCTGGTGGCTGCTTTGACCTTGCTCCCTTTGGAGTTTGCGGCAATTCTTTTTCAAATGTCTCGCAATACCACAATGATAACAAACATAGTTACCTTTTTGTGGATTTTTGTCATTGCTGGGTCGGCCGCGGTTTTGGGACCTTCTTCTGCTTTTGCCTCTACCAGTTCCGTAAGATCGTCATTGACCTTCGGTGACAAACGCATGTATTTGATTCATGCCGGTTTCCTTTCTTCGGGCTTCTTCATTAAATATGGCATCCTTGACTGTCGCCATAGTGAGTTTGGGGGCTGAGTTACCGAGGGAAACCACCAGTGTCTCCCAATTGGGAGGTAAGGAACTGAGCAGAAGTAGTGCCTGAGTTTCATCGCTAATATTTAACTCTACAGATGCAAACTGGTTCACCAGGTTCTGAAACTCGCTGGTGTGTTCGGCTGCAGAAGTTCCGTTCTTTAGCTTCAAATTGACTAGTCGCATCATAAGAAGAGCTTTGTTTCGAGCTGTCTTGGCCTAATACATATCCTCGAGCTTCTTTTAGAGCTCGTAGGCGTTGGTCTCTTGAGCAAATGGTGGAATACACTGTGGTCAATCCACTGTTTGATTTGGCCAATAGTCTTTCTGTGCATCTTGGTCCAATCTCTCACCGCAATTAACGTCGGCTTTTCGCCTTCGTTTTCTAACGGGTCTGCCAAATCCTTGAAATTAAGTAGATCCTCCATACGGGGTTTCCATATGGAGTAGTTCAACACCGATAATTTAATCATGGCACCAGATCCTGAATCTTCCATCGAACCAAATCAAATTTAAGCTCTCCTTGGCTTGTTTGATATGTTCGGAGTAGAATCACGCAAAACGGAGTGTACCGTTGCGTCCGGAACGGTCGAAAACCTTAAGATCGCCTCTGACTACGCTCAAATCTGACTTAGGATGAGTCCGAAATAGTCAAAACAATGACGAGGGGCAAAATTGTAATTTTGCAAAGCTGGTGATGACGTGGCAGTGACACGTGGCAGCGTGTCAGTGGTGACACGTGGCGGATGACATGGCACGCGTCAATTGGTGACATGTGGCGGCTGACGTGGACAAGTCAATGTGTGATACGTGGCAAGCACGGGGCACAGTCGCAGGATGACACGTGGCCCTGCTGACGTCAGCAGTGACATGGCAGGCCATGTGACGTCATCGCTGATGTGGCGCGCATGCTGCGCGTGGGATCACGCGCATTGCAGGGTGACGGCGCTTGTTGCGCGTGGGCCTCACGCGCGCTAGAGGTAGACGATGCGTGAGGCGCGTGACGCCGAGGACTGCGACGCGCGAACCTTCAGGGGGCGCGTGGAGGTGCGTCCGGCGGAGTTTCTGGATGTTATCGACGGGGATGGATTCCTCCGGAGATGGGTCAGCCGAATATATGGGTGGTGTAGTGTTTTGAGAAGAATTGAGCTTCGAAATAGAGGATGAACTTTCGACTCTGTTTTTCGAAAAAACTGCTCTGATACCACTTTGTTGTGCGGATAACCAATTCTAAACACAAATACACACACAATTGACACAAGATATTGTAGTGGTTCCCCAAAGAATCGGATACGTCCACTTTGAGAGTTTTTTCAATATAGTTTGGTTTGAAAACAACGGTGGTTCGAAAGGAGGATACTAATTTGTATCAACTCTACTCAACCTAACACACACTCTCACTCACAGAAACTCACAAGGTTTCTTTTTTTTTCTCTCTCGTGTATATCACTCTGTATATTACAACATATATCACAATCCTTATATCTCAACTAACTAATATCAACAAATATATGCTCATATATATAGAGCTGTAAGTTGGAGAAGAGGTAGCCAAGTTGGCTACAACTTGCTACAAGGAGTGATCAATTTGTTCACTCATTCTTGTCATCCTCAATAGTGATGTCATTGCATGCATCACAAACATTCATGATAGTGATGGTTGATGGAGAGATATCCCAGCCTGTTTGAAGGTGGTGGATGTAGAGAGCTTGCATGCACAGTAAATGTATGCATGCATGTGTATGGAAACTATACTGTCATTGCTCTCGTGAACATCATGATGAACCTTTATAAGCGATCCAAGAAAATCACTCCCATAGCTTTCTGTTTCTCCTGCCTTCACATTCTCTTCATGTTTCCTTATAAGTTCTATAACAGAATCTTGAATTGATTGATCGATCTTGTCTCTTCAATGTCATCTCGTGTCTTATAAAAATTTCTGCAAAAATGAGATATGATTAATTAAGTTGTAAAATATGTTGCTACAATCAGACTCAGTTTTAGATCACCTGAAGCTTGTCCATAATCGTATGAACACGAGACTTGAAGGAAAACAACCAAGGCCTATCATATATATTTTTTTCCTCAATGAGTATTTTATAAAAAGGAAAATAAGAATAAAAACAAATATAGTACAATGAGGGATGGGGGAGGATATCCCCTAAGAAGTGTCCCGAAAATCGTCAAGAACAAAAGACGGAACTAAGTCAAAAACAACATCAACAAGCAGAAGAATATCAAAGTAATTGTGTGAAGTCTTCCATGGTGATATTCTGCAGCAGCATCACCTCCCACATGACGGCCAAAAAAGCACCCTCGATGCTATCCTTGTGACCCTCAAAGAGGGCACAATTCCTTTCTTTCCAAATCTTCCATATCGTCGTGGAGAAAATTGAAGAGAGAATGGTGGTCTTGACTGTTTTCTTGCTACATGTATTGGTGAACCATGAGACTAATTGGTTCAAGGAAGCAGCTTGAGGTAAAGGAATAACCATCATATAAAAAATTTGACTCCAAATGGAAGAGGCATAAGGGCATGTCCAAAATAGGTGGTTGTTGCTATCGTCCCAATTAAAGCATAGATGACAAACTGGAGTAATGGTGATTCCTCTCCGTCTTAGATTAACTAAAGACAAATTTCTATTCAACAAAACCAACGCAGTAGTGATAGCAGCTCTGGGTCTACTAAATTTCCACACCAATTTATGCCAATGAACAATATTGTCTCTTTTCCGGCAAACATTCCAAACTAATTTGAAAGTGAAAGGGCCTTTCCTCCAAAGAATATTATCAGGGGCATCCCTTGGGTGAATGTTGGAGATAACAACAGAGATATGGTCAGGGAAGAAAGGAGGGAAATGCCATCTACCATTTTGAATGATAGAGGAAGTGGTGGCATTCTTGTCAATACCCCTAAGAATATTCCTACCGAATAGGTTTGCGATCGAGTTGCCATTACACCAAGGATCGAACAATAAACTAAAGCAAGTCCCATTTCCAAGAGTGAAAGAACATTTCTCCAACATGAACTCGCGAACATCAAGGATTTGCTTCCAAACAACGGAGTGACATGGTTTTGGTTGAATAAACCAAAAGGAATAATTTTTCAGATATTTGGCCTGGAATAATTGTACCCACAACTTTGGTTTCTTTTGAATGAAGTCCCATGACATGATACACTTTGCCGCAAAATCTATATCGACTATTCGCCTCAATCCGAAACCACCTTTTGCAATAGGCCTAGTGACCAACTTCCAACTCAGTTGATGCATTTTGTTTATATCCACATTACCGCCCCAAAGAAATTTCTTGAATTTTCTCTCAATCATGATTTTAGAGTATAAGGGAATGTTGTAGACAAAACTCCAATAATAAATATAAGAGTAGAGGACAAATTTGACAAGTTCCACTCTGCCTGCTAAAGAGAGGTTGACAGCATTCCAACCTGCCAGTTTTCCATTAATCTTGTCCAATAAAATATTGAAGTCGGCCTTCTTTAGTTTTGTATTAGAGATGGGCACTCCGAGATATTGAATAGGGAAGGAAGAGACCTTAAATTGGAATAAATCTACTATTCTTCGATGTCTCTTAGCAGATTTAGAGAAGATCAACACACTTTTTCCCGAGTTGATTTCCAAACCGGAAGCAAGCTCAAACTCCTTGAAAAGGTCTGAAATAACTCTTGCAGAGCCATAGTTAGCCTTGGAAACAAACAAGAGGTCGTTGGCAAAAAATATGTGAGAGATGTTAACCTCGGATTTTGAAACTGATCTACGCAGCTTGATGGTCCCTTGAGCAACCTTCTTATTGACTAAAGAGGAAAAATAATCAGTGACCAGAGTAAAAAGGAGATGAGACAGAGGACACCCTTGTCAAAGACCTCTTTCAGCCAAGAAATAACCTGTTGGAACACCATTGAAGATGATAGAGAATTTGGTTGTAGAAAGACACTTATAAATCCAAAGAATCAGTCTCTCTCCGAACCCGTACATTTGCATAAGCTTCAAAAGGAAGTCCCAATTAACTGAATCAAAATCCTTTTTGAGATCAATTTTCATTGCCATAGAAGGGTCTCCCTTCTTATGACTGGAGCCTTTTATTAAATCAGAGGCAAGAATAATGTTGTCATGAATCCTTCTGTGCTTTAAAAAGGCAACTTGCTCTGATCCTACCAAAGAAGAAATAACCTTACCCAATCTAGTCGTAAGAACTTTGGTGATGATTTTGTATAAGGAGTTGCACAAAGAAATGGGTCTATAGTCTGTGATGTTTATTCCATTACTCTTCTTAGGAATCAATGTGAGGAAGGTGGAATTGATACCCATAGGAAGATCGGTTGAAGAGAAGAAAAATTGGATTGCCTTGCATACGTCACCCCCTATTATGTGCTAGTACCTTTGGTAAAATCTTGCTGGGAACCCATCAGGACCGGGTGCTTTATCCGGGTTCACTGACATAACCGCAATTTTTATTTCCTCACAGGTAACCATCTGGTCGAGCATAGCTTTATTTTCAACAGAGATTCTCTTGTTTGAGTCAATGATGTTACCTGAAGAGTTAGGAGAGGAATAAAGATCATAATAAAATTTGACAAGCCATTCTTTCATTACCTCAGGGTCTTACGAGTAATTCCCATTTTGGTCTTTCAAGGCAGTGATGGAATTCCAAGCCCTTCTTTGCTTAACTTTCTGGTGGAAGTAAGAAGAACATTTGTCACCCTCATTAAGCCACTTCAATCTGGATTTTTGAGCCCAAACAATCTCTTCCTTGTCCAATAAATCTTGAACCTTAGATTTAGCAAGGCTTTCAGTTTGTGTCCAGGGAATCCTTAAGGAGCTGAAGTTGAATCTCTTGTAACTCTTCCCTGGCCGATTTAAGTTGAGTTTGCACAGTTCCTTTGCTTATGTTCCATTTCTTCACACCTGCCTTTACAACTTTGAGTTTTTGCACTATATGTTGGATAGGATTTCCCCTTGTAGAAGTATTCCAAGAAGCAGCCACAATACTTTCCACTTCTTGCTCCAAGCACCAAACTTTGAGAATTATAATTTAGTTGTGGACTATAGCTTTCAACTTGTTAATTACCATATATCTTGATCCATGAATAAGTGTGTGGCTGAAGTCTGGGGAATATGTAACCATGATACGATAAATCTATGAGATTTCTTGTGGAATCTATTCTCATCTTCAGGATCTCCTTGGTATTTCCGTGGAGGAACTTGTAAGAAGGACCTTTGATTCCCTGTGAAGCGAAGAAATGTTGTAAGAAATACCTCACGAGAATAAGGAGTGAAAGACAGACACAACTTGAAAGAAAGGTTATCACGGCTCCATGCTCCATCACAGCCTTATGTCCTTAAACAAAAGATTTGCATTCGATCTAGTTTTCACATTCTCGAGTAATATATACATGGTTTTGGAATCAATGGGTGGTGAATGGGTGACATAAACTAGATGCTATGTTTAGCTTAATGTGTATGAGAAGTAATGAAAACATCATGACAGTGACGGACTTTTTGGCATTTCTTACGTTGTCAGCTGTCTTAGTATATATACTATTTTGATTTGGTCAATAAAAAGATTAACTGGAGAGAACTATCCGTATTAGTAACTTATAAAAGGATTTCTAGTCCTTTTACTTGCCGGGGGAAAAAAAGTCATTATGAATGCAATCTAGTGAAATTCTCGCATATACCAACAAGCTTAGCATAGTCTTTCAATGTCATGACAGAGATTTGGTATCATTGCAGTTTGAGCAACATAGTTTCTTCCCCGAACCAAGCCTTCTGTTAATTAGCTCAAATTCATTGATAACCAAGTGAACCTTAAGAAAATTCTCTTTATTTCAATATATTGATGTTGGGAATGAAAAAATTGTAAAAAGAACTTGTTACTGCAAATCTTGATCTATGAATAAGTTCGAGGGTGGATTGTAGGGAATAGATGACCATAATGTGATAGATTGATGGGACTGCGTAGGGAGCATATATTTACACATATATTTATATATTTCAAACATAGTCCTGTTCGCTCCGAAAAATAATAATCATCACCGGCCGAATAGCAGGGTTGATAATAATCATTATTTTTATAGGATTCCAAAAAATAATAATTATCGGCCGAATAGTAGGACCGATAATTTTCTTCGTATCCGTATAGTGTGGGCATGCCAGAACCGGTGACGGAGTTCAACCGGTTCAAAAGGAACGGGTTTTCGTCTCTTTTGAACATGTGGAGTAGAATCAGGCGATTTACGAGATAGAGAACTCAACTCTCGTGAAGGTTTCTGATTGCCTCAGCAAAGAGGACTTTTGGATAACCAAAACAAATTGCGAAATGAATTGAAAAGGTGCAATGACATGGAATTGAAATAAACTGATATTGAAGGAAAACATATAAATGACTGAGAATGTAAATTTGCAGGAAAGTAAATTTGGTATTGAAAGAAATCAAATAAATGACTAAAATGAAATATAATGAAAAACTGCCATTGTAGCAGGGACAATTTGTATTTGGTCGTGGACCTCTGTAACAGAGGTATACGTACATTATTTATAATAAAACTAACCTAAAGATAAATTAGAAATAAACAAACAAATAAATAAAAGATAAAAACACATAAATTCTAATCCTATCTAAACACTTTAACCAACTCAACTACATCTCCTTTTCAAAAGTGTCCAATGATCCACAAACTTTGTAATCTTCTAGTTTGAATCAACTTCATGATATGACCCATTTTCAACCCATCTTCTAACCCATTTTCACAGCCCATTTCAGCCCAACTTCTGGCCCGTTTCGCAGCCCATATCTGGCCCGATTTTGGCCCATTTTCGCAGCCCAATTTGCAGCCCATTACAGCACAGTTTTCGGCCCAGTTTGCAACCCGTATCTGGCCCGATTTTGGCCCATTTTTGCAGCCCAAAAACAGCCCAATAACAGCCCAGTTTTTTGCCCAATTTCAGTCCGAAAAATAGCCCAGTATAGGCCAGAAAAACAGCCCGAAACAGTCCAGTTTTGGCCAGAAAAAATAGCCCGGTTTTGGCTAATTTGTCGGCCTAGTTTCGGTTCGTTTCATTGTCATGTGTTGGCTCATTTAGGGTGTCAACAAGTCCTGTGTTCTTGAAACATAGATTGAGTTCAAGCTAGTTGTTGTGTTGAAATGACTGACATAAATTAGATGCTACGAATGGCTCTAAGCATTGAAGAAGCGATGAAAACAACATAATACAGCGACGCAAATTAGAGTACTTGTATTTTTTGCATTGTCAGGTTTTAGGACCCTTTTGATTTTTTGCCAGTAGACTGCAAAAGATTTACAAGAGCATCCTCAACTGTCCTAGTAATCTGTTGATAGATATTTTGTTTGTTTACTAACATTAGTATATATGCAGCATATTTGAATATCAACTGCTTAGTTTGTAGTCTTCAATTATCCTACAACAGATTCGGTCTCATGGGACTACTGGAGTTTGAAAACTATACTTTGATTCTGCTAACTTTTAATAAGCCTGCAATATAAGACCATAGGAACCATATACATCTACCCTCATTTGTATGAATAAAGTTGTATAGATAACTGATAGTTAAGTTTTGTTGAAGGATATAAAATATTTAAAGTTATACCCTCTCTAAAAGTAGATGATTGTTAACATGGTATCAGAGCCAAATGTCTCTGTTCAAACCTCACCATCACCCTTTGTTGAAATTGTTGTTCCACGTGTTGGATTTGAAAGCCACACGTGAGGGGGCGTGTTAAAGGATATAAAATATTTAAGTTACACCCTCTCTAACAACTTAAACTTTTAAAGTAGATGGTTATTAACAAGTTTGACACTTTTGTCTTTGGCTAGCTTGGTTCTGATAGAAAATACACATGACAATATTGGAGTGTGGTCTTTTGTTATGATTGGTGTGGAGTCAAAGAAGAACAGCGCTGCCCATGTTCAAAGTTTGGCAGCCGCCCATGTCAAAGTTTGACACTGGCCTAGCTTTGACAGCAGATAAGTTTGGCATCGAAATTGGATAAAATTAGGCATCACAGATTGTTTTGTTAGGCATCACAGATTGTCTTGTTCTTCACCTCTACAACTATAAATACATGTATATTTAGTGCAAGAAAGATCACCACAACAAGAGAGAAAAACAGAGAAGGAATGTAGATAGTGATTTGTAATCTTTCTCCAAATTAGTGAAGTTGTGTGCTCCGTGGACGTAGGTCATTTTTGGGCTGAACCACGTATAATTTCTTGTGTTCCTTTGTGTGTGATTATGTTGTGTGAGTAGAAAATTGGTCAATCGATCCTAACAATTGGTATCACAGCGTAGGTTAGGAGTTGTTTACTCACCGTGAAAAATCTGCACCACCTCCTCGTTCTTTGCCGAACTGAACCCCCGTCTCCAACACTGCTCTGTTTGAAAAACCAGATTGTAAATGTATATGTGTGTATATATATATATATGTTGTAATAGATATCTGTATATATATATCTTATAGTGTATTGATGGAGTTTTGAGAGGAACAACAGAGGGACGGTGAGGGATTTTTTTTAGAAAGGTGGTCTGGTGAACATTAAAAGAAAAAAAAAACTAAAGTTGTGGGAGACAAGGGAACCTACTTTATTGAGTGGGGAGATATATATATATATATATTTGGTGGGAGGTGGATGTGTATAGATTGACTCATTGAGAAATTAGTGATTTGAGTGGAAAATGTTTTTTAAAAATAAATAAATTTGAATGTGTTAGTCTTGTCGGTGGAAATTGTGAGAGAAAAGATAAGGCTATATATATATATATATATATAGATATATATTAGTCACTGTTCAAATCAAACTATTCACATGATATTGTTCACGCGACACTGTTCATTCGACATTATTCCAGATATGGTACTATTCAAAGTATTATTCACAAAAATATTTTTGTGGAGCAATTGAAACAACCTGCTCCAACACTTGGTATGATATTGTCCGCTCTGGGCCCAACCCGCATGATTTTGCTCTTGGGCTCCTCCCAAAAGGCCTCATACCAATTGGAGACAACACTGCACATATAAGCACATCTCCAGACCTCTACCCGGGCGATGTGGGACATTACAATCACCCCCCCTTGGGACCCAGCGTCCTTGCTGGCGACCCACGGGTGATGTGCATGCTCCCACACTTAATTCCGACCGGAACCTTGCTCTGATACCAATTGAAACAACCCGCTCCAACACTTGGTATGATATTGTCTGCTCTGGGCCCAGCCCGCACGGTTTTGCTCTTGGGCTCCTCCCAAAAGGCCTCATACCAATTGAAGACAACACTGCACATATAAGCACATCTCCAGACCTCTACCCGGGCGATGTGGGACATTATAATCCCGGTTAGAATTAAGTGTAGGAGCATGCACATCACCCGTGGGTCACCAGCGAGGACGCTGGGTCCTAAGGGGGGTGATTGTAATGTCCAACATCGCCCGGGTAGAGGTCTGGAGATGTGCTTATATGTGCAGTGTTGTCTCCAATTGGTATGAGGCCTTTTGGGAGGAGCCCAAGAGCAAAACCGTGCGGGTTGGGCCCAGAACGGACAATATCATACCAAGTGTTGGAGCGGGGTGTTACAATTGGTATTAGAGCCAGAGCCTGGCTGGAATTAAGTGTGGGAGCATGCACATCACCCGTGGGTCGCCAACGAGGATGCTGGGACCCAAGGGGGGGTGATTGTGATGTCCCACATCGCCCGGGTAGAGGTCTAGGGATGTGCTTATATGTGCAGTGTTGTCTCCAATTGGTATGAGGCCTTTTGGGAGGAGCCCAAAAGCAAAACCGTGTGGGCTGGGCCCAGAGCGGACAATATTATACCAAGTGTTGGAGCGGGGTGTTACAACAATGACATCAACATCAACTTCAGAAGACAAGTCAACCATGATCGATAAATTTGACGGTACAAATTTTGCTTTCTGGAAAATGCAAATTAAGGATTTGTTATTTCAGAAAAATGTATTTCTATCGTTAGAGGGGGCGAAGCCAGAAACGATGAAAGAAGTGGATTGGAAAATTCTCGATTGGAAGACTCTTGGCACGATCATACTGACCTGGTCCAAATCAGTAGCCTTCAACATCAGAAATGAGAAGACAACAAGGTCTCTCATGGACACCCATTCAAACATGTACGAACAACCGTCTACAGCAAACCAGGTACATCTCATCAAAAATTGGTCAATCTGAAGATGTCCGAGAATGGAAAGGTCAGTGAACATCTTAATGTTTTTAATGACATTGTTGGGCAATTGGAATCGGTTGATATGCCAATCTCTGACGCAATGAAAGTTCTAAGCCAATTACCAGAGAGTTGGAGCGGCACAATGGCTGCGATCAATAGCTCTTTTGGGAAAGAAAAGTTACAGTATGATTCCGTGGTGAGTATGGTACTCACAGAAGATATCAGAAGACAGACGTCAGACTCTTCCACTAGTAGCTTGGCATTAAATGTTGAAAGCAGAGGCAAAATTTCAAATCAGAAGAAAGGTGGAGGCAATGGAAGATCACAATCTCGGAAACCCAGGAATTTCAAAGAAGTTGAATGTTGGAATTGTGGCAAGACTGGTTACTACAAACACCAGTGCATATCTCAGAAAAGGGAACCGAAGAACAAGACTAAGGCAAACATTGTCTCAGAGGAAGAATCAAATGATGCGCTGATATGCTCTTTGGAAAACAAGTCAAAATCTTGGGTGCTAGATTCTGGAGCATCATTTCACGCCACCTTAAGTCGAGAGCTCTTTGAGAGCTATGTACCAGGTGACCTGGGAAATGTCTATCTTTGATGTGATCAACCCTGCAGCGTTATTGGCAAGGGCGATGTACAGATCAAGATTAATGGATCTGTATGGAAGTTAAAGGATGTGAGGCACATTCCAGACTTGGGAAAGAACCTGATCTCAGTAGGCCAGTCGGCGATTGAAGGTTATGTGACAACCTTCAACAATGAAGATTGGAAGGTTTCCAGGGGAGCTATGACAATGGCATGTGGAAAGAAGAATGGTACACTCTACACAACTACCAGTGCTAGTATGTCAATAGCAGTTGCAGAAAACAAAGATGATCATAACCTGTGGCACCAGAGGTTAGGTCACATAAGTAAAAAGGGGCTCAAGATTATGCACTCAAAGGGGAAACTACCAGACTTAAAATCAGTTGATATCGACTTCTGCGTGAGTTGCATCCTCGGCAAGCAGAAGAGGGTGAGTTTCCAAAGGAGTGGCAGAACCCTCGGAAATGAGAAGCTTGAGCTAGTTCACACTGACGTTTGGGGGCCGTCAAATGTCTCATCTCTTGGCGGAAAGTTATTTCGTGACTTTCATCGACGACCATTCTCGGAAGGTATGGGTTTATTTCTTGAAGTATAAATCTGAGGTGTACGATGTGTTCAAGAAATGGAAAGCCATGGTGGAAAATGAGACAGACTTGAAGATAAAGAATCTATGATTAGATAACGGTAGCGAGTATGAAGACACCGGATTTAAAAGGTTTTGCTATGAGAACGGTATCAGATTGGAAAGAACTGTGTCAGGTACACCATAACAGAATGGCATAGCAGAACGTATGAACCAGACATTCACTGAGAGAGCCAGAAGCATGCGGATACATACAGGATTACCGAAGCAGTTCTGGGCAGAAACAGTCAATACAATTGCATACCTGATTAATCGAGGTCCATCAGTATCATTGGAATTCAGAATACCAGAAGAAGTATGGAGCGACAAAGAGGTAAAACTTTCATGCATATGTACATATTAGTGATCATACTAGGAGCAAGCTTGATCCAAAATCACAAAAATGCACTTTCATTGGATACGGCGAGGATGAACTTGGTTATCGGACCTGGGATGACCAAAACAAGAAGTTGATCCGAAGCAGGGATGTAGTATTTAATGAAAAAGTAATGTACAAGGACAGACACACAACAACCTCTAGTGATTCAGCACAGAGAGATCATGTGTATGCTAAGTTGGATGATGTTCCAGACAGCAGTGAGGCACAACAGATAATTGAGAGTCCTCAGTTAGAGAAGCCTATTGCAGATAGCAATGCACATCGAAATGATCAACCGCAATCTTCAACTCCTATTCCTTTACCTAGGAGGTCTGCCTGACCTCATGTGTTGAATAGGAAATACATGAATTACTTGTTGCTCACTGATGGAGGAGAACCTAAATGCTATGAAGAGGCATGTCAAAAAGCAGATGCTAGCTAGTGGGAGCTTGTGATGAAAGATGAGATGCAATCTCTTATCTCCAACAAAACATGGGAGCTAGCCAAGTTGTCGATTGGAAAGAAAGCTCTTCAGAACAAATGGGTGTACAAGGTCAAAGAAGAACATGATGGTTCCAAAAGACACAAGGCAAGGCTAGTAATCAAAGGCTTCCAACAGAAGAAAGGAATCGACTACACCGATATCTTTTCCCCGGTTGTAAAACTGAATACCATGCGTTCAATTCTCAGCATTGTTGATGCGGAAAATTTGCATCTATAGCAGTTAGATGTCAAAACTGTTTTCCTCCATGATGACCTAGAGGAGGAGATTTACATGCAACAACCGGAGGGTTTCTCAGTTAAAGGCAAAGAGAAACTTGTGTGCAAGTTGAAAAGGAGCTTGTACGGTTTAAAACAAGCACCGAGGCAGTGGTACAAAAAATTTGATGGTTTTATGCAAAGACATAGCTACAACAAAAGCAACGCTGACCATTGTTGCTACTTCAAGAGGTTTGACACAAGCTATATCATCCTCCTACTTTATGTTGATGACATGTTAGTAGCGGGATCTGATTTTGAAGAAATTAGTAAGTTATCAAATGAGTTCAAGATAAAGGACTTGGGAGCAGCGAAGCAGCGAAGCAGATACTTGGGATGAGAATCAATAGGGATAAACAGAAGGGTATCTTGCAATTGTCTCAAGCTGAGTATGTTGAACGAATTCTGAAGCGGTTCAACATGAGTAATGCTAAGCCAGTTAGCACACCATTGGGTAGTCACTTTCGACTATCCAAGGACCAGTCTCCCAAGACAAATTAGGAGAAAAACTTCATGGCTAAGGTACCTTACGCCTCAGCTATCGGAAGTTTGATGTATGCCATGGTATGCACAAGACCAGACATTGCATATACAGTAGGAGCTGTTAGCAAATTTATGTCAAATCTAGGAAAGACGCATTGAGAAGTAGTAAAGTGGATATTGAGATATCTACGAAGTACCACGAATAAATGCCTTTGTTTCGGAAAAGGAGAAGTGAAGCTACATGGGTATGTAGATTCAGATTTTGCTGGAGAGATAAATCACAGAAGAAGTACTACCGGGTTCATTTTTACAATAGGTACTACAACAGTTAGTTGGTTTCGCAGATACAAAAGATTGTAGCGTTATCTACAACAAAGGCAGAGTACGTAGCTGTGACATAGGCCAGCAAAGAAATGATTTGGTTACAAGGTTTGTTAGCATAATTGGGATTCAAGCAAGAGAATAATGTTTTACATAGTGATAGCCAGAGTACAATACATTTGGCAAAGAATTCAGCATTTCATTCGAGGACCAAACATATTGGACTTCGTTATCATTTTATCAGATCATTATTGGAAGATGGAGTGCTGACGCTTGAGAAGATTCATGGTAGCAAGAATCCAGCGGATATGCTGACCAAGACAGTAATTACAGAGAAACTGAAGCTATGTTCAGCTTCAGTTAGTCTTCGAGACTGAAGACGGAAATGAGCATACAATTGTTCACTAATCACTGATGGGATGTTCTTTGTCTCCAAGTGGGAGATTGTTATGATTGGTGTGAAGTCAAAGAAGAATAGCGCCGCCTATGTTCAAAGTTTGGCAGCCGCCCATGTCAAAGTTTGACACTGGCCTAACTTTGACAACAGATAAGTTTGGCACCGAAATTAGAGAAAATTAGGCATCACAGATTGTCTCGTTCTTCACCTCTACAACTATAAATACATGTATATTCAGTGCAAGAAAGATCACCACAACAAGAGAGAAAAACAGAGAAGGAGTTTAGAAAGTGATTTGTAATCTTTCTCCAAATTAGTGAAGTTGTGTGCTCCATGGACGTAGGTCATTTTTGGGTCAAACCACGTATAATTTCTTGTATTCCTTTGTATGTGATTGTGTTGTGTGAGTAGAAAATTGGTCAATCAATCCTAACATCTTTGTGAGCCTGCATAGATTGTCCAAAAATAGCGGTGTTACAACAATATATCCCTCTATACATATAATTCTCAGGATGCAAGGTTATATGTGCTCAAGAGATACAAGCTAGCCAGAATATCTATCGATGATTTTCACATTTCTCCATGTCTAGATCAATATGGTGATATATTGATTGTCATGAGTGTAGTTCATATCATAAGAGGACAAGGTTTAGTTCACTGCTCTGTATCTTATTTCCTGTTAATCATGTTAGAAACTCTTGCATTATAGTAAAGAAATAGAAGATGTCCCGAATATAACCCCAATAAAGAAACTTAATTCTTCACTGCTAAGTTGATATCTTCATCTTTCTAGCATAATTTCTGTAGTCAATTGTTTACTACTGTACTAAGAGAACCTCAGATAGTAATATATATATATATATATATATATATATATATATATATATATATATATATTGTGTCTCTTTCTATTTCTATCACCTGAGTAAATATAAAATTCAAAACTTTATATAAATTTTGAAATATATATATAATTCAAAACAAATATATAAAATTCGAAAAAAAAATATAAAATTAGAAAAACTATATAAAATTTGGAAAATATATATAAATTCAAAAAAAATTATATATAATTCAAAAAATATATATAAAATTTGAAATATATATATTAAAATCCGAAAAAATATATAAAATTTGAAATATATATAAAATTCGAAAAAAATATATAAAATTCGAAAAACATATATAAATTTACCCCCAAAAAAATAGAAAGGAAAGAAAAAGAAAATGATGATGCTAGTATCCAAGAAGAGACAAGCAATCAGCACACCATTTTACCCTATCTCACTTCTTCTTGTCCAACTTTCGCACATTTACCTCTTTGTCCTTTAATTTTTTATCCATTTAAAACAATACAATAAAAAATAAAGATTTAAGTACACAACATAACATGGGTTCCCATTCAATCTCACGTGTCTGGTCCAAACCATACACCCTGTCACGTGCCACTCACGTTGTGACATAAAAAAATAAAATTCATTTTTTGAAATATATATATATATATTTTCTAATATATATATATTTTTTCTGAATTTTATATATTTGTTTTGAATTATATATATATTTTTTTGAAATTTAATATATATTTTTTGAATTTTATACATATATTCAAAATTTAATATATTATTTATGAATTATATATATATATAGAATTTTATATATTTGTTTCAAATTATATATATATATATTTTCCAAATTTTATATAGTTTTTCTAATTTTATATATATTTCAAATTTTATATATTTGTTTTGAATTATATATATATATTTAAAATTTTATATATTTTTTCGAATTTTATATTTTCTTAATTTTATATTTTTTTTTCAAAATTTAATATATTGTTTATGAATTACATTTCAAAATTTATATATTTGTTTCGAATTATATATATTTTTTTCAATTTAAATATATTTTTGAATTTTATATATAATAGTTTTTATAGATGGGGGAAAGTGTAATTATCCAAACAAGAGGCGGGGAAAGTGTAATAAGTCCAAACAAAAGGGGTGAAATTATAATTTATGTGAAGAGCATTTAAGTCATTTTGACATGAAAATTGACTGGAGGGGGCTATTTGATTAAAATCTGAAATGTCGGGGTTTGACGAACGACAGAGAATTTAGTGATTAAATTCTGAAACCTCAGGAGATTTTGTGTAAATTACCCTTAAATTTACTTTGTCTTCCAGAATACAAATACACTAACCCAAAAAAAAATTAATAATAATTATAGAATATCCAACAAAAACTAAATTAAATTTGGTTTCAAAGGCGTTAACTGCTCTGGGATGCTCCCAAGATATAATCTTCCCTATGCAAGTGCATTTTCCAAACTGAGTGTCCATAAAATGTTCAGTAGAAAACAAAGATGATGGTACTTATTTAATGCTAGTATTATACTACCCAGATTCCAATAATTCATTGATCTTGAGAATATCAATCTTCAGAGTTTCAACACTTTTATCTTTGTTTACTTCTTCAGTGATAGGTTTTACAAGCTTTTGCATACTCAGCAACATTATTAACACATGATAACAAGAGTCCTTGAATTTCACATGGAAGATTAACAATCATCTCTTATGACTCTTGGTTTTACCTACTCTCACTATATAATCACACACTAATACTTCTTACATATAGAGTGAGAGAGCAGTGGAAAATGGTGGGCTGAAAGAAATTTTGGTTGTTTAATCTATGGTGGTCGGGTCCTTGTTTTTTTGAGCTTTAGTTGAGGAACTATAGAACTTGATATGTTATTAAGTGGTAATTGAAGATGTAGTTCTGGTTCTACTTATTGAATGTGTGCCCTCACATATTTGATTTTCTTCTTCAAAATTTGTATTCAATTTTTTAAGGAACTAATGAGATCATAATATGACTCATACAATAGCTTAATGCAATGAAGTGAAAGCCAAATCCAGCAGTTACTTCAAGCAAAGCTATTGTAATTCTAGGTCACATTTTTGCATGCTTAATTAAATAGCAGTCCACAAACCTTCAAACTTAATCCAAATCACTTGATTGGTGCTTGAGTTGATAATTTGTGTGTGCAGAAGGTATTTGAAAGGTCTATTTCCTCCAAGAATTATTGGCGATGGTGTAACTTAAAAGTCCTATCACGTGTGACTTTTCTTTTGGTTAAACAAGTGTTGCAATTTTCAAAGCGGGTGACGGTAAGATTTGAAAACGATATATTTGATTTTGATACAATGTTAACAAGTCGCCTGCTCTAAAAACTTACGGTATTAATGAGGCAGATTCTCAAGTGAGGAAACTTCTTGGTGAGAATCCACTGCATTTATAGGTAAGAGACTCTATTTCACCAATTGTTCAAACTGCTGTTCCTAACCATCTGTTACAAGTCACTCTCATAAATATTGTTTTAGATGAGGAAATTAATTAAACTGTGTTTATTCAGCCTTGACAATGACTCTATATACTATGGTTACAATTAATGTCTGTTTTCTATCTCTTTCCACCCATATTTGTCTCATGGATCAGATCATGAATTTTGGGGAGCAAAGAATAATAACAACAACAGTAATAATACTAGTAATAAACCCCACACCCCATTAGCAGTGTGGTGGAGCTGTGAGGCCTTTTTCTCAATTCATATAATGGATTTTTAATTGCAATTACTGGCTGATGACTGATCACAACTCTATGACAGTTAAAAAGAAAAATATATATATATTTCAGAAATCCTTTTAGAAACATTATTAGATTCAAGTAATTGAGCTCTTCTGATCATGCTAAATGTTTACGCCTGTGCTTAGCTAATAATTATGATTCATATGGTGGGTTAAGCTTTCCTTTAACGGGGTGATAAAATTGAAATAAATATTTCAACTGATGTGTGAAATCAAAGGATCTATACAAGAAAATAAGAAAAGAGTATAGATAAATCCCAAGAGAAACTAGTAGGATCCTAGTTTGCATGGAAATTCACTAAGTAATTAAATGCTTATTATCACCAAGCTGATCCTATTTATACATAAATAGTTTAAAATGAATGTTTCGAAATTTAATTTGATAAGATAATGAACAGAGAAAGAAGATAATGACAATGTAAGAAAAAGGGGACCAGGAATTTGTAAATTAATTCTTGGTGTCGGTCATTCATGGGGTCATTGCCTTTAACTAATTAACAATTAATTTAATATTTATAGAACTAGTATTAGTGAAGAGATTTTGACTCTAGGGAGGTGTTTCCATAAACTATGATTTAAGATTATCTGGTACATATTTTAAACAATGACACTAAGTTTATTATATTTACAGTACTATTTATCTCAAAAAAATATTCATGACATGATACACATGATAGGCATTGCAACCCCTATATAATATGGTTGTAGATTACATCCAGATTCAAATAATTATCATTTCAACTGAGCTTCACATATAAAGTCAAGTATCAAATCTACAGAAGATTATATATGTTATTCCGCTTCAATGAACACAGCATGAAAGCTCTTTATGTTTTTGATGGACCACTAGGCCTTCAGACATCAAATTATGTGTTCAGTTAAATTATTGCAATTCTGATTTAGATTTGGTGTATCCTAACATCTATAAAAATATGGCAACCTACTCTGCTAGATGAAGCCAAAGCTAGCATCTATATATATGTTTGTCTTATATTTCACAAGAATATTCCAAAGTACACAAAAAAAAAAAAAAAAAAATCATTTTACATCATTAAGGTATATAAAGATTAGATGGTTTTGAATTCAGAAATGAAGAACAAAAGATGGGTGTGGTGGAAAATTTTGCAGTCCTCTTCGCATGCTCTCTAAGTCTATTACTCCTCTTGGCTTTGTTGAGGTTCTTTTACAAAGTATGGTGGACTCCAATTCACATACAGTACATCATGAGGTCACAGGGAATCAATGGCCCTTCTTATAAATTCCTCCATGGAAACACCAAAGAGATCTCCAACATGAGAAGAGAATCAATGGGCAGGCCAATAACTGATTTATCACATAACATATACCCCAGAATTCTACCTCATGTGCATTCATGGGTTAATATATATGGTAACATGCATGCTATATATTTACTTCCCAAAAAAAACATGCATGTTACTCCCTTCGTTCCAAATTATACCTTCATTTTTCCTCTTTATCTTTTCCCAAAATAAGTATTTACTTTGAAAAGTCAAAATACTTAATTTGGGACGGAGGGAGTATTAAGTTTATAGGTGGACATAGTACTATTTTTATTTTTATTTTTATTATTTTATTTTATTTTTAAAGTTTTGTGACAACATTTAAGTAATTTTTTCTGTCTTTTGCTTTAATTTACCAGGGAAGAATTTTCTTAACTGGTATGGTCCTCAAGCTCAATTAGTTGTGACTGAAGCAGAGCTTATCAAGGAAATATTGAACAATAGGGAAGATGCTTATCCAAAAATAGACCTGGAAGGCTATGCAAAGAAGCTATTAGGAGATGGGCTTTCGTCATCGAAAGGTGAAAAGTGGGCGAAGCTAAGGAAATTGGCCAACCATGTTTTTCATGCCGAGAGCCTGAAAGTAAGTTCTACACTCTTACTGCTTGATGATGATGAAAAATTCGCTGATCATTCGAAATAATTAAAGAGCAAATAAAGTGTGTTGATACCACAATTTATTTGAAATTTGTTGATTTAATATTTTTACTAACACTATGAATGGGATTTGTAGAGTATGATTCCAACGATGATCACAAGTGTTGAGCTGATGCTAGAAAGATGGAAAATTTTCGAAGGAAAAGAAATCGAAGTGTTTGAAGAATTCAGGATGTTAACATCAGAGGTGATCTCCAAGACCGCTTTCGGGAGTAGTTACTTGCAAGGAAAGAATATATTTGAGATGTTGATGAAATTGACCCTCATAGTTTCCAGAAATGCTCATAAAATCAGGTTTCCTGGACTCAGGTAAGTTCACTCCTGAATTTGAACCTTGATATATTATTATATGCCTTTTTCTTAGAGCCAGAGGAAGGTACAAGGCCTAGGACAAAAAAATTCAGAATTTGACATTTTTTTTTTTTGGGTATTTAGCAAATAATATTATTTTATTTTTTTGAGAAGGAAATAATATAATTATTACTTCTTTAAGGGAAAGAAATATTGTTCTATTACCCTTTAATTCCAATTCTAGAATGCTGCTTATGAAAAATAGAGTATAATATAATACCTTGGATGGAAATCCCTTGACCACATTGTGTGGATAAATTACCATTTTTCATTCTCATTATAACTAAATTAATCATCCTTGTTTGCAGTATGGTTTTAAAAAGTCGCGACGACATAGAGTCGGAGAAACTTGAGCAAGGAATAAGAGATTGCATCATGAACATTATAAAAAAAAGAGAGATGCTAAAGATTGGAGCAGTAGACAGGTTGGAAAGTGATTTTCTTGGAAAATTGTTGGAGGCTAATCATGAATCAGACAAGAGCAAATGGATTTCAGTAGAAGACATGGTTGATGAGTGCAAGACATTCTATTTTGCTGGACATGAAACAACTACATCCTTGCTTGGATGGACCATTCTTCTTCTAGCAGTCCATACAGATTGGCAAGACAAAGCAAGAAAGGAGGTACTTGAGTTGTTTGGCCAAAAGAATCCTAATACAGATGCCATCTCAAGACTCAAAATTGTAAGCTGACCACAATCTCCTACAAATTTAATTTATGTATTACTTACATGCAATAGGGACCAGGGTCATGATTAGTTTGGTGCATTGATTTGCAAAATATTAGCTATAAAACACGCAACGTACCCGTATCGGATACTTATCGAATACCGATATTATTTGGATACTTGCGGATACGTGTCCGATACTTCTTAAACGTATTCATAATTTTAAATTATATTTTTTAATTCATAACACGTATCCGATACTTCTAAAGATATTTCGATTACGTATCCAGTACTTCTTAAATATCAAATAATACGTTTTTAACAAGTTTTAAACATTAGAAATAAACTTTCCTAACAATATCATAAAGTACTGTAGTCAAGAAAAATTTAATATTTATTATGTATCAACGACATGTATTTGTTTAAGTATTACGAAAGGAACTTATGTGTTCGAAATGATTCAATTTTTTTAATATTTTTAAGAATTCACCAGAATTTAGTCTTTTGTATATAAAAAGATGTCATTTATTTTTGCCGTATCCCGCCGTAGCCGTATCTTATTCTTTTGAGATTTATTATATTCCCATGTCCATAACATATGTGCACCCCGTATTCATATCAGTGTTACGTAGAATATTAGTCTCCAATCGCATGAACGTTTTTTTTGGGGTAACTTTTATTTATTTTCACACGTATAACATAATCCTAATTTTGTAGCAAAATAAGCGGCCGAGATGATTCAATCTCAACTATGTTAATCCTAATTTTGTAGCAAAATAAGCGGCTAGATGATTCAATCTCAACTATGTAATTTTGTTCGACTCTGCCTAGTATTAAATTTTACGGGGAAGTGCATAAAGCAACCCTATATTCTAATATTAAATAAAAAAAACACTCTTGTATTTCGTTTTAGGTATATAAGGGTGTTAATTTATTGAATTGCACATGACCTGTTAATACCCAAATTGTCCCTATACTATACCAAAACTGGCCCAACTCTTATTTAACCAACGGAAAGGTGTTTAAGTCAATTCGTACTCCCGTTAATGGTACTCTGAAATCAAGCCCTCCTTTTAGCAAAAATGAACTTTTAATGGGTTTTCTAAACCTGTATTAGGGTATTTGAACTTTTTGAATAATACAGAATTGTTTTATGCACTCTTGCCTATATTTTATAGCCCAAGTTATGAGTGAACTGCATAAATTTATTTATGTTTATTTTTAGTAACACGTACGAAATATGTATTTTTCGTTCTTAGGGCATGTTTGGTAATATGATTTTGGGCCTGGTTTTGATTTTGGTCTTAGGGTTTAGGACCAGACCATGTTTTGGTATGTTTGGTTTTTGTTTTTTAAAACCAGCCCAAGACCCATCTAAAACCAAACCCCTAAACCAACCTCCACATTTATGAAATTTTCAATAATTAAAAAGAAACAAAATTTTCATTTTGAACAAAAAAAAACGATAAACAATATTTTTATCAATTATATATATATATTTTTGAATTTAAAAAAAATATAAATTTAAACATTGTTTAACTCGAATTTTTTATATATTTTTTTCTTATTTTAAATATTTTTTCAAATTTTATATATTATTTTTCATTTTTTATTTATTTTCAAATTTAATATATTTTATTTTTCAAATACTAATTTTTTTTATTTTTTTATTCTTTTCTGATTTTTATATAATTTTTTTGAATTTTAAATATTTCTTTCAAATTTTATAATTTTATATGATTTTTGAATTTTATATATTTCTTTCGAATCTATATATTTTCCCCCATTTTATATCTTTTTTTTCTAAATTTTTAAATTTTTTCAGTATATAATATAATTTTTCAGAATTTTATATTTTTTTTGAATTATATATATTTTTTCGAATTTAATATATATTATTTGAATTTTATATATAATTTTCACATTTTAAAATATTTTTATCAATTATATATATATTGTTTTTTAATTTAAAAAAATAGAAATTTAAATATTGTTTTCTCGAATGTTTTATATATTTTTTTCAAATTTTATATATTATTTTTTCATTTTTTATTTATTTTCAAATTTGATATATTTTATTTTCAAATAGTAATTTTTTTATTATTATTATTTTCCGATTTTTATATATATTTTTTAATTTTAAATATTTCTTTCAAATTTTATAATTTTATATGATTTTTGAATTTTATATATTTCTTTCGAATCTATATATTTTTCCCCATTTTATATCTTTTTTTTCTAAATTTTTAAATTTTTTCAATATATAATATAATTTTTCAGAATTTTATATTTTTTTGAATTATATATATTTTTTCGAATTTAATATATATTATTTGAATTTTATATATAATTTTCACATTTTAAAATATTTTTTTCAATTATATATATATATATATTTTGGAATAAAAAAAAATAGAAATGTCAATTATTTTCGGGAATTTTATATATTTTTTAATTATATATATTTTTTCATTTTAATATTTTTTTCCAATTTTATATATATATATTTAAATATTTTTAATACATATTAGTATATATATATAATTATACCAAGACCAAGACCATCTCCTTATCAAATATGGTTTTAGATTTACCTAAAATCACCCAAGATCGAACAAAATCACCAAGACCAAAATCACAAGACCAAAACCAAAACCAAGTTATCAATCGGACCCTTAATTCTCTTTTTATTCATGTTTATTTTTTTGTAACCTTTTTTTTTTTTGATTCAGATGAACATGATTGTTGAAGAATCTTTAAGACTGTACCCTCCAGTGCCAGCGATCAAAAGGAAAGTTGTGAGTGAAGTTCAACTAGGGAAGCTAGTTCTACCACCTCAAATGGAACTGTATATATCACCATTAGCTCTACACCATGACCCTCAAATATGGGGAGAAGATGTCCATCTTTTCAAGCCAGAGAGGTTTGCAGGAGGGGTGTCTAGAGCCACCAACAACACTGCAGCTGCATTTCTGCCATTCGGGTTCGGACCGCGAACTTGTGTGGGCTTAAACTTTGCAGTCATGGAAGCAAAGATTGCACTCTCAATGATTCTGCAAAAATATATATTCACACTCTCACCAGCTTATGTTCACTCACCAATTCAGCTTTTTATGGTTCGTCCACAGCATGGAGTTCAAGTCATTATTCATGCAGTTTGAGTGTGTATATGTGAAGTTGTTTGTATATTGGGCAAAGGTGAAAAAATAATCTTCTCAGTACAACAATAAACTTTAGTGTAATTTATTTTTATTTCAAATAATGGGTAAAACTCTGTTTAATCAATCAATATGACTTTTTCTTTTTTCTTTTTTAAGTATGATCTCCTAATGTTAAAGATATATATATATATATATATATATTAATTATTATTTCTAATCAGCTCGAGTATTTGAATGGGGTAGTTTTGGTGGTTTTTAATAATTAGGAAAATGACGAAACAACTATTAATATGGAGCAATTGAATAATTGCCACTACATCTAAATTTATATTTTTAAAAGTAATTGAAATAAGGGTTTACTTCAAGAAACTCCATATGCTATTTAATTTAATCAACTAACCCCTAGTGTGTCCACTTTGCCCCTTATATTATCCAATTTCATCACTATGCCCCCTTCTACTCACATTTTGAATCAAAATATCTAAACTACCCTCCCTTAATAATATAAGGGGGTTTAGTGAAATCAACCCTTAAAAAAATTATTTTTTGAAAATAAATTATATTTTTCGTAAAAACTATAAATTTCAAAATATATATATATATCGGAAAATATGATTTTTTCCAAAAAATATATATTATGTTCCAAAATATGATTTTTTTACTAAAAATATTTTTTTGTGAAAAATATATATTATGTTCCAAAATATGATTTTTTCCCGAAATTTTTTTCTTTTGCAAAAAAGTATATATTATGTTCCAAAATATGAATTTTTTGCGAAAAATATATATTATGTTTCAAAACATGATTTTTTTTTTCCAAAAAATAATTTTTTTGCGAAAAATATATATTATATTCCAAAATATAATTTTTTTTTGAAAAATATTATTTTGCGAAAAAGTATTTATTATGTTCCAAAATATGAATTTTTTTGCGAAAAATATATATTATGTTTCAAAATATGATCTTTTCCAAAAAATAATATTTTTGCAAAAAATATATACTATTATGTTTCGAAATATGATTTTTTTTGAAAAAAAATTTTTGCAAAAAATATATATTATTTTTTCCGAAATAATTCATATTTTGGAAAATAATATACTCCATCCGAAAAATAATTTTTTTACGAAAAATATATATATTTTTTTAATTTATAATTTTTGCGAAAAATATAATTGATTTTCAAAAAATATTTTTTTAAATGGTTGATTTCACTAAACTCCCTTATATTATTGAGGGTAGTTTAGGCATTTTGACTCAAAATGTGAGGTGAGAGAGCATAATGATGAAATTAAATAATATAAGGGATAAAATGAACACAGTAAAAATTAATTGATTAAACTGAATAGCATATTTATTCCGGTTTACTTATACTGATCAAAGGCCATAACGAATCTACAGAGAAACACAAATCCTTAACACACTGTTCGCATCTCTTTCCTTTTCTTCCCATCAACAATTACATTTTGTCACTTTCCGAAAAACGAAATCCAATTATATTTTTATACTCGAACACACAACATAGGAAACAGACAAATAGAAATTATAAAGATTCAAACGTCTGACATTCATGACTCAGTTGACTAATAACTCGATATGTGTTCATTTGTATAGACGAACCAATCTCAAATAAAAAAAATTATTTATTATGCAAAATTTAAACATTTCTATATTGTTTTGTTTTTGCAAAATTGTTTATGAACTAATTTTGGACTCGTAAAAATAATATTAAAATTTTATAATCAAATGGCTATAACAATAACACACGTGTAAATAAGGCCCATTAGATCATATAGGCCAATCTATATAATATATGTATAATCATTTTCCCAATGAGACCCATAACTTCTATAAGCCCAAATCCACTACATTTTCAAAACTTACCTTTGATGAAACCCTACCTACCCCGCATAAAATTGCCAATCCGGGTGTTAGACTGCCATGAATATATATATATATACACACACAGACACATTGTACACATAGTTAGATGCGATTGTTATATGCATTTTTTTAATATTTTAATTTCCTCGATTTGGTTTGGATTATTTTTTTGCTTACAAAAAATTATTATTCATAGCTCATTATTGAGGTGGTGTTCGGGAACAATGTTTACTACTCTCAAATTTTAAATAAGTGATTAATTTTTTATTTTGGCATAAATAAAAAAATAAATTCGTTTATAGTAAAATATTTAAAAAATAAAATAAATAATCTAATTGGTAGTTCGAAATATTTTTTTATATTTCAGACTTAATTTTTTTATATTTTACAATAATTGATAGTTCGGAAAAAGTATTTTGACATTAATTTTTATTTTGGCATAAATCAAACAAAATTAATGTCAAAATAATTTTTTTTCCAAATACCAATTAGGGTAAAATATATAAAAAAGAATTAAGTCCAAAATATTAAAAAATATTTCGAACTAACACTTAGGTTTTTTTTTCATTTTAAAAATATTTTTAATATAAACGATTTTTTTATTTATGCTGAAATATTTTTTCGAACTATCAATTATTGTAAAATATATAAATAAAAAAAATATTTCGAACTATCAATTAGATATTTTTTTTTAAAAAATATTTTACTATAAACGATTTTATTTTTTGATTTATACTAAAATAAAAATATAATGTCTTCTTTGGATAATAAAATATGAGGGTAGTAGACTTTGTTTCCAAATACCACCTATCTCAACAAACCTTATTTCCAAACACCGCATATCTCAATATTGATGTTAGTTTCTGTAAGAACACTTGTTATTATTGTTTATTATTGGCATGTTCTAGACAATCATTATGTTGAGTGATTTATGATGTCGAGTAGGTTTAGGAAAATTAAAGTAGTCATGTAAAGACATTAACAAGGTTCGGCAAAATCAAATCAAGCTTAAAGTGGTGAAAAATGAGCAAGTTTGAGTGAAAAATGCATTTCGGAGGGCATAAACGATATTTTTCGGAGCCGAAACTTCAAGAAACATACAAAAGAAGTCAAGGGGGTTCAAACGGTATTATTCCCAAGAAAAGTGGTTTTTCGTGAAAAATGTTACGCACCACCACGAACCCAGTAGCTAAAAGTGACTAGAAAATGTTGTTTCTACGCTCCACCTACGAACCACCAAGTTGAGCCTACGCGCCACGTATAGCTTAGGTCTATGCGTCGTGCGTAGGTGGGTCTGCGTATTTGTGTTGTGAAATCCCAAATTTGGCCCCGTCTTATATTCCTTTGATGCGGCTGCAACTTTTACACATTGAGGCACGTGATATATACATATTGTATATCAGATGAAAGGGTTTTGCTCAGTTTGATATTAAATTACGAAAAATGGCAAACTTAGGATTTTACTCAACTCTCTCTATAAATAGAGGTGTCTATACAAATTTGGGTGGCTCTTTGGTGAGATTTCTGAAAGTTTTCTACATATCATATTCTTCTGCAGAGAGATAGAGATATAGATAGAGAAAATTATTGAGTGATCATCTTCTAATTCTCTCTTGTTTAGGGTTTATTCAATTGTGTTTCTACATCGATGATCTTATGCACAATTGAATGACCTAGATTCTGAAAAATCTACACACCACCAATTGCAACGTGGTTGCGCTGATCCGTTGAGAAACAGAGCCGTCTGAGTGCGGAGATCGAAGCAGGAGGCTTTGTGGTTAATTGATCCGTTGAGAAACGGAGCCGTTAGAGTACAGAGCGGAGCAAAAAGCTTCGTGGAGCACGGGTGATTCAAGTTCGTCAGATGTCGAGTGGATAAAGGCAGATTTGGAGGGATTTGTAAGTCTAAAACTTCATATAGTCTGTATACTTCTTGATTCATAGTGTATCGATACCCGAGCATATCCGTAATTTTTACTTGGAGTCTTTTCACGATTTTTCATGTAATCTCTGTATCTTCTCATGATTTATTTTCTACATTTAGATTAATAATTGCTTGAATTTATCTGACTAGAGAATTATGGTTTGTGATTGATTAAAATTGTTTTTCCACTAGATATTTTAATTGATCATAAAATGGACAAAAAACATATCCCCCCTCTAAGCTATTTTCATTGATCGTCTAGGTAATTTCAGCTTCTGTATAGAAGTGTAAATGATGTGAATTTGAAAAAATAAAAGATGTAAATGAAGTTGGTTATAGATTTAGATAATTCGATCCGATTGTATATTATATATATATATATAAGTATATTATTAATTGTATAATTATATCTCAAATTTTTATTTGTTATTGTCTTTCATATTTGTCATGAACATGTATTATTAAGTAAATAAATAATTTTAGTTTTAATGTTCATGAAATAATAATAATAAAAAATATTATTAATTGATTCATGTCTTTGAAGAATTGCATAATTGGATACTACTATCGGATCTCCGATTATTACAAAAATCGGATATGGATTAATTAAGAAAATATATGTAAGATTATCATTATTATGTTTATCAGGTTCGGATCAGTCGGCCCGTTTACGGTTCTATTATGCCACTGAACTAGTTTTTAGTAAAATACTATTTTCCGTACGACAAGACGTGAGAGGAGGGTCACTTTTTGCTTTTTATCTTGTGGTCCTCAAAAGACTCATCAGTCTCCTCAGTGAGTGGTTATTGCTGAGTCATTTTTATTTGGTGTATCATCTTGGACCTATTTCATTTCACAAGAATAACTTTAGTGACTAAAAAGGTTGTCAATACATATATATATAAAGCAAAAGCTCTTTCTTTTTCCTTGCATAGAAGAATAACTTAGTGACTAAGGTTGTCAATACATAGATATTTGCTTATATATATATATAAAGCAAAAGCTCTCTCCTTCTCCTTGCATAGAGTTTGAAGATGGCATGGTTCCTAGAAGAGGTAGCCAAGGCAGTTGAGAGAGCCCTGAAAGGTCCCAATGATTTGGATGATGAGAAAAAAAATAAGGAGGGAGGACTAGGAGATGATGAAGGAGGAGCA
Source organism: Cornus suecica (assembly GCA_963922005.1). Taxonomy (NCBI): domain Eukaryota; kingdom Viridiplantae; phylum Streptophyta; class Magnoliopsida; order Cornales; family Cornaceae; genus Cornus; species Cornus suecica. Next base: position 23,486,623 of record OY998242.1, read on the forward strand.
CATGAGGAGCTGAAAGATGTAGTCAAGACAGTCGGCATGGTGGCCGGGGCAGGTGTATTGGCATGGGGCACAGCAAAACTACTGCTCTCAGCTTCTACTTCTTCTGCCCAACCACCACAACCACAACCAGAACCATATTCTTCAGAAAAAGACAAGAAAAAAATGAAAGCTCCCGGCAAAAATGAGTACATTTACAGGGATGAGTTTGAGGGGGACGCTAAAGGCTACTTTCTGAAAGCAAGAGAAGAAAAGAAATTGCAGAAGCAATTGACCAAATTTGCCTAGCTTTATATATATATATATAGCAGTGTGGTTATGTTACTTCGATTTCTAAAGTTCAGCAAGTAGCTATTTGTATGTCAAAGTACATTTAGTGATTAAATAAGCTGCTGCTACTAGTACTTTTGTTACTCAAGTATTGCTTGAGTTATGGTTGTGTTTTGTGGTGTTTTGTGAGGACTAGTGATGCAATATATATATATATGCATGGTCTTAATGAACTTCTTCTATGTATAAATAATCTTAATGAGCTTTATTATCAGTTGTTAAGGACCATTGATCTCTCTCTTGCTCTTTACATACACTAAGGACACATAAATCTTCATAGCAACTCTGCAAGGCTTCTTGTCTTTGTTTGCTACTGAAAGCAAAATTAATTCTACTGAAAGCAGTACATCTTCCTAGAAGAGGTAGCCAAGGCAGTTGAGAGAGCCCTGAAAGGTCCCAATGATTTGGATGATGAGAAAAAAAATAAGGAGGGAGGAGCACATAAGGAGCTGAAAGATGTACTCAAGACAGTCGGCATGGTGGCCGGGGCAGGTGTACTGGTTTGGGGCACAACAAAACTACTGCTCTCAGCTTCTAGTTCTTCTGCCCAACCACCACAACCAGAACCAGAACCAGATTCTTCAGAAGAAGACAAGAAAAAAAATGAAAGCTCCTGGCAAGAAGGGCTGCTACATTAACAGGGATGACTTTGAGCATGCCCCTAGGACCTACTTTCGGACTCAAAGAGCAGAAAAGAAAGTGATCAAGAAATTAACCAACTTTCCCTAGCTTTCTATATATATATATATATAGCAGTGGTTATGACTACTTTGATTTCTAGAGTACTTCAGCAAGTAGCTATTGGTTCTACAAGTACTTTTAGTGATTATTAAATAAGCTGCTACTAGTACTTTTGTTACTCAAGTATTTCTTGAGTTATGGTTGTGTTTTGTGGGGTTTTGTGAGGCCTAGTGATGCAAAATATATGTATGGTTCTTAATGAACTTCTTGGATTTATAATATTATTTATGGACTTTGTTATCAGATGTTAAAGACCATTGATGTCGCGCTTGCTCTTTACATACACTAGGACACATAAATTTTGTTTCTAGTATGAGGCTGTTAACAGCGTGTTCATCAATTTTTTTTCTGCCAATGAATGAGAATAGAATAGAATATTCGTTCTCATTGTATTGTTGATTACAACATTATTAAATTTTGAATGAAATATATATATATATATATATTCTATGTTATGGAGCGGAATGCGCATTCCATTAGCAGAGTTATGGGATGAATTTTCATCCCGAGGAAATTGAGCGTTCCCAACTTAAAATTTATATCAAATAAAAGAATTAATGATTAGAATGGATATGTTTCATGCATACCAAACGCAATCCTAGTGCACATGCATATGCAATATGGTTTGAGTACACTGAAGTATCAATAATGAAAGAGAAATAAATAAATGGTTTCTTATCATATCATCATTCTTGTTAGACACTGTTGTGTTCATTAGGTATGCCTTTATTATTACTAGTTATAGGTATAGTACTTCACTAGTTATCAGGAAATATTTTACCTTTAGTTATTAGAATACTTTTACTAGTGTTAGCTCTAAATTTATAATTATTAATTATTTGATCTTTTAAACAATTTCAAAAGTAAACCTAATCATTATACTTCAAAAATATAAAAATAAAAAATTAGAGAAATACACATGAAAGATAAGTATAATTATTATTTTAAACTGTACAAATAATAATAGGCAATTCACATGCGTAATTCATTGCATCACTCTGTGGATTTATTTTCCGCTCAACAAGACTTGAGACTAGTGAGTCTTTTTTCTTTTTATCTCAAAGGCTCATTAGTCTCGCTAGGTAGTCATTGACTCATTAATGCTGAGTCCTTTTTCTTTGTTGTATCCTCTTTCATTTCAGAAAAGAATAACTGACGCCGGATAGAATATAGATTATTCTGTAGGCTAGCGTAACGGATAATTTGCAAGAAAGAAAAGGGAGAAATTCGACCCAAAATTCAGAGAACACTCTGAAATTTTATATAATTATGTATAATCAAGAATGCCTAAAAACAACCCACAAGCCGGGTATAAATAGCTGAAAATCGACCCCTAATGGGATTTTTGCCAAAAATAGCAAAACCCTAAAAGTCCTACCAAAACAAAACATGGAAAAAAATAAAAAGATTGCCAAAAATCTGGCCCAAATCGGGTTCAGAATCATCTCCTAATTGACAAATAAAAAATTACCATAAGTAGCAAAAAATAACTAAAAATAAAGAATCGAAAAGGAAAACAGCGGATTTGGGACTCGAAACGATGTGCACCGAGCGTGGCTGGGTGGCCACGACGTCCGCGCCGAGATTAGCTTTCCGAATTGGGGTCACGGACGCGAATCCGACACTCGTAGCTCCAATTATGGCCAAAAAACCGACACGTGCACGGAAACTGCCCCAATTAGGCTGGATTACGATTTCTTGCTATTCTTGCGCTGATCCACCCGCTCCAGGTAATCCAGCGCCATTAATGAGCAATCTGACAGCTCGGCATCGTCTGACTCGGATCCCCCTGCATCAATAACTTAGTGACTAAGGTTGTCAATACATATATATATTTGCTTATATATATAAACCAAAAGCACTCTTTTTTTCCTTGCATAATTAATTAATAATTTAAGTGGTGTTTAATTTTTTTAATAAAAACGATTTTAATTAGTAAAAACTATTCTAGGTCAAGACGATTTTATTTAGTAAACAGAAAAAAAAACACATTTGCTCTTTTTTTTTCTGAAAATAATCAATAAAAAGTGCTAACTCCAATTTTGAAGCAAGACATGGAGGGAGTGCAAGTAAAACTTACTCAGTTGGTCTATCCTTTATAATCAGTCTTTTTAAATTCAGGTTGTAAATTATTTTTGTTTTGTCATATTGTATGAAATTGGAAAATAATTTGTCCATACTTTGAATTAAATTTTTTTTTTCAATTTAATTCTAAAACTTTATTATATGCAACTGAACATATTTTCTAGAATCAAAACAATGTTTGTACAGGGTTCTGGTAGTGAGTAGTGATAAAGCTAAGTTTATTATAATTTAAGGTTTAAAATTATAATAAATATATAATATATATATATATATGGATATTATCAGTAAACCCCCTTGTGATCTAAAAAACCCTCCATATTAGAAAACCCCCCTATAATTTGAGAAAAGTGTCTTTAAGTCATTTAATATTTTTGTTAATGGGAGGTGACGGAAATTGGAGGGGAGGGAGCAAGTTGAACAAAAATGATAATGTCAGAAAATTTTCTGTATAGGATGGGGTAAGATGATCTTTTCTAAAATCACAGGAGGGTTTGTTGATAATAACATTATAATAATAGACAATTTGGTTTGTTGATAATAATAGACAATTTACTTATGTAATTTATTACATCATTCACAATTAATAATAGACAATTCACATACGTAATTCATTACATCACTCGTGGATTTATTTTCCGCGCAGATTAACGAGTCTTTGTTTATCTTGTGGTCCTCAAAGACTCATTAGTCTCGGTAGGTAGTCATTGACTCATTTATGCGAGTTCTTTTTCTTTTTGTATCCTCTTTCATTTCACAAAAGAATAGCTTAGTGACTAAGGTTGTCAATACATATATATTTGCTTATATATATAAACCAAAAGCATTCTCTTTTTCCTTGCATAATTAATTAATATTTTAAGTGATGTTTAATTTTTTTTAATAAAAATGATTTTAATTAGTAAACATGATTTTAGGTAAGATGATTTTCATTAGTGAAAAAAAAACACAATTGTTCTTTTTTTTCTTTTGTTTTTTTTGTTTATGAAAATAATCAATAAAAAGTGCAAACTCTAATTTTGAAGCAAGACACGAAGGGAGTGCAAGTAAAACTTACTCAGTTGGTCTATCCTTTATAATCAGTCTCTTTAAATTCAGGTTGTAAATTATTTTTGTTTTGTCATATTGTATGAAATTGGAAAATAATTTGTCCATACTTTGAATTAAATTTTTTTTTCAATTTAATTTTAAAACTTTGTTATATGCAACTGAACATACTTTCTAGAATCAAAACAGTGTTTGTCTGGATACTGATAATGAGTAGTGATAAAGCCAAGTTTATTATAATTTAAGGTTTAGAATTCTAATAAATATATATAATATATATATGGATATTATTAGTAAACCCCCATGTGATTTAAAAAAACCCTCCATATCAGAAAACCCTCCTATAATTTGAGAAAAGTACTTTTAAGTCATTTAATATTTTCGTTAATGGACGGAAATTGGAGGGGAGGGGGCAAGTTGAACAAAAATAATAACGATGAGAAGGTTTTCTGTATAGGAGGAAGCAAAATGATCTTTTTCTAAAATCAAAGGAGGGTTTGTTGATAATAGCAGTGTAATAATAGACAATTTACTTATGTAATTAATTACATCATTCACAAATAATAATAGACAATTCACATACGTAATTCATTACATCACTCGTGGATTTATTTTCCGCGCAGATTAACTAGTCTTTGTTTATCTTGTGGTCCTCAAAGACTCATTAGTCTCGGTAGGTAGTCATTGACTCATTTATGCCGAGTTCTTTTTCTTTTTGTATCCTCTTTCATTTCACAAAAGAATAACTTAGTGACTAAGGTTGTCAATACATATATATTTGCTTATATATATAAACCAAAAGAACTCTCTTTTTCCTTGCATAATTAATTAATATTTTAAGTGCTGTTTAATTTTTTAATAAAAATAATTTTAATTAGTAAATATGATTTTAGATCAAGACGATTTTATTTAGTAAACATAAAGAAAAAAAAACACAGTTGCTTTTTTTTTTTTTTTTTTTTTTTGTTTCTGAAAATAATCAATAAAAAGTGCAAACTCCAATTTCGAAACAAGACATGGAAGGAGTGCAAGTAAAACTTACTCAGTTGGTCTATCCTTTATAATTAGTTTATTTAAATTCAGGTTGTAAATTATTTTTGTTTTGTCATATTGTATGAAATTGGAAAATAATTTATCCATACTTTGAATTATTATTTTTTTTCAATTTAATTCTAAAACTTTGTTATATGCAACTGAACATGCTTTCTAGAATCAAAACAGTGTTTGTATTGGATACTGATAAAACCAAGTTTATTATATTTAAGGTTTAGAATTTTAATAAATATATATAATATATATATGGATATTATCAGTAAACCCCATATGATTTAAAAAAACCCTCCATATCAGAAAAAAAATCCCTTTAGTTTGAGAAAAGTGTTTTTAAGTCATTTAATATTTCGGTTAATGGAAGGTGACTCCCATCAAACCAAAACCAGCACCACAGTTGCCAAACAAGTGACTGAGGTTGTCAATACATATATATATTTGCGTATTATATAAACCAAAAGCTTTCACAAAACAATAACTTAGTGACTGAGGTTGTTACATATATATTTGCGTATTATATAAACCAAACGCTTTCACAAAAGAATAACTTAGTGACTGAGGTTGTTACATATATATTTGCGTATTATATAAACCAAAAGCTTTCACAAAAGAATAGCTTAGTGACTAAGGTTGTCAATACATATTTATTTGCTTATATATATAAACCAAAAGCTCTCTCTTTTTCCTTGCATAGAGTTTCATAGCAATCAAGAGAGAGAGAGAAGATGGCAGGGTCTGATGAAGCCAAGAACGTCGGCGTGGTGGCCGGGGTAGGTCTACTGCTACTGTGGGGAACAGCAAGACTGCTGTTCTCATCGAAAACAGACAGGAAAAAAATGAAAGCTCCTGGCAAAAATGAGTACATTTACAGGGATGATTTTGAGGACAACCCTAAAGGCTACTTTCGTAATGGAAGAGAAGAGAAGAAATTGCAGAAATAATCGACCAAATTTGCCTAGCTTTATATATTTATATATATATAGCAGTGGTTATGTTACTTTGATTTCTAAAGTTCAGCAAGTAGCTATTTGTATGTCAAAGTACTTTTAGTGATTAAATAAGCTGCTACTACTAGTACTTTTGTTACTCAAGTATTGCTTGAGTTATGGTTGTGTTTTGTGGTGTTTTGTGAGGCCTAGTGATGCAAATATATATATGCATGCTCTTAATGAACTTAATCTTAATGAACTTTACTATCAGTTGTTAAGGATCATTGATCTCTCTCTTGCTCTTTACATACACTAAGGACACATAAATATTGTATCAGATATGAGGCTGTTAACACACTGTGTTGATCAGTCCATCCAGAAATGTTATATATTGAACAATCTGAAGTTTCCAATTTTCATTTAATTTTTGTTTTGTTTTTTGGTGGCAATGAATAAATTAATTAGAAGATGCAATCAATCATCAGTGCTGGACTCAACAAAGATTTAAATTAGTATGTTTAGATTTAATCTGTAATTGCGACATTGGGTGGATAGGGAATGAAACGATTGGTGATCTATGATACATAAACAAGACAAAAATAAAAATTCGAATCAAACCCTTATTTCTCTTTTAACACTCGGTCAATTTACAAGGAGGTTACTGCAGAATTAAAGACTGAAATCACTCCTACAAATACATACTCTAAAAACTAGGATATCTTATTTTTTAAAGTATGCTATTATAATCCGTTTTAAACTTCTAAAAAATATGCAAAAACAAGCTTCAAATACTAATTAAAATTTTGGATTTTTTCGTGATTTTTACAGAATGATTCTTTTGTTTGCTTTGTTTTGCTTCAATGAGTCTTTATTGAATTCACTAGAAAAGATGGAGCAATCTGGTCAATATTTTGGGAACTATGAACATTATACATGGGGAAGCCAAATTATCTCTCTTCTTAATTGGATAGATAGAGAACCTTATTTGATAGAAATACATTTACATATGATATGAAGAAAATTGAATGGGCAAAGAATGCATTTATGGTAAAGATATGAGTTGAACCAAGTGGAGACACTTTGTGTGAGTTAATGGTTAATTTGTGGTATATATATATATATATATATATATATATGTTTCGGACTTTTTTAGGCCCACAAATGTCCAACATTATATTGTTATTCTTTTAAAATGTTTTTAATTTTAATCTGGAGTCAACTAGCTCATTTTTTATTCAGTCAATATTTATTTTATTTTTAAAAATTTGTTGGGTTACTTTTGTGCTACCAAACAAGAGAGAACAACATTCATTTATTTATGTTCACACCTATAACACAGTCCTAATTTTGTAGCAATAAGGGGCCGAGGTTATTCAATCTCAACTATGTAATTTTGTTTGACTCTACCTAGTATTAAATTTCAGGGGAAAGTGCAAAAAGCACCCCTATATTCTAATATTTGATCAAATAAGACACTTGTATTTCGTTTTAGGTATATAAGGGTGTTTATTTGTTAAAATGTAGCAAAGACGTCCCGGACGTTAGTGTAGTGTTATGTTTTGACTGTTAACATGTTGCCCAAACTGTCCCTATACTAAACCAAAACTGCCCTAACTCGTATTTAACAAAGGGATAGGTGTATTAGTCCATTCGTACTGCGGTTAATGATAGCCTGAAATCAAGCCCTCCTTTGAAAAAAAATGAACTTTTGTAAGGGGCTTCTAAACCAGTAGTAGCGTATTTGGGCTTTTTCAATATTATAGGAGTATTTTATGCACTTTTGCCTAAAATGTATAGCCTAAGTTTTGAGTGAACTACATGCATTTATTTAATTTAGTTTTTTGTAACATGTACAAAATATCGTATTTTTCGTTCTTACTTGCTATTTTTTTTTTGTCATTTAGATGAACATGTTGAGGCTATTTTAGTCTTCCAATTATTTAAACTTGCCAAAATTTTAATTATGTTACTTAAAAGTTATCTTTTTTATAATTATTTTTTTATTAATTAACCTTTTCTTTAAATTATATTTTAAAAATTATCATTTTTTAATATAAGCTCCGAAAGTTATTGTATTTAAAATTTTCCGTTACTAGTATTAGCACTTAATTTATAATTGTTAATTATTTGATCTTTTAAACAATTTCAAAAGTACACCTAGTCATTATACTTTTAAAAAAATGAAATTAAAGAAATACACATGATAAAGAAGTATAACTATCATTTTTATCTTTAATTAAACAAGAATAAATTAGACAAATACATATGATGCGAATAGTGTCCTCAAGGATATGCATCATCATGGTACACACCACCCTCGTTCTAAATTGTAGAAATAATAATATGCAATTCACATACGTAATTCTCATTGAAACTAGTCCAACGATAAGACAACACCCTCGTTTAATGTACAAATATTAGTAATAGGCAATTCACATACGTAATTCATTACATTACTCATGGATTATTTTCGGTAGGACAAGATTCGAAAGGAGGGACACTTTTTCTTTTTATCCGGTGGTTCTCAAAGACTCATTAGTCTCAGTAAGTGGTCATTTCTCAGGCCTTTTTCTTTGTTGTATCCTCCCGGACCTCTTTCATTTCACAAGAATAACTTGGTGACTTAAAAGGGTTCATTTGGTTCGTGTTTTTACCTTATTGTGAAGTGTTGTGAATCTAACAATGAAACATATTTGGTATTGATACTTTTGTTATAAAATTTGTAAAAGCAGAAAATGCAAAACATGTTTGGTGACTCAAATGCTATTAGTAATTATTAATATATATTTATAAACATGTTTATTATTTATTAATATATATTTATCATTTATTTATTATTCAATTTATTAATATATTTTATTTAATTATTATTGATTATTATTATTTCTTAGTACCAAAACATTATAAAAAACACCTTTTTGTTACTTTCTAAAAATGACAGCTCTATTTTTTTCTACCGTAGAAAACAAAACATTACCAAACATGCTTTTGTTATAAAAAAAATAGTAAAAAATACAAATCATAAACAGAAACGTGAACCAAACATGCTCTAGGGTTGTGAATACATATTTGCTTATAAATATAAACCAAAACCTCTCTTTTTCCTTGCATAGAGTTCCATAACAATCAAGAGAGAGAGAGAAGATGGCAGGGTTCCTGGAAGAGATATCCAAGGCAGTTGAGAGAGCCGTGAAAGCTCCCAATGATTTGGATGATGAGACAAAAAATAAGGCGGGAAAAGATGATGAGGATGAAGGAGTGGTCCTGAGAGATGTAGCCAAGAGCGTCGGTGTGGTGGCCGGGGTAGGTCTACAGGCATGGGGCACAACAAGACTGCTGCTCTCATCCTCTTCCCAGCCACCAGAACCAGAACCAGAACCAGAACCATCACCATCGAAAAAAGACAGGAAAAAAATGAAAGCTCCTGGCAAAAATGAATACATGTACAGGGATGACTTTGAGGAGAACGCTAAACGCTACTTTCAGGAGGAAAGAGCAAAAAAGAAATTGCAGAAGCAATTAACCAAATTTGCAGTGGTTATTTCTAGTTAGCTATTGGTATGTCAAGTACTTTTAAATAAGCTACTACTACTAGTACTTTTGTTACTCAAGTATTGCTCGAGTTATGGTTGTGTTTTGTGAGGCCTAGTGATGCAATATATATATATATATATATATATATATATATATATATATATGTATGTATTGTCTTAATGAATTTCTTGTGTTAATAATAATCTTTATGAACTTTACTATCAGTTGTTAAAGACCATTGATCTCTCTCTTGTTCTTTACATACACTAGGACACATAAATATTGTATCAGATATGAGGCTGTTAACACATTGTTGATCAGTCCATCCAGATATGTTGTATATTGAACAATCTGAAGTTTCCAAATTTTATTTAATTTTTGTTTTGTTTTTTGCTGGCAATGAATAAATTAATTAGAAGATGCAATCAATCATCAGTCCTGGACTCAACAAAGATTTTAATTAGTATGTTTAGATTTTAATCTGTAATTGTGACATTGGGTGGATAGGGAATGAAACGATTGGTGATCTATGAAAAATAAACAAGACAAAAATAAAAATTCGAATCAAACCCTTATTTCTCTTTTAACACTTTCGGATTGGTCAGAAAATCTGGTTGACCTCGGCTAGTGTGAAGGGGGAATTTGATATTGTTTCCACGGATGTGGATTATCGCACGTTTTACGTGCATATGGTGCTGGTTAGGGATAGGAATTCCGGTGGTACTGATGATCCGGAGGAGTCCGGTGGCATATGGTAGAGTATTGGGGATTTGCCCAGTACGATGTGATGCCGCCATCTAAGAAGGATCGATTTAGGGTTCTGTGGCATGGTCAATGGCAGATGTGCCAGATGTGCCAGTACGGCCGTGGTCGTGAAGTTGTTGAAGTCAACAAGTTCCTGGACTTACACAAGGCCGGCGTGGAGCAGATGTATGGGGAAAGTGCCGTTGGGTCATATTCGAATTGTAAAGAGAATGGTCTTGCGTTGTATTTTATTACCAGTAGGTCTGATTGTGTAGTATCCTTTAAAGGATACATACGTACTGGGCAAATCCCCATTACCTTCCTACACACCCCATCCAACAACTTCCGTCTACAGGGACGATCAACCATATCGCTGAGAAAGCTCAGCAATACCAAGTCATATACATACGAGTAGCACATGAGCATCACGCGGATGGGCAACTGCACCTGCATGCCCTCCTCCAAACAGAGAGACGCTTCGACATACGAAGCCAATGAGCTTTTGATCGCATCACCGTTGACGGCACATACCACCCAAATCTCCAGGTGCCCGGTTACTGCAGAATTAAAGACTGAAATCACTCCTACAAATACATACTCTAAAAACTCGGTTATCTTATTTTTTAAAGCATGCTATTATAATCCGTTTTAAACTTCTAATATGCAAAAACAACCTTCAGATTCTAATTAAAATTTTAAGAAGAGAGGTCTGGGACAGAGAGGCGATGGATAATAAATTTTGTTACTGAAACAGTGTTTAAAATAAAAGTGCAAAGCGAACGCTTCCTACAGAGCTTTCAAAACTAACAAAGGAATTGAAAATTTTTGGCAACCAAATTTTCTTTTTTTTCAAAATTTACTAAAATCAGAATCAGTTACCATCTGCCATTTTGTTATTTTGGAAATGAAAGTAGAAAACCAAAATTGAAAGTGTTACCAAAGGGGGCCTAATTAAAATTTTGGATTTTTTGGTGACTTACGAAATGAATTTTTTGTTTGCTTTATTTTGCTTCAATGAGTCTTTAATGAAGTCACTAGAAAAGATGGAGCAATCTGGTCAATATTTTGGGAACTATGAACATTATAATGGAGAAGCCAAATTATCTCTCCTCTTAATTGGATGGATAGAGAACCTTATTTGATACAAATATATTTACATATGATATGAATAAAATTGAATGGGCAAAGAATGCATTAATTTATGGTAAAGATGCAAGGGTTTGAACCTATGTGGACACCTTGTGTTTGAGTTAATGGTTAACTTTCAAATATATATATATATATATATATATATATATTTTTTTTTTTAGGCCCACAAATGTCCATCAAAAACATATTATTCTTTTAAGTAGCATTTACACTTTGATGCTCGGTGGTCATGTACATTTTCCCAAGATTTTGCATTAAGAGACCTAATTAAATTCCTCATCAGTAATTCAAATCTAATTCTTTTGCACTAACCAAGGTAAGAACAAAAAACAAGGTGACTCTCAGGTTCTCAATATTTTCTTATATAAAGCAAACAACTCTAATTCCTTTGAGCAGACAACTCTAGTGCCAAGATTGGGGATGATGATCCATATTAACAGCTGAAATGTAAACAATACAGACAAAAGGCCTTAACATGTGAGAAGCTTGAATCGATATAGCAAAATTAAAAGGACTCCCTATCTGAGGAAGGGGCAATGCAGCAATGAAGTACCTTGATGCAATCTTCATAGTTATTGTGAAAAAAATTGATCAACAGCTTGTTACGATGAATGGGATATCTATTCTGCTCCAAAATGAAATAAAACAAATCAATTAGTGAAGCAAACAGCCTGATTATGATTTCTAAAAATGAAAGTTCTGATTGAAAAACACCTGGTTATATATATTTATATGTATATATACATATTATATCCACAACCTGCTTATGACTACTGCCCTAGTGTTCAGTTTAATTTGGGGAGTATTCCAATCCTGTTCAACCCATTAAAAAATCATTATTATCACGATTCCAACAGAAGGCAGCGTAATTTATAGGTTGGACCAACAATATCAACACTCCTCCCCTCAGCAATATCCAGCAGATGACAGTCTAATTACTATTCCACATATATCCATTAACGAAATACGAATCAACAAGTATCATCTGTCTATTTTTATGATGAAGAAGATAAAATGATTGTATATCACTTTCCTAAACTAATATCGGATAAATATCCATAAAAATGCATAGATAGTAAGATTGCTGTGGAGGTCACTAAGTATCATGTGTCTACTTATTCTCCAAATTATTTTTCTATTCACTACATTATGATAAAGTCTGAAATCAATACAAATATAGAGAAATTGAACAAAACAACAAATCAATAGAAAATGCACAAAATTGAACTATAACAAGGGATGGCATTATAACATCAAACTAATTAACATAAGTTTCATTTTTCATTTACTCTTTTTTCTTCTTCAATAATTTTTTTTGAGAAAAATATATATTATTTTCAAAAATATGAATTTTTCCGAAAAATAATTTTTTTTGAGAAAAATATATATTATGTTCCAAAATATGATTTTGAGTCATAATACCTAAACTACCATCAATAGTATATGAGGGTTTAGTGAAATCAAACCTTCAAAAAAAATATTTTTCGAAAAAATATGTATATTTTGGAATATATATATATATATATATTGGAAAATGATATATCTTTCGGAATATATATATATGATTCGTCAAAAGTATATATTTTTCGAATTGTTTTAAAAAATATAAATTTTTTCTGAAAAATATACATTATTTTCTAAAATATAAAAAATATATATTTCGGAAAAAAAAATCATATTTTGGAAAATAATGTATATTTTTCTCATAAAATTTTTTTTTGGAAAAATTCATATTTTTTTAAAACAATTCGAAAAATATATATTTTTGACGAATTATATATATATATATATATATATTCCAAAATATATATCATTTTCCAATAAATCTTAATTTGATTTAAATCATAAAACTCATTATCCTAATTAATTTTTTTTTTTGCCAAATGAAACTTTCTTTTCATAAAAATATATTCATAAATTGTGATTTATTTATGAATATATTAATTAGGATTAAGTTTTATGATTTAAATCAAACTAAAATTTAATAACAAGTTAATTGATTTACAAATAAAATAATTAAAACTTACAAAAAAAAAATTACATTTGAGAGTATATTTAGTCTAATACATTAAAGGTAAATGACATAATTAATATTCTAACTAAAAGAAATAATATTTTTGTAATTTAAAGAATTAAGAAATATAATAGTAAGGATATGATTAAAGGTGAGGTGGAAATACAAAAAGTTTGGAGGGTAAAAGGGTAAAAAACATTGAGGGCAAGCCCATGGTGCAACATTTTATGAAACTTTAGGGGGTTCTAAGCTCATTTCATAGATGAGGGGGTATAGTAGGAAAAGAGAGTAAACTTAAGGGGAGTTTTAAGCAATTTACCCTATATATAAAGCAAAAGCTCTCTCTTTTTCCTTGAGTAGTCATTGCTGAGTCATTTTATATTTATATATATAAACTTAGTGACTAAGGTTGTCGAGTACTTTTAGCGATTAAATAAGCTGCTACTAGTACTTTTGTTACTCGAGTATTGCTTGAGTTATGGTTGTGTTTTGCGGGGATTTTGTGAGGCCTAGTAATGCAAAATATATGTATGGTTCTTAATGAACTTCTTGTATTTATAATAATATTTATGAACTTTGTTACACCATTGATGTCTCTCTTGCTCTTTACATACACACATAAATATCGTATAAGATATGAGGCTGTTAACAATGTGTTCACCAGTTCATCCAGAAATGTTATATATTGAACAATCTGATGTTCCAATTTTTAAATTTTTTTTTTCCTGGCAATGAGAATGCAATGGAATATTCGTTCTCATTGTATTGTTGATTACAACATCATTAAATTTAGCATGAAGTATATTTATTTTCTATCTTATGGAGTGAAATGCTCATTCAATTTTCATCCCGAGGAAAATTGAGCATTTCAAACTTAAAATCTATACCAAATAAAAGAATTAATGATTAGAATGGACATGTCGTTTCGTTTCATTCATGCATACCAAACGCAACTTTAGAATTCCATTTCATTTATGCATACCAAACACAATTTTATAGTACATGTATATGCAATATGGTTTGAGTACACTGAAGTATCAATAATGAAAGAGAAATAAAGAAATGGTTTATCTTATAAGATCATCATTTGTGCATGCTCATTAGGCATGCCTTTATTACAAGGTATCCCGATTCTATTTGGTAAAATTTTACGATTCTATACGAGATTTTATTACGTTTTTATAATGATTTGACGGTTTCGCCCTTCATATGAAATGCCCAAAAACTTTATGATTTAGTCTAATATCCCAATATATGGTCTAAATTTAAGAGAAAATATTTAACGGGTCAATGTATTAGAAAATTTAAAAATTTTAATATGATTTAGACTTTTAAATTAAATATTTAATTACTAATATTTTTTTAAAAAAATTAATATGAGTTGCTAGAATCTCAATTACGATTCTACGAACCCCAAAACGATTCTACCTAGAATCCCGATTCTGACTGTCTTCTTTATTATCACGAGCATAGTTCGCCGAATCCGTCCAGTTCGGAACGGTTTTCCACTGGCCCGATACCGCTATATGGTTCACCGCGAACTGGCTGATACTCAAGAGAACAGGTCCGTTACAACCAAGAACCAGTCCAAAGAATCGGCTGATTCAATTGTAATTTAATACTTAATATTTATAAAAGAAATTGAACTTTCAAAATTTTTGAATATCTTATCCTATAAGTAATATAATGGTCCAAGTAATTAGAAACCAAGCCCATGCCCAACCAAGACTTTCCTCACGTGGCTTTTTATAAGGAGTCAATTCTAGGATTTTTTACTTTGTAATCGACGTGGGACAAAGTTGAGTGTTAAAAGTCTATGAAGCACTGACACGGACACGACACGACACGAATACGACAATACGATAAATTTTTAAAAAATAGGACAGGACACACCGCGAACATGTCTATAAAAAAATATAATTTTTTATATATACATATTATATTACGCAAATACTTCATTTATCAATTAAATATTGAGAACCAAATAAACTTATAAACAAAAATAAATAAATAAGTTAAATGAAATGCCTGACATGTTCAAAATTCTTCATTCCACTACCATCCAACGAATCAAATACATCTCCCCTAACATCCGTCATCTTAATCTCTCTCTCTCATTATATTATGAAAATTTTCTTGATTGAAGACAAAAATTGGAAGGCACAAATACCAAATCTTCGGCTTTGTATGATGTTTTCTTCTTCCTCTTCAAATAGTGGATAAATGAATAAGTGCTACAATATTTCTGACAATATGAGGAGGAAGAAAGATATTCAAGTATCTTCAAAGCCAAAATTTGGATTAGAGGTGTTGAAGTTCCATAAGTAATCCACTAAATTATCGGCTCCATAAGATATCTATATTTTATTGAATCAACCGATCCAGCGAGTGTCCGACATGCGCGTGTCCTCAAAGTATCCACTGCATGTTCAATTTTAAAAAAATGCAAGACACGTTTTTTGTATGTCAGACACGTTTTTTTGGCGTGTCCGAGCTTCCTACATGGACACGTGTGTCCGACACAGGTACGGCGACCCTAGACGAAGTGTCTGTGCTTCATAGGTTAAAGTTGAACTTCTGAACTTTAAGATATATATAGTCATTGCCTATCTCTCATTTTCTTTATCTATCCAATCCTATTTTTTCAGTTTTTCAGTTTTAATTCATTCTTGTTAACACTGAACAATTTAACTTGAGAATTTCTCTTTACCTTATATTTTACTATTATCAAATAACACTATTATTTACATACTTTTAATAACATAGAAGGCTAAAGTTCATTCTTTTAGTGACCTATCCTAACTATTTTTTTCTAAAACTTCACAAGATTATATTAACACTATGCTATTTTGATATTCATAAAATCTTTTATGATGAAATCAACTCAAAATCCCATGATTAGGGTATTATCTATCTTGGATGACATTTGAAAAATTACGGAAATCATTAAAACCCCATCTTTATGAATTTATGCTGCAAAGAATGGTGTATTAGCAAAATTTGAGCCCTATGTGCAACATTTAAAAAAATTCACACTTACGATAATCAAGTCCCGTTACATAACCCTGATACTGACTCAAGTCCGTTACACCGATACTGTTACCGTTACAGTGACTGATACCGTTACGACGAACCTTGATCACGAATTATAGGTAGAGCTGGCAAAATGCGACACGACATGATTTAAAAGGGTTAGACTTGACTATAAAAGGGTTGAAGTTGTATAAAGGTCGACCCGAACACGACACGAGAATATAAGGGTCAACCCGAACACGACACGAGTAACCCGAACATGACACGTTTGACATGATTATATTTATTTTTATTATCCTCTCTAATTGGTCATGGGTTGAAATATATCAATAAACTATTACTGGATCATGTCAAATTCAATTTAATTTTGCTGATAATAGGTTAAATAGTTCGTTTCGTATTGGATTGTGTCAAATTTAATTTAATATATTATAATAAATAGGCTAAATGAATTACATACGGATAACATGTGGGTTGAGTTATGATTAAGCATATTTGACATGTATATTAACTAGGTCTTTTTTGACACGACACGATCTCAACCAGACACAAACACGACTAACCGACACGAATTGTCAGCCCTAATTATAGGTATACTTCACTAGTTCTCGGGTAATATTTTGCCTTTAATTATTATAATACTTTTACTAGTGTTAGCTCTAATTTTATAATTATTAATTATTTGATCTTTTAAACAATTTCAAAAGTACATTTAATCATTATACTTCAAAAATTATAAAAATAATAAATTAGAGAAATACACATGAAAAATAAGTATAATTATTGTTCTAATCTGTACAAATAATAATTGGCAATTCACATAGGTAATTCATTACATCACTCACAAGTGGATTTATTTTTCGCGCAACACCAACAAGACTTGAGACTAATGAGTCTTTTTCTTTTTATATTGTGGTCCTCAAAGACTCGTTAGTATCGCTAAGTAGGCATTGACTCATTAATGCTGAGTCCTTTTTCTTTGTTGTATCCTCTTTCAATTCACAAAAGAATAATTAACTTAGTGACTGAGGTTGTCAATACATATATATTTGCGTATATAAACCAAAAGCTTTCACAAAAGAATAACTTAGTGACTGAGGTTGTCAATATAAACCAAAAGCTTTCACAAAAGAATAACTTAGTGACTGAGGTTGTCAATATATATATATATATATATATATATATAAACCAAAAGCTTTCACAAAAGAATAACTTAGTGACTGAGGTTGTCAATATATATATATATATATATATAAACCAAAAGCTTTCACAAAAGAATAACTTAGTGACTGAGGTTGTCAATACATATATATTTGCTTATATATATAAACCAAAAGCTCTCTCTTTTTCCTTGCATAGAGTTTCATAACAATCAAGAGAGAGAGAAGATGGCAGGGTTTGATGAAGCCAAGAACGTCGGCGTGGTGGCCTGGGTAGGTCTACTGCTACTGGCATGGGGAATAGCAAGACTGCTGTTCTCATCTTCTTCCCAACCACCAGAACCATCGAAAACAGACAGGAAAAAAATGAAAGCTCCTGGCAAAAATGAGTACATTTACAGGGATGACTTTGTAGACAACCCTAAAGACTACTTTCGTAATGGAAGAGAAGACAAGAAATTGCAGAAGCAATCGACCAAATTTGCCTAGCTTTATATATATATATATATATATATATATATATATAGCAGTGGTTATGTTACTTTGATTTCTAAAGTTCAGCAAGTAGCTATTTGTATGTCAAAGTACATTTAGTGATTAAATAAGCTGCTACTACTAGTACTTTTGTTACTCAAGTATTGCTTGAGTTATGGTTGTGTTTTGTGAGGCCTAGTGATGCAATATATATATATATATATATATATGCGTGGTCTTAATGAACTTCTTCTATGTATAAATAATCTTAATGAACTTTATTATCAGTTGTTAAGGACCATTGATCTCTCTCTTGCTCTTTACATACACTAAGGACACATAAATATTGTACTAATCAGATATGAGGCTGTTAACACACTGTGTTGATCAGTCCATCCAGAAATGTTATATATTGAACAATCTGAAGTTTCCAATTTTCATTTAATTTTTGTTTTGTTTTTTGGTGGCAATGAATAAATTAATTAGAAGATGCAATCAATCATCAGTGCTGGACTCAACAAAGATTTAAATTAGTATGTTTAGATTTAATCTGTAATTGCGACATTAGGTGGATATATAGGGAATGAAACGATTGGTGATCTATGATACATAAACAAGACAAAAATAAAAATTCGAATCAAACACTTATTTCTGTTTTAACACTCGGTCAATTTACAAGGAGGTTACTGCAGAATTAAAGACTGAAATCACTCATACAAATACATACTCTAAAAGCTAGGATATCTTATTTTTTAAAGTATGCTATTATAATCCGTTTTAAACTTCTAATATGCAAAAACAAACTTCAGGTTCTAATTAAAATTTTAAGAAGAGAGGTCTGGGACAGAGAGGCGATGGATAATAAATTTTGTTACTGTAACCGTGTTTAAAATAAAAGCGCAAAGCGAACACTTCCTACAGAGCTTTCAAAACTAACAAAGGAATTGTAAATTTTTGGCAACCAAATTTTCCTTTTTTAAAAAAATTTACTAAAATTAGAATCAGTTACCAAACAACTTTTTCATTGCCATTTTGTTATTTTGGAAATGAAAGTTGAAAAGCAAAATTGAAAGTGTTACCAAAGGGGGCATAATTAAAATTTTGGATTTTTTGGTGACTTACGAAATGAATTTTTTGTTTGCTTTATTTTGCTTCAATGAGTCTTTAATGAAGTCACTAGAAAAGATGGAACAATCTGGTCAATATTTTGGGAACTATGAACATTATAATGGAGAAGCCAAATGATCTTTCCTCTTAATTGGATAGATAGAGAACCTTATTTGATACAAATATATTTACATATGACATGAATAAAATTGAATGGGCAAAGAATGCATTAATTTATGGTAAAGATGCAAGGGTTTGAACCTAAGTGAACACCTTGTGTGTGAGTTAATGGTTAACTTTCAAATATATATATATATATATATATATATATATATATATATATATATATATATATATATATATATTTTAGGCCCACAAATGTCCAACAATAACATATTATTCTTTTAAGTAGCATTTACACTTTGATGCTCGGTGGTCATGTACATTTTCCCAAGATTTTGCATTAAGAGACCTAATTAAATTCCTCATCAGTAATTCAAATCTAATTCTTTTGCACTAACCAAGGTAAGAACAAAAAACAAGGTGACTCTCAGGTTCTCAATATTTTCTTATATAAAGCAAACAACTCTAGTTCCTTCTACACCTAAAAACACAGATAGAGAGATAGATACATCATATATATATATATATATATATATATAATAGGCAATGAACTTTCTTTTGATGATGCCCCCATGACCAAAAGAGATGAAGACATGGAGCAAAAGAAGAAAGAGGAAATAATAGGGATAGCCAAGGTTGTTGGCATAGGTCTAGTGGGATGGGGTATATATAAACTCATATCATCAGCCTCAGAATCACAAAGTGATAGCAAGAAAATCATTAAAGCTCCTGGCAGGGACTCCTACATTTACAGGGATGATTTTGAGGCTGATCCTGCTGGTTACTTTCACGATCTTCGTTATAAGAAATAAGAAATATGGTAACAGCTTTGGATGATGGAATGCTATGGTATGAAGGGATTGAAATCTATTTTGATTTTGTTTTGAAGCTATGGTTATGAGAAATTAATGTTATCTTATATGATAAATATTATGATTAATTATGTTGCTTGATTGTTATGAGAAATTAATAGTATCTTATATGATGAATATTTTGACAATTTATAAAATTGACTCACTCTCTCCATATCACAAACACACACATACACAAACACACTCAATCTCACAGTAGACTCTTAAACATTGAATGACTGTACATTATACCATGCGAAATTGTTATAATGAATATCTAATGTTTCAATCTATTCAAAAGGAGGACTAGTGATATATAGAGAGAGATTAGAGAAAGAAAGTGAGTGAATTAGTAGTTGATGGATTGAAATTAAAATTGAGTTTGTTCAAAATGAAAGGAATTAGGGTTTTGGAGTAAATGGGTGAGAGATACTTGAACTTAAAAGGTCTGTTGGTGTGGATTTAAGAAAATGAAATGGTATGAATTTATGGTGAGACAAGGGCATTTGAGTCTTCTGAAACTGAGACTAACCCTAGACCTTCCAAAACCAAATACAGCGCACAGACGCAAACCGTAGCCTCTTTTGTGTTCATGAATTTTCGATTGGCATACTCTACAAAGCATGCAGTAAAAAAGACACAAAGCATTGCTTACATTTTCATCTCAATAGATATATAATCAATTCAACTGCTTATATTACATCGAAAAAATATGTAATGAACTAAACAGTGGAGAGAGACCAAAATAGACATCAAGATATCTAATGAATAAAGTTACTGTCCAGCCGAGCTGTTTTTGCCGCCACTGTTATACAATCAACTCAAAAATCAGTCTGTCAAAATTTGGGGATCTTGTTCAGCAGTCAGACGTAGCAATCTCTCACACCGTGGCCAGTGGCCACCATTACAGTATGCTAAATAGCCTCCAAATCCTGCAAT
Organism: Cornus suecica; assembly: GCA_963922005.1. Lineage (NCBI taxonomy): Eukaryota > Viridiplantae > Streptophyta > Magnoliopsida > Cornales > Cornaceae > Cornus > Cornus suecica. Next base: position 23,507,927 of record OY998242.1, read on the forward strand.
ATAATGTTGTTCAAAATTGTAACTTGTCATGTAATATCAATTTCATACTTCAAAACATAAAAAACTGCACGAGTGCCTATAATAAACAAACATAATTACAAAATCCAGGGAAACTCCATGGCGAATATCAGCAGATTCCGTCCCTCTCAAAGTTACACCCATGTTCTAAGATCCAAATTGGATTAAGAGAAGGAATATGAAGCAACGGAGGAAACTCTTGTATTATATTTCTTTAAAATATAGCGACAGAAAGAAAGGGATAAAATGGGAATTCTCAACCACCCTTTGCTGGTGATTTTGCTCTCCTCAAGGAAAACCAAACTCCGTATTTTTGCTTGGTAATTTGAAATGTTCACAGACAATTAATAAAAATCATAATGTGAAAAAAATGAAGCTAAGTTTCTAAATTAAATCTTTTACCTAACGCCAGGACACTACGAGGCAGAATGACATCCATTCAGAGCCAGCTTCATCTCCTCCTCTTCTTGCCTTTTCCCAATTGCCCAGATTTGTATGCATGCTCTTGTTCCTGGAGGAAAGCTTTTGCTTTCCCATACTTCTCAGCTCTTTCTTCTTCTTGCCGCTTCTTATCTTTTTCTTTCACCTCAAATAAGAAATAATTATCTTTTCGTAGTTCACGAATTGCCCCCTTAGCTTCCCGTTTTACAAGTTTCTTCAGTTTCTTCCTCTCAGCTCGTTCACGGTCTGGATCATAATCTCTACCCTTGACAAAGCTGCATATAAAAGGTTGAACAGCAACATTCAGCATTTAATTTTAAAAGCATGGTCTGATGCAAGAAAAGAACAGGCAGTAGAGAGTGGATTACTTCTCCTCAAACTTCGGGTTTAGTAATCTAATAGGCACTGGCTTTTGTTTCCGTATATGTAGTGGTTGACGCAGCATGTGATGTTCCTGAGTTTTCTTCTCTATGAGCTGGGCAACATCTCTAAGTTTATCTTGTAATGCATCCGGCATGTGTTTTTGTTGCGCTAATTCCAGTAACAACTTGGAAATTTGTGAGAAGATCTCAGGAAATGAATTAAACCCATTGTAAACATTAACGTATCCTTGCAGAGTTTCAATCACAGAGACAAGCATGCTGGCTCTGCGTAGAGGAAATTCATAATTGATCAAGGAGTGTGAAAACTCTTAGAACAAAGATATTATTCACATGCCATAAAAAGAAGCTCAAGTATATGCCCAGAAAATGAATTAAATCTTTCATATTTAACTGATAATCTTTGTCAGAAAAAGAACCATGACTACCCTGCAGATTAAAGCTTTGAATTCATTGCATAAACAATCCAAAAGCACAAAATTTACAGCGAGTATCAAAGAATTATAAGGCATATTTGAGATGGGACTGTGACCACAAAAATGTATCATCAGTAACCATATTAAAGAAGAAATGTTCTACCTGAAATCATCAGAACTAAAAAAGGGGGCGTCTTCTGGCATGTCCATTATTTTGAAAAAATCTAGAGGACTAATCTCATTTACACGACCTTGTAGACAAAGCAGAGGAGTTGGTGCTTTAAGTTCCGTAAGATGGAAGAACTGCCATATAGAAAACGCATAACTAGGTTATTTTATTCAGTAAACAAATAATGTGTTCTTCATCAAGTAAAGCCCGAACAACATTTATATTGAAGGCACACCTAGACTATTATAAAATTAAAAGTTAGAACAATGCTGGAAAACTCCTACACAAACCAAACCTACCTGAGAATCCTGACATACTCCAGTTTTTCTGTCTACAGCTGCCAACAGCAAAGTTTGAAGGAATGTTAAGGCCTCAGGACAAAACTTCATGGATTGTTTAGTGACCTGCACTCCGGTTGATAACCAGCAAAACTCAGAACGAAGGCCAAAAAATTATCACAGTAATAGTAAATCAAAAGTATGCGGTTCAGGCATCCTTGGCACAATATTAGGACTTGCAACAACCATGGTAGCAAAGTACCAAAAGAACATAGATGCGTAGTGCGCGAACTTTCGACAATATACTATATCCTCATCCCATATTATCACTGAATAGACAAATTTTCTCTTTTAGAGTTGCAGCCATTTGCAAACATTTCTTCTTTTTCTACTTCTCTGAATATCCGCTGAACAAGAATGGAGTTCGTTAAATGAACCTATTTCTTTGCCAAACTATTTAGAGTATGCGAAACTAACAGAAAAATTATTTTGGAGATCCACTGAACATTTTTCCTTCCCTTCTAATATGTAAATACAGATTTTTATTCCTAACCTGAGTAACATCACCAGAAAGTAATAAAACACCAAATTTGATCAAAGCCAAATCACAATAGAACCAGCATCAAGTATAACATGCCTTAGAATGCAAATATACATTTTTAAAGACACATAATAACATTACATGAGCACAAGTGAGGCATGATGGAAAATATTGCAAATGCTTTGCACTGATATGATATACTGGATATCCAATTTAATTGACATTGGGATAAAAGGATTTAGCACACTCACACTGAGAACCATAGAGCATAAGAAGGCACCAATTGCAATATCCTGACCACACATAATGGGACAACGTATCAGATATTCACACATCAACAGTAGTGCCGGGGTCATGACAACATGGCGAAAATCAGAGCAAGGAAATATCATTGACCACAGCCTCAAGAGAAACAGCGTTTTCAGAGAGGGCCAACAGCTCTTCTCTGCAAGAGGTTAAAAAATAATATAAAAAATAACGAGGTGGCTTGTGAATTGAAGGGAAAACTCAGCAAGAAGATCTTCCAATAGTGAAGCTGGAAATTTGTTCTCTTTACCAACCTGGATTCTTGACTTCCTCGCAGAACATTGTTCGAGTCTGACGTAGACGTTGACGGGCACATATGGCTGCAAAATATGGGATCTCAGCACTTATTTCCATCAATGGCTTAACAAGCAAATTCAGTAGCTTGAAATTCAGCGGTTTTTTATTTGCCGAAACAGCAAAATACTGCAACAGTACACCATAAAATACCTGGGAAAATGCGGACCATTAAATTTAGTGATACATTTCCGAAAATGCTAACAGCATTAGTTTTACACCAGAATAAAACAATGTTAACTAAAAGCAACTCACTTTGACATATATTCAATGGCGGAAAAATGAAACTTTTAAATGGTTTACTTAGTTAATTATGCATTATGCAATATGAAGTCCTAGTTCTGATATTGCCTACTTCCGTTACATATGGTTCGAATAGGACAAATTTACATTGATGACTGAAATTCAACACCAGCATTCTGTATATGATGTGAAAAGCAAATCAACATATCATCTTATAGTTAAGAGCCTTCTGCTCTTTTATATAAAGATATAATTGGAAACACTGTTAGAGATTATATTAAACCACACAGAATAGTAAAGAACCATAAAATTTCCATACTTGCATTTTCTTTCGATTTTCTGCCGCAATGGTAATCGCATTGCATACACGAATTCGCCTAATTGCTTCAACAATTTGATCATCAGGACGATTCTCCAATAATAAAGAGAACTCTTCCAAGCTTTTTGGAGCTTCAATTGCATAGGGAAGGTCCCCTTGCTTAATTGAAGGCTGTTTACCGTTTCTTTTTGCATTCCCTGATTCCTCCTCCACCTCATCATCATCACCACCTTCTTCTTCTTCTTCTTCTTCTTCTTCTGCTTCTTCTTCTAAATCTGTACCCAGTTCATCATTATCACTCTGCTCCCAGTCCTTTAACAACTCAATCACTTCAGATTTCTCATTGTCTTCTTCGCTTCCTTCTTCATCACCAGTATCTTCAGCACTTTCTAAACCCTCATGGTCCTCAGCACTTTTTTTTTTGAGAGTCTCCCACGTCAGTTTGTTCTTTGGATCTTCATCATGAGAGAAGGAGTCACCGAGATCGTCCCCAGAAATAGATCTCAACTTCAGCACAGATGGAGCTTTGTCTTTGAAATCACCGCTATCTTCATCGCTGGAGTCATCAGTAGCAAGCATTCTCTTTTGACGTTCTTCCTGAAATTGTGGATCAGTGTACAAGTTAAGAAACTTCATGATATTTTATTTTAATAAGAAAAAACACTTGACATTTATATATCTGATATTTCTAAGACTCTTTTAACTTTGTAGTGACACCAGGATTGTTATTCTTCCTATTTTTTTGTTACTCAACGCGATATTCCTATACATCATAAATAATCGAGGCCAATAGATTAAATGAAATCATCAAGACTATAAAACTGAAACTTCATCCGTAAATGTCTGGATGCGATCATGCCAGGAGTTAAAAATAAAATATCATATGGCTTAAAGTAAAGATACATAAACCAGTATTATTTGTAGGTTTTAGTTCGAGTATACATGTAAATCTGTTAAGCCGACTGCGTCAAGTAGCAGTCATCTACACAAACAAACAGCTTCTGGAATTTCTAATTTTTCATATCACGAGGGAACCATCGGAGGTGCACCGGCTATAGCCTTTCATGGCTCAGACTCATATAACAACTTCATGCATCTATATTATCGTAATCCAGATAAAATGACAACAAGAAATTTGCACAATTCCATAAGAATAACATTTGGGAAGATGACAACGACATTGATCATGAAAAAGGTTGAGGGCGAAAGAATGGCCATGACGAACAAGCGTTGAGTCTGTCAAATTATCAAAAGATGTTTAGATAGATCCAGAGAGAAACTATTTCTGTGACCAGTAATAAGGTGTTTCTCTTTGAGAAATAATGATTCCACGAGTAGAATAAGTAAAATCTGTACTCTTATTTAACTGTATGTAGAGTTTCTAATCTTTATACACACACACATATATATATATATATATATATATATGACATTAATTGACTTAATTCAACAGATAACACTAAAAATTCTATTAGACAAAAACTCTTGAGTATCTATCTCTCTTAAGATGCCATTAATGAATGTGCTTAAGAGTTTCCAAACAAATTTTTTCGTCTGTATTATTAATTAATTCAGTAGATTTATGAAGGACCAAAAACTTTTGTGAAGCATAGAATCGTTTGTATCTATATTCTTTGGGTAGTCATTTGTAAATAAAAAACTAAGCATTACAGATTTCTTATCTTAGATAGTAGGATAAGCTAAATCTGTACTATTGCCGAAACAAATCAACACTCAACATAAAATTTTTGGTCACTGAGATCCCCCTAGCCTGCCAAAAAACTAGAATGACACCAACTGAGATCAAAAGATCAGAACTGGCCACAGAAAATAACTTGAGCATAGTTGTGAAAAGTAACTTGAGCATAGTTGTGAAAAGGGAACATAGATAATATATCACCTTTACCGATTCGCTCAGAAGACGTCCATCAATGCCTTGTATAAGGTTCACTCCTAGTGGTTCAAAGAAACTTTGCTTCATAAATTACATAATGTTACAAGCTGGTTTTTTCTTTAATCAACAATTTCATATTATTTCATTTACCCCAAGAATCCATTGGATGCTTTGTTTGGGTTGTTTCTTTTCTTCCATTGAGAGAGTGGTTTTCTACAGCAGAATATGGGTAGCTTTCTTGTTCTGGGTTAAGCTAAGGTTAAGTTTTATGAAGCACTTAAAGAGTCTTAAGTTAGAAGTTTTTCTTTCTTGTACAAATTCATGTAGCAATTGATGGAAGGGATATTGCTGAACTGATGCAATTCAATAATTTTCAGTTCATTTATCTTGAAGTCAATAGTTTAGCTTGCTTGGTGACTTGTCTTCCTTCAAAAAGTAGAGTTTTACTAGGTAGACGGAAAGCATGTAAACATAAAGTAACAATTTTTTTTTTGATACGTAACATTTTTTTATAGGCACTTGATGAGAATGAATTACTAATTCCAATTAGTTCGGATTTTGGCTTTGTTATATTGAGATGACTCGGCTGCATTGGATATCTAAACCAAATGCTTGATTCATAATATGTTCTTTTGAGCTATTTAATATCATAACTCATTCCTTAGCCAAGAAACTGAGCTTGTTGGAGTTTGTGGTTGTTGCTTCACTAGGATATCTTCAAATGAGAGAGAGAGAGTACATAGATAATTTTTGGTTGAGGAGTTGTGAAAACAAGTTATTCAATTTGAAACCAAAATGCTAACAGTCGATTTTAGAGAGAATGTAACTTTAATATTTAAATCCTTCAAAAAGCCCCCCAAGTGTGGCATTCTTTTGGTCCAACATGTGTAACATATTTTAATGCGAATGACAGTGAGATTTGAACACAAGACCTTTGTCCCTACTACCATGGTAACAACCCATCTACTCTAAAAGTTTAAGCTATTAGAGAGGGTGTAATATTTGATAAATGTTGTAAATATTGAAGAATACACTTCGTAAGGGGATTTCAATTACAATTATGAATTCACTTCTGACCACAAGCATCGCACGTGTACTATTATTATTATACTAGAAACATAAGTGCACAAAATTGTATTTATGTCCGCATCCAAGTTTACCTCCAAATGCTCCAGTCGCTCTTTCTCCTCTTGAGCAATTTCCTCAGGTGTCTTTGTCCTGTCTGATGGGCGAGCACGCATATCCAGTACCATTTCATTGACAAGATTGTCATAAAAATCAGGCTTTTCCTGCCAAAATGGATTAAATTACAATCTTAGCTTATTCAAGAGCAGAGAGTCAGAGACAAGTAAAACTATAACCAACCATACTATGTACAGAATAGCATCACATATACACCATTTGACATTCTATTAAAGTAGGATCACATATCATAATTTTTATTTTAATCAGTAATCACATTAACCAAATAAGGTGACAAGTGGAGAAAGCTTTCCCAGGCTTATTTAACTTTTGCATAATGTATAATAAGGTAAAGATTAGTAAGCTTTAAAACCTCTACCAGCTTAAAAGAGGTCACTAGTAAAATTGGCGAGGGAAAGTAATTAAACATATACCTGCTGAAGAGAATCTTTGTTCTTAGGAGCAGGGCTCTCATTTTTCTTCAGAAACTCGTTTGAAATGCTTTTGTTCACCAGAGCCTTCAAAGCATTCATTTTGTTTGGTTGGGTCAAAGATAACAGCGCCTCAGACTGCACTAATGATGAGAAATCTTTGTCCAGTTGGTCAATCAACTGTTCATTTTCTTCCTTATCCTTTGCCTTTTGAGCCTGGAAAGATATGTGGAGGAAGGGAAAAAAATAATAATAAATAAAGAAAGAAAAGTGATCAAGGAAACAAAATAAGAAATTAGTTGCCCATTTCTCAGTGAAAGAGAACTCTCAACAAATATATGCAAGGGGAAAAAAAGAAATAAAAAAAAATATTACCTTGAAATATTTACTCTTGGAAATAATCTCTTCCATTACTTCCTTTTTAGTCTTCTGCCTCTGCAGTGAACAAGTGATAAAACATGTAAAAATTATATATAATCTCCTACAGAAAATAGCAAATCACAATTTTCTTTGGTGGATATATTTAGGACACAAGTCTCGTCACTTCTTTTTTTTGATAAGTAAACACACAAGTCTCATCACTTCTAACATGACCGCATGACTGATTTAAAGACAAAGAATAAATTAAAATAAAAATAAAAATGATCATACAGTGATGTGAAAAGTGGCATGAATGTAAATAATGTTGCTCATCCTGTGAAGCAGCAAAAGCAAATGGCAATTTGGATTATAGAGTTACTAGCTGCAACTGGAAAAACACATACAAGAAAAACAGAAATGCTTAAATAAACAATGATCACCTAGTCTGAGTGTTTTTAACAGTGGCGGAAAGATTATACTTGTTTCTCTTGCAAGGTGAAGTGGAAAACACGCTTTCTGACAAATTTTTAGAACCTAATTTCAGTAGAATAATGAAACAAATGTAGCTTACTTGGTGTGATAATGTTAACTTGATTCTGTGCAGAAGGGAGTGCATGCACAAGCATATTGCCAATTTGAAGATGTGCAAGGAGTGCACAAGCATCTCATGCTTCTTTCCTCTTGTTATTATGTTCTCTTATCAAGTCTACTATGGCCCAATTTTCTTTTCAGTTCCTTTTGTCAAGATAAACTTTTTTCTTACATTGCAAGTTACAAATAGTGAGAAATATCTTTGGCAAAAATAAATAAATAAATGTTTTTAGATCAATCAGGTTGTTGATTTCGTAATAATAGAACTGACAACTACCAAATATTAAAACTGTATGGATAAAATTATTTCCTCAAATAACTACATATGACAGACAAAAGAAAGGTTTTGAACAAGGTTTGGCCGATGTACAAAACTAGAAGGGCAGAAAAAAAGTAAAGCATCAAGTAATATACTCATTATGTGCATTGTACAACATTGAGAGGGGCAATCTCAGGATGGGATAGTAAACATTATGACATTTTTGCAAAAGAAATGTACTTATATTAAACAATTAAAATAACAATAACAATAAACAGAACATCACTAATCATAGATATATCTGCAAAGAATAATCCTCTCCTCGAGAATAAAAGGAGTCTTATTATGTTCTTTCTCAGTGTAATCAATATGGCAAAAACATGTGCACTTGTCATTTACTTGACCCTTTATAGCAGGGGTTAAAATCCTGCTACTAATATTCTTCCATTCTACAATTCTTGTGTTTTTAATGAGCAATAAAAGAACACAGCAGGATGATAAGTTTGAAGCAGGGAAGTTAGGAGATCCAACATAAGTTCGCCTACTTGTTCATGCTATGGAGGACAACAAAGTAAAATTAAATAGTATCCAGAAAAAAATGACAAAGCCATATGAGATAAGGATGCACAAAAATGAATCTAAAAATAATTGATCTTACATTTTGATCTCCGTCAAACAAGTCCATATCTGATGCAGGCCGTACATCATGGGGGTTACGATGTTTTAAAATTGTTGACCTTGCTGTGCAGAATAATGAAAGCACAGTCAACCCCAGAGGAAAAATATCCCACAAACAGTTAATACAAGTATTAACAAACTATAACAGCGAGACCAAATCACAACAGTAAAATAAAATAAAAAAACTGACAGCAGATTCATAATATAACAGGTAACAACTTCTCACGCAAACAACATTCCAGATTATCTAAATATTAAAAACCCAGAGAACAACCTACGACTGTTACTCAGATAAATGTACCAATATCCTCTCCTAATATATAGAAGCAAAAACCGAAACATGCACTTGAATATTTCACTCACACCCATGTCGACACAAAATGGCATCATATGGGACATGTTCAACACAACCCCAAATCGAACAGTGCCCGCTCCTTTATATGACAGAAGCCCTCAAACTCAATAGCGAAGAAGAGTTCCTTCTTCTCAACTAAATCGAAAACCCTCTTTCCACCATCCATTTAATCTAAATCATTGAGCAGTCCTCAAAATAAGTTTACTTATCCATTTACATCAACTTATATGAAGAGTATTCATGTATAGAGACTGAACCAGAAACCAAGTCCTAAAACCATTACTGATAAGATGCGGTAAACCTATGTCACGCGGCAAAACTATATCCATATTTCTAGTGGCTCTAAGAAAATATGATGCTGGACGGAGAAACTTCATGTCCTTGTAATAATTTATCTTCACTGAGGAATAAGTCAGCAGATAAAGTAGCAAATGCTCACACACACACACAAACATAAAAATAGAAAATAAATATATATATATATATATATCAATTCAAATATATAATGCTCACTACTTTATTATACATTTCCATATTATGCGTGTAATATGGATCCAAATAGTACAGGTGAAAAGTAAGACCTAATATGTAACTTAAAAATCACATAGATAATCCCAGAAAAAATTGTTGTTGAGTGGTTTCAACTATCAAAAGATAGGAACTTTGTTACACAACAATGTCAGGCAAGAAGGTCAATGTCACCCCCATCGTCATCATCCAATTTTAATCTGCATAAAGATGAAGTCAGCCCAACAAATCATTTTTTCCGTTTTTGTTCTTCTGTATTACAACTCATCTCCAGTGATATTTAATTTTACAAAGTTATTTTTAATAGCTTCCTCTTATGCAGAATTCACAGCTTTGGGGACGAGACTCGAGAAAGGTCATTGGTGTTCTCGGGTGGTCGGTGGTCTATTCAACCAGAAATGCTGGTGTTTGGAAATTCATTTGAAGGAGTTGGGATGAACTTTCTTGGCACATGAGATGCGAAGTTCGGTTCAGTAAGTGCACTCAAATCTGGAAGCGTTCAGTATTGTTGTTGATAGACACGCCATGGTAAACCATGGCTATTGGCTCAATATGGGAGGAATACTTGGGATGTGTGACTTTCGCAACATTTTTAAGATAGAGAATTGGATGAGGTTTTGCTTGTTTTCCGGATAGACAAGAGCTCAATGCAGGCAAATCAGATTCTCTTTTGGCTTCCTGTATACCTAGGGGAGTTTTTATATGTGTTCTTCGTCTTGTCAACCTTCCATCTTTTCATGGGCCAACACCACTTAAAAGACACCATGGCGCTCGAAGGTTCTTCTCAAAGTGGCCTTCTTTGTCTGGACTACTGCTGGGGATAAGATCTTGACGCTTGATAACGTAAGGAGAAATGGTAATGTCAATTGGTAGAAGAGGGATGGAGAGTCAGTGGATCACCTAGTATTGCATTACCTCTGCTGGAGCTTTATCATTAATTTGTTTGGTGTTCTGTGGGTTAATGTCACGGTCTTCGAGAGCATGATTGATGCTTGGAGAGGTTGTCGCGTAGATTCCCACAACGGTGATTCTTAGGGTTGCACGGCTTTGTGATTGGTAATGAGTTTGGCGGGAGCAGAACAGAAAATCCCTTTGATAAGAGGAATCTCCCATTGGCGTTTTTGAATATATTATTATTAGCTTGAAAGATAGTGTACTATAGAAGAGAGAGTTGATATTCGGGCGTAAGACCTCCATGGCTTTGCCATTGTGTATTTGAGGATGTGGTCCCCTTTGTTAAAGACTTTCTAGTACAATTTTGGGTACTAGAAAGTCTTTAATAAAGTCGTTAAAGACTTTCTAGTACCCCACCTCGTTTATAGCGATTTTGGGTGCTCCGTTTATACTATATGGGCAGGGATAGGGTTGGGGGAAAAAACCCGTGCATATACGGGGCAGGGATGGTTTTAGGTGTCCCCGCCCCACCCCGTTTAAACATATTATAATATATATGTATATAGTAAATAAAAATAAATGTAACCCACTAATCCTAAACTCTATTTTTTTTTTCTAGATTGAATTGAACCTAATAGTGGACAATCTTATTTTTTGTTGTTATTTTCGATATAATGTATTATAAATTGGATTGCTAGATAATTTGGTGGTTTATTTAGTTTTTATAATGTTGAATTTCGTGTTTTAAGTAAATGATTTCAAGGAGTTGTTTAATTTTAAAGTATCATGTTTGACAATTTCAATTATTAACGGGTACCCGCAGGCACCCGTGGGTTTTAAAAAACCCGGTGGGGACGAGGACGGGATGAAATCCCATCCCGTTTAGCCGGTTTTGGGCGGGGATGGTGTAGAGGTTTCTTAACGGTTGCGGGGGCTGGGAAGGGTACATCCGCCCAAAACCGCACCCGTTGTCATCCCTAAGTACAATCATACCCATCAGAAAACAGAGAAATAAATAAAATCTTACGTTAAATCAGCTCACCCCATTTCCTCCTACCATCTATGCTGAATAGTCCTCTCCAACCCAGTGCATCTGCAGGTCTTCTTTTTATATGTCCCTACCACCTAAGTTTATTTTCTCTCATTTTATCACTAATTGGTGCTACACCGAATTTCTCTTGCACCCTTCGAATTGGAACCCCAACTCTTTTAGTCACCCCTATCAAGGCTATCATTCATCTTACATCCCCATTTCCACTCCATTAACCTGTTCTCTCTTTTTTAAAACTCAAACAACACCCCAGATAATATAGTTAACTTCATAACTGTTCCACAAAATATTTCTTTCAATTTATTTGTCATTACTTTATCCCATAGAACGCTTCTGGCGTATCTTATTTCGACTGCTCCTATCCTACTTGATTATATCACCATCTATACCACCATCCTTTTATACTATTGATCCTAAGCAATGTTACAAGTACTCTTCATAAGTAGGGAAAAATCCATGCCGACGCACATACTCGGACATGAATATGGAATATATATTGGACACTTTTGGTTGGACACGTACTTAAAAAGCATATCCAATCCTTCAACTTAATTATATTAGTAAAACATCATAAATTTAATAAGAGCTAAATGCCTTAAACACTATGTTAGATAACGAAAGCACTGTATGCTAAAAAATAAAGTGTTTTTTTAATAAATGAAAAATAAAGTAACGTAATTAAATAAAAAAATATTGAGCACTGTCTATTGTTCTTCTATTTGGGATTCTACAGTCCGATGCATGGATACATTCATTTACCCAATTCACGTACCTCAATCCATATAACATAGATCCCAAGCTATGTAGCACGGATACGGACACGGGGTGCAGATATGACACGATACAGACACGGGGATATGGGGATATGACAAATCTCAAAAAAGCAAGACACGGGTACAGTAGGATACGGCAAAAATTAAATAATAAATAAAAAAATTATATAAAAAATACAAATAATTTTATCGAATTTTTTATAATATGAGAAATCTCAATGTATTATATACAATGTTAATAAACTAAGAAAAATTAAACACAAGATATGACATCATCACACATTAAATATCAAATTTCACCATTGAATCATTAATTAATTTAGAGATATAAATCATATGTTCATAGCTTCCTTTATAAATAAGGGTTAAAAGACGGTATTTCATCACAAAAATATTCGTCATATAGTTGAGAAACAAATAACATTACAATCAATAGTTTTGCAATCTAAAAGTCATGTTTCATTACAAGAAAGGAAGGTAGATTTTTAGCAAATTATTTTTTTTATTTTTTTTTAAAAAATATATATATTTTTTCGTGTCATGGCCGTATCCTAGGCATGTCCTTGCCATGTCCCTGCCGTGTCCGAAATTAAAAAATTGGATACTCCTACGGAGTATCAGACACGTGTCCGAGAAGTATCGGGCCCGGACACGTGTTTGATACGGACACGGGGCCTTCGGGGAAATGTTCGTGCTTTCTAGATCCCAAGTATAAAAAATTTAGCTTTAAAGTATTCCAATATATCATTAACATCTGACTTATATCCATATATTTAGTTTAGTCCGACTAATTTGAAACGCTCTTGATTTTAATATAGTTCCCCACATTTCTAATTTCCTTTCAGATATTCAATATTTTCTCTATATGTATTCAGATATATGTAATAATACATGTTATCAACAAAGAATATACACCAGGTAATTCTCCTTGAAATTCTATTATGATTCTATCTAAAAGTTATTGTGAAAAGATATGAGATTAATAGGACCCTTGGCGCATTCTCAAACTTTATAGAAATTCACTAGCCTCAACATATGGAGTGCCCATTCGACATACATATACTGAATAATCTTTATCATTCTAAAGGATTATGTTTTCTCTCTACAGTTCACCAAATCATATCCCTCAAACCGTCATATTTTTGTGTTACTCTAACCTATGATAACCATATCTAAATATACATACATATATATATATATATATATATATCTTTTTTGTTCACTTCTGTAGCTTTCAACTACTTACCTTATGAAGTAAATAGATTTTATTGAGGATCTTTTCAGCACAAATCAAAATTAATTATCAAACACAGCAGATAGCTTCCTTAACCTTTGTTCTATCAGTACCATTTCTCCTAGTTTCATCTTATGATTCCAATAATTCTTTCTTCAATAACTGATGCAATCCTGTATATCGCCACACAGATTATCAAGCACCACAGATTCCTTAACCTTTATCTATGATTGTTTCTCATATCGTCTGAACTAATTTGTTCTTAAGTAACTGATACTTATAATAAAAATAAATAAAATCAACTGTTGCAATACTGTATTACCCCTTTGTTTTTCCATTTCCCCCCTATTTGAAAACCCAGCCACTTTGCCCCAACAGGAATTTAAACACTTGGACTACCTACTTTGTAAGGTGAGTAAGTATCACTAGGCAGCCCTTGGTGTATATCCCCTACTATGCTATTCCCCTCCCATCATTTGGGATCATTCATTCTTTCCAAATTTGTTAACTAATTTACTAGCTTGACATCTCGAAGCTTTCCTAAGATCTTTCATGCCTTTGCACCAATGTTATCTGGGCCAACTGCTTCATTCTTCTGCATCTTCCTTTCTAGTCTATTTTTTATTTTATAAGTAATTTTTTATCCATCAATATATTGTGACACTTTGCATATAGTTGAAATATTAGATTCGCCATGTTCTTGACCCGTCTAATTTGATTCATTCTAATTCGATGTAGTCCTTGAAACTGTCTTTTGTTGAAAGGGGTTAGCATAACCTAATATCAACTATCATTCTATCAGAATCTGAGAAAACTAACTATTATTTAAAGGGAAAAACTGAATCTTGTTTCTTTGCTTTTCAGTTTCAACATTCACTGAAATCAAGTTGCAGGCACTCTTATTCTGCTCATTGAAAAGATATTCTTTGTTATTATTTCAACCACTGAAGAACCTGAAATTCAATTGTTTAATTATTTACAATTCCAAAACTATTACTCAACAATACAAATGAAAGAATTAGTAAAACTCCATATGATGTACATAACCATAAAAAGCATACATACACGTAGAATCACCAGCTTCGGCATCGTCATCGTCATGAAAAGGTACTTCATCCTCAAAATCATCCCTTTCCGGAAAGGAACCAAGACCCTCGAACTCAAATTCATCCTCCTCCTCCTCCCCATCAGATAAATTAAACTTGCTTTTCTTGCTCACTTTCATCTATGAAAAAAATAACAATCATAACAAATTTATTAGTGGAGAAATCCTTATATTCCACCCAAGAAATTTATCTCTCAATAACACAATTCCTATGCAACTAAATTGAAAAGACAGCAACTCTGGTTCATCTCATTTTGCTATATACATTAAATCAGCAACTAAATAACCAATAAATAAATATATATATATATATATATATATATATATATATATATATATATATATTGTAAGGAAATTACCCTATATTCTCGTTGGGACCTTAAAATGGCCTTATCAAACTCGCCAAGCTCGTCATTTTGCTCGCCGATACGATTATCCACGAACAGAGAAGACTTCCCACTTTGTTCATACTCCTTCAACAATGTCTTCTTCCTCTGTTATAGGAATCAATAAAATCAAGTCAAATTCCATATTTACAATATATAAATACACACACACACACACACATATAAATATAATTGTACAATTTGTTTATCAAATTGAAATAGAAAAAAGGGGGAATTGGACCTTTTGGATGGCGAGAGAGCGAGCAAGGCCAATGCGCTTTTCTTCGCCCTTGCGCTTCTTGCCGAGAATGTCGAATTTTCGGCGGGACCAAATAGTTTCAAAAGGGTTTTCAACGGGAGCTTTGGCTTTCATGAACATGGCTTTAGGACCGGTCTTCTTGTTCTTCTTGCCCTTCTTCTTCTTACCACTGTCAGTGCCTTTCTTCGCCATGTTTGATATATATATATGTATGTGTGTGTGTGTAGAGAGAGGAAGGAGAGAAGTTTTGGTTGCTTTTGCAATGCTGGGAGAGAGAGAGAGAGAGAGAGAGAGAGGGGGGGGGGGGGGGGGGATGATTTTAAGGACAGTTAGGGTTTAGTTTTAGAGGGGTGTTAACTGTTAGCTTCAGAGAGTGGGAAGAAGAGAGATGTTGAAGAATTTTTGATTGGTTGGGCTGAGAGCCCAAAACATGTAAATTGGGTTGGGCTGGGAGCCCGAAATAACTAGGGGTTTTTCATGGACTTGTCCTTCTACAAAGAATAAATTGTTGTTGTAAGGTCTTTTTAGTCAAAAGTAGAATCATATATTTGGTAATATAAATTTGCATCTGTTTTTCAAAAAAACAATTCAAACATTTATATCAAATTAATTTTGGGAGAAAATAAAATAAAATAAAAGATAATTATGACTGAAATTTATGTTTGCATAAATTATGAAAAAAGAAAAGAAAGAAATAATAGCATTGTCGTTTGGATAATGTGAATAAGAAAAAGTAAAAGAAATTGTTTTAACCGATTTACTATTATACCCAATATTTAATCAAGACCTAACATTCTTTTAAGTTTTTTTTCCAGAATACTAAGGTTAATTTTTATATTATAAAAGTGTCGCTTAAGTTATTGTATTTTCCTTTCTCTTCAAATCTTTTCTTTTCCCACTTCATTAACAAACCAAACACACTTTTCTTTTCTTTCCAATTCTTTCAGTCCAAATGAAGCCTTAAGTAAGATCCATTAGTGAAATTTTGCAAAAACACTCAAATATTCTTCAATTATATATTACAAAAATAGCATAACATATTGATAAAAATAAATAAAAAAACACACCATGATCGGGAGACTTAAAGCAAGCCTTGATGTTACATCATGTTAAAACTTCGAGTAGGAGAGATTAACCCTGCCATTTACGACGGGTGATTATTTTTATACTTTTTTTTTTAGAAGGTTTACAACGGTTGATGTTGTAATTTTATTAAAATTTGATTTCGTTAATCAACTTTCTCTTACATAAATGATATATTTACATGAATAATAATACTATTATGAATAAAAGGGACATTTCATACCAACAGTTAATGTCCTTTAGTTTATTAATGCTAATAGACACCTATTAATGTGTAATTGAACCAAACTTCATAAGAAGTTAGTGTATTTTATCTTTTCTTACAAAACATGTAATTTTAAGTTTTATTGTATTATTGTTTCATGTATACGGAAAAACAGTAGTAGTATATTTTCATGAAAATATTAGATAACCAAAACATAGGACTGCTAATGCTCTACTATGTTTAAAGGGGTTGGCATGATCTATAGTTAATAATTAAACCATGCCTCTACATTCCTAATAAATGTATATTAATTTTACTAGTTTAAATGTTGCACCAGACATATCATCATTGAGCCATTGGAGCATCTAAAAAATTCTGAAGGTGAGTGAGATGGTCCCATTGTTTTTCCTTTCCATAATAGCCCATGGATTTAATTATGTCACAAACCCAAATTTTTAATTATACCCAAATTCTTCCTTGAGTATTGTAGTTAGGGTTACAAATGAATTAAATCGGGACTAGATTTTAGTTCAAACTCATTAAGAGCTTAGCTCGATCTTGCTTTTTTAACAATTGAGTCAAGTTCGAGCATATTTTTTGTAAACTCATTTAATAATTAAGTAAACTTAAATATTCCAATCTTATTTACAACCCTAATGATATAGCATATAAAAAAAATCAAAAGGTGAGAGATAAAGGACCCACTGTTTTTTTCCTTTAGCCATAATAGCCAATAGGCTTAATCATATCACAAACTCAACTTTTCATTCATACCCAAATTCCATTTTCACACATGTCACTATGCTTTTTATATTTTGTACAACAGTAACACCATAAACACATTTTAAGTAGCAACACTAAACTCTTGATGATCATAAAATTATAGCAAAACAAACCAAATAAATTAAATTGTACATTCAAGCTAAAAGCCAGAAATCTTTTTGACGCTTGGTGGTGATCAAGTACCCACCAACCTTCTTGCTCTTCCTTCTCACTGCAATGGCCATGCAATTGGCATTTTGGATACAGTACTCCACCACCCCACCACCACCTCTGTAGCCTGACCACATCATCAGAAGCCGCCACGTGGTCGACCGCTTCTTCTGCCCTAGAACCAGCAGGTCCACCCCTTGCTTCTTTGCCTCTTCCACTATTGCTGGACCTTTCTCTTTCCCTCCTGTCATTGCTACCTCAATTTTCACCTGTTGTGTGTCAAAAATGTTAAATAATGTTTGACAAATTATTATTTACTAGAGGAAATTAATTTATAGTTGTCACTAGGCCTTTCTCCATTAATCAACAAAATTATTGGACAAAACATAATTATTACCTAACAAAATATATATACAAATCAGTAAGTAATGATCCGCTTGGTTCAATTTGTTAAAAAAACTGTTTTTTTGGGGCTCTGAATTACTTTTCTACTTTTTGAATTTTCGAGAACAGTTATCAGAAGTGATCCAAGTAGGTCATGACTCATTAGTTGTTACTTTATTTTTCTAATGAAATACACAATAATCTTTTTGAATTCTTATATTGGAAAATCATTAAGCTAAAATAAAAGTTACCCACCTCAGGTCTCTTCACTTGACACAGTTTCTTCATAGATTGAAGAAATTCTGAAACTCTTGGAGCTATCTCCTTACAAGACTCATCACCTGCAAAGCATATATATATGTCCTAATTGTACTTTTTCTCTGTATATATCAATTCAATTAAAGGCAATAAAAAAAAAGAAAAAAAGTGAGTGTATGACATGGACCAACCTTGCTTAGAAGGCTTGGTTACTTGTAGAAGAATTACATTGTCTTGGCTCTGAACAGTGTGAGTCAATGCCCATTGTAGAGCTCCTTTGGCTTCAATGCTTGAATCAATCACCACCATGATTTTCCTACCTAATACCGCCCCCGATTTCACCACATCACCCGACTTCAGCACTCCAACGTTGCCCGAATCCTCATTTTTTACATCAGCTCTGAAGGAATTTCTAGCGGATTTATTAGACTGAATAGACGAACATTGAAATCGAACATGAGGCCTAATCTTGTTTAAGCACAAACTTGGCATTTTTTAGCCCCCTGGACAAATTTCTGGAGATTGATCCTAATTCCCTAGCAAACTTGCTTTAATAATGAGAAGAAGATGATCATAGAAGGAGGAAAAAAAAAAAATAGTCACTTGTCTAGAATAGTAGTACAAAGACAATGGTCCAAATCATAACTAATCTGGGCCATAGTTATTTTTTTTCTTTTTTGCTTTCTCTTTTTCTTTCTTTTGTCATTTAATCATTTGGGTTCTCTGTTTCTTTTATATAATTTGAGGTGAGACTAAGAAGACCTGAACGTGCTTGTCATGAAAGTGTAGGACCATCCCTCATAGATTAGCTGTTATGACCCTGGAACCTTTGGTATGTTGGTAATTGATGGGAAGCATTTCCTATGTTCTTTAACACCTAACAGATATATGTTGTGATATGTGACGACCCATTGCAAGTATTGCAACTTCACCACCTGTAATTAATTATCTTATCTTATCCTGTGTTTGGTGCGCATGGATGGCGAACAGTTATTCGATTGATGATTATAACGCAATAAGAATGGAATGGAATAATCATTTTCATTATATTGTTTGGTTATAAATATGAAACAATTTAAGAATGGAATGAACTTCAAAGAAAATTTCTCAAAAATATTTATCTTAGTAATAAATATATAATTTTATTGAGATAATATTATTTCGTTATTTTTTTTACCAAAAAATGGTAAAAGATAACGAAAATAGTAGTGACAAACATTGGAGATGGTGGTAGTAGAAGTTGGTGGCATAATGGTGAATGTGATTTACTTATTTAAAATGTGAAAGAGTTGTTTTAGTAATTTTATGTTTTAAAATAAATCCTTAAACAATGAAATGTTCATTCCATAACTTTATTAATGGAATGGTAATTCATTTATTAGAATGAAATTTCATTTATCGGGAATAGTCAATCTCATTCAATATGTCATACAAAATAAAGGAATGAATAAAATGGGCATTATGTTCCATTCACATTCCACCATACCAAACATGACATTAGGGTGAATGTGGAACAAGTGTCTAGGAAAAACAATACACAGTCTTGTCTTAGATGTTCCTGATATGAGGAAATAAAAAAATAAAAAACAAATACATTTGGTTGGGGGCACGACTTGATGTAGTCTGAACTTTATCCGATGTATGTGAAAATTGATTTGGACCCATTCCGTGGGTTAGTCGGGTGAAAGTCACAGACATCTTGTGTTGGGCATTACGAGCCCCACATATCTCAACAATGGTGTGATATTGTCCGCTTTGGGCACAGCCCGCACGGTTTTGCTCTTGGGCTTTCCCCAAAAGGCCTCACACCAATTGAGATATGTACATCATTTTATATACCCATGATCCTTCCCACTTTTAACCCATGTGAGACTTTGGTCGCATACTTAACAATCCTCCCCTCGAACAAAGGACCACATCTCATGGTCCGAGCCTCCCCTCAAACGATCATCTATCGTGAGTTAATCCGAGGGCTCACCTTCCGTTCGACATTTTGAGGATTCTCCACATGGCTATCAGTCCAGTCCCGCTAGTTGATACGACGCCACCACATACGACTTGACCATCACCGGCCTCCGCCGCACATATGACTTGGCCATTCCCGGCCTCCGCCGCCACCGCTGGTCGATACAACGCTAGCCCACTCCGACTGGTTAACACCACGAATCGCAACCTGGGCTCTGATACCAATTGTTGGGCATTACGAGCCCCACATATCTCAACAATGGTGTGATATTGTCCGTTTTGGGCCCAGCCCGCACGGTTTTGCTCTTGGGCTTTCCCCAAAAGGCCTCACACCAATTGAGATATGTACATCATTTTATATACCCATGATCCTTCCCACTTTTAACCCATGTGGGACTTTGGTCGCATACTTAACAATCACAGTTATGGTAGGAGATCAATTCCTAATTGGATTGATTGACTTGTCCTCCACTCTAGCCTCTCCTATAAATATAGGTATAGCCTATTGTATTCGGTGTACCAGGCAGAGAGCCAGATTAGGCCGGCGCCAGAAGGCTGGTACCGGTGTGAGTGAAACACCTAGTGCGAGTAAAACACATGTGGTGCGCAGAGAGTACACATAAATAGAGAGAGAGAGAGAGAGTTAGGAATAATATAAATATTCCGGTGATACAGGCGTGAGTATACATAGTATGTGTGCGTGTGTGATCTGCGAATCACCCCCTTGTAATCCTCTCAGTGATTCTTTAGTGAAACGGTGCTCTCTGTGGACGTAGGCTTATTTGGCTGAACCACGTATATATTCTTATGTCGATTATTTGGTGTGTTTGTGTGCGTTTTCTGATTTGCAGGTGTGCACGGCTTCGTACATAGGGTGTGCGAACCCTAACAAGTGGTATCAGAGCCCCAGGTTGGAGCAAATCACGAAGCCCGACGATCTGGTCCAGATCTGATTTTTTCGAGTGCCCTAAATCATAAACCGACCACACCAGAAGCTTTGTCTCGACGAGATGAAGCAAGTAGTGTCAAGCACGTCGCCGGAAAGTTCCTCACGCGCCCCCACGCGCCGCCTGAAGTTCCGGCCAGTTTTTTGGCTTCGTCGAGCAGCAGTTTCGGTTCAGGCATGATTTTCCGGAGCATCGTTTATCGGAACGAGGCTTATAATATATTTACGGAAAGAGAATTCGAAAAACGACGTTTTGGCGCAAGAATCAGCCCAATCAGAGTAGGGATGCGCCAGCACGCACCCAGAGAAGATACTGACTTCGTGATTAAATTTCTATCTTTTGTGCGAATTTGTTTTGGCCCGTTCGGAGTCGTTTTTGACCCGTTTTGGACGCGGTCAGAGGCGTTCTTAAGATTTTGAACCACCCCCGACGCAACCGTATACTCGGTTTTGCGTAATTAGACTCCGAACATCTCTAATAGGCTCAGTGGGAGCTATGGGAGAAGAAAATACAATAATGATCAACAAAGGTTGCAAGGCAAAAAAGGTCAGACGCGATAGCGATCGCAAGACGGAGAGGTCAGACACAACAGAGGTCACATTGTCTCCACCAGACCAGATATTGCTCATGCAGTGGGAGCTATCAGCATAGTCATGATGACTAAAGTGGGTCTTCAGGCTTGAAGACAGGAATGAGAGCATCGTAATGCACTGATCATTGATGGAGTTGATTGATTGGATGGAAAGTCGTCAAGTGGGAGATTGTTAGATATGGTGACTCATTTCCTTGCAGGGAAAGTTAAACTTAGCCACCAACCTATCTCTATTTGACTAGGATCTTGTTATATTTGGTGACTCCTTTGTTAAGGGGGAATATAACTTAGCCATCAAGCAATCACAGTTATGGTAGAAGATCAATTCCTAATTGGATTGATTGACTTGTCCTCCACTCTAGCCTCTCCTATAAATATAGGTGTAGCCTATTGTATTCGGTGTACCAGGCAGAGAGCCAGATTAGGCCGACGCCAGAGGGCTAGATTAGGCCGACGCAAGAAGGTTGGTACCGGTGTGAGTGAAACACCTAGTGCGAGTAAAACATATGCGGTGCGCAGAGAGTACATAGAAATAGAGAAAGAGAGAGTTAGGAATAATATACGTTTATATTATTCCGGTGATACAGGCGTGAGTATACACAGTGTGTGTGCGTGTGTGATCTGCGAATCACCCCCTTGTAATCCTTTCAATAATTCTTTAGTGAAACGGTGCTCTCCGTGGACGTAGACTTATTTGGCTGAACCACGTATATATTCTTGTGTCGATTATTTGGTGTGTTTGTGTGCGTTTTCTGATTTGCAGGTGTGCACGACTTCGTACATAGGGTGTGCGAATCCTAACACCTTGATTATATATTTATTTATATTTAACCAGGTGAATTGCATTAAAGTGAGACTCCTGATTGTAAAATTATACACAGATTATTCAATTTGAAATTTTTTAGCACAGTTGGCATGGACAGGTTTTCTAAAAGCTGTTGTGTATTGTGACTTAATGTTACACGAGTTGTGGGGCCGGTTCGTGTAACACCCTCAAAGAATAAGGATGCATTTAATTACAACTTACATTTTGATGAAATCTTTTTCAGTTTGAAAAAGAAAAAGGATGCATGTAATTACAACTTACTCTTTTCAAGCAGATGGCTAAGAATGTCTTCGCACAACTAATACGAGTTATTACTCAGATTTATTACTCATTTAATATATAGAACAACTAAACTTGGACCAATAATAACAACTCAAATACAGAATATGATTCACATACCTCATTTTTCCTTTGATATACCACCGAGTTCACACAACAAATCATAGCAGCTCAAAGTTTATATGCATCTATCCAGGTAGAGGGAAATCCAAAGAAAGAAGAAGATATATTTTTATTTTGCTAAGCAAAATATTATAAAAGATAAAAAAGGAAAAGTCAATTAAAGATAATTGTTCAGCTAATTTTGAAAGGCTGCTGTAACAAATACAATTTTCCCACTTCTATTATGGCATAACGTCCTTTTTAATTATTATTTTTGAAAAATTGGAAGAACATAGCAGCAATACATGAAGGCTATATAAATACAAATATAGTTGGGTCTCACAATATGCATCAAATGAACATTATCTTGTAGGTCAAATAATTCTGCCTAAATTGTTATTCTTTAATTACCCACAAAAAAAAAAATCACTGGTATTATTGATAACAATAGAGACACTGAAGATTTAACAACTATTATATGAAGAAATATAAATATAGTTGAGACCCAGTCTGTCTCCATCGGACGACGTCTTGATGCCATATCAAAAGTATCCAAATTTGCGTGGTTATTTTGGTTGGAGAGTCAATTCTAGTTCATTTCTCATTTCTGGCTCTTCTCCTTGGTAAATGCCACTGCACAATTAAGCAAAAAAATTTAGGTTCACGGTCAGCGTAGCACAATGGTCTCGATGGCTATAACCAGAGTACTAGGCTTATTTCAAGTTGAAGTCTAAAATAAAAAATTAACAGATGCTCTACATAATTTAACAGATGCACTATCAACATATATATATCAAATAAGTATTGGATACTACTTATACCATAAACATAGAATTAGTTTACATTGTTACACACATGAGAGATGATTAATTACCCAATCCCCAAGTAGCGTCTTGGCTCTGTTAAAAAGAATGAAGATGAAGTATGACCATGGTTTGGCTGCTCCCACTGTGCCAGCTGTGCTATTGTATTCTCCTTCTCCTTGGTCTATAAGCATTTTACAAAGGGTGTAATTGTAATTAAACTACAGAATCAGAATAAATTTTGAAGGGACTAAAATATTATACAGCTACACGCACAATGAAGCACGAGAATTACATTTCCAAACACACAACAACAAGCACCCGGAAAAGGAAGAAAAAAAAATCATTGCCCCTTAAGAAAAAGGTAAAAGATGGAAGTAGTGTGAGATTATGCATTACACTTCAAAGGAAGACATATGGCTCACCTTTTTAACAATAATGTCATTTTGCTCCTCTATTGCTTTCTCCTGTCACAGAGACCACAATGAGAGATGGTATATATCTATCTATCTATATATATATATATATATATATGAGAAAAAATACATCTCATTGCATCTGCACATTTAAAGACAAATGAAGACCTGTATATATGCTGCACAATGTGACTTATATCCTCAAACAGGACTTGGATCATTTAAAGATAACAGAAAGCAGGATTTGCTATGTTTTTTTTTTCTCCTTTTTCTTATCACAAGGAAATGAAGAAGGCAATAACAATGGTTTCGGTTAGTTTGAGCTTAAAAAATTTCAATTAAAACTTGAACAAGAAGAGAACGAAGCTGTTTAGTACTAATTTAAATGAAAAAATTATTGGCACTCTATAAAGGGACCATCCATGATTCATATATAACAAAATCCTTCGGGTCACCTATTTTTATTCCCTTACCTTATGGTGTTAGAATATTGTTACGGATTCATATTCCCCATCGGATTTGAATGGGGAGGATCTTTGTATAAATGGACAAGGTGTTTGTCCCACCTAACAACTTAAACTTTTAGATCGAATTGAGAAGCACTCAGCCTGTGACAAGTGGTATCACAATATGTCAATCTTTGATCCGGTGTCACGCTAAGTGACCCCACGGAAGTGTCCGGGTTTCCCATCATTAGAGTAGACAGGTTGGAAAGAAGGGCTAATCACAACGATAACATTGCGGGTGTGGGTGGGGAGAATGTCACAACTTCTTCTCCTACATCGGATCGGACAAAAAAAGGTGCGATGGGTATAAATAGACTGAATAATAGTCCCATCTACGAGTTTAAGTTTTTGGACGGATTGCGAAACACCTAACCCATTAAAATTGCTTTCAAATTGTGGTACAC
Source organism: Cornus suecica (assembly GCA_963922005.1). NCBI lineage: Eukaryota > Viridiplantae > Streptophyta > Magnoliopsida > Cornales > Cornaceae > Cornus > Cornus suecica. The sequence continues at coordinate 23,533,015 of OY998242.1, forward strand.
TCCAAATCCCTGGTTGCATTGAGCCCATGCATTATGTCATGCCTGCAATTATGGATGACAATTTGTTATACCTTCTTGAGAATTTAAGATACAAGACAAGACTTGTACGAACATTTGTTAGTATTGTTTGTTTTTAGCATGTTCTAGATAATAACCATGTTGAGTGGATTGTAAGGTCGAGTATGTTTAACAAGTATCGACAAGCTTTGTCAAATCCAAATTAAGCTTAAAGTAGTGAAGAATATAAGAGAAGAAGAGAAGTGCAAAAGTGAGGTCTTTTTAGCCAAAAATGCATTCCGGAGGGTGAAACGGACATTTTAAGAGCTGTAAACTATGGGAAACATGTTGCAGGAGTGGAAGGGGTCCAAAAGGAGGAAAAAGGGAAAAAGTGATTTTCATGATTTTTGTTACGCAGACAGTAGCTAAAAGTGACTAGAAAGTTCAATTTGACACAGACTTGCGTAAACCCCTAGGCATATGCGTATGAACCTTTACGCATATGTGTAGAGGTATGCGCAGGCCACCGACTTGCAATATGAGTTTTGGTACATATACACTTGCTTAAACCTATCATGACTTGGGTTACACTCCAACATATCCTAACACGTGTATAAAATGATATTTACACCAAAATTGGGTAGATTCACTCCTAATTACAAAAGGATTACACAAGGGAAGAATCATAATCCAAGAAGGAAACAAGTCTACTCAAAATAAGATTCCTCTCTCTATAAATAAGAGGATTCTCTATAGATTTTTTTTCTTGAAAGGTAATGAATGATATAAAACAAAGCGAATCTGCAATTACAAAGTATTAAGGGCATACTCTAAGGGCGATGATAAAGATAAAACTTTAAAATGGAGTATCCTCATAACTAGACATGTCAATGGATCGGATTCGGATCAGATCAGTTAAATCCAAATCCAATTTGTTAAGAAATCGGATTATCGGATTCGGATCATAATCGGGTTATCGGATTTTATTTTCAATCCATATCCAGTTAATATCGGATTCGGATCGGACTCGGATCATAATCGGATTATTGACAGGTCTATTGATAAGGATGACAAAAACTCTCGATCCGGGATCCGAATCCGATAATTTGATGGATTTTCACTTAGTTAATTTATATTCGAATTTCTTCATTATAGAATATCTGATCCGAAAATTTAATTAAAAAAATACAAAAGTACAAAAATCAATAAATACTGAAACACTAAAATTATTCACACTTTTAATAATTGTATTTATGATCAATCATTATTAATAAATAATAAAATAATTAACAACTAACATTTATATACATGTACATTATTAAATATATACACATAAAAATATCAAATATATATTTATATATATATAAATATATTTTATATCGGATCGAATTATTATCGGATCAGATTGACATAAATCTAAATCCAATTTGTTAAGAAATCGGATTATCGGATTCAGATCCTAATCGGGTTATCGGATTTTATTTTCAATCCATATTCAGCTAATCGGATCGGATTCGGATCAAAATCCAATCCATTGACATGTCTACCCATAACCACCATAAGAAAAACAACCAAAAAACTATAGGATCATAGACATGGTTAGCTACATGTCTAATTTTCATATAGTGCAACATGAGAACATCATAGGTAAAATTTACTCTTAGACTAAAGACCCCCAGTTGAGAAAATAGAAGCCATCCAACATATAAGAGAGCTCAGAATTGCTCCAAAAGACCACATGCAACATCAGTAGAAAGAAGAACACAGACCAAATTGAAACCTTTTGCCGTAATGAGTAGGTAGAGAACCAAGCCAAGCAATAAAAAACTGTAGAATCCCTTGGATTCAAGAGAAGATAGAATTGGGAAGAGACCATTGAATCTGAAGTAAGATGTTAGCCTCGGTATCCTTGAGCCCTTTAGCAGAAAATAGAACAAGCTAGCCTTGGAGTGTTGATAAATCTTTGGAGGAGCTTATCAAAACATTTAAACTCACCTTAAAAAATTCTCCTATTTCTCTCCATCCAAATCTCATAGACCGTGGAGGCAAGGAGGAGCTTGTTAATAGTTGAGGACAAGGAGTTGAGCTTAAGAGAAGTAGTAGCCCAGATAATCAAATCATCCCAGTCAAGAAGAGGCCATGAAAGGCCACCTTTAGAGCAAGCTTCCTTCCATAACCTGTTGGTAAAAATGCATTTAGAAAAAAGTTCGTCTCTGTCTTCCAATCTAGTGTGACAGAATTCACATTCGCCTCTATAGATTTTTTATGTGGCTTTTGTGAAATATCTGCGATACTTTCATAGACCAGATTCGTTTGTACAAAAAGAGAAAAAGAGATCGCTTGATCATTCTATATCAATGGTTTCTTTAAGTTTTTGGTGATTATTCAATTGTGCTCTTACACGTGAGATCTTTATGCACAATTGAATGATCTGGTTGCTGTAAAACCATCACACCATCTTGTGCAACGTGGTTGTTTGATTCATTGAGAAGCGGAATAATCAGAGTACGAAGATCGAAGCGAGAGCTTCATGGTAGCGCGAGTGATTCAAGACTTTCAGACGTCGAGTGAAAAAATGGCAAATCAGAGTTATTTGTAAGTCCTAACTTCACAGAGTTTATAAACTTCTTTGATTCATAGTGCATCAATAACAGAGTGTATCTATGGTTTTTACTTGGAGCGTTGTCCAAGGTTTTTCACGTAAAAATATTGTGTGTCGTCTATTGCTTTATCTTCTACACTTAGATTAATCTTTGCATGATTTAACTTGTTAGAGAATTGGATTAAAATTGACTATTCCGTAATTAAATTTTAATTTGTCAATAAATTTATAAAAAACCTATTCCCCCAAGCTTGTCTTACCGTCTCCTAGGTAATTTCAAGACTGTATAAGCATCACTTAATACATTTATTTTTATATATAATAATTTCCCTTTTCTCAAATATTTTCTTCGGAATTTCCATACAAGTAGTCGTTTTCCACACTTGAAAACTAGTTGGAGTTCTTCAATTTTCCACACTTGAAAAGTAAAATCACAAATAAAATTAGTTGAAGTGTTTGTACCTTCTTCCTCAAGACACTGTTAACTTCTAATAGCCTCTCCTCCTGAACAAACATCCATGCCATTGTCAGGTGACGTGTACATTACTAAACAGAGTATGGATCATTGTTTATCTAGGAAGTAGCTAGAAAGTATACCTTCTGCTGAAGATGAGAAAGTTGATCGAGCATAGACCGAGTCTGCAAGACATGAATGAAACAACTAAAATTTCATCAAAAGAAAAGTTCCAATTACAGCAGAATAAAAAAAACTTGAAAGGTTTTAACTGTTAGCAGGTTTAACATTTAAAGTGTGCTAGCTAAGTGCAATTTTACAGAGGAAAAATAAATAAATTACTAATAAAACATATATAGATTCAAATTTGAAGTAGACTTTCAATGGTATATATACTACTACTATGTCTGATGAAAGAAAATATTTTCCAAGGTCAAAGGTATTACCTTTATGGGCCTTATTTGGTTCAAGGAAGTGTCCAATTGATGCTCAAGCTGTTCGAGGTTGTTAGAGCTTAATTGACCCAAATCTTCTCCAAGAAAATGTCTAAAGAACTTTAATATTAGGATGATATTAATTATGTGTAATGTTGCGAATATTATAACCATATTCACCATGTAACTCACAAAAACAAATACAACCCATGTTCACTATCTAGAATCTGAAAAACAAAGATTTGCTTGATGAACAAATCTCGAAGTGAAGATCATATTGTGAACGACCATGGTTTGCATTACCCCTCAGATTGTTGCAGGACCTCTGCTATTGCTTTAAGCTTCAAATATTCTTCATAAGTGCTCTGCTAGAGGTGCATGGTTCAATCAGCAGTTAGCAGTATAGTAGCATTTGTACATGGAATATGGGAATGACCATATAATTAAATAAATGTGAAAAACAAAAATATTTATGCAATATTGAACTTAGTGCCAGCAACCACTTGGAGAATAATATATATCCAAAGTGACATGTTGAGTCCCTTATCCCAGGACCATCTCGAGCAACACGAGACACAGTATAATGTAATCACCACTAAATCATTAGTACTCCAACCAGTAGGGATTGAAGTGGCCGGGATTATTCTTCCATTTTTCAGTATCTAGAAATAAATAAACTATTTGCATACTTAATAATCAAGCATTTTATTTACATTACTTTTCCAAAACCCACATACATATGAAAACGCCCCCATTAAGTTTTTTTTATTTTTTTTTTATTGAAAAGTAATATATTACATAACAAACAATGCCAAAACAACATACTTAGGTATGCCTAAGGGGGTACAAAAAATTGGATGGAAAACCCCCAAATCCACCATAGGAACAAGATCCTGTTACCTATAGAATCATAGACACAATGGTGTCTAATTCTCATATAGGAATAGCAAAAAACTAGGGTACATGTAAATATTAACTCCTGGAACTATCTTCAGAGACTCCATGCACACCCAAGCCCCACTGAAAGCATCTTCAAGAAGCACCCAATTAAACTCCCTTTACCAACACCATAAAAATGTCTGTAATTAAATGTGTTTACAATACAATATAAGATTGGAACAATAAATTAAAAATTTATTGAAAGTTAATTATTTAAAATTTGAATATTCTTTATATCTCTATACAGTTTTAATTAGTTTTAAAATTTCAGTGATAAGTGATGACCCTTTCACATAGATTTTTATCTATAATTTGAGTTATAGTTAATCATTTTAATTGTTGGGTTATGACTCATAATCCAGGAAGACATGCCCTGGCCCGGATTAGGGCATCGATTAACTTGTTGGGGGTTCGGGGGCTACGGTAAATGGTGTATATATATATCATTGTAACTCTAATTCATTGATAAACGAAATACAAATCATGTGTCGTTCTTGATTATTTACTGTTTTATTATTTGCGATTGATATTTTGTTTTAATATCAATGATGTTCAAATTGCTTATTAAATATACAAAATAAGAATAAGTTTATTGAAATTTAAATACCGAATAGAATACTGATCAAACGCTTCTAAGAGTGGAAAGAGAGATGATAAAGCTAGCGACCTGTGTTTCCTGGTCAGATTGGCTTGTTTGGAGTGCACCGTGAGTACATCTCTGATACTTCTCCCGGGTCTTGGGCATGCTGTGATTGACACAGGAATCAGTCAGCAATGTAACTTTATAAAAGCTTAATAGTGTCACTTCTTTTCTTTTCACAATTTTATATATGGTGGGAGATCATAATTCACAACCTACCAATTTTGTTTCACCCAACAACTAGAGTATATGAACCCTGGTACAGGTGTACCATATGATATATATATATATAGCATTTACAGTGTGTGTTGATTTCAGGGACTAGAGAAATTCCATTGATGACCCCAACAATCCACTGAATGCAACCATTCAGAAGCAAAAAAATACTGTCACACTGAGGCTTAATTTGAAGAATCATATTCTTTTTGTTGTGTAACTAAAAGCCATAAAATAAAATTAATTGACTGTTAATCTGCAAACCTTTTACATAGTAGTATACATGAGTTGGGAAGACAATGAGTAGCAACAAAATTTATGTTCAGTGACTATGGTCCATGGAGTATATGACTTTCTCCAAGTAAGCCCTCCACATCTTGAGCCAGTATAATAGAAAGTAATCTAACTGGTGAGTGATCATGATCGAAACAAACAGAGCAATGTTTGGATAATCTTAGTGAAGATGAAGCTCATCTTTCCGCTAATGTGGTCTAATAGAATTTAGACATATAGTTCATTTTTTTTTGTAGTAATTTGATGTATTAAAATTCATAAAAGAGGAATTCACCTCATCTTAATTTTTTTTTAAAATAAATAATAAAACAAATTTGTAGGAGAAGTTCTATTAGGCCACATCAGCGTAGATATATCCCTGTGGTATTTTATTGGGGTCCTGTAATGGTCAAAATAATTCATGACCCAACCAGGATGGGCCACAAGACTCATGGGCCGTTGACGGATGGGCTGAATGCTGATGGGCCGAAGACTGATGGGTCGAAGATGGATGGGCCGTACGATTTATTGGCCCATGTAATTTTCTAGAAGTTGAGTGATCCATAAGTCAGGGAGTTGTCCTGATTATGGAATAGAGAGTCCAAAAAAGGGTAGTGTTTATCAAATCCCCTGATTTAAGAGATTGATAAACTTGGGTAAATGGGTTTGACCCATTTACCAAAATTGTGTATAAATACAAGGCAAAAGAATGAATGAAAGGATCCAACTTTTGACCCCAATTATTATTGTGTATTTTTCTGCATCTGCAAAACCCACAGGAGGTCCATAACGACAAGTAGTCCGGCCAGCATGAACGGTCTATAGGCCACCACACAGACAAGGAAAACCTCCCCGTTAGATCCCACATCGATCGGGAAGAGCACGCAGAGTCATCTCTACAGGTTCTTGGGGTATATAACCCCGAGGAGGTCCTAACCATGAGAAAACTAGAGGAAATCATGTCCAGATTCCAGCGGTAAGTGCTTAAGGATCTGAAGGTACAGACCCCTATCGATCTGGCATCCGAGGCATCCATCGACGCCGTTCAGACACCGTTCACCGTCTCGATCACCAGTGTGCCCTATCTGGAGTGGTTCAGATTACCAAAGTTCACTCTGTTTGATGGTACAAAAGATCCAACAGAGCACATCTACCACGTTCATACCAAGATGAATGTTTACAACGAGAACGAGGCCTTACTCTGCAAAGTTTTCCCCACCAGCTTGACCGAAGCAGCCCTCATGTGGTTCCGAAAGCAACCGCCCCGATCGATTGGTAGTTGGCCCAGACTCTGCAAGTTATTTATTGCCCAGTACTTAGGCAACAAAAGGTGATCCAAGAGAAAGACGAATCCCTGAAAAGTTTTGTCTCACGATTCAATGTAGAGATGTCTTCAATTCACAACTGCGATCAGCATTCAGCTGTCGAAGCCTTCAGAATGGCCCTAATCCCTGGAACCAAGTTCCATCAGTCCTTGGTAAAGAGGCGACCAACAGACATTAGAGAGCTCAATTCCAGGGCATAAGGGCACCTCCGAATAGAAGAGGAGTTGGTCATACGACAGAGGAGGACCGCCTTTGCAAGTGTGGAGGCAAAGGTGTCCGAACCAAAGATTAAGGATCGGGTCTCCGATCGGAAGCGGCCGAGTGCTCCTCCTGCTCCCTCCCCAGTACCAGAAAAATGCCAAAGGTTTGAGGACAAAGTTACCCCACTAAAAGTTACACTGGCAAAATTATATCAGGAGACTAAAGGTAAAGGAATCTTCCAGTCGCCCCCACCCATCAGGCAACCAATGGACCAGAGAGATATGTCGAGGCACTGTGTTTTCCATGGCAAATACGGACATCATGCCAATGAGTGCCGAAGCCTTAGGAGACAAGTGGATGCCATGATTGCGAAAGGAGAATTGACCGAGTACGTGTCTAAGAAGGGAGCCTAATCAGACCAGGCACCCCATGCGCCTGTTAAAGGGGCAATGGGACAGCCCGTATGAGTCATTCACATGGGTCATGGAGGACCAAGCCGGTCAGAATTGGAAGAGGCCCGCAGATCTCAGATGCGACAAGCCCAGAAGCTGTGAAGGGTTGGGGAAGTCAGCGATTTCCGAAGCCCGAAAGAGGATGCCCGTATAAATTTCTCCTCCGTAAATATGCGGGGCATTCAATCTCCACATAACGATCCCTTGGTTATCTCTCTCATGGTCTCAAACTGCTTGATCAAGAGAGTGATGGTGGACCCAGGAAGTAGCGCCAACATTATCACCTAGTGGGCCTTCGAGAAGCTAGAGTTCAACCCTCAGGAAATAGTCCCTTCCAGAAGCCCGATAGCAGGATTTGATGGCAGAAGAGTGGAACCAGTGGGAGAGATCCAACTACCAGTAACAGCGGCGAGGCGTACGCTCAGAGAGACTTTTGTGGTGGTGGACATCAAACCCTCATACAATCTCCTCATGGGCAGGGGATGGATCCATCGGATGCATAGGGTTCCCTCAACAATGCATCAGGTCATGTGGTGCATTGACCCAAATGGAGTTGATGTGATTGACAAAAAGGGAGACCAGGTGGCAGCCAAGGAATGTTATGCAGTCACCTTGAAGGGCTTGAAGAAAAAGATAGAACCGGTGCGGGAGGTACGACCCATGGCGGTACCCGATGATCAATAACAATTACAGGAGGACGGTTCGGGGTCACCAATAGCAGCTGAACCTCTGCTCGAAGTTCAAATTTGCCCTGATCGCCCCGAAAGGTTTACTTATGTTGGTCCAGGCCTCAATCCACAGGAAAAAGAGGAAATGGAGTCGCTTCTTTGATCCAATGCTGATATATTTGCATGGAGCCATATGGACATGACTTGCATCGATCCATCAGTAGCCCAACATTCTCTCAATGTGGATCCCAGCGCAAGGCCCATCAGACAGAAACAAAGGCGAATGGGGGCCCATCGAAACCAGATCATAGCTGAAGAGGTTGATCGACTTCTTCAAACAGGATTCATAAAGGAGATCCAGTACCTTTCTTGGTTGGCAAACATTGTGGTGGTCCAGAAGAAAAACGGCAAATGGAGGGTATGTGTAGACTTCACCGATCTGAATAAAGCCTGCCCGAAAGACTGTTTCCCTTTACCAAAGATCGATCAGATGGTAGATGCCACCGCAGGTTTCGAACGCCTGAGTTTTCTGGATGCATACTCTGGGTATAACCAGATACGAATGAACCCAGGGGACAAGGAAAAGACTGCCTTCATCACTGAGTCAGGTACATTTTGTTACACAGTTATGCCTTTCGGACTAAATAATGCAGGTGCTACCTATCAAAGGTTGGTCAGAAGGGTGTTCCAGGGCATGATGGGATCTACTATAGAAGCCTACATCGATGACACGGTAGTCAAAATCAAGGAGAAAAAAGACCACCTGATCGATCTGCAGCAGGTGTTCGACACCCTCATGAAGTACAATATGAAGCTCAACCCGTCCAAATGTTCTTTCGGAGTGTCCTCAGGCTAGTTTTTGGGGCACATAGTTGATCGGACGGGAATACAAGCTAGCCCGGCGCAAGTCAAAGCTCTCGTAGAGTCAGCAAAGCCAAAGTCCCGGAAGGAGATCCAAGTGTTAATCGGAAGAATAACGGCCCTCAGTTGTTTCATCTCTCGGTTAACTGATCGGTGTAAGCCGTTCTTTCAAGCAATAAAGGTGGCAAAAGGAGAAGTTTGGGGACCAGAGCAAGCGGAAGGACTGAAAAGACTCAAAAGTTACATGGCAAAGCCTCCGATACTGGCAACCCTAGAAGCCGATGAGCCGCTACACCTGTATCTGGCCATATCAGCAACATCTACCAGTGCCGCTCTAGTCAAAGAGGGCAAGGGGTACCAGACACCAGTCTTCTACACCAGTAAGGCCCTTGCTGATGCGGAGACCCGTTATGCAAAACAAGAGAAGCTGGTACTATCACTGATCAATGCTAAGCGACGTCTTTGGCACTATTTTGAAGCACACCCGATCATAGTGCCTACTTTAACTCCGATCAGATCCATAATGGCAAAGCTTGAGTTATCCGGGAGAGCATCCAAATGGGCAATTGAACTTGGGATCTTTGACATAACCTATGTCTCTCGAACTGCAATTAAGGGACAAGCAGTAGCTGACTTCCTATTGGAAACAGAAACTATAGACTCCGTAGAAGAAAGTGAGCCTGCATTATGGGTCGTGTTCATGGACGGATCATCCAACATCAACGGAGCAGGGATCAGAGTACTCATAACACTAGATGGTACTAATATCCAACAATCCGTTCGACTAGAATTTCCGGCCTCTAACAATGAAACCGAATATGAGGCCCTTCTTGCAGGAATTCGGTTGGCCCGAAGCCTTCAAGTACAGAAAGCAAAGGTACAAAGTGATTCCCAGTTGGTCGTACGGTAGTTAAATGGGGAATATGAAACCCGAGAGCCAAAAATGGAAGCATACATGAATTTGGTTCTAAAGGAGGCCGCATGGTTCCAACAAATAACCTTTGAACAAATTCTCAGAGGGGATAACTCCGTAGCATATCATCTGGCTAACCAGGCCTCCGCAGCAGGAAAAAGTATGACTCTCATTATACTAATAGACTTTATCATCTGATCAAGCTTGGAGCCCCCCGAAGAAGTAATGGTAATCCCATGGGAGCCAAGTTGGATGGACCCTATAGCAGATTATTTAAGAACTGGTGCATTGCCTGAGTCAAAATCAGAAGCCCGAAAGATAAGAATGAAGGCAGCCAGGTATGCTCTGTACAACGGCCAACTATACCGCAAGTCTTTTTCCGGACCATACTTGAGATGTCTCACGCCCTCCGAAGCTTCGGCAGTCATGGAAGAGATTCATACAGGAGCCTGTGGCAATCATTCCGGAGGGAGGTCTTTAGCCCATAAAGTCCTCACCCAGGGATACTTCTGGCCCTGCCTATCAAGAGATGCTGAGGTCTATACCCGACATTGTAAGAAGTGCCAATTTCATGGAGATGTCATTCATCCACCACCGGAGTTACTGAACCCAACAATTATCCCTCACCCCTTTGCCCGATAGGGTATGGATATTGTGGGTCCTCTTCCATAGGCTATACGGTCAACCACTCATGTTCTTCTGGCTATAGACTATTTTACCAAATGGGTGGAGGCCGAGGCATATCCCACCATAACAGGAAATCATGTAATAAAGTGCATCTGGAGCCACATCATCTGTAGATTCGGTCTACACCAAACTATAATGATGGATAATGACACCAACCTTGATAACAGGAAAGTTCAAGCATTCATGGCAAAACATGGGATCAATCAGAACACTTCTTCCGTCGGCTATCCACAAGGAAATGGGCAGGCCGAAAGGACGAACATAACCATTTTTGATACATTGAGGAAAAAGCTTGAGGACGCAAAAGGGGCATGGTTGGAAAAATTGCCTGAGGTGTTGTGGTCCTATCGGACCATTCCGAGGCAACCCACTGGGGAGACCCCTTTTGCCATGGCTTATGGGGCCAAAACAGTTATCCCGACCGAGCTAAGAGTACCTACTTTAAGAAGCCAAGCCTGGGAAGAAGGCCCTAACAATCGACATCTAGCACATGATCTGGACCTCTTAGAAGAAAGGATAGAAGTCGTCGGGATCTGGCTGCCTATCAGCAGCAAGTCAGGGCCCGGTTCAATCAGAAAGTCAAAAGGAGAGAATTCCAAGTAGGCGATATGGTACTCAGAATAAAGATTGGGATTGTAGGCAAATTACGAGAGACGTGGGAAGGGCCTTACATAGTGGTTGAGGTTATCGGGCGCGGAGCCTATCGGGTTCGGAAGAACGAGACATGCCGCATCGAGTCCAACTCTCAGAATGCCTATCGGTTAAAGAGGTATTATCCTTAGATAGTTACTTTTCTTGTCAAGAAATAAAACTGTCTTACCACGACACCCTTTTTATATAAAGCATATGTGCCCGATGTCCGGCACCTCTATTTCATGATTCTCAAGCTCATTTCAAATAAAGATACATTCTGTTTTTACACGAGTGTTCCATGTTTAATATTACAATTTTCCTAGATGTTTGAGTTCAAACCTGATTTGAACTAACTAGAGGACGAATGCAAGCCTCAGGGGCCAAATGCCCGAAGGCTTCAATCTTAAAACTAAAATTTTCCTAAGTGTTGAGTTCAAACCTGATTTGAACTAGCCAAAGGATAAAGAACAGGCCTCAGAGGAAAAATGCCCGAAGGCTTCATGTTTATTAAGATTTTCCTAAGTGTTGAGTTCAAACCTGATTTGAACTAACCAGAGGATAAGGACAAAGCCTCAGGGGCCAGATGCCCGAAGGCTCAATTGTTTTCATAAATGATTAAGTTCAAACACTAAAACCAAAACAAGAACAGAATAAACACTAAGGTGAGGAAAAAATTCTTGTTCATTGATAAAAAAAAAAAGCGAAGTTACAAAAGTACCCTACTAAGAGGAGTAAGTACAGATAAAATTAAAAATCCTAAACTACTGATCGGGAGGATGATATTCTTCCCCCTTTAGGATGACAGCGAACTTCTTCTCATTTTCAGAGGTAGGAGGGTTTTTGTAGGGCATAGGCACTCCCATGTGGGCATCAAACTCCTCTGCGGTCTTGAACTCCTGAGCTTCCAGAGGAATATGCTCCATTTCGTGCCTCTGTCGCCAAGCTCTGGCCGATCGGAGATCACAGATGACGCAATATCGATTATAGATATCAAGACCTCCTAGGCGGCACACTTCTACTTTGGCCCGCTCAAGAGCCAGGAGGTTCTCTGATTCTGCCTTTTCAGCTGCCATCTTTTTGTTAGCTGCCCTCGCTTCTTCTAGCTCAGCAGCCAAGGCCAGTTTTTTAGCCATCAGAGCCCGCTTCTCCGCCCCGCCAGTCTCCATAAGGATCTTCTGTTCTGAGATGGCATGGCGAAGGCCATCTACCTCTTTGACTATAGCAGTTCGGTGGGCATCATTTTACTTAATATGGGCCTTCAGATTGGCCATTTCCTTAACATCAGACTCCAAGATGTTGTTGTAGGCCTGAACCCCATAGAGAAGCTGCACGGAAAAAGACATGATAGTATATAATGTGGCAGTAATCAATAAACAAAGTTCCAAAAATGAAGAACAAGTGTATACCTCCATAACCATTATGGATCTTTGCTAGATCAGTCATGGATATTTTGGACTGAGCGGCCCTATCAGCTGGTGTCTAGATCACTTTTGCCATAGCTCGAAGAGCTTCTGGCTGGGTAAGGGTAATTTGATCGGCACAGACCGGAGTCCCATTTGGCAGAAGGAACTTCGGTTCCCAGGGAATTAAAGTACTGGACGTCTCCGGAGCGTGAGGGGCATTGCTTGTAGAAGCATTATCAGCTTGAATTCTGGCCCTCTTAGCAGCCAATCCACTGGATCGGGTCCTGACAACTAAAGGATTTACTAAAGGAGGCTGGGGTGGAGCTATCGGAGTCTGTGCTGGTGGCGCTACCGGGCTCTGAGCAGGAGGAGGTACCGAAGCCGCCGACGGTGTTGTTGAGAGGGGTACAACATCAACCAGGGTGACCCCTTCAGGAACTTGAGGGCATCTGGCAGAAAGAGGTTTGTCAGGCAAGTCCATCATGTCAACAACAACGCCCAAATTAGAAATTAGCTCCAGATTTTCCAAAGTCAGCAGGTTAGTAGTAGATCGGGCTTTGCCCCAAATATGGGTTTTCAGGAGGCCTATATGTTGTTTTATAAAAGGCAGGGGGATGTCCCTATCCTCATAACTTAGAAATTTATAGGCATAGTCCCCCCGATGAAGATCACAGTATTCACAAAGGCAGGAGGCTTTATGAAGGGGGCGGTAGATGGGAAGACGGATGGCACCGAAAGTACCTAGGATCGGGAATATACGCGAAAAAGGGTAAGACCAGTTGCCACTCACAACGACCATTCTCTCTTTCCATCCCTTATCAGACTTTTCGGTGTCAGTACAAATGATCCGGCCTTGGAAGGGAAAGAGATTGTATCTACCCTTACTTGCTCTGGCATTCTGGAAAAGGTAACAGAGAAGCAGATCGGCCAAACCTAAGTTGAGATCCAGATCCCTATTGTACAACAGAAGCATGGATATAATCCTAAGGCTATTCGGGTTCAACTAAAGGGGATGTAAGCCTAGCATGAAGAATACATAGTGAAAGAAAGGGTGAAGGGGGAACCTTAGAACCCAAAGATGAGATGCTGATAGCAGAATATTATCGGGAGCGAGTCCCTGACTCTGGGTAAAGTTTAGGTAACCTGGGTAGGGGGATACATCAACATCCCTTGATACTTGGGTCTCAGTCCAAAGATGTTTAACGTCTACTTCAGGACGGACTCTTTTAAGTGGGGCCACTACAAACGGTTCGGAGGGCTTGGGACTCACAGGTTCGTTCGTTGATGAACCCGAAAGGTCAGTGTTTTGGGAAGTTGTTTTTGAGGTTCTTTGGCGATTGGACTGAGGACTATCACTATTGGTGGGATCGGTACTAGTAAAAGAGGACAGAACGACCTCTTCTACCGACCGGGTGTCGTCGCTATCAGACATAGATCTAAGAAAGGTAGAAGAGATAAAGGTGGGACAGATGTGAAAATTAAAGAAAAGGAAGAAACTAATTGACTTACTCAACTGATGGTGAAGTATCAGGGGAAGCTTCGGGTGGAAATAAACTTCTGTGCTATTGGGAGATCTGTACTGACCGACGGAAAGGATCGCAGAGACAAGGAAGAAATAAAGTTTCGGAGATAAAGTTTGAAAAAGAGAGAGAGGTGTGAGCTGGAAATTGCAAATGTAGCATGAGGAAATGAAATGGAGAAGAGTGGGTTTTTATAAGAGGGGAGAAGGAGGCCAAAAGATTACACGAAGTCCGAAGGTCGCGCAATCCACGATGAGTCGTCATGGTGCTGAGATTAAGGAAGTAATGGCCATTCATTTCAAATGTCAATAAATGTTCATCAGTGATTGACAGCTCACCGAACCCTCATTCCCCATAAAGTGCATGTATGTATGTATATATGTGTATATTATCTCAAATTTCGGTCATGGGCTTTTAGAAAGAGAATCACAAAGCCCATAACCTCAGGGGCCTGTGTAATGGTCAAAATAATTCATGGCCCAAACAGGATGGGCCACAAGACTCATGGGTCATTGACGGATGGGCTGAATGCTGATGGGCTGAAGACTGATGGCCGAAGACGGATGAGCAGTACGATTTATTGGCCCATGGAATTTTCTAGAAGTTGAGTGATCCATAAGTCAGGGAGTTGTCCTGATTATGGAATAGAGAGTCCAAAAAAGGGTAGTGTTTATCAAATCCCTTGATTTAAGGGATTGATAAACTTGGGTAAATGGGCTTGACCCATTTACCAAAATTGTGTATAAATACAAGGCAAAAGAATGAATGAAGGGATCCAACTTTTGACCCCAATTATTATTGTGTATTTTTTTGCATCTACAAGTCCTAAGGGAGGGTTGTGGTGTTTGTGTATTGCTTGCCAGGCTTGTCTGGATAGCCTTGTTTATGTTTTTTTGGTTTTAAATATATTGAGTTACCGAAAAAAAAAACTAATAAAACAATCATATAATCCTCTCTAGTTTTCAAAAATACTATTATGTTATTTCTACTCACAATTATTAGTCATATATGGCCAAAAATATACTCCTTTGTTAGCAAAATTAAGAAATTACTCTCGATCTCTTTTTTAACCATAATAGTTCTAAAATTGCAAAACTTTCTTGTACTATAAAAGAATTTATAGAGGCCAATTAAGTTATTTCAAGTTGAAATTAAAGGCTCCGTTATAAATTGGGGGCATTGTAATGTATTTTCATAGTATTAGGGGCGTTTGATAATAAATAATTAAAGTTTTATGATACTTTTTGATAATAAACGAGGGTTTTATGATAATTCCGGCCCCTATTTTATTTATGGGTGAAAATGGATTAATAATTAAAAAATTGACCGAAAGAACAAGTATATAGTTATTCAACCAACCCCCCACGTTTTGAAAATATATCTAACAACGATTCAAAAAACTCACAAAATAGATTTAATGTGAATATAAAGTCCTCAACAATACAATGTTATAACTGAACAAATTTGAATATTAACATAAGTATTCAGAATGAAGCTATGATATAAAGCATTTTATATTTGGGCAAATCCACTACATTTTCACATAATTTGGGCAAATCCACTGGAATTTATTATCAAGTTTTTAAATTCAAACTTACCTCCTATATAAAGTTTAAAATCCAAACTTAAAGATAGTTAACTAGTTGATTTTGAATAATAAAAAAAAAAAGTTAGTTGTTTCCTTCAAGAGGGGAACAAACTTAGTAATAATCTAAGAAAGAGTATCATTTAATACTCTCTTGTAAGTTGTAACACACTAAATTGATATAAATAAAAAGCTCCAACTTCATTTCTCTAATATATATATATATATATTTATTTATTTAATGGTGTGCTCGTTTGGGAGGGCTTCTTGATAGGTAAAGTCCTTTTTTAAAAATTTTTTGTTAAAAGTAATTCAAATAAAAAGGACTTTAAAATAAAAAATACGTTTGGTGAATTTTTTTAAAAAAGATTCTTAAGAATTTAAATATTTTTGAATTTCAAATATTAAAAAGTAGTTACGTATTATTTAAAAGTGAGAGATTCCTAAACTAATATGATTATATCTAATAGAATGAAAATGGTGATAAAAATAAGGGTAAATAAAAATAAATTGGAAGTTAATATTGGGAATATAAATTATTAAATGAGGTTAAATTAGTAAATCAAAAATAATTATAAATAAGATTCTCTAAAGTTACTTAAAAAAGTAAATTTTACTTGCTTTTATTAAACGAATTTTTAAAGGAGTTGACTTATATTAGAAGTGCATTTTATTAAATTCACCAAAATCCTTATTTTGTGGAAAAGGAATTCTAGGTTATAAAAGTTCATTTTGAGGTCCTCAAAAGCCCTACCAAACATACCCGATATCAGGCACCGAAGGTTAGTCCTACTAAGTTTGTTTCTTTCTGCTCTATGAGCAATCTCAATTATAACCGATTCATCACTCTGCTCTCTTGGTATTATATGCACAGTTCAGCTCGTTCATGTCGATCACCATCACCATCTTCCGGTTCGCCTCTTCATCGTAATATCAAATATATAGCTTAGCACAAGTCAAATAGAAAATCAAATATGTTGCTTAGCGTAGTATTAATGCCCATAGCACCCATTTTGTGGTGCTGCCTTGGTTGTCCCTCACTTGGTGGGTGTGGGGTTTTGTAGAGAATGATGTTTTCTAATTTGATCATGGGTCTTGTCCCTTGGTCTGGTTTGGCTTTTTTTAGACTTTTCTCAATAAAATAGCTTGCTTTCTAAAAAAAAAAAAAATAGAAAATCAAATATGTTGCTTATTTGGTATAGCCATGGAATTATCAAGTTGTATGTCTTAAAATTGACTTAACAACCACGTTGTAATTAGAAGCAGTCAACCGATTGGTTATTACGTCAATGACTATTTCAGATACCTCGTCATTGACTCTCTCAGAAGGTACGTCTGAACGATTTACCAATTTTATTATTGTCTTCTAGATACATCCCTTCATCTTCTTAAATTGCTTATCCGTTCGCCAAGTCACATGAAAATGATGATTTTTTAAAACTAATTCACACTATAGGCATTCTCGACATTCATGCTGCATCTTAAGGGGAAGTATTAAGATATGCCAACTATACATAGTCTTTAAAATTCAAACTTAGAGATAGTGGATTTTGAATTTGAAAAGTGATTAGTTTGGTCGGTAATTATTTTCTTAGGTGAATGAACAAAGTTAGAGATACTTAGTTGATTTTGAATATGAATTTTTTTTAGTTGTTTCGTTAGTAGGAGTAACAAACTTAGTGATGATCTCTTATAAAAATTATAAATACTCTCCCCGACACACAAAATTGATCTAAAAATCTCCTCCAAGTCCATTTCTCTACTGCTTTTTTAATTATATATGAATAATTAAGTAAAAAATATCCAACACGGGTAAAATCCACTATAAATAATTTAATGCTTGAGGGTATATATGGCCAATATATATGTCATTGCAATTGCATGCATCGATCCAACCCCCTCCTAGCCAAGGACAGTTATATACGCTATGAAGTACTTCCCACTTTGCATTGCTCAACCTTCAATGGTACTCATATGTCTCTTCAGACTGAAATTAACTAGGAGATAGTAAACAAAGCCGGGGTGAATAGTCTTTTTATGAATTAATTCAATTCTTTAGCAATATAAATCACACAATAATAAATTTGAGTGCAGAAAATAAAGCAAGAGATGACACCAATATTTTTTACGTGGAAAAACCTTGAAAAAGCTCCAAGTAAAAAATCACGGATACGCTCAGGTATCGATACACTATGAGAAGTACACATACTCTATAAAGTTTGGACTTACAATCACTCTGATTTGCCGTCTATCACTCGACGTTTGAAAGTCTTTAATCACTCGCGCTACCACGAAGCTCTCGCTCCGATCTCCCTACTCTGACGGCTCTGTTTTTCAATGAATCAAAGAACCACAAAGCCTTCGACTTCGATCTCCGTACTCTGACAGCTTCGCTTCTCAAAGGATCGATGCAACCGCGTTGCACAAAATGGTGTGATGATTTATCAACAACTAGATTATCAATTGTGCATAAAGATCTCACGTGTTGTAGCACAATTGGAAATTTTCAAAAATAAGAGAGAACTAGAAGATGAATGATCACTCAATATTTTCTCTCTCTCTCTGCAGGAATATCTGAACTGTGGAAAAATTGCAGAGCTCTCAAAACTTGTATTCTCTTCTAAATATATTCTCATATTTATAGAGAGATAAGTCTTCAATTATGGAATAAGATTTATTAATCTCCAAAGTCTTTTTCTTGTATTCCAACTCTTGGACTTTTGACCATAAAGTCTCCAAATATATACCAATATACCAATAATAACTCCTAAACACGTCCTTAAGTGAATAGGAGTCTATAAGGTATCAGAATAAACCTTATTTAAAAACTGAAGTCGGCAATCTCGAGTTCTCGAGAAATTCAAAATCTTGGGTTCTTGATAGAAAATCTCGAGTACTCGGTAGTTTACTCATGGCGTTGGATGGTGCTGAGTGGCGTCCCAAACTCTCTAGAATGCTATGCCATGGTGTGCGCCAATGTGTAAAATCTCGAGTACTCGTAAAGAAGGTTCATGTAACACCCCATGTTATTTTTCCAAATTTTTGGAATTATTTCCGATTTATCTTCGGTTGTGATGTCACTTGTTCCTGACGTCATGGTCATTCTTAATGTTTCATGTGTAAATTTTTCGCGTTTATGCCTTGATACGATGGGATGACGCGACCATTGTCTTATTGACTACTTCGTGGAGCTTTTTTTATAATTACAAGAATTGACGGTGAATTTAATGTTTCGAACTGGTGAAACGTTGACGTGAGTTCTGGATTCGACAGCATGACTCTGCAATTGTCTCTTTGGTGACTTCGGGGGGTTTCTTTCGTGATTACGCTATTTGACGTGATGTTTTGTGTTACGGACGTGGCTAGAGGTTTACGTGGGCTTTAGTGCCGATTATGTGGATTCGTTTAGACGCTCGACGTTTGGTGTTTCGACTGGGTGGCAACATGCTTAGTATGTCCGACGTTTAAGGCTCCGACACTGTTGTGTGAGTTCGGCATTTAGTGTGTTAGGGGTTCGACGTTTTGTTTTCCCTTGTAATAGGATTAATGTTTACTTTATTTGATTGACGTACTCTGTGTTTGTACATATGTGCCTCTATGTATTGTTTGACTTGTATGCTTAGGGGTATTTATGTTAGTTGTTTGTTTTCCCGTATTTATACTTGTGTGACATGTATTTTTAGACTTATTGGGTTTTTACCCCGAGCTAGTAATACCAGTTATATTATTTATTGGGCGTCTCGTTTATTTTTTTCGGGATCGCACGTTATTATTTGGAGGCCCCGGTATTTTTCGAGATTTATTGTGTATATCTATATTTTGGAGTTATTATGTAATTTATGGATAGTATGAGGGTTACTTATGAAATTAAGAGATATATGTATATACACGTGTCTAGCTGTGGAGAGTAAGAGATAATGATTCATGAAGCTTCTCCAAGCTCCTCTATTTCTCTAACCCCTCACGCACATCAGACCTCATTTCACTCCTCTCTTTGCGACTTCAATTGCTTCTTCTCTCCTCCCTGTCGACAGCCTCATCTTCTTACTCCTTGCTGGTTCACGACGAGAGAAGGAGAGTGATCGGGGAAAGAGAGAGAGAGATCCGATTTTAGCTGGCTGGGTCGCAACTGAAGGTGCGACTTGGTGGTGTTGGTGGTCGCCGGAGATAGCGGACAGTGATGGCAATCTGGTGGAGACGGTGGTGGCTGGCTGTGATTGCAAGCAAATCGTGGCTGAAGCAAGGGCTGAAGTGCGTTTCGACTTAGGGTTTTGACAGGGGTTGTGGTTTGATGGCCAAGGCTGGCGACGACAGCGTCGTGGCGTCGTACAGGAGGTTATGGCGGCGGCGTGGTGGTGCTGGTTCGCGCGCAGTGGTGACGTGCGACAAAGACTGTTTCGGCCGGAACTTCGACCGGCGATTTGATCGGCTTCCCGATGTCGGTTTGGGCTGAAACTTTGAGGATAGCTTGCCTCCGATGTCGTACATGATATATCCGAATTTGGTGCGAAACCGTTGAGCGGCTTGCCTGGAATTTCAGATTATAGGTACAATTTTTCAGTTTGGTTTTTATTAGATTTGTTTAAATTTATTTATCGATTGCTAATGGGCTTCGTATATATCGTATAGGTCGTCGAGACGGACGTTTCGGTATATTCGAAATAATTTTCGGACGACTTTGGGTGGCGAACACTGTTCACGGTGGGACAGTTCGGGGCTGTTCTGTAAGCTTTAAAATAGGTGGGAATTTACATATATATATTCTTATAGATATGCATATTTGAAATTCACTAATAGTGCGTAGAAAATGTTAATTAATCTTCGTTGTATGTTTATGGGTAAATAAAAATGTTTAATTAAATTCCTAGTGATAGACAGAAATCTAGGAAATTTATAAAATTTAAAAACTACCCATAGTTGAATTAGATGATGTCGGAAATAGAAATACTTCAGAGAAATTAAATTAGAAGGTGTATGTGGACGTATATCCGGTTAATTGATTTTCCCCTATTATTTATATTTTATTGAAATTAAAAGTATGTTAGGGGATTCACGAGAATGAGGGACGTCAAAACTTAGACACATCTTTAGTTCCCTTTTTAGTTTATTTTTCTTGTAAAATATGATGAAGTTATATTGCGAATTATATAGTCCCCGAGGTGGACTAATTTGAAAACAATTACTAAAAATTAAATTAAAAGCATGGGAGTTTATAAGAATTTATTAATATCGGGAAATTGAGAACCCGGATGATCTTAAGATAAATTGATGTGATTTGTTGTTATAATTAAATTATAAAACATGCTTTTAAAAATGAAAATGATTATATATTGTGGATTGGTTGTATAAAAATGGATTGGGAGACATATATTTGTCAATTGATAATGTTATATTTTGCTTATTGACTCACTGTTGAGGCATGATTTATATATTTCATACACCATGAGCATTGATATTGCGTTGGGTGTGGTTTCATGTCTTATTCATATACCATTTTTGTGAGTCTTTCGGGTAGTCGCAACAATTGGCCAGGCGGTATTCTCGCTACCAGCGGACTAGTAATCTGGGAATCAGGGAGGCGTGGGAGGATTTGATCCGAACACGGTATGTTTTTCACGAGTCGATATGATCCTCGTGGTTGTGTTACTTTGGCGACATTATACCCGGTTGTCCCATGTTAGATAGGGTGTTGTTGACATTGGCATTGCATAATATTTACATTGAGCATTCATTTATTTATATGATCATTTATGGATCTTTTATACTGTTGATATTTGCTGTTATTGAGCAGATGATATTTGTAAACTCATTAAAAATGATGGAAATTAACTCAGTGTGAATAAAAGTTAAAGACTTTAAAATTTAAAAGAAAGGAAATGTAATAATGTTAAAACCTGGATTAGTGGAGCCACGATTGGCATGTGTTCCAGGTGGTTACGTGAACATAAGTGGAAATAGGCTTTGGGGTGAAACTGTTTCCCTTGGGTTGGGCTCTAGTTGAGCTGGTTAGCGATATACCGAAACTTAATTGAGTTGAGTGTGGATATAAATGGAAAGAGGTTTTGGTAATTAATTGCCCCTTCCCCGAGTTGGGTGTCTAGTTGCGTTGATTAACGATTTAAAGGGACTTAGTTGAGTTTGTAATGTTCGGCCATATAGGCCTTCGTGGTTGGTGAGTGGTACTACCACGGGTTGATTGTTAGACCACTTCAGTGGTGTGAGGAGTTTAGAAATTCAAAGGTTGCTCTAGGCTCGTAAATCCTGTCGTCTTTCTCTTTTGTCTATTGATATTTGTGAGCTTGTTATTCTTTCCTCCCATTTGAGGGAATATTTTTGAGTATTAAACCGTGGTTATTTCGGTACCTTGACATCTGGGTCATGGTTTGGATCTTTCGGATCAAACCAGGGTTTTCTCAAAGTTTTGAAAACTTTAAGCTTTTGAATTTTTATAAATCATGTTCTTTAATTACCCTGGTGCCCGTTAACTATTTTTGAAAGTCAGGAATCAAAAATTTGTTTTGTAAAATATGTTTAAATTCTTGGGACCAAGAATACCAAATGCAAATTCACTTTTGAAAGAAATTTCCGAAAATATCATTTGAACTCGATAAATCCAGGTTCCTCTTAGCTTGTTGTCTGGGATTCCTTCCTGTGCCCAGTTTTGTTTGGGCATTCTTACATGATTATTTTTATAAAATTTTAAATAAATGTTAAAGGTCTTAGGACAATATTTGAAAGAGGTTTAAAAATGATTTTAATGGTTATCGGTTTGAACTCTAGTAGTTCTTCCTTCTCATATAGTTGTTCCTTGGGTTTGAGCCCGGACTTGTGATGTTGAGTTACGCACACCTAGTGTGATTCTTGTTGTTTCGGTTGGGTTCGGAGACGCTGGAACCAAATAAGATTTGACCGGGTCCTAACTTTTTCTTAAAAACCAGTTGAATCCTTCGGGGTTCAACGTTTTTCTTTAAAAACCCGAGGACCATGGCATCTGTTTGGGATTAAATGACTCCAATAACCCTTTTTAGTGCCTAGATAGGCAGTGTGAGTTAGAGATAGTTCGGTTGGTTACCGAATCCGGTGTGGGGATAGTATCTTCCCTTTTTTATGTCTTCTCGAGTGAACGGGTTGGTTCACTGGTTATTGTAAATAGAAGAACTGAATTGAAGATAGAAAATGTGAGAGCGACTTTCTCTCTAGGAATGATTTGATAGCGATGCTAGTTATGAGCGATGATCGAGTTGTGGGCATGGTTATGATGATTCACCTACGGTAGTCCTAGTGAGTGATCTATTAACCTCCTAAGAACCTTGAGCAGCGTGCTAGGTGCACGGTATGGTAGATAGTTAGTCCTTGTTGTATCCCTAGATGAGAGTGGAGTTTAGATTGGTTGTCTATAGGCCTAGGTGACAGGCTTAGTTATTTACAGGACGTTATAAATATACGTATATATATGTTGTTTATATTTTCGTTGATCTGTAGTTCTTACGATATCCGTAGTGTACTTAAGGTTAGTGATGAGGTTATTGATGGGGTTTCGGATTGGCGGGGTGCCATGTGAGACGATTGACTGACCTAGGATAGATGCATGCACACGGGATGGTTAACCTTTTCTAGACGGCTATGAGTGTGATGTTTTGATATGATGGTGAACCCCCGAGGTTGTGCTCACCCCCACACAGATTGCAGGTTTGCAGGTGGATGCAGCACGACGCGTTCAACGGTGATGGTACGGGTGATTTGGGACGGTAGTTTTATTCCTTATTCCGTAGTCATACTTGTGTATTCTTCTATTCTCTTGAGAGTCAGGATGTTGGCAGATTCCCTTGTGTTATATCTTCATTCTGTGTATTTATTATTTTCGAGGTGCCTTTGTATCATTTCGGCACTACCGTATAATTTTATGTATTCTTATTCGAGCTTGGTGACTTAGTTGGTTTTAGAAAGGGTTGTGTAGAAGTATTGGTGTTCTTTTCCACTACCTCGGCCCTCGTAGGTTTCTGGAATGTTGGGTTGCATGCCATTGATTCTATTTATGTTGTTATGGGCAGGTTCTTGTGTTGTGTTGTTTTTGGGTTGTCCGGATGTTTCATTTACAAACAGAACTTTGCCGGATTTTTGTTAGAATTTATCATCGAGCTTCTATCACTCAGTTGACATGGAATACTTTGTTTTCATTCTTATTCCATGTATGTTGTGGTTATTATTGATTCTAGTGATCGTTTTCAGTGACGTCATACCTCGAGATTTGCTGATTCTCCGGATTGGAGTGTCAGGAATAACGAGGCGTGACAGTTCAAGTTCTTGGCAAGGCAAAATTTCAAGTACTCGGCAACTTCAGAAAATCCAACTTCCGTTATTTCTTTGCAGCACCGCTTCCGATCAACTTCACTTTACATCTCTTATATTCTTCACCACTTTAAACTTGATTAACCGAAACTAAAACTCACAACACTCAACATGATTTTTGATCAGAAACATGCCATTACAAATAAATGTTCCTACACAGACTATCTTTATGAGTATTGTGAGGTGGAAGCTAGTCATGAAGGACTCGCATCAGTTTTATGTAATGGACTCTCTTCAAGAGAATATAGCTAATTTTATTTCCCCTCTCAGTTTTCATTCTAGTAAATTCTCAACGAACAAGCAACTTATGTCTTACTTTATTTCATATTATTTTATTTATCTCCTGTAATCTGAAGTTTTTTATTAACTGGTATTGTACCAACTTTTGTAAACAAAGTAAAACTTGAGGCGTGTATAAAAAAAAATCTAAACAATTAAGAAAATCATTTACTTAGTAACGTCTTGAGCACTAACAAACCTTATGGCTTCATTTGGATAGAAGGCTTCCGAATGAATGGATCCGATATAAAATTTAAAACGTATTAATTCAAATCGTGTATGTAAATACACAATACAATTATGAAGACCTTAATATACAGTCAATTACCATCAAATTGTTATTATGATTATTATTTGGTAAGTAGTGTCAAATTAATTCAATTTATTAGCTCAACAAGACGGTCATGTTCTTAATTCTAACTCATGCGGATGCAAATATACCATCACATGAGAGAAAATTTTAGGTTAAAGCTTTACACAAAGGATGCCTTGAACTACATGAAAAACATTTGAAGTACCGTAAACACAATTCTCACATGTACATATAAATATACATATATACATGTATATATATTAATTAAAAACCCAGAACCAGTTAACAAAATTAATGGGTAGCCCTAATTCCCATTAAATTTGCATAAATAAGAAGCAAAAACAAGCATATATGTATATATATACAGAGAGAGAGAGAGAGAATTTAAGATGAGACATACCTAGAGTTGCTACAGAATTCAAAGAGTTTGCCACGGTTGGAGAAGATAATTAGAGCAACCTCAACATCCCATAGAACAGAGTTCATAAGCCTTTTTGAGGAGTCCATTCTTTCTCTTTGCAAATGTCACCTGTCGATTTATCTTGTTTTCGATCCTCTTCAGCTCCACTCTTCCCCTTCCCATTTTCCTATTTTATAGATAACATATACAGCTGATTGCTGTTATTTTCCGACACAATAATTATTTACAGTACGTCATCAGTTTAAGGTGATAAAATCTGTCAGAGCAATACTGCTATACGTCTATACATCTATTATATGGTATATACAGATACTTCATGAGTACTAAATTTGTGTATGTTATGTGCGCTTCTTCTGTGGGTAGGTTTGAGATTAGATCGTATAGTCAATAGTATGTGATTTTGTGTATTTCTGATATATGTAAACTATGACATGCAGAAAGAAAGAGAAAGAAACCTTGGGAATATTTTGTTATCTTCTTCCTTGGTTTGGGTTTAGAACCAATGCTACTACAGGCCACATAAAAAGAAAGAAAAAAAGTACTTCTTTTCTAATAGTTATTATTGGCTTCAAGAATAAACTAGTAGTCTAATGGTATCACGTTCCTTCCTAAAGTGTGAGTGTGTGGGAAGGTAGGGATTGAATTTTATGGGACTCATGTGGGTGTATGTATGGAGTGTGTGAGTATTTACCGACAAAAAAATAAATTAAATTTAGTTTCAAATTCATTCATTTGAAGGATCTGAATGGCCTTTTTTGTTTTTTTGACAATAGCTTGATGCAAACAATGTCCCATGAGTCACAAGTCACAAAGTTCTGTAAATGGATGTTTGCATACATTTCAAAAGATTTGTATATGTCAAATCACTAATTTCAATGGTAATATAAAGTTTTTGAAATTACCTAGACAATGGTGAAAATAGCCTATAGAGGGGTGAATAGGTTTTTTGTGGATTTATTGACAAATTAATATTTAATTGCGGAAAAGTCAAGTTTAATCCAATCACAAAACCCTAATTCTCAAATCACATCATTCAAGCAATATCAAACAAACATTAATATAGTGTAGAAAATAAAGCAAGAGACGACACAGAGAATTATACGTGGAAAAACCAAGGAAACGTTCCAAGGAAAAAACCACGGGTACACTCAGGTATCAATGCACTATGAATCAACAAGTACAGACTCTATGAGAGTTTTAAACTTACAATCACTCCTGATATGCCTTCCATATTTATATGGAATTGAAATATAAATATGGGGTTTGGCAATATTTGAAAAAGATTTTAGTGGTTTTGGAACGTGACCATTAGATTAGATCTAATGGCTACTATTAAAAGTGAATATACTTTATCTTCCTTCTTGAAGAGCAAGAGATCACTACTGCTATTTATTAATATATAAATATTGAGTAGTAAATGTAGTATACTTAATAATGTACTAATTATTTTTTTCACTTTTTGATTTTTATATTTGTCATGGACATGTGTTGTAAGTATTGATTGGTAATTTGGTGTTTACTGATTCTAGAAAAGCAATATATATATATATATATATATGTATATATATATTTATCTTTGTAATTAGATAATTGGATCAAATTATCGTAACAAATACCCGATAATGAAGAAATTCGGATATAAATTAACGTAAGTAAAAATCTGTTGAATTATTGGATTCGGATCGGATCGAGATTTTGTCATCCCTATCAATAGACCTATCAATGAATCGGTATTTAATTCGAATCCGATTAGTCGGATATGAATATATTAGCAAAAAAACCGATAATCCGATTATGATCCGAATGCGACAGTTCAATTTTATTAATAAATTGAATATGAATTTAACTGATCTGATCCGTTGACAGGTTTATTGGTAGTAATTGGTACCCATTAGCTTATTTAGAAGGATCTTATAAAACTTACAAGCTATCTAAATTTTTTGCAAACGTGATGGTGTGGTTCGACTGATATTCAGATGGCCAGTTTTTTCCAAATTTTATTCAATATAATTTATATATATAATTTTTGTCCTTTTGCTATTTTGAGGACTCTGATATAGGGATGAGCAAAAAACCCACCCCGGTGAGGAACCACACCAAACCACCCTATTTTTGACGGTTTTTAACCGCACAATTTAAAAATGCGGTAGTTATGGAGGTGAAAAATAAATCAACAGTTATGGGGCGGAGGACGGTTTTAGGGGTTCCCTCAAACCGCATCATATAATTATTATTTTTTTATAATTTTTTTTTTTTATCAAAGTTATGTAATTATATGTATTTTTAGAATTTTTTATATTGAAGTTACCTTGTACTCCTTCAATAAAATACATATTTACTTATATACCCATATATATAATACCCATTTTGTTGTGAATTAATACTTTATGTATCATAAAGTATTTGTTGTGGATTTGATTAGTATTTTATGATTTTGTTGCGAAGTATTACTTAAAGTATTTGTTGTGGATTTGTCTATGTGGTTTGATTTATGTTGTTGGAAACTTTCATTAAAGTTTGTTTATCTAAACATTGATGGTTGATTTCAATTGAATGTATGATTCAAGTTATTAAAAAAAAAATTGTGTTAAAGATTATTACGCGTAAATATGTGTCCTTTATTGTTTTCTATATAGGTCAAAATGTTATAATTAACTTGTTTATTTTTTATTTGCTCTTAAAAAGAAGGTTTAGTGGCGCGGTTTAGGGTGGTTATGGGGGACAAGGTGAATAGTTTGGGGCGATTTTGGGGGAAGATGTGAAATTTTTAAACGATTTTGGTACGGTTATGGGGGATGAATTTTTTCATGATTTTGGTTATGGATTTTGAGAAAACTACCACAAACCGCCCCATGCTCATCCCTACTCCGATATGATATCTGGACTCACGTTTAAGTCAAACCGAAAATCATTAAGATAATTGATATTGGTGTTGGATTTTAGAACCAACGACCTGAATAGTAAAAGTGTAAGGCCCTGTTTGGTAGGTTGTCTTATTTGGTCTGGTCTTTTCTTTGTTTTCAGGGACCAGACCATGTTTGTTTGGACTTGGTCTCAAAATTTAGAATGAGACCAAATTGAACCAAATGGGTGTTTTTGGAACCAGATTTTTTTATGGTTCAACCTGTCCGGTCTGGTCTTATTAATAAAATATATTTATAAATAATCAAAAATGAATAAATAATAATAATAAATTAAATAAAACATATTTTAAAAATAAAATAGAAATAATAAATAATACACAAAATGAATTAAATAATACCTAATAATAATAAAAAATGAATAAATAATAAAATATATTTATAAATAATTAATAATGAATAATTAATAATATAAATACTAAATTAAATAAAACATATTTAAAAATAAATAATAAATAATAAACAAATAGAATTAAATAATACATAATAATAATAAAAAAATGAATACAATAATAATAAATAAATATAATAATAAAAAATGGACTAAATAATAAATTACTAAAATATAATCATAAATAATTAAAAATAAATAAATAATAATAATAAATTACATAAAACATATTTAAAAATATAATATAAAAAATAAATAATAAACAAAATGAAATAAATAATAATAAATAAATAAATATATTAATAAATAAATAATTTATAAATTAAATGAATTAAATAATGAAATAATAATAAATAAATAGAATTTATTTAGAAATTAATATATAAATGAATAAATAATAATATAAATAATAATTTAATAATTTAAATAATAAATTAATAAAATATATTATAAAGTGAAGAAATAAATAATACATAAATAAATATTATAATAAATAAAAAATAAATAGTAAGACCATACCGCTTATCAAACAGACATTTAAGTTTAGGATCTAAACAAGTCAAACCAGACCGGACCACACCAGACCAGACCAAATAAGATCGCCTACCAAACTTAGCCTAAGTGACCATTTTTCCCTAGGTTGTGGACGAGTAGGGATAGTCATGGGGTGGTTTGGGGCGGTTTTCTCAATCCCCATAACCAAAATCGTAATATTCTCATCACCCATAACCGCCTCAAAATCATTTAAAAATTTCACCCTTATTCCCATAACCGCCCCAAACCGTCACCCATGTCCCCCATAACCACCCATTAAATTGTGTATTTTTTTCTAAGATTAATCAAAAAATAAATAACTTATTATAACATTATGATTTATATACGAAACAAGTAATTAATTATCCGATTCATTTAATCGCAATAATTTCTAACACCAATTTTTTTTTAATAATTTTAAATCAGCAAATAATCCAAATTTATATAAACAAACTTTTATAAAAGTCTGCAATTCGAACAATATAAAACAAACCACATAAAATACTAGTCAAATAAAAAATATAAAAATTACAAGTCCACTCCATAACAAAAACTAACAATTCTACAATTGGAAAAAAAACTTCTTCCTTGGAGGAGGCTTCCCAAAATCTAGGGTTTCTCTATATATAATTATGATGGGTATATAAGAAAATAGTTGTATTTATTTATTAAAGGATTATAAGGTAATTTCAATATAAAACTTATAAAAACCTTACAACTATATTATGCGGTTTGGGGCGGGGCTGTTTTCCAGTGGGGAACCCCTCAAATTATTCCCCATCCCATAACCGTTCGTTTTTCTTCTTCTTCATCACCATAACCACCCCATTTATCAATGGGACAGTTAAAAATCGTAAAAAAAATGGGATGGTTTACTGCGGTTCGTAGGTGGGGCCATTTTTTTGCCCATCCCTAAAACGAGTCCTAAATTTATAAAAGGGCATGCTTGTTGGCGGAAAAGTCCCCCACCCCCAAGGAAAAGAAATTTTAGTTTTAGTTATTACTTTGAAAATTAAATCATTTAGGCTCAGTTTGTTTACTGGTTATAGTCCCATTTTTTTTGTCTGGTCATGGTTTTTTGAGACTAGACCATCTTTGTTTTGCATTGGTCTCAAAACATATAACCAGATCAAGTTAGACCAATTTTTGGGACCACAATTTGGTTTGGTTACAAAATCTAACCAAAATGTCCTCCGATAATTGAATCACATCTAACAAATATATAAACAAAAACACAAAAATAAATAAATGAATAATAAGTAAAATGAATTAAATAATACATAATAATAATAATAAATAAATAAATATAATAATAATATAATTAATAAAATCAATTTATAAATAAAATTAAATAAATAATAATAAAAATAATAAATTAAATGAATTAAATAATATACAAAATAAATGAAATAAAATGAATTAAATAATACATAAAACAAATAATAAATAAATAAATATAATAAATAATAATAATATAAATAATAAATTAATAAAATATATTTATAGACAAATAAAAATAAATGAATAAATAGTAATAAATAATAATAAAATGAATTAATAATATATAAAAATAAGAATAAATAAATAAATAATAAGTAGAATGAATTAAATAATAATAAAAATAATATATGAATACAATATATTTATAAATTAATTAAAATAAATGAATAAATAATAATATAAATAATGAATTAATAATATAAATAATAAATTAAATGAAATATATTTATAAAAAATGAATAATAAACAAAATGAATTAAATAATACATAATAATAATTAATAAATTAAAGGAATTAAATAATAAACAAACTAATTGAAATAAAATGAATTAAATCGTACATAAAAATAATAATAAATAAATAATAAAATAATAAATAATAATATAAATAAAATATTTTTATAAACAAATAAAAATAAATGAATAAATAAATAATAATAAATAATAAACAAAATGAATTTAATAATATATTAAAATAATATTAAATAAATATATGTTGTAATAAATATAAAATAAATAGTAAATAGTATATGATAAATAATAATAAATAATAATTTTTTTAAAAGCAAAATATCAGAATGCATTATTTGCATGTTATCGACAGTTGAAGTTGTTAAGTAATATTCATGTGTGACTTGTGAAATTTGGGTGATCATAATTTTTGTATAATAAAAAATGTGGCTTGTATAAAACTTATTTGTTATTATATTTGATAATTGGAGTTCAATAATCATACTCTAAGAAATTTTTACAAAACCAATATAATATTATTATGTAAGAAATACATAATTAAAATCAATCAAAAAGACTTTAACAAATGTTTACAAATTAAATGTGTGGGTTTTAAGGTTATTATATTATATAAAGTATATTCAATATTTTTACAGTTTACTAGAAATTTAAGACCAGACCAGTTTGTCAAACATGGTCTGGTTCAAAGAAGTTTGGAACCAGACAGTTTGCTAAACATGGTCTGGTTCCAGTTTCCTCAAACCAAGACCATTAGACCAAACTGCTTACCAAACAGAATTTCAGAACATCACCCGGACCAGACCGGACCGGATCAGACCAAACCGATTACCAAACGGGGTGGTTATGGTTCTGGTCTGGTCTAGTCTTGGTCTTGTAGGAGTCGACCATGTTTATTTAGACTAGTCTCAAAATTTAGAACTAGACAAAATAAGATCAAATTGAACTAAATGTGGTGTTTTTGAACTAGTTTTTTTTTTTTGTTCCACATAGTCTGGTCTGGTCTTGGTAACCAAAATCAGAATTTTGAGACCATCGATTAAGACCACCAAAAACCAAAATTGAATAAAAATAATAATAATATACAAAATAAATTAAATAATACATAAACATAATATATAATAATAAATTAATAAAATATATTTATAAATAATTAAAAATTAAAAAATAATAAATTAAATTAAAATATTTAAAATAAAATTAAAAAAATGAATTAAATAATACATAATGATAATAATAAATGAATAAATAATAAATTAATTAATAAAATATATTTTGAAAGAATTAAAAATGAATAAATAATAATAATAAATAAAAATTAAATAAAACATATTTAAAAATAAAATAAAATTAATCAATATAATAATAATAAATAAATGAATAAATAATAAAATATATTTATAAATAATTAAAAATAAATAAATAATATAAATAAGAAATTAAATAAAACATATTTAAAAATAAAATAAAATAAAAATAATGAATATTAAAAAAAATGAATTAAATAATACATAATAATAATAAAAATGATTAAATTAATAAATATAATAATAAATAAATAATAAATGAATAAAATATATTTATAAATAATTTAAAATGAAGAAATAATGATAATAAATTAATAATATAATATTATAAATAAATAATGAAATAATAATAAATTTAATGAATTTAATAATGAAATAATAGTAAATAAAATGAATTAAATAATTAAATAAAAATAAATAATAAATAGATGAATAAATAATAAATCAATAGAATATATTTATAAATTAATATATAAATAATAAATTAATAAAATATATTTATAAATGAAAAAATAATAATGAAACTAATTTTATTTTTTAAAAGCGAAAAGATCATAATAAAATGTTTTATCAAATATGGTCTGATTCAATGTTTGTAAGACCGTGACCATCAAACCAAACTATTTATCAAACATGGCCTGAATGAACTATGTCTTTTTTTGTTCTCTCTTTCTTTTGCATTAGTGAGACCATATAATGTTTTTCTAATTTTTATTTTTATCTCTATTCTTAATTATTATGTTATGTTATGTCGTGTCCATCATCTGTTTGCGGTACAGATTGGCAATAATTGTATGTTTTTGATATGTTTTGTCGTTCGGAATTTCTTCTTCACAAGCCTAATAAGTTCTATTATTCACGCGAAAATGTGTTTTCTTGAATACTATAAATTCTATCCCTAACAACAAATATCCATCACCATGTGTTTCCGATCCTTATCTGATCTTGTCCAGTAAGAAGCAAATCAAATTTCTAATTAACTTTTGACAAATCAAATTGAAGTGTTATGGCCTCAATGGTTGTGATAGGGGAACAGTTTAGGGTCATCCCAGTTTTATGTCCCATAATTATACCCTTTAGATGATAGGAATGGCCAAGTTTGTACCCTTCTATCTAAGGCAACGATAGGGACTGGTGGGTTGCTTCCAAACAAGACCTTGATGATATCTTCTCAACTCTCTGTTTCTCTGGTTCACAATCTTGATCCCTAAGAATTGTCCACACCACACCAACATGACCCAATATTTTCCTTTGAAGTATTGAAAAAGGGTTCAACCGGATGGGACTCTTGGAAGAACCATGGCCATGGAATACTACTTTAAACATGATCATTGTATATATATATATATGATGAAAGCTAGCAAACATGTATATGTACAAGGCCAGGAGTTGAATAAAGGGGATTTAAATCACCAGTCTAGGGAGGCAAAATGGACCCTCCAACTCAAGTGCTCAACTAATTAATCTCTTGAAAATGTATTAGACCAAACTCATTTTGCTATCATCAAGTCAGACTACGTTGACAACCAAAGATCACCATATTCAAATCCACCGAAAATTGCTACGCTAAAGTAACCGTATAAATCATTTTGTAAAATACCGAGTGTTCTCATTTAGGAGTGATTTTATAACTCAAATGTGAATTAGACATTCTAAAAAGTACGAGTGGAACAATTAGGAATTAACTAGTATCAACTTTACATAATTTAGTAATATGAGAAATTACCCAGGAGATGGTAAATTAAGTGCTAAAATGCCAGGTTGCAGGCCAGTTCCCGCGACCCCATTACTGGCAGTTCCATATGTATGAGCATGCAAGGCATGCAAAACCAGTTACTATTACATGCAACTCTCCATCAACAATATTGTGGGCAAGCTATCACCATCACCAACTTGTAGCAATCACCATTCGGATTGCACAATGTCTCCAAAGGCTGCACTGCCCCATGTCTTTCAACTCAAGTTGATATTTGCTTTTTTGTTTCTTCTATCATCTCTGCCTATATATATATGGCAGTATATGGAGAGCAAAGTTAGTGTAGGAAATATACAGAGATATATTTTGAGTGCAATATATGTGAGTTATACACGAGAGACAATAGAAACCTTTGTGAGTTTCTGTGTGTGAGTGAGAGTGTGTACGATTGAGTCGAGTCGATACCGGTTGTCGTATCCTCCTCCCGAACACCATTTGTTTTCAACCGAAATTATTGAAACGACTCTCAAAGTGGACGTACCCGTATTTTTTGGGGAACCACTATAATATCTTGTCTCATGTGTGTGTGTATTTGCATGTAGAATTGGTTATCCGCACAACAATTACATATCTTTAATCATTTAACTAAAGATTTATGTATTTTGCTTTGTTTAAGAAAGAATATCTCTTTTTTAGAATTATTTTTCTTTTGTTTTGTTGGCAATCTTCATGATTCATCCAATTCAATGAGCCTATCCCGCTGGTGACTGAAAGCTGATGATAAGTTTAACTTGTATAGTAACACCTACTAGGCTACCAATACAATTTAGTGTTTCATTCAATGGTTGAAGTCTACACACGTATTCGTATTATGTTCAATATTGGATGTAGATACTGCTCAAATTCTTGCGATAATTGTAAAATAATTTTTATATATCAAACATGTATTTATGCTATACTTAGACATTTCCATTACATTACATATCTAATATTTTTTAAATGTTTTAAAACATCTTTTTTTTTTTATAGATGTATAAAAAAGGGAAGTATTGATATGTTAATCCTAAGAAATGAGTATTGAGCTTAATTCCTAAATTAGATTTCATTGTTTCCTAAAATTTAAATTCACATATTATAACAACTTAACGAATGTTAATTTACGGTATATATATGTGACCATAATATTTAGACTTTTTATTTTTGTATCTTGGCTAGTACTCCTCTCTTTTTTCATTGTGATGGCATCAATAAGTCATCATTTTAAGTCCGAATGGGTGGCATAATTGAAAAAAGGCAGGGACCTAGTGTCTCAAGAAATATTATGTCTTATATTCGATTCCCACTGGCTACAATCCGTTTGGGTCACTGGAGATTTTCTCGATCGTTAATTTCAAGATATCGGGAATTAGTAGAGCTTCGCGTAAGCTCACTCGAATATCACGGTTGGTTACTGAGAAAAAAGAAAAAAAAGTCATCATTTTTTTTCTAGAGTGAGAACAATAAAGAAGATTGCATTATTCCGACTTTGTCCAGATCGTGTGGTGCTGAAGGCTCAGCAATGTGAAAGGGACCATCCAATATCTGAATACTACCATATGGACCATATATGCTATTTCATTAGCTGAACCAGACAACAAATGGAAGTGACAACTTTCTGGTGCATGGCTTTTTGGCCGATTATTAAAATTGTTATATTTATCTAACCTGGGCTATCAATTAATTGTTTCAGCCTACCTTCAAATCATTTTCGATCCTTACCAAATTTAAATCAAATTTTTTTGTCAACAATATAAATATCACGCTCGCTCTTATATGTATCGAATGAATGGCATAAAATATGTGGTGAACTGTTTTATGTAGCAATTGAATACTAAGTACAAAATCGTCAATTCAACAATTGGTATATATCACTCTCATAATCGTGTATATGGATTGATTGGTAAATGAACCACACTATTTGATTAACTGAACAAAAAGGTAGATGAAAATATCAAAACAGTTTCTAACTCTCCCAGTGAGTGCTTAAGGGCAGCTGAGTCCCACAACAAACATTGAATCTAATAAATCAAATGCCTGTTTGGTGCGCTTCTAGGAGCCTCTAAATGGATTTTCAAACTTTTCAAAAGCATATTTTACAAAATTGTAATTGTTTGGTTAAAAAATTAAAATATTTTCTCAGATAAATTCGGTCATTTTAAAGCCCGTTTAATAGAAACAAGTAACAGTTGTTTGTGAATTTTCATAATTTTAAGAATACTAGTGAATGTAAAAAAGAGTAAATACCATACCTATGTTATCCTTAAGATTTTCACATTATAAAATTGTCACTCTTATCTCTTCTAAACTCCATTTGTCTGACTTGTTATTCTTATCTCTTCTAAACTCCATTTGTCTTACAGTGACTAATCAGAAATAGAATCCTACTTTCAGAAATTGCTTTCTGTTTCTAAAGTGGTGTAATCTTTGTTGTGTCATGAACAAATTGGCGACAAATTAATCTAAAAACTCCTGCACTATATTTAGTAATGAATAAATTTAATTCAAAGTAATATTGACATAACTTGATATTTCTTTCTTGATAAAAAGAATTTAAATAAAAATAAAAATAGAGGGATAGATGGAGGGGGTGAATGTTTCACAAGTCAATGATGGGCCTCCTTAATGGTTATATTGTTTACCCCCATTTATTTTAAAAGCTTTATATTTTTAGTGAGGGAATAACTTAAATATTTAATCATTCAATACGTCTTCAAGCTTTGATACCGTGTTAGTTATTCATCTGATCTAAAAATTTAAGAACTTAAAATATTTATATCAATCAACATGTTTCCTCACGTGTGACCTTCTTTTGATTCAACATGCGAAATAATAATTTTTAATATGGATAACGGTAAGATTTGAATACGAGATCTTTTGATTTTTTTTTTTCGATAAATCTTTTGATTTTGATATCATGTTAAACACTCATTTATTTTAAAGCTGAAACTGTTACAGAGGTATCCTTCAACACGATACTCATGTGTAGTATATGTCAATTGAAAGGCACTAAAAATGTTGCTTTGAACTGAATGAAAGTGATTTGAATTGCATTGTTTTGTGATTCGAGTCAATCGCACAATAGTGCATCAAAGACTTAAAACTGTTTCGGCGGTTCTATCATTTATATTGTTTCACTCTTCAAGTCCACTTTTTCATCATATATATATTCAACCAAAAAAATTGTCAAATTGGTAATGGTAAATATCGCTCTTATGAATTGAATGGCATACAAGATATGTTTGTGACCATTATGGTGGCACAAAATTGAGTTCATGCATGTCATATGTGTGCTTTTGGCTTGACCATGCACGTGTAGTCACACTTGCGCACTGAATGCAACCATTACGCCAACATTGAGTGATGGAGTTTCAGTATGTGATGGGCCAAAGTCATCGACTCTATCTCAAAAGAAAAAGTAAGTTGTTCACACATTAATACATGTCTGGACGTTCTTTTCTAATCTCTTTCTTTACACCTGAAAAGGGTTATTCCATATAATATTATAGTATTATTTTTTTTATAAATATCTGGTCATTATATTTATAGTATTGCTACATGATATCTTTATATTTGATATATTGAAGTATTACGTGAATTTTTTTTCGGTAAATATAAAGAGGTTGGGTTAATATTACGTCAATTAATAGTACCTATCAAGTAAAAAGTTTTATGAAAATCAACATTGTTGGGAATTAATTCTCTTTTCAGTGCTTGAGAATCAATCCCGTCCAAGATCAGACACACAAAATTAACAATTCTTTTATTAATCAATAAAAACACTCAAAAACAAATATCACACATGAATCTATTAATCTTTCTTTCTCTTTATATTTCTTCTACCCAAAACCCTAGTCATCAGACTCCAATATATATAGTTAACCTGGATTGGTGAACAAGTCAATCTTAAAAGGAATCCTAAGATTACAATCTCCTAATAAAAAAGGAAAATTAAAAATCCGCAACTGGGACAACGAGTACTCGGTGACACTCCCACCGAGTACTGCGCAAGTTCATAGATTCGACAAAATCCTTCTGCCACTTTTCCACCTTATGCGCAACTTGACACACTTGTGCCCTTACCGAGTACTTGGTAAATAACCTACCGAGTACTCGGTGGTTCTTCACTGCAACTTTTCTTTTGGACTTCTTTTGCTCCAATTTTCTTCATCAATGCTAACACTCCTAATCATAACACTACTTAAATTTTGCCACATTCTAACAAACACATGCATGTCCAGGCCGGTCCTGAAATTCCGAAAATACTTAGAGCCCTTAGGCGATATTAAATATGAGCCCTTTATATGTAAGGTTTCACGTGCTTAAAAATTATAAATGTAAAGAAAATATATAAAAAAATACATTAAATGTGTATTGAAAAATTTAAAACAACCTTCATCTTGGTGTTGTCGTGAAAAATTATTGTACAGTGCGGCAGTTACGAGACACCTAAGTGTAGCCGTGTGAAAAATTATTGTTGTTGTTGTGCGAATACAGTAGGCGCAAGAACACTAAGTGTAATCTCTAGACGTTGTGCCAGTGTGGTAAGAATATTCTAACTCTAATCAGAATAATTCTTTGATTTGGAATATACTTTAGTTTTATTGGGTTGAAATTTATTTTATTTTTTTCAGTATAGTAATAATAAATATAAAATTTTGGGGGCCTTAAATTATGAAATTGAATTAGAATTTAGTACGAAATGAATTTTTAAACAAATTAGTTTTTTTTGGATCTATAGTAAAATAATTTTTTTATAAAAGAAAAAAATTTAGGTCTTAAATTATGTAATAACTAGGCACTGTTTTGAATTTGATTGAAAACCCAATTTTTTTTTTTAGGGCCTAAAAAATTATCAATTATTTTTCAAAAACAAAAAATAAATAAATTTGAGGCCCTCCTTGTGGCGGGCTCTAGACGACCGCCTATTCGCCTTGCCCTAGGGCCGGGACTGTGCATGTCTAGTTCTTCATGTGTAGTATATGAAAATAATGTTAAACTAGATTGAGGAGAATCAAGAAAATAATTTCAGAATTATGAATCATGCCTATTTACGAAAAGCAACACCGAAATCACTGGCTTGCTTCTGTTGGATTTTTCCTAACGCATGCTTGAGAGTTTGTTTTTTTTAATCTTTTTTTAATACTTTTTTTTAGTTGTTTGTGTTTTTCTCTGGTAAGGTCCTTTTCCCCTTGATAAGTTAGAGAGCTTTACTATCTGAAAATTAAATCAAGGTAAAATAAATCTTTTCGCAATTATACATCTATTTAATTAAGAAGAAGAACTAAAATAAAATAAAATAAAAACTAGACACCACTAAGTTATAACTGTTGATGGTTTCATTTGTTTTGGAACAATACTTAGATCTCACAGGGAGGATGAACTAAGTCATTCCCATCGTAAGAATCAGTAGTATTTAGAAACATGATCAATTCTTTTTAGAAAAAATGATGAACCTAAAATACATAAAAAGAGTAATTTGGATCAGTTTTCTTTTAAAAATTAATAAGTCACGTGTCTAAATGGTATTAAACCACATGAGCAAGGAGGACAAACTTCAAAACCAAGTAACAATTTTTTATTTATTTATGTATGTTTATGGAGGTTTTTAATTGATTGAATAATATGGTCATTCCTTTGTAATACTTTCATTGAACTTGTTTGAAGTTACTTTTTTTTTTTTTTGTAAGGTGTACTCACTCCAAGTAAAGAGTCAAAAACTTAAATCTTAAAAATTCGGGGCTAATAAAACTAGCTAAATTTCATTTACCCAAAAATTAATGAATCAAATAGATAACACATACAAAAAGTTTTATTATTTTTTAAAAAAGAACCAAATGATAACTGTGCCACCTACATATACGAAAAAGAGTAATGTATTTAAGTGATTTCTATGAGATATTTTTCCAAGGATATTGAATCCAAAATTATATTATCAATATTAACAGATTTGATTGAACTTTTCAAACAAACAATAATGTGCATTATGTGTTACATAAAGTTGAACTCCACAAAAAATAAAAAAAGAGCATGATCTACCTACTCTTATCTATACTTAATTATACACATAAAGGTGATCATGGTACAACCCCAAGCTGGTCCTACACCAAAGCTAATCTCCATTAAAATAGACTTGAAATTGAGAATCCAAAGAAACAAGAGTCCTTTGCCCCCCACAACTCACAACACAAACCTCTGGATTTCATTCTTGAGTAGGAAGGATATAAAGCTTAATTCATTCTATCCCACTATCTCTCAGGTAAAGGTATAGCACACATCCATACCAAGTGCGACTCGCGCGCGCGCGCGCACATATATATATATATATTATCTCTAAAATTGATGATTATAAAAGTGGCCCTCCTTATCACTACCCTCAAACTCAATCATTTCAAAAACTCACTCCCTCCACAACCTCACAAATATCTCCTTTTGTGCACCCTTCCATACGCAATTCTCCTCCTATAGGCTATATCTACACTCAACACTTGTGTCCGAACTTCCAAACAATTTGTATAGAAAATATAAAACCTTAGAGCCATGTCTAACACGGGACTATCAGACACAGATAAGCTTCACAAGAAATCATTCCACCGGTGGAATGATTCCGGTGAGCTCGACGTGTTTGAGGCGGCACGATATTTCTCCGGTGCCAATGAAGTCCCCGGAGCTTACAATGGTGCACAGAAGATGATGAAATCCGGTGGACGGATTAGCCTAGACGTGCCATTGAGAAATTCAATTCCTTCACAAAATATTGTGATGGAAAAGCAAACGGTGAAGGAGAAGAACTACAAGCAACCGAGCTCACCAGGAGGAAGACTTGCGAGCTTTTTGAATTCTATCTTCAACCAAACATCTTTGAAGATGAAGAAAAAATCCAAGTCCTCCACACACTCTATGAAGGAGGAGGATGAGAGCCCGAGTGGGAGAAGAAAAAGGAGGAGCAGTATTAGCCATTTTCGAACCTCGTCCAATGCTGATTCAAAGTCCATTTATTCATCATCAAGCTCTGGTTTTAGAACACCACCACCACCTTATGCACACACTCCTGCAAAGACCTATAAGGACTTGAGAAGCTATTCAGATCACAAGCAAAAGGTGTCTTTGTCCAACTACAATAGTAATGGACATGTTGTTAAATCCACTACTTTACAAAGTAATGAGGTCTGTCAAGACAAAAGAGGCATAGATCATGCTTGGTTTGATGAAAAATTCAACTTCAGCAATGGATTTTCCGAGAAACACAAGAATTTTGTCAATGGGTTTTCCGAGAAAGTGAGGATTCAGGGTGATAAATTTCCATTGGAGGAGAAGGAATTTAGGAAGTTTGATGAAATTCATGATGGTGGTGATAGTGATTCAAGCTCTGATCTGTTTGAATTGCAAAACTATGACTTGGGGTATTGTTCAAGTGGCTTACCTGTTTATGAGACCACACATATGGACAGCATCAAGAGAGGTGCACCAATTGCTAGTGGTCCCATATAGGCCTACTCTGCTGTCTATGTGAGTGTTTGTGTGTATATATTAATTACTACAATTTGTTTCTTCGTTCTTACTGCTGTTTGGGGCTGTGATAATCAAGAAAAATATTGCATTTTTGTTAAGATATGGCATTAAGTTTTGGTTTCTGGTTTTCAATTTCATGATATTTTCTTTGTATGTACAGTTTGGAATGTTAGGTTGTCTCTCCCCTTTTTCTCTTTTAGACTTCACTTAATTTTGGAGCAATGTGGAGTGCTGCGACACCACAAATTCACCACTGAAACAACTTGATTAGATTGTGAATCATTGCAGATTTTCCACTTGATTAATTGGGGGCAAAAAAAAAGGGCGAAAATATCACATACCTCCCCTGAGGTTTAGTGATATTACACGTGGTATTCCTACTGTTTTCAAATCGAGGTTAGCTCCGGATATCACTTTCACCCCCTCCGCCCAAAGTCAAGTCGGTCAACTCTGATTTCACGTGTGATTTTACCTAATTGCCCTTCATGGTTAATTTCAATAAACCCCTCTAAACTATTGAATTTCATATTGCCCCGCCCAAATGGGTAAATTACAGTTTTCCCCCCTAAAATTCGAAAAAATATATAAAATTTGAAATATATATATAATTCAAAAATATATATATATAATTCGAAAAAATATATAAAATTTAGAAACTATGTATAAATTTTGAAAAAAATATAAAAATTGAAAAACAATATAAATTTTGAAAAATATATATAAATTTTGAAATAAATATATAAAATTAGAAAAAATATATTAGAAAAAGAAGTATTTAGGATTTGATAGCACAACAAACATTGGAATTTGAATAAAGTACAAATTAACACCTTCATGTAATGTAACATTTACAAATATATGCATGTTTGAACTTGCAAAATTAATATTATTTTTTAACTTAAAAGTGAGTAAGTACATTTCTGAATTAAGATTATGAAGAAAAGAAAAAACTCATTTCGAATTTATATATTTTTTCTGAATTTTATATA
This sequence comes from Cornus suecica, assembly GCA_963922005.1. NCBI lineage: Eukaryota > Viridiplantae > Streptophyta > Magnoliopsida > Cornales > Cornaceae > Cornus > Cornus suecica. The sequence continues at coordinate 23,575,314 of OY998242.1, forward strand.
TTTTTTCTAATTTTATATTTTTTTTTCGAACTATAGACTCCCTCCGTCCAACTTTAAATGTCCACTATTGAAAATTCAACATTTTTTGACACTGTTTTCTTTCATATTTTGTCCTTAATAATGTAGTATAATTGTAATTTTTAGTGGGGTTCATTGCTTTTTGAAGTCAATGAAGAGGGATAATTTGGAAAAATATATGATAATATTGTATTGGAATTCGAAACTGGACAACTAAAAATGGACAAATAAAGTAGGCTAAGTGGACAACTAAAAATAGATGGAGAGAATATATATTTCAAAATTTTATATATATTTTTTAATTTTATATATTTTTTTCGAATTAGATATATATTTCAAAATTTATATATGTTTTTTTAAATTTATACATTTTTTGGAATTTTATATATATATTTTGAATTTTATATATTTTTTCAAATTTTATATATATATTTCAATTTTTATATATTGTTTAAAATTTTAAATACTTTTTAAAATTTTAAGGGGTGAAACTATAATTTATCCATTAAGATGGAAATAATATAAAAATTTAATAATTTAAAAAGATTTATTGAGAGTCATTTCGTAATTTTACATTCTTGAATATCTAAGGAGATAACTTATATATTAAAAATAATAGGATACCGTATAATATGTGATATTTTCCCAAAAAAAAAACATAAAAGAAGAAGAAGAACAGCCATCATCACCCATGTGAGTTGTAATCCTTAGAACTTTGACTTTTGACACACTAGCAAATTGCAATAATACATTAGATACAATAATTGAGGTAACTTTTGAATTTTGACATTACCAAATTACAGTAGTATATTAGATACTTAGATTGAGTGGCCATAAACCCTATATTTATATATAAATTAGCAACATTTTCTTTTCAAATTGTTTATCAACGGTTCTACCAATTGATATTTTTCCACAAATAATTGAAATTCAATGTTTTGATCTGTATAATGAAATGTTCATCTTGACAAAAAATTATCCTCAAGATAAAATATGTATAACAATTGCAAAACATAGAAAGTAATTCAGTGATTCGTTAGGAAAGTGTTTCAAATTTCTATTGTAATTAAGTTTTCTATTTTAGAGTATATTTTATATGATAATTTTTTATTAGAGAAAAGTCTTATTCTCCAAGAAATTCTAATCCTTGTCCAATAAGAAATTGGGTTTGTAACTCTATAAATAGACACGTAGGGTTGATAGTTGAGACTTATGAGAAAGAGATGTAGCCGAATGGGATGTGCTTTGAAGGGTAGAGAGTTTACGGGTTGGGTAGAGTACACACCGATGACGAGAATGAGTCTCGTGCGAAGGAGTCGCGAGTACATAAGAAAACTCAAGTGAAGTTAGTGTACATTTACTGGTTGTGGTAATTCTCTACTGTTGTAATATCTCTACATGATTATAGTAAAATCTCTTCTCATTCTTGGACGTAGGCCAAAGTTGGAACTGAATCGTGTTAAATATTGTGTGTTATGTGTGTGATTGTGTGTATGAATAAAAATATGTGTGGATGATCATGAGCGGGATTAATTCCTATTTAAGTGTGAGATGAGAATTAATTCCAAACATAATTTTCAAGGGAATGAAATTGGTGTATGCTTTTATTGGCAAGGTGAGAAGAAAATAGTGAAATCAATAATTCTAGAGCAAAATTTAATTTAGTGAAAAGAATAAATGCACAGTTGCAAATTCTTTTTATATTCTTAAACAAAATTCTACAAAAAAAAAAAAAAAAAAACTCTTAATTCTCATTAATTTTTTCGGTAATTAAGAAAAGTGAAAGAGAAGTCATCAATTTCTCATTAATTGACCGAAGAACATTTGCAATTAGGCATTTACACACCATATACATAAATTAACTGGAGTGTATTTATCACCTCTTATAGATAGAACTGACAAAACGGGACACGATATGACAAGATTATATTTATTATATTATTTATTTGCAGATTTTTTATGTTCTCTAATTGATCATGGATTGAAATATATTAATAAATTATTACTGGATCGTGTCAAATTCAATTTTAATTTCATTTTAATTTTTTATTTTTTTGTGTTAGATTATATCAAATTTAAATTATTTATTTTTCGTGTTAAATCGTGTTAAATTACATGATCGACACGTGGGTCGACACGCCGATACGAATTATCAGCCCTACTAATGGAAACAATATGTTTGAATAAAAGAAAGATAACATGCAATTCTTCTAAGTATCTCAATGATGTCTTTTTAATAAAAAAGAAAAAAGAAAAAAGAAAAAGAAAAAGAAAGTATCTCAATGATGAGAGGTTAGCACACAGATAAAATCAAAACAACTAGGTCCAACCAAAATTAGTTTGTGTCCTTGAAGATAAATTTAAGGTCCAACTTTTTAAGCAATAAGATTAAGAGAAAAAGGAACTCTAGCACAATATTTCTTTTCTCCGTATGTTTCCAATATTGTACTTTTAAAACTAGAGCATAAAATAATTAATTTGTTGACGTAATGAAGCAAATCTTTGTCTAATCCAAGGATCAACATGGGAAAAGTCCCCTTATTATAAGCGTTAATTGGCGGTGTGACACAACAAAGCCAAGACAAAATACTAATTAGTTTCAACAAAGAATAGTCGGTGTCCTTTGGAATAAAGTAAGGTTAACTTTCTAAATAATTTAATTAAGGGTAATTTGCATTAACACCCCTTAGGTATTAGTTAATTGCAGTTAGATATTGATTAACGCACTATTTTACAGTGACACCCTCTAAGATTTATAAAGTATTGCAATGACAACCTAGGAGCCATAAAATGATTTTAGTATCATTGATTAATTTAATTTTCATATAAAATCTCTAAGTTACCCCATGTATAAACCCTACACTTTACCCATTACACCAATCACATTTATCATCATACTCTTAATACAAAACAAATTACATTAAATAAATACTACTAAGATATAAAATATATATAATTTTATTTTAAATATAAAAATTCAAAAATATCAAAAATATTTTGAAAAATATATTTAAAGATAAATTCTACCACTAAAAAAATTTCATCAATAATAATACTAAAAAAATCTCATTATTTAATTATTGTTCTTAATTTTTAATATATTATTATATAAATATTTCTCAAAAAATATTAAAGAATTATATCTAATAACCATTATAGGTATTACATAACTAAAAAATATATATATAAATTTTTATGTAAGATTAGAAAAAAAATTATATATTTTTATACTATTGTCAATAAATAATTATAATGAAATTTGATAATATAATAAAATATCTTACACTTTATCCATTGTAGGTATTACATATCTAAGAAATTCTACCATTATATTATCAAATTTCATGATGGAATGAGATTTTCTTTGGTATTACATATCTAAGAAATTCTATCACTATATTATCAAATTTTATTAAAATTATTGATTGACAATAGTATAAAAATATATAATTATTTTTCTATTCGTACATAAAAATTTATATATATATTATTAAATAGGTAATACCTATAATGGTTATTAGATATAACCTTTTAATATTTTTTGAAAAGTATTTATATAATAATATATTAAAAACTAATAACAATAATTAAATAATGGAATTTTCATACTATTATTATTGATGAAATTTCTTTAGTGATAGAATTTACCTTTAAATATATATTTCAAAATATTTCTGATGTTTTTGAATTTTTATATTTAAAATAAAATTTTATTTATTTATTTATTGTAAATATTTTAATAATAATAGCTTGATGATAAGGGTGGTTGGTGTAATGGGTAAAGTATATGGTTTATGCATGTGGTAATTTAGAGATTTCACATTAAAATTAAATTAGTTAAGGGTACTAAATTGATCATTTTATGCTTCTAAGGGATATCATTGCAACGCTTTACAAACCTAAGAGAGTATCTCTGTAAAATAATGTGTTGATCAACATCTACATGTAATTTACCAATACCTCATATGTGTCATAGCAAATTACCGTTTAATTAAATAACATTCGGAGAAAGAGGAAATCCAACACTACCATATTTCTTTCACTTGAACTCATCTTTTACTTTTATCAGGAGATTTTAGCCCCTGGTATGTTTTTTAATAGGATAAGATCTCTTTAGAAGATTCATATACAAGTTACTAGCACTGTAGGTCCCCATATATTTACATATATACCTATATTACTATTAAAGTGCGCAAAATTTGGTGTTTTATTATTTATAGTCTATATTTTATGTATGATTTTTCAATTTAATTTTTATTTGAATTATAACTATAAAATTTAATTGATTTACCAAAAAAATAACACTAAAATTTAATTGAATCTATAATTCCAATTCAAATAGAATCATATTTGAAATCACCAACACTTATTTATGTGTAAATTGTGTATTTAAATTATATCACTAAAATTAATTTAATTGTATTAAATTATATTAAATTTAACTATGATACAATACTAAAAATTTAAATTATTTTTTATATTTTATTCCATTCTCTTACTATAATTGAAGTGTAATTAATGATTCTAATCTTAATTGGATAAAAACAATAATGAATCTTATCTGCATTGTATTTAACAATCTTAATAATCCTAAATGGACTATAATATATTGAATCCCATCTAGAATTGTAATTAACAATTCTAATTCTAATTGTATAGGGGATAACTTTGGACATCTAAATCAAATTGTGATATTATTAAAGTTCATTATATCAACAGTCCTATATATAATAATCTAGATTGAAACCAAGCCTCAAATTCTTCAACTTCAACCCAAATTTATCAAGTTTGACGCTTCATCTCTCTCTTCTTCAATTTTTTTCTTTTCCTCCTTTTATTGCAACTGAGTTTTACAATTTTTGATATGAAAATTTGTCATTCTTTAATTGTTCTTTTTGATTCTTTAAATGTTCTTTTTCGTCCATGTGTATATATTTATATTTGTATCTATTAAATTTGTGGCATAAAGTTTCTACATGGATTTTTTTTACTTCTATGGACTTGATGAGGACTTTATATTTTTCATGTGACAATTGACTACAAGTTTAAAATTTATCTTATATGTTTTATTTTATCTTTTAAATTATATATATCTCTAAATTAATTATACATAAATGCCATCACTACAATTCAATTATAATAAATTCAATTATATTCAAATTCTATTTCTAAAACTCACTTTGATTTTGAATATATAAAACTATATTTAATGTATCTTAAAAACTTAATATAGCAAACAGTTAGTGAATTGAATTCAAGAACTGTGACAAGCGACTTTATCAAAAAGAACAATACTCTTTCCGATTCCATGAACATGGGATGGTTAAATTTAATTTTTGCATTAGCTTTTTTTTTTTTACATTAAATTTATTCTATTAATTTATAAATTTATTTTAAATTAAAATTTACATACGTGTAAGGCACATGCTCTTTAAATAGTATATATCTATACTACTATTAAAAGTATGAAGAATTTCAGTATTTCAGTATTTATATTTAAAATTTTAGATGTGAAATAAATGTAAATTATTATCCGAACTCAAAATTGAAGTAGGATTCTATTTATCTGTATTAAAAAGAAGTGTATGAAGTAGGATTCTATTTGATTGTTCGAGTATTCTGAAGATTTGTCTTCATTAGTTTGAGGGTGAGGACAAAATTGTTTGGAGTTGAACTCCTAAAGGGAAGTTCTCAGTTAAATCTGCCTATGAAGTTGTTATGCAATTGTTAAGGAAAGTTCAGCCTATTTCGATTTGTCAAGATTGTAGTGTTTCTCAAGAATTCAAATCATAATGGAAGGGGCTATGGAAGATTAAAAGTAAAAGAAAAATCTTATTCTTTCTTTGGTAATGTAGTTATGATAAGTTGGTTGTTCTAACTCAGCTGAAGAAATTGAGGGTTATGGAGGATATCATTTGCAAGCATTGTGACTTACATGCAGAAACTCTACTTCATCTATTTTGTTATTGTCCTTTTTCTCGACTGATTTGGAAAATCAGTCCTTTGAGATTAGATGTAATTTATCACAATTAGTCATCTTCGAAAACCTTTTAGAGCTGGCTTATTTTCGTCCTTAAAAGTGAGGATAAAGCTGAGGAGAAAATTAGCCCATGTACCTTCATTTTGTGGCAAATTTGGAAAACGCGCAATGATTGTCATTTTAATGATTTTAAATGGGAGGCACAATCGATCCTTGGCAAGCGGATGCTAATTTCATGAGTTTTGGGATCTGATGAAGCAAGATGAACCTATCTCAAATCCTCGTTTGGAGTCTCCTGTTTTCAGATTTTGGCAGCCTCCGAGAGTGTTTTTTTTTAAACTCGATATTGATGCCTCATTTATTGCTTCATCTCAGGAGGCTGGGGTTGGAGCGGTCTTAAGAAATTCTATGGGTTTTCCGATCAAGATTGTTTCCTTTTTCTTCCTCTCCGTTTCTTCGGACGAATCTGCAGAAGCTCTTGTATTACGTGAAGGACTGTCTCTCCTCTCTCGTTGGGGTTATGTGAACGTTATTGTTGAAGGTGATTGTCTTAATGTGATGCACCATATGCCTCGTGATATCCATGATGCTATCGTTCTTGAGGATGTGCGGTTATTGCCCAACTCTCGAATTTCTTTTTTCTTTGAATTGGTCTCCTAGATGTACTAATTATGTTGCACATATTACTTGTAGAGAGGTTGTTGTTAGAAAGACCTCTGATCTGCATTGGTCTATTTGGCCCTCTTGGCTTTGTGTTGTTGTAGAGAGGGAGTGTTTTGTTGGCTCTTCTGAGCAGTCTGTCTTGTAGTTATCTTTTTTTTCAGTCAGAAAAAAAAAGTAGGATTCTATTTAGGGCAATACTTGCCTTATGCCATATCAATAGGAAGTTCTTACTTACAAATAATGTCACGTCTCAAAAAAATTAAATCATAATTATCCGAGTATATTTGTCAAATCAAATCAAATTTATAATTTCTTTCCATTAATAGAGAATCTATAAGGTGTACAAGAGAAAGAGATCAATTGTAAGAGAATTTTATTTGATATTGGATGTTGTGTGAGGAATAACAAGTTTAGAGTTGTTGTTGATTGCATGTATGTATGGATATGGAGATGTGGTCTGTCTGTATGTATATATGTATATATATGTTGGTCTAGGAAGATGAAGATATATATACTTAGGTGCGTATATATATATGTATGTTGGTCAGTGAAGTTGAATTTAGATATATATAAATACATATTTATAAATATTGTAATGATGAAGATAGATTGTTGATGTTTGATTCAAATCTTTAGTTTTAATATTTAATTATATATTTAAACATATGTCAAGAATTAATTGGATCATATGAGTTGTAAGTAAGAACTTTCTACTGATATGGCCTAAGACAAGTATTGTCCATCTATTTATATGTATTAAAAAGAAGTGTTACAAAAAACACAAAAACCAAAATGAAGTAAGTGAAAGAGTCAATCCTAGAGTTATCCAATTATAATTGTGGACGGTTGAGGCATAGTGTCTTATACAATTGTGATTGTGATAAAAGTCCAATCTACTGTACGATGATCTAATGGTATTTTAAAAAAATTAAAATTATTTTAGCGTGTGAATTTATTTTTAATTAAATTCATATAAATTCACATTGAAAAATAAGTAAATAAAATAATATAAAAGATGATTAGATTAACTCACGAAAATAAATACCAAAATGCAAGGGAAATTAAAAACAAATAAAATTTGAAAGAATACAAAAACAAATTTTAAAAAAATAAGTATAATGACAAACCAATATAAATAAATAAATATATATTTAAAAGGATATTTAAAAGTATAGAAATGGGGAGGTATTTTTGAAAATTACCAATAAAAAATAAATATATATATAAATTATGGTGTATTGATTGACTAATATACACAAAATTTATGAAATCGTTTGGTATTGATAAAATCACAAAAATAAAATAAAATAAAATTATTAACAATGAATCAGAAAATATTACGTTTAAACTCTTTTACTAAACTTTACTTATAAATTAGTAATCCTAATTGTAGTGCAATAGAACTAAGATTTTAAATTTTATTTTAATTTCTCAAATTATATATTATTTTCAAACAAATTATACTTAAGTTATTCTACAACAATGCAATTGTAATTTGATTATAAATTTGAAATCCGAAATGGAATTGTAGTCTAATTTTAGTTTAAACCTAATTGTAATTTTTTATTAATTTTCAAACCAATTATACTTAAGTTCTACTACTACAATTCTAATTGTAAATTCAAAAATCCTAATAGTAGTTGTAGTCTAATATATTTACATATATGAGTTCTATACCAATTCTACTTAAATTCTATTACTAAAATTTGGGTGTAAATTAGTAAAATTAATTGTAGTACAATTAGACTAAGATTTTAAACTGTATTTTAATTTAAGTTTTGAAATTATATATTATTTTAAAATAAATTATATTTATGTTATTCTACTGCATTGCAATTATAATTTAACTATAAATGTAAAATCTTAATTGTAATTGTAGTCTAATTTAAGTTTAACCTAATTGTAGAATAATATTTTTTTTTCGTTTTTGTATTATAAACGCAATTTTAATTTATATTTATTATGAAGCAAAATTTACTATGTGCAAATATATATTTGTTAGTTAAAGTTTATGACACATTTTGATTTTGGGGTTTTGTTTTTATTCTTGCATGTTTTCAATTAAAATCATAAACTGGTAATCAAAATTTGAATTTATTTTAAGTTGGGCCCAAATATATTTTATCTATAACCTTGAAGCAAACAGGGCAAAAATAGGGATAACAATTTGTACCGCCCAGCCGGAACTCCTTCCCGTTTCACCCATTTATTTAGGGAAAACTTTTTATTTCGTAGGGTCGGGTTTGATAAAAAGAAATTGAACCCGTCAAGGGTTATGGGGCGGGTACGGGTATGGGTTTTGTTAAATCCCCGCCATGACCTGCCCGCCCTGTTTACATTAAGTTTATTTATTTTTTATATATTATGTATATAAGAATTTTTATGAATCCTAAATACTTTATTAGTTATTATTATTTTTTTTCATGGAGCTCGACATCGAAGACCAAGAAAATACGACTAGCCAACTATATATAAAGAAAAAAGAGTGAGTTCGATTATTGGATGAGTTGAAAAAAGTTCATATATTAGGTTTTTTATTTATTTATTTGTCAATTTCTTTTATCTAATATAAAGATAACATTGAGATTTAAATGTTAATGGCGCGGGGCGGGCACGAGTATAGTAAATTGTTAATGGGGCGGGTACGGCTTACGAAAAGGCAACCCATGAAAAACCCGTGAATAATATGGTATTTTAACAAATTAAACGGGGCGGGAATGAATATAAGTAAACCCGTTTCCTACCTGCCTCATTGTCATCCCTAGGCAAAAACACTGAAAATATCAAATTGTTGTTTCCAAGTTTTCTTCAACTGTTTCAATTATTCATATTATTGTACAAAACAAAGTAACAACGTTCCCCACCGAAAACAGAAACACCCAAAACAACTCCAATGTCAAACAAGGCCAATGTTTAAGGGCACCAAAAGCCACATCTACAGGAAGCAACTAGACAAAGCTTCAGAAACGAACAAATGAGAGCCACAACGTGGAAAACATATAATTCAACAGCAGAGTACATCAACAAACAGCCCAGCAATCATTAAGAGTTCTAATTAGTGGGGAAAACATGAAATCCACAAATGGATTTGACCTTAATAAGAAATTCAATTGAGTGTGCTGTAGTTCGGCTTACTTACCGAACATAAATGGATTAGAACTTTGCATCAAGTAAGGGCATATTTGGTTCACCTTTTTATTTTTTGTTTTATGTTTTTTTCTCATTTTTCACAACAGAAACATGTTTGGCATCAATACTTTATTTTTTTATAGTAGAAAAACATGAAGCAAATAGTCTCGAAGAGGATAATTATATACCTATTTTTGTTGTGTTTATATACCTATTTTTCCTCTTATAATTCATAGATATAATAGTAACCGGTTTTTTCCCATTTAATAAGTTAAATCTATCAAAGGTCTGATGGTCAAACGGTACCTAGCCCTTACTCCCAAATAGGAGGTCAAGTGTTCAAGTTTCAGTGGAGGCAGGGTATGTGAGTTGCTTAATTTTCCAAAAAACGAAAAAGAAAGTTAAATCTATCACAATGTGGTTAGATATATGATTTTCATTTTCATTTGGCCTAGATTATTGTAGGAACATTATTTATGTAATGACATGTTCTAATAAAAAACCATGTTGAGAGTTTTGTGTTTTAGATCGAGTTGGTAAAATGTTGTATGGTAAGAAGTTTATGTGTCAAATCAAGTATAAAGTGGTGAAGATACAGGAGTGGAACAACGGTTGGAAGCGACAACGTATTAAAACTATGTTTGCACAAATGGTTTGTTCCACCGAGTACTCGGTAGGGATATTACCGAGTACTCGTTAAGATGCAAAGTGACGTAAATTTCCAGAGAGCAGTGTGAGTTCTTGCACACTTGCGCGCAATTACGTGTTCACCGAGTACTCGGTAAAATAGCCACCGAGTACTCGGTAAGTAGGTACACAAATTTATTTTTGGGATAATTTATTTTGCTATGTAATTGATTCCTAACCACTTTAAGACATGATTAGAAGCTATTATCAATATATTGGACTATCATTGACATATTTATTTATATTTGGAAGATTTAAATGGTGGAAATACGAATCCTGATTGGAAAATGATTCTTACCATTAATTGAAGACTCTTCTCTATATATATGAGTTAAACCTAAGAGAAGGGTATGGCTTGTGGCTTTTTGAGAGATCTTTGCAATTCTCCGACAAATTCAAATTCTTCTACAGAGATAAATATTGAGAGAATATTATTAAGTGATCAGATATATTCAAGTTCTCTCTTGGTATTGAGATTTTCAATTGTGTTTCTACACCGAAGATCTTTATGCACAATTGGATGATCTAATTGCTGAAAAATCATCACACCACCTTGATCAAAGCAGGAGACTTCGTGGTTCTTTCATCCGTTGAGAAACGAAGCTATTAGGAGTACGGATATTTGAGCGAGAGTTTCGTGGAGCGCGAGTGATTCAAGTTCGTCAGACATCGAGTGGAGAAAGGCAGATCAATAGTGATTTGTAAATCTAAAACTTCATTGAGTCTTATACTTCTTGATTCATAGTGCATCAATACCGGAGGGTATCCGTGTTTTTTACTTGGAACATTTCCAAGGTTTTCCACATAAAAATATTGGTGTCGTCTCTTATTTATTTTCTGCACTTATATTTATTATTGCGTAGTTTATATTGTGATCGAATTGAATTAAAATTGACTATTCCGCATTTAAAATTTTAATTTATCAATTAATTCATAAAAAGTCTATTCACCCCTCTCTAGGTTTAGTTCACGGTCTTTTAGGTAATTTTAATTGGTATCAGAGCAAAGTTTGTCCTGATTTAGGTTAACGACCTAGGGTTAGATCTTGACCTTAGAAGATGGACTTACTTCGTGAAGGAAGTTCCATTACTAGTTGCCCTTTATTTAATGGATCAAATTACACGTATTGGAAAGCTAGAATGAGAATATTCTTGAAATCTATAGATAAGAGAGTTTAGTTTGATGTAGAAGTAGGATACTCGCCTCCCACTGTTGTAGATGAGACTACCAAAGAATTAAAAGAAAAATATTCAAGTGAGTGGTCTTCTACTGAATTTGATAGTGCTAATTGGAATTTTAAAGCTTTGTCTGCAATATTAAATGGTGTGACTGAAAGTGACTTTAGGATAATTTCCTTGTGCGATATTGCTAAAGAAGCTTGAGATATTCTCCAAGATACTTATGAAAGAACTGATAAAAATTTTGTTGTCATCTAATAATGATGAGGTTAAAAAGGTTGCTAAAATAAGTGCAACTCCTAAGGATGAAAATTATGAGGGTGATGATGATCGTAATGACTCTTTTCAAGCTAAGTATAGAAAACTTTATGACAAGTATACACATCTTAGCGAAGTTTTCTCTAAATCTGTTGTTAAATTTAAAAGTGTTGACAAGGAAAAAGAATCCTTAAGTGAAGAATTAACCAACACTACCCTTGAGCTAAATCAGATTCAGACACAAATAGATCAATGGTCTGAAGAATTGATTAAGTCTGAAAAAGAAAGAAAGCAAGCTTTGAAGAGTATTGATGATTTCAATAAGGAATTAACCACTCTAAGATCTGATATAAATGAGAAATCTACGAGAATTGAGGTTTTGGAAAATGAATTAAAGGATGCTAACTCAACTATTATAAATGGTCTAGTGGAACCCTTAAGCTTAATCATATATTGAGTGTAGGTAAATTTGTGGGAAACACTAAATGATTGGGATTCAAAGTAAGAACGTGTAATTCAAATAGTGCCCCAAAAATAATTTTTGTTAAAGTTTCTCAAGTAGCATCTAGTTCATCTCAAGGTAACTCTAATATAAGAAACATTCTTCTGGTTAAGAAAAATTCTAATGTCCAATCTTATGTTAGAAAAACAATTGAGAATAAATCTCCCTTTACCTCTAAGTATCATAAGAATTTTGATAATGGTTTCAAAAGTTTGTTCCCATATATCATCATTGTGGAGTGAGAAGTCACATTCGACCCCATTGTTTAAAGTTAAAAGGAAATACTTTGAAATCAAAAATGAAACAAAGAACTCAAAGAAGACCCAATGTTGAAGATCAAATTAGGGTTTTGAGTGAAGAAGTGAAAAAGTTGTCTAATCTGACAAATAGAACACCAAAAATTAGACAGGCATGAGTAAAGAAATGTGAGCTACATTGTTTTGTTGTCAATACTGTCCTTAGAGCATGTGATTCTAGTTCATGGTGTTTTGATAGTGGATGTTCTAGGCATATGACTAGAAATAGGTCATTGTTTGGTTATTTCAAGAGTAGTAATATTGGAGCTGCTACTTTTGGTAATGGGAAAAAATCTAAAGTTTTAGAAAAGGACACCATTGTTACTTTTGGTCTACTAAGATTAGAAGATGTTTATTATGTTAAGGGCCTAAAGGCTAATTTGCTTAGCATTAGCCAAACATGCGATAATAACCATAATGTCAATTTCACTTTCGATAAATGTTTAATTATTGATTCTTTTGGAAATTGTGTTATGGAAGCTGTACATACATTTAATAATCGTTATTGCATTTTTCCTAAACTTTGTTTATATCCACAGATTCTCAGTTGTCAGATATCTCTACAAAACCATTAGATTTTCAAAAGCATGCAAATCTTAGAAAATTTAGTGACATGTTCTCATTAGAATAAATGTCTTCATATGTATCATTCTAGAAATATCTTACATTATTCTTTATCCTATAAATGATACATTATCATGTATTTTTTTTTGTGCATTTTGTTTTGTTTATTATTATGCATGCATCATGTTTTGTTACTATTATGATTATTCATGCATGCATCTTTATGACAATACCATAAAAATTATAAAATGAAAATTCTTAGCATGTTGAGCTTGACTAAGGGTACAAATGGTTGTCATATTTCACTTTATTCTCATATTTACTTTTCTTATTATGATTATGGGAATTAGAGTTGTTAGTATGACATGAGAATATGAGTTATTCACTTAACATGTTTAAATATTGTTTTTAGAACTCATTAAACTTGGGTGTTTGTTTTACTTCGGAGATGATTGTAATACTTACTGAAACTTTTAATCTTTCTCATCTAACCCGAAGTGATATGTAGGTTCATGAGTTATGCTAGATTGATCGATACTTTTGAATACCTTTTACATGATTTTGAATGTTGGGGTGATGTTGAAAGAAGAAATAATGAAATATATGAAAAAAATTAAAAATGCAAAAAGTAATTATTCGATCTAAGTAACCGGGTCTCCTACCACAAAGTAGCAGAGTGTTCGGGTAAAAATGAAAGAAAATTAATGAGCATAAATCCCAAGGAAGAAGCTCAGGCCCAGTTGGTCGGGACTAAAAATTCTTGCTGGAAAGTCTGGAGCTTAGAAAGAGAAAAAGGGATAAAGTGAAAAGGTGCAAAAGATTAAATTGTGAGATATTTAAAAGCAATAAGGTCCGAACTAAAGATTTGACTTATAGTTTATGTTTTGGACCGAAGTATCATCACGGTTAGTGAGAAGATTATTAGAATTAGTACATATTGCTTTAAAAGCAAAAGATTAAATTGTGAGATATTTAAAAGCAATAAGTTCGTTGTTTGCTTGCACCTGAATATTTTTTATATATGCAAAAACTATATAAAACCTGTCTTGTGACTATTTATAATTGCAAAGTATGTATGATAATTTTCTTCACTACTATGTGTATAATAACTAAGTCAAATATGCGAATATGATGTTCTAATGATTAACTAATTGTTTCTACTACCCTGCTCACAAGTTTCTAAGAACAATTGTTTTTTTTTTATTGAGCATTTTGCATTCATGCATTAGATTTAAGTTCATGCATCCTAGAGATTTTTATTACCCGAAAATCTGGATATATTCTTTTGAGTTCTATGACTTAATATAAGCTTTGCTTAAATTCTCTGGTCTTCCCATATATATATTTTTCCAATATTTACACTTTGTATATTCTCCTTCAATTTGTTTGATTATTTTTATTATTATTTAATTACTTGTCATTTCAGTGATAAAAAGGGGGAGAAATATTTAGAAAGAGGGATAAGTATTTAGAAAAGTATTTAGTAAGGGGGAGAGATATACAGTTAAGGGGGAGAAGAGTATTTAATTGAGGGGGATAATTATTTGTTGTTGATTAATGATCAATATGCTTTATGTTGATATTCTTTGTTTTGTTTATGATCATTTAATATGGATTATTCCTGCTATTTATTTTTCACACTTGCTTTTTCACATGTATATTTGTTTAAGTGTTGTGATTGCAGAATTCATAAATCATCATGAAATCAAGAGAAAAGTCTATGCCTATGTTTATCGGTGTGTGTTTATAGGTATAGATTTTATTTTTTTATCGTGAGGATATATTTGTAAAATATGGTTTTGTCTTAGAAATGTCAAGGGGAGATTGTAAAAATATTTATTTATGTAATGGTATGTTCTAATCAAAAACCATGTTGAGAATTGTGTATTTTAGATTGAGTTGGTAAAATGTTGTATGGTAAGTAGTTTATGTGTCAAATCAAATATAAAGTGGTGAAGATACAGGAGTGGAACAACGGTTGGAAGCGACAACGTATTAAAACTATGTTTGCACAAATGGTTTGTTCCACTGAGTACTCAGTAGGGATATAGAAAGTTGTGTAAATTTTCAGAGAACGGTGCAAGTTCTCGCACACTTGCGCGTAATTACGTGTTCACCGAGTACTCGATAGAACAGCCACCGAGTACTCGGTAAGTGGGTATGCAGAATTATTTTTAGGAAGATTTATTTTGCTATATAATTGATTCCTAACCACTTTGAGACATGATTAGAAGCTATTATCAGTATATTGGACTATTATTGACATATTTATTTATATTTGAAAGATTTAAATGGTGGAAATACGAATCATAATTGGAAAATGACTCTTACAAATTAATTAAAGACTTTTCTATATATATATGAGTTAAATATAAGAGAAGGGTGTGGCTTGTGGGTTTTTAAGAGATTTCTGCAATTCTCCTACAGATTCATAATCTTCTACAGAGATATATATTAAGAGAATATTATTAAGTGATCAGATATATTCAAGTTCTCTCTTGGTATTGAGATTTTCAATTGTGCTTCTACACTAAAGATCTTTATGCACAATTGGATGATCTAGTTGCTGAAAAATCATCACACCAAGCAGGTGGTTCTTCGATTCGTCTAGAAACAAAGCCATCAGAGTACGGAGATCTGAGCGAGAGTTTCGTGGAGCGCGAGTGATTCAAGTTTGTCAGATGTCGAGTGGAGAAAGGCAGATCATGAGTGATTTGTAAGTCTAAAACATCATAGAGTCTTATACTTCTTGATTCATAGTGCATCGATACCGGAGGGTATCCGTGTTTTTTACTTGGAATGTTTCTAAGGTTTTCCACGTAAAAATATTTGTGTAATCTCTGATTTATTTTCTGCGCTTATATTTATTATTGCGTGGTTTATATTGTGATCGAATTGAATTAAAATTTTCATTTGTCAATTAATTCATAAAAAACTTATTCACTCCCTCTAGACGTAGTTCACCGCCTTTAAGTAATTTCAATTATATATGATTTTCGCTCATCATTTGGCATTGCATATGGTCTTGAAGAGGATAGTTATAAACATTCCTAGTTTTAATCATAGATTAATTCACCTAAGATGACACGTACAACTCTAGAATGAGAACTTAAAAAAAAAAAAGTATGATGGAAATAACTCTGAATAAATAACAATATTCACTTAACTCAGTTTAAGTGATTTAAATTTAAGGAAGACTGAAATTACAACTCTCACAAATTTTCAAAAGGGATTGCAAACTAAATAACACAAAACAAAGAGGGCATTTTTTTCATTCATTGCATTCAGCATGTCAGTAATGACATCTTATCATTTAATCTCCTCCCTTCATCACATTTACCTAAATTGCACTTCAACCAACTAATTTTTTATTTATTTATTTGTTTTTAATTCTAACGAGAATAATGCCACGGGACATTCCGTTCGAAATGGATTGGTAGAGCAAAGTATTTGTCACATGTGAAATAATTTCCACATTCTCACATAGGAGAAGATTCATGTCCCCTGTTGGAATTTCTATATCTATACGCATCGAATGAATTAGTATTACGTGTTGGCCAGGTGTGCCATCACGATTCTGTTAGGGTGTGGCGAACTGATATTATGAATTGTGGTGTTAGTATTGATGAAGAGAATTGAAACAAAAAAAGTCCAAAAAAAAAATTATAGTGAAGATTCCACCGAGCACCGAGTACTCGGTGGGTTCGCAATTGTGCGAACTTGCGCATTTGAAAAAAAATGTCCAGAGGCTTGTGCATTCACCGAGTACTCGATGAGAGTGTCTCCGAGTTTCGGGTTTTTTAGTTTTTCTTTTTTAATTAGGAGATCACAATCTTAAAGACTTCCTCTTAAGGTTGGCTTGTCCACCACTATGTTTTCCTATATATATTGGAGTATGGTGGCTAGGGTTTTATGTAGAATAAATACAGAGGAACAAAAGTGTGAGATTAAAGAGGGAGAAAGAAAAAGTAAAATTGGTAAATTTGTGAGTGATAATATCTTATTGAGTGTTTTTATTATTTAATAAAAGATTTCTTGATTTTGTGTTTATGATCTTGGGCGTGATTAACTCTTAAGCAATGAAAAGAGAATTAATTCCCAACAAGTGGTATTAGAGCTATGGCGACAACTTCTAATGTCAAGTTTGCAGTGGATAAATTTAATGGAAGAAAGAACTTCAGTCTCTGGTAAATTAGGATGCGAGATTTATTAGTTTAACAAGGTTTAGATGATGCACTGGACGAGAAGTCTGCAAATATGGATACAACAAAGTGAAGCAGAATCAACTCGAAGGCAGTGAGTATCATTCAGTTGACTCTGATAGATGATGTTGTATACGATGTAATCGGCGAAAAATCTGCAGCAGATATATGGAGGAAATTGGAAGATCTCCATTTGGGAAAAAATGTTACGAATCGGTTAATCTTAAAGCAAGAGTTGTATTCTTTTCGTAGGAAAGAAGGTATAGATTTGCATACTAATCATCTTGGTGAATTCAAAAAACTTATATGTGATTTATCTAATCATGGTGTACAAGTTAGTGATGAGGATAAAACAGTTATTTTATTAATATCGATTCACTCAACTCATAAGCATCTGTTTAATACTTTGCTTTATAGGAGAGATACCGTGACACTGGAGTAAGTGAATAGCGCTTTATTTTTTAGTGAGAAAATAAATGGAGAAGATGAAGGAAGTATCCGAGATGATCATGCTCTTGTTGCTGAGAATAGAAGAAAATTTGAAAGAAGATAAGGAGAACATGATAGATGGCAAGGTGGAACTTCATGGAACAAGAAACCATTTATGGAGCGACCATGCTACTATTGCGGAGAAAAAGGACATTACATACGTGAATGTCCAAAAAGAAAAGAAAGTGGGTACAACACCGCTGCAGTTGCCGAGATAAGAGAAGAAGATGATAACGTGCTTGAAGCCCTATGTATTACTGACAAAGAAGATGAAGCAAATAAGTGGATTCTTGATTCTGCTAGCTTCCATCATGTGTGTCCTCATAAAGAATGGTTTACCTCCTACAAACCATTTGTTGGTAAAAATTTTATGAGGAATAATTCTTCTTGTGAAGCCATAGGTATCGGAACAATTAATATCAAGACAACAAATGAATTGATAAGAACTTTGACAGATGTGTATCAAGTTCTAAGTGCTAAAAGGAACATGATTTCTTTGGGTGCATTGGTGTCAAAAGATTGTTGGTTTAAAATAAATTACGGACTATTGAAAGTAGGAAGAGGACCACGTATTCTGCTCATTGGAAAGAAGGTCGGCAATTTGTATGTGTTGTTAGGAAATACACTATTAGGTGGAACAATTCCAAAGATGGTCTATAAACCCGTTTTAAAATATTAAGTCAATGTGGAGAAATTTTGTCAATGTGAAGATTGTTAGGGTATTGCAAAATTTAAGTGATGTTATGAGTAGTGGTGTAAGCATTGATGAAGAAAATTGTAGCAAAATAAGTCCAAAAGAAAAGTTGCAGTGAAGAAAAGTTGAGTACTCGGTGGTTTCTTCATCGAGTACTCAGTAGATACGCAATTGTGCAAATTTGCGCATTTGAAGAAAAATAGCCACATGCTTGTGCATTCACCAAGTACTCGATGAGAGTGTCACCGAGTACTCAGTGACCCAGTTTCGAATTTTTTAGTTTTCCTTTTTTAATTAGGATATCACAATCTTAAAGACTTCCTTTTAGGGTTGGCTTGTTCACCATTTTGTTTTCCTATATATATTGGAGTATGGTGACTAGAGTTTTATGTAGAAGAAATACAAATGAGCGAACGTGTGAAATTAGAGAGGGAGAAAGATAAAGTAAAATTAGTTGATTTGTGAGTAATAATTTCTTATTAAATATTTTTATTATTTAATAAAAGAATAGTTGATTTTATGTTTATAATTTTGGATGGGATTAATTTTCATGTTCATGATGTGAAAAGAGAATTAATTCCTGATTCACCCACCTTCAGTAGCGATATCATGTTCTTAATGTACATGGGAAAATTTGCTTCCCAATACTCATCACTAATAAATAACATTCTCAATACATTGGCTAATTCCTTGAAGTATGGGAAATGCACCATGATAAGGTTAATGCTAGGCTGAGCTAGGGTAATGTTAGGTCAATAGCTAGGCTGAAACTAAGATTAAGCAACGAAAATATAAAGAATTGAAATTTCAAGGCCATACAGAAATTTAATGTTGAGTGTTCGTGGACCTAGTTATCCACCTTCCTTTCATGTTTTTATAGTTCTACTCTGGACAGTTAACTCGAACGGGTAGCTCAGTTAGAAAAAAGTAAGGATTTAGTGCCTGAAAAAGTATTAGGTCCAGGTTTGATTCTTGCTGGTTACAGAAAATCTGGGTCAATGAAGGGTTGAACCGGTCATTAACTCTAGGGTTCCAGGAATTAGTCAAGGTGTGCATAAACTGGCCCGAATACCACAGTTACCAACAAAAAAAATACTCTTGCCAGTTGTAGGTGGCTATGGTGATTATGGGAGTGGTTCCTATTTTACTAGTTGCTAGTGTACTTACCAAATCTTTCCCTACCACATGCCTTAATAATCTGAAATTTTGGAAATTTTGAGCAGACAAGATGTAGGAATTACGGCAATTTTTCCTACAAAATATAGCCAGAATTAGCTTCCAATTATGAAAAAGGACAACGAGAAAGAAATAGTAACGAGGACACAAAAACGATTTGTATTAAATTATTAAATAATAGTTTATACTTTCGGTGCAAAGTTGAAGTTTGATATTGTACAATCCAATTTTGAAGATTAACCAATCGAACTACAAGGAAATATGGACATAGCCACAGATATTCTTTATCGCAGAAGTAAATTTGTGATTAAAACTAATTTTTTTGCACGAAAACTAATTTTTTTGCAACGAATTGTAAATCTTCATCAACTGAATATTTTCGCCCAAACACTAAATTTTGGACACAACTCGCCAGAAATGTTATATTTTGTGTAAAATAATCCATATCCATTAGAACAAGACCTTTTAAATTTTGGTGACAGAACATCTAATTTGTTGGAGTGTGGTCACTGATGCAACGAAGATGGATGAATCCTGAAATTGTTTTCACTTATAAGATTGTTTCTTCTATCAGTTTATCTATTTTTTTTTTATTGAAATATTAATTATACAAGAAGCAAAACTCCAGTACTGCCATAATTCATACATATTGCTGAAAAATTGGTCGTACTCTCTCTCTCTATATATATATTTTTTGATAACACACAAATTAATTGATCCCTGGGGAACAAAATGGGTAGACTTGTAAATGGGTCGGATTCGGATCGGATATGCCCTGATCCTATCCGAATCCGATAAACTCATATCCGATCCGATCCAACCCGATAATTCGATGAATTTTCACTTAATTGATCCAAATTCGAAAATTTTCATTTTCGGATATCCGATCCGATTTGGTAAAAAAAATTACAAAAATTATTATTTTTATTTTTATGTTGTTTTTTAAGAATATTAAATACTAAATTATGTATTTTACAATCAATGTTTATAATACATGACTATAAAAACATAAAAATGAAAAGGCGAAAAAAAAAGATGAAATATAATTAAGTGTACTATTTAATATTTATATATTAATAACACAATATATATGTGTGTATATAAAATTAATCGGATCGGATTAATATAAATCCAAATTCAACTTGTTAAGAAATCGGATTATCGGATTCGGATAATTTTTAACCAAATTATCCTTAAATAAGTTTGAGGTCCCTTTATATCAATTAACAATTAAGTTTTAATATTGGTCACTATCCATTTTTTTTCAACTTTGTGGTCCTTTATATCAATTAGATTTAGATTTGGTCACTAAAATATAGTTTTTCCTTTTATTTTAGACATAAAAGAGTTTATCAAAGTATTTTATTCATCGATAAAATACACTTAGACCCCCTTGAAATATAATATATTATACTTGAACCCCCTGTCATTTGGATAACTATAATTTCACCCCCTCTAGTTCATCAGCGTTAAATTCAAGTGACCAGAGCTGTGAAATGACTTATATAGCTATCATTATTTTTCATATCTTTGCATATACTTAAGGGTATTCTAAACATTTTATCACTGAAAAGTGATTATGTAAGAGTTAATCGAATTTTACCACGCCGAAAGTTCATCTGAGGAGAATATTTATTACAACTTACAAATTTGAGGGGAGTCTAGTTATAATTATTCAAATAACAAGGGGTGCAGGTATAATATATATTCTATCTCGAGGGGTATAATTATAATTTACCCTTTATTTATTGTGTTAGGAGTGACTTTGAGGACAAGAATAATAATTTAGGCTCTTTTTGGTATATGTATTTGTTTGGTACTGTAACATTTTACTAAGTAAAAAACATGTTTGGCAAGATCTACTTTATTTTGAACAATAAAAAATACTTCCAAAACATGTACAAATTTTGCAACAAAAAATATTTATTATTATTTTTTGGCACTGTGCACTCAATATATATATATATATAATGTATATATCTACAGTGCCAACACCACCACCACGAACACCACTCCGACCACCACCACCGCCTCGACCACCACTATCACCGCCTCTGACCACTTTCCTTTGCCCCAAAATACCACACACACACACACACATATATATATATATATACTCGTAAAAATAGACGTGCATGCACATCAGTAACAACTTATATTATTTTTGAGGAACACTAATGTTAGTTAGTTCCGGTGATGAACAATACAATATTAAACAAAGGAGTAAAGTAATAAAGAAAACTAAATTAATATGAAAATAAAAATTTATTTACATTTTTATGAAAATAATTAGTAAAACTAATTTTAAAAAATTAATTAGAAAATAAATGAACTAAACTTTTGAAACACTAATTGTTAGGGATTTTACACCCGCCCAAGAACAAAACTAGGGTTTGCTAACCCTATTCACCAAGCCACGAACACCTGCAAATCAGAAAACGTACAAACACACACCAAACACAATCGATACAAAGATATATACATGGTTTAGCCAAAACCGAAATACGTCCACGGAGAGCACCGTTTCACTATAATTAATAAGAGAATTACAAGGGAATAATCCGCAAATCATACACACGCACACACATAGTGTATACTCACGCCTGTATCACCGGAAATAATATAAGCATATATTATTCCTAACTCTCACCAAGAAGAAACTCAAATATGTATCTCTTCTTTCTCTCTCTATCTTGTGCACAATCTTGTGTTTTTCTCAACCTTCTGTATTTATAGGAGAGACTGGAGTGGAGAACAAGTCAATTCCCAAATAGAATAGGAGTCAATTTAGGTCTTACCATAAAAACCCGAAACTGGGGTACTGAGTACTCGGTGGCTGCGCAAGTGCGCAAATTTGCACACAACATGCTTAACATGATGTACTCTTGTTCGAGCCATGAAACTCCAAGCATCCTTATACACACAACTCCGTATCCCCTCACACTTGTCTCTTAATCACGGATCTTCCAAGGCATATAGCTCTTCCACCGTGTGTATACCTAACACTGGTTCATCTAGAAATGTGTCCTTAAGAGGAGGGTCATCCTTAGTAGGTTCTCTAAAAGTTCGTGACCATTAATCATCTCTACCATTCTTCACACCTGTTTTATCTTTTAATTCAACATTCTCCACATGCAACACCATCTCAGGAAGTTTACTCTCAGGCACCAAATTCTGTGGAGGAATAAGTTGAGGTCCAAGCGACTCTCTTGATGCTCTCTCTGACTGTGAATATAACGCAGCTTCTAACACAACAATATCTTTCCAACTAGATCGTTGTCGGTTCTCTCCATTTTCAAAATTCACCTCCGACCTTTTCATCACAATCTCTAAATCATCTCTTATACTACTCTGAGGTACAACTTCTTCAACCATCCCCTCTATGTTAAAACACTCAGTTGGTTCAAGTAGTTGATGGTTGGTATTAAAGACATTCATCCTCACGTTTAAATTCCCAAATTTGGCATAGGTTGGAATTTGGTCAACAATTTCTAGAAGATGTTTATTGATCTCGACTTGCCGACATGGATCCAACATGTCCTTTTCCTTATGCTCTTTACACGAAATCAACTCTCGGAGACGTTAAGGGTGAGGTGTTACTTCCTCATATGGTGTCCTTTCTGGTTCTTCATCTTCATTCACTTGAGGTTGATCTTTCTGAGCTTTCTCAACATCTTTCTTCTGAGCTTCTTCTTCTATCTTTCTTTGAACTTCTTCGACCTTTTGCTTCTTCAGCCCCTCCTCATGTTGCTCCTCAGCCTTACTATCCATTTCTCTTCCATTTCTCAAAATTGTGACTGCTTGGACTGTCTCATGATGAGTCTC
This sequence comes from Cornus suecica, assembly GCA_963922005.1. Taxonomy (NCBI): domain Eukaryota; kingdom Viridiplantae; phylum Streptophyta; class Magnoliopsida; order Cornales; family Cornaceae; genus Cornus; species Cornus suecica. Next base: position 23,598,975 of record OY998242.1, read on the forward strand.
AATAAAGGATCCAGGCTCCAGTACTTGTTGCGGGTTTGGGTTCACCACTAGTTGACTAGGCAATATTCTCACTATCCTATCCATAACATTCGCTAATTGTACCATTCGGGCTTCCATTTGAACAAGGGATTGGGAATGAGAGTTCAGTGTTTGGATGGTCGCCTGAGAATTATTAAATTAATTTTTAAGCTCCCTCAAGGTACTTATCATCTCTTCAAAGTCAGGTGGTCTTGATAGTGAATTTTGAGTTGGATGTTGATGTTGGAAATGGTTTTGAGGATATGGAGGGTAAGCTTGATTTAGATTGAATCCTTGGTTTTGGTTTCCTTGAGGGTGGGTTTGGTAGTTATATGGCTGGACAACTTGATTATTATTGAATGGCTGGAGAGCCTGAGAATTATTAGATGACTGTCTGGCTTGGTAATTTAATTGAGAATTTCGAGTCATTATTCTTGGCTGAGATTCGAATGATTGTTGACTCTGTTGGAACCTTAGTTGTGGATATGATTGTTGTTCCTGAATGAACCTTAGTTGACTATTGGATGATTGTCCTTATGGGACCCTTTCTGGTTGGTTTTTCACATTTGTGGATGTATAGGATAAAAATCGGTGATTTCTAGCATTGGAAGTGTATGAATTTGTGAAAGGAGCATTATTTGAATAGTTCCATGATACGTTGACATCAGTGGCCATTATGTCCTAACACTCATTTTGGGAATACTTGGATTCTACCTCTAAGACTTCTCTCCTAGATGAATGATTTTGCTTGAATTTGTGAAAGAAGCATTATTTGAATAGTTCCACGATACGTTGACATCAGTGGCCATTATGTCCTGACACTCATTTTGGGAATACTTGGCTTCTACCTCTAAGACTTCTCTCCTAGATGAATGATTTTGCTTGAGAAGCTTGTTTACTTTCTCTCCTAACAACGCCACTGAATCTCTTACATCATCGCGATTCACCTCATACGCTTTTTCAGATCTTTTGTCAAGACCACCCCTAGACCTCAAATCAGATTCATATTGGATTTCATTCTCACTGATATTGTCAAACAAGTCTAAAAGTTCTTTTGCCGGCTTCAGGGTAAATTGACCTTGTGTTGACGCATCTATCAAATTCTTATGTGCCTCTCCAAGTCCCACGTAAAAATTCTTAGCCACATCCTGTTCAGTGAACCTTTGGTGGGGACACTTATACAATATTTCACTATATCTCTCCCAAGCATCATGAAACTGCTCACCAAACAATTCTCTAAAACTTTTGATTGCATCTTGTGCTTCTGAGGTCTTTCCTATGGGATAGTGTTTTTCTATAAATTCTCTCTGAAAGACTTCCTAATCAATTTTAATCGTCTTAGCTAATTTGATGTACCATCTTTTAGCTTTGTCTCTCAACGACCAAGGAAATATACGCACTTACAAATCATTCTTAGACAGATTATCATATCTAACCGTCGATGCGACCTCTAAGAAATCATTAATATGCTGATATGAATCCTCTATCCTAAGACCAAAAAAATTTGGAAGCATATTGATCATGCTTCACTTGATCTCGAAGTGCTTCGCGCCTTCTTCTTCTAGGAAGTCTGCATAGGAATCGTACGCCTCCGGCGCGTAATATCTTTTCAGGGACATCTTCGGTGCCCTTGGTAGGTTGGCTATTTGGTCACCCATCGCTTCTTCTTCTGACTGACAATGACAGTCTTCAATAGCTCAACAATTTTAATAAAAATTTCGTTCGATCTCAGGATTAAAAAGGTTCAAATTCAACATTGGGATTAAAACGGGATTTTTTTTTATTTTTACTTCTAAACTACTTTAAATATTGACAGAAAATAAAGCTAAAATTATGCACGAATTTAAGATAAACTAAAACTCACCAGAGGTCTAACGACACAACTTTCACTGCTCTGCCAAATCCCTTTATGTTTCTCAGAGTACCTCGTAAAAACACACAAATTTCAACTTTAGATACAATACAATAACGCAATGCAAATAAACTACTAAAGTTATTGAACAATGTCAAGTTCCGGACAACGGCGCCAAAAACTTGTTGGGCGTCAGGTGTGTGCAAAATATGTGGTTAAAAACGACACATTAACGACACTTTAGGTTTTACCCTTCTGCAAGCGCACAGATCAATTGTAGATAGTTTTGCTTGCGTAGAGGAATATCGATCCCACAGAGACGAGGATTGTTCACTTCAATAGTCTAAAAACATTGAATTATAGTTTTCCGAAAATAGTTTGATTTTGTGAATTATCTAATACTAATGAAAATAAAACAAAAAAACAATAATAAATAATTGTTGTGATTCATAGAGAGAGAACACTAGAGTTTCCTCACTCCACCACTAATCACATAATATAGTTCATATTACATATCAATTGCATGAGGGCGATTCATTGACTATGAATCAGGTCGCACCGCGCCAGTAGTTTGACCCCAAAAAGGATTACTCTCAACTGGATTGCAACAACCCATCTCAAGACTAAGTTGATTAGTGCATGTCAACTACTAATAAAAAGTAAATGCAGAAAAGTAAATTAAAGCATGAAAATAAACTAAAGCATGTTTATATCAGTTTGTCAGGGAATGGCCTGTGTCAACCTAGGGTTTTGAGTTTTATGACCACCATTGTGTAGAAAATCATAAATTAAGCATTCGAGTTACAGCCCATAGTAAATAATTATGATTGTGTAAGATAAATATATTTGAAAAGTCTAAGACAATAATCAATTCAAATATATAAACTTGTATCACGAATAAAAACGGTCTCTCATCTAACACAATCATTACAGTATAGTCACAGTTTTCCCTGTCTACAATTGAATATAAAATTAGAACTACATTACTTGGCTAGGGTTTTGCGAGAAAACCCTAGATACCGAATTAGTTGATCATGGCTGAGAGAATCTGCATTGTCGATGTAGAAACGTTCTCCATGGCCTTCTTCTCCGGATCTCTAAGTCTTTAATGGTGGTTCTCTTCAATGGAAATAAGTCTGAACTTTGAAGTGAGAACTCTAGGAATGAACGTGAAAATCAGAACCAAAACCTAGCCTCCCCTCCTTTAACCTAAACCTAACCCTCTCATATTTATAGACAAGTGAGGGAAACCCTAATGGTTGTCATTTTCTGTAATTTCATAATACATCAATAATATCTATAAAATCTGATGTAAATATGTCTATAAGCATGTATATAGAGGTCTGGAATCACTGATCACTTAAAATATCGAAGCAGGGACAAAACTGGAAAATTCTGAAACAACTCCGAAACAACTTCAACACGTAAAGGGATCACATGGGCACAAGGTGGGACCTACGGGCGTAGGTATAAGGCGTAGGCTACGCTCCTAACATACACTTGGGCATAGGGTCCAAACCAAAGCGTAGCTCAGGTCCAATCTACCTCTTTTTCTCTCTAACGACATAGGGTATAATGCATCTTTTGCTGTAAAAACTTATCTTTTCATATTTGAACTAGACTGGTCGCCTTTGACTCCTGATGCTTTTAGATGAAGTAATAATGTCTGAAAATGACATTTTTGCCCTTCAGTGAGATAACAATGTCGGGAAATGACTGTTTTGCCCTCCGGTAGCTCTTCTTTGCTCTGACACACCTCTTAATTCCTTTCTTGAGATAGAATCGAACACAAACTTAGTTAATTCACCGATATTAGCTATGTTTCTTCATTAAGCTCCTGAAACATGCTTACACACACAAACGAGATACAAATACCAAGTAACGAAATATAAAGACATAACACACGCAAAATAAGGGTGAAAAATTACCAATATTGAGCACCTATCAACAACTCTCTGGCCAAATTTCTTCATATGCACTATTACGCACTTATCAAGTACTCGGCGATTCTTCTAACAAAATTTTCCCTTTAACCTCTTTTGCTCCAATTCTCTTTTCGATCCTCGAGGAAATGAGTCATCAACTAACAATCTCCCACTTGACGACTTTCCACCCACTCAATCAACTCTATCAATGATCAGTGCTTCTAACGATGCCCTCATTTATGTCTTCAAATTTGAAAACCAACTGAAGTTGCGCACAATTCACTACAAGAAAAAAGATTATTTACGAGGGGTCAAACATGTCGTAAAAAGTTTTTGACAGGTAACATAGCCCTCTCATCTATGGAGGCCTCGTAAAAGAATTTAATTTTTTACGGGCAACAATACAGCTTGTAAAAACTTAAATTTGCCTTGGATTAACATTTTTGCGAGGTATATATACCTCGTTAATAATTTATTTACAGGAGGTATTACTTCTCGTTAGTACATTTAAATACTCACGACAAACGAATACAAGTCTTAAAAACCATTTTTGCGAGGTGTATCTTACTCTTTAATAATTTATTTACAAAAAGCAAGACTTCTCGTTAATATGATTTAAACTTTTCACAACTTGCTTATTTTCCTCGCGAATGTTTTTATTATGAAATATTAGGACCCCCGTAAATAATATATATATTATATTTTTTTTTATCAAAAAGCACTATCAAAATACTTTTTAATAATTTAAATTACCCTGCATATGCAACAGTTTCAATTGAACCATCTATGCATGGCGACATAGTAACAATAACAAAAAATAAAACGCAATTCATTTATTAAATATGTCATCACAATTCATCACAACTCAATTCTCCAAAATGAAAACGGAGAAAACTTTAACAATTTTCAAAACACTGTTTACAAATATTAAAAATCCAACAATAATTCACTTCAAAAACATAATACCACTATCTATAATTTGTCAATCATAATTGTTCATTTCTTGAAACCAATACGAGTATCTTTAGGGACATTTCCTCTACCTCACTATCTACAATACAAAATCCAAACAAGTACCTGCATTACACCAATGTCAATTTCAATGTCTACTCTTGTAGAGAAATTTAACTACAAAATTATACAATATGAGTAGTACATTGGCATATCCTTCCCCTATTAAGTATGAAAAATGAGTAGTAATCAAGAAAAAAAAACATAAATATATATATTTCCAGGGCGGATCTTATTGCTTCGATCTTATATATGATATTAATTTCAGAGTTCACTATAATTAAGAGTCAGGAAGTTGCAAATACAAACATCCAACCTAAACCTATTATCTAAGCACGAATTTCACATAAGATCGAAACAAACCATAAAGAGCAAGCATAAGGAATGAAGGCAAAACTGCTCTCAAATAGATACTTTAAATCAAAGAATATATATTTGATGTCACTACTGAAGTGGTCGAGTACTCGGTGACTTCTTCGTTGAGTACTCGGTGAAGACTTCACTCGTTTTCTCCTACGAGCGCGTGAGGGCGCGTAGGAACTCCGGTGATGACGCGCTTTACAGTCATGACTTCGTCTTAATGAGACAAAGCTTTTGGAATGGTTGGTTTATGATTTCGTGTAAGTAGATCCTACGAATCTGGACCATAACGTACGGCTTCGGGACTTGCTTTAACCTGAAGTTCTGATACCACTTGTTAGGGTTTTTACACCCACCCAAGAACAAAACTACGGTTTGCTAACCCTATTCACCAAGCCACGAACACCTGGAAATTGGAAAACATACAAACACACACCAAACACAATCGACACAAAGATATATACGTGGTTCAGCCAAAATCGATCTACGTCCACGGAGAGCATCGTTTCACTATAATCAATGAGAGGATTACATGGGGATGATTTGCAGATCATACACAGACACACACACAGTGTATACTCACGCATGTATCATCGGAAATAATATAAGAATATATTATTCCTAACTCTTACCAAGAAGAATCTCAAATCTGTATCTCTTCTTTTTCTCTCTAGCTTGTGCACGATCTAGTGTTTTTCTCACCCTACTATGTCACACAATACAATAGGAACAACCCATGTATTTATAGGAGAGGCTGGAGTGGAGGACAAATCAATTGGAATTACATCCCAAATAGAATAGGAGTCAATTTAGGTCTTACCATAAAAACCCGAAACTGGGTTACCGAGTACTTGGCGAGATTTTCACTGAGTACTCGGTGGTTGCGCAAGTGCATGAATTTGCGCACAACTCTCTGGCCAAATTTCTTCATACGCGAACTTGCGCACTTACCGAGTATTCGGTGGTTCTTCCACCGAAATTTTCCCTTTAACCTCTTTTGCTCCAATTATCTTCTCGATCCTCAAGGAAAGCAGTCATCAACTAACACTAATTTTGTAGGATATGAATTCCATAGGTAGGTAATAACTTTTGTAAATACAAACACTAACTTTCATTGAAAATAATTAAATAAGTGAATAAAAATTCATGATTGTGATAAAAAAATCCTTTAAAAATTTGATAGATGTAAAATTAGATATAAGATAAAATTTAAAAATTATGGAAGAAAAGAAAATAATTCTTCAAATTCTCAAACCCAAACTAATACATATAGGTATGAAAAAATATACAAAATAAAATGATTTTATTTAGAATAGATAGGTATAGATATTTAAGAAATTTGAAAATTCTCCTAACTAAAAGAAAAGAAAAGAAAACATTTTCAGATTAATATATTGAAAAAAAATAAATAATAAAGTTGAGAAATTTTCTCAAATTCAAACTAATATATATGTGAAAGAAAGTAAAAAACAAATAAACAAAAACCCAATCAGATATGTCCAAAAAACAAATATCAATTATATTAAAAAGGATAAAAGTATATAAATTATGTTATTAAATTCAAATTTTCAAACTCAAACTTAAATGTACAAATTTAAAGCACTAAAAAATACTGAAGTTTAAACTAATGTATTGAAAAAAAACAGTAGAAGAGCAAAGTAAGTAAATAAGAAGTCAAAGTATAGATTACTAACCATATACTTCAATATTCTTTCTTTCTCTTCCCTACATTACATAAATTAAATAAAAGACACAATGCAATAATAGCAAACCACAAGAATATACCTATAAAAAAAAAAAATTGAACAGTATATTATGTGAAGGAGTAAGTGTGTATATACAAATATAACGAGGAAAGAAAGTGAAAAGTAAAACCTTTAGGTTGCGTTTGGTAACGGTTTGGTGCGGTGTTAGTTTTTGATTTTGGTTTGGGTTGAGTTGGATTTGGTTTGGTGTGATTTTATTTTGGTTCCAAACCATGTTTGGTGCAGATGGTTTTGGTGTGAGAAAAAGTGATGCTGAAAAACCAAACCATGTTTGGTAGAGTTGGTATGAGTTAAAATATATTAATATTAATATTAAAATAAAAATATATTAATATACTAATATATTAATATTAAAATTTATAATATTAAAATATATTAATATATTTTTATTATATTAATATTTTAATATTAATATATTTTAATTTTAATATTAATATAATATTAAAATTTATATTAATATTTTAATATTAAAATTTATTTTAATTTTAATATTAATATTAATATTAATATAATAATATATTAATATTAAAATTTATATTAATATTAATATTAAAATTTATAATAATATTAATATTAAAAAAATATTATTATAAATTTTAATATTAATATATATATATTAATATTAAAATTTATAATATTAAAATATAAATATTATATTCGGTGCTACAGTGATTCGGGTTGCTACAGTGGTATGCTACAGTACCCGCACCATCCAAAACCATCAAAAAGATGGTTCCAAAATCCTTCACAAATTTGGCACCATGGTTTGCTATAGTAACGGTACCATTTTTTGGCACCATTTTACCAAACATGATTTGGTACCATTTTTTGACACCAAAACCATATTTTTGGCACCAAACCTGTTTACAAAACAGGCCCTTAAGATTTATGCTATATTACCCATTTTTTATTGGTTCTAATTAATTGTTTCTTAAATATATAAGTTTGATAATATACGAGGTGATTAAAGAAGAATTAATTTTTTAAAGCATTTATATCCTCGAACAATCTTATTATCCGGAAAGCTCGCTATGGTAAACAAAGAGAATACCAACAATCTTGAGCTCAAATTATCTACAATCACTCCCTCAAGTGCGGGTCTCATACCCATCCAATGATGACCATCATTTTTTCTAGGGATTCACATTTTTGGATGGACGAATACACACCATTAGATGGGTGTGAGATCCACCTAATTTGATTCAACTATTTGAGAGAATTTTTGTCCCACAATCTTGGCATATCTACATCCATCGCACTTAAATAGTTATGGCCCGTTTGGGAATTTGGTTTTGGTCTTGGTCTTGTGATTTTGATTTTGGTGGTCTTGGGTGGTTTTAGGTAAATCTAAAACATATATATAATGTTTGGTAAGGAGTTGGTCTTGGTATAATTATATATATATACTAATATGTATTAAAAAAAATATAAATATGAAAAATATATATATAAAATTGGAAAAAAATATTAAAATAAAAAAATATATATAATTAAAAAATATTTAAAATTCCCGAAAACATTTGACATTTTTATTTTATTTTTATTCCAAAATATATATATATATAATCAAAAAATATATTTTAAAATGTGAAAATTATATATAAAATTCAAATAATATATCTTAAATTCGAAAAAATATATATAATTCAAAAAAAATATAAAATTCTGAATAATTTTATTATATACTGAAAAAAAATTAAAAATTTAGAAAAAAAAGGATATAAAATTTTTTCCGAAAAATAATTTTTTCCCAAAAAAATAATTTTTTTCGGAAAAATAATTTTTTTTCTGAAAAAATAATTTTATTCGGGAAAAATAATTTTTTTTCCGAAAATTAATTTTTTTTGGGAATAAAATTAGTTTTTCGGAAAAATAATAATTTTTCCCAAAAAATATTTTTTTTCCAAATATTATATATTATTTTTTTCAAAATAATTCATATTTTCGGCCATATATATATATATATATATAGAGAGAGAGAGAGAGAGAGAAGTCAAAATTGGTAGCCCAAAATCATGGTTTTAGAGGTTGGTTTTAAAAAGCCCAAAACCAAGTCCAAAACCCACCAACCAAACATGGTTTGGTCTTGAAATCAAAGACCAAAACCAAAACCAGACTCAAAACCACCTATCCAAACAGACCCTTAGAAAACTTTAGAATTTTTAAAAGAATATTTTCTCTCTCAAAACACAAATCCACAAGAGAAAAACTTATTCCTCTAGCTCAAAATCGACTGCTTAGCGAAGTTACATTCCTCTTCTTGTAAGGATTTTAACGTCTAGTTTAAGGTGTGGCAACTCATAACCACATGCAAATTATGAACTTTGGAACAATGCTCATTTTATATTATTGAATTTGGGCTGTACAATATGATCTGCTCGTAGTTGTCTTGATATAAGCTTATGTCGATTTTTGCTCTTGTTTTCTTCTATATGGGCCTTTATTAGGCTCCTCCCATTCATGGGCTGGAAAGTACACATTAAAATTCCAAATATGTAGAGTTTAGAATGGGTTAAAGCATTGAACTTCTTATAAAAAAAAGTTAGTGACAACAGGGCGGAGATAGACGACCCCGGTTAAAAGTTGGCCCCCATACCCACCCCGGCAAAGGTTAAATTTTTTGCTTTCCGCCCCAGCCTTGGCTTCCGCCCTGTGGCCCGGTTGCACTTTTCAGAGAGGAACACAAACCCTAGCTCAAATTGATAGAAAATATAGAGAGGAAATATGTAGATATATATAAAGAAAGTGTGTACCACAACCAGATCCGTGGAGGCTGGCGAGCGGCAGTAGAGAGCGGCGAGGCGATCAATTCCTCTCTCTGGTGTAGTTGTGGACTCGTGTGTGTGACCAGAGCTGCGGTGTTTTAAGAAAGAGTGAGTCAAAGTTTTCTAAATGCGTTTGTATTTATATATAATGATATTATAAGGGTAGGGCCAGGGGGAGGGGGGCTATGCCCCCAAGATTTTCCATTTTTTAAATTACTTTATGTATATTCAAGTATAAAAATTATATTATAGGCATATTGGCCCCTCAAAAAAATACTTACAAGGTCAATAAACTTTGTAAATAATTTAAAAAATACTTTGATTATTGAAATTTCATTTTAACATTAATTCAATTTTTATTTATCAAAAAACACTCATACTTTTTATTTTGTTATTTTGGTTACACGTCGGATCATATATATGTTCATTAACATTATTTATGATTATATCATAAAATTAATTTCAAGATGTATAACATTTTTTAATTAAAGAATATAAATAATGATGTGCAATCTGCTTAAGTTATTAAATATTACAAATTTGATTGCTTTTAATAAAATTGAAACTAGTAGAGGAGCTAAACAAATTGGTATCTGAAAATTTTCAAAAGCACATTTTCTAGGATGGAATTTATCAAAACACAATTTCGTTACAAGATAGAAAACAAATTTCTCTTACAGTTTACTTGAATATCAATATTGGAAAAGAAAGCGTTCAAATTTTTAATTTAAATTGTATGATAAATTATTTTTATTATTTAAAAATTCTTCAAGTTCAAATTTAATAGTAATCTTTTGAGTTTTTTCTTTTGGTAATAATTGAATAAGGCCAATTTTTTTTTTCTCCAGAAAAACAAATATGTCAAACATTTGCTTGTTATTTATTTGTAATAGATATAATTAATTATTAATTATTTTTAATTTTAATATATTTTTATAAAAAAAAATTTGTTCGGTTGGCCCCCCTATGTTGAAATCCTGGCTCCGCCCATGGATAGGGCAGGGGTCCCCCATATCCACCCTCGAACTCGGCTGTGAATTTTTTTTCTCCTATACCCACCTCATTTATTTAATCGGGCCCCCAAACTCGCTTAAATCATGGCAGGGCAGACCGATTTCCCCATCGAAACTGGTATTTTTGCCATTCTTACAACCATATATAGAATTTGAAATATGAAACTTGTAGATTGTTGTTTTCTATATAGTGAAAACTTTTATTAGATTTTACAATAAATTAGCAAAAATGTCACTTGTAATGCACGTGAGAAAAATAATAACTAGAAAAATAAAATAATATATATTACTGTATACAAAAATTGAGAAAAATAAAATAATAAGTTATTGAACACAAAAATTAATAAAATATACTAAATAGTTTAACAGGTTAAAGTTATATAAGTTGGAGTTGTAGCAATTACAATTCAAGACTTCCAAAAGTATAAATTAATTTAACTAATAAATTCGTTCACTTCTTACAGTATATTTTTTAAATATTGTTTAAAGAATAAACTAATTAAAACAAAACATGTATATAAAATTAATATTTCTTACTCTTAGTAGTGGCATCATATATATATATATATATATATATATATACATATAAAATTAATTAATTATGCCTTAGAGTCAACAATGATTCTAATGCTTTAAAAAGTTCAATGTATCACATTTAAAGTAATAAAAATTAAAATTGAGAAGGTAATCTCTTCCAATTCTATTTAAATATTTTATTTTTATTTTCTATAAAAGGAACTCTTTGTTTTAATTTGGAAATCATTTGTTTCACGTGTTAGACCAAAAAACATGTCATGTTGAATGATTAAATATGGATGTTAAACCTTTTTTAACAATTTAAATTTTTAGTGAAGTTGGGTGGTTAACAAGAACGATTTTTCAGAGACCAAACCATTTGGGGTCCCACGGTCATGCTCTTCCTCTAGCAAGTTCATGATTCGCAGTTCAAGGCCAAATGTGTCTTCTCTGGTAAATATGGAGATTCGGAACGGTGAAGAGACCGGTGACAAAAGGAAAAGAAGAAGAAAAAAGAGAGATCTTTAAGATCGGTTAAAACCCATAAAATGATGTATTCTTTTATTATTTGTAGCAATCTGTCTAAAATTTAGTTGGCTACGTAAGAAGGGTGTAATATGGGTTCTAAACCGGTTGGCAGCAGGTCAAGGGTAGGTGTGATTAAGTTCTAATTGTTAATCCCTTGTTAGTGTCTTAATGGACAATATTAGTTGGACAAATTTTTTTTTTTTTTCGAATATTAAAGAACTCACACATCCACACCCACACCCACGTGAGTCCATAGGCTCAAACTTATGACCTCCCCTTTGGGTAGGAAAGAAAATACCATCACGCTACAAGACCAAGTTTGTCCTTACAAGTAGAAGTCACCTATTGTCCCTAATTAATTGACCAGTTTAACAATTAAGATTCAACTACCGAAGAACTTAATTGAAGAGGTGACGATATTTTAAACAATAAGTGACCTAGAACAGAACTTCTAGCTCCACCATTCTAACTCTCTATCTCTCACTCACACACAAATGGCCATCACCTTCTAGACATGAAGATGGTGTAGATAGATTATAACAGATATAAGTTCATTGAGGGCCTAAAAACACTCAACAAATTAAGAGAAGTTGGTTTTACAAATGACTTGTACGCTTCAACAAATGACATGTAAAGGAATAGAAAATAGCTAACACTCAACAAATCAACTTTCATGCAGTAGTACATCATCAAGTAATAAATACCACAAAGCATGATATAGGGAAGGTTGAAATTCAGTTAAGCTAGAGCAAAAGACGAAAGTAATTTAAAGAGTCCAATGTGTCTGTGAATTGTTCAGCATCATGGCCTCGTCCATACACATACATATTAGGACTTCATTCCTGCAATGCATAAGCTCAATGAGGGTTTCAGCAGAATATAAAATTTAACAAAAATATATTAATTTTTTTAAAAATAAAAATAAATCTAAGAAATAAAAATAATAAATTATTACATTTTTGTTGATCTTCGAGATTGAACCAGCTGCGGAATTCGGAATGTGCCTAGCCCACTGTTATTGAGAAATTATATTAAAAGAGAAACAAATAATGAAGGTATGCTTTTGTTTACAAACAATCAAATGCATGGAACAAGCTGAGAAGAGAGATCACATTTTTTGCAGCTGCACTAAAAGCTTCACGGTGTGGTATCTCAGGATTGGCCTCTTTGATCCGCTGTATCTCCTCCCTTTCAATGTAAAAATACACGTGTCTAACTATTTAGTCATGTTTATATGTAATTTAACAGAACATATATATCATGTGAATACAAGAACATGAGTAGGAGGTTCAACTATTCCTACTACAAGCAGTGATAGAACAAAAATCATTAAATCACACACACACACACACACACATATATATATATATATATATATATATATATATATATTGTTTAAATTGTTCTCTCACTTCATAAATCGATTATAGGCGGAAGGAAGCCTGTGCTTCTTCTCCGGTGCTGCCAAAAAAAAAAAAAAAAGTTGATATGACATTTTTTGAGCAGTGACTAAATATTTGTTATATGAATTGTGCAGTAGTGTTGAGGAATATCTACGTTTTACAACAAAGGGTGCTCGAGGGGACAACGGCTCACTAGATGTTGATGAGGATGATGATGAAGACTGCCCCTTTTTGATTTCACAGCAATAACCCTGCCAATACATTGATTAATATTATTAGACACTATTCAGACAATAGAATCATTTTTTCTTCAATTACTTATTCTGTTGTTTTTTTATTTTCGGTAAATAAATTATTAGAAGGAGAGAAAACATACAAGAAGAGGGGGAAAAAGGGCCCAAAAGAAAAAGATCAAGAAGAAAATACAATGGGCTATTGTTGCAGGGTATGACATAAAGAAATTGTAACTATCTTTCACAAAAAAAAAAAAAAAAAAAAAAAAAAAAAAAAAAAAAAAAAAAAAAAAAAAAAAAAAAACTGTAACTACGCATTCTTGTAGTGCACAAAAGTTTAATGTGCAAGTATATATGTGATGCTTCCATATTTCTGGTTATTAAGATTATCAGAGTGGATAGAGAACCTGATGATTTGCTTGATGATCAAGAAATTGCCCTTGCAATGGAGGCCTTGTGCTAAGAAAGGAGAGGTTGCTGCAATGCCCGCATTTCACTGTCACAGTGTCCAACAACCTCTTGTATGGAATCCCAACCTAGGAATCATATAATATATATATATATATATATATACAGAGAGAGAGAGAGAGAGAGAGAGAGAGAGAGAGAGAGAGAGTTAATCTTCCCCATTTCATAAGTGATTTGCAAGTCAAGTAGGTAACTAGAAACATTAGAAAAGAAAAAAGAAAAAAATTACTATTCCACTTGGAAAGTTGAAGCTGAACTTGCAAAGAATAGGTCCATTGTTGTATAATTTGAGTAGTAGTAGTAGTAAAAAGAATAAATAAATCGAAGTCAAACTATAGCATCATTTGAAACGGCTTCTATTCTGTTGATAAAAAGGAAACAACATATATGTGTGTATGTGTATATATACACACACTGAAAGGTTGACCATTTCATTCTAGATATGCTTTGCCCTTACTAGCAAAGGCACCGAAGTGATGGTTTATTTGATTGAGATAGAGATGAAAAGTAGTTGATTAGACAAGTATAGAAGATGTTGGTAGCCTATATGAACATATATTTCCTGATTTCTATACATGCAAGGTCCTATATAGATATAGATTGATATATGGGTTTTATACAGGAGTGGTTTGTGTGTGTTACCGCGAGAACAGTGTTGCAAAAATTGCAGCGGACGTAGCATAGATGCTCAGATGGTGGAACCAAATCCATGGAGATCGATGGGCTTGATCTTGGAAGTTCAGAAAAAGAAGAGAGAGAGTGACCTTTGAATGGTTTGGTTTAGGTTACAAAGTAAATATAGGGATATATAATATATATGTGTGTGTATATATCAGCTGGATGGAGTAGCTAGAAAGAAAATTTAGGTTCTACTGATTCACAGTACCATTTTTTAAATGAAGACAATTGAGTTGCATGGCCACTTGGTCTCTATATGTCTAGAGTCGAGACAAATGGATACAGACAAACTCAGGTACTTGGGCAGAAGTGGCGATTGTCACACACACACAAACGCGTAGCTTGAAAACAAATTTATATGAGATGGTCATTATTGATATATATATATATATATATATATTTGTATCTGTTTCTAGTTTCCCATGTTAGTCTGTGCAATCAATTCACTTCATTTATCGGATTGGACCCTATTTAATTATGTTAGTCCCAGCATATATAAGCCAGAAAAATGGTTTGCATAAACCATTTTACTCAAATAACCAAAAATGTACACACTTTTTTCTGTTGTAACTTAAAGGCTTGGCTCTTTCATACCCTTTTATACAAATTTTTTGAATACTTAGGCCATGTTTGATTTTTGTTTTTGTTTGATGGTTTTTGTTTTTTGTTTGCTACGGTGGCTTATCGGATGGGTTTCGAAGTAATGCCTCAAACGCCTCTTCGCATTGATTAACGACAAAACCACTATCTCTACCATTGTGTATCTTGTTTCTGCATCGGACATAGATTTGTTGCTGAAAAAGATTGACCTCTGATACTACTTGTCATCTTTTACTAGTGTCGCGCTGGTCGAGGTTGTTGATATTACCAGATATAGATGTAGAGGTTCACCCAGAACTGGCGATACCAGGATTGGTGGATTCTGGAGATATCGCTTCAATTTTTGAAATGCTTCTGCCTGTTTTGCTCCCCATATGTTTCCTTTGCCTTCTTTAATAGCTTGAAAGAATGGCTTGCATCTGTCGGTCAGCCTAGAGATGAATCTACTTAGTGCTGCCACCCTCCTTGTTAGGGTCTGGACTTCTTTATGAGTTTTGGGCTCATCGCAACTTATTAGGGCCTTCACTTGAGCAGGGTTGGCTTCGATACCAGTTCCGTTGACTATGTGACCGAGGAAATGCCCTGAGGATACCCCGAAGGAGCATTTCGATGGGTTGAGCCTCATTCCGTACTCCCGAACTGCTTCGAACACTTCTTCGAGGTGTCGGAGATGCTTCATTTTCCTCTTGCTCTTGACCACCGTATCGTCTATGTAGGCCTCTACTGTCTTCCCCATATGATTTTTGAATATTCTTCTGACCAACCTCTGATAGGTAGCACCTGTATTTTTTAGTCCGAAAGGCATTACTTTATAACAAAATGTACCTTCTTCGGTGATGAAGGCGGGTTTTTCCTCATCGGCTCGGCTCATCGGGATCTGATTGTACCCAGAGTATGTATCCAGGAAGGATAGGCTTTCATATCCGGCTGTGGCGTGTACTATCTGGTCTATCTTTGGAAGAGGAAAACAGTCATTCGGGCAAGCCTTGTTTAGGTTGGTGAAGTCCACGCAGACTCGCCATTTCCCATTTTTCTTTCTGACCACCACCACGTTTGATAGCTAAGACGGGTATGTGACTTCCCGTATGAAGCCTGCTTCCAGCAACTTTCCAACCTCTTCGGCTATGATTTGATTTTTCTCGACTCCAAAATGCCTCTGCTTCTACTTCACCGTTCTGAAGTCTGGGTCTACATTCAAGTTATGTTGGGCGACTGATGGGATGATGCCCGACATGTCCAAGTGTGACTAGGCGAAAACGTCGGAGTTCTTCTGAAGAAAGCGAACCAACTCGTTTTTTTCCTCCTTGTTGAGGGAGGAGCCGATGTATGTGAGTTTGCTGCAATCTCCCAAAATGATGCTCACCTCCTCTAACGGTTCAGTAGTAACCTAAGCCTCTTGACCCTCATTAGAAGGGTCTGATTGTAATTGCTATTTTTTGTTGTATTGGGGCTTTTTTGATTCCTCCATTATCTGTTTGTCCTTGTAATTCAAGTTCTTCAAGGTCACCGCGTAGCAATCTTTCACTGCCACTTGGTCCCTAGGTATATCTGTCACATCAATGTCGTTGGGATCCAGACACCTCATAACCTGATGTAGGGTTGATGGGACCCCCTGCATGCGGTGGATCCATCCTCGGCCCATTAGCAAGTTGTACGATGTCTTGACATCCACCACTACAAAGCTTTCCTTTAGGGTTCGTCGGGCAGCTGATACCGATAGCTGAATTGCTCCTCTGGGCTCCACCCGTTGTCAATCAAATCCTGCCAGAGGGATTCAAGTCGGATGTAGTTGTGATACATCGACTCCAAGCTTGTGTAAAGCCCACTTTGTCATGATGTTGGTGTTGTTACCGGGATCTACCATTACCCTTTTGATCAAACAATTGGCTACTATAAGAGTAATTACTAGAGGATCCTTATGAAGGGTCTGGACTTTCTGCATATCTGCCTCTGAAAAAGTGACACTTGAATCTTCTTGTCTAAATGACGCTTGGAACACTTCTCCCACGCGTCTGAGTTTATGGGCCTATTGTAATTTTGACCTCCTGCTTCCTTCTGGTTCGTCAGACTCTTTTCTTCCTTGGACCATGCGAATGACTCTGACTGGATGTTTTGTTGCAGTATTGTTCTATGGTGGTTGGTTACTTCTATTAGACCTCATCTAATCTTTCACCAAGTAGTCTGTAAGTTCCCTTCTGGCGAGCATTGCTTCTACTTGCATTATGTGATTTATACAATCATTGGTATGATGACCGTATTCACCGAGAAAGACATAGTGTTTAGTCATATCCTTCTGCTCCATCAGTTGTCTGATTGGCGGAGGGGGTCTGAAGATCCCTTTGTTCTTATTCTCATTGTAAAGCTTGCCCAGACTAGTTCTCAGAGAGGTCGCCCTTTCTTCCGTTCGTTGGCATTTGTAGCTTTGCCTGGAGGATGAGGCAGATGATGATGGTCCGATGCGTTGAGGCTTCCAATCCTTTATTCATTCTTTGGATTTGTGACGCCGAACAGAATAGAGATTATTCTGTAGGCTAGCGCAATGGGTAATTTGCAAGAAAGAAAAGGGAGAAATTCGACCCAAAATTCAGAGAACACTCTGGAATTTTATATAATTATGTATAATCAAGAATGAATAAAAACAACCCACAAGCCGGGTATAAATAGCTGAAAATCGACCCCTAATGGGATTTTTACCAAAAATAGCAAAACCCTAAAAGTCCTACCAAAACAAAACATGGAAAAAAATAAAAAGATTGCCAAAAATCTGGCCCAAATCGGGTTCAGAATCATCTCCTAATTGACAAATAAAAAATTACCATAAGTAGCAAAAAATAACTAAAAATAAATAATCGAAAAGGAAAATAGCGGATTTGGGGCTCGAAACGATGTGCACCGAGCATAGCTCGGTGTCCACGACGTCCGCGCCGAGATTAGCTTTCCGAATTGGGGTCACGGGCGCGGATCCGACACTCGTAGCTCCAGTTATGGTCAAAAAACCGACACGTGCACGGAAACTGCCCCAATTAGGCTGGATTACGATTTATTGCCATTCTTGCGCTGATCCTCCCGCTCCAGGTAATCCAGCGCCATTAATGAGCAATCTGACAGCTCGGCATCGTCTGACTCGGATCCCCCTGCATCAATTTGGCATCCACTGTTACCAAATAAGCCCTTTTATATCTGACTGCCTCTTCTTCTTCTTCTATCCAGAGGTAACCTTGAGCTCTGGAATTGAGTTTGCCGATGTTGCAGGGAGGCTGTTTCACTAATGAAGAATGGAATTTTGTGCCCAGGATAATCACCATACGGAATGCTTCTACCGCTGATAGTTGATCTTAGTTATCGATGGAGAACATCTCCACGTTGAATCTGGAAAGAAAACTCTTGAGGCTTTCCCCTTTCTCTTGTGTTATTATAAAGAGGATGGAGATTGTCTTTCTCTGTCTTCAATTGCCGAAGTACTGAGCGATGAATCACTTGCAGAGATTGGTCCAGCTATTGATCGACCCTGGAGGTTGCTTTCTGAACCAGAACAAGGGTGCCTCTGTTCAGCTAGTGAAGAATACTTTACATAGGAGTGTGTGGTTTTTGTCGTATACAGTCATCTTCATCTGTACCTGGTAGATTTGGTCGAGTGAATCCTTTGTTCCATCATACAAGGTAAAGATCGGCAGTACAATTTTTTTTGGGAAGTCAATCATATCAATATCCTTTGTGAAAGGGGATTGAGTCATATCAGTTGTGGCGTGAAAAGCCAGATCATCATGGGTCTGCATCTTCAGGTCCTTCATCACGTCCTTCTGTATCCTAGATGCCATCTCATACAGATCATTCAGAGTGGGGATATGTCTTGTGGTATCCTCATTCATCATAGGGTGCGATGATTTTTCTTCTTCTTCTTCTCTTGGCCCATTTCCTCCCTGATTAGTTGAACCTTCACGCCCATGCTGAGAATTAGCTGGGTCGTGCCCAACATTCCTTTGCTGACTCATTTCTTCGGCTAGGTTGGGATCTCGTGGAGGGACCGGCGCCTGAGCGACCCGATGGAGCAAATCGATATTTTATTATTCGAGAATGGCATTTCTCTGCTCTACTGCTTCCAGCCGCTGCATCACCTCTTCAAACTGAGCTTCATTATTTGTTGACCGAGTGGAAACCATGGTTAATTTGCTACTGAATAAGAGGATTTTGGAATGAAAACGAATAAGACAAACTCGTTCTCACAAACGGCGCCAAGTGTAAGTGTATAATTTTGCTCACACATATAATGAATATTATTGAGGCTTCAATGGCCGAATTTATACATCATAGTCATAGATTTTTCTCCCCTTTTGCAGGATCATGACTCACTTTGCCTATAACCACCCACTATCTATATTTAATGGGTTATAATTTCCTAACTTACAAGTAATGGTAAAGTGTTGATGGGCTCAACCTAGTACATAGGTTTTATATATACGAAATAATCATGGGCCTATTACTAATATATATATATATATATATAGGCCCAATTACAAACAGGCTTGGGCTCAACAATTTTACTATTTATAGCTGTTTTCCAGACAAAAATGTGTTTGGCTCTCGTGTTTTATTTTAAATAGTAAAAAATGGTTATGTATTTTTGATCCCTTTTTGCAAACAAAAAAAAAATGTGTGTTTTTTTTTACTATTCACTCAAAATATATATGTATATATTTACACCACGACCACCGTCAGGGTTCTTACACTCGCCTAAGAATAATTTAAGGGATTCCAATCCTTCAATTCAAAAACCGTGTACACCTGCAAATAAGAAAATGCACAAACACACACCAAACATAATTGACACAAAGATATATACGTGGTTCAGCCAAAACTGGCCTATGTCCACGAAGAGCACTGTTTCACTATAATTAAAAAGAGGATTACAAGGAGATGTTCCACAGATCATACACATACACACACATTGTATACTCACGCCTGTATCACGAAAAATAATATAAGCATATATTATTCCTAACACTCTCAAGAAGAATCTCAATCTGTAATTCTTCTGATCTTTCTCTCAATCTTGTGTTTATGTCCCACTTTTGTGTCACACAATATAATAGGGCTGACCCCTGTATTTATAGGAGAGGCTGGAGTGGTGAACAAATCAATTGGAATCACATCCCAATTAGAATAGGAGTCATAAAGTCTTTCCTTTTAAAATCTTGATTCTGGGTCACCGAGTACTCGGTGAACGCAATGGCGCGAGAACTCGCACACGCCTCTAGAAGAAAATCCAGTTTTTTCCCTACCGAGTACTCGGTGGCAGAAAATCTTGTTCCAGACTTCATTTTTCTCTCAAATTCTCTTCTTAATTATGAGGAAATGAGTCACCAACTAACAATCTCCCACTTAATGAATTTCCACCAACTCTATCAATGATCAGTGCTTCTAACGATGCTCTCATTCCTGTCTTCAAGCTTGAAGACCCACAGAAGTTGCGCACAACTTCAATTTTTCCCTTGTCACTACTTTGGTCAACACGACCATGCTGATAGCTCCCACTGCATGTGCAGTATCTAGCCTTTTACAGAACCTGTGACCTCTATTGTGTCTAACCACTTTGTCTTGCAACCACTGTCGCTTCTAACTTTGCCTTGCAAACTTTATCGGGTCTGTTTTATTTCTCCCTTTCACAAAAAGATTTTCCGGCTGCTACATATAACACTTCTCCTTTAGGTCACCTTGGAGAAAAACAGATTTGCCATCTAATAGCTCTAGATACAAAACTTCTGCTTCGACAATGCTTGAATGAATGGTATTCAGTTTCGCAATCGAAGAATGGAGAGCTTTCTTCCCTATCGACAGCTTGGTTAGCTTCCATGTCTTGATGGGGATAAGGGACTTCATCTCATCTTCCATCGCAAACTCCTACTGGCTCGCATCTGCTGCACTGCATGCTTCATCATCATAATCTGGTTCATCACCATCTATGAGTAACAAATAATTCATATATCTACGAGTCCATACATGCGGCCGTGAAGTCCTTCTAAACTCAGAATTAGGAGTCGGAGTCTGCGGTGTATCATCCTGCTGAGAATTGCCATCTGCAATCTGTTATTCTGACTGAGGAATCTCACTAGAACATCTTCTATCTCAACATACATATATAGGATCACTCTGTGCTTTACCGCTCCATACCTCTTCTGGTATTTTTTTCTCCAATGGTACTGATGGACTATGATTCATAAGATACGCTGGTGTACTGACTGCTTCTGCCCAGAACTATTTTGACAACCCTGCCTGAATGCGCATGCTTCTTGCTATCTCAGTCACTTTCCAATTCATACATCCTACTACGCCATTCTGTTGTAGTGTACTTGGAACAGTCTTTTCTAATTTGATATTATTCTCATAGCAAAAGTTCTTGAACCCAGAGTCTTTGTTTTCTCCACCAAAGTTGGATCTTGGTTTCTTTACCTTCAACCCGTCTTCCTCTCTACCATGGTTTTCCATTTCTTGAACACATCGTATATCTCAAATTTATATTTTAAGAAATAAACCCATATCATCCTAGAATGGTCATCAATAAAAGTCACGAAATAAGACTTTCCGCCAAGAGATGGGACAGTTGTTGGGCCCCAGACACCTATGTGAACTAGCTCAAGTTTCTCCACTGCGAGACTGTTATTGTTGTTCTTGAAACTAACCCTCTTCTGCTTACACTTGCAGAAGTCGATCTCAATCGATTTCACTGGTAGTTTTCCCTTCGAGAGCGTAACCGCGAGCTCCTTTTCACTCATGTGACCTAGCCTCTGGTGCCACAAGTTGTGATTCTCCTTGCCTTCTGCAACTGCAATCACTGTGCTAAAATTGGTGGTTGTGTAGAGCGTACCTTCTTTCTTTCCTCGTGCTATAGTCATAGCCCCCGTGGAAACTTTCCACTTTTCTTCACTGAAAGTGGTCACATAACCTTCACTTGCCAACTGGCCTACTGAGATCAAGTTTTTTCTCAAGTCTGGAATGTGCCTCACATCTCTCAGCTTCAATATCGATTCGTTGAGTCTGATATGTACTTCCCTCTTGCCAGCAACACTGCAGGGTTGATCATCACCTAGATGAATCTCGCCAAGGTTACTAGGTGCATAGCTCCCAAAGAGATCTCAATTTGAGGTGGCATGAAATGATGCTCCATAGTCCAAGACCCAAAACTTTATCTTGATCTCCAAAGAACATATCAATGCATCATCATCTGAAAAAAAATTCACTTCAGTATTGTTGTCTGCTACATTCTGCGGTGATCTGCATTGGTCTCTGTAATGACCAAGTTTGCCACAATTCCAACACTCAATGAAATTTCAAGACTCCTGTCTTAACTTGGAATGACCACGTTCATTCCTTCCAACTCTCTGGAAATTGGCTTAAAAGAAAGGCGTTTTCATCTTGCCTGTAATTGGCATATAAATTGATTCCAACTACTCAACAATTTCATTAAGAGAACCAAGATATTTACTGACCTTCCCATTCTCGGACATCTTCAGATTCACCAATCTAGGGATGAGATGTACCATATTTGTTCTAGACGGCTGTTTATACATGCTCAAAAGAGCATCCATGGGAGACTTCGTAGTCTTTTCATTCTTGATGTTGAAAGCAACGGACTTTGATAACGTCATTCTGATCATACCGAGAACCTTTCAATCCAAGATCTTCCAATCCTCTTATTTCATCGATTCTGGTATAACACATCCTCAATTTGTATTTTCCAAAAGACAAAGTTTGCACTGTCAAACTTATCGATCATACATGTCTTTTCTTTAGCCATAGCTCCCACTGAGCTTATTTGAGGTATTCAGAGTCAAATCATGGAAAACTAATCATACGGTTGCGTCTGGAATGGTCCAAAACCTTAAGAACGCCTCTTGCTGATGACGTGGCTATCCCTGATGATATGGCGCTGACGTCATTGTTGAATTGACCGAGTACTTGGTAACTGGATCTTCGAGTACTCAGTGAACTTTCGAGCATGTTAGGGCACGTGGGACCTCCTCTCACGGCGCGCTTTATAGCTCGAGCTTCGTCTTATGGTTGGTTTCTGATTTCGGACACTTTGATCCTACGAATCTAGACCAAAACGTACGGCTTCGGGACTTGCTTCGTCCTGAAGCCGTAATACCACCTAAGAACAATTTAAGGGAGTCCAAACCATCCATTTGAAAACCGTGCACATCTGCAAATCAGAAAATGCACAAACACACACCAAACACAATCGACACAAAGATATATACGTGGTTTAGCCAAAACCGTCCTAAGTCCACGGAGAGCATCGTTTCACTATAATCAAAGAGATGATTACATGGGGATGATCCGTAGTTCATACATGATAAGTTCACAAAATCACTATTTTAAATGTCAAAAATAAATCTTTAATTCACCATTTTATTGCATAAATGTTCTTATATATATCTTTTTATTTCTTATAGGTTTGAATTGGAAAAGATGAAGAAAATTAAAGTGAAGAAAGGAATGCACATGGATGGAAGAAAGAATATAATGCACATGGATGAAAGATGAAGAATATAATGCACATGAAGAAAGAAGAAAATGACTTGGAAAACATCAATATTCAAAGAAAAAGAAATGAAAAGTAGATTTAACTTCACTTTACAAGATGTCATTAATTTCCAATTTTCTCTATAAATAGGAGAGTAGTTGGAAATTGTAGGGAGTTAGATGGTAGAGAGTGAGAAATTGAAGAGAGAATTTAGTCTTGTATCAAGTTTTTATTTTGTTGTAATCTTTTTCTTAGTTAATGAAAATTTCTTCTATCATCATGTTTTATTCCTATATCATTATGCTAGCTTAAACATCTTCTCAAGGGAGTGATGAAGCCACCTTGGGTAAGATATACATAATTTTATTTTATTTCTTATTGTTTAATTCTCTTCCCGAATTAATTCTTTCAAGTGACAAAACCTACAATAGAGGTTGAAAATAGAGGAAGGATTCTCCGTGATTACCAATCAATGGAAATACGGGGAATGCCTACCACTATTTATATTTATTTATTTTTAAACCAAAACATTAGAGGGAGGATTTTCCGTGATTACCAATTAATGAAAATACGGGGAATGCCTACCAATATCTATGTTTATGTTTAATAGGTTGGAGAAGAATTTGTAATAGAAATATATAATATTATTTATATAGACCCGGGTGGTGGATTCTCTTCCCTTGAGATTTCTTCCATCATTTGATAATTATCTAGTTATTTTAGTTTACTATTAAAAAATTCAAGAATTGTTTTAAGTAATTTCTTTTTATCTCGAAAAATATAGTTTTGGATCCTAGTCTCAAACCGATTTCTAAGTTGAGAGTGGTTCGACCCTACTTATTGCTATACTATTTTAAGTAAAGTATTTGTAGGTATTATAAATTTTGTTGACCGGAGTTTGGTGAAGCAACGACAAAAGAAACATCAATTCACCAACTGTCAATACACATGCACACACACAGTATATACTCATGCCGGTATCACCGGAAATAATATAAGCATATATTATTCCTAACTCTCTCAAGAAGAATCTCAATTTATAATTCTTCTGATCTCTCTTTCAATCTTGTGTTTCTGTCCCACTTTTGTGTCACACAATACAATAGGGCTGACCCCTATATTTATAGGAGAGGCTGAAGTGGTGAACAAGTCAATTGGAATCACATCCCAATTAGAATAGGAGTCATAAAGTCTTTCCTTTTAAAATCCCGATTATGGGTCACCTAGACAGAAAATCTTGCTTCAGACTTCATTTTTCTCTCCAATTCTCTTCTCAATTCTGAGGAAATGAGTCACCATCTAACAGTCACCACCGCCACCGCCACCTCTGACCACTACCGTCACTTCCTCCAACCACCAACACCACTTCCCTTTGCCGCAAAACATCATCACCGCCTCATCCGACCACCACCACCACTTTCCTTTCCCCGAAAACACCACATATACATATGTATATATTTACAGCAAAAACATCAATACCAAACATACTTCTATTTTAGACTTCAGCATTCCACAAACACAAACATATATTTGTGTTTTACTAAATTCCACATCAACAAACAGAAACAAAAACCAAACAGGGCCTTAGTGTATTCTTTCAATGTTTTCTTTTCTTGATTAATGATTTCGAGATACTAATGCACACATAAAGGACATCAACCTCTTTGAAGCGGAGTGAAGGCGTCATAACGCGTTTAGTGCCGTATAACACTTGTGCTTTTACAGAAGTCTCACTCTTATAAATCTTACGTGGTTTGTTTAGTTAGCTTAATTGCTCCTTTAATTTTGTCTCTCACATCTTTCTTAATATCAACAGCTTAGTCCTATGGCATACGTTGATAAAGATCGGGTCTGGCAACAGCTAATAGTGGGACTGGGGAGATGAGAGTATTACATAGGAGGGGAGACAAAAAGTAACCAGTTGGCTTCTTTATAACCCATCTTGTAGAACTTCCAAAATCTTCACTCAAACTTGATCCCACACGCTTTCTATGCTTGCTATGAATCATAGAGAAAATGTACCAAAAGGCAACTAGCTAGATGGCACAATAAATTGCTTTGATCCAAACGGTACCAAACAAGGACTGATTGAAACATATAGGAGAGCCAGTGGTAGCTGTGCATGCATGTTAATTGCTAGTTTAGGGCATGCATATTTAATAGACCACAGTGCACAACTTTATAACCAGCATTATATATTGCAAACCTAACCTCTCATTTCTCACACAACTTTATTTTGGTATATTCTCTATAATCTGTTTCACCGTATCAATAATATTACAACTTTGCAATGCTTGTGATAATCTGCATTAGCTAGATTGATTAGTTAGAATTTACATGAAACTAAAGTTTCATCAAGAAAGATATAGAAATCATATCCTCAATGACAGAATTGTATATAACTAGCTTCATCTTTTTTTTTTTTGAGTTTGTATAACTAGCTTCATCTTGGGGCATTAGTTATGATCTTTTTATCTATATAGTATGCCCTACTATGTAGTAAGTGTCGTTATATATAGTAAAATATTCCCTTTGCTTGCTCATGAGTTTTCATTAATGTAGTAAAATATTGCATGAATTTTCATCTTTCATCTAGCCATACCTAATTTTTCTTTTCGGTAATCGTGGTATCCGGGTCAGCTTACGCTCACCTCGACTAATTTCCGGAGTCCTGAAATTAACGACCGGGTAAACCTCCAGTTGCCCAAACAGAATTGTAGCCAGCGGGAATTGTAGCCATACCTAATTAACCAATCAAATTAAAGAGTTGCCCCTCAATCATAAGGCAAGGGAGATCCTTTTGGGACTGAAGTATGAATCAAACTGGAGAAGAGATATACTCTTGTTACTAATATTTGACATTTAAATACACCAAAAAGTTTTATCAGCTGAGTCTGAACCTGAGAGCCAAGTACTTTCAACCGTTGTACTAGTGGAACTTATTTAGTTCACTGGAGGTAAATAATCAACACTCATTCCATTCACATCCACAAATTAATCCACCCCAAGCATGTATGAGTTGTAAGTTGTAACATGTTAAAAACAATAGTAGTTGTTAGAATAATAGAGAGATAAAAGAAGATGAGAATATAAAATAATTCTGTATTGATCAGTATACATTCTCTTGATATTGTATTACAATAGAACATATGACATGTATAAATAGGAGAGAATTGAAGTATAGAACAAGTCAAAATAAAACAGGTAAATAGGATGTGACAGCTAGAAACCTTAATTCTAATATAAATATAGATGGAACTATCTAATGGGCCTAAACATTAATGTGTTAATAATATAAAATATAATGTAACAATTGTAACTAGAGAAAGAAGTGGGTTCAAAAGATCAAGTTGAGGGAAATGGACAAATATGAATTTTGGTGAAGGAAGAGAGTTGTGGATGGTGTTTCTGTCATCTACTCCACTTTTGTGGGTGCAATGTCAAATGAAGAAAGCTGAAAATGACAGGTCCCAAAATCACATGTCACTTTCAGACTGAGTGTGTATGTATAAAGGAGGAGGAGGGTATGTGTCTTTTGTTGATGGGACTATTCCTAGATTACCAAAAATGGAAATGCCCTAATTTTACACTAGGTTTCTACAACTTTCTCTGCTGGTATAAAACGACTTTCCCAATGTAACACTCTGATGTCTTCTCTCTCTCTTTTTTATTTTCACCATTGATGACCACGGGATTCATATGTCTTCCTCGAACTTTACCACGCCCATCCACACACACATGCATACACATACTCACCTTCTATAGCTTGTTCACCATGCTTTGATCATTAACGGATTTGGACATAATCATTAGATCTAGGCCACCCTCTTCTCCTATCTATTTGAGGAATCTTGATTGGACATGTCTCTACTGAGTTTCTTGTCTTGGATTCTCTCTCAATATATACATTTAGATACATGTATATTGTACGCGCCAAGAGTTATGGGTTGTTGGTTCTTTACAAGATTGTTAATGGATTAAAATTTGATTATTATTATTATCAAAGTAACCATTATTTACGATTAGTTCTCTTATTTTCTTACCAATATTATTTTATATTTTATATTATAATTAATGTTTGCCAATTTCTTTTAACAATAATGTCTAAATAATGATAAAAGTTATACACAACAAATCCTATGTGAATTTACTCATCAACAAAGTTATACACAACAAATCCATTGTGAATTTTCTCATCAACTCAGTTAACCCCATGCAATGGGAATAGGCATAGGCAGGCAGGCTCAGATGTTATCATTTGGGAGGTTCTCCATGATCTTTATTTTAATCTAATAGATTTAATTACTATCTTTCATTCTTAATTCTAGATTCTCGCTACGTTTTATGAGATTTTGGGTATATTGGAAATGAATTTTCTCCTTTTTGTTTTTGTAATTGAGGGGTTTCCCTCCTTCACATTTTGTACCCTACTTTCTTTCTTTTTTTATATAAAGATCATTCAAGAAAAAAAAAAATGTAGTATTATAAGTATAATATTTCGTTTTAGAACTTAGAATGACTCACTCATCATTTCGTTATTGTAATGGGCTCTATACTCTAGCATTTGTTATTGTACGGAGGACGAACATTTAAACCATTAATATATAGTGTGATGAAGGGTACTAAATACTAATGGTGGTGGAGGGTGGTGATGACTTTTTTCATTTTTTCTTTCTTTACATTTGTCTAAAATTTGATTTATTTAATTCTTATTTTCTTTTTCTTTCTTTACATTTGTCAAAAATTTCATTTCTTTTATCTTCAGCTTGCGTTTTGAAACAAAAAGTCATTTGCTGTGAGCCTCTTTCATGACATGGGTTTTGTTTTGGATATTTCTATTTTTAATCGAAACAAATATTATTTTTGGATGTAAGCATGCATGCTTGACGCGATGTGTTTTGTTTTACATAAGAATGTGAATAATTAAAAAAATAAAAACACCAATTTTATATTTTTTTATGCTTTAACATGGTTTACTTCAACATTGTAATTAAAACATAGTTGAGTTAATTTTATGGGTAAATACCACTGACACCCCCTCAAAGATACCCTAATCCCACATAGACCCCCTCGATATTCACTATTCCCAATCAGACCCCTTCAAAATTGAATTTTGTCCCACAAAGCCCCCTCCGTCTCCACGCCGTTAAATTCTGCCGTTAACCACCCTGTGAATTGTCTATTTTGCCCTCAAAATGATATAAAATGACCTACATATCCTTCTTCTTCTTCAATTTGGGTATCTCAAAACCCTAACCCTAATTTATATATATAGAGAGATTGGAAGTGAGAAATTGGGAGAGAGAATGAAGATTGGAATTATATATATTGCATACCCACATATACATATATATATATATATATTCTGCTATATATACCCGTATATATATATATATATATCTGTTATATATATACCCGTATATATATATATATAGCTGTTATATATATACCCGTATATATATATATATATATCCGTATATACATATATATATCCGTATATATATGTGTGTATATATATATATGTATAGATCTATATATATATGTGTGTGTATATATATATATGTGTGTGTGCGCTGTGTGCAGAGAAAGGGAGGGAGGGGTGTGTGTGTGTGTCTGTGTCTGTGTGTGTGTGAGAGAGAGAGAGAGAGAAAGAGAGAGAGAGAGAGAAAGAATTAAATAAAATTTAAATATTTTTTTAATTTTATATTTATTTTCGAATTTAGTTTTTTTTTTTTTGAAATTTAATATATATATATTTTGAATTTTATATTTATTTTCAAATTTTATAATTTTTTATGTTTTTTTCGAATTTTATAATTATTTTCGAAATTTAATATATATTATTTGAATTCTATATGGTTTTTTTTTTAATTTTATATATTTGTCTTGAATTTAATATGTTTTTTTAAAAAAATTCAAAATTTATATATATTTTTTATTTTATATTTATTTTCGATTTTATAATTTTTTTCAAAATTTAATATATA
Organism: Cornus suecica; assembly: GCA_963922005.1. Taxonomy (NCBI): domain Eukaryota; kingdom Viridiplantae; phylum Streptophyta; class Magnoliopsida; order Cornales; family Cornaceae; genus Cornus; species Cornus suecica. Next base: position 23,628,619 of record OY998242.1, read on the forward strand.
GTTTTAAATTTTTATGTTTTTTGCGATTTTTATATTTATTTTCAAAATTTAATATGTTTTTTTGAAAAAAAAAAATAATTTCGAAATTTATATATATTTTTAATATTATATTTATTTTCGAATTTATAATATTTTTCAAATTTTAAAATATATTTTGAAAATTTAATACAATTTGTTTTGAATTTTAAATATTTCTTTCAAATTTTATATATTATTTTTGAACTTTATAATTTAGGTATGTTTTTTGAAATTTAAATATTTTTTTGAATCTATATATTTTTCCCCTTTTTATATATTTTTTTCTAAATTTTTATATATTTTCAGATTTTAATATAATTTTTCAAAATTTTATATATATTTTTTAATTTTATATTTTTTTTGCATTTTCAGATTTTATATAATTTTTTTGAATTTTAAATATTTCTTTCAAATTTTATATATTATTTTTGAAATTTATAATTTATATATTTTTTCAAATTTGATATATATTTTTTCTAATATATATATATTTTCGTAATATATATATATTTTGGGCATATGGGTAATTTCATATTTTATATATTATCCTAATGTAATAAGTGAAACTTTAGGGGGTGCTACTGCAATTTACCCTTTTTTTAAATATATATCGAAGGGCAAATTAGTAATTTCACAATAAAAACGTCAATAACCCTAATGGCCGTCTGTCAGAGGGGATCCATGTGGGAATACTCAATATCAAGGGGGTCCGTGTAGGATTATGGTCTCTTTGAGGGGGTATCGGTGGAAATAACCCTAATTTTATTTATAGATTTGTCAATACTTCAATCACAACTTTTCTGATATACACATCCAACCAGATTCTTTACTTTTCTGACACACATCATTCCCCCACCCCCTACATCACTTTCAATGCAAATCAGATATGATATCATTCATACCAAAACTACCCTCAATCCTCGGTTAGGATAATAGTATTAAATAAGGACAATTGTTACGTTTCATTAAAAATTTGCAAAGTTGGGGAGGTCTCATTGAAGTATTGACATACCTAAGATGTAAATGAATTAAATCCAATATATTTTGGTCAAATTTAAAATAAATTCAAATTTAAGTTATCAAACATGTTCCGATCAAAAACAAAAAATTGACCAAAATAGCAACAAATGACTCAGAGTAGACAAATTTGTGGGCAGCTTTGTTAACAAATATAATTTTTTCCTGGAGTAATATATAGTTCAAATTTTAGCGCACGTCATTACACTTTACTTTTTTTTTTTTTCTTTCCTCAATTGAATAGTTGTTTCAATAAAGTATAAGGATATATTTAATTAATCCATATTTCAAATTAGTTAGTAGTAAGCAACACTTTACTTACGAAATTAGCCGTTAAAAGACTATTTTCATGTAATCTTTCATTTGAATTTTAAATATTTGTGTTGGTGATTCTATCCTTATATTAGTTTGTTTATAAATGGTTTCTATATTCCCTCAATAATTAATTATTTACGATATAATTTATTTACTCTAAGTTGACTAACATGCATGCACCATTACCTTTTTCCGACCCGTCTCTTTTTCGAGGCTAATTATTATATAAATGTGACCCACATTATGGTGTCAAAAATAAATTTACCAATTTTATATTTATTTAATTTTAGAAATTTAATTAAATAATATTATTTTATAAAAAAAACCGACACCCATTACGAACTGTAACACCTTAACCAACTTTCCATAATACATAATACAACCAATGTAGATCTTCGTTTTCAAGCTAGGAGCTAGAAACATATATATATATATATATATATATTGAAGAGATCAGTTTTAGATATAGAAAAAAAAAGAAACCATAAAGGCTATACAATTACTCTAGGACATCCCCCAGGACAACCTCACACCTATGTGGAATCCATAGACCCACCATAAAAAACCACAACAAATATAAGCATTAAGATTACAAAACAAACTCAGCATACTCTTAACACTCACAAAATAGAACATAAACTTATTGCTATTCTTGAACAGCTTCATTGTAGACCAAAGTCTGCTATGGGACTTCAAACCAAAACAACAACTTGCAATAAAAATATAGCAATATACTAGCACCTCCAAGCTAAACCAGAGCCACCAACAAGCATCCTCATCATCCCCCATTCAAATTAGACAAAGGCAAGAACCACTCCTACACCAGCAGCCTGTTCTGATGGGAATTAACAAATCCATTCAAAGGGAAAAGAGACATTCTCACACTAGAGATCACTTTGTTATGAATTTCCTCAACTGTAGAGAATTTATCCTGAAACACCTTACTATTTCTCCCCATCCAAATAGCATATATAGCAGCAGCAAACATCAACTTATTTAGCACAGAGGACAAAGACTTATCATGAAGAGAAGAGCACACCCACTAAAAAATGTCATCCCACTGTCCTTCAGGTCATGATCTCATGCATTAGTTTTCACCCCATTCCATATCTGTCTAGAGAAGCTGCAATCAAAAAATAGGTGATCCCTATCCTCAATCATAGAATTGCAAAAGCAACAAGAAGCATGGGAAACCAACCCTATAAACATGAGAAAACTAAGAGTTCTCAACCTATCCAGAATAACAATCCATAGTAAGAAAGCATGTTTAGGCACAACTTGTTTAAACGAGACCACTCTAAACCATGGCACTAACCCTTTCTTTCTCCTAATTACTTCCCAATTAGAATTAATAGAGATCTCACCATTTGAAGGCACCCATATCAGTTTATCAATAGTAGGCTTAGGAAACAAAGTCATAGGAATCTTCTGATGCAACCAAGCCATAGAACCGGGAATGTTCCATTGATCATCAGCAATAATGTCACACACTTTTGCATCTATAGGCAACCCTGAATAATATATTATTTCATCCTCAACCCCATTAGCCAAAGCTCCATCAAGAAGCCAATTATCAAACCACAAGGAGGTTACTCTACCATTGCCTATATCAGTTCTCACATAACCCTTAAACTTATTTCTTAAATTCAAAATTTTCTTGCAAGTCCAAGAACATTTAGAGGGCACATTCACATTCCACAAAGAATGTTCCCTTAAGAGATGAATTCTGATCCACCCAAATAGAAGACTTGTGATGTTGACAAAGCTTCCAAAACTGCTTCAACATAGCAGCCTCATTTCATACTACCACATCCTTAATCCCCAACCCTCCCTCTTTCAAAGGACAACACACATCACTCCAAGCCACTTTAGTACCCCCATTGCACATTTTAAAACATGTCCATAAAAACTTCTTCATCAAAGCATTGATATCATGAATAACATTTTGAGGAATGATAAAGATAGAGGCCCAGTACACTTGAGTTGCAAACAACACTGACTTGATCAGCTGCAACCTACCTACAAAAGACAAAAACTTAGAAGACCAACTCTGAATTCTAGCAGTTATCCTCTCCATCAATTCAGAACAATGTTGCCTCTTAAACCCAGCTATAATTAATGGCACCCCTAAATATCTAATAGGTAAATTCCTCACTTGAAATTGAATATAATTTAGAATAGTAGAAACATGTGGCTCTTTCACCCCAACCATAAACACCATACTCTTAGCACTATTAGGACAAAGATCAGAAACATCATTGAACCAATCCAAAGCTTATTTCAAACACTTCAGTGCTCTCAATTTCCCAGCTGGAAACATAATCAAATCATCAGCAAACATAAGACTACTGATTTGTTGCTCCTTACATCTCGAATGATAAGCAAAATTTCCTTTAACAATCCTATCCTTCAAAACCTCAGTCAACACCTCAATTCCCATAACAAACAAATAGGGAGACATAGGATCACCTTGTCTTAACCCTCTACCACTGCCAAAAAAGCCATACAACACACCATTAATATTGATAGAAAATCTAGGAGTAGTAACACACCCTAAAATTCATTCAATCATAATAGGATGCAACTTAAAAGCTCTTAAAGTAGATTTCAGAAAACCCCAAAAGACTGTATCATAAGCCTTCCTCAAGTCCACTTTCATAGCTACCCTTGTTGGATACTTATTTCTATGATAACCTCTAAATAACTCCTGAGCCAACAAAATATTGTCCACAATGTCTCTACCTGCAACAAAAGCCCCTTGATACATACTAATATATGAAGGAAGACACCTTTTCAATCTATATATTAGCTATGATCTTGGCCACACACTTATAAAGAGTGGTATTAACATAAATAGGTCTGAAATCACTTATATTAGTAGGATTATCCACTTTAGGAATAAGGGAAATAATAGTAGAATTTATCTCCTTCAAAAACTTCCCCTTATGAAAGAAATCCATCATTGTCCTTTCAATATCCTTCCCAACAACATGTCACATGTGTTTAAAAAAGAAAGCATTAAATCCATCACTACCAGGAGCTTTATCATCTTTAAGAGAAAAGAATGTCACCTTAACCTCTTTAGCAGTAACTGGCCTCACCATATAATTAGCATCCTCCAAAGAAACAGGATTCAATACATACTCACCCAACTCTGGAATAACCTCATCTTGCCTAGCTTGAAACAAATCAGCAAAGTAATCCACTACTTCCTTAGCTACCAAATCATGAGTATCAACTATCACCCTTCCTTAGTCACTAAAGAATGAATGATATTCCTTCTTCTTCTAACCACTGCCACTTTATGAAAAAAAGAAGTATTTTTATCCCCAAGTTGGAGCCACCTTATCCTAGAATGTTGTCTATACATAGATTCTTCATTATCAGCCAACCTCAAGTATTGCTCAAGACACCTCTTTTTCAAACTGCTTCACAAGCTCATTGGAAGGATCATTGTCAACAATTCTCTGATAATTATGCAAACACTCTACATTATTTAACTTGCTGAGACAAATCAGAATAGCATCTAGCATTCAGCACCTTCAAATCAGCCTTCACCATTTTCAATTTTTGAACCACTTAGTACATAGGAGTACCAACCACATTCACAACCCAATTCTTCTATCGAATCAAACACACCTTTTCAGTCTTTCATTTGTTGGAGTCCATAATATGTTATTCCAACGCCCTTTTAGCTTCTTTTCAGACCTTTTTGACGTGACAAATAACTCTGTTTGTGATAGTACACTCTCATAATTGGTTTAGTTTTGATTTCGCACTTGTGCTTCTCTTTCTTTTTTAGACTTTATATAATTGAATATAAAACGTATTATCTTACCACACAAAAATAATAATAAAAAATTTATAAAATTTTCCACCCTTCTTAAATCTGCTACCATCTTACCAATTTACTATTCTAGAAACTTCTAACAAGCAATAACATTACCTACATATATAAAAGTACCAAATTACCCATCCTCCTTCTCCACCACCCCGCCACTCCATCACCATACTCCTCAACCTCTCCACCACCCTCTTCTACCTCGCCACCGCCCCTCCATCTCTCATCCACCACTCCATACCACACCCACCACCAAACCAAAAAAATTCAATTCACTTCCAAAACATCAAATTCAACAAAACCCATTTCAATTCTCACCAAGAAAACCTTAGATCTGACCAAAAAATCCACCACACCTAAGAACAAAACAACCAATCCAATTACCACAAAACAGGATAAAATCCAATTAGGCAATGTTTAATTGATATATATATATATATAGTGTAAGAACATCATTGAGTATTGTTTATTTATGGCATGTTCTATACAATAACCATGTAGAGTGTTAGATAGGTCATGTTGGTTTCAACGACATCTACAACCTTCGAAAAAGGCGAAATCAAGCATTGAAGAATACAAGTTAAGTGTAAAAATGAGTGTATTGATAAAAATGTCTCCCAGAGGGCAAAAACAGCATTTTCCAAAGCCGTCAATTCAAACAAAAAGTCTCGGGGAGTCAAGAGGATCATTTTGGCACAGTTGCAGAGAAAAATGATTTTTATGAAAATACCTACGCTTAAGCCTACACTTTTAGAATAAAACAATGTCTTGAAAGTGAAGTTTTATGCTTGAAGGTACGTTTGGACCTACGCTTTAAGCGTAGATGCGGTAGAGTTTTGAAAAGTGTAGGTGCGATATTATGACTGAGTGGCTGACTGTTACGTACCCTATTATGATTTAGGCTACACTCCTATATATCTTAGGATGTGTATAAAGGATATATACACAAGGGTTGACTAAATTCATTCCCAATTATAAGAGGATTAAATAAGGGAGGAATCCTAGTTCAAAAAGGAAACAATGATTTAAGCAAGATTTTCAGATAACTTCGGGAGCTCATATCTTGGTCAAAGAAGGTCATACTGGGGTGATTCTTGAGCCTATCATCAAGATCTTGAAGTCAAATTTCTGACGATATATTACATGCATGCATCCAATATATGTAGCTCCATATATGATCAAAAGAGTAAGAGGTGTCCTGTAGAAAAAGCTGGAAATTTCATAATCGGGCTAAAATCCTATTTTGACTTGGATTGATCCGTGTTGACCCGGATGACCTTGAGTTCGACCTAAACACCTATAAGCACGTGTATATCACCTATTATACATGATATTGAAGGGTTTGACTCGGTTGAGTGTGAAATTACCAAAGAGGGCGAACTTAGGGTTTCTTTTCTACATTGCCTATAAATACCAAGGTCTATAATAGTGGAGGTTATGGGTTTTGAGAAATCTCTGCAGTATTCTATCATTCATATTCTTATACAGAGATATACACAGAGAGAGAAAAGATGGAGTGATCATATATATTCAAGTTCTCTCTTGTTATTGGGATTTTCCAATTGTGTTTCTACACCGAAGATCTTATTCACAATGGATGATCTAGTTGCTGAAAAATTATCACACCATCTATTGCAATGAGGTTTCTTTGATTTGTTGAAGAATGGAGCTGTTTGAGTGCAGAGATCGGAGCAAGAAGCTTTGTGATTATTTGATCTGTTGAGAAACAGAGCCGTCAGAGTACGGAGCGGAGCGAGAGCTTTATAGAGCACAAGTGAATCTACACTTTCAGATGTCGAGTGAAGAACATCAGATTACATTAGTTGTAAGTACTGTTTTCATAGAGTCTGTACAAATTCTTTAATTCATAGTGCATCGATATCTGAGCGTATCCGTGATTTTTACTAGGAGTCTTTCCAAGATTTTCCACGTAAAAATATCATGTGTCTCTATTGCTTTATTTTCGGCACTTAGATTAATCTTTGCATGATTTATCTTGTTAAGAAAATTGGATTAAAATTGACTTTTCTGCAATTATTATTAATTTGTCAATAAATCCATAAAATCCTATTCACCCCCCTCTAGGCTTAGTTCACCATCGTCTAGGTAATTTCAATTGGTATCAAAGCGGGGTTGCCCCAATTTAGGTTAACTACCTAGGGTTAGATTTTGAACTTAGAGGATGGAATTTCTTCGTAAACGAGGTTTCGTTGATAGGTCCCCTATTGTTGATAGGTTAAATAATGAGGGTGATGATGATTGTGATGATTTGCTTCAAGCTAAGTACAATAAATTGCATGATAAGTACACTCATCTTAGCGAAGTTTTCTCAAAATCTATTGGTAGATTTAAAAGTGTTGACAAGGAAAAAGAATCCTTAAAAAAAGAATTAACCAGCATTACTTATGATTTTAATCAACACATGACTAATAAGTCTGAATGGTTAAAGTTTGAGAAAGTCCGAAAAAGAAATGATGGAGGTTTTAAAGAGTGTAGAAGATCTCAATAAGGAATTAACAGCTGTAAGATTTGATTTGATTGAGAAATTTGTGAAAATTTGAGATTTGGAGAAGAATTTTGAAGATGCTAACTCAAATATTCATAGATGGTGTAGTGGAACTCTTAACCTTGATCATATGTTGAGTGTAGGAAAATCTGTGGAAAATACTAAAGGTTTGGGGTTTGAAGGAACACCGAGAAATCATAATGTCATTCCCAAAACTATTTTTGTTAAGGGATCTCATGTAGAATCGAGTTCTTCTCAAGATAAGTCTGATAGGAATTTTAATGCTCAATCTTATGTCAGAAAACCTGTTGAAAGAAGGGTTCTTTTTACCTTTAAGGGTTTGAATAATGGTTTTCAAAATTTTGTTCCGATATGCCATCATTGTGGAGTGAAATGTCACATTCAATATTTGTATTCAAAATTAAAAGGAAAGACTTTGAAATTTAAGAGGAAATTGAGAACTCAGAAAATACCTAATGTTGAAGATCAAATTAGGGTTTTAAGTAAAGAGATAAATAATTTGTCTAACCGTGCAAGTAAAACACCTAAGACCAGACAAACATGGGTTAGAAAATGTGAGCTACATTATTGTGATGCTCATACATGGGTTAGAAAAGGTGAGCTACATTTTTGTAAGGCTCATACTGAACTTAGAGCATGTGACTCTAGGCACATGAAAAGAGATAAGTCAGTAGTTGATAATCTCAAAGATAGTGATGGTAAGAATGATTCTTTTGATGAAAAGAAAAAGTCTAAATGTTTAAGAAATGACATCATTATTGCTTCTGGTCTACCTAGACTAGAACATGTTGATTGTGATAAGGGCCGAAAGACTAATTTACTTAACATTAGTCAGATATGCAATGATTATCAATATCTCAATTTCCGTCGTGATAAATGCGTTATTAGTGACTATTTTGAAAATTGTCTTATGGGAGGTGTACATACATCTGATAATCGATATTGCATATTTCCTAAAGTTTGTACTGAGAAAGGTCTTGAGTTTATATCCACAGCTTCTCAGTCAACTGACATCTCTACAAAATTATTAGATTTTCAAAAGCATGTGCATCTTAGAAAATCTAGTGACATGTTATCATTAGGATATATGTCTTCATATGTATCATTCTAGGAATATCTTACATTATCTTTTATCCTAAAATTGATACATTATCATGCATTTTTTATTTATTTTTAATTATTATGCATGCATCATGTTTTGCTACTATTAGAATTATTTATGCATGAATCATTATGACAAAAAATTCCATAAAAATTAAAAATAATTTTGTTTTCTTAGCATGTTGAGTTTGGCTAAGAGTACAAATGGTTGTCATATTTCACTTTATTCTTATGAGAGTTGGAGTTGTTTAGTCTGACATGAGGTTATGAGTTATTCATTTGGCATGTTTAAGTATTATTTTTGGAACTCATCAACTTTGGGTGATTGTTTTACTTCGGAGATGGGCGTAATACTTGTTGAAACTATTAATCTTTTTATCTAATCCGAAGTGATATGTTGGTTCATGAGTTGTGCCAGATTGATCTATGTTTTTAAATACCTTTTGCATGCTTAGGAATGTTGTGGTGATGTTGAAAAGAGGGAAAAAAATGTTTAAAATATAGAAATGCAAAAAGTAGTTATTCAATCTGAATAATCGGGCCTCCTGCCTCAGTAAGCATTGAGTGTTCGCGTAAAAATGGGAGAAAACTAATGAGCATAAATCCCATGGAAGAAGCTCGGACCCAGTTAGTCGGGACTAAAAACCTCACTGGAAAGTCTGGAGCTTAGAAAGATAAAAAGGGATATGGTGAAAATGTTGAAAATATTAAATTGTGTTTTTTTTTATTTAGCAATAAGGTTTGAGCTAAATATTTGACTTGTAGTTTGAGTTATGAACTGAAGTATCATCACGGTTAGTGAGGAGATTGTTAGAATTAGCACGTATTGCTTTCATCTTAGTTGTTTGCTTGCACCTGAATATTTTTTCATATATACAAATGTTATGTAAAGCTTGTCTTGTGACTACAAGGTACGTGTGCTGATTTTTTTCACTATCAAGTGTATAATAGTTAAGTGAATTATGTGAATATGATGTGTTAATGATTATCTCATTGTCTTTACTGCCCTGCTCACATGTGTCTAGGAACAAAAATATTTTTGTTTTTACATTTTGCATTTATGCATTAGTATTAAGTTCCTACATTGTAGAGATTTATGTTACTCGAGAATCTGGATATAATCTTTTAGAATATTTTATCTTAGTATTTAATGCTTGACTTAGATTCTCTAGAGTCTCCTTTGTTATCCTTTCCCTATGTGTTCATCTTGAAGTTTTCCCTTGTTTCTCTCATGTGTTTTGATTGTTCCTTGTCATTTCAATGACAAAAAGGAGGAGAAATATTGAGTAAGGGGGAGTTATGGTTTTAGAGGGAGAAGTTTTGAGTAAGGGGGAGTAATGATTTAAGGGGGCAAAAGAGTGTGTGTTTTATTATTATTATGCTTACATGAATATTGTGTTTTCCTTATGATCATTTTATATTTGTTTTCCACAGTTTTGTTTGATGGTTTGTTCAGTGTTGTGGTTACAAGATTGGTAGACCGTCATGAAAGCAATGTGACAGTTTATATCTATGTTGTTATTTGTGAGGCTATATTGTAAATCATGATTTTGTCTCAGAAATGCCAAGGGGGAGATTGTAAGAACACTATTGAGTATTGTTTATTTATGGCATGTTCTAGACAATAATCATGTTGAGTGTTAGATAGGTCGTATTGGTTTCAATGACATCTACAAGTTTCAACAAAGGCGGAATCAAGCATTGAAGTAGTGAAGAATACAAGTGAAGTGTAAAAATGAGTGTATTGATAAAAATGTCTACCGGAGGGCAAAAACAACATTTCCCAAAGCCGTCAATTCAAGAAAAAAAGTCTCGAGGAGTCAAGAGGGTCATTTTGGCACAATTACAGAGAAAAGTGATTTTTATGAAAATACCTACGCTTTCAGAATCAAAAAATGACTGGAAAGTAAAGTTTTACCCTTGAAGGTACGCTTGGACCTACGCTTCAAGCGTAGTTAGGCTACGCTTCAAGCGTAGATGCAACAGAGTTTTGAAAAGTGTAGGTACGATATTATGACTGTGTGGCTGACTGTTACGTATCCTATTATGATTTAGGCTACATTCCTATATATCTTAGGACGTGTATAAAGGATATATACACAAGGGTTGACTAAATTCATTCCCAATTATAAAATGATTAAATAAGGGAGGAATCCTAGTTCAAAAAGGAAACAGTGATTTAAACAAGATTTTCAGACAACTTTGGGAGCTCATATCTCGGTCAAAGAAGGTCATAATGGGGTGATTCTTGAGCCTATCATCAAGATCTTGAAGTCATATTTCTGACGATATATTACATGCCTCCATCCAATATGTGTAGCTCCAGATATGATCAAAAGAGTGAGAGGTGTCTTGCAAAAAAAAGCTGGAAATTTCAGAATCGGGTTGAAATCCTATTTTGACTTGGATTGATCCGTGTTAACCCGGATGACCTTGAGTTCGATTTAAACACCTATAAGCACGTGTATATCAAATATTATACATGATATTGAAGGGTTTGACTTAGTTGAGTGTGAAATTATCAAAGAGGGCGAACTTAGAGTTTCTTCTCTACATTGCCTATAAATACCAAGGTCTACAATAGAGTAGGTTATGGGTGCGTTTGGAAACTGGTGTTTTCGTTTTTGTACTTGTTTTTACCACTGTTCACGGGAGCAAAAACACGTTTGGGAGCCTTTGATGGTTTTTGTTTTCGTGAACAGTAAAAAAACATTTTCTCACCCTTAGTTCAAAATTTGAGAACACCAAAATGGTGTTTTTTTGGTTTTCGGCACTATTTGTTCTCAGCTAAAAAAAATTTAATTGTTACAAATTCCCTAACCGCCATCTTCAACTTCCAAACTCAAACCTCCATCTTCAACCTCCAAACCCTAACCTGCATCTTCAACCTCCAAACCCTAACCCCCACCACTACCACCAGCCGTCATCCCACTACCACCACCACTGCAAATCGACACCACCACAAACCCCCACCACTACAAATCGACACCACCACCAACACAAACTATTACCTCTGCAACTTGACACCCCCAATCGAATTGGGGTGATGTGATCTTTATACATGTTATTACTTATATATATATATATATATATATATATATATTTTCCTGTATGCTAATCTTTTGAACATCAGCAAAGTGGTCCTATTCATTGTTGTATAGAAGACTTGGAAGTGTACATTGTAGCTAGTTTGTACAAGAGATGACAATCAAGTCAAACTTAATTTCACCCTTTGATAATTTGTTTTCTACTTTTTATTCCAAATAAATCTTAAAAACGTGGTTTTTTTTTTTTCCGAAAATTTTTTAGACAAAATTTCCAACCAAACATGTTTTTGTTTCCGGATTACATTAGGACAAGAACAAGAAATTTTTTTGTTCTCAAGAAATAAAAAACGAAAAACGAAAACACTAGTTTCCAAACGTACCCTATGGTTTTTGAGAAATCTCTGCAGTATTCTATCATTCATATTCTTCTACAGAGATATACACAGAGAGAGAAAAGATGGAGTGATCATATATATTCAAGTTCTTTCTTGTTATTGGGATTTTTCAATTGTGCTTCTACACCGAAGATCTTATGCACAATTGGATGATCTAGTTGCTGAAAAATCATCACACTATCTATTGCAACGAGGTTTCTTTGATTCGTTGAAGAATGGAGTCGTCTAAGTGCGGAGATCGGAGCAAGAAGCTTTGTGGTTATTTGATCTGTTGAGAAATAGAGCCGTCAGAGTACGGAGCGGAGTGAGAGCTTCGTGGAGCATGAGTAAATCTACACTTTCAGACGTCGAGTCAAGAATATCAGATTACATTGGTTGTAAGTACTGTTTTCATAGAGTCTGTACAAATTCTTTGATTCATAGTGCATCGATACCTGAGCGTATCCGTGATTTTTACTTGAAGTCTTTCCAAGATTTTTCATGTAAAAATATCATGTGTCTCTATTGCTTTATTTTCTGCACTTAGATTAATCTTTGCATGATTTATTTTGTTAAGAAAATTGGATTAAAATTGACTTTTCAGCAATTATTATTAATTTGTCGATAAATTCACAAAAAACCTATTCACCCCCTATAGGCTTAGTTTACCATCGTTTAGGTAATTTCATATATAACGAGAAAGAGAGAGAGAGAGAGAGAAATTTGGAAGGTAAAGGAAAGTAGAGTGCGTTATCTAAATGGAATAAAATTATGTTATTTAGGTGGTGTTTAGTAGAAGGAGTTGAAGTGAAATATATGGTTTTGGGATGAAATTTGTGGCTCAATCCATGTTTGACAATCTTGGTGTTGGTGCAATAGTGTCAAACCATTGGTACCAAATCCATCATTTTTCACACCATCTCAATAGATGGTTTTGATGGTTTGGTTTGGTTTTCTCACACCAAAACTATTCTTTAGACCAAACCAATTTAATTTGGTGTACCATTGTTTAACCCAAACCAATTCATTTATAATATTATATATATATATATATATATATATATAAATTCGAAAAATAAAATATTTATGAAAAAATAAAATATTTCAAAAAAATCAAACGAAAAAATATATTTCATAAAAAATAAAATATTTCGGAAAAAAAAATATTTCTAGAAAAAATAAAAAATAATAAAAATATATTTATTATTTTTTAAAAAATATACAAATTATATATATTTTTACTGAAATCTTTTATTTTTTCAAAATCTTTTATTTTTTTGAAATATCTTATATAAAATATTTTATCTATAAATATTTTGAAAAAATAAAATATTTATGAAAAATTAAATATTTCGAAAAAATTAAATATTTATATATTTTATTTTTTAAAACATATATATTTACAAAATATTATTGTAAATAAATAAAATATCAAACTATTCCAAATTACCAAATATGATTGGTTTCAGAATTTCAACTCATACCAACTCTACCAAACATGGTTTGATTTTTCAGTTTCACTTTTTCTCACACCAAATTTATCTGCACCAAACATGATTTCAGTTTAGAATAAAATCACACTAAACCCAACTCCAACCAAACCAAAACCAAAAACTAACACCACAACGGTTGACAACAAGCTCTTAGTGTTTGGATCTTGATTGAGTGAGTTTGACTTTGGCGGTTATCAGCTTCTTGGCGCGATGGCGGCCCACACGTGTGGAGGAAATGGCGGCTGGAGTAGTTCGGCGAGATGGACATGGGTTGAAGCCCAGGCGACTTGCTTGACCAGGCGGTTGCCGATGGAGATCTCGTAGTCGGATTGAACTCCGTCGTCGGTAGGGGAATTGACGGCGGTGGAGGGAAGGTCAACGAGGTGTAGGAGAGGGGTTTGATGGAGAGGAGCTTGAAATCGACGGCTGGAAAGGACTGAGATGAGGAGGAGGAAGTGGGGGTGTCGGTGCTGGGAAAGCTGGAGGCATGGTGGTGGAGTGGCGGATGAGCTTCAAATATGAAGAATTTGTCTTGCATCAATGACTAGTAGTAGTAGCAGCAACTAGCAATATGATTTAACTGAATAATTTTGAAAATGTTATCTTATTTCACATAGTTGTGGAGGAGTGGTGGGGGTGATGGAGGAGGAGAGTGGTGGGTTGGTGGAGATGTAGGGGAGGAGGGGTATTTTGGTACTTTTATATAAGTGTTTGGAGGGTATTTTGGACTTTAATAATAATGGTTTACCTACCTGTAATTAATTTGGTTAAGTTTATGAAAATGTAATATACAACTTAAAATTTACCAAATTGTAATTTTGGTTCCTTAATATGATTTATACGTAATTTTCCCAAAATATGTCATTTGTTTGATGAGAAATAACAACTTTTCACAAATAATATACGTCATGTACATCATAATCAATGTCTTTCGGAGTGCAACCTCCATTCGAATTGGTGAAACATAAGTGCTGTTTAATAAAACTGAAAATTAAGTACTAAAATTTTTAAAATCTAAAGGTTTAAAATGATACTTAAAAAAATTATATTTTATAATATTTTTATAAATTTCCAATCTTCAGATTTCAGTGTTAAATAATAACGATGTCATTTAAAATTTTACCTCATTTTAAGTGACAATTCATGTTTTAAGTTCTTCAATTTTTTTTAATCAAACGCGCTTAAATGAATAAGTGCTTAATCTGTTCAGATTTAAGTGGCAAATAAGTATTATCAAACGGACACTATAGTCTTTAGTTTCTCCTTTGTTTCGAAAATGTACCTATGTAGTTTCTCCAATTTTCTTTTCTTAGCTTTTGTGGAGTTTGTTTGGAAAATGTACCTATGCGGGGAGTTTGTTATCCAAAACTCTTTCTCCATACTGAATCAATATTGACTAGAACACAAACCAACATATAAGAAACTTAAAATGCAATACAATTAGTTCCCCAAAACAATTTGATGCGATGAAAAGACTAATCATCGTAGACCCAGCGTGATTTCCATTATAACATTTCAGAAATATGTTATATTTGACAATCTGCGAAATGGTCCCTCCATTTTAGACCAAACAAGACAAGTGTGTCCCATCCCATAACAAAACCTTTCAAATTAGTCTAAATTATACCTGCATGTTAGGTAGCCCTTGTATACGAGGCCTTGTGATTTGTCCAACACTTCATTAATTTCAGCATTGTAGCATTCTCACGCAGCAAGTTTGGCTGAGAAACGGAGACACGAAGCATAAGAAAATTAGGAGCAAAACTTTGGAGGAAAGAAGTGAAATGATTTTGTCCATCATTACGCAAAAGTTCTCCGCCTTTGCAGCATTGCATCACAGAGCTTCACAGCATCCAAATTATCTCTAACGTTATGTACTCTTACAATATTTGCACCATTAAGAACTCCAGCGGTGACAGCAGCAACAGTTGCTGGATCCCTCTCGAGTGCAACTGGGCGACTGCAAATTTCACCTAAGAACCTCTTCCTTGAAGGTCCAATCAATATAGGAGCACGAGACACCGCCAAACTCTTCCTTGCAATCTCTGTTCGGATCGTTGGTAATCCCATGAGAATGTCTATATTATGTTCCGTTTTCTTTGAGAATCCAATTCCCGGGTCAATAATAATCCTCCAAGCTGGGATACCTGATAATTCTGCTTCTTTAACACGTAAGAACAACTCAGACGCAATTTGTCTACAAACATTGTCGTACTGCAGGTTTTCGCTTTTCTGCATGGTGGATGGATCCCCTCTCATGTGCATTGCAACATAAGGGACTCTAAGACCTGCGACAACACTGAGGATTTTAGGGTCTAAATGTCCACCTGATACATCATTTATAAGATGAGCCCCCTTTTTGATTGCTTCTAAAGCAACTTCTGAATAAAAAGTATCGACAGATAGAAGTTTCCCCTCTACCTCGGGCATATTTAGGACAGATTCTAGAACAGGTATTAGCCTATCTAACTCTTCCTCGGCGGAAATTCTAGTTGCCATAGGGCGTGTAGATTGTGCGCCGAGATCAATTATGTCTGCACCTTCTGAGATCATCATACGCACTTGAGAAACAGCAGCCTCCACGGACTGAAACTTTCCTCCATCACTAAAACTGTCAGGGGTCAGATTAAGGACACCCATGACGGAGGCTCTTTCTGACCAGTCCCATACGCGCTTTCCAACAGGTAAAACCCTTTTCAACCCGTCTTTCCCGATTAGGGATTCACCACCCAGCTTCTCCCATGATTCAAAAAGTCCACCAGAATGGACAGAAAATGAATGCCAGCATGCAACAGTATCATTGTCTATAGCTGATCCCAGTAGGTCCATCAATGGGGCCATTACAAATGGTCTCTCCCAAAGTCTCTCATGTGGAACGATAAGGGTCTCAGAATTAATCTTGAACTTTCCATAGAACAATATATCCAAGTCTATCGGTCTTGGTCCATACCTAATCCCATCAGTCCGACCCAAGTCCTTTTCGATTTTCTTAAGTACTCCCAACAAATCATGAGGCCCAAGATTGGTAAAACCTCTAACAGCAGAGTTAAGAAAACGAGGCTGGTCAGTCACGTAGACAGGATTTGTCTCATATAAACAACCATGTCTTGTAATGTGGATGCCTGATTTCTTCATGAGCTGCAAGGCGCTATCAAAATTATGAAGTCTATCACCCACATTGCTTCCTAAAGCAATTACTACTTCCTGCTCTCGCGAGGGATTTTCCACGTTGGTAGTTGGAGAAGAATGGAGGAAAGAAAGATAGATAGCTGCAACAAAGATCCAGGAAAGTAAACTAGCTTCAGCATGATACCACAAATATCATCATATATTCATGCCCATCTCTGGAACAGCATTTACTTGTCCGTTATCTCAAATTTTAACTTAATTTCTTTGATTTATTTATTTGTTTATTTATTAATCTCACTAAAGAAACTGAAAGTCCATTGTATTCTATCTGTATATAAAGAACAGATCAGTTGATAGATGTGACAAATATTTCCTGCAGTCCTTCATTAAACCTTTTGGGGATATACACCCCACAAAAATGAAATTGTAGAACATAACAACATTGATTGAAATATAGAACCTTGCTGATTCAAAATGCATGTTCCTAATGAATTTTGGGGCATGTTGGAAATGCATAGTTCTTATTACTTGTGTGCCTTTGTGTTTTTTGGAGGAAAATTTTCTCTCGTGTAACCAGAACCTCTTTATTTAGATTGCCCCATTGAATTTTCATGATGTATACTTCAATCACATCCTTATTCCAGATTTTAAGAAGTGGATCCTCATACCGATAATTTTATCACAGTAAGTTACTTAAGGGGGTCCAAGTGTAGGAATCGTAGAACTCATTGGTGTTTTTCAAATAACAAATATTACCCTTTTCTGATAATTGTAGGAATCTTGTGAGGTAAGATAGTTTGGTAGCTCCACCTGCATTACTTACATTGGTGTTTCTTGACAATAATATCATCTTCTTCTGAAATATATCATGCTTTTCCTAAAAAAGAGTTCACTAAAAGTATCGATATTTTGGTAGCTCCCGTTTCTTACAATATAATTGCTGATGCGTCTTTACATATCCCAAAATCACCTCTTCCACTGGCTAAACCATTTATGATATATTATCCACTGCCCAGAATCCATTTAGATCAAAGTGTTCCTCTTCGTCAACTGTCTTTTCAACTGAAGCTTCCCAGTCATGAACGAATACTTCTTCTCAGGATCTTCACATTACCCTTTCAAAAGATAGTCATTGTTGCAATCACCAATCTGTTGATTAATATTTTCTAGGATTCATTTCTTTCTTGTTCCCTGATTCATGTTTATTGTTCCTTCAAGTTTCACTTCAGTCATCACCATCTTCTGACTGGAACTAAACAATGAATTAGGACAAAGGAGTCTTGCACCGGATATGATACACAACAGCTCACTTATTGCTTTCCAAGAAGCGATGGTAGAATGTATTCTGGATTTTACTAAGAAATAACACCCTAATAAAACTATTGAGCATTTGATGGTGTAATTCAGACAAAAGGGCAATACTCAAACCTACAGAACTAGTTCCAGACATTTTCACCTGTGACTCATCTTAAATCTAATAGACTTTTTTAGGATCAGGCCTATCGCGTACAAGCCTCTGGACAGATGTTTGAGTGGAAAACAGCCATTTTGTGCATAATATGGCCAAAAACTAGTAGGTCCTTCTCCAGTTTTCAAGTGCCAACACCCTGCACAAGGGGAGTTTTTAATAGGGTAATAGACTCGGTATCTTCAAGAGGAGGTGGAGTTATGAAGTAACCTTTGAAGTTTTCTGGTGTGATGGGACCACCGAAAGTGTGCTCGTTAGATTATGTCATATATTGTCTTAAACAGTCAGCCAGTGCATGGTTTGACAATTTAGTAATGTAGCTGTGGTTTTAGACAATGTACCAATATAGCTATCACTTAGGAGCTTTAGTGTCTACTATGAGATTCAGTGTTTATTCAGCATGGTTCAAGTGGTTCCATTATTCTTGCAGCTGTGTTAATGACCGGGCAAAGTTTTGATAAAAAAGAATCCTAACCAACTGAGGTGTCCTGATATAAATGTAGCAATATTAAGGAGATCTCTCTTATGCCACCAATCTCTTATGAGAAACCAGGTCCATAGGGGCGAAATTTATTGATACACTAATGGATGCCAGTGCAAGGTTTGATTAAAGGTGAACGGTCAGTTGTTTAATGATCCAATTAGGCATAGAAGGTTAGTGGAATATCTTATGTACTTGACCTTGACACAACATGCCATGTCTTTTCTTTATGAATCACTTAATTGGCTCATCCTGGTCAATCAAATAAATGACTTTTTGTTGGTATTGGGCAGTTTATGAACCAAGATAACATGTATTCGGAAGCCGTATCCCATGAGAAATATATTAAGTTGGAGCCCATGGAAACGATAATTAGATTATGCAATGGTAGCAGCCCAGGCGGAAAAACACGAAGGCACGAATTTGAATCTGAGAGCAATTACTTTTGAAAGACCGTTAAAGGTTTCGTTTGTTTCCAGTCTTCCCTCCACACCCATTGTAGGTAGGACGGACACTAGGTAATATAGTTCATGACTGGGGGCTACTGTTTCGATCTTCTAGCTTCCTTGATATTGTAGTATGTTTCGATGTAGGTTTTGCAGGATATCATATGGAAAGGAAGACCAGTTTACCAAAGGCCTAATGGCCAAGCGGTACCGGACCCCACCTCTCAAATGGGAGATCTAGGGTTCAAGCCTCGGTGGAGGCAGGGTGTGTGAGTTTCTTAACTTTCAAAAAAAAAGAGGGGGAAATAAAGAAAAAAAAGGAAGACCAGTTCCCATTAGTGTTCTTTTAATGGCAACATAGATACATGGAGGAATAAGAAGCCAAATCCCGTGGCAAGATCCAGTAAGAGACTAGGTACAGATATGAAATTCCTAGAACAAGTAAACAAGTGAGATAAATGACTTAGGCACACACACACTACTACACAATTTTCTCTATGTCAATCTGCTTCACATTGGTCCACAGAATCTATTTCTATTATATTTCTCAACAGCAACAGTTAAAGAGGGTGGCAAATTGTTTGTTTCTTACTACAAAATTTTCTTGTAGTATTAACTACCAAAAATAAAAATAATATATATATTTTTTTGAAGTATTTGAGTTTGTACTTTAATGGCTCTAAGTGATTGAAAAAAAATTAAATCCATAATCTTAAATTGACCCCCACCAAGAGGTATTCTGTTCTAATCTTGAGGTCACCCTGCCCTGGTCTTACCCAATGCCTATGGTTTATCGGTGATTTCAAGTATCTTAAAGATTAGTACAGCTTCCAAAGGGGTGGCGTCCGTTACACCATATGCGTATACATGTATATATTAAACTTGACAATATCATAAACTGAAATCATGTCTAAAATCTGGGAAGAATGTTAAATGCAGTGAAACATAACCGTGTTTGAAGACATTATCTAGAGATGGATTTTGCCCCGTCTAAAGTGAATTTATGGTGTGCCACAGCCTACGTTGAGATAGGAAACCAAAACCAGACTGGCTAATCACCTCAAGCTCAGGCTAAATTTTTGTAAATGAATTTTCATATAACAATTTCCTTCGCTTTTATGTGTACACAAATTTTTTTTCCTAAATTATCTATCTAATGGTCATGAAC
This sequence comes from Cornus suecica, assembly GCA_963922005.1. Lineage (NCBI taxonomy): Eukaryota > Viridiplantae > Streptophyta > Magnoliopsida > Cornales > Cornaceae > Cornus > Cornus suecica. Next base: position 23,649,044 of record OY998242.1, read on the forward strand.
TTAAATCATAGACATTGAACTAGATAACAGATGGTCTAGATTTATGAAATATCACCACATGATCGAGGAGCATAGGTTTCTGATCAATTGTTAACTGATGCAAGCACAACAGAGTATCTAAATGTGATATGATTGTCGCCAGTGTAGCTAAAGAAAGGTTACCTCTACAATACTTCAAAGCACCAGTAAACCCGGATTTTGAGGGTTCCAGCTTCTTGAATATATTCATGTTGGAGGAGGCCTTTCACAACAAGATTATGAAAGCGATAGCAGCTGCCCTTGTTTCACATATTGAACACTGCAACCGCAAAATGCTCAATTTGTCATTATTTCCTTGACAAGTTGATTGAAAGTTTCCACATACCACTTAAGTATGGATCTAATATAGTCTACATTAAAAAGATAAAGACATCAGAAACACGTTTCAATCGCTTCAATTGTTATATGTTGGAGAGAAAAATTGTTTCTTCTGTTGATTTAATAGGCCTGGAACAGAAGATCGGTGTCTTCTTAATTCTATATAGCACTAGATTATCACGAGCCAGTAAAAACAAACCTTGTAAAAGACTAAATGGCACCTCTTTAACCCTAATTTCTACTAATATACCTATATATATAGTGGCCTATCGAGATCACAAAGTTGAAATTGATGACTAGCTGCCCTTTCCACAGAGTGAACACAATAGAAAAACCAAGACACAAAAATATGATTGTCGGATTCACAACTTGAAAGTCTAAAAGTTTTCACGTACCAGAGCAATAGTAAAGAGAGAAAATAAAAGCATAATTTGATAAAACAAACCCAACTTGAAACACTGTTAAAACAATGCAATTCTAGGACGGAGTGAGTACCACAGACATGGATATTGGATTCAATTGCTTCAAATCTTAGATATTGGACTAAGCATATCTTTTCTTATGTTAATTTACAGTACAACATAACATCAGTAAATTTACCAATGGCTTTGTGGTCTAATGGTATTTCCATTTCTCCCCAAATTGGGAGAGGTCTGGGGTTCGAGCCCTATAGGGCTCATGTGTGGGTGTGCGAGTTCTTTAACATTAAAAAAATAAATAAATAAACATCAGTAATCTCATATTGTAACATTAGCAGATTTTTAAGCTAATTTTGAAACCAAATCTGCAAATAATACAAACATTGACATTCAAAGAAGGATCTTGAAATCTAATATTTGGATATAACAAAGCCCAAATACACACAAATCACAAATGAAGCTAATACAAGCAATAATCTATATTCAGCAACCCAACAAAGTGTTGCTCTGTAGAGCAAAAAATAGAAACCAGTATACATAATATATATATAGAGAGAGATGGATGAGTGTGCGTGTGTGTGTATATATACATATATATATAGGGAGAGAGAGGGAGAGAATACCTTTGTGGCTGTTTAAGGTTGTAAAGTGGATGCACAACGGCAAGTGTGATGTTTGATTGTTGAGCAGCGAAAGAGATAGAGCGAAAGAGATAGAGGTCGTGGCATTTTTGTTAATTTCTTATAAAATGAGTGGCAAAATAGTCAACTACCTAAAAAGCCCTCATCTTCTTCCTACAATTTGGGTTTTCAGTCTTAAACCCGTTGGGGATTAGGTAAACCCCATCGATTGAGGTCTTTGAAGCTCTGTGTCTATGGCATCTCTCACTTTCACACAGTTTCTCTCATTACCCAGGTTATTTTTTTCCCTATATTACCCCTCAACTTTCTTTTCTCTCAACATTTTTTGCTTTATATCACCATATATGTGATATATTTTTCATACACACACACACATATATATATATATATATATATATATATATCACAGGCACACACACAAGAGGAGTTAACAAAAACCCACAATTTCTATACAAGCACATATCTGGATTTACATGAAATTAATATTTTACCTGTATTAAAGTTGCGATCTTGAAGTTCTCCTAAATGATGGGTTTTCCACCCTTTTTGTTGGGATGGTTCTAGAATTATTTCTATACAAGCACATTCCAAGTGTAAAGAATCCTCTGCACATGGTTTTAAATTGTCTCAATAAGAACCGCAAGTGTGCTCATTACAAAATCTCATATCGTCTTAAACAGTCAGCCAGGGCATGGTTTCACAATTTAGTAATGTAGCTGTAGTTTGCCAGTGTCTACTGTGAGATTCAGTGTTTGTTCACCATGGTTCAAGTGGTCCCAAAATTCTTGCAGCTACGTTAGTGACTGGGTAAAGTGTTGATAAAAAAAAGAATCCTGACCATCTGAGGTATGTCCTGATATGAATACTCTCTCTGAGAGGAAGTATGCCACCAATCTCTTATGGGAAACCAGGCCCAGAGGGGCTTAAAATATTGGTACTTTAATGGGTGCTAGTTCAAGGTCTGATAAAAGGTAAAAGTCAGTCGTTTAATGATCTAATTAGGGATAGAAGGTTAGTGGAAGATCTTATTTACTTGACCTTAACACAAGATGCCACATCCTTTCTTTATGAATTGCTTAATTGGCTCGTCTTGGCCAGTCAAAGAAATGACTTTTTGTTGGTATTGGCAGTTTATGCATGAAGATAAAAGTATTTGGAAGCCTTGTCCCATGAGAAATATAATAAGTTGCCCATGGCAAAGGTAATTAGATTATGCAATGGTAGAAGCCCAGGCTGAAAAACATGAAGGCACAAATTTGAATCTGAGAGAAATTATTTTTTAATAGACTATTACAGGTTCCATTTGTTTCCAGTCTTCCCTCCACACCCATTGTCACGATGTAGGACAGACACTAGATAATAGTTCATGATCGGGGTCTACTGTTTAGATCTTCTAGCTTCCTTGATATTGTTGGATATTTTGATGTTGATTTTGCAGGATATCACAGGAAAAGGAGGACCAGTTCCCATTAGTGTCCTTTTAATGGCAATATAGTTACAGGAAAGAGTAAGAAGCAAAATCCCGTGGCAAGATCCAGTAAGAGACTAGGTACAGATATATAGTTCATAGAACAACCAAAGAAGTGAGATTAGATGAGTCATGCACACACACACACAACATACACTCCAACACAAAATCTTATCTCTGTCAATTTGCTTCACATTGGTCAGTGGAATCTACTTCTATTATGTTTTTCAACAGCAAGAGTTTAAGAGGACTGCAAATTGATTGTTTCTTACTACAAAACTTCCTTGTAGTGTTAACTACCAAAAAGAGAAAAAAATAAATGAAAGTATCTGAGTTTGTACTTTAATGGTTCTGTTAAGTGATTGAAAAAAATGAAATCCATAATGTTATATTAACACCCACCAAGAGTTATTCTGTTCTAATCTTGAGGGCGCCTCTGCCCTGGACTTACCCAATGCCTATGGTTTATTGGTGATTTCAAGTATCTTAATGAATAGTCCCGCCTCCAAAGGGGTGGCATCCTTCACAACATAGGCGTACATATGTATATAAAACTTGAAAATTTCATAAACTGAAATCATGTCTAAATCTGGGAAGATTGTTAAACGCAGTGAAACATAACTGTGTTTGAAGACCTTATGTAGAGATTGATTTTTCCCCTTCTACAGTGAATTTCTGGTGTGCCCCAGTCTACATTGAGCTATAAAACGAAAACCTGACTGGCTAATCCCCTCAACCTCAGGCAAAATAACTGTAAATAAACTTGCATATAAAAATTTCCTTCGCTTTTTTGTCTATCAGACAACTGTTTTGCAGTAAATTATGTCACTAATAGTCAAGAACTTAAATCATAGACTTTAAATTTGGATAACATATGGTCTAGATTTATCATTTATAAAATATCACCACATGATTGAGGAGCATAGGTTTCTGGTCAATTGTTAACTTATTCAAGCACAACAGACTATCTCAATGTAATTTGATTGTTGCCACTGTAGTTAAAGAAACATTACCAGACTTCAAAGCACCGGCAAATCCCGATTTTGAGAGTGCCAGCTGCTTGAAGATATTCATGTTAGCGGAGGCCCTTCAACAACACTGTTGAAAGCGATGGTAGCTGCCCTTGTTTCACACATTGAACACTGCAACCGCAACATGCTCAATTCTAATTATTTCTTGATAAGTTGATTGGAAAATTTACACATACCACATAAGCATAGACGAAATGTAGTCTACTTTGGTAAGATAAAGATGACAGAAACACGTCTCAATCGCGCCAACTATTATATGTAGGCCTAAAAAATTGTTTCTTGGGTTAATTTACCAAGAACAGAAGATTGGAACAAATAAAACCTTGTAAAAGACTTCATGGGTGTAGGCCACCAAAATACATATTCATGTCACGGCTCACGAGTGGCCTATCAAGAACACAAAAGGTTGAAATATCTACACAACGCAATAGAAAAACATAAACTCAAAACAGCATTGTTTTTGAATCCATAACTTGAGAGTATTGAAGTTGTCACACCACAGCAATAATATAGAGAACATAAAACAAACACAAATAGCAACACTATTAAAACAATGCAATTCTAGTAGGGAGTGAGTTCCACAGTGGTCCACAGATATGGATATTGGTTTCAAGTGCTTCAAATCTTAAATACTGGACTAAGCATATCTTTTGCTCTTGCTGATTTATAGCACAACAGAACATCGTCACCGTCTTGATCTTATATAGCAACATTAGCAGATTTTGAAGGCAATTCTGAAACCAAATCTTCAAATAGTACAAACATTGACACTCAAAGAAGGATCTTGAGATCTACTAGTTGAAAATAACAAAGCCCAAATACACAGAAATCACAAATGAAGCTAATAGAAGCACTAACGTATATTCAGCATATCTAAGGTTTACGAAGATTAAAAAAAAATCCCCAACAAAGTGTTGCTGTGTAGAGCAAGATAATTGAAACCAGTATATATATGTGGGTTATATATATATATAGCGAGAGATGTATGTGTATTGCAGATGTAATATATATATATATATATATAGAGAGAGAGAGAGAGAGAGAGAGAGTACCTTTGTGGCCGTTTAAGGTTGTAAAGTGGATGCACAACGGCAAGTGTGATGTTTGATTGTTGAGAAGCGAAAGAGATAGAGGTCGTGGCATTTTTGCTAATTGCTTATAAAATGAGGGACAAAATAGTCAACTACCGAAAAAGCCCTCATCTTCTTCCTACCATTTGGGTTTTCAGTCTTAAACCCACTGGGGGTTAAATAAACCCCATAGATTGAGGTCTTTGAAGCTCTGTGTCTATGGCGTCTCTCACTTTCACACAGTTTCTCTCATTACCCAGGTTTATTTTATTGCTGTATTATCCTCAACTTTCTTTTCTCTCAACATTTATTGCTTTATATCACCATATATATGAAATATTTATCATAATACACAGACAAACACACACACACACACACAAAAGAGGCAAAAAAAAAACCCCCACAATTTCTATACAAGCACATATCTGGATTTACATGAAATTAATATTTTTCCTGTGTTAAAGTTGCAATCTTGAAGTTCTCCTAAATGATGGGTTCTCCACCCATTAATTTGGGATGGTTCTAGAATGATTTTAGTGTGCTAGTTAGGATTCAATTTATATTGGAGAGTGTAAAGAACAGTGGTGTTAACTAATTCGAATGAACAATGAATTTTCCTTTATTTGATTTTTGGTGAACTTGTCTGCCCTGATATGCAGATGGCACTCAAATTGGTCTTTTGCCCCATCAATGAACTTTGTGCAATTTCAAGATCTTAGATTGCAAAGATGGGGTCTTAAGGCCACTTCTAAGAGAAGTAGTGTGGACTCAGTAGCTAAAGAGGGGATAAATGAAGAAGAAGAAATTGTGGAAAAGAAGAAATCTAGAACTTCTAAAAGAGTGTTGGTACGAGGTAAGAAGAAGGCAACACCCAAGACAGCCGAGGATAATCCCGTGTTGGCGGTGAATGGTGATGTTATAGACGATGAAGCCAGTACTACTGCATCCAGTGGAAGTGTCAAGAAAACCCGAAGAACTCGGACAAAAGGTGCACTATTTTCGTCAAATGTGTAACCTTTCCGGTTTTGTGTCATATTATATGCTTTAATGGTAAAAAACTGAACTTATATGCAGCTACCTTAGCTCCTTCTACCTTGGATGAAATGAAAATTGAGAAGAAGGTGACGAGGAAGAGGAGTAAGAAGGAGATTGATTTGAAGGAGGACGAAGAAAGTGGGGCCGAACCCGGTGATCTTGAGGGGGACATGTTCATCACAAATATGGAGGATGAAAATGAGGAAGACCTAGAACTTGGAAAAGATGAAGATGATATTAGCTTTACTTACGGTTGGCCTCCTCTTGTTTGCTGCATCGGAGCTGCTCAGCATGCATTTGTGACCTCGGGAAGGCCAGCCAACCGACTTCTAGACTATGAAATGCATGAAAGAATGAAGGATGCATTATGGACCCCTGAGAAATTTGTTAGGGCTCCTGGAGGATCTGCAAGTAATGTTGCAGTTGCTCTTGCGAAATTGGGTGGTAAAGTTGCATTCATGGGGAAACTTGGGGATGATGACTATGGTCATTCCTTGTTGTATTATCTAAATGTGAATAATGTTCAGACCCGATCAGTTCGTATTGACAGTAAAAGAGGAACGGCAGTATCCCATATGAAAATTGGTAAAAGGGGAGGCTTGAGAATGACCTGTATTAAACCATGTGCAGAGGATTCTTTGTCGAAGTCTGAAATCAATATTGACGTGTTGAAAGAGGTAAGAGAATATGTTTTCATGGAAAAATTATAAGATGCTCTGGTTCTTATTGATTGATAGCTATTTGTTATGGTTGTTCTTTTATATAAAGTCTGTTACTTCTTTCATAATGCTTATTAAATGGATGCTTGATTGGTGGCAAACAACTGCTTGCTTATAAGACAGGCTAATATTTTTGAGACTTTTAAGGATGTGAGCTAAAGAGAAAGGTAATTACCTAGTATTGGTCCCCTTAAATCTAGAGTTTAGGGAGGGGTAAATCTGGCATGCTCAGCATGGACCTAACTCACATTATTTGCATAAGTATTTGCTTGGTGCTAATCGTGTTCTGACTCTTGACCCCACATATTGGTGATTAGACCAAGCAAAGCAAATCCCGCTTCATGTGGGAGTTAAAAATGGCCATAAGATTTTAAGCCATTGTGAGATGTAATATCATCATGTTCTTGAGCTCCCTGTCAAGAACTTATAGAATCATAGAAGTGATGATGTGTGTTGGTTCACCTTTGTTCTATCAACCTGCTCTTTATCCACATATTTTGGAAAGGATAGTTGATTACAACAAAGAAGAAGTACCAACTATATTGGCTATGTATTGTCTATTTTACAGTTTCTAGAACTCATCTTCATGATATTCTTCTTTGAGGTTGTTTGTGTTTCTCATCTACTTAACATGACTATAATTCCTTTTTGTGGGTGGGGACTATTCTCTGCAAGGTTACCAACTCAGATAAGCACCAAACAGCAGCGTTTGTAGTTCAGTTTTTGAATGTAAAAATCACGGTGAGCAGGATTGCTACCCACCTTCATCACTGTTCTTTTCCTAGATTTTTGTCATAAGAAAAGAGTTTTTTGTTTATCTAAGATCATATCCACCAGTCGACAGCACACTGAATTTCTGTGTACTTGCTATTATCTGTTTAAAATACTAATACAACATCTTTCCTTTCTGTGCACTATCATACAACTCCACGGGAACAACATTAAGTTTGATCAAGCTGAAGTTTTTTGCTCTTTTACTTACTTTGTATGTATATATATGAAATGTACTATGCACTCATTGATATTGAAGAAAGAGTTATATCAATTAAATTATATGAAATCTGTTGGACTCATTCATAGCGTTGCCAACCTGTTTTGAACTTTGTGCAGAAGTGCTTGTGGTTTGTTCAGAAATATCTTTCATTGAGCCGTTGGGCTGGCTATATTACTATATTAATTCTTTTGAACCACCTCATGCAGGCAAAAATGTTATACATCAATACCTCCTCCCTGCTTGACCAAAACATGAGATCCACTATATTGCAAGTTGTCAAAATTTCAAAAAAATTAGGGGGTATGATTTTCTACGATCTGAACCTTCCATTACCACTATGGCAGTCTTGTGAAGAAACAAAAATGTTTATACAACAAGTGTGGAATCTTGCGGATGTTATTGAGGTCACCAAACAAGAACTTGAGTTTCTTTGCGGAATCAAGTCCTCTGAGAAATTTGACACCAAAGACAATGACAGAACTAAGTTTGTACACTATAAACCAGAAGAGTTTGATCTGCTTTGGCATGAAAATCTTAAGGTTATGTTCGTAACAAATGGAACTTCTAAGATACACTACTACACAAAGGAGCACAATGGCGCTGTTCTTGGGATGGAGGATGCACCTGTTACCCCTTTCACTCGTGACATGTCAGCATCTGGAGATGGCATTGTTGCAGGTAAAATCTCGCGAAACGATTTGTCTATACACCTTCTTTTGTTTTTGTTGTTTTGGTTTTTGTTTTTGTTTTTTTTCTCTGTGAATCACTATACAGCATATTCTTGTGAATCCATCTATATATAAGGGAGCCTCTTAATCTTGCATATTGTGGTAGCTACGTATACAGAGGGAGAACGCGAATTGCCTCCATGAAGAGAAATAACTAAATAGCATTAAAAAGGAAAAAAAGAAAACAATTAGTCTACATGATGATAATTCATTTCAGTGATCTCATCTCATTTCTTATAGATACTATGGCACCAGGATTTGTAGTAGCACTTTTTCTTACGCACTATCAAAGTAATTCCATGATTCATTTTCTAATTAAGACTGATCTGAAGTAGGAGATAAATTTTGTCCTCCAATCCACTACAGTTGGATTTGAAGTGGCTAAATAGTTAAATGAGAAGTGGAAAATAGGAAATATGAATAATTGAGAAAAATCTCTGCTAGTCCATGCTTTTATGTTTGTGTGTTAGTGTGTATTATATGAGAGACTGACCTTTCTATAGAAATGGGACCTTAACGTCTATGTGAGTAGCCTAATCCTAAATATGCTTGTTACATGGACTCGGGTATATGTCTCGACTGCAGGTGAATATGTCAAATCTCCCAACAAAAAAGACAGATTGATACTGTTAAAAAATTTGATACTCTCAATTTTTTTATTTCAAGGTGGAACATATTGTCTCAAAGGGAAAGTTTTACATGTATTCAGTAGTTGAAGTCCAAACAATTTTTTTGGAGCTTTCTTTTGATTTCAACCAAGATGAAGTTTGTAGACAGTATTTTCGCAAACTACAGCTTTCATGCAGCTTTTTTGTTCAATGTTTTCAAGGACATTGCTATTAGAAAGTTGTTCCTTGGAGTTACAGCCCTGTTTGGGAGACAGTTGAAAAGAATCCAATTAGGAAATCAAACTTACATTCCGTAGAGGCCATCATATATATCGTCTTTCTAAACATTGGATTTCTTTTTTCTTTTCATTTTGTTAAGCTTAACTGGTACTCATTGATGTCATATTGATTTCATTGCTGGAGGTGACAACCTTCATTTTTACTAGTTCAAGTATAAAAATATGCATACATCTATAGAGAGATACATTTGTATTACATGTATCCACATGCAAAGAATTAATCCTTATAAAGAAATATTATTTTCTATGGTGATATTGGTAGCATGTGGTAGTGCACCGCATTCAGTCCGTCAAGCTAAAAATTTCAAATATCTTGTCTCTCTTTTGCATTCATTTATACATCCATGAATACAACACAGGGAATATCTGGAGATTGCAATTGAAATGTACTATCTGATACTAATTAGGAAGTGAGCCTTCTTTCCTACTTCAAACCAAATCCATTGTGCTAATTTGTCTTTTCCCGCATCTGTTCAGCTCTCATGAGAATGTTGACAGTTCAGCCACATCTTGTAACTGACAAAGGATACTTGGAACGCTCCGTCAAATATGCCATTAATTGCGGAATCATCGATCAATGGCTTCTGGCACGAGAACGTGGCTTTCCTCCTAAGGAAGGTATGGAAGGAAATGTGGTACCGGATCCAGATGGCATCATGTCTATAACTGAAAGGGAATATCGCACACTGGAGCCTGTAAGTTAATTTAGTTGGTGTTTCCTGTCATAAATTTTATTGTATTATACGACTCTGAAAGGGCGAATTTTTGTGTTCCCTGTAAAGATATCTGATTAAGTTGTTGATTCTTATGGGTTCTTTTTTTCATTTTTATTTATTTATTTTGTCTCAAGATTATCTAAGTATGGATATTAACATAACCTGAAAATATCAAGTTCAGAGGATTTGGTGGCAAATTGGCAATAATTCTCCAGCTTTAATTACTGTCTCTGTCATCACCGTAGGATTTTGCAATCCAGACATTAGCAACAAGAACAATTAGTATATGGTCAGCATATGAAACTGCATTTTTTGGTTCAAGTTATTCTAGATTGTGCAAACTAAATTGGTCATTTGCTTGATATGAAGTAACATAAAATCATATAGCTAATCATTTTGTGTGGATTTTGAAAGACCCGTATCTTTGCATCCTCGTACACTGTACTTGCCACAAGAAGAAATAGATACACCCTTTAATTCCCCTACCTATGTATAACACCAGTTTTGATTTTTAGAGTGGCATCAATGACCAGATCATTGTAATTTGGTGTCAATGATATCTGACTTCAGTTTCTCCTCCAATGCTTGTATCATATATTTTGATAGTTATTTTAAAAAGAGCAGTGTTAAATTTCCATATTTAGATGATAGAACTGTCTTTATCTCATCTTGCAAGAATATTATTCTGAGAACCTCTCTCCTTGAAAATGGCACTTGTAGTACATTTTATTGAAAGACATGGGTGATGTCAAATTAAGTGGTTGCTGATATATAATGTGTGTTTGTGTGTGTGTGTGTGTGTAACCATAGTGGGGAAGTCTTGAATGAGGAATGTTTAGGCCTTAATCCTCCCAATATGGAACCAAAACCAGAGAGGACTTGGTAAATAGCACCAAATCATCAACCTCTTATTACAGAACAGAGACAGGCTGAAGGCCTAAAACCAGACATATGCTCAAGATTGAAATAAAAAGAAGAATAAAATAACGAATGGAAGAAGCGATTTGAAGATATCAAAGCGATTTGAAGATATCAAATCCCTCCCCTAAATACAAACATACAATTCAGCAGAAGAGGATAGACTGTAGAGCTACTCGGAAAATTGAAAACTGTCAAAGTTCTGAGGCTGCTGGCCTGTCCAGAAACCACACTAGCTTCCCTTTGGCTGGCTGGACCATCCTTGCAGGCAAGGATGCGCATTCAGGCCCCACTGTATTGATCGCCAAGCGCATGGCCTCTGCTTTGCTGCTACCAGTCACGACCACAGCCACATTGGAAGCTGAGTTGATGACAGGCAAAGTGAAAGTGATCCTCTCAGGCGGAGGCTTGGGCGAATCAGTTATGAAGGTTACCCATTCATCCTTCTCGTCAAGCACCGAGTGATTAGGGAATAAGGAAGCAACGTGGCCATCGGAGCCCATTCCAAGAAGGATGAGGTCGAACTTGGGACAGTCGCTGATCTCAGAGACGCTTACTATGCGCGTTCTCACAAGTTGTCTGATGGCGAACTCATAATCAGCAGCAGCTTTCTCCGCTGAAACTAAATGGTTGATGGAATGTACATGGCTGGGAACAATAGGCACCTGTTTACAGCAACCATGAAAACTCTGTATTGCAAAGCAAGAATGTAAATAAAAGGATAAAATTTGGAAGCAAATTAGGGTTTTAGCCTATCTCAAGTCTTGGAAATGGGAAGTAAATGGCTAAAGTCCGAAGTTATTATGCTAGTTTATAACCTCATTACAAGGGTTTGATTGTAACACTGCAACAGACTGCAGAGGAAGAAAGGTTATGCTTAAAAACAGAAATAGATACTAGGAGGAACCTACCTATAAAAAAGCTCAAGACTAATTTTCATGTTTCAACCAACATTGTGCCTAAAAAGCAAAGTATGTAGTCTTCTTTCTTGAGTCAGGTCATGGGGTACGGAAACGTCCTCTTATCAATCAAAGGGAGGACGGGATTCTTGTATTGATTAAACCGAGGAAGGTACTCAAGATTCAATCTCCAAGCGGGGCTGTTGATTGGGCAAACGAAAAATCTTATGCCTGCCCTGCCGGGTTCTAGTGATTAGGCTGTCAGGCAGGCTCATACGACACGAATGAGAAAGGGTGAAACCGTTTGGACATAACAGATATGAAGCAGAAAGAAGACTATCCAAGCAAAAGCTACATGCACATTCTTGCTAGACCTAATTTGAAGTGGGGCTGGGGGACACAGAATCAACGAAAATCATCAGAGTGATCCCTATTAACAATAGGGAAAAATCTTTAAAACTATTTCAGTAGTGGCAAATGGCAAATAGGTATAAATAACAAACTGGTATGACATATATTGATCTTAGATGAAATAATGAAGCATTTTGGCCAACCACCTACTTCCAGGAAAGTTTTCCTGGACTATGTATCCCGCAACTATCGTTTGAATATCCATGTCAAATGATAGCTGCAAATAGGAAATAGACCGAAAGAGATTGTGAAGGCATTTAGGTTCTGTTTGGTATAGTTTTTGCTTATGTCTTTACGCGGAAGAAAAAGAGAAGTAAAAGTTTTTTTGAGAAGCTGGTACCCTCAGCTTCTTCAAAATGCTCTTCCAATGCTCAAAAACTCTTCTAAAATTTTTGACAAAAACCGTTCAAAACAACTTTTCCCTCTAGGAAACCAAAAGCATCTATTGAAAAGCCAATCCAGGCCTTAGAAACTAAGAAAACTAGAATTCCTAAAGCAATTTCCATATTAGAAAAACATGCCAGGATAATCTAAAAAACATAAACTTTCACCAGAATATCGAGTATTAGTCAGAACTCAAAAAAGACTTCCATCAGCAAATACGAGGCTCGCATAAACCGGACTGCCTCAGTATGGTACAGGGTTAACGGGGATACCTAATCTTAATAAACAAATTAGTTACAAAACAATACCAGTAACAACACCAACTCAGAATTGCTCAACTGATCATTGAAACCTATATGATAAGCGGCGATTGAGTACCTAATTCTGCACAATCAAGCTAAATGCAGCAAAACATGAACAACCTCTAAGGATAGAATGAGAAGAGATTAATACCTTGGACAAAAGTCCATCCTTTGCCAGCTTATAATTGCTATCAGAATGATTTCTTGCAACCACACGCTCGTCTGCCCAGAATATGTACCATTTCGCCCACTCAACAGTCTTGATATATGGAGCTTCGCATAGTTTTCTGCAAATCCACCCGAAATCACAAACGAGCTTACGAAACCATGAAATGGGAAAATCAAGCAAATGAAAATGCTCATGAAATGAAATCATTGATACCTCATTAAGCCAATGAGAGAACCGCCGGACAGAGCAATGGCAAAAACGCCACGTTCTTTCACGGACACCTCTGATAATTCTGCAATGTAGTCCGCCAGATCGGTGCTTAGCTCATCCAAACTTTCATGTATCCTCAATTCTCCTCTATCTCTATGAGCCCCGGAAAGATCCATATGCTTGAGACAATGGTAATGTGCAAGACAGCTCCATTTTAGAAACAACACCAGAAAGTACCAAACCTTAGTTTTCAGAATCATATCACATATACATACATTATGAACTAGAGAAATTTTATTGGGAAAGAAGTGAATTTTTTTTTAACATCAATCTTGACCAAGTGAAAGAAATTAATTAATTAAATAAAGATACAAATGAAAAAGGTTAAATGGAAAAAGGATGTCTTTTAAAAAATACACATTAATTGGAACATTGAAATATACATAGGTCATTCACAGTGAGATTCATATATAATTGCATGTAAATTGTTCTGTTCTGTGGTTCCAATGAGTAACAAGGAAATTCAAAATAAATTACCCAAAAAAAAAAGAGAAAGAAAAACAGAAAAAAGAATATGCATAAATGGGGTTCCAATGAGTAACAAGGCAATTCAACTAAATGGTATGGCATTAAATAAGCAGAGATTGAGGCAGGAAAAAAAAAATGGAGCACAAACCAAATTGAATCAACATATCAATCAAATGGAATATTATACTGCAACTAGAGACAAACCCCAGAATAATAGATCAAATAAATCCCCATTAGAGCATTCAAATTAAGAATTCAAAGTGTCAAAGCTGAAAGGATCTCTTGGAATCCAAGATTCCTTAAACTTCAACCAACACCAGAATCTATATATATGTGTGTGTGTGTATGCATATTATAAACCCCAAAAACAAAACGCTTACAGCGAAGACGAAAAAGAAACTGAAGCAAGTGGAAGATGGGTCTCAACCAATTGTATTATACATACAATAAACCAACATACATTTATATAATATATGTATATATATAATTACATGGATTCTAAACCGTACCATTTGAGTGATAATAGTAGAAGTTGCCAAGACGAAGAGAAGAATTTACCTTCTCGGCTTCCACGTGCTTCTAATGATTGAGACAAACACGGATAAAAATCCGCCTCTCCCTCTCTAAAGTAAATGGATAAAAACATAAAATTGTAACAAATAACAAGTTGATCATGAAAAAGAAAATAAAACACCATCTATCTGAGCAGAGACAAAATAACATGCAATGGAATTAAGTACTAGTAGTTTTTACAAAAATAGAAAAATCTTATAAACTACCAAAAAAAAAAAAAAACACTATACAAACATAAAGTGGAGTGAAGTTTTTATTATTTTTCATCCTTTATTTTTTTATTTTTGGGAGGAGGTGGGAGGTTTAAACTAAATTATTCTCAAACCATACAACTTTGGTAAATATGATGAAAAATCATTCTAAATTACCTCTAATAACTAAGTATTAGAGGATCTTATTTCATATCGGATCCGGATGAAAAATTAATTAAATGTATATAACATGGTAGTTTTTAATCTCACATATCAATTTAAATTTTTGGGTCAAACTACGAATCATATAGTGGATATTAGAGTCACACCCAACAATCCTTAATTCGATGTGGCGGGCCATCCGCGAAATATCGAAATCATCCTTCAAATAAAGGAGGTACCTTCTTAATATTAGCAAATATGTGGTATCTTCCAACTATCCAATTTATTTAATTTTCAATATATATCCACTTTATTAAGTTAGGTAAGCTGCCAGCAATCAGAAGAAGTTGTTAGGCAAGAACTATGAACTGTACATGCTCTGTTTTTTTATATATGTCATCAACTTTTCTAAGATGTGCCAAACTATAGCTAATATGGATCCCTGGTCTTTTTTTATTATTATTATTATTTTTTCAATGCAGCCATTTGTGGGTTTCCAAACATTAGCACACAGCGACAAAAATCAGGCAGGTGATATTTGATACTGAATTGGAAAACCAATTAAATATTATATATGGAGGCTATAGAATGATTATTGCTATATTACAAGATATTTCTTCACATGAAGCTCAAATTTGTGGTCCTAGTTGGGTGGTTGCTCATGTTTTTGCTACATGGGTTGTTCCAATATTTCTAAAAAAATTGATGTCATCTCCTTTACAATGCCAATAAACCATCCTGGCATTATCCTATTGTAAGTGTTAAATTTCACTCATATCAAAAACATATATCTTTATCCCGGCTCAAATGGCTGTATGTATACATTTTTATGCTCTTGGGTCATGGCCTAAGTTCATGGGATTATGACTCACTCTCTTAATAACTACCCACTCCCTTTAGGTAATGGGTTGTTGCTCCCTTTTTAAGGGAATGGCCTAATGTTGATGGTCCCACTCATACTTGGTGGGTTCAATATATGGGTTATTCAATATTTACATTTTACATGGGCTCGACACATCTTGGGCCTAATACATGGGCCTGGGCCTATAATTTTCACAATCTACACTAGCCCCATTCGGGTCTGGTATACGGTTCGTGGGCCTGACCCGAATTCACTTGAATTGATTGATGACAGCCGTTTTTGATGACGTCAGCGTCATTATTGTGGAAAGACGTGTCATTTCAAATTTGATAATGGCGGCCGTCGATTCGCTGTGTTCGAGGCATAGGGAATCGACGCAGTCTGTTGGCATGCCGTGTGTATATAAATCCTTGTGTGGCTTCATTTTCATTCTCTATCATTTTCAAGTCTTGTAAGCAATCTTTAGCAGTGTTCAAACTTTGACCGCCGATTGTACCTTGGTTGCCGGAGGTTCTTCTTTCTTCTCGCCGGTTCTCTGTGTAAGTTGTCATTTTCATCATGTCTGATAGTAGTGCCACAAAATCTACCGAGGAGGCGACTCATCAAGAATATGGGGGATCTGTGGTTCCCAGCCCCCCTTCTGCAAATCCATCTTCTTCATCCTCCCTTCCTCCTCTATCCTTACCTCGTCGTCCGGACCTACCTGGCTTGGGAGCAACTGCTTCGGAGATAAATAACCAGGCAGATGTCGCTGATACTGTTCGAATTGGGACTTCTGTCATATCCAACCCGATTGGGACCGATGCCCTTGGAGGTGCTCCCGTTGGTGCTCTCGTTGGATCCTCCATTGAATCAGCCCCTTTCGTGGCAGAACCACTTGAAGCGCATAAAAGAAAATCTGTGAACCTTAAAAGTCTGAGGAGGGACTGTAGGATCCCAAAAGAGGTGATCTTGAAGGAGTACGATCCTTCTCTTGACTTCAGATTGGGCGACGGAGTGGGTCCGGACGAGGTGTTGTTGTCGGCCCTTCAGATAAAGATGCTTCGATTTCCTCTTCATCCTCTTTTTCATTTTATCTTCTTCACCCTAGGAATAGCCCCTTTGCAAGTCAACCCAAACTTCTTCAGGATAATTTCCATGTTAATCCTGATTAACAAAGAGAAAAAACTATCCTTGGGTCTAACAGATCTTCTGCTTAGCTATAAGATTGTGGGTCTGAAAGATTGTGAGGGGAGGTACAACTTCTATCCATTCAAGGGTCGGGCGATCTGCCAAGGGACTGAGAAAACAGAGAAGTACTGGAAGGAGATGATGGTTTTGGTAAAGGGGGCTTGGTTTTACCCCTATTCTAGGAGATGGCCGATCCCCTGTGTTTTCAAGCATCTAGCCCTTCTTCCTTTTTCGTTTATTCATAAGGAATCTTGCCTCTGTTCCGGATGCGACCAACTCAGGGCGGATTTTGTTTACAAGTCTTTAGGTTATAGGGATACAGATATAGTGGCTCAGGATGTAGAAGCCCGTATTTCTTTATTAAAGTCCAAGGTCTGGTCGGACCGTATGTCATGCGCTGACCTGCTTACTCCTGCCAAATTGCAGGGTATATCCAGGTTAGGAGCCAAGTACAAGATCATGATGGATCCGATCAGACCAGTGATTGAAGACGACGATGATGATATGGAGGAACTGGCTGCACCCTCGACTGGTCAAGGACAGATGCCTCTGGATCCTGATCCTCAGGCTGTGACCGTCGCCTTGATGGGTGATGCTTCTGGGTCTGCACTTGTGCAGACCACTATTCCTGAAATGCTTCATACTTCCTCTGTCCGAACCAGATCGGAGGGGGAAGAGAGATCCAGTAAGAAGAGGAAGCGTAAAGGTAAGGAGAAGAGTTCTGCTTCTTCTGACCAGTCCACCTCCAGCCTTACTTCGATGGCTGCCATGATAACTCGGGCGCAGGGGCTCTGGACGCCGGAGGAGCTCGAGGCACAGAGGGATGCTGACCCTGACCGCATCGTGCATAAAACTCCGGGGTTATTACTGGGGGTACGTCTTTGTTTAATCTCATGTTATATTCCTACTTTTGTATATATTACTGACCCATTTTGCCTTGCATTTTCCTTCTTAGGCTCTTTTCAGCGTCAATGCGTTGTGCCTTGCCCACGAGGAGGGTGTGAAGGAGCTTGAACGTCTGAAAGCCGACCTAGCTGAGAAGGACGATCAGGAGAAAGAGCTGAGAGCTCAGTTAGGAGATCTCCCATCCAGGGTTGCTCAGTTGGAAGAAGAACTGGCTCAAGCAAAAGAGCAAAATGCCAAGCTATCCAGTGAGAAGGAGAAGCTGGCATCTGACCATGAGACTCTTCAACACCAATTCGGCATCTCTCAGTCAGCCCTGGAGATGTGTAAGAAAGGAGGGCTTGACATGCACCAACACTACTCAAAGATGAATAGGATTGTAGCTGGTGAATTCTGGAGGAAGGGCTTTGTTGTTGGAGAGAAGGATCCAGCAAGGAGGAAAATCAAAGACCCTGATGCCATGGATAAGGCGTTAGGGGTACAGAGGCCATATTCCAGCCCCGAGCCTAGCCATGCTCAGAATCCTTTCACAGAATTCCTTAAGGGATATCTTCCTGCTGACCCTCTCGATCCCTCCATAGAATTCTTCCCTCCGACCACGCATGTAGATTCCTTAGGAAAGGATTTTAGTGGTTCAGGCCCAGCTTAGGCTATTCCATATTCCTTTTGTAGTGCTGCATCTTGTAACATGCCCTTTAGGCAATTTTGTAATACAAAGCAGCAATTTTTGTTTATTAATGGAATATGTACTTTTCTGTCATCATTACTTGGAATTATTTTTAAGCTTATTCCTCTGAAAGAGTGAGTCAGGCATATGAGCCTCTGTCATATCACTACTAAGGAATTATATTTAAACGTATTCCTCTGAAAGAGTGAGTCAGGCTTATGAGCCTCTGTCATCTCATTATTTAGGAATTATTTTTAAACGTATTCCTCTGAAAGAGTGAGTCAGGCTTATGAGCCTCTGTCATCTCATTATTTAGGAATTATTTTTAAACGTATTCCTCTGAAAGAGTGAGTCAGGCTTATAAGCCTCTGTCATCTCACTACTTAGGAATTATTTTTAAACGTATTCCTCTGAAAGAGTGAGTCAGGCTTATAAGCCTCTGTCATCTCACTACTTAGGAATTATTTTTAAACGTATTCCTCTGAAAGAGTGAGTCAGGCTTATAAGCCTCTGTCGTCTCACTACTTAGGAATTATTTTTAAACGTATTCCTCTGAAAGAGTGAGTCAGGCTTATAAGCCTCTGTCATCTCACTACTTAGGAATTATTTTTAAACGTATTCCTCTGAAAGAGTGAGTCAGGCTTATGAGCCTCTGTCAACTCATTATTTAGGAATTATTTTTAAACGTATTCCTCTGAAAGAGTGAGTCAGGCTTATGAGCCTCTGTCATCTCACTACTTAGGAATTATTTTTAAACGTCTGGCTGTTTGTTTGCAAGAAGGATGACCATCTTTTATTATACCCATGAAATTACAAAGATAACATCTGACTGAGTCAGAATAACAAACATGGAAATTTTAAAAATATCTATAAAGCTAGGCTCAGATGCCTCTGTTTAATTATTCTGAGAATGAAATAAATCTCAAGGATAGTACCTCTTCAGTCGTGAGGCATTCTGTGAATTGGGTTCCACATTGCCGTCATTATTCCTGAGGCGGTAAGCCCCATGTCCTATGATCTCTGTGACTGTGTATGGTCCTTCCCAATTTTCCCGGAGCTTTCCGATTAACCCGATCTTCTTTCGTAATACTATATCGCCCACCTGGAATTCTCGTCTTTTGACTTTTTTGTTGAAGGTGTTCCTAACCCTTTGATGGTAGGCTGCTAGCCTGATGGCAGCTTGTTCTCGTTTTTCTTCGAGCAGATCGAGTCCTTCAACCAGCTGTTGGTCGTTCAGTTCTTCCAGATACAACTCTGTTCTGGCTGTCGGCACTACTTGCTCTGTTGGAATGACTGCTTCTATCCCATACGCCATTGAGAATGGTGTTTCTCCTGTAGGGACTCTTGATGTTGTTCTGTAAGACCATAGTACCTCCGGAAGTTTGTCAGGCCACACTCCCTTATGCTCTTCTAGCTTCTTCTTCAGGGTATTCAGTATGGTTCTGTTGGATCTTTCGGCCTGGCCATTTCCTTGAGGGTATGCGACCGATGATGTTCTCAACTGGATCCCATGTTCCTTACAAAATTGTCTGGTCCACTGATTATCCAGATTTAATCCGTTGTCTATCACTATCGCCCTCGGCACTCCGAACCTGCAGATGATATTGGTCCATATGAATTTGATCACGTGCCTGTGAGTGATGCTGGAATAAGCTTCTGCTTCGACCCACTTTGTGAAATAATCAGTTGTTATCAATGCTTGATTTACTGATCTGAGAGCCGTGGGAAGTGGTCCAACTGCATCAATCCCCCATTGCGCAAATGGGTGCGGGCTGAATATGGGGTTAAGCAGTTCTGGTGGCAGATGGATGAAATCTCCGTGGAATTGACACTTTCTGCACCTTCTGACAAAGGCTTCGGTGTCATGGGAAAGATAAGGCCAAAAATATCCTTGGCTTAGTACTTTATGGGCCAAAGCTCGTCCCCCTGAGTGATTTCCGCATGACCCTTCATGGATTTCCTTCATTATGGCCGATGCCTCTGAAGGTGTGAGGCATCGAAGGTAGGGTCCCCCAAAAGATCTTCTATATAGCTGGCCGTGTAGCAAGGCATATCTGGCCGATTTCATGCGAATTTTCCGAGCCTCTGCTTTATCCTCTGGGAGTGTACCATTCCTGAGATACTCTGCTATGGGGTCCATCCAGCTCGGCTCCCAAGGTATTGCGCACACCATATCTGACTGATGGATGCTTGGAACATCAAGATAGTCGATCGGGGCAATTCTGGTCAGGTCTTGATCATTGATTGAAGCCATGTTGGCCAATCGATCCGCATTTTCATTTTCCTCCCTGGGGACCTGGCTGAGGGAATACTGCTCCAGTCTGTCTAGCTCCATCTGAGCCAACTTCTTATAGGGCTGCAGCTTTTCTCCTGCGTCGTATTCGTTTTGAACTTCTTTCACCACCAGCTGTGAGTCACTGAAAATACGAAGTTTTTTAATACAGAGGCTCTGAGCTAGTCGCAGCCCAGCTAGGAGCGCCTCGTACTCAGCTTCGTTATTGGTGGCGGGAAACTCCAGGCGCACTGATTGTTGGATTCGAGTTCCATCTGGTGTTATAATTTCGAGCCCAATTCCCGAACCAGCTGAACCAACTGATCCGTCTACGTAGAGCGTCCATTCGGGTTCATCTAGATCTTGGAGGAATGCCTCTGGCTCTGCCTCTAGGAGAAAATCAGCTAAGGCCTGACCTTTGATAGTTGTGCGGGGCACATATGTGATGTCGAATGTCCCGAGTTCCAACGCCCATCTGGTTATTCTTCCCGTCAGATCGGGTTTGGACATGATGGCTCTTATCGGAATGGTGGTTGGTACCACGATTGGATGAGTATCAAACTAGTGCCTCAGCCGCCTCTTTGCGTTGATTAAAGAGAGAACAGCTCGCTCTGCTATGGTATATCTGGTCTCCGCATTGGATAGGGACTTGCTGCTGAAGAAGACTGGTTTCTGGCACTTTTTATCATCTTTTACAAGTGCTGCGCTGGTCGAGATTGCTGATATGGCAAGGTACAGATGCAAGGGTTCTCCTGGATTTGGTGAGGCGAGGATCGGTGGATTTTGGAGATACTGCTTCAATTTCTGGAGGGCCTCTGCCTGTTCCGGTCCCCATATGCTTCCTTTTCCGCCTTTAATTGCCGTGAAAAATGGTCTGCATCGGTCTGTCAGTCGGGACACGAACCTGCTCAGTGCGGCTACCCTTCCTGTCAGGATCTGGACCTCCTTTTGCGTTTTCGGCTCTTCGCTGCTTATCAGAGCCTTGACTTGCGATGGGCTGGCTTCGATTCCTGTTCGGTTGACTATATGTCCGAGGAACTGTCCGGATGAGACTCCGAAAGAACACTTGGCTGGATTGAGCTTCATCCTGTACCTGCGGAGTGCCTCGAACACTTCTTCCAAGTGCTTTAGGTGGTCGCCTTTTCTCCTGCTTTTCACCACCGTGTCATCTATGTAGGCTTCAACCGTTTTGCCCATCTGATTTTTGAATATCTTTCTAACAAGCCTTTGATAGGTGGCACCTGCATTTTTAAGTCCGAAAGGCATAACTCGGTAGCAGTACGTACCTTCTTCGGTAATAAAGGCTGTTTTCTCCTCATCCGCTTGACTCATTGGGATCTGATTGTAGCCGGAGTACACATCAAGAAAAGAAAGTCTGTCATACCCCGAAGTGGCATCTACCATCTGATCAATCTTTGGTAGGGGAAAGCAATCATTCGGGCAAGCTTTGTTTAAGTTGGTGAAGTCCACGCAGACTCTCCATTTCCCGTTCTTCTTTCTGACTACCACCACATTTGACAACCATGATGGGTACTTCACTTCCCTTATGAATCCGGCTTCTAGCAGCTTCTCCACCTCCTCAGATATGATCTGGTTCCTTTCTATCCCAAACCTCCTCTGTTTCTGCCTTACCGGTCTGACATTTGGATCAACATTTAGGTTATGCTGAGCAACCAAGGGATCAATGCCCGACATGTCGAGATGAGACCAGGCGAACACGTCTGAATTTAGCTGGAGAAAATGAATCAGCCTGTCCTTTTCCTCTTTCTGGAGGTACGAGCCGATGAATGTGACTCTGGTGTGATCCGTCAGACTAACTTTCACTTCTTCTAGGGGTTCCGTTGTTGCCTGAGCCTCCTGACCCTCTGAGGAAGGGTCTGACTGTAATTGCTATTTTTCGTTGTACAGGGACTCTTCTGGCGCCTCCAACACTTGTTTATTTCTCTGGTTCAGGTCCTTCATGGATATCGAGTAGCATTCCTTCGCTGCTACTTGGTCTCCAGGAATATCTGTCACGTCCACTCCATTTGGGTCAAGACACCGCATGACCTGGTGGAGTGTCGAAGGAACCCCTTGCATCCGATGGATCCACCCTCGTCCCATCAGCAGATTGTAAGACGGTTTGACGTCTACCACAACGAAAACTTCTTTCAAGGTTCGGCGTGCCGCTGATACTGGCAAGTTGACTATGCCTATCGGCTAGATGCGTCGTCCGTCAAAGCCGGCCAGAGGAATCCGAGCCGGGTGAAGCTGTGACACGTCAATTCCGATTTTGTCGAAGGCCCATTTTGTCATGATATTGGTGCTGCTTCCTGGGTCAATCATTATGCGTTTGATCAGACAATTAGCTACCAGAAGAGTGATTACCAGAGGATCTTCGTGTGGCGTCTGAATATTCTGCATATCGGCCTTTGAGAACACTATTGTTGACTCTCCTCGAAGGAGGGCTGTTTGGCAAACTTGGCTGACTCGCCTGAGTTTGTGTGTTTTTCTAAGCTTGGACCTTCTGCTTCCTTCGTCCTCCAACGCCTCTTCACCTCCTTGGATCATATGGATAACTCTCACCGGTTGTCCTGATGTAGTGTTGTTTGGCTGTGTCCTGTGTGGTTTTTCTGGTCTCGGTTGATCCTTCATTACATAATCTGCAAGCTCCCCTTTGGCGATCATTGCTTCTACCTGTCTTCTGAGATTTCTGCAGTCGTTTGTATGATGACCATACTCACTATGGAAGGCACAGTGCTTGGTCATGTCCCTCAGCTCCATCGGTTGTCTGATCGGCGGAGGTGGTCTGAAAATCCCTTTGTTTTTATTTTCTTGGAAGAGCTTTCCAAGGCTGGTTTTGAGCGGAGTGGTTCTTTCTTCTGTCCGTTGACACTTGTCTAAATTCCTGGATGATGAGGTTTGCCGAGTGGGATCGGGTCGTGGAGGCCGCTGATCCTTCATCCTTTCTTTGGATTTTGCCTCCACCGTTACCAGAGAGACTCTTCTGTGCCTGACTGCCTCCTCATCTTCTATTCTGAGATACCCTTGTGCTCTGGAGTTGAGCTCACCGATGTTGATAGGGGGTCGTTTCACTAGTGAATAGTGGAATTTCGTGCCTGGGATGACCGCCATACGGAATGCTTCTACCGCTGACAACTGATCGCAGTCGTCGATAGAAGACATTTCGACGTTGAATCTGGTTAAGAAGCTCTTGAGGCTCTCTCCTTTTTCCTGGGTCATGGTGAAAAGGCTTGATATCGTTTTCCTCTGCCTCCGGTTGCTGAAGTACTGACCGATAAAGCGTCTGCAGAGGTCATTCCAACTGCTGATGGATCCAGGAGTCTGCTTCCTGAACCACAAAAGTGGTGCCTCCGTCAGACTGGTTGAAAAGACTTTGCACAAAAGTGCCTGGTTTCTCCCATAGACAGTCATTTTGGTATGCACTTGGTAGATGTGATCAAGCGGGTCTTTTGTACCATCATATAGCGTAAAAGTTGGCAGTACAAACTTCTTCGGGAATTCTGCTGCTTCAATTTCTTCTGTGAATGGAGACTGAGTCATATCCGTTGTCGCGTGTATTGCCAGATCGTCGGGGGTCTGCAACTTCAAGTCTTTCATCACTTCTCTCTGGATTTTTGCGGCCATTTCGTGTAGGTCGTTCTGGGTCGGGGCCTGCATCCTTGGCATTCCCCCCGTTATGGGGTGAGATGATAGTTCTTCTTCCCTTGGAAATTTATCTCCTCGGGCAGCGGATGCATCCTGCTCATGATGAGAGTTAAAGGGCTCTGGCTCTGGCTCATTTGTGCACTCTGCTGGATTGGAATTTTGGAGAGGAAAGGAGCCCTGAATCACTCGATGGAGCAATTCGGCATTCTGCTCCTCGAGGGCCGCATTTCTTTGTTCCACAGCCTCCAGCCTCCTCATGACTTCTTCGAATCTGACTTCATTGTTTGTTGACCGTGTGGACACCATTTTTTGAAAAAATAAAACTCGTGAGTGGAAAAATATTATCTTTCCCACAGACGGCGCCAAATGTAAGTGTTAAATTTCACTCACATCAAAAACATATATCTTTATCCCGGCTCAAATGGCTGTATTTATACATTTTTATGCTCTTGGGTCATGGCCTAAGTTCATGGGATCATGACCCACTCTCTTAATAACTACCCACTCCCTTTAGGTAATGGGTTGTTGCTCCCTTTTTAAGGGAATGGCCTAATGTTGATGGTCCCCCTCATACTTGGTGGGTTCAATATATGGGTTATTCAATATTTACATTTTACATGGGCTTGACACATCTTGGGCCTAATACATGGGCCTGGGCCTATAATTTTCACAATCTACAGCTATAATATTTCTAAATGGATATAAACTCATGTTGAGGAACAAAACTCTATATATGGATATTGGGTACCTGGGGATAAAACCAGGTGGTACCCTAAGCCGATATGAGTGTAATTGTTGACATCCTAAATGAGTCAACATGTGACAAAACAAATTGGGCCGAAGTTAGGCCGAACTGGGCCAGAAAAGGAGCCGAAACTGGGCCAGCAAATGGGTCAGAATCTGGCCAGAACTAGGCTGGAAAATTGGGCCAGCAAAGGAGCCGAAATGGGCCAGCAAACTGGGCCAACAATTAAGCGAAAATAGGCTGAAAACGGGCCAAAAGCTGGACAGAAGAAATAAGTCAACAAAAAAAGTTTCGGCTTTTAATTGAGCAAGGTTTTGACAAAGTTTGAAAGACCAAATCATGAAATAAACTTGTTGATCAAGATTAAAAAATTTGTGGAGTATTTGACACTTATTAGGAATTTGAGCTGTAGTTGGTTAGGGTTTTATTTAGGTAGGTTTAGATTTATGTTGATTTATCTCTTATTTTTATTAATTTATCTCTAGGTTATCTAGGATATCTTTTGAGCTATAAATAATGTACGCGTCCGACCATCACAAAAATATTCCTACTACGATAGTAGTTTTTTTCATTATATTTTATTTTTATCGTCTCTTTTATATTCCATACAACCTGCAGATTCAATACTAAATTTACATTCTCAATATCTTTCAATTCCCTGTTTTTGCACTTTCAATTCTCTCGTACTTTATTTTTCTGGGTACCCAAAAGTCCTCTTTGTAGAGGCATTCAGAACCCTTCACGAGAGTTGAGTTATCTCTCTCGTAAATCACCTGATTCTATTTTACATGTTAAAAAAAGACGAAGAATCATTCATTTTAAACCGGTTGAACTCCGTCACCGGTTCTGGCACGTCCGCACCCTATGGATACAAAGAATATTATCGGCCTTACTATTCGGCCGATAATTATTTACCCTACGAGACTGAAGAATATTATCGGCTCTAATATTCGGCCTATGATGAATATTTTTTGGAGCGAATAGTAATATACGCATGAATTTTATCACTTGCGCGTGATATGCACAAGTTCTTTTAATTAATTTGCAATCCCACGTCATCCTTATCCGTGGTAATCAATAATTTTCCCAATATATGATGCAACAAGTATAGATAATTTTGTCAATTATCAGTGAATGAACACTTGAGAGGATGGAAATAGTGGGCCTCTTGTTTGTTAGTGCCCTAACCTGTTCCACAGATGAGTGACTTGCCAAATATGGACATGCTTCCTTATGTTTTGACGCATATTTTTTTGTTTTATCTTGAATTATTTGTACATTTTGATTGTATGGCATTTTGTTTTATTCACTAATTTGTATAAACGAGTCATTCAGAATTGAATCTAATACTAATTGGAAAGCTCAGCTCAAATTTATCAAGAGGGATAAAAGCTTACCGAATGAGAGTGTTTTGATAAAAGAGCAAAAACACCAGCAAAAATGTGACATTAGCGCACACATATAGATATAGAAACTATATAGTTTGTAGCTAGAAAATCAATTATGATGCCTCAAAAATGGTGGAAGTTGGCTGATGATGAGCACTTTTCAAGAGGAGGAAGTAGTAAAAGAATAAATGGAAGAAGTAAAATTCTCATGCTCCAGAAGAAGTGTCAATTTCTGAAAGAATGGAGATGGAACTCCTTAGCCATTCATCATAAGACTCATAAGTCATAACCCATAACATGCATGTGGTATATATATATATATAACATGATAAATAAATGAGAAACTTCTAATGTAGGGAAGTAAAAGTTGAACAAAAAACAACAGTTTACACCATTGATGAGAAGTACTCTTTGAAACCTGATAAAAATGTCATTGATGTAGAGTAGTATCTTTGAGGTTATGCATGACTATTTTTCATCATACAGTGCAACTGACTATCTAGTATCGAGGTACAGAGTTACCCTTTTACACAATGCATATGGCAGCTTTAATCTCCAATCTCTCAGTTTACGGGATAATGGTCTTCCTTTTGAAGAAGGGTCTCTATTTTCCTTGACATCTGCCAGCCTCCACACGCAGCTACCTGATTCCGTTTCAATTGAATCCAGGAAAAATACTCCAATCTTTTCTTGTCCATTCTGTAAATCTTCTACGTAGCTTACCCACATAGACATGTCTTTGAACCGACACAAGTCATCTGGTACTTTTAGCAGCCGCTCTGCACCTGGAGAAGAAACCTTCGAAAACAAAAAAAAAAAGTGTTTTTAATATCTGAGCTCTTTGGCCTCCTCAAAAATTTCCTTACTCTAATGATCAAATAGTAATATTTGGCAATACTCGAGCGAAAATTAGATCCCTTAAGTAGGTATTTACTTCAAGAGCCAAATCCTCCGGTATTTCTCCCGCTTCTCCAATTTCCTCTAGTTTTTTCTTGTATTGGCGGCTGTAATCTTCAATCTCTTCCATGCTGGGACACCCATATCTAATAAAAACAGAACGTTGTCAGGAAAATACAAAACGAACCTAGCGAAACCAATTTCAAAAAGCATCTACCATTATAAGCATGACACTCTGGGCCACGATATAATATGTTGACAAATGAAAGATTATTTTTATTCTTCTATGTTTCCAATACAACTATTAAACCATAATTACTGTAACTTTATACAGATGAAACAGCATGTAAACACAAGAAAAAAGGTATTACTATCTAGTCATTTCCAAAGTAACATGCAGTTTCTTCATATTTACTGAAAATGGAATCCCCAAGCCAAAAGGGATGTCCAGCAGATGAAAGACAATCGCCATTATAAAACAGAATACCTTACTAAAATTACATGAACGATCATAAATTACATTCAACTTACTAAAAAAACAGTTATCATTCGTCTTATTAAGTTATCAAGTAAAGAAAATTCTCAAATGTTTTTCACTATTTGGTATTGCCCAATTTGCAGTGTCCTTATAGGTGGTCTAATGCTCCATAATTTTGGATAATTTAATGGGTTAAGATCCTATACTTATGACGACTTTACATAGGCAAGTTATGAAATAGATCGACCAAGACAAAAGTCCAAATATAGGTCTCATCATATCACGGCCCTAACCACTCATGACTTCTACAGTAGTTGATGGCAAGGAACCATTGGAGTGGCATAGGAAGAAGAGAGAGGAGGCCATGGAAGCCATTGGGAGGACTCAGAAGTTGATATGTTGGTACACGTGGTCTCCTCAATAGTAGGAAAAGTAACTGTGTTGGTTTGGTGGGACATGCATCTTAAAAACACAATAATCAATTCCATCTTATTATAATACTGCTTTAAAGAAAGTGAGGATTTATATTAACAGAACTATGCAATGTTATTGATGAGGGTGGAAGCGAGGGAAGGAATAAGAAAATAGAACACAAGTCACAACCAAGAAAAGGAGTTAGGATAAGCAAGGGCAAAGCTCTATTCTTCCATATATCAAAATATAATTTTCAGATTCTCCTCTACCAAATTTTCAGCACATATCAATATAGGACTTCATCTCCAACTACACATTAATGAGTTGCGACTTTCAATATTCAACAAAAGACTCAAACGTCGACATAAAATCAAAACACAACTTTCAAGACTAAAAATACTAAGAAATTTTAAAAAGTAGTTGGGGAAATTGGAAAATTTTCAAAAGTGACTTGATTTTGCAAAGAGCCACCTAAGCATTCACATGGAATTGACAAGGCTGCCATGTTGACATTACATCAGTAACATAAGAGATTTGGTTATTTATTAGTAATCACTTCTTTGCTTATAGATCCTTTAAATTATCTTAGATCCAATAGATTCATATCACTCTCACTCTTCATAACATTTAATTCTAAACGGTGATTGAACTCACTTTATGTTTCAACAAACGATCATATAGTTCATATATTCAACTTATATATAGACCATCCACTGCTATCGGGAACATCTCATAAAATCATATCAGCCAGACATATAAGAATTGCAACTGCATGTGCCACGTAAGAAAAGACCATCTTCCTTTTTTTTATTTGCAATGTGGGGTATGCATAATCATTGTGTATAAACGGAATTTGATTTTTGATACTAATTGTCTCCTTTTGAAACTAGGCCTAGAGCTGGACGGTATTGGGGGCAATTACAAGAAAGATGGAAACCACAAGGAAGAGGAAAAGTGATATTTGCTCTTCTTATTTTACAAATTGTATATCCGTTCCTGTGGAAACCCAATACCCAATTTAATAAAATATTTTCCCTAGATTCAACTCAATATGTGATGAATGTCGATAATGTAAGGCTATATGAACAAAACTAAAAGTTGCATTGCTGCATAAGAAATTACTTGTTAGGCAGTTTGTCTAGTCTCACATAAACATATCCTCGAGGAGTAGTCTTGAAAGAATATAACTTCATGTCATCATCAAACTGCAGGAGGACCTCATGGGCTATGGAAAGAGCACGTTCGCCCCAAGGGCAATTTTGCAGCACAACCCCGCCTCCATCCCCTCCATCACCAATCTAAACGTTAAAACAACTAGCATCAACTAAAATATGTGCTGATAGTTGAGCAGTAAGAAGATTTCAATGAAAAAATAAACTAACATAAATAAAGTACAGTAATTACCTCAGGCTCAGCGTCATCCTCTTCCTCCCATAAATCAATGGGCTCTACATCTTCATCAGCTTCATCTGCTTTATACAAATTCAGGCACATTATCATCCATCAAACAAATAATTAGAGTCCATATCTATGTATAAAGAATGCTACAAAAACACACCCACGGATTCAGAATTTCATATCATATGACAGCAACTACCTTTTCGTCTAGTCTTCAAAATGTAAGAATAATAAGAAAAATTTAAGAAAATCAAACTACACCAAGAAATAGTGCAATACATATTGGTCATTCACATTATATTTAACTGCATGACCTCATATAACAATATAGACTAGGCACTAAGATATACCTCTCTCTCTCTCTCTATATATATATATATATTCGCACTGATGAAAATGGAAGGGTTTCTTGAAATTCACATACATGAACAGAATCAAAAAATTA
Organism: Cornus suecica; assembly: GCA_963922005.1. Lineage (NCBI taxonomy): Eukaryota > Viridiplantae > Streptophyta > Magnoliopsida > Cornales > Cornaceae > Cornus > Cornus suecica. The sequence continues at coordinate 23,679,163 of OY998242.1, forward strand.
AAATTCAAAACTTTGATACGGTAGAGGTACCTATCTGATTCTTGCAACTGAGAGAGTTAAATTAAAAACAAATTTTCAAACTTAGAAAAGGCCAAAGAAAGCTTGTGTGTAATCACCCAGTCAACAATATAAATTTTTCCCCTCTCTAAAATTGGATATAAAATAACTCAGTTGAGCATTTAATCAAACGACTGGTCTACATGTCTGAGAGACAACAAGTGCCATATACTTCATAGTAAGTTCCAAGTATTGCAGACCATTCACATGAAAACTAATCAGAACAAGGCCACTCACAGTTAAAATTATGAACACCCAAAACACAAAACAGAATATATATATATATATATATATAGAAGCAGAGTGCTTACAGCGATGTTGATTATCTTGGTTTTGGGTCTTATCCTGAGACAAACTTGTACTTAGATACCGGAAAGTTGAGGAAGAAGCAAAAATGGAGGTGGGTGTTGAAGAAAAACGAGCCCAAACACTATGATGAGACGAAGAAGAAAAAGGAGATGAGTGAGGTTGTTGCAGGCATGGTGGTTGTGTTGGAAGACCATGTTGTAATGCAGAGAAAGGAGAAGAAGAAGAGAAGAGAAGCCTCCCAACTTTCTTCAACAACAAGGATTGAACCCTACTACTGTTGCCGCGGCTGCAACCGCCAAACATCTCCGGTGACTAGTTTGCCCCCTCGGTGAGAAATCAATAATATGCATATACTCATCTTATTATAATATTATTCATATAATACTTATGCTTACCTATTAAAAACAAAATGCGGGGAAAAGAAATTAAGAAGTGTATATGTGGTGGAATTTTAAAAGAGATTAAAATAAGGATTAATGTCACTAAATCGCGTTGTATTTTTCAATTTAATCAAATATTCCTAATTTCAAATTGCCCAATGTAGTATTCAGTTTAATCACATCACCCTCTTTCCATTATTTTTTCGTTCTATTGATTAGTTTTATGGTCACATGCCGGTCAGGTGAATATTATATTTGTAAATAATGCCTGAAATTCTCCTTTTTCACTTCTTCTTTCTTCAAATCTAATCAATCTGACAAAAAAGTAACGGAGAGAAGGCAATGTGATCAAATTAAAAAAAATTACAGGGATAGTTTGAAAATAAGAGGGATTAGTTGATTAAATTTAATAATACAAAAGATTTAGAGAAATTAAACATTAAAATAATAACAGTTAGACAACCTGAGTTTAATTCATTTAAAAAAAATAGAATAATCGGTGTAATTTATCATTGCAATAGTAAAAATGACAAAGTAAGACATTACAATAACAATAAGTTTCCCACACATAATATATAACACACCTATTATGCTCATGAAATTACTCAAGTCTTTTTGTGTTTTTGAGTTTAATTTGATTACACCCATATAATTAACTGTATTAATAGATTTTTAATTTTCTGAAGTATGCTATCCTTTGTTGAAAGAAAGAAATTGCCTACAAAATCACCAGTCCTTTATGTATCATCATGGTTATGAAAGGTGCCAATATTGTATTGTAACGTAACACCGGTCAATATTTATATTAATATTGTCTATGTAAGAACATTTGTAGAATTGTTCATTGTTGATATGTTCTTGCAACAACCATGTTGAGTGAATTATTGATGCAGGAGGATCAGCGCAAGGATGACAGAAAATCGTGATCTGCTATTTTCCTTTTCAAATCTCTATTTTTAGTTAATTTTTACTACTTATAGTAATTTTCTATTTGTCAATTAGGAATTGATTCTGAACCCGATTTGGGCCAGATTTTTGGCAATCTTTTGATTTCTTTCCGTATTTCGTTTTGGTAAGATTTTTAGGGTTTTGCTATTTTTGGTAAAATCCTTGATTTTCAGCTATTTAAACCCGACTTGTGAGTTGTTTTTATTCATTATTGATTATATACAATTTTAATAAATTCCAGAGTGTTCTCTGAATTTTTGGGTCGAATTTCTCCCTTTTCTTTCTTGCAAATTACCCATTGCACTAGCCTGCAGAATAATCTCTATTCTGTCCGGCATCAATTGGTATCAGAGCCCAGCATATTCCAGAGGCGGTATTTTTTCATCAGTTTTCGATGGCTAATTATCGTGGTCGTGGTCGTGATGGTCGTCGTGGGCAGGTTCCAATTGAGGAAGTCCCGCACCATGATCGTAACGTTCAGGATGTTATGATTGAGGATTTGCAGAGGCAAGTGGCAGAGTTAACCCAACACCTGGCGGCGCAGGAAATCGGTAATCATGATGTGGAAGATTCTGATACCGACAATTCCACCTTCGAAAATCCGTATCCACAGTTAGGGCCAATATTTTTGGAAGATTCTGATTCCGAAGATGATTGGTTGAAAACCAATATTTTCGTTGGAGAGCCAGTGTATGACGAAGAAGGAGATGAGGATGTGTTCAATACAAGCACGACGACTGAAGTTTAGTGGACGCTTCCATACCAGTGGCCGGATTATGAAGTCAATAACCTCGTTGAAGTTGATCAGATGGAAGACATTTTCTTGAACTCCTTACTGGAGGACGATATAACTGGCATGGAAAATCTTGAGATCCCATTTAGCAATCCTCCTGAATCTCAGCAGAATGTGATCCCAGCAGCAGGACCAAAGAAGGAAGTTGTTTTTATGCCTTGTGGAAATAGTGCAGCAGGTGACGTTTCAGAATTACCCATGGAGGTCCAGCAGCTGTTTTCGGAATTCTCTGTTTTGATGCCAGAAGACCTTCCTCCTGGACTGCCGCTAGAATTACCCACGGGCCGTTTACATCCTAGGGCAGGTGAGTTGGCCCAACATCTTCGAGGCATCCATGAGCAGGTGAAACTGGCCAGTCACGAGAGCAATGCCAAGTACAAAACTCGAGCGGACAGTCATCATCGTCAGGTACTTTTTGATGTTGGTGATTTTGTTTGGGTTGTATTAACTCGTGATCGTTTCCCTGTTGGCGAGTAGAATAAGCTTAAAGAGCTGAAGATTGGACCCTGTGAGATATTGCAGAAGATTAATGACAACGCATACAGGTTGTGTCTCCCTAGTCACTTGAAAACATCTGATGTCTTTAATGTGAAACACCCGAGTCATTGTTTTGCAGATTCTGCTGATGCTGCTGTGAACTCGAGGACGAGTTCTTTCCAACCCGGGGTGACTGATGCAGGAGGATCAACGCAAGGATGGCAGGAAATCGTGATCTGCTATTTTCCTTTTCAAATCTCTATTTTTAGTTAATTTTTACTACTTATGGTAATTTTCTATTTGTCAATTAGGAATTGATTCTGAACCCAATTTGGGCCAGATTTTTGGCAATCTTTTGATTTCTTTCCGTATTTCATTTTGGTAAGACTTTTAGGGTTTTGCTATTTTTGGTAAAATCCTTGATTTTCAGCTATTTAAACCCGGCTTGTGAGTTATTTTTATTCATTCTTGATTATATACAATTTTAATAAATTCCAGAGTGTTCTCTGAATTTTTGGGTTGAATTTCTCCCTTTTCTTTCTTGCAAATTACCCGTTGCACTAGCCTGCAGAATAATCTCTGTTCTGTCCGGCGTCAATTATGAGGTCGGATAGATATATGAAAATTGAAATGGTCAAGGAAAGGCATCGACAAGCTTCGTTAAACTCACATCAAGATTACAGTATTGAAGAATACAAAAGAAATCAAATTTGGACCACAAAAATGCATTCTGGAAGACGAAACAGACATTTTTCGAAGCCGAAACTTCGGAAAACATGTTAGAGGAATGAACAGGCTTCAAATTGAAGAAAATTTGAAAAAATAGGTTTCATAATTTTTGCTACGCATACAGTAGTCAAAAAGTGACTAGAAAATTGAAATCTACGCACGAGCTACGCATGGGGAAAATGTCCCTACGCACGGAGCTACGCTTGAGCATAGGGCTTGCTATGCTTGATGCTTGTGTAGCAAGTCCTACGCTTAAGCGTAGGGCCATGCGTAGAGTGTTTTTGATAAAATCAAGTCCTGATCCGTTTTAACTTCTATCAACTTGGGTCACACTCCAATATATCCTAACATGTGTATAAAGGATATTTACACCAAAGTTGGCTATATTGACTCTCAATTACAAGAGAATTAAATAAGGGAGGAATCATAGTCCAAAAATGATACAAGTTTACTCAATGAATCTCCATAAATAAGAGGAGTCTTTACAGATTTTTAGAATGACTTTTGTGAGATCTGTGCAATAATTCCACAGATCAGATCCGACTACAGAGAAAGAGAAAGAGATTATTTGATTATCCTATATCAAGTTTTTCTCTAGTTTGCGAGGGTTATCCAATTATGCTTCAACTTTCGAGATCTTTATGCACGATTGGATGATCTAGTTGCTGAAAAATCATCACATCACCTTGTGCAACGTGGTTGCATCGATCCATTGAAAAGCGGAGCCGTCTAAGTACAGAGATCGAAGTGAGAAGTTTCGTGGAAAATTGATCCATTGAGAAGCGGAGCCGTCAGAGTACGGAGATCAGAGCAAGAGCTTCGTGGAGCGCAAATGATTCAAGACAGTCAGACGTCGAGTGGAGAAAGACAGACCATGAGTGATTTGTAAGTCTAAAACTTCATCGAGTCTGTGTACTTCTTGATTCATAATACATCGATACCCGAACGTATCTGTGATTTTTACTTGAAGCGTTTTTCAAGGTTTTCCACATAAAAATCTCTATTACATCTCATGATTTATTTTCTGCACTTATATTCATCATTGCTTGATTAATCTGATTAGAGAATTAGGGTTTCGTGACTGATTAAAATTGAATTTTCGCTAAATAATTTTAATTGATGATAAAATTGATAAAAAATCTATTCACCCCCCTCTAGGCTATTTTCCTTAATCGCGTAGGTAATTTCAGTCTAAGTAAGTGTTAGTACAATCATGACAGAAACTAAATATGGCAAATAAAAATATCGAGTTACTTTAATCAATTGTTTAACTAAGATAGATAAAGTGTGATCCCCTCATAAAATTAGCTGAGTTAGTTTAATCAATTATTTAACTACAATAGATCTAGTGCGGTCCCAAACATGCTATTTCCTAATTATGTCGTTGGATTTCAACTTAATTAAGCAACAAAGTCCTAACTTTATTTATACATATTGACGACACAATAGAACAAAAATGCTGACAATATATTTGATACGAAATGCGTATAGCTACTGAGTATGAAATTACAGACAAAAAATATCCCAAAATATGTTGAGACATATGTTTTTATTTGGCAGTACTATATCTATACTACACTAACTAACTAGTGAGTTTCTTCTAGGAAAGTGTTGTCATGGTTGATAACAACTGAGAGACCTTGTGCATGGTCGGCCTAGATTGTGGATTGTCATTTAAACATGCAATGGCCAGCTTTATAATCGATCTCAACACCTCTTCACCTTCGTTTGACGGAGGTGGAAGGCGTTGGTCCAACACATCTTTCAATATTATGTTCTGATCAAGAGGAGAAGATGACGGCGTGGTGATTGAAATTCCGGGATGCTTTCCTTTGATGACTTCCATTGTCAGCACCCCAAAGCTATAAATGTCGCACTTTTCAGTTACCCTCATCGTAAGAGCAAGCTCTGCAAAGAAAAAGTAAAATATGATCATCGTTCAAACATTCATTTTGGTTTCTAAAATTAAATGGTGTGTGACTAATTTTTTTTTTTAAAAAGTATTGAGTTTTGGAAAAACGTTTTATAGAAATTAGTGGTATATATATCGGTTTTTAAAAAAAGTTTCCACTCTTCTAGTCTTTTGCATAAAAGCAAAAGCAGCATCTAAAATTCTACCAAGCAAAGGATATATATGCTAAATTTGTTAGAACAACACAAAGCTCCATACATACCTCATGCTTCAAAACCTGATTTTGGATTTTTGTATTAAAAGTTGTTTTGAATAGTGTTCGACAATTGTTTTGAAAGAAATTTTGGATATTGAAAGAGCGTTTTAAAGAAGTTGGTGGATATCAGTTTTTTAATAAAAGTTTTGCTTCTATTTTTCTTATGCGTAAAAGCAGAAAAAGAAGAAGCTAAAGTTCGGCAAAGCAAGGCCTATAAATTAGAAATTTGTTAGAATAACATAAAGCTCCATTTACCTGGTGCGATGTATCCATATGTGCCTGCAAGTGTGCTCCAATTTGAGGAGTCTACCTTCAGAAGCTTAGCAGTTCCAAAGTCCGAAACATGAGCCTCATACTCGAGGTCCAACAAGATGTTGTTGCTTGATAAGTCCCTATGAACAATCGGTGGTGAGCAATCATGGTGCATGTAAGACACGGCGTGAGCCACCCCTTTGATGATATTCATCCTCTTAGGCCAATCCAGACACTCCGCCTCAGCATCTCTCCTAAGCACGGTTGCCAAGCTACCCCTTTCAAAGTACTCATACACCAAAAATGAGTCTTGAGCATGTGAACAAAAACCATAGAGCTTCACAATGTTCCTATGGCGTATCTCTGTCAACGCCTTTACTTCGCTCCAAAACCCTTTTCCCTCTACTGCTGTGTGAAGTTTTTTGACAGCCACTATGTTGTTTGGTGGCAACTTTGCTTTGTAGACAGCTCCAAATCCTCCTTCTCCAATGCAATACGAAGCATCAAAACCGTTGGTGGCTTTTAAGATTTCATCATACATTGCTCTTCCATTACAACTGAAAACGGAAAAGAAGTTTTCGTCCTGCAAATCGCTCTCTTTACTTGCTGCTTTACGTTTTCTTCTTTCATACATGATGAAGAGTCCAACGAATGTACCAAGAAGTAAAAGTGCTCCCACAAGCGGTAACACAATTACAAGAACTAGATTGGATTTTTCGCTTTTCTTCACAAGGTTTGGCTCATTTTGACAAGGGCTTAGTCCTGTAACATTGCCACACAAACCATTGTTCCCTTGTAATGCCTCTATGCTAGCATTTGTAAAAGCATCATTGCCAGGAAGGGGACCTCGAAACTCATTGTAGGATATGTCAACATACATCAAGCCATTCATTTCATCAAAAGCTTCGGGAAGGATACCAGAGAGGTTGTTGTGGGAGAGATTTAGGTCCACCAAACTTTGCAAATTTTTAATTTGTGACGATATTTCTCCCGTGAGTGAATTACGACTCAAATCTAGCTCGGACAGCTGTGCGAACTTGTACAATTCCGGTGGAATTTCATTGGTAAAAGTATTGGAGCTCAAGTTCAAGTAAAAAAGCTTCAAGCATTTTTCTAGATTTTTCGAAATCGACCCACTCAAACTGTTTATGGACATGTCAAGATACAACAAATTTGATCCTAGTTCAACAGGCATGCTACCAGAAAGTTGATTATTTGCCAAATTAAGCGTTAGCAAATTCAACATCCCTAATTCCTTTGGAATTTTCCCATTTAATTGATTTGAAGAAAGATCAATTACCTGAAGTCTAGACAAATTCCCCAACTCTGGTGGTATAGGTCCACTGATATTGTTCCTAGCCATATTTAGGGTAGTCAAATTCAAGCACTGTCCCCACTTATAAGAAATTTCACCAAAAAAATAGTTATCACTCAAATCCATGAATTGAAGACTTGGGTAGACACCAAAAACTAAAGACACATTTCCAGTAAGCTGGTTTCCATTGAGGCGCGCTCTGATTAAGCTAGTACAGTTTCTCAAGCTTTTTGGAATGGGACCGATGAGACTGTTGCTGTTTATCGTGAGGAATTGAAGTTTCCCGCCATCACAAATCTTTTGAGGCAAGTAGCCAGAAAAATTATTCTCATCCATTATTAATGCAGACAACTTCTTCAGATTCCCAATTTCTTGTGGAATGGGACCAGAGAGTTGGTTGTCGCATAGCACCAAACTCTTCAAGTTGCTCAAATTACCAAATGAAGCAGGAACAGAACCATTGAGTTGATTAAAACTCAATTGTAGATCAAAGAGAGAGTTCAACTTCCCAAACTCTTTCGGTATGGGACCGGAGAGTTGGTTTTCGAAGAGATATAGTAGACTTAGGGAGCTTAGATCACCTAAGGATGGTGGGATTGAGCCTGACAGATTGTTTTTGGAAAGGACTAGGTATTCAAGTGATGTCAAGTTTCCTATCTCTGGAGGAATTGGATTAGAGAGCTGGTTTTCGAATAGGTACAAACGGGTTAGCTTACGAAAGTTTCCGAAACTAGAAGGGATTGGACCAGTGAGCAAATTACTATTCATTTCAAGGTCAACAAGATTGATCAGGTTTCCCATTTCTAGAGGAATGGAGCCAGTGAGTTTGTTTCCATATAGATACAAATGAGTCAAGTTTCTCAAAATGCCCAAAGAAGCAGGAATGGGACCAGAGAGATTGTTAGTGTACAAATAAAGCTCATAAAGGGACTTAAGCTGGTCTATTTCTCTTGGAATTGAGCCATTTAGCTGGTTATCGAACAAGTGCAGGACAGTAAGATTTGTTAGTTTGAAAATTTCTGGCGGGATTGGTCCCGAAAGCGGATTTCTAGACAAATCGAGATAAACCAGTTTCAAGAGGTTACTAATCTGAGGTGGGATTGGTCCCGAAAGCTGATTTCTAGACAAATCGAGATAAACGAGTTTCGAGAGGTAACTAATCTGAGGTGGGATGGTACCAAAAAGAGAATTTATGAAGAAATCGACATAAGCAAGATTAGGGAGGGACGAGAAGGGAAAATCATAGAGCGTACCGTTCATGGTGGAGTTTGTGAGGTTGAGCCTTGTGACACTTCCTTCAATATTGCAAGAAACTCCACCCCAAGTGCATGGGATGGCACTTGTTTGTGGATAAGCTGTGGCATTGTAATTGGGAGGGAAGTTCCATGAAGTTAGGAGAGAACTTTTTTCATATTGAAGGTTGGCTTTCCATTTGAAGAGAGCATTGGCTTCTTCAATAGAAGCAGAAGCTAAATTGAGTGAAGACATTAGTATAACAAAGAGGACTAATGATACAAATGATAGGACTTTGTTTGTAGTTGAAGATTTCATGGCTTATGTTCATGTACAGCTATGCTGGTTTAGAGCTCTAATACATGTAATTCTTATTCTCTATGTCTCATGCTATTGGGTTATATTTATAGGTACAATACCATTCAAACTTAACATGGTCGTCCATTATTTGTGTCAATCATTAATTTAGAAGAGAAAAAAGAGGCCAAACTTTGGAGTCCAGTCTGCATCATAATAAGCATGAATCTGACTTTGGAGGCCAAATTAAATACATATTGGAAGAATATTTAGAACTGTTTATATATATTGGCAGTTTTGTTCTAGTGAAGAAACATTTTTAGTAAAAATATTTTAGTACACTTTAAAGGAAAGAATCTATTGTCTTACATATAAAAATAATATAACACACGTATATATATCAAGACTTTTATAAGTGGTGTAAACATAGATAAAATATATAGATACGTAAATTTGACCCTATTACTTATATTTAGTGAGTAATTTGAAAGGTTGGAAATATAATGACTTTATAATATTTGATTAATTGTTTTTATAAGTAGTATTGATTAATTTCATGTGCAGCTATGCTGGTTTAGAGCTCTAATATATGTAATTATGGTTCTATATGTTTCATGCTATTGGGATTATAGATACAATACCATTCAAAGTCAACTTGGTTGTCCATTATTTTTAGAAGAGAAAAATGAGGCCAAACTTTGGAGTCCAGTCTGCATAATAAGCATGAATCTGACTTTGGAGGCTATATTAAATACATATTGGAAGAATATTTATTTAGACGTGTTTTACCGTTAAGAATGATTGACGTAGAAAAAATAAATAAAAAATTAATTATTAACATAAAAATATAACAATCACATTCAAAGATTATTGTTGTGACTGGTGGTGATATATTTTCTTATTCATTGGTAAATAAAAGATCATTGTTTTGGTCTCTTCCGTCTTGTTTTAATATTATAATTGCATTTTGGATAAGTTTAATTTCTGTTTTATGGGATTAAAATTGGTAGGGCTAAAGAACCAAACTACCACTTGTGAAGTAAACTAAACTTTTTTTTTTTGGGTAGATCTTTTGCAGTAAACATATGATTTGTTATTTCAATAATTATAAAGTTAACTTTGTTCCTTAACCATAGCATATAGACTTGATACTATATGATGAAACTAACTTTACAATTGATAGTTTTTTTTTTTTTTTCAGCGTAAACTTGGGTCTTTCATTTATGGTTTGTAAATTTGTTGATTAGGGTATTTGGTCATTGATATGGACAGTCGTCTTTTCTACAAAGCAGAACCAACTTTCTATGAGAAAGTCACGGGCAAAAATGAGCCACGCATATCAAGTCAAATGATAAGGGAAGCTTCTTTGAGCTCAACTTCTATCCTGTGTTGAATATATGGTAATATTTGGTAATTTTATTCACCGAAAAAAATATATATATTTGGTAATATATGTCTAAATATATAGAAAGGAAAAGTTTAGATATGTCAATGTTTTGGGGTTTTAATCAATAGAAATGTATTTGAATTTAAATTAATAAGGCTGAAGTGCTCTCAGACCTTCTCATGTTTCAGTTTATTGTTTGTAATTAAGGGTACTGAAAAATAGTTCAAATACTTCTCAAGTTTGGTCAATTTTGCTATGACACCCCTTCTATTAGTTAATGGTGAGAAAAATTAAAAGTCAGATAATTTTTAAAATTAAAATGCCAAAAGTAACCTATATTATTTTAAGTACACTTTCACCCTTTAAAAATTTAACACTTTATACTTCAATAAATTTATGAAAAATGATTTACAACAAGATAATTAAGGAGTTATAATGAGTCGAAATAAATAATAATTGATGTCAATAAATTTTTAACTTTTTATTTATTTATTCTTCAAAAAAAATATGAAATATGAAATATGAAAATAAAAATGCTAGAAATCACATATTTTATAGAAAGAAAGCAGGGTAATACTTATTTTAGAGACAGAGAATCCAACGAGACCCCATATTATTCGTCAACATTAAAGCACTTGAGGTCCCAAGTGCATATTGCAGCTATTTTTATTAGTAGCTCTAAACTTAAAGTTTGTCTCATTATATTGTAATGATACAATTATGATAGTGAAATTAGCAATCACATAAGGGTAAAATTGTCACTATATTATTTATTTGTATGTGTCAATAATAACGTAATTGCCAAGCTCAAAAGAGTAATGTGTAAATTGGTAAAATTACTTTTTTTATTCAAAAAAATAAAATGTCTGTTAAATTTAAGAGGTGTTAGAGCAATTCTGAAAAAATAAACTAAATAGTTGGCTATAAATAAGATAAAAGGGTTACAATGGAGAAATATTTCTCAATTTCTCCTATCTCTTCCTTGTATGGGCACAGTATTACTAATTAATTAGAATTTACATTTATAAAAGTCTAATTAATTAGTAATGTGGATTTTCATGATTTTATCAGTAGTGTCGGCCCGGAAATTATCCACAGACAATAACTACTCTTTTTCTCTCATACATTTTCTCTCTCTCGCTCACACATATTTTTTTTAAAAGTTAAGTATTATTCACATACCTTGCCTCCACTGAGGCTTGAATCCCAGAATTTCTCTCTCTCACTCTCTCTCTCTATCTCTCACACACAATTTTTTTTTAAAGTTAAGCATTTGCTACATACCCTGCCTCCACCGAGGCTTAAATTCCGGACCTCCCATTTGAGAGTTAGGATCCAATACCTTTTGGTCATTAGGCCTTTGGTTTTTTCTCTTACATTTCTTTCCTCTTATTTATTCAATTTTCGTGTATGAGAATTGCAGAGTGGGGATTTGGAGCTTCTAGCCCTATTTCAGGTGACGAAATCTCTTCCTATGACCCTTAGAAACGCAATGCAAAATCAGAAACAAGCAAAGCAACTGGAAGGAATCTTAATAGTTTTTATTGAATCTCCATTTGTTGATAGCGAGAGCGTGCATGAATGGTTTTGTCCAATGTATTGATCGAAATTAAGGATGTGACGTGATTGTGTCATTCAACTTTATTTGAAGTTTCCTTATAGTTTTATTAATGTTAGAAGAAACAATGCTTTGATAATATGATAATGGAAAGAATATATCAAAGACAATAAATAAGAAGAATGAATATTAAACTGTATATTGAATTGTATTATCAAGTCTATGAATTATAATAGAGATGACTCCTATATATATGAGAGAATGTGTGATGAACAAGTAAACTTGGTGTAAGGGATAAATCAATCTAATCTAGGTAAGACTAATACTAAATGGGCTAGGATTACAATAGATAGATCAATGGGCCTAAGCCCTAATATATTCTAACGTGGAGTGGCCGGAGTCTGAAAAAGTTACCGGAAAAGACGGTCGGCGCCGGGAAAGTTGCCAAAGTCTAAAAAAATTGCCGAAGAAGATAGTCGGTGCAGGAAAAGTCGTCGGAGATGACGACCATCACCGAAGAACATGACCGGCTATGGTTGTCTGCGATAGGGTTTTGGCGTGCTTTGCCGGAGAAGATGATCGATGTCGGAAAAAAGTGAACGTCGCCGGAGAAGATGTCCGGCGATTAGTGCCGGCGGTAGGTTCCGGCGTAGTGTCACTGGAGAAGATGACTGGCGATGGGTGTCGGTGGTAGGGTTCCGGTGAAGCACACGCGCGCTAGAGGTTGATGGCACGTGCGGAGCGTAACACCGAGGATCCTGACGCGTCGATCCTCTGGCGGCGCGTGCGGTGGAGTTCGGCCCTGTTTTCAACGGCCGTGGCTTTATCTGAAAAACATTTAACAAAAGTGTGCAGATTGACCCCCTATAACAAGATTTATAGTTCATTTTTTAAATTTAACAAAAAAATAATATTTTGGACAATATCCGATTTTTTAATGTCTGAAATATGTCTGACTTTTTCTTCTTTTTTTTTGTTTATAGTCACTTTTAAAATTTAACAAAAAGTATATTTCAAACATTGTCCAAAATTTTAATGTCCGAACATGTTCGATTTTTTTTCCATTTATAATTTATTTTTTAAGTATAATTGCTTTAAAAAGTTTGACAAAATTAGAAAGTAACTTACCACTTTTATCATAAACAAATTTGATCGGATTATTCAAATGACGTGATTCATATTTTTATTATTTTAATTAAATTTCCCTTATGTAATAGTAATTATAATAATAATAACAATAACTTATCTACACAGTAATAAAAAATAAAATAAAAGGCAGAGTGGTACAAGCAAGGGCGGAGCTAGGAAAATTATCTATGGGGCCCTATATAATTTTTTATAAATTTATTAATAACATTTATATTATTCTGAGTTACCAAAAAAGTTTTTTAAAACTTTTTAAGCAGGCAATGCATTTTTTTATAAATTTATTGGTAAAATTATATTTTGTAGGCTACCAAAATATTTTTTTAAAAAATGCAGGGGCCATATGTAATTTTTGTAGACATATTTATAATATAGGGGCTAAAATAAAATTTTGAAAAATTTAGGCTATAAAGATTGAAATCTCTTTTTAGGGTAAGACGGTAATATGACATCTAATAAGGCTTGGAGGGGGGCTATTTGCACTAATTGTAAAGTGTAGGGGGGTTTAGAAACCATGAGGAGGGTTTTCTACACATTTTTCAAACCATAGGGGGGTTTTGCACCATTCACCCAATATAAAATTCAAAAATATCTAAAATGAAAAATCTATTTAAAAGTAAATTTTACCTCTAAAAATATTTCATCAACAATAAAATTATTAAATTGATAATAAAATAAATTACATTATTTAATTACTGCTTTTAATTCTAAATAGATTATTATATTAATATTTTATAAAAAAACAAAAACTAAAGGATTATAATTAATGACCATTATAAGTATTACATACCTAATAACATATTTATTATTTCTTATGAACTTATAAAAAAAAATTATATTTCTTTATAAATAGTATATATATATTGGCAATAATAAAAAAAAATTAGTGGGATTTGATAATATAATTATATTTATTATTCAATGTTATGTAATAATAATTACTAATTTTAGTGGGAATCTCAAAAAAGTTTTGTAACATTAAGGTACAAATAGGTATACTCCTATTTATTTAGATAAGTAACAAGAGTAAACAAAAAAAGAAAAAAATTATAAAAAATAAATAAATATTGCTTTAACTTTTTAAGTAGTATATAGTTTAATGGGATTTAGTAATACTTGATATTTTGCTGGAAGTTAAAAAGAATTTTGTATTTGATGTAAATATATGGTTTAGTTGAATTCAGTAGTATTTGATACATTTAGTGGGAAGTCCAAAAGAATGAAATTTGTGTTGTGAAAAATTCTAATATATAAATAACAAGATTAAATTAAATAAATAATAATTCTATACAAAAAATAAATATTGCTTGGACTATTATCAATAATATATAGTTTATTGAAATTTAGTAATAACTAATATATTTTGTGGGAAGATCAAAAAGAGTGTTGTAACATTTGGTGTAAATGTTAAGTAAATAAATAATTATATTAATTTAAATAATAAAAGATTTAAAAATATATGAAAAGTATTAAAATTGTTTGTACTATTATAGTGTATAAATAATAAGGGTTGTGGTGAGGGTAATTAATATAGTGGATGTGGTGTAGGGTTTAGGCATGAGAGTTACTTAAATATTTTGCATGCAAATTAGAATAACTGAGGGCATTAAAATCATTTTATGCTTCCAAAGGCTGTCATTGTAACAAAATATAAATCTCGGGGAATGTTGGGACTACACTCTCCTTGACCGGCATCTAGGTGGAATTGATCAAAACCTTAGGAGGTGTTAGTACAATTTACTCAAAAAATAAATATGGATTGGGGTGTAGTAGGTGAAATGTAGGGTGTAGGCATGAGGTAAGTTAAACATTTGGTATGCAAATTAAAATAATCAAGGGCGTTTAAGTTATTTTATGCTTTCAAGAAGTATCATTACAACACTTTACAAACTTCAAAGTATCTGTGTTAAAAAGTGTTGACTGACCACTAAATGGAATTGAGTCAAACCTCATGGGCTGTGACTGCAAATTACACTAAATTAAAAATGTCGAAATCGCGGCGTGTCCTGGTAATATTATATGCCGTGTAGACTGCTCCAGACTAAACAGCATGCATTGTTTTTATATAAGTGAAACATAGTCTTCTACAACTTCATATCTGTCAAGTTCTTGGTTGGAGTCATATAAAAAAATATACAAATTCAAAATGCCCAGTAAAACTTCTTCTACCATATTGGGAAGCAAAGTTTGGATCATCCTCTTTTGGATTCTCATGATTTTAACAGTAGTGCCTACCCGAAAATTAATGCGTAAGTACTAGTACTCTCTCTCTCTCTCTCATATTTTTTCTCTTATTTATTAAACTTTTTCTGCATGAGTGTTGCAGAACGTGGACCGTTTGGTCCGGGATCTCCTAGCCCTATTCCACATAGCCCAATCTATTCCAACGACCCTTAGAAACGCAGCGGAAAATCAGAAACAAGCAAAGCAGTTGGAAGGAGTTTTAATAATTTTTATTGAATCTCCATTTATCGAGATGGAGAGCGTGAATAAATGGTTTTGTTCAATGTATTGATCGAATCCAATGATGTGCCGCGACTTTATTGAATTTTCCTTTTAATTTTATCTCTCGTCTTAATCAACTTTATTGAATTTTCCTTTTAATTTTATTAAGTAGAAGAGACCTTTGTTTTTTAATATGGAGTTGCTTCTTAATTAATCTATTGAAAATGCTTACCGTAGCTCAAGTAAGAAGGAAGTTATTTGATCAGGCACAATTAAGTGTTACCGACACTTATTCCAAATTGCTTTATCATTAATAGATAAGGGTTCAAATCCATTATAACAAATTCTATAAATCTCAATATATACTCTCAATATATACTCTCTTCCTCATTTAACGTAATCTTCAAGTGATATTCCAACCTCTCTCTCCTCTCAATCTAATTTACATATCTTCCTTTTGGCGCCAAACACCCACAATAATCTTGATGGCAGTAGTTTTTTTTTTTTGGGGGGCTAAGATTATATGGATGCATATATAACTGTGAGTGTGATAGATTTTTGGAGAATTTGAAGGCGCAAATGTAAATGAAGTGTGAGAAATTGACAAACTAAAAGGTTGGAGAAGATGAACTTGAACTATGGAGGAAAGATAATAGGTTTAATTTGCTTTTTTATTTTTCTATCTTGTCAAGATTTTATTAAATCACATTGCATATAAGGTAGAATTACGGATGCTTGACTTTTGATACTTTAACTCTTTTATTATTAACAACACAAATAGCGCAGACATTCACTTGCCACACGTACAGTTTCGTAGAACTTTATCCAAGTACTACTTTAAAATTTTAAAATATTAAATTGGCAAGTCATTTTAGTGAACAAATCTAATGCAATTTTATTTTTTTGTCAAAACTTGATTGTCCTATAAAAGAATAATAATAATAAATATATATATATATATATATATATATATATATTCAGGAGAAAAAATAACTGAAATGAAAATTATCTACTATAACTATTTAGTAAAAAAAAAAATATAGACGAATTATGGATGGCCTAATGTGTTCCAAATTAAAATTCTTTGGCCCGAGGTCAAGCGCTCTAAGAAGGTAATAAACATCAGATACTAGAGTTGGAAGACTGTACTTTGAGAATAAATAGATTTTATAAGAGAGCTTCTCTAAGTTTGTTCATTTGTCTAAGGAAATAAATAACTTTAGGTAATGATGATCAAGAACATCATGAATCAAGAAAGCAAGTATCAACTTTGAAAATAAAAAGGGCTATGTATAAAGAGGAGGTTTTGGGTTTCTATTGAGTGAGTGAGCGAGCTAGCCAAGACACCAACTTAATTGAGTGTAGTGAGCAAGACACCAACTTGTGGTGTGAGTGAACCAAGACACCAACTTGCAGATTGAGTGAAGCAAAATACAACTAAATTGTGTGTGAGTGGTCTTTTGGGTGAGTAAAATACTAAGGGTATGTTTTAATAATATTTATTTACTATTTAAATCTAAACAAATTCAATACTTATTCAGTTAAATATATTTAATAAAAAAATTATACATTACTGAAAATATTTAGTGTCACTTAAAATAAGGTAAAATATTAAGTGTCACTGGGTCACCTCTTAAGAGTAAAATCTGAAGACTTAAAATTTACAAAATATCAGAAAATATAATTATTTTAATACTTTAAGCACCACTTAAAACATTCAGTGCTTGTCTTGTGTTGTATTGTGTATATATATATTGGTATGCAAATACACACACTCTACATGTGACCCATGGGGCTCGAACCCTTACTCTTTAAGGGGGAGGAAAACTTATACCACTTAGGCTACAAGGCCCTGGGTGTGTTATATTGTATATTTCACTTGTATATTACTAAAATTATTGTTCTTTGTATCAGAGTCTTTGGCACTTTTACTCAAAAATTTGGTATCATAGCCAACGGTTAGACGAAGTGTCAGCATGTAATCGGATGGAATTGGCCTTTTGTGTTAGTTCCATATCCCATATCCCATGCATGTGGACAAGCCGCCAACAACCACAGCCGTATGGAAACAAACCAACCACCATCAACATATGCATGTGGAGGAAAGGACAAGCTCAAGCACGCCTCCACCGAAGTCAAGATTGGCTGCGCGTGAAGAAACTCAGTTCACGCCTATGCAAGTTGAAGCTTGGTTTATGTGATCCTCTGCCTATATATATGGCATGTTGTAAGGGTGTAAAGATAAGCCATAAGTGTAAAGATAGACAGAGAGTAAAAACAGAGTGAGTAAACCACAGACAGTTGCTCTGTGAAGTTGAGTGAGAGTGTTTGTGAGGTAGAGTTGAGAGAAAGCTTGTATCCTCCTCCCTCTATTCTTGGTTTTGCTTCAACCGAAAGCTAGTGAAACCTCTCAAAGTAGACGTACCCGATTATTTGGGGAACCACTATAAATTTGGTGTCCATTGTGTGTGTGTTTGAGTTTGATCCTTGTTTTAACGTAACAAAGTGGTATCAGAGCCATTAAAGCTCAACATAGTCGATTCTTGCAATCCTATTTCGAAGTAATTCACTTCTCAAACCACCACACTACCCACATTTTCGGACGACCCATAAACCAAGGAAGGTTTTCCCGTCAACCGCCACCGCAACTGCTGCCGTACGCGCCGCCACGCGCCACCTGAAGCTACGCACGTCAGCAGCCTCGGCGTCACGCGCCCCACGCGCCTTCAACCTCCAGCGCGCAGCACGCGCCACCAAGCTCAGTCGCGCGTGAGGACCACGCGCTGACACGTCAGCGATGACATCATCACTAATGCCACGTCACTGCTGACGTCAGCAGTGCCACGTGTTATCCGTAGCCTGTGCCACGTGTCCTGCCACGTGTCACACAACCAGTCAGCCACATCACCTGCCACGTGTCACCTTTGACAGCTGCCACGTGTCACTCCATGTTGTTGCCACGTCATCACCAACTTTGCAAAATTATAATTTTGCCCCTCGACGTTGTTTTGACCATTCCAGACTCATCCTAAGTCAAAATTGAGCTCAGTCAGAGGCGATCTTAAGGTTTTCGACCGTTCCAAACACAACAGTGCACTCCATTTTGTGTGATTTCATTCCGAATATATCAAACAAGCCAGGAGAGCTTAAAGTTGAACCGATTCAATGGACGATTCAGGATCCGGAGCCATGATTAGATTGATCGCAGCCAACTATTCATTGTGAAAGTCAAAGCTGGAGGATTTTTTGTATATTAAAGATCTGTGGAAGCCGATCAAAAAGACCGACGATGCACCTGACGACAAACCGAAGGACATGACCGACGGAGACTGGACGGTACTCAACCGAAAATGTGCTGCCCAAATCAGACAATGGATCGACAAAAACATTTACCAAAATTTTGCCAACGACAATGATGCTTATGCTCTTTGGCAAAAATTGGAGAAAATGTACGCACGAAAGACATCTCAGAACAAGGTAAATCTTTTGAGCCGTATGGTAAATCTTAAATACAAAGACGACAAAAGTGTGTTAGAACATATGAGCAAATTCCAGGGACTGTTGGATCAATTCAACTCTATGAAAATGGTTTTAGAAGATGAGATGCAACCAGTATTTCTATTACACTCTCTTTCGAAAAGTTGGGATACGCTAGTTGTCTCTGTAAGCAACTCAACTCTAGATGGAATAATTAACATGGAAATGGCGAAAGATAGAATGCTGAACGAGGAAGCAAGAAGAAAGGAAGAAGGATATCATCCGGAGTCAAAAACTCTTGTCACTGAAAGACGAGAAAGAAAAGAATGGCGCGGTAGAAGCAAAAGCAGAAACCATCACAATCAGACACAGTATCATGGGTGATCAAAGTCCACTTTCAGAAGAGACAAAACCTATCATCACTGCGGCAAGCCAGGCCATTTTATCAGAGAATGCAGGAAGCTAAAAGCCGAATAATCTAGACAACAGACCAGAAATAGAGGTGAAGAAAGTACCTCAGAAGTAGTAGCAACAGCAGGAGAAGAGATGGTCATCGTTCAAGATGATGATTGTGTCCACTTCACATCTGAAGATTCTACCTGTGTTATTGACTCAGGTGCTTCCTGTCACGTCACTTCAAGGAAGGATATGTTCACATCCTACACCAGTGGAGACTTCGGACTTATGAAGATGGGAAACCACGGAGCATCCAAAATTACCGGCAGGGGTGATATTCTTTTGGAAAGCAGCAATGGATGCAAACTACTCTTCAAAGATGTGAGACATGTCCCAGATATTCGTCTCAACCTGATCTCCATCGGCAAGCTCGATGATGAAGGCTACAACAATCACTTTGGTGATGGTAAGTGGAAGTTCACCAAAAACAATCTTGTGGTGGCCAGAGGAAAGAAGACTTAGCTCTATCTACACAACGCAAGCAAAACTGTGCAGAGTTGAGGTGAATATGATGGAGAAAGAAATCCCCACCGAGTTATGGCACAAAAGACTCGGTCATATGAGTGAGAAAGGACTCAAGATCCTTGCCAGAAAAGAACTCTTACCTGGAATGAAAGGTACTCCATTACATACCTGTGTCGACTGCATCATGGGGAAACAACACAGAGTTGCATTCCGCAGTTCCCCTCCATCTAGAAAACCATACATTCTAGATCTCGTACACACGGATGTTTGCACCATGCAAACCATAACTCATAGAGGTGCCCTCTATTTTGTCACATTCATTGATGATCATTCCAGAAAATTGTGGACCTTTGCCTTGAAAACTAAAGACCAGGTGCTGGAAGTGTTCAAGCAGTTCCATGTAAAGGTTGAAAGAGAAACTGGTAAAAGGCTGAAATGTGTGCGCGCAGACAATGGTGGCGAGTACAGAGGACCATTCGAGGAGTATTGCAGAAGCTTCGGCATCAGACTCGAAAAATCGGTGCCAAAAACTCTTTAACATAACGGCCTTGCAGAAAGAATTAACAGAACCATATGTGAAAGGATCAGGTGCATGTTATCTAATGCCAAGTTGTCAACTCCTTTCTGGGATGAAGCAATGAGAACAGTGGTTGACTTAATCAACCTATCTCCCTCAGTTCCATTAAACGGTGATGTTCCAGAAAAAGTATGGAGAGGGAAAGATGTTTCCTACAAACACTTGAAGGTGTTTGGCTGTAGAGCATTTGTCCACATCCCCAGAGATGAAAGATCCAAGCTTGATGGAAAGGCCAAACAGTGAATCTTCCTGGGATATGCCCATGAAGATTTTGGTTACAGACTCTGGGATCCTATCAACATAAAGGTCATCAGAAGCAGAGATGTGGTATTTTTTGAAGATCAGACCATTGAAGATCTTGAAAAACAGAAGAAATCAGATCCACCTGAAGAGTTACCAGCTAATCTAGACCCGGTTCCTTCACCGAGAGAAGAAAATTATGGGGGAGCTATTCAAGGAGATCCAGCTGATGAAGGTGCAGAACCAGAACCAGTTGCAGAAGAAAATCCGGTTGATCCTCAAACAA
Organism: Cornus suecica; assembly: GCA_963922005.1. Classification (NCBI taxonomy): domain Eukaryota; kingdom Viridiplantae; phylum Streptophyta; class Magnoliopsida; order Cornales; family Cornaceae; genus Cornus; species Cornus suecica. The sequence continues at coordinate 23,700,158 of OY998242.1, forward strand.
GGAGATCTTCCAGAGAGCGACAACCGAATCGCAAATATTCCTCCGCAGATTACGTGATGCTTAGTGACGAGGGAGAACCAGAGAGCTATCAGGAAGCTGTTGTCGACAGTAAAAAGGCGGAATGGATGAAAGCCATGCAAGAAGAGATAAAATCATTGCATGAGAACCACACATATGACTTGGTCAAGTTACCGCAGAAAAGGAAAGCTCTCAAGAATAAATGGGTATTCAAACTGAAGTCTGAAGAATATAATCCACAACCAAGGTACAAGACAAGACTGGTTATGAAGGGATTCAGTCAGAAGAAGGGTATTGATTTTGAAAAAATATTTTCACCTGTGGTGAAAATGTCCTCCATCCGAGTTATTCTTGGCTTGGCAGCCAGCTTAAACTTGGAGATCGAACAACTGGATGTAAAGACCGCATTTCTTCATGGTGATCTGGATGAAGAAATCTACATGGAACAACCTGAAGGATTCAGAACCAGAGGAAAAGAAAATCTTGTGTGCAGATTGAGAAAAAGTCTCTATGGGCTCAAACAAGCACCAAGATAGTGGTACAAAAAGTTCGATTCATTCATGGACCAGAATGGGTACAACAGAACCACTGCAGATCACTGTGTATTTGTCAAGAAATTTCCTGACGGAGATTTTATCATCCTCTTGCTATATGTCGATGATATGTTGATCGTTGGCCATGACAGTAGCAAGATTACCAAGTTGAAGAAGGAATTGAGCAAGTCATTTGCTATGAAGGACTTAGGACCGGTAAAACAAATCTTAGGAATGCAGATCTCTCGAGACAGACAGAAACACAAGCTCTGGTTATCTCAAGAAAGATAAGTCGGCAAAGTTCTTGAAAGATTCAACATGAGCAAAGCAAAACCAGTCAGTGCTCCACTTGCAAACCACTTCAAGCTAAATATGAAACAATGTCCTTCAAGTGAGACGGAAAAAGCAGAAATGAAGAAAGTGCCTTATGCTTCAGCGGTTGGCAGCTTAATGTACGCTATGGTATGCACGAGGCCTGATATTGCTCATGCAGTTGGAGTTGTCAATCGGTTTCTGTCAAATCCTGGAAAGGACCATTGGGCAGCAGTAAAATGGATCCTCAGGTATCTTAGAGGAACTACTACTATTTGTTTATGCTTCGGTAGTGGTAAACTTGTATTGGAAGCTTGCACAGATGCAGACATGGCCGGTGACAGTGACTCACGAAAATCCACATCAGGGTATCTAATCACTTTTACAGGGGGAACAGTCTCATGGCAATCCCGATTACAAAAGTGTGTTGCCTTATCCACCACAGAAGCTGAATACATTGCAGTAACAGAAGGATGCAAAGAGATCTTGTGGATGAAGAAGTTTCTTCAAGAATTGGGCCAAGAGCAGGAAAAGTATATCATACACTATGACAATCAAAATGCTATTCATCTTAGCAAAAATTCCACCTTCCACTCAAGGTCCAAGCACATCGACGTCAGGTATCACTGGATCTGTGACGTGCTAGAAAACAAACTTCTACAGCTAGAGAAGATTCACACAGATGATAATGGATCAAATATGATGACCAAGAGTCTGTCTAGAGAAAAGCTAGAAGTTTGCAGAGAAGAAGCTGGTTTAACACCAGCCCCAAATTGGCAGTAAGGGGGAGATCAGGTGAAGTCGTTCTCCTCTGATTGAGATGGAAGGGGGAGAATTGTTAGTTTCATATCCCATATCCCATATCCCATATCCCATGCATGTAGACAAGCCGCCAACAACCACAGCCGTATGGAAACAAACCAACCACCATCAACATGCGTATGTGGAGGAAATGACAAGCTTAAGCACGCCTCCACCGAAGTCAAGATTGGCTGCTCGTGAAGAAACTCAGCTCACGCCTATGCAAGTTGAAGCTTGGTTTATGTGATCCTCTGCCTATATATATGGCATGTTGTAAGGGTGTAAAGATAAGCCATAAGTGTAAAGATAGACAGAGAGTAAAAACAGAGTGAGTAAACCACAGACAGTTGCTCTGTGAAGTTGAGTGAGAGTGTTTGTGAGGTAGAGTTGAGAGAAAGCTTGTATTCTCCTCCCTCTATTCTCGGTTTTGTTTCAACCGAAAGCTAGTGAAACCTCTCAAAGTGGACGTACCCGATTATTTGGGGAACCACTATAAATTTGGTGTCCATTGTGTGTGTGTGTTTGAGTTTGATCCTTGTTTCGACCTAACATTTTGCTACTCCCACTCAATATGTAGCATGATTGTCGAAAATGCACATCTTGCAAATTAGTCTGAAAAAAACATAATTTTTCAATTAACTCGTGAACACATCAACAACTTGAAAACACAAGAATGCAACGAGGAAACTATAATCTAATTATTATTATTTTTACAAAAGGACAGTTCTTTCGTTCTTTCATGAATTCGTGTGCATAACCAACGAAACTTACCTGGTTTACCATGAATTTACTTTTGATGTTCTCACTACAATAACTTTGGTTTTTGGCAACATACTCTTTTAATTTCATCTAAATCATCCACGTCCCATATTAGTTTTGCTATGTATATTATACCAACGCATGAGTGTTCACTGTTTAATGTCAATATGTCGTGTAGACTTGGCCATTGTCTTTGAAGTCAGCAACAAGTAGGGTTAAAATATTTTGGTTTTATTTGACACAAAAACTAAGCACATTAAATGCTTTGAAGATTGCTGGTAACAAAGTCACATGCAGTGTTCACGGACAGACCAATGCTTTTAGCATTATATGGTATAGGAGAAATATATTGCGAGATGTAATATTAAAGATTAAGATTAATAATAATAATAAAAAGTATAGGAGATTAAGGGCTTGCTTGGTAATTTGTATTTCTGAAAAACTTTTCTTGAAAATTCTCATAACAAACAATATTTTTATGAGGACAATAAAAATGAGTTTTATGAAAACAGTCATTTTTGTAACTGAATTTTCATAAAATTGTTTTCAGAAAATTGAATCAAATAAATTTTTTTTACAATTTCTGAATTTTTAATTTTCAGAAAATAAAAAAACTAAGAAGGCCCCAAAGGAGAAAGGAATCCGAGTGTGAAATCTCTGAAAGTAGTGGGATCAGGAAGCCAAAACTCTGTCCATAAATTGATATGAGAATCATTACCAGCCCTTCATTTCCACCCATGCACCTACAATAATGTTTTTGTGCTTGAAATACTTTTCCCAACTCATGAGGCTGATGGATTTCTTGATATAAATGTTATATACACTGGTTAATAATAACTACTCTTTCATTCTATTGAATGTGAAATACACCGAAAGTCAAATTAAGATTTAATTTAAGATTAAATCCCAACTAATATGATTCGGTGGTCGTGAAAATAAAAAGGACAAAAAGACGAGAAAGTAAAAAGTAATACTCCCCTCTACTACGTCAGTCTATTTTTTCTCCTGTATTCGAATTGCCACCTATATTTTTCAATTTAATCAACTAATCCCTCTTATATTCAAATTATCTCCTATACATTTTAATTTGAATCATATTGTCACCCACCCTAAAAGTAAATATATATATAGTTCGAAAAAATATATAAAATATGAAAACATTATATTAAATTCGAAATATATATATAAAATTCGAAACAAATATATAAATTTCAAAAAATATATATATAAATTAAGAAAATATATATATATTGGTAAAATGTCATATATTTTCTAATGAAGTGAATCAAATTACTTACCACCAACATCAATTTGTGATATTCTTTTATGTATATTTTTCTAAAATATATATATTTTTTCGAAATTTATATGATATTTTTGAAATTTATATGGTATTTTCGAATTTTATAAAAACAATTGAAATTTATATATTTGTTTCAAAATTTATATATTTTTTTGAATTTTATATATATATTTTGAATTTTATATATTGTTTTCGAAATTTATATATATTTTTTTCGAATTTAATATATATTTTTTGAAATTTTTATTTTTTTTTCGAATTTTATATAAATATTGTTTGAGGGTGGGGAGCAATGTGATTGAAATTAAAAAGTATATGGGTCAATCCAAACATAGGAAAGGTTAGTTGATTAAATTCAATAATAATAGAGGGTGATTTATTGAAATTAACCCTTAAAAATATCAACGATATATATTGGTTATAATCATAAAACAACTTCAATCCTCTTTTCAATGCTTGCTTGAAGAACATATCAAAATGAAAATCAAAGCTTCTTCTACTTTGTCTTCTATGACGAAAATTTTTGTTTTCATGTTTTGTATTGTCATGATTTCATCAGTAGTGGCCGCACGAAAATTATATTGTTAGTACTCTCTCTCTTAATTTATTGATTTCTTCTCTCATTTACTTTTATTTATATATTTATGTTTTAAAGTTGCAGAGGGCGGATCAGGAGGCACCAACCCTATTAAAAGTGGCCCAATTTCTTTTTCTGCTCCTTAGAAACGCTGAGCAAATATATTGTTGAAACAAAAGATCAATCATAAATAATAAAATAATAAAGAATTAAAACACACAGTATTTATTGTGGTTCAACCAATTTGACATTCGCTCACCAGAGCAGTTTTTGTATTTCTCTTATCAATAAATTAGGGTTATAATGATATATAAACTTAATTCATATGTACTGGTAAAATATCAAAGACCTTGTAACCTGATAGTATCACCTTTACTCCCCTTTGGGAAGGTTAGGGATTCGAGTCCCATGTGACTCATGTGGTGTGTGTGGGTGTGTGCGTCTCTTATCATTCAAAACAAAAATTACCAAAATCATCATTTACCGTACCTGTAGCCCCCCGAACCCCCTCCACAGGCCTTCGGCCCAACCCCTTTAGACCCAGGACATGTTTTCTTGAATTATGAGCCATAACCCAACATACATCTCGAACAACAATAGAAGCCGGTTTACATGTTTCGGGTTGGAATATTTGTAAAGAAGATGCTTGTCGCCTGTAAGAACAAATTTATTTCAGCACGTCATTGTGAATTTATAAACTATTGACATATGCTTTAATATTTTAAACGTATTTATAAAAGGTTCAATTTTTTTTTGGTTTTGATAGAAAGACAAAAGCCTAAAAAATACAATACATACATGGGATGCAGAATCCCCACCTCAGCACAAATATGAAAATGATAATCAAAGCTTCTTCTGTCACATGCTAGAGCAAAATTTTGATTTTCATATTTTGGTTTGTCATGATTTCATCAGCAGTGTATGCGGGAAGATTACTAGTGTCTGATGGTAATTAATAGGGATGGCAATTTAATTCGATCCGGTCGGGTTCTGACCCGCTTCGATCTGAATGAGGCGGGTTTGGTAAGCTCTTAAACAAGTTTGAGGCGGGTTTGGTATTAAAATTCAAAACCTGAAGTAGTTCGGGATTTCTGTAAAACCCGACCCGACCCTTTTTTTTTTTTAAAAAAATAAGTATATGAAAAGCATCTCGTGAAAATAAATGTTCACTAAAAGTGTTGTAATGATCATTTTTTCTTAATAATCAAATGAAGTAATAAAATAATTTAATTATTGAACTTCAATTACTGATAATGATTTTTTTTTACTCTTCTCAAGAAAAAATACATACTCAGACATATTCAATCAATTAAGTATTACCATTGATTTTTATTTAAGAACGTTAAATAACATTAGGAGCAACCATAGCTGAAATCAATGATATTGACTCATATGAAAAAAGATATTAAAATTTTTATAGTAATGAACACAAACATATAAATGTATAGAAATTTTTTTTTTAAAAAAATTAATGGTACTATGGTAGTAACTTGATATGTTAATTAATAAAATTATAATTTAGTAAAACCAATGGAACCCGTTTATACCGACGGGGTGGTAATAACATTACCGATTACAACCCGACGCAGGTTTGGGGTAGATTTGGCAGGGCCGTCTTGATATTAAGACAATTTAGGCGGCCGCCTAAGGCTCCGCCCAAGGGGAAGGCCCCAAAATTTTGGGGGCCTTATATATATAATTTTTTTTAATATATTAGTATATATATTTCCTTTTTAAAACAAGTCTTCATATAATGTTGTAAAAATTAAACTTTTAAAATGAGTCTCCTTATAATATTATAAAAAAATAAACATTTAAAATGAGCCTTCTTATAATGTTCTAAAAGAAAAAAAATTGGAATTGACCTAAACAGAATGGGCCTCCATATAAATTAGATTTTTACACATATTTTACAAAATGATTTTATATTTGAAACTTTTGGGTAAAACGAAAAGGGATGGACGGCTAGGGTTTTTCTTTTTATTTTCTCCCTCATTCTCACTCTCACCAGTCTCATCATATCAAAGTTCTTCAATTTTTCTCTCTCTCAAAATATTATTGTCTTATTTTTCTCTCTTTATCGTATGAATATCTCCAATCTTATTCTCTCAAGACTCTCTGTAAAGGGGGATTCGCGTTGATATAATCCGCGAATCCAGGGGCACGGCAAGGGAAAGTTGGAAAAAGGCCAACAGGGTGAAAAGAGGGATTCGCGTTGATATAATCCTCGAATCCAGGGGTTCGATAAGGGAAAGTTGGAAAGAGGCCAACAGGGTATCTCTGGATGAGATCGTATAACACCCCGTGTTATTTTCCTTTTTCCTGAAATTATTTCTGATTTAATTTCAGTTATGACGTCACTTGTTCTTGACGCATTATTTATCCTTGGTATTTCGCGTGTAAATTTTTCGCGTTTAGTCTTAAAGTCAACTAGACGACATTACGGTTTCTCTTTGACGACTACGCGAGTTCTTTTTATTGACTACGCGGTATCGTTTCGACATTTAATGTTTAGTACTTCGACTGAGTGATGAAACGTTCTGTCGTACAGCGTTAAGGTTCCGATTCGATTATTTCGGTTACAATATTAGTACTTTTATGGATCCGGCGTGACGCGTATTATTTTATTTTATTTTCTCGGGATTCCGGTTGTTGGGTTTTTGTAACCCGGAGTAGTTATTTGGGCTTGTATTGAAATTTGGGAACCCTTGTCACAATTATTTCATTTGGTCACATTATAAGGTTACATGACCCATTGGAATTAGGTTGCCCAAAATTCAATTAAAAGGTATATGTATACGTGTATACATATCTGTTGAACCACTCCCGCACATCTCCATCTACTCCTTCCTTCCCCTTCACGACCACAGATCTGCGTCTCCTTCTTTCACCCTTTTTGTCGCCGATCATGGAGAGAGAGAGAGAGAGAGAGAGCAGTTGAAGAGAGAAAGTCAGTATAGAGAGAGGGATTCTGAACCAGCGAAGAGGGGGAGAGGGTCACGGCTGAAGGCACGACCTGGAGTAGCGGCGCTGGCTGAACTGGGCGGCAACGGCGACGGCTACCATGGCTGGCAACGACGTGCACGGAGGAGCAGGTAGCTGCAGGTGGTGGCGCGCAGGTTTGAGTGTGACGAAACTGTTCGCGCAACAGGGATAGCTTCGTCCGAACTTCAGCCGGCAATTTTGGTGACTTCCCGTTGTCGGTTTGGGCCGATTTTTGGTGAGTAGCTTCATCTTGACTTAGTGTTCATCATACTAAAGTTTCGTAATTTTCTGTTGAGCGGTTTGTCGGAAAATCGTGTTTATAGGTTATAATTTTTGTTTGGGTTATTTTAGATTTACCCAAATTGATTAACCTATTGCTAATAAGCTTCGTATATATTGTATAGGTTGTCGAGGCGGACGTTTCGATATATATGAATTATTATTTGGGTGACTTTGATCGGCGGACTCCATATACGGGCGCCGGTACTGTTCACAGTGGGCTGTTTCGGGCTGTTCTATACGCGTAAATTTAGGTGGGAAATTTTATTCTCACTTCCGTATCTTTAATGTGATTTGGGTGTGCAAACCATTATTTATTTTTATTTAGATATATTAAATTGTAAATTTAAATATCTAAAATTGGGTTATAATCTAAGTAAGACTTAGGAATTAATTTGATAAATTAATTTAAATTATTTCCTATGAAACTAAATAAATTCCTATTTGAATTGAATAAGAATATGTGGTCTACTAACCCCTTAAGAATTAAATGGGTTAGTAAAATTTTGTAAAAGTTAGACGTGAACTTAAAACGCTATATTAGTTCTCTTTTGACTGTCCCTCACGTGAAAACTTAGACTTTATGCTAGGTTCCCCTTACGATACATGGATTATATTGTTTTAATTGTTTTAAAGGCATGTTAAATGAAATTGAAATATTTTCCTAGAGAATTAAAAGAAAACATATTGTTTGAAATATGAATTGGACATGAACTTGTTTTCTCACGATTTAAATGCCTTTATTATAGTTTAAACGAATGTTAAAGGGATTTATGAGATTAATGTTGGTATTTTCATGTGGATATTTTCATAAATATGATGCATTACATATTTATGTTGATGCATGATTTTTATTATGTACACCATGTCGTGTGAGCACATGGGTGTTGGTGCATGTAGTGCACGGGTTCACCTTTTGCAGAGAAAATTCAATTGGTGTGGTCTACTTCCGTTTGTGTCTGGTGCATGAGTAGACTTGTGTTTGGATCGTCGAAACAACTGGCCAGGGGGTGCTTCTTGCTCCTACCGAACTAATCTTTCGAGAAATGCAGAGTTAGGAGGAGGACTTATCCAAATCCTATGTACACGACTGGGTCGTGTGTGGACGTCTTCCTTGGTTAAAGGTGTGAAGTGTCAAAAGCACTTGGGAAGAATGGAACGATAAGTCTACCTTCCCTCATGAGATAAGTGAAGTGTTAGAGAATGATCCGCTACCCTTGGGAATGGTATGTTTTTGTGTACGTATCACAGGTGGTGTGTGAGTCACATTACATTGTATAGCATTTATGTGATTTCACTGACATGTATACGTGATATTATTACCTGTGGATTTTGGAGCATGTTATTTATGAATATTGCAAATAAATTCATATTTTATAAATGTCAACTGAAAATGAATAATGTGAAAGCATGAATTAAATGTGGAAATTATTAAAGTATAAATGAAACGTGTATCTTTATACTTATGATTATATACTTTTATGCCCTTGGGGGAGGTTAAGTATATTGGCATAGTGACCTTTGTGGTTAGTTGAGGTTAGTGATGGACTGTAGAGTTAATTTTGAGTTGATGCCTTAGAGAAGGCGGGTTAATAGTTTTGTGTATCAATTAAGATTTGAGGCCTTAGAGAAAGCGGGTGATGAGATTGTGAACTTAGTGGATGTTGTTGTATAGACCTTTAGGTGTCTTTCACCTTTTGAGGAATATGTTATCAACTGTATTTGAGATTTTGATTGGGCTAGAAGAGGTTATGGTTGAGGTGATCTTATTAAGTACTCGAGGTACTGTAGCTTGACAGTCTTGTTTCTAGTGCTTAGTTCATTCTCCTAAGAATTCCTTGTACGGTGTTTTATACACTAGTATGTGATCGTTGACTTCTATGTTACTCTTTGAGCTGTCGGTTACGGTGTGGTGTCGAACCTCTTCCTTGTGTTATCATTTGATTTCGTGGGGTTGGAGATGGATAGTTGTGTTCCGTGAACCCAATGTAGTACTCTTCCTTCTTGTTCTCTTGGACATTATAGGAATCCGTGGAGTTGTGTTCACTCTTATTTGGCTGTCTTTCGAAAATGGTGTTTTCTAAATCTTGAAATAAATTATTTGTATTTAAAAAGGAAAAACCCGTTTTCGCCTACCCTCGTAGCAACTAAAAGTTTTAGTACTTTATAAAATGATCTTAGGATCTTGTTTAAAAGGATTTTTAACTTCTAAAAGCTGGTGATGGCGACTGACGGAGACCGGGGGCAAGACAGTCATTTTTACTGTGTTATTTGTTAAAGGAAAACTATTTTATTACTTTTCTCGAGATTCTGAGGTTACGAGACTTTTTTCTCAAAAACCTCGACCTGTAGAGTTTTGAAAGGTGTTTTCTTATTCACCTTTGTTTCCTATCATTCTAAGTCTCGGGTATGAGGCTTGGTGTTGTTCAATGCACACATATAGTATTGCCTTTCACTTCTTCTTGGTTGTTGATGTCACCACCTAGGTGATTTGAGTTTTACACATGTTAGGGGCATGGATGCCGAATGGATTGGTTTGAGTTTTAAAACATTTTTCTTAAAAACTATTGAATCCCTGAGATTCATCTTTTTATAACTTCCACTCTCGGCCATTCGCTTTTGGTTTCCTTATTCGGGTGTTTTCACTAAACACTTGTGGTGTTCTTAACCTTGACATTGTTGTCTCGGTTATCTGTTGGTTTAGTATTAGGACTTCTTTTCCCTTGCTTTTGGTTTCCTTGCTTGGGTGTTTTCACTAAACACTTGTGGTGTTCTTAACCTTGATGTTGTTGTCTTCGTTATCTGTTGTTTTAGCATTGGGACTTCCTTTCCCTTGCTTGGGTTCCTTGACTCTTACGTGGTTGTCATGAGAGTAGTGTTCAGATACTCTTCGAGATTCGACTGCTTAGTGTTCCTTATCCATAGTGAGAGCGTTAGTGATTTGATTGACCCTATTTATGATAGTATTATGAGGTCGATGTGATGATGTGATTTATGGTATTGATGAAGAGATATGATTGAGGTGATTCCATCCTTGAGGTAAAGATTTTCTCTAGGAATGGGATGATGTTTCTAATATATATATTGTAGATATATATATATATATATATATGAAGATTGTGTTAGTACACAAGGACATGAGTGTTTTTCCTCCTATGTTCTTGGGGAGCGAGTTATGAGTATTCCTTGTTACTAGTTGTGGATTTTGATCCATGTGGATATTAGAGGTGAGTGTGTTTTCCCTCTATTTGGATCTTCTGGTTAGCGTTGTGAGCGCTTGATGTTTTGTTATATTGGACCTAGATGTCGTATACCTAGTGTACATTGGTGAGAGTAGTGTAGACTACCGATGTTGGTACTTGGAGTACGAGTCTTAGTCGTATCTTATAGACTCATGTTGTGTATTTTTATATATATATATCCCCTATATACTTATGTACGGTAGTATATGAGCGTGTGTCTTGGGTTTTTTGTGGCTTGGTTAGGTTGTGGGCTATGTATCTTGCTAGATAGTTTAGCATTACCTAAATTGCCAGAGGATGTGGTAGTTAGAGTATCATTTTCCCACTGAGCTTATTTGCTCACAGGGGTATTTCATTTGCCCCCTGGTATTCCCACGTTAGGTTACAGGAAATGTTATGGCTATGGGCAGCATGTGGTGCAATGGCAGTTCCCTTTTGTTTTCCTTGTTACAAGTTTTGGAGTTGCGTTGGGTGATGCGGTTACGGTTGCAGCGCGACTGGTTTGGGGACGATAGTTATTTGCTGTCAGTTTCTTTACCCATTTTGTATGGGATTGTCATATATTTCTCTTGGGAGCCAGTCTGTTGGCATATCCTTATTGATGTATCTTTTATTTTTCCTATATTTATTATTTCAGGATGTCATTGTATTTATTCGACACTGCTATGTGCATTTCTGTATTCTTATTCGAGCATTTGTGGCTCTGTTGATTATAGAGGGTTGTGTAGGGGTTTTGGTTTCTTTCCACTACCTCAGTCCTAGTAAGATTGATGAATGTTGGGCTTGTGAGCCATTGTTATTATCGAATTGTTATTGGAAGGTTATTCTGTTGTGGTTGGGTGTCCGGATGTTCCATTTACAAATGGAACTCTGCCGAATTTTCGTTAGATTCCGCTATTTTGTTCTATTATTTATTTGGGTATGAAATATACCATTTTCATCATTATTCCATACATTTTATTGGTTAATGATATCTTAGTTGGTTGTTCGTATTAAGGTTCACATCCTGGATTCCTTGGATGTCTCAGTTCGGGAGTCTTAGGAATTTAGGGACGTGTCAGTTGGTATCAGAGGATACTATTGAGTTTCTAGTATTCAATTTGGGTATGGACTATATTTTTCATTGTTATTCCATGTATTTCCTTGTTATTGTTGACTCTAGTGGTCGCTTGACTAACGTCATCCCATGGAAATTCGCTGATTCTCTAGATTAAAGTTTCGGGAATTTTAGGGGCGTGACAGATCGGGTACGCGATAATGCTCTACAAAGTGGCAATCGTTGAGGACTGACAAAGGGGGTCATAGCCAAAAGTTAACCTCGCAACCCTATGAGCTTATCGCGTAGGGAGTGCTATTTAACTGGCCTAGGGAAATACTTTGGGATGGTGAATAGTGGGTCGCGACCTTATTCATCAAATCACTCAAAGTAAAGTACCTAGAATGCGTCAAATAATGCTCAAGGTCATGTAAATGGAAAATATGCATAAAGGATATGACCTAAGAAACTATGACAACAAATTAGGGAATCCGCGGATTGGTAACAGCTTGGATCGCGGATTGGTATTACCGCGGATTGAACACTGCGACTTGGGTAAATCATGGAGGCTGACCGCGGATCTACATCGCGGATAATCATGATGATGTGGCAATAACTTATGCCTGAACCAGTGCCTATAAATAAGGGGTCAAGGATTTAATTGGGGGGACTTTGAAGACTTAGAGAGAGAAATGGTTAGAGAGAGAGAGAACAATTCCTAGATCTTCTGATTATGTAATAACTCTTATCTTTCATTCTCTTTCTATATTTCTGTAAATCGTTTCACATTCAATAAAAGGTATCATTTTGACGAGTATTAGAGTGTGTAGATACTATTTCTAAATCACTTTAAACAAGAACCCCAACATTAAGGCGACTCGCTGGGAAAGAAATGTCATCTGCACAAGCTAATCCTCAAAAAACTCACCGGAGAAGACGTCCACCTACCCAGCATGCAGAACAAACTGAGGAAGAAGATGAGAAGCCAGTTCAGGAAACTGAACCAGTTCCACCAGCACAAAGGCAGGACCAACGAGCAACTACGAGAGATGCGCAGATAAAGGTTCCTCCGGTGGAAAATCCAGCATAAAAAATACCGGAAGTATCACCAGTTTTGCTACAAGCTTTGCTCAGCATTCAGGAGACTCAAAAGGCTCTTCTCGACATGATGAAAGCATCTCAGGCAGCAACACGGAGCTCAGAAATACCACGAACTGAAAATCAAGCTCCGACGAGAGTTGCCATACCAGAAGCTTCACAAGAAGGACCCCACATACAAATAGAGTTCCTAGAGAATGAGGTCTATATCACCAGGGATCAATTACGAGCTATTTTAAGTAAAAAAGTTGATGAGAAGGAAGTTGAGATAGCACCACTATATCACCCAAGTATCATGGCCTTGCTATATCCTAAGGATTATGTTGCACCAAGTTTTCAGCAATTCGACGGCAAAGAAGGGAATGCAAGAGAGCATGTTTCCAGATTTGTTGATGCTTTAGGGCCTCATAGAAATAATGAGCACTTGAAACTTAGGGAATTCTTTAAATCCCTGACAGGCACCGCATATACGTGGTATATTAGCTTGGTTCTTGCCTCGGTAGTAAGCTGAACAGATTTGGTGGTAAAATTTTACACAAAATTCTTCCAAGCAGATGAAGAAGTATCAATGCTTTCGCTCACCAGGCAAATACAATGCTTTGGAGAAGAGGTTGCTGCTTATGTTAGGAAATTTCGTGAGACTGCCTTACAGTGCCATGAGCCTCTCTCTGAGCTTCAGTTGATTAAAATTTGGATAGAAGGAATGTTGGGGGAATATATAGTACATTTGGTCAATCATGAGGTCAAAACTTTTTCAGCACTAGTGGATAATGCACGAAGATTGGGAGAAGTCCTAGCACCTCTGACACGTCCCAGCATTATCATGAGGTGAGTAACAATGGTGGCAGATGCACAAAATGAGAAGACAAGGGGAAACCGTAGGGATCAAACCAAAAGATCTAAGCCACCTCCTTTATCTTTTGGTGAAAAAGAAGCAATTATTTTGCTTAATCAGTGGATTGCTAACGAAGTTATAATACTACCTGCCACTCAAAGGATGCCAACAAAAGAGGAAAAGATGAGGAATAATTACTGCCCTTATCACAGGCATGGTTCGCCGTAACGGCCCATAACAGCCGTTACGTAACGGTTTTTCATGTTACCGTTACGGGGCGTTACGGCCCTGTTATCTGATTCCCACACTCGTAACGGCCATTACGATGGCCATTACGGTGTTACCCCAATTCTCGCCGGTTCCGAAAATACCGTAACGGTTAACACAATTAAAGTTTTTCAAAAATTTGGGTTAAAAAGCTTTTTGTTATGTATATGATATGATAAATGTTACTCCATTATTAAATTATTGAAAAGTAAAGAAATTTTTTTTTTATTTGCATTAGTAATCTTTGCATGTGACATTTCAAATTTTTATTTATTTAAATTTAAATTTAATTTAATAATATCATAACAAGTATATCATAAACATTCAAATAACGACAACACCATTAGATTGATTAATAACTCATTTTTTATATTAAAATTCTTTAAAAAATTAAATAAAATTCACTTAAATCAATCAAAAAATCATTTTTATTCATTCATGTTGCCAAAAGTATCCAATTAGAACATTTTGGGTAGGATGTGCAAGATTTTAAAAAATTCACGATTGCGATAACCGAGTCCCGTTACGTAACCCCGATACTGACTCGAGTCCGTTACACCGATACCGTTACCGTTACAGTGACCGATACCGTTATGGCGAACCATGATCACAGGTCCATTCGACATTCTTTAACAGGGTGTTGGGCCTTTCGCAGGTTAGTACATAGGAAGATAACGTCAAAAGCTCTTGACGTGGCTAAGACGTGGCTAAAAACGTGACTAATGAGCCTTTTCCGACACACGTGGCAGTAGTGACTGGTCATGATGATATGGAAATAATGAATGCTGACAAGTGCAAGGATGCTCCAACTCGTGAAATAAAGGAGTCCGCTAGGTTCGAAGCCTTCTTCAATGAGTTCCTAATACAAGAGCATGTGAAAGAGTTTTTGAAAGAAAAAACGATCGCCGCTCTTAATCATACTATTATTATCCCATAGTAGGCAAAGGTTACAGGAGAAATTACAGTCTCGAAAAATGACAGGCAGGTCTTGTTTCCTCACAACCGCCCTTTATATATACCTGTCACTGTCAATGGTCGCGAAGTAAAACGAGCTTTTCTAGATGGTGGATCATTTATCAATTTAGTACATATCACGACCCTACGAATGATTAATTTTCCTGAAAGCAAGATTGCAGCCCATGCTATCTCAGTTACTGATTTCAATGGAGACCAACAATCAACTATGGGTTTCGCGACATTAGATCTCAAGGTTGGAAAATCAGGGCTCCTACTAAGTTTCATGTCATCAAAGGTGAGCCCTCATATCAACTGCTACTAGGAAGATCATGGTTATATACATATGGTGTAATGCCTTCATCATATCATCAAGTGATGAAAGCCAACTGGGGAGAAGGCATAATGACTCTTAAAGCTACCAAAAACCCCTTATGCGCTTCTGAGGCTCACTTTACAGATGCGGTTTACTTTTCTGAATACGGAGAATAAAGTGGTCCGGGTATCTATGCCACGCCCTTGCCAAAATGGGAATAATTGGAAGCTGAAGGCATGCATAAAAGAAAGCCAAAATAAGTAAGTTGGTCACGAGTAAAAATGCCCGACGGGCATGTGGTATACAAGTTTTGACGGGGTTGGGGTTCAGAGGCCTGTACAGTTGGCACTGGCCCCGGGACATCAAAATCAAATTTGCGACCAGAGCATGGCTTATGCAAAGTTGACATTGAAGATGGAATCATTCCGCGACCAACCTTCATAAGTCAGGGTCTAAGCAAAGAGGCCAAGGAATCCTTGGTAAGTCTACTCAAAGAGTATCGTGATGTATTTTCCTGGGAGTACGACCAAATGCCAGGGCTCAGTACTGGACTAGTCAGTCATCATCTTAGTGTGCACTCGACTTCAGAACCAAAGAAGCAAAAATAACAGGTATTCCACCCAGATTTGGAAATTCAGATCAAAGCAGAAGTAGAAAAATTGTTAAAAACAGGCTTTATTAAATCTATTCAACATCCAACATGGCTCATAAATATAATACCTGTGAAGAAGATGAGTGGGCAGATTCGAGTTTGCGTGGATTACCGGGATCTTAACAAGGCTTGCCCAAAGGACGATTTTTCTTTGCCCAACATTGATACTATGGTGGATGCGACTGCAGGGCACGAGATGTTTTCACTTATGGATGGTTTCAATGGCTACAACTAGATTAAAATGGCACCAGAGGATGCTGAGAAAACAATAGTTCGAACCCCCATTGGAAATTTCCATTATATAGTAATGTCGTTTGGACTCAAAAATGCTGGAGCCACGTATTAGCGTGCCATGACAGCAATTTTTCACGATTTGATACACAAGACAGTGGAAGACTATGTGGATGATTTGGTGGTCAAATCCAAAGTAACACATAATCATGTTGATGATTTAAGAAAGGTGTTGCAACGATGCCGTGAGTACAATTTAAAGATGAATCCTTTGAAATGCACTTTTGGGATTCTAGAAGGAAAGTTTTTGGGATATGTTGTACACCGACAGGAAATAGACCTGGACCCCACGAAGGCTAGAGCAGTGTTAGAAATGGCACCTCCAAAGACTTGCAAGTTGCTGAAAACATTTTTGGGGAAAATTTCATATCTCAGAAGATTTATTCCAGCACTAGCAGAAGTTACTCACCTGCTCATGCCATTGCTAAGGGAAAAAACTGAATATAATCGGGGAAAGGAGCACCAGGAGGCTTTCGAAAGAATCAAGCAGATTTTGGCATCTCCAAAAACAATTATGGCACCACAGTCAGGAAAACCGCTGATATTGTATCTCATTTCCACTAATAAGTCAATAGGAGCACTTTTAGCTCAGGAGCATGAAGGAGAGAAAAAACCAGTATATTATATCAGTTGCGTACTCAGAGGGCCTGAGTCGTGGTACACATCCTTGGAGAAACACTGTTTGGCCTTAGTATTTGTGGCTTAGAAATTTTGACATTATCTGCTAGCTCATCCTTTGGAATTGGTAACTAAAAGTGATCCCATTCGATATCTGCTGACGAAACCCATTCTGAGTGGAAGAAAAACACGCTGGCTATTGGCATTATCTGAGTACGAGATCACATGTTCTAAGCCAAAAGTAGTAAAAAGTCAGGTGTTGTCAGATCTATTAGCTTTATTTCTAGTAGGTTCCAAACCCAAATGTGAGGAAATAGGAATAGTGGGAACCACAGAGTATACATTAGAATTCGATGGCTCTTCCACAGAACAGGGAGGGGGAGCTGTTTTTGTTTTAAGAAATGAAGAAACAAAATAATAAATGGTGATGGCCCACAAGCTTGATTTTCCTTGCACCAACAATGTGGTAGAGTACGAAGGTTTGGCACTAGGAGCACAAATGGCCCAGTAATTGAAAGTAAAGGTGCCCCACATAAAAGGGGATTCAAAACTTGTCATCAAACAAGTTAAGGGGGAGTATGTTGTGAAGGAACCCCATCTTGTGCCATACAGAACTTTTATTAGACAGCTGTTGGGAACTTTTGAGTCTATAAGCTTTCAGCATGAGCCGCGAGAAAACAACAAACGTTCTGATGCATTAGCAACATTGGGTTCGCGGCTACAGTTTCAAGGAATGGATTCTAATTTGCAAATACTGCGGATAACTAGTTCGATAATTAGTCAAGAAGCAGAGTCACAACCTTATGCATACTGGAGAAGAGATATAGTTCAAGCCTTGTTTAACAATGACACTACTGCTCTGAGGTGAGGATATCAAATTATAAAGGGAGCATTGTATCATAAGGCCGCAGAGGGGATGTTAGCTAAATGTATACCAATAAAGGAAGCACATGAGCTACTGCACAAAGCTCATAAAAAAATATGTGGATAAGTGGATATAAGTGTTTACCAAAGTATACAGCGAGAAGGATATTTTTGGTCAAGTATGAAAAGTGATGCCACGGAATTGCAAAGTAAGTGTCAGAATTGTAATGCTTACCCATCCGCGAATGAGGGGAACTTCACGGATATCATTGACTGGCGGGATAAATATATGCTCTCTCTAAGTGAAGGAATTCTACCTAAAAAAGACAAGTCGCGGTTTAAAAGCTGGCTTCGTGGTATGTTTTCCATGACGGGAAATTGTTTAGAAAAAGTTTTGAAGGAAGGTTGCTTAGATGCGTTGAAGAGGAAGTATGAGAGGTTCTAAAACAAACTCATAAGTTTGGACATCAGAGCCAAAGAAAAGTATTTCAACAACTTTTGTTATCTAGATATTACTGGCCCACAATGAAAAAAGATACTGGATATTTTGTCAGAAAATGTCATACTTGTCAGTTGCATGGGGATCTTAATCACGCCCCAGTAGCGGAGCTACATAGTTTATTTACTCCTTGGCCTTTTCAAACTTGGGCTTTGGATATAATTGAGCCAGTTATGCCACAAGCTCAGGGACATGCATGGGTATTAGTCGTGACTGAATTATTTACAAAATGGGTAGAAGCTGTCCCATTACGATGAACAACGGCCGACAATGTGGTTAGGTTCATAAAAGAGAACATTATTTATCGATTTGGAATAGCAAAAGTTATACTATCAGATAATGGGATTCCTTTTGTCAACACTAAGGTTGCGGATCTGCTTGAAAGATATTCAGTAATTCATCACATGTCAACACCATACTACCCTAAAGGGAATGGACAGGCAGAAGCTTCAAACAAAGCTTTAATCAGAATATTGAGTCGTTTGGTGCATAATAATCAGAAGCAGTGGCTGGAAGAGCTTCCCATAGCTCTATGGGCACATCGACCATCCTACCGAACTGCTACAGGAATGGCCCCGTACTCACTTATCTATGGAGCAGAGGCAGTATGACCACCAGAGATAGCAATCGCGGCTAAAACATTGACCGTGGAAAGCAAATTGGAATATAGAATGCTACAAATTGAGAGTTTGGAAGAAAGAAGGGATGAAGCGTTCATAAATCAAAGGGTCTATAATACTCAACAAGCAAAGGGGTACAACAAGAAAGTACGGTACCGATGGTTTAAAGAAGGGGATAGAGTGTTGAAGATAGTACCAACAATAATACGGGGACAAAGGGTGAGAAAATTTGAAGCAAAATGGGAAGTCCCTTACATAATCACTAGTGAAAGCAGTAGTGGGTACTATAAATTGGAGCATGAGATTGCCCGCAAAAGAACAGGGCCACTCAATTTAAAATGGATAAAGTTGTATTAAACTTAGATAGATTTATACACAATATATACACTACCAAAGGAATAAGTATTGATAAAAAAAAAAAAGGTATATGATATCAGTACAACATATATAAAAAATAACAAGGTATGTGTACGAATACATCAAAAACAACCACTAGTATAAATCATGGCCAACATGAGATGAGACGTGGAGGTTTTCATGCTCCTCTTGTAGCTCACGGGAACTTAATTAATGCTCTGCGGATTCTTTTAGCCTATGGGTATCTTGCTCCGCAGCAGTTAAAAGAGCGCGGGCTTCCTCCACTCTTGCTATACTGGTTTGATATTCATTAAAAGTCTTGATTTCAGCGCAATATTTTGTATACAAGCGCTCCACCTTTTCCAGATGAGCTTCCCACCAAGTCACGTCTATTTTCATGTTCTTCCAATCTTTGATGCGAGTGCGACAAAGAGGCAAAGTTGTTGAGGCAAGATATCGTATGCAAGTGGTCATTAATGAGGAAAAGGTATTCGCAATAATATGTAGGAAGGTTGGTTGGAGAAGTGGATCATGAAGCTCCATAGCAGCAAATGTCTCTGATGGCTATTATAAACACGGTCCAAAATAACCATGTCACATGAATAACATAGGAAATTATGCCAGTAGTCCTGATGTTACTGAGGGGGATTTTGAGCAAAAGGCACGGGTGTGGTATCTGGAATTGATGGACGGTGCACAGAAGGTAGAGTGTGTTTGGAAATTAGACCTTGAGAAGTAGATTCTAGAAGATGGGTTTGTTGGAGATGGGGTTGTTGAGTTTGTATATGTGGTTGTTGAGGATGAATAGGAAGGAAAAAGGACTCAGAGTTAGGAAAGGTGAGATTCTGTAAAGTATTTGGGGGAGAGGATAACTCATTAAGAAGGGTTTCTGGGTCTTTAAAAGCGGATTCTGGAAATAATGGGCCATGAAGATTAGTATCCGTGACATGAGCAGGATCATGAGTTATTTAAAAGTCATGACTTCTATTCAAGTTGCCAACAACAAAAGAGGAATTAACAGTTCTATGGATACAGAAAAATTTATTCAAAATAATTTATTGATAAATACAGGATTTACCTTGATTACCGATAGGGTCACGATCCGCACCAATAGAAGATTCAACAATTGTCTCTATATCAGCAACAAGGCCTCCAAAGAGTGACCTTTGGATTTGGGGCCCATCTTCTAAGGTAGCAGCTATCTCAACAACAATATCACCACCGAGAGGTTGCATGTGCTGAGTATTTACGTCCTCACCATCAAGAGCTACATTACTCTCAGGATTTGAAACTAGAGAGTCAGTCACTTCCGCGACATCTCCCTCTGGAGCGGGGTTGGCATCACTTCTTTTGGAAATCGCTAGCATGTTCGTGGTTTCATTTAGTATCATGGAACAAGGGTCTGTTGTAAAACGTCCAGTTGTGTCTGTGGTTTGGTCATTTTCAACTCATTTTGTGTCTGTAATAGTCTGAGCATTCTCAGGAAGGAACTTATTTTCATCATGATGTGTGGGATCCTCACGAATAAGAGTAGAGATGGGAAGATTATCTTCTTCGTCTGAGTTATATAGCATAACCCTTCTCGTAACTTTAGAGAGAGCTTGTGCCTTCTCCTTTCCATGATCTGGAAAGTCCGAGAGGATAACAACTACCTCACAATCAGAAGCATCAAGGGAAGGATCAGTTTCTTGATTCACAGAGTGACCTGACAAGGTAACACCTTCTGTGGTCTCACGGCCTGAAGTATTGTAAAATATATATATATATATATATAAATAAATAATATAAGCATGAAAGAAGAATTATGAAGAAGCATGGAAGGTTGGAAAATATATTTGTTTTCTCAATTGGAAACTACCTGAGAATAGAGGATCTGAAGCATGAATGTCCCCCACGGCCCGTGCAATAGTATCAAGTAAAAATATGCTCTTACAAGGTGAAGAAGAAACGACATGGACTAGTTTCCCCTTTTGTGGAGATTTAACCTTATGTGAAGACTCCTCTATTCGCAGAGAAGTGATGTCTTTGCCCAGAGCATAGACATCAGAAATTTCATCTTCATCTTGATATGCCTGGGAAACAATGGATTATACTCTGAATCTATCAAGAGAAAGGACCAACATATGAGGATCCGACCTTCGGTGAATCAAGGGAATAACGCCTACCTCGTCATCTTCAGAAGAATTCTATGTAACAAACGCCAGGATTTGAGCTCTTTGATCACCTCTTCTTTGAGATAAAGGAATGTAGTCCAAGACATCATTCGCGGTGGTCTCGCTCTGAGAACCTCTTCTTTGAAATAGAGGAATATGGTCCAAGGTATCATTCGCTGTTGTATGATATGTTGGACGAGGAACCCGATCATTTTGGGTTGATCTCGTGGAGGAGTTCGCAGATCTCTGAAATCAAATAAATGAGTAAAAAAATTAGTACCAGTGTTGATGAAAATGGTAAGGAAAATATGAAAATACGATGTAAGGAGCAAGATTATATTGCCAATCTTTTCGAAATAGGTTCCTCGCGAAAAGAAATGGCAGTAAAAACTTCAATACGCTCAGAGCGACTTCGCTTAGGCGTGGGAGGAGGAACTTTTGATTTTCCTTTTTGATCCTTGGAAGTTTTCTTTTTCTTAGAAGTTAGATTTGAACGTTCTGGTGCTTCATAACGCTCGCCGATTTGATCAGAAGCTTGAAGAGCCAATTCGCTATAAAATCCACGGGAGGCGTGAGGTTTGTGAAGTTTAAGGGAAGAGTCTCCCGCAAGTATATTTATAGGACCGATAGGCCTGGGAGAACCCATCATAAAAGTCTGGAAGTCTGTAGTAACTTGTAGCCAGAAATCCACACAAGCCGCGGTTCGACCACCTACCCGAGAACGTGCAGGAATGAAGATAGCAAAAGAAAACTCTTGATGTTTTTTTTCATACTCCTCGCGAAAACTCACCAAAGCCGCATCATAAGCATCAGGAGAACTTCCTAGAAAAGGAGCAACATAGACGAGAATTGCTTGCTTAAAACCCAATTGACGAGCAACGCGCGAAGGGTTGTAGACTATAACCCGCGAGAATGACTCATCAAAAATGGGTAGACAATACTCAAATGCAACATCGGCAAAAATAAGCTCTTCAAGGTTTTGGTAGCCATAAGAGGACTTCTCCTTGATTGGATAAAAAGAAGGAAAATAAATAACTTCCAGAGGAACCGAGTAAGGTCTCCATAAAAAGTGACGACTGAAGTCAATAAAATCTTCAAGTCTTTTGGTACAAATAAGGCCAGACCAACGAGCAGCTCGCGATTTAGGATTGGCAGTATTAGGGTTTGAAGAGGATGAAGGGAAAGAGAGAGGTTTTGGAGCATACTTTGGGAATCTCTCGAAGATAAATAACATTAGGAAGAGGCATGGAATGTGGGTACTAATGTCATATCTTCCTACCGATCTTGAAAAGTCATTAGCCAAAGTGTCTAATTGAGAATAGAGAGTGCCCAAAAAGAGAGGAGCCAGAGGAAGACGAATACCTCCCGACGCGATGGAGGCCATTAAAAATACTTGTTTGTTTGGACCATCCTCGGGACGCCCTTGAAAAATATACCGGTCCAACCAATAGGCCAAAAAACCTGCCAGTTCATAATCACCATTAAATTCTAGTCCAGGCACAGATTCGCAGTCTTGACCGCGGAGAAGAGGTAGCTTCAGCTCATACTCCCTGAAAAAATGATGGCACCAATTGGAATATTTGAGCTTTTGCACTTTTTATAATGGGAGCTTTATCGAGTATGACACCATCTTTGAAACGACTACCCCTCTTCGCATCATAGGCAACACAAGACTGATGATGCAAATGAATCTCCTGATCTTATTCATTAAAAGGACGTGCATCATGGGGCCGTGAATCGAAAACGGGGAGTCTAAATAGAATATAGAAATCTTCTAAAGTAGGGGTAAACTCTCCCCAAGCTGTTATGAAGGTATGGGAGAAGGAACTCCAACGCGACACTAAAAGATTAAGGACATCCGCGTCGTGACAAACAAACAGGTCAGAGAATAACTCTATTGAATCTAGCAAACCAGTCTTTCTAAGAGTTTTGCAGTATCTGTCTTGGCTAAGTATATGACTGTACCACATTCTCCAGTGAGTAATAGGTGCAACATGCCTTTCATACTCCACGAACGAGTAGGGGACATCTCCTCTTTCAATAAATAAGCGAAGAAGGGAAGTGGGTGGAATATTGGCTAAAGGGGCCTCACCATCAGAATGAATAAGTATAGGGTCCTCAGTAATGTCCCCCGTAGGAGGAAGGTTTTCAATAGAACTCCAGAAATGATCATGTGAAGCCTTAAAAAATGGAGCTTTCTTCCATTCTGCTGGCAAGGGAACAGACAGAACAGTCCCAGAAAGGAGAGCTAAAAGCTTGGGAGTAGAGGATTTAGCCATTAAAATAGACAAAAAGGAAGTACAAACTTGAAAATAGGGACCGCGAAGTAAAGAAGAAGGAATGGAGGCTAAGGCACTATGTATGTGTAAAATAAAATGATAAGGATGAGTTAGGAAAAAAAAGGAAAGAGGAAATAAGAGGATGTATTGAAGAAAGAAGGAAAAAATGGATAAAAATAAGTATGGAATATTTTATAAAGGGAGGGGGCACAAAAACCTAGGAGGTGCAATCAATGCCCGCGGAAGCGGAACCGACGCCAAGGCTACCATAAATATGAATGTTGCAGATCATGATAAAGGATGATTTTTTGGTAAATCAGAGACATATTTCAAAATGGAAGGATGAGGAGAGCCATAAAAATGGTCCAAAAGGCGGAAATAAGGTATGTTAAAAAATATATATATATAAATACTCCCGCAAAATTTAAAAGAGGATTTTTTGTGGTTTACTTTTTAGTACTTGGCTAAGTACTACAGTGTAAAAGGGAAAAAAAATGTAAAGGGGGATTCGCGTTGATATAATCCACGAATCCAAGGGTACGGCAAAGGAAAGATGGAAAAAGGCCAACAGGGTGAAAGGTGGGATTCGCGTTGATATAATCCGTGAATCCAGGGGTCCGATAAGGGAAAGTTAGAAAGAGGTCAACAGGGTATCTCTGGATGAGATCGGGTACGCGATAATGCCCTATAAAGAGGCAATCGTTGAGGACTGACGAAAAGGGTCATAGCCAAAAGTTAACCTCGCGACCCTATGAACTTATTGCATAGGGAGTGCTATTTGACTGGCATAGGGAAATACTTTGAGATGGTGAATAGTGGGTCGCGACTTCATTCATCAAAATCACTCAAAGTAAAGTACCTGGAATGCGTCAAAATAATGCTCAAGGTCATGTAAATGGAAAATATGCATAAAGGACATGATGCAGGAAACGATGACAACAAATAAGGGAATCTGCGGATTGGTAACAGCCTGGATCTCGGATTGGTATTACCGCGGATTGAACACTGCGACTTGGGTAAATCATGGAGGCTGACTGCAGATCTACATCGCGGATAATCATGATGATGTGGCAATAACTTATGCCTTAACCAATGCCTATAAATAAGGGGTCAAAGATTCAATTAGAGAGAGAAATGGTTAGAGAGAGAGAACGATTCCTAGATCTTTTGATTATGTAATAGCTCTTATCTTTCATTCTCTTTCTATATTTCTATAAATCGTTTCACATTCAATAAAAGGTATCATTTGACGAGTATTAGAGTGTGTAGATACTATTTCTAAATCACTTTAAACAAGAACCCCAACAATCTCATAACTGAATCATCTCTTAATTTCATCAATCGAGAGTCACAAACAACTATATTGTTCATATATTGGTGAAACCATCCTCTTCGAGTTGTTGGTCTGACCTTGTTTTTGTCTCCAGACTCCAGGCAACACTAATACTTGGTGGGTATCTAATTTCTTTTGCTTAAAATCATTGACTTCAATTTTAGTCTTCAAAAACTAGTTTTTTGTTACTATATATTCTCAGTTCTTTTCACGAATCACAATAGTCTATACTTATGTAATTTTTTGGTTTCAAATTTTTGTTTGGCTTGGTTCGGTTTCTTTTACTAACGGTTTGGTTACAGTTTTCATTTTTAAGAAACCGAAAATAACGGTTCGGTTTTGTTTTTGGTTGAAATCGAACCGAACCGTGTGCACTCCTAGGTCAAAGTAAGTGGCGGTCAAACTCTCATCTATTTTTCAAAAGTCTCTTAAATTACCTAAGCGACTAAGGAAAATAGCCTATAGGGGGGTTGAATAGGCTAATTATGGATTTATTGACAAATTAAAAATTAATTACGGAATAGTCAATTTTAATCCAATTCTCTAACAAACAAAAACATACAGAGATCAACATAAGTGCAGAAGATAAAGCAAAAGATGACACACATTATTTTTACGTGAAAAACCTCGGAAACGTTCCAAGTAAAAACCACGGATACACTCGGGTATCGATGCACTATAAATCAAAGACTCTATGAAGCTAGGACTTACAAATAACTCTGATTTGCCATTTTTCACTCATGTCTGAAAGTCTTAAATCACTCACTCTACCACGAAGTTCTCGCTCAGATCTCCGTACTCTAACGGCTCCGCTTCGTAACAGATCAAAGAACCACGAAGCCTCTGCTCTGATCTCTGTACTCTGACGGCTCAGTTTCCCAATGGATCGATGAAACCACGTTGAACAAGGTGGTATGATGGTTTTACAGCAACTGGATCATTCAATTGTGCATAAAGATGTCAAACGTTGAAGCACAATTGAATACCCGTCAAAAACTAGAGAAACCCTTTATATAGAATGATCAAACAATTTATTTTTTTTCTCTCTCTCCAGAGAGATCTGATTTATGAAAGTATCGTAGAGATCTCACAAAAGCCACACCAAAAATTTGTAGAGAAACCTCCTATTTATAGAGAGAAGAATCCTATTTTAAGTAGTCGTGTTTTCTTCTTAGACTAGGATTCTTCCCTTGTGTAATCCTCTTGTAATTAGGAGTGAATATACTTAATTTTGGTGTAAATATACCTTATACACGTGTTGTTATGTCTTGGAGTGTAACATAAGTCATTGTAGTTCACAACAAGTGGAATTGTTTTAGGCTGAATTCTGCAGGTCGGTGGCGTACGCCTACCACTACGCATAGGCGTAAAAAGTGCTACGCCTATGCGTAGGCATGGGCGTACCTATGTGCGTAGGTAGGCGTAAAATTCAACTTTCTAGCCACTTTTTGGTTGCTTTATGCGTAGGTAGGCATAACAAAAATCATGAAATCCACTTTTTGTATTTTTCCTTCTATTTATACCCCTTTCATTCCTCTAACATGTTTCACAAAGTTTTGGCTTTGAAAAATGTCTATTTTGCCCTCCGTAATGCATTTTCGTGGTCCAAACTTACTTTTTCATTTCCCTTGTATTATTCTATATTGTATTCTTGATTTGAGTTTTACGAACCTTGTCGATACCTTTGTTTGACCACTTTAATTTTCCTAAACTTACGCGACCTCACAATTCACTCAACATGGTTATTGTCTAGAACATGCCAACAATAAAAAATACTAACAAGTGTTCTTACAATCTCCCCCATGGCATTTCTGAGACAAAACCATATTTTACAAAGATATCATCACAAACAACAACATAATATCTATACCTATGAACATACACACACAAACATTGACATAGATTATCACCTTGCTCTCATGGTGATCTTCCAATCATGCAACCACAATACTGAACAATATACCGTGAAAAGCAGGTATGCAAAACAAATGTAAACAAATATAATGATCATAAGAATAATACAACAACAACGAATACATAATGATCATCATAGTATAAAATACTCCTCCCCCTATGACTATACTCCCCCTCAATTAAAATCTGATTCTTGGTGCTGACATCTATATATATATATAGTTTTTTTTGGAAGAATTTCAGTCAATATGCATAGATATACATTTGTTTGTCTAAATATGTGGGATATTTGGTTTATAACGTAAAGCAGAATATATGCCTAGAATAAGAGAGAGATACTTGGTTTATAACATAATTTGTTATCAAACGCATTATAACTTAATTTGTCATCAAATAATTTAGTAAATCAACTGTGCTTCTAATTTATTAGAAATAATTTAGTACAACCGATGGTAACCCGATGGAACCCGTTTATACCGACGGGGTGGTAATGGTATTACCGATTACAACCCATCGCGGGTTTGGGACGGAGTATTAGTAATTTTTAAATGGGATGGTAATGATATTAGTCAAACCCGTCCCAAACCCGACCCGTTGCCATCCCTACCCTTAACAAGATATCTCTCCCTCAACTAAATATCAGGAAAATACAAAACGAACCTTGAGAAACCAATTTCAAAAAGCATCTACCATTATATACCAAATTTTGTTCTTCTATGTTTCCAATAAAACTATTAAACTTTATACAGATGACACAGCATGTAAACACAAGAAAAAGGGTATTACTATCCAGTCATTTCCAAAGTAACCTGCAGTTTCTTCATATTTACTGAAAATGGAATCCCCAAGCAAAGCCAAAAGGGATGTCCAGCAGATGAAAGACAATAGCCATTATAAAACATAATGCCTTACTAAAATTACATGAAAGATCATAAATTACAGTCAACTTACTAAAAAAACAAGTAAAGATTCTTAAATGTTTTTTGCCCAATTTGCAGTGTCCTTATAGGTGGCCTAATGCTCCATAATTTTTGGATAATTTAAAAGGTTAAGATCCTATACTTATGACGACTTTACATAGGCAAGTTATGAAATAGATCAACCAAGACAAAAGTCCAAATATAGGTCTCATCAGATAACGGCCCTAACCACTGCATAACTTCTACAGTAGTTGATGTCAAGGAACCATTGGAGTGGCATAGGAAGAAGAGAGAGGAGGCCATGGAAGCCATTGGGAGGACTCAGAAGTTGATATGTTGGTACACGTGGTCTCCTCAATAGTAGGAAAAGTAACTGTGTTGGTTTGGTGGAGCGTGCATCTTAAAAACACAATAATCAATTCCATCTTATTATAATACTGCTTTAAAGAAAGTGAAGATCTATATTAACAGAACTATGCAATGTTATTGATGCCCGTGGAAGCGAGGGAAGGAATAAGAAAATAGAACACAAGTCACAACCAAGAAAAGGAGTTGGGATAAGCAAGGGCAAAGCTCTATACTTCCATATCAAAATATAATTTTCAGATTCCCCTCTACCAAATTTTCAGCACATATCAATATAGGACTTCTTCTCCAACTACACATTAATGAGTTGCGACTGTCAATATTCAACAAAAGACTCAAAGGTCGACTTAAAATCAATACACAACTTTCAAGACTAAAAATACTAAGAAATTTAAAAAAGTAGTTGGGGAAATTGGAAAATTTTCGAAAGTCTCTTGATTTTGCAAAGAGCCACCTAAGCATCTTTCCCTACCAGCTCCTTCCATAACTGATATGGGACAATGATGCCGGGGGATCCGAGTCAGACGATGCCGAGCTGTGAGATTGCTCATTGATAGCGCTAGATTACTTGGAGCGGGAGGATCAGCGCAAGGATGGCAAGAAATCGTGATCTAACCTAATTGGGGCGGTTTCAGTACACGTGTTGGTTTTTTGGCCATAACTGTAGCTACAAGTGTCCGATTCGCGCCCGTGACCCCAATTCGGAAAGCTACGCTGGGTGCACCTCGTTTCGAGTCCTAAATCCGCTGTTTTCCTTTTCAAATCTTTATTTTTAGTTAATTTTTGCTATTTATGGTAATCTTTTATTTGTCGATTAGGAAATTATTCTGAACCCGATTTGGGCCAGATTTTTGGCAATCTTTTGATTTCTTTCCGTATTTTGTTTTGGGTAAGACTTTTAGGGTTTTGCTATTTTTGGTAAAATCCTATTAAGGGTCAATTTTCAGCTATTTAAACCCGGCTTGTGGGTTGTTTTTTTGTCATTCTTGATTATAAACAATTTTATTGAATTCCAGAGTGTTCTCTGAATTTTGGGTCAAATTCTCCTGTTTTTTCTTACAAATTACCTATTGCACTAGCCTGCAGAATAATCTCTATTCTGTTCGGCGTCAGACAACCCCAACAATCTCCCTCTCACACATCGGGCCTTGGGTCGGAGCAGTGACAACCCATTTCTGCCGGAACCTGGGCTGAGACTTGTTGGTAACCTGGGCTCTGATACCAGTGTTGGGTGGTCTTGGACCTCTCTCACCCCAAAAGCTAGCTCAAAGGGTAAAGCTTCTATCACATTTATATACTAACCGCCAACCCCTTCAACAAACGATCATATATTTCATATATTCAACTTATATATAGACCATCCACTGCTATCGGGAACATCTCATAAAATCATATCGGCCAGACATAATAAGAATTGCAACTGCATGTGCCACGTAAGAAAAGACCATCTTCCATTCTTTTTATTTGCAATGTGGGTCATGCATAATCATTGTGTATAAACGGAATTTGATTTTTGACACTAATTGTCTTCTTTTGAAACTAGGCCTAGAGCTGGATGGTATTGGGGGCAATTACAAGAAAGATGGAAACCACAAGGAAGAGGAAAAGTGATATTTGCTCTTCTTATTTTACAAACTGTATATCCATTCCTGTGGAAACCCAATAGCCAATTTAATAAAATCTTTTCCCAAGATTGATATAGAAATTTATATATAATCTTTGAAAAAGACTTTCCTTCATAAAAAATAAAAGACTTACTACCTTTGGGATCTGATCCTACACCGCTGCTCAATACCTTAGTGGATCAACTCTCTTATGATATGTGTGGATTTTCAAGAACGGGAATCTTATGATATGTTGGGAATCTCTTATGATAATCATCCACACTTGAAGCATATCTTAATGCCTGAAAGTTGGATAGGATGGCCTATACGTAAGGATTATATTGCCCCCAATAGATTTGATAAATACTGATAACTCTCGGATAGAGTATTAGAACGAAAAGATCCATTAGATAATATTGGTTCTAAGCCGTCTCTGGCAATTAATCAACAATTCAAAATGTTTTTCTTGCATATTCTTAATAAACCAGCATTTATATATAGATGTAGGAGGATCTGTTTGGGAAGTAAGAAGCCCCTTTGACATCTCTTCATCTGCAAATAATTCTCGATATGAAAACACAAAGACAGGGGGCGGATATTTGAATAGGAAAAAGAGTGGATCCGTAGGGTTCCAAATGAATTGGCTTATTCGAAAAAGGCCTTGTTCTTTGGAAGATCTATCTCATGTCTGGTTGCCTTTTATCGCGCTCCATCGCCTTGTCTGGAAGTGCCTTGCCCTTAGAGAGAGGGCGAACTATTAGCTTCCTTTTTTAGGTATTGTCGCCTATTTGTATATATATATATTAGAACTCCTTCTAACAACCTATGCATTCTGTTATCATTTCCAATCAAACGATCCATTATTCCAACCAGTCGAGGACTATAAATGTATCAATTTTTTTTTAATTTTCACTGGAGATTAAGAATAGATGGACTTTCTATAGGACCCATTTTACTGACAGGATTCATTACTACTTTAGCTACTTTAGTGGCTTGGCCAGTTTCTCGGGATTCCATGAAAAATTGAGCGTTTCTTATCACAACCCTTTTTTCGTAGCAGAAGTATTTACAAGTTCTCTAGGGAAATACGTTGGTCTAGCAGAAACAATTAAAGAGTTTCAATTAAAGAGTTTCAATTGATCCTTTCCGGAGAATTAGATTGTCTTCCCGAACAGGCCTTTTATTTGGTAGGTACAAACGATCATATACTTCATATATTCAACTTATATATAGACCATCCACTACTATCGGGAACATCTCATAAAATCGTATCGGCCAGACATAATAAGAATTGCAACTGCATGTGCCATGTAAAAAAAGACCATCTTCCTTTTTGTTACTTGCAATGTGGGTCATGCATAATCATTTTGTATAAACGGAATTTGATTTTTGACAGTCATTGTCTTCTTTTGAAACTAGGCCTAGAGTTGGATGGTATTGGGGGCAATTACAAGAAAGATGGAAACCACAAGAAAAATGAAAAGTGATATTTGCTCTTATTATTTTACAAACTGTATATCCGTTCCTATGGAAACCCAATACCCAATTCAACAAATCTTTTCCCAAGATTCAACTCAATATGTGATGAATGTCGATAATGTAAGGTTATATGCAACAAAAATAAAAGTTGCATTGTTGCATAAGAAATTACTTGTTAGGCAGTTTATCTAGTCTCACATAAACATATCCTCGAGGAGTAGTCTTGAAAGAATATAACTTCATGTCATCATCAAACTGAAGGAGCACGTTCGCCCCAAGGGCAATTTTGTAGCACAACCCCGCCTCCATTGTCAAGCCCCGTTATTCCTGAGACTTCAATCCAGAGAATCAGCGAATCCCGAGGTATGACGTCACGGAAAACGATAACTAAGATTAACAATAATATCGAAATACATGGAATATGAATGAAAATGAAGTATTCCATGTCACCTGAGTTATAGAAACTCAATAAAGAAATTCTGACGAAAATTCGGCAGTGTTCTGTTTGTAAATGGAACATCTGGACAACCCAAAAGCAACACAACAAAAGAACCTGCCCATAACAACAGAAATAGAATCAATGGTACGTAGCCCAACATTCCATAAATCTATTAGGGCCGAGGTAGTGGAAAAGAACACCAATACCACTACACAACCCCTCTAAAATCAATAGGGCCCCAAATGCTCAAATGAAAATATAAAGAAAGCCACATGGCGATGCCGAAAAGGTATAAAGGCACCCCAAAACAACTAAATACCGACTGAGCCACCAAGCTCAAATAAGGATACATAAAACTCAATGGTAGTGCCGAACAGATACAATGACACCCCAAAATAATAAATACATAGAATGAAGATACAACACAAGGGAATCTGCCAACAGCCTGACTCCCAAGAGAATAAAAGAATACACAAGTATGACTACGGAAGGAGGAACAAAACTACCGTCCCAAATCACCCGTATTGTCGCTGCCAAGCATGCCATGCTGCATCCACCTGCACCCTGCAACCTATTGTGGGGGTGAGCACAACCTCGGGGGCTCACCATAATATCAAAACATCACACTCATAGCCGTCTAGAAAATGCTAACCATCCCGTGTGCATGCATCTATCCTAGGTTGGTCAGTTGTCTCATGTGACACCCACCCCAAACAGAGACCCCAAAATAATCTCATCAATAACCTCAAGTATACTACGGATATCGTAAGAACTACGGATCAACGAAAATATAAACAACACATGTATACATATATATGTATATAACGTCCTGTAAATAACTAAGCCTGTCACCTAGGCCTATAGACAACCAATTTGAACCCCACTCTCATCTAGAGATACAACAAGGACTAACTGTCTACCATACCGTGCACCTAGCACGCTGCTCAAGGTTACTAGGAGGTAAATAGATCACTCACTAGGACTGTCGTAAAGGAATAACTAAAATCACACCCATAACTAAACCACAACGCCTACACAACACTGCTATCAAATCATTCATAGAGATTCTCACTCTCATAATTCTAACCTCAAACCTGTCCTCTTATTCATAATAACCAGTGAAATAATCCATTCACTTAAAGGATCTTTTCTCTAAAACCCCCTATAGTAAAGAATTTATAAAATCAACTAGTGGTCATAAGGTAGGTTCACACTACTACCATCTATTCCTCGAAAGTAACATACGTGGAAGAACTCTGTCATTTGATAAGATTCGACAATCTCAACTAAATCTCCGATTCATACAGCCTACTAAGGCACAAGAAAGCGGTACAGGAGTCATTTAGTCCTAAACAGATGCCGGGGCCCTCGGGTTTTTAAATAAAAATGCTGAACCCCGAAGGATTCAACCGGTTTTTAAGAAAAAGTTTAGGACCCGGTCAAATCTATTTAGTTCCAATATCTTTGAACCCACCCAAAGTACTATGAATCGCACTACGTGTGCATAAACCAGTATCATGTCTCTTACCCGAGACTAAGACAAGGAAACTATAAAAACAAAGTGTGCCTCATGTATGCACTAAAAGGAAATCAATTCTATACCACCAGTATCATCATAAGATCTCCATAATACTCTCAGTTCTCAATATCACAATACCACAAGCAAATGATCAATACCATCCTCAAACATTGCCAGCCTGTCTCAGAATTACTATCAAATGTCCACTCAGGAGTATGATAACTCAAACCATTATGGTTACCTCAATTTACATTCAATGGATCCTTAAGACACAGGATAGTCCAACCTTTAACTACGGATGTGGTGCTGAACAATATGTAGAGTTAAAACAACTCTAGTCTAGAGAAAAGGAATAATGCTAATCTATCATACCCGGTTAGACCTCAAATCAACCATTCTTATATATCAACTAGAGTAGTATACCGACCATTCCATAACCTCATACACAGACAAATGCTCAAGGGCCTACTTGGCCGAACATTACAAACTCAACTAAGTCCCTGTAAAGCGTTAATCAACGCAACTAGACACCCAACTCGGGGGAGGGGCAGTTAATTACCAAAACCTATTTTCATTTATCCACACTCAACTAGAGCCCAACTCAAAGGGAATAGTTTCACCCCAAAACCTATTTTTACTTATATTCAAGTAACCACCTGGAACACATGCCAATCGTGGCTCCACTAATCCAGGTTTTAACATTATTACATTTCCTTTCTTTTAAATTTTAAAATCTTTAACTTTTATTCACATTGAGTTAATTTCCACCATTTTAATTGTAACACCCCGTGTTATTTTCCTTTTTCCTGAAATTAATTCTAATTTAATTTCAGTAATGACGTCACTTGTTCTTGACGCATTGTTTATCCTTGGTATTTCGCGTGTAAATTTTTCGCGTATACTTTTAAAGTCGATTGGATGACTTTACAGTTCCTCTTTGACAACTACGCGAGTTCTTGTTATCGACTATACGGTATCGTTTCAACGTTTTGCGTTTAGTACTTCGACCGGACGACGACACGTTTTATTTTATCGGCCTTGTTAGGTGTTCCGACGTTTGGGTTCCTACCCCGGTATATTTAATTGGGCGTTCTGTTATTATTTCGGGTTTGCGATATTACGTTTGGAGCCTCCCAATATATTTTGGGATTTATTGGACACATATTATTAATGGGAAAATATATATACGTGGGTATTGATATATATATTTATTTAGATAAATATATATATAGGAATATATATATATATAGATATATATGTATATCTGTATATTGAGAGAAAGAACGATCGTGCAGACCACATCTTCATTTTCTCTTCTCCACCCAACGAAGCCACAACTTCTCTTTCCCCATTGCTAATGATCGATACATAAAGGGAGAGATGGCCATGGAGAGGGAATCGTGATTGGTGCATCATGGTGGTCGCCGATGCTGCGGCGACGACTGAAAGGCGGAGGCGGTTCGCGGTGGTTGAGGCGACGGTGCTGGTGGTACGATGGTGGTGATGGCACGTAGTGGTGGTCGCGCACAGTGGCGACGCAACTGGAAGCAGCGACGCGCAACAGTGGCGTGGCTGACCGGTTCGCCCGGAGCTTCGGTCGGCGATTCGGATGACTTCCCGTTGTCGGTTTGGGCCGATTTTTGGTGAGTAGCTTCGTCTCTACCTTGTATTAGTCATACTTTAATTTCGTAATTTTCCGTTGAACGGTTTGCCTGAAAATCGCGTTTATAAGTTATAGTTTTAGTTTGGGTTATTTTAGATTTACCCAAATTGATTAACCTATTGCTAATGGGCTTCAAATATATCATATAGGTTGTCGAGGCGGACGTTTAGATATATTTAAAATATTTTTCGGACAACTTTGGTCGGCGGAGTCCATATTCGGGCGCCGACACTATGTTGTTTCGGGCTGTTCAGTAAACGTAAATTAGGTGGGAAATTTTATTTCTCACTCCATATCGTTGACGTAGTTTGGAGTGTGCAAATCCTTATTTATTTTAATATAGATATATTAAATTGTTAATTTAAATATCTATAATTGGCTTAGAAGCGATATAGGACTTAAAAATTAATTTGCGAAATTAATGAAAATTATTTTCTACGAACGAAATAAATTCCTATTTTTAATTGAATAAGAATAGGTGGCTTAAAAATTCCCTTGAGAATTAAATGGGTTAGTAGAGATTCGTAAAACTTAGACATTATCTAAGGTTCCCCTTGCGATACGTGAATTAATTGCTTTAATTGTTTTAAAGGCATGTTAAGATGAATTGAAATATTTTCTTAAAGAATTAAAGAAAATATATTGTTTAAAACATGAATCTATTTTCTCACGATTTAAATGCTTCATTATATTTTAAAAGCATGTAAAGGAGATTTTGAGATTTATGTTGGTATTATCATGTGGTTATTTTCATAAATATGATGCATGACATATTTATGTTGAGACATGAATTTATTGCGTACACCATGTATTGTGAGACATGGGTGTTGGTGCATGTAGTGCATGGTTTTCACCTTTTGCAGAGAAAATTCAATTGGTGTGGTCTACTTCTGTTTGCGTGCGGGTAGACTTGAGTTTGGATCGTCGTGACAACTGGCCAGGGGTGCTACTTTGCTCCCACGGGACTAATAATCCGGAAATGCAGACGGTAGGGCGAGGACTCATCGTCCAAAGGCCCTATGTGACACGGCTGGGCCTTGGGTGGACGTCTTCCTTGGTTAAAAGTGTGAAGTGTCAAAAGCACTTGGGAAGAATGGAACGATAAGTCTACAATCCTTAGTGAACTTGTATCCTCAGGGAAATTGTGGAGAATGATTCAGTCATCCTTGGGAAGGGTGTGTTTTTGTGTGCGTATCACAGGCAGTCTGTGAGTGACATTGCATTGCATATCATTATGTGATTTCATTCATATGTATATATATATGATGTTGGAGTATGTTAATTATCAAAATTGCGAATTTGAATTCATATTTTATAAATGCTCAACTGAAAATAATTAAGGTGAAAACGTGAAATAAACACGGTAATTATTAAAGTATAAATGAAACGTATATCTTTATACTTATGGTTGTATACTTAGTACCCTTGAGGGAAGTTAAGTATATTGGTATAGTGATATATGTGGCTAGTTGAGGCTAGTGGTGGACCGTAGACTTGATGTTGAGTTGATACCTTAGAGAATGTGGGTAAGGGTTTTGTGATTGTGGTTAGTCGTGTGAACTGTTGGAGATTTGAGGTTAGGGATTGACTTTAGTATCAATTGAGATTTGAGGCCTTAGAGAAAGCGAATTTGAGATTGTGTACTTAGTGGAAGTTGTTGTATAGACCTTTAGGTACCTTTCACCTTTTGAGGAATGAGTATCAATCGTATTAGTGATTTGATTGGGTTAGAAGAGGTTATAGTTAATGTGATCTTATTAAGTACGTGAGGTACTGTAGCTTGATAGTCTTGGTTCTCGTGCTTAGTTCATTCCCCTAAGCATTCCTTGTACTGTGTTTTGTACACTAGTACGTGGTCGTTGACTTGTATGTCATTCCTAGATTCGTTGGTTACGGCGTGGTGCCGAACCTCTTCCTCGTGGTGTCATTGATTTTGTGGAGTTGGAAATGAATAGTTGTGTTCCGTGAGTCTAACGTATTGTTCTTCCTTCATTGTCCTTTCGGGACATTATAGGAATCCGTGTAGTTGTGTTCATTATTCTTTGGCTATTTTTCGAAAATGGTGTTTTCTAAGTTTTGAAATAACTCTTTGTATTTAAAAGGAAAAACCCGTTTTTGCCTACCCCCGTAGCAACTAAAAGTTTTAGTACTTTATAAAATGATCTTAGGATCTTTTTTAAAATATTTTCAACTTTTAAAAGTCGTTGAGGGCAACTGACGGAGACCGGGGGCAAGACGGTCATTTTTACTACGTGATTTCCTGAAAGAAAACTATTTTATTACTTCTCTCGAGATTCTGAGATTTTGAGACTTCTTTCTCAAAAATCTCAACCTGTAGTGTTTTGAAAGGTTTTTTTTTTGGTCACCTTTGCTTCGGATCATTTCTAAGTCTCGGTTATGAGGCTTGGTGTTGTTTAGTGCACACATATAGTGTTGCCTTTCCTTTTCTCTGGGTTGTTGATGTCACCACTTAGGTGATTGAGTTGTTACACGTGTTAGGGGCATGGATACCGAGTGGATTGGTTTTTTTTGTCTGGTTGTTCTCCCTAAACACTTGTGGTGTTTTAACCTTGACATTGTTGTCTCGGTTATCTGTTGGTTAGCATTGGTATTTATTTTCCCTTGCTTTGGTTTCCTTGTTCGGGTGTTTTCCCTAAACACTTGTGGTATTCTTAACCTTGACGTTGTTGTCTCGGTTATCTGTTGGTTTAGCATTGGGAACTTTTTTCCCTTTACTTTGTTTTGGTGACCCTCAGGTGGTATTTCATGAGAGTAGTGTTCGTGTACTCTTAGTGATTTGATCGAGTGGTTTTCCTCGCCTACAGTGAGAGTGTTAGTGATGTGATTGACCCTATTGATGATAGTATTATGAGGTCGATGTGATTTATGATATGGTGATATGAAGAGGTGATTTCATCCTTGAGGTATAGATTTTCTCTAGGAATGGGATGAGGTTTCTTATATATATATCGTACATATATATATATAGATGATGATTGTGTTAGTACGCAAGGACGTGAGTACTTTTCCTCCTGTGTTCTCGGGGAGTGAGTTATGAGTATTCCTTGGTACTAGTGGTGGATTTTGATCCTTGTGAATATTAGAGGTGAGTGTGTTTTCCCTCTATTTGGATTTCTGGTTAGCGTCGTGAGTGCTTGAGAACTTGTTAGATTTGACCTGGGTGTCGTGTACCTAGTGTACGTTGGTGAGAGTAGTGTAGACTACCGGTATGGGTTCTTGGAGTATGAGTCTTAGTTGTACCTTGTAGACTCTTGTTGTGTATTTATATATATATATATATATATTCCCGATACATATATATATATATACTCGTTTACGGTAGCTTATGAACGCATGCCTTGGGTTTGCGTGGATGGGATTTGTTGGGCTATATATACCTTGCTAGATAGTTAGTATTACCTAAACTGCCAGAGGATGTGGTAGTTAGAGTATCTTTTCCCACTGAGCTTATTTGCTCACAGGGGAATTTCATTTGCCCCCTGGTATTCCACGCCAGGTTGCAGGAAACGTTACGGATACTGCAGCATGTGGTGAAACAACAGTTTTCTCTTATTTTACTTGTTACAGGTTTTGGGAGTTGCGCAAGGTGATGCGGTTACGGTTGCAGCACGACTGGTTTGGGGACGATAGTCTTCTGCTGTTAGTTTCTCTATCCATTTGTATGGGATTGTCATGTATTTCTTTTGGGAGCCAGTCTGTTGGCATATCCCTATTGGTGTATCATTTATTTATTGTCTTTATTATTTCAGGATGTTATTATATCTATTCTGCACAGCTAGGTGCATTTCTGTATTCTTATTCGAGCATTTGTGGCTCTGTTGATTATAGAGGGTTTGGAGGGGTTTTGGTTTCTTTCCACTACCTCGGCCCTAGTAGGATTGATGAATGTGGGGCTTGGAAGCCATTGTTATTATCGAACTGTTATTGGTAGGTTCTTGTGTTGTGGTTAGGTATCCGGATGTTCCATATACAAACGGAACTCTACCGGATTTTTGTTAGATTCCACTGCTTTGTTTAATCATTCATTTGGGTATGAAATATACCAATTCTATCATTAATCCATAAGTTTTCATGTTAATGATATCTTAGTTGGTCACTCATATTAAGGATCACATCCTGGATTCCTTGGATGTCCCGGTTCGGGAGTTCTAGGAATTTAGGGGCGTGTCTGTTGGTATCAGAGGATACTATTGAGTTTCTAGTATTCGGTTTGGCATGGAGTATATTTTTCATTGTTATTCCATGTATTTCCCTTTTTATTGTTGATTCTAGTGGTTGCTTGACTTACGTCACCCTTTGGAGATTCGCTGATTCTCTAGATTAGAGTTTCGGTAATTTTAGGGGCGTGACAACATGGTGTCATAGCATTTTTACCCTTTTGTGGGTGTTTGATGACCTTCAGTCATTGGTTCTCATTTCTTTTTACTTCCGTACTCACTCATTTAGCTCTTAGGCTCGGGTTTCTGAGTCCTAGGAATTTGGGGTGTGACATTAATGAATTTACAATTTCCATCAGTTCAATAACAACAAATATCAACAATATAAAAGATCCATAAATACCATCAGTTCAATAAATGAATGCTCAATGTGAATATTATGCAATGCCAACGACACCCTATCTAGCATGGGACAACCGGGTATAATGTCACCATAGTAACACAACCACGAGGATCATATCGACTCATGAAAAACATACCGTGTTCGAATCGCATCCTCCCACGCCTCCCTGATTCCCGGATTACTAGTCCGCCGGTAGTAAGAGACACCGCCTGGCCAGTTGTTGCGACGACCCGGAAGACTCACTTAAACCAATGATATATGAATGAGACATGAAACCACACCCAATGCAATATCAATGCCCGTGGTGTATGAAATATGTATATCATGCCTCAACAGTGAATCAATAATCGAAATACAACATTATCAATTGACAAATGTGTCTCACAATCCGTTTTTATACAACCAATCCACAATTATATAGTCATTTTCATTTTTAAAACCATGCTTTTCATTTAATTATCAGTAATTGTTTTCAAATTAGTCCACCTCAGGAACAATTTAATTCACAATACAACATCATTATATTTTACGAGAAAAAATAAACTAAAAAGGGAACTAAAACCGTGTCTAAGTT
The DNA here is from genome assembly GCA_963922005.1 of Cornus suecica. Classification (NCBI taxonomy): domain Eukaryota; kingdom Viridiplantae; phylum Streptophyta; class Magnoliopsida; order Cornales; family Cornaceae; genus Cornus; species Cornus suecica. The sequence continues at coordinate 23,740,198 of OY998242.1, forward strand.
ATAAGGTCCCTCATTCTCGTGAATCCCCTAACTTATTTTTAATTTCAATAAAATATAAATAATAGGGGAAAATTTATTAACCGGATATACGTCCACATACACTTTCTATAAACCTATTTCGAGCTCAAGGGGGTACTAAACCACCTATATCGATTTAATTTAAATAGGTTTATAATTATTTTAAATCTGAGAAATAATTTATTTAATTTCTCCAAAGGAATTTCCAACTCCAACATCATTTAATCCATTTATGGGTATTCCGTAAATTTTATAAAATTCCTAGGTTTCCGTCTACCACTAGGAATTTAATTAAATGTTTTTATTAACCCATAAACATACAACGGAGATTTATTAACGTTTTCTATGCACTATTAGTGAGTGTCAGATATGCATATATATAAAAATATATATATGTAAATTCCCACCTATTTTAAAGCTTACAGAACAGCCTCGAATTGTCCTGCCGTGAACAGTGTCGGCTGTGAATAGTGCTCGCTGCCCAAAGTTGTCCGAAAAATATTTCGAAACGTCCGTCTCGACGACCTATACGATATATACGAAGCCCATTAGCAATTGGTTAATAATTTTGAATAAATCTAATATAACCCAAACGAAAATTCGAACCTAAAATTCGAATTTCCGGACAAACTGCTTAACGAAAAATTACAAAATTTTAGTATGTCGTACCTAGTGTTGATACGAAGCTTTCCTCAAAATTTCAGCCCAAATCGACATCGGAAAGTCGGCCAAATCGCCGGTCGAAGTCTAACCGAATTCACCACTATTCGTCACGCGCATTATGGCGCGAACCAGCGTCGCCACCACCAGCGACCTCCACGTCGCCGCCGTCACTCCATCGTTGTTGCCTGATACAGTCAACAAACACCAGCCCTAGTTGTAGCCGTCATCGCCTCTTTCAGCGACGAACTGGAACCCCAGCTCCAAATTGCCAAGCCTCAACCACCACGCCGCCACACGACCACCAAGAGCCACCAACGTCGCCATCGTCGTCGCTCCAGGCCGACGACCTCAGCCCTAGCCCCAGGTCACAAAACACCACCGCACCATCAGTTGTCATCTCTTCCAGCCGACGACATCGCGCGAACCATCTTTCTCCCTGCTCCGATTTCTCTCTCTCTCTCTAGCCGATCTGTGATGAAGACGAGAGAGGAGTAGGTCAGTTGTTGCAAGGAGAAGGAACGAGAAGATTCTGGTCTTCTCTCCGCCACACACGCCATTTATCCGATATATATATATATATATATATATATATATAATTTCCATTAATTTTATATATACATATAAATACCTACACACATATATATTTCCCCCAATTAATAATATAGGTATAATAAATCTCGAAAATGTACTGGGAACCTCGAAATAATATAACACGAGCTCGAAAATATAAATGGAACGCCCAATAAATAATATAACTAAAATAAATAATCTGGGATATGAAACCCATATATATATAATCTTAAATAAATAACCGATCGACAAGCAATTAATATCACGAAAGCCCATAAACTCTACGGATAACTAATAAATAATACAAACCATTCCTTAGCTACTCCGATTTAAATCGCAATGCCGAATAAATAAAATAAATTGAAATAAATAGTCCGGGGTGTGAAACCCAACCACCGGAACATCGGGTACATACAAGACCCACCGAATAACTACAAATAACAAGGCACGAAAAGAATCCGATAAAAACAAACAAGTTAACACAAATACCCCTAAGCACTCAAGTCAAACAATATATAGGGGCACCCACATACAAACACAAAGTAATAAGCACACCAAACAAACAAAAGACGTACATACAAAAACAGAGCAACACGTCAATCAAATCAGGCATATACTAATCCTATCACAAGGGAAAATAAAACGTTGAACCCCTAAAGCATTAAATGCCGAACTCGAACAACAGTGTCAGAGCCTTAAACATCGGTCAACTAAACGTGCCGCCATCCAGTCGAAACACCAAACGTCGAGCGTCTAAAGGAATCCACGTAATCGGCACTAAAGCCCACGTAAAGCTCTAGTCACATCCGAAACACAAAACATCATTTCAAGTAGCGTAATCACCAAAGAAACTCCACGAAGTTATCAAAGAGACGATTGCAGAGTCGTGCTATCGAATCCAGAACTCACGTCAATGTATCACCAAGTTAGAAACAATATTGTCATGTCAAGTCAAGTCATCGCCAAAGAAAGTCCACGAAATCATCGAGGAGAAATCGCAACGTCGTCCAGTCGAGTGCAGACGTAAACGCGAAAAATTTATACGTGAAACATTAAGAATAACCATGACGTCATGAACAAGTGACGTCACAACCGAAATTAAATCGAAAAATAATTCCAGAAAATTGGGAAAATAACATGGGGTGTTACATCCATCTTGTTGTGCTTCGAACCAACCTCAAACTCAAATCATACAACACACACAATATATTTGAGAGAGTAATATCAACTTCAATTGATGAAAATGGGAGGAGGATTAAGATCCACTCGACTCAACCTCACAAACTCTTAACCTTACCTCAAGACTCTATCTTGGTCTTGGTATCCCTCAAAACTCACTTGGTTTTGACACCACTCAACATATTTCTATCTTGAATCTGGAATACTTACACCAACACATATCAACCCATATTTATAGGATTTGGACGATGATACTAGAAGCAGAAACATAGCCGCATTTTTGTCCGTGTGTTGACCGACGACTTTGACTGTAAAAGGTCGGTGGTCGGTGTCGTTGCTGCGAAGGAACATCTCACACTTGCTCACCTCCAGTTGCAACTCTTCTACTTAACTTCTTTGGTTTATTCTTTAGGCTTCTAGTTGCTTCACCAATCCTCTAGTGTATCTGAGGATGGTATGGAACTCTCTGGTTCCTTCAATTCTCCCCCTCCATACCATTGGAGGATAGTGTCTTTTGTTGCGCTTCACTTGATGTTCATCTTGGCTATGTATCCATATAACTCTAGCTGCCCAATAGTCTTTACCTGGATTTGTAGACAATCTGCTCCCAACGTCTACTGCGTGAGCACTATCCGATCTCGAACAAACCATTGCATTCATCTGACTACCAACTGTTGAAGAGTAGGGATATGCTTCTATCTCTTCCATCACTTTCTCTGAATAGGAACACAATCACTTCATAGGATTTTCGTTAGCGTCTGTCTTCAGCTTGAACATCCATTTGTCTTTATCTTAATAAGTTTTCGCTTCCTAAAAACTTTCTGGCTCCCCCTCATCAGTAAACAGAATATAATCGGACTCCAAATATCTCCTCGACAGAATCAACAGTCGGCCTGGCTCAGATCTTCTGGTCTGGGGCTCTTCATGTGGAGGTGCTACATCTGGTTCCGTAGCTTCTGGTGGAGAGGTTTGTGGCTCTCCCTGCTCAACACCCTCACATAGAACTCTGCATGGTTCTACGTCCTCCCCTACTTCTGGAATTAAATCCCGTATTTCTTCATTCCTCGGGTTCAGCCGTACTAATGTAGGATCTAGGATGATGTCTGAAATACTGGGACTGAAACCACTGGATCTCGTGGTATTTGCAGTGTCTTCATTGTTGTGGCTTTCCTTGAACATAACATCCCTCATTTTAATGACATTCTTTCATTCTGGATCCCATAACCTGTATCCGAATTCTTCATTTCCATAACCGATACATGGATATAACTTCTGGTCGAGCTTCTGCCAGAGCTCCTTGGATACGTGTGCAAACACCTTGCACCCAACCACTCTCTAGTGATTTGGAGTCGAATTTTCCAAGGTTATCTTTATCATTTAAGACAAAACATTTACACCCGAAAACTTTGAAATACCCAATATTGGGCTTTCGACCATTCCACAACTCATAGGGTGTTTTCCCCAACTTCATCCGAATAATAACATGATTAATTATGTGGCAAGCGGTGTTTACCGCTTCCGCCCAAAGGCTTCGGGGAAGGTTGTGCTCATTTAACATGGTTCGAGCCATCTCTTGTAGAGATCGATTCTTTCTTTCAAATACACCGTTTTGTTGAGGGGTTCTAGGGGCCGAGAGATCATGAGAAACACCGAGGTCATCACATAATTTCTCTAAGTCTTGATTTTCAAACTCCCTACCTCTATCACTTCTAATTTTCTTGATTTTCAAATCTTTTTCATTTTGAATGACTCTATAAAATCTTTCAAGAATGGAGTGAGTTTCATTTTTATGAGCAAGAAAGTGAACCCAAGTATATCTAGAGTAGTCATCAACTATAACAAGTACATAGAGTTTCCCGGCTAAGCTAGCCGTTCTCTCCGGACCAAAGAGATCCATGTGAAGTCACTCTAGAGGTCTAGAAGTGGTAATATCTTTCTTTCTCTTGAAAGAGGATTTAACTTGCTTGCCTACTTGACATGCGCTACATATTTTATCTTTCGAAAATTTAGTCTTTGGGAGGCCTTTGACTAAATCATTTTTGGATAAACGATGAATGAGGTCCATACTAGCATGTCCTAGACGTCTATGCCATAACCAACTATTTTCGCTAGATGTGACAAAACATTTAACATCTTGGTCATGCAATTCACATAGCAACAAAGTATACAAGTTTCCATTTCTTTTGGCATTGAACATTTGCTTCCCATCTTTCTTGATTATGCATGCATTTGTCCTAAATATAATATCATAGCCCTTGTCACATAATTGACTAATACTAAACAAATTATGCTTCAACCCATCAACCAAAAGCACATCATCTATAGAGAGAGAAGAGGAAATACCGATTGAGCCAATTCCTATAATTTTGCCTTTAGAGTTGTCTCCAAAAGTTACGTTTCCTCCTTCATATGTTTTTAGTGAATTAAACTTTGATTTATCTCCCGTCATATGCCTTGAGCATCCGCTATCGAGAAACCATTTTTCTTTTGATGCGGACTTCAAGCATACCTACAAAACAAGTTCAAGTAACTTTTATTGGTACCCAATCTGTTTTGGGTCCATTTTGGTTAGATAGATACGCAATAGTTCCTTTTGGAACCCAAATTTGTTTTGTTACAACATTTTCTTTTCTATGAGAGCAAGTAATAGATCCTTTCGGAACCCAAACCATTTTTGACATAATTTTCTTCTTTATATGAAAGCATACATTTGCTTTGTGTCCTTTTCTATTGCAATAGTAGCAAGTAACATGTTTATAATCATTTGAAGAAGCATGAGATGATTTTCTAGTAAATGTAGAGCTAAGTGATTTTCTCTTTTTCAAAATGAGAGCATTTTTGTCAAAAGCATCATACCCTAGACCGCATTTATCAAATGATCCTTTTTGTCTTCCTAACATAATACTAAGGTTCTCTTTTCCTTTTGTAAATTTTGCTAAAACATTTATTTGATCATCAATAGTATTTTTCAAACGAATATTTTCCTTTTCTAACTCAATGCTTTTGTCATTGCAAGAAACTTCTAAGTTTGAACTAGTGAGACTACATGAAGATTTAGCTTTCTTAAGAAGGATATATTTTCTAGCCAATTTTTCGAATTCATCATGTAATTCTTCAAACACATCTTGCAATTCATTGTAATCAAGAAGAAGTTCATCATATGATAGTTTATCTAAATCATTTAAATTTAAATGTACCTCTTCTTCATTTGCCATGAGACAAATGTTTGCCGTTTCCTCACTACTTTTCTCCTCATCCGAGTCGCATGAGTCATAGTCCTCCCATGTGACATTCATTGCCATCTTGCTAGATCTTTTCTCGTTTTCCTTTTTGAGCTTGAAGCAATCACTTTTGTAGTGTCCCGGCTTGCCGCAATTAAAACACGTTGGGGGTTCTCTTTTGCTAGGCTCGCCTCTTGGTTCAATTCTTTTCACGAATCTTCCACCGTTTGCTTTCTTTCTTTGAAGATGTCGCTTGAATTTTTGGGTGAACAAGGCAATGTCCTCATCCTCTTCTTCTTCACTCGGGTCATTATTTTCATTTTTGGTGAAGACTTGCAAAGCTATCCCCTTTCTCGGCTTGATGTCGTCTTCACGAGCTTTTAATGTTATTTCCCAAGTGAGTAGAGAGCCGAAGATTTCATCGAGACTCATGGTGTTGAGGTCATGAGCTTCTTTGATAGCCGTTACTTTTGCATCCCACTTTGCCGGGAGACTTCTAAGCACTTTTCGTGACGCATCGGATCTAGGAACAATTCTACCAAGATGCTTTAGTCCATTCAAAATATTTGTAAAGCGAGACATCATAGTATTCACATTTTCATCATCTTTCATAGCAAATAATTCATATTCATGCATGAGTATGTCAATTTTAGATTCTCGTACTTGAGATGTACCTTCATAGGTTACTTCAAGTTTATCCCACATTTCTTTTGCCGTTGAACAAGTAGATACACGATTAAATTCATTTGGACTTAAAGCGCAATTTAAATTTACTTTGGCTTTAGCATTGTATGACATGAGTTTACGGTCATCATTATCCCATTCATTGGGTAATTTGGGGACGGTTTTTCCATCAACAATTTTGGTCAATACAAATGGTCCTTCAAGAACTACTTGCCAAATTTGGTAATCGATAGCTTGAAGAAAATCTATCATTCTAGTTTTCCAATAGCTATAATTTGATCCATCAAACCATGGGGGCCTATTATTCGATTGTCCTTCAACATGAGTGACTAAATTTGATGACATGATCGCTCTCTAAGACGGTTAAGTCTAAAAAAAAATAGAGATTAGGCTCTGATACCAATTGTTAGTCACCAATTAACCCTAGAGGGGGGGGTGAATAGGGTGTTCAAAAATAAGTCTAATTCTTTTCGAAAATGGAACACACTATAATCTAAAATCAATTTCTCAATAAGCGATTGGATGATTCAATTTAAACTTTTATAATAATTAATTTCAAGACAAATTAGCATACAATATATTCAAGCAATTATAGCATGCAAATTACTCAAGTAAAGAGAAAGAGATAGAGAGATTGACACCGTGATTTTTTCGAGGTTCGGTAACTCCTACTCCTCGGCTAAAGAACCCCTTCTTGAGACTTTTCCCGATCCTTTCACTATGGCCCTTCCTTCACAGGTGGAATGGCAAACCTTTACAACACAAGCCTCTCGAGCTTGTCTCTCAATCAAGAGAACAACCCTCTCTTGAACAATCGGTGGACTTCACTTGTCCGAGATTACAAATTCGTATGTAATCAATAAAATCACTCAAGAACAAAAACACTCAAAACCCAAAGGTTTTTTATGGAGGATAAATCAATATAAGCTCAAGTGTTTTTGGTGATTTTATAATAGCTCTAGAAATGTATTCTCAAAGGATATGATCAATGACTGATATTTGGAGAATAAGAAGAGATACTAGAGGTTTTTATTTTCAAAGAAACTTGAAGAAAATCAGATTTTCAAAGCTTGGTTTCAATGGCTTTTTGTAGAGAAAATTTCTGCAGTATTTTTGATAGCTTTCTTTCTCTTTCTTTTTCAATCTCTTAATCTTCAATATACACATCTCATTCTATATATAGCATTGCATTAGGGTTTTGAAGAGTGATTATAGTATTTGAAAGACAAGAGCCGTTTGAACACCATTAAACACAATCCACAAAACAGGGGAAATGTTTTCTGAAAAATCTGCAGGTATTGAGGAACTTCTAGTCGACTACTTCTCCATTTGAGTCGACTACAATGGACCATCTAGTCGACTAGATTGAGTTCTAGTCGACTACTTTGGACCATCTAGTCGACTAGATTGAGTTCTAGTCGACTACTTTGGACCATCTAGTCGACTAGAATGAGTTCTAGTCGACTACAATGAGTAGTCTAGTCGACTCAAGCTTGTTTCAGTCGACTCTTTTGATGTGGATGAAAAACCTATAGCTACTGATTGTTTTAGTCGACTACTAGAAAATACACATGTTTATTCTAGTCGACTACAACATGAAAAACATTTAATAAAAATATTTTTCTTTCCGTTTAAGTTCGGTAAAGCGTTTTTCATTCCATTTGAATTCGGTTCATTTTATACTTGAGCTTATATGATAAAATCGACACATAAAATTACCTTGTTACAATGATCGCTCCCCGACCTATCTACCCCGAGTCTTGAGTCTTCGACTTTCGCTTTTGCCGTTGAATTTAATTGATTTTCCATTTGTGCTTCAATTTCTTTCACAGCTTTTCGCTTTAAATCAAGCTTTCTTTCCGAGCTTGTTTTTCGAGTAGTTTCCTTTTCGAGTTTGATTTCTGAGTCGTTCACCTGTCTTTTGCTGAAAATATAGACTCGATAATTCATTAGTATCAAACACTCTTCAATGGTTTGTTATCATCAATTTTGGAATTGTTTGCCGAAAGTAAATTTCAAAGCCAACAAATCCTTTATCCTCCATGTGTCCAAGTCTTTTGTGCCACTCACTCAGTGAAGTCTCATCTTCAACTGTATTGAGACTGTCTGAAATTACTTTCACATGGGTCTCGTACAATGTACCATTTATTTGTCCCCGGGCGACAATCATGGCTCCCTTTTTCAGCTTCCAGGTGCCATTACTGAAATAATTATCGTAGCCTTCTCGATCTATGACTGTCCCAAAAATTAAATTGAGACGAAGGTCGGGCACATGTGTAACATCCTTCAATAGCATAATACCACCAGTACTGGTCTTGATCTGAACACCACCGATTCCTATGATATTTGTGAAGCTTCTGTTACCCATCCAAACTATACCAAAGTCTCCTATTTTGTACGAGGTGATAAATTCATTGCGGGGAGTAGCGTGGTACGGTGCTGCTATATCAACCACCCACTCTGCTTTGTTGCTTCTTACTTGATGGCACTTCTCTGCATCTACTGTGCATATTGCGACATCTCTATCAACTGTGACCATTGACTCGCCAACTCCCTGTGGCTGGTGGCTGATGTGACCTTGCTCTTTTCTCAATTTACGGCAATCTCTTTTTATATGTCAAGCGATGCCACAATGAAAACAGACAATTTTACCCCTTTGTCTATTATTGCTAGACGTGCCACTGATCTGGGTGCTTCCTCTACTTTTGTTTCTACCGAATCTTCATTCTGTAATGAATACACCTGTCTGATCCATGTTGGACTCTTTCCTCCGGGCTTCCTCGTTGAGTATCTCATCTTTCACTATCGCCATAGTGAGTTTGCTACCAGATGCTAAATGGGAAACCACCAATGTCTCCCATGTGTCTAGTAGGGAACTGAGCAGTAGTAGGGCCTGTGTCTCATCTCCTAGGTTCAACTCTACAGCTGCAAACTAGTTCACCAGGTTCTGAAACTCACTGGTGTGCTCGTCTTCAGAGGTTTCGCTCCTCAACTTCATGTTTACTAACCGCATCATCAGGAGGGCTTTATTCCGAGTGGTTTTGGCCTGGTACATATCCTCTAACTTTTTCCAGATTTCAAAGGCATTTGTCTCTTGCGCAACAAGGTGAAACACGCTGTGATCTATCCACTGCCGAATTTGACTAATTGTCCTTTTATGCATCTTGGTCCAAACTTTCTCCGCTATCGGCGTGGGCTTTGCACCTTCGTTCTCTAACTGGTCTGCCAAATCCTTTCAATTTACGAGATCCTCCATCCTGGGTCTCCAAACGGTGTAATTCAAAGCCATCAACTTAATCATAGCTCCTGATCCTAAATCCTCCATCGAATCGGATGAACTTTAAGCTCTCCTTGGCTTATTTTATATGTTTAGAGCCGAATCACACAAAATGGAGTGTACCGTTACGTCCAGAGCGTTCCGATTAGCTAAAAATGACTCTTCGTTTGCAAATATCGTAGTTGAAAAAAGCCCGGAACGGACAAAATAGCACCGAGGGGCAAATATGTAATTACGCAGAGTACTGATTACGTGGTACAATCACAGGATGACACGTGGCAAGCCTGAACACTGACATGTGGTTGCTGACATCAGCAGTGATGTCACTGTGCGTGGGCGCGTGAAGTCCCCGCTCGGCTGGAGGTTGAAGATGACCAGGCGCGTGAGGGCCACGCGCAGGGAGCAGGGCAACGCATGCGGGCACGTGGGGTGTCTTTTGGTGGCGTTCTCAACGTGGTTGCACTCCTGCTTCAATGAGGAGTCTAGATTTGTGCTCAAAATATCTATTTGAGCTCTGGAACGCGTCGAATGGGCTCGAAAGTGCGGAAGGATTTTGTGAACCAAATGGCTCTGATACCACTTGTTGTGCTTCGAACCAACCTCAAACTCAAATCATACAACACACACAATATATTTAGGAGAGTAATATCAACTTCAATTGATGAAAATGGGAGGAGGATTACAATCCACTTGACTCAACCTCACAAACTCTCAACCTCACCTCAAGACTTTATCTTAGTCTTGGTATCCCTCAAAACTCACTTGGTTTTGACACCACTCAACAGATTTCTATCTTGAATCTGGAATACTTACACCAACACTTATCAACCCATATTTATAGGGTTTGGAAGATGATACTAGAAGCAGAAACTTAGCCGCATTTTTGTCCATGTGTTGACCGGCAACTTTGACCAGAGAAGGTCGGTGGTCGGTGCCGTTGCTGTTGCTGCGAAGGAACATCTCACACTTGCTCACCTCCAGCTGCAACTCTTCTACTTAACTTCTCTTTTTTCTTCTTGAGGCTTCTATTTGCTTCACCAATCCTCTGGTGTATTTGAGGATGGTATGGAACTCTCTGGTTTCTACACATCCCCTCCATCACCAATCTAAACGTTAATAACATCAACTAAAATGTGTTCTGATAGTTGAGCAGTAAGAAGATTCCAATGAAAAAATAAACCAACATATGTAAAGTACGGTTATTACCTCAGGCTCAGCTTCATCCTCTTCCTCCCATAAATCAATGGGCTCTACCTCTTCATCAGCTTCATCTGCTTTATACACATTCAGGCACATTATCATCTATCAAACAAATAATTAGAGTCCATATCTATGTATAAAGAATGCTACAAAATTACTGCTGCTAAAACACACCCACAGATTCAGAATTTTATATCACATGACAGCAAATACCCTTTTCGTCTAGTCTTCAAAATGTAAGAATAATGAGAAAATTTTTAAAAAATCAAACTACACCAAGAAATAGTGCAATACATATTTGGTCATTCACATTATATTTAACTTAATTTGGCAGGAACTGAATGCATGTCCTCATATAACAATATAGACTAGGCACTAAAATATACCTCTCTCTCTCTCTATATATATTCCCACTGATGAAAATGGAAGGGTTTCTTGAAATTCACATACATGAACAGAATCAAAAAAATAAAATTCAAAACTTTGATACGGTAGCTGAGAGAGTTAAATTAAAAACAAATTTTCAAACTTAGAAAAGGCCAAAGAAAGCTTTTGTGTGTAATCACCCAGTCAACAATATAAATTTTTTCCCTCTCTAAAATTGGATATAAAATAACTCAGTCGAGCATTTAATCAAACAACTGGTCTACATGTCTGAGTGACAACAAGTACCATATACTTCATAGTAAGTTCCAAACACCATGACTGTTCTGTTCAGGGCCAGAACAGGACATTAATGACTGTTCTTCTTCATGGGCAGAATAGGACTGCAATTATTTGGTTGAAAGTTGTTTAAAATCTTGGATTATATAATCACATTAGAGTAATGATCACAAAATAGGATTATAGGAGTATAATGTTATAGTAATGCTCTTAGAAAGCAAAAAAACCCACACCAAGATCTGATTGATGAAGTATAATTACAATGGAACAATCAAAACAAGGCCACTCAAAATTAAAATTATGAACACCCAAAACACAAAATAGAATATATATATAGAGAAAGAAGCAGAGTGCTTACAGCGATGTTGATTATCTTGGTTTTGGGTCTTATCTTGAGACAAACTTGTACTTAGATACAGTTGACACCCTAAATGAGTCAACACATGACAACAGAAACGAACCGAAATTGGGCCGAAAACTAGCAAGAACTGGGCTGGAAATCAGGCTGAAACTGGGCTATTCTGGGCTGGAATTTGGGCCTAAACTGGGCTGTTTTCTGGCTGCAGATCTGGGCCAGGAGATGGGTCGAAATTGGGCCAAGACATGGCCAAAATGTAGGTAAAAACCGTGGACCAAGGAAAAGACCAAAAATATGGACCAAGACATGGCCAGAATGTAGGTCAAAAACGTGAACCAAGGAAAAGGCCAAAAATGTGGGCCAAGAAATTACTTTATGAATTTCTAGCCCAGTTGTGAGCCCATTTGAATTGGGAGAATTCTTGTTGACCAAGTTGATACAAGTGTTTTTGCCAACACCTTTTTGTAGCTTGTTGAAATTTCTTTGTATCAATAAGTTTGAAGTGTTTTTTGAGTGTTGGTCACTTTTGAAGAAGTTAAATTAAAGTTGGTATTAGTGTTTAGGTTGGATTACGATTTAAGTTATTTATCTTTTATTTTATTAGTTGTTTATCTTTAGGTTATATTTCAGAAACAATTCTAGGTTATAAATAATGTACGTTCACGACCAAATACAAATTGTTCCTGCTACAAAGGAAGTTTTTCATTATATTTTATTTTAATCGTTTATTTTACATTCCATAAAACCTGCACTTTCAATACCAATTTATTTTCCATGTCCTATTTTAATTCCAAGTTTTTTTCAATTCCCAGTATATTTCAATTCCCTGCAATTGCACTTTTCAATTCTTTTTGCGATTTCTTTTGGTTACCCAAAAGTCCTCTTTATTGAGGCAATCAGAATCCATTCGTGTGAGTTGAGTTCTCTCTCGCACAAATCGCCTAATTCTATTCCATATGTTCAAAAGAGACGAAAATTCATTCCTTTTGAACCGATTGAACTCCGTCGCCGGTTCTGGCATGCCCGAACCCTATGGATACAAAGAATATCATCGGCCCTACTATTCGGCCGATGATTATTATTTTTTGGAATCTTATGAAAATCATGATTATTATCGGCCTTGCTATTCGGCCGGTGAATATTATTTTACGGAGCGAATAGATACCGGAAAGTTGAGGAAGAAGCAAAAATGGAGGTGGGTGTTGAGGAAAAACGAGCCCAAACACCATGATGAGACGAAGAAGAAAAAGGAGATGAGTGAGGTTGTTCTAGTCATGGTGGTTGTGTTGGAAGACCATGTTGTATTGCAGAGAAATGAGAAGAAAAAGAGAAGAGAGGCCTCCCAACTTTCTTCAACAACAAGGATTGAACCCTACTACTACAGTCGCGGCTGCAACCGCCAAACATCTCCGGTGACTAGTTTGCCCCCTCTGTGAGAAATCAATAATATGCATATACTCAACTTATTATAATATTATGTATGAGTAAAGTGCATAAAACCCCCCTCAACTATAAAAGGGGAAAAAAAAAACCCCTCAAGTATCCTAATTGGGCGCAATTTACCCTATCCCTATTGCAAAATTATAATTTTACCCTTAAAAAAATAAAATATATTATTTTAAGCAATAATTAATATAAATAAAATTCAAAAAATAATATATTAAATTTTGAAAAAAATTTAAAATTCGAAACAAATATAAAAAATTCAAAAAAAATATATTAAAATTTGAAAATAATTTAAAATTTCAAACAAATATGTAAAATTCGAAATATATATATATAATTCCAAAACAATATATTAAATTTCGAAAAAAATTTAAAATTTGAAACAAATATATAAAATTCGAAAAAAAATATAGAAAATTCGAAAACAATATATTAAATTTAGAAAGAAAAAAAAATCGAACAATATGTATAAAATTGGAAAAAAATATATAAATTTCGAAAACAATATATAAAATTTGAAACAATTATATAAAATCTGAAAACAATATATAAAATTCAAAAAAATATTAATTTTCGAACAAATATATATATTGAAACAAATATATATATTTTGGAAAAATATATATAAAAGAAGACCACTTGTTGGCTTTGAAATTAACGATCGGACAATAATACTTGTTTTGATGATAACAAATCATTTATGCGTGTTTGATACTATTGAAAATTGAGTTATATGTTTTAACAAAAGACAGGAAAAGAATACTCGGAAATAAATGCTCAACAACAAAAGCGAAAAATGGAATTCAAAAGAGCAAAAACAACAAAGGGCAAGATGGTCAACGAAAAGCATAAATTGAAGACTCAAGACCGGGGTAGATAGGTCGGGGTACGAATACTGTAAGAATGTATATTATGCGTTGATTAGTCCTATAAGCTCAAGTGATCAAAGAGCTGAACTTTAAATGGAACAAATATGAACAAATCAAGTCACCGGGTTTAACCCAGTCGACTTGCCAAGACAAGGCAGTCGACTGGAACAACCAGGGATTTTGAGAACATATAATCGCATTAGTCAGTCGACTGGCCATTTAAGGTAGTCAACTGACTCTTAAGGCAGTCGACTGAAGTTCTTGAGGCAGTCGATTGGCAGTTACCATTGGGGAAAATAATTTTAAACTCGGATTGGAGGCAGTTTACTGGGATTGTTAAGGCAGTCGACTAGCTAACCCTACTTTTGACAAAAAGTTATTTTTAAAATTATTTTTGCCCATTACTTGGTGTATTATTCCCTCAACTTTTCCAAACTCACTCTCTTAATCTTCATGTGTGAGATTCACTATTTCAAACCCTAATGTGCCTTATATATAGAATAAGATGAGTATTTTGGAAAAGCAAGAATTCTAGTGTGAGAAATTTTTATAAACTCTTCTTCTTCATCATTCTCTCTAGTAATACTTTGAAAAAGCCATTTAAGGCAAAAAGCAAGAAGCTTGATTTTCAACTCAAATCTTTTGAAAGCTTTGAACTCAAGTGTCATTTCTATTCTCTTGTGCACACTTGTTGAAATTATTCATTTAAGAATATTCATTTAGAGTTCTTGAAATATCACTTAAAAACACTTGAGCTTATATTGATCAATGTTACATAAAAACCTTAGGGTTTTGATTTTTTCTTATTTTTGAGTGATATATTGATTGCATACACGAATTTTTGATCTTGGGTTAGTAAGGCCCATTGGTTCAAGAGAGGATTGTTCTCTTGAATGTGAGACGAGCTCATTAGATCGTGTGTAAGGGTTTGCTATTCCACCCGTGAAGGAAGAGCCATAGTGAAAGGATCGGGAAAAGTCTCATGAAGGGGTTCTAGAGCCAAGGAGTAGGAGTTACCGAACCTCAAAAAATTGCTGTGTCAATCTCTCTATCTCTATCTTTACTTCATTATTTTGCATGCTATATTTACCTCAATATCTTGTATGCTATAATAAGTCTTGAGATAATTAGATTAATCGAATTGAATTTGTTTATTGAAGCAATTGAATAATTGTTACAGCTTGTTCTATTTTCGAAAATAGTTACAAATGATTTTTAACACCCTATTCACCCCCCTTTAGGGTTAATTAGTGACTAACAATTGGTATCAGAGCCTAATCTCTACTTGTTTTAGACTTAACCGTCTTAGAGAACGATCATGGCCTCTAACTTAGTCACTCATGTTGATGGACAATCGAACAATAGGCCCCCTTGGTTTGATGGATCAAACTATAACTATTGGAATACTAGGATGATAGATTTCCTTCAAGCTATTGACTACCAAATTTAGCAAGTTATTGTTGATGGACCTTTTGTTATAACCAAAGTTGTAGATGGTAAAACAATTCCTAAATTACCGAATGAATGGGATAATGATGAGAGTAGGCTTATGTCCTTTAATGCTAAATCCAAGGTCAACCTAAATTGTGCTTTAAGCCCAAATGAATTTAATCGTGTCTCCACGTGCACTACGGCTAAAGAAATGTGGGATAAGCTTGAAATAACTTATGAAGGAACCTCTCAAGTGCGAGAATCTAAAATTGATATACTCATGCATGAATATGAATTATTTACCATGAAGGATGATGAAAGTGTCAATTCAATGATGTCTCGTTTTACTAATATTTTGAATGGACTAAAGCATCTTGGTAGAAATATTCCTAGATTCGATGCCTCACACAAAGTCCTTAGAAGCCTTCCGGTCAAATGGGACGCAAAGGTAACGGCAATCAAAGAAGCTCACGATCTCAATACCATGAGCATTGACGAGATATTCGGATCCCTTCTCACTTGGGAAATCACTCTAAAATCTAGAGAGGAAGACACCAAGCTGAAAAAAGGTATAGCTTTGCAAGCCTCTACCAAAAATGAAGTCAATGAGCAAAATGAAGAAGAAGTAGATGAAGACATTGCATTAATCACCCAAAAATTCAAGAGATTTCTTCAAAGAAAGAAAGCCAATGGTGGGATATTCATAAGAAGGAACGATCAAAGAGGCAAACCTAGCAAGAGGGAGCCTCCAACGTGCTTCAACTGTGGGAAGCCGGGACACTCTAAGTCCGACTATTTCAAGCTCAAAAAGGAAAACGAGTAAATGCCAAATAAGATGGCTATAAATGCAACTTGGGATGATTATGACTCATGTGAATCGGATGAAGAAGAAAATGGCGAGGAAATGGCAAACCTTTGTCTTATGGCAAAGGAAGATGAGGTATATCTAAACTCCCATACTTTAGATAAGTCTAAATTATCATATGAAGAACTTCTTAGCTCTTATAATGATCTATAAGATGCATTTGAAGAGTTGCATGAAGAGTTTGAAAAATTAGCAAATAAACACATAAAGCTCAAGAAAATAAAATCGTCATGTAGCTCTACTTGTTCCAATTCTATTGCATCAAGTGTAACGGATGATAAGAATATTGAACTAGAGAAATAAAATGTTTCCTTGAAAAGACCATTGATGATCAAATCAACATTTTGGCAAAATTTATAAAAGGAAAAGAAAACCTAAGCATTATGTTAGGAAAACAAAGAAGATCATTTGACAAAAGTGGATTAGGGTACGATGTGTTTGACAAAGATGCTATTCTTTTGAAGAAAAGGAAATCATTGAGGCATACATTTACTAGACAATCATCTCATGCATCCTCAAATGATCATAAACATATTACATGTTATTATTGCAAGAAAAAGGGACATAAAGTGAATGATTGCTTGCGTAAAAAGGAGAAAGTAATAAATAAAATGATTTGGGTTCCAAAAGGAACTATTGCATCTCTTTCTAACCTTAGCGGACCCAAAGTAAAATTGGGTGCCAATGAACTTCACTCACTTTTGTAGATATGTTTGAAGTCCGCTTCAAAGGATAAATGGTTCCTTGATAGCGGATGCTCAAGGCATATGACGGGGGACAAATCAAAGTTCAATTCTCTTAAATCCTATGAAGGAGGAAATGTCACTTTTGGGGACAACTCGAAAGGCAAAATCATTGGAATTGGCTCCATCGGTATATCTTCCCCTCTCTTTACAGATAATGTATTATTAGTTGATGGATTGAAGCATAACTTGTTTAGTATTAGTCAATTATGTGACAAAGGCTACGATGTTATTTTTAGGTCCAATACATGCATAGTTGAGAAAGATGGAAATCAATTATTCAATGCTAAACGTAATCGAAACTTGTATACTATGTTGCTATGTGAATTGCATGAACAAAATGTTAAATGTTTTGTCACATCTAGCGAAAATAGTTGGTTATGGCATAGACGATTAGGACATGCTAGTATAGACCTCATTCATCGTTTATCCAAAAATGATTTAGTCAAAGGCCTCCCGAAGACTAAATTTACAAAAGATAAAGTATGTAGCGCATGCCAAGTAGGTAAGCAAGTTAAGTCTTCATTCAAGAGAAAAAAAGACATTACCTCTTCTAGATCATTATAACTACTTCACATGGATCTTTTCGGTCCGGAGAGAACGGCAAGTTTAGATGGGAAACTCTATGTACTTGTTATAGTTGATGACTATTCTAGATATACTTGGGTTTAATTTGTTGCTCATAAAAATGAATCTTACTCCATTCTTAATAAATTTTTTAGAGTCATTCAAAATGAAAAAGATTTGAAAATCAATAAAATTAGAAGTGATAGGGGTAGGGAATTTGAAAATCAAGACTTAGAGAATTTGTGTGATGAACTTGGTGTATCTCATGATCTCTCAGCCCCTAGAACCCCTCAACAAAATTGTGTAGTTGAAAGAAAGAATAGGTCTTTACAAGAAATGGCTAGAACCATGTTAAACAAACACAACCTTCCCCAAAGCCTTTGGGTGGAAGCGGTAAATACCGCTTGCCATATAATAAATCGAGTCATTATTCGAATGAAATTGGGAAAAACACTCTATGAGTTGTGGAAAGGTCGAAAGCCCAATATTGGGTATTTCAAAGTGTTCGGGTGTAATGTTTTGTGCTAAATGATAAAGATAACTTAGGAAAATTCGACTCCAAATCGGATGAAGCAATTTTCCTAGGGTACTCTTCAAGAAGTAAAGCCTTTCGAGTCTTTAACAAAAGGACTCTAACCATGGTTGAGTCAATTCATGTTGTCTTTGATGAATCATCACCACCACCATCACCTAGAGTTGACCTAGAGGAAGATGAAGTTGTAGGGATTGAGAATAGTTTAAATAATCTCAAAATCTCCAACTCATCAAGTAGCCAAAAGGAAAAGAGTGAAGTCGAGCATCAATCAAATGATAACTTGACAAATTTAATTCCAAATGTATGGAGGATTGTACACAATCATCCTCTCGATCAAGTCATAGGTAATCCGTTAAAAGGGGTTAGCATTAGATCTCAACTTAGAGACTTTTGTAATCACATGGCATTTGTATCCCATATCGAACCCAAGAACTTCCACGATGCTCAATGTGATGATTCTTGGATCGTTGCCATGCAAGAGGAACTAAATCAATTTGAACGCAATCAAGTTTGACATTTAATTCCTAAACCCAAAAATGAAACTATAATTGGTACAAAATGGGTTTTTCGAAATAAAAGGATAAAAATGGAGTGATCATTCGAAATAAAGCAAGATTGGTAGCTCAATGATAGAATCAAGAGGAAGGCATTGATTACGATAAGACTTTTGCACTCGTAGCTATATTAGAAGCAATTAGAATGCTTCTTTTATTTGAATCATCTAGAAATTTTACTCTTTATTAAATGGATGTCAAAAGTGCTTTCTTAAATGGTGTCATAGAAGAAGAAGTTTTTGTTAAGCAACCACCCGGTTTTGAAACTGAACTTTTTTCAAATCATGTTTTCAAATTGACTAAGGCTCTATATGATTTAAAGCAAGCTCCTAGAGCTTGGTATGAGAGACTTAGTGAATTTTTTATTCAAAATGGTTTTACAAGAGGAAAAGTTGATAACACACATTTTACAAAAACTATTAAGAAAAATTTGTTGATTGTCCAAATATATGTCGACGACATTATATTCGGCTCAACAAATGATTCTCTTTGTAAATAATTCGCTACAAGTATGCAAAATGAATTTGAAATGAGCATGATGGGTGAGTTGAACTTCTTTCTAGGATTGAAAATCAAGCAAAACTCGGATGGCTTATTTGTTAGCCAATCTAAGGACACTAACGATTTGCTAAAGCGATTTGGTATAGAGATTACCAAACATGCCATAACTCCTATGAGTACCTCTATTAAGCTTGACAAAGATGAAAATGGTAAATGTTTTGATATTACTAGATATAGAGGTATGATTGGTAGTTTGCTTTATTTAACCGCAAGTAGACCCGATATAATGTTTAGTGTGTGCTTATGTGCTCATTTTCAATCTTGTCCTAAAGAATCTCATTTGCTTGTCGTGAAACGTATTTTTCGTTATTTTAGTGGCATAATAAATCTAGGACTTTGGTATCCTCGAGGCACTTCACTTGATCTAATTAGCTACTTGGATGCCAACTTTGTCGGATGTAAAGTGGATCGCAAAAGCACAAGCGGCACATGTCAGTGTCTAGGACACTGATCCCTTGTTTCTTGGTTAAGTAAAAAGCAAAACATCATTGCTTTGTCTACCACCGAAGCCGAGTATGTTGCGGCGGGTAGTAGTTGCGCTCAAACTCTTTATTTTAAGCAACAACTACTTGACTACGATATTGTTTTTAATAAAGTTCCTATTAAATGTGATAATACTAGTGCTATTTGCATCTCAAAAAATCCTATTCAACACTCACGCTCCAAGCACATCGAGATTAGGTATCATTTTTTACGTGATCATGTAGCTAAAGGAGACGTTGAGTTAATTTTTATTGATACTAGCAACCAATTAGCGGACATTTTCACAAAACCCCTCCCGGAGGAATCTTTCTCAAAAATTCGTAGGGAAATTGGAATGGCTGTTGACATTGAAGTGTTGGTTTAGTTATTACGGGCACCGAACTTTCATTTTTTTTATTTTCATATTTTCCATATTTTATAGGTGCCAGTCGACTGCCTATATAAACCTGGCCAGTCGACTGACTTAACTAGAGATTTTATACGCATTTGTATCGATTAGCCAGTTGACTGCCCCTATTTGGCCAGTTGACTGGGTTAAGATCCAATCTACTGCTGCTATTTTGGCCAGTCGACTGGGTTAAGATCCAGTCGACTACCTCCATTTGGCCAGTCAACTGCCTCTACGCAAACTCTGGTTTTTTAACAGTCTTCTCTCCACTTTCTCCACTTTTCTCATATCAATCTCCACCATTTCCCCATCTCATGCCACCTCTTCACTCCCATTCATTACCCCACTCTTTAAACCTCCATTTCATTTTCTCTCTCTCATTTGCCTATATATACATATACCCACATATTCAATATTCTACCCGGATCCTCTTCACCATGTCTCCATTATACTAATTCTTGTCATTTTGATGGCTCTAAATCCTGCTCAAGGTCACCCAACCCGCAAGAGAACTCGTCGTGGTGGCATCTCTCTTCCTCCTGCGCCCCCTGTCTTGCCCGAGATGCCGAAACCGAGTCCGATAGTGACCATGCAGCAATTAATCTGACTAATCTCCTTGGAGATGACGCCGAAGATATTCAAGCCTACGAAACCAAGTTCTTGCCTCGAAAGCTTGCTCGTTGTCCTATTGTTACCCGAAGGTTGTGAGATGAAATTGACACCAATACCTTCAATCTGTTCCAGAATATGGGCTGGGATTTCTTTATCTCACTCAATATTCCTCATTATCCTCAAGCTGTCAGAGCCTTCTACACCAAACTTCACAATCCATCTCCTCTGCAAGCCCCTGCATCTTCCCTCTGCTCTTCCATTGGCGGGGTTGATATCGACCTCGGTGATGACGACCTCAATAATCATTTTCGGCTTCCATCAGGTGGTATATGTTACTAAAGTAATTATGTATGGTACTCATCCAGCTCCTTCGACCCCCTTAAAGCCATGCGCAACATTTGTATCGATAAGGAAACCAACACAATTACTGAGTTTCCGAATTTTGCGCTCACTCCCGTAGCCCGTATTGTCCACAACATTGTCCCCTACTCTATCCTGCCTAAAACTGGCAGCCGCAGCCTTGTTTGGAGCATGGAGGCCTTCCTTGTTTCTTGCATAATGTTCGGCACAAAAGTTAACTTAGGTTTCATTTTTCGGGTCGTTATCCTTGATCGCCAAAAGAAGGGCAGTGGAACTCTCATTTTTCCAGCTCACATTTCTTACCTTCTCGAGAAATGCGGTGTTCCACTTACTGGAGAGCCTACCGAGCATGCCCCCATCTTTTTGGATACCACCCATCTCAAGCAAATGTGCATTGCAAAGAATGCCGATGGGGTTTTAGTATCATTGAAAGGTGCTCCTCCACAGGATCAGGCTGGACCTTCCGCGCCACCTCCTCATCCTCATGCCGCTCCGACTTCCTCTTTCCCCTCTCTGGGTAGTTCTTTCGATATTCCTGACTCTGGGTTAGGAGCTAATTCCGAGCTTCTGAGTCAAATTCTCGATGTCGTAAAACATAACGAGGAGGCTCAAAAGAAAAATGTCGAGACTCTGGAGCATCGTGAAGGGAAGGTTAATGCGCTCACCACTGACTTCTCTGCTCATCTTGGGTCTCTTTCCTCGACTGTGTCTGACATTCAGCGCAACCTCCCACCTTTTTTATGTTGCCATAGGGGGAGACGAAATTAGGATTTCGTGCTTAGAAGTATGTTGTTTATGTGTGTTCTTGTATGCTTCATTTCATATTTTGCTTGTATGCTTCATTTCATGTTTTGCTTTTTGTAGTAAAAATCATGTACTTGAAATGAAAATGAAATGAAATTTTGCATTGTGTTTCCTTATGTAATTTTCGCTTAATGCCTATAAAATTGCAAAAATCAGTTCATTAAGGGGGAGCATGCAAAGCATAAATTGAGGGGGAGTATCACTTGATACTTCACCAATTCCGAACAAACACGAAATGTTTTGTCATCATCAAAAAGGGAAAGATTGTTGGCTTTGAAATTAACGATCGGACAATAATAACTGATTTGATGATCAGAAACCATTTATGCGTGTTTGGTACTAATGAAAATTGAGTTATATGTTTCAGCAAAAGACAGGAATAGAATACTCATAAATAAATGCTCAACAACAAAAGCGAAAAATGGAATTCAAAATAGCAAAACCAACAAAGGGCAAGATGGTCAACGAAAAGCTAAAATTGAAGACTCAAGACCGGGGTAAATAGGTCGGGGTACGAATACTGTAAAAAGGTATTTTATGCGTTGATTAGTCCTATAAGCTCAAGTGATCAAAGAACTGAACTTTAAATGGAACAAATATAAACAAATCAAGTCACCGGGTTTAACCCAGTCGACTGGCCAAGACAAGGCAGTCGACTGCCAGTAAAAAACTGGGCAGTCGACTAGAACAACCAGGGATTTTGAGAACATATAATCGCATTAGGAAGTCGACTAGCCATTTAAGGCAGTTGACTGACTCTTGAGGCAGTCGACTGGAGTTCTTGAGGCAGTCGACTGGCAATTACCGTTGGGGAAAATAATTTTAAACTCAGATTAGAGGCAGTCGACTGAGATTGTTAAGGCAGTCGACTCGCTGACCCTACTTTTGAAAAAAAGTTAATTTTAAAATTATTTTTGCTCATTACTTGGTGTATTATTCGCTCAACTTTTCCAAACTCACTCTCCTAATCTTCATGTGTGAGATTCATTCTCTCAAACCCTAATGTGCCCTGTATATAGAATGAGATGAGTATTTTGGAAAAACAAGAATTCTAGTGTGAGAAATTTTTATAAACTCTTCTTCTTCATCATTATCTCTAGCAATACTTTGAAAAAACCATTGAAGTCAAAAAACAAGAAGCTTGATTTTCAACTCAAATCTTTTGAAAGCTTTAAACTCAAGTGTCATTTCTATTCTCTTGTGCATACTTGTTGAAATTATTTATTTGAGAATATTCATTTAGAGTTATTGAAATAGCACTTAAAAACACTTGAGCTTATATTGATCAATCTTCCATAAAAACCTTAGGGTTTTGAGTGTTTCTTATTTTTGAGTGATATATTGATTGCATACATGAATTTGTGATCTTGGGTTGTAAGGCCCATTGGTTCAAGAGAGGATTGTTCTCTTGAATGTGAGACGAGCTCATTAGCTCGTGTGTAAGGGTTTGCTATTCCACCCGTGAAGGAAGAGCTATAGTGAAAGGATCGAGAAAAGTCTCAAGAAGGGGTTCTTGAGCCGAGGATTAGGAGTTACCGAACCTCGAAAAATCGAAGTGTCAATCTCTATCTCTTTACTTCATTATTTTGTATGCTATATTTACCTCAATATCCTGTATGCTATAATTAGTCTTGAGATAATTTGATTAATCGAATTGAATTTGTTTATTGAAGTAATTGAATAATTGTTATAGCTTGTTCTATTTTCGAAAAGAGTTAGAAATAATTTTTAACACCCTATTCACCCCCCTTCCAGGGTTAATTAGTGACTAACACCACTAATTGATGTTAGTGGTTAGTAGTTTGATTCATTTCATTAAAAAAGATATGACATTCTACCAATATATATATATTTTAAAATTTTATTTTTTGAAATATATATATTTTGAATTTTATATATTTTTTGAATTTTATATTTTTTTCAAAATTTATATATTTTTTTCGAATTTTATATTTTTTTCGAATTTTATATATTTTTTGAAATTTGAAATAATTTTTTCGAATTTTATATATATTTTCAAAATTAAAATAAATTTTCGAATTTTATATAATTTTTCAAATTTTAATTTAGGGGTAAATGTGTCATTTACGAATTGAGGGGGTATGTTGCACCCAATTAATAGTTGATGGGGTTTTTTTGTAGTTGAAGGGGGTTTGGTGGTCCTAGGCGATAGTTGAGGGGGGGTTTTGTGCACTTTACCCTAATATTACTCATATATGGGATGTGTAATAATTATTTTATAAACTTTTTTGTCAACAAATTTGTCGGAAAATATGCTTACCTATTAAAAACAAAATGTGGGGAAAAGAAATTAAAAAGTGCATATGTGGTGGAATTTTAAAAGAGATTAAAATAAGGATTAATTTCATTATATTCCCTTATATTTTTCAATTTAATCAACTATTCCTAATTTCAAATTACCCCATGTAGTTTTCAATTTAATCACATCGCCCTCTTTCCATTATTGTTTCGTCAAATTGGTTAGTTTTATTATCGCATGTCGGTTACGTGAGTATTATATTTGTAAATAATGCCTGAAATACCCCTTTATATTAATTTTATGGATTATTATACCCTTTAAGTCCCCTTCTTCTTCCTCCAAATCTAACAATTGGGTGATTTATCGTTGCAATGTGATCAAATTAAAAATTATAAGGGACAATTTGAAAATAAAAGGGATTAGTTGATTAAATTTAATAATACAACGAGTTTAGAGAAATTAACCCTTAAAATAATAACAGTTAGACACTTAGATTGTCAACCTGAATTCAATTCATTTAATTTTTTTAGGATAATCGGTGTAATTTATCGTTGCAATTGTAAAAATGACGCTACAATAGCAATAAGTTTTGCACACATAATATAACATACCTATTATGCTCACGTAATTACTAAGTCATTTTGTGTTTTGGAGTTTAATGTGATTACACCCATTTAATTAACTGTAGTAATAGATTTCTAATTTTCTGAAGCATGCTATTCTTTGTTGAAAAAATAAAATTGCCTACAAAATCACCAGTCCTTTATGTATCATCATGGTTATGAAAGATGTCGATATTGTAACTTAACACAATCAAGACTCATATTAATATTGTGTAAGTGAGTTATGTTAGGAATTAATTCTCATCTCACATTTAGGAATTAATCCCGATAAAGATCATCGACACCTGTTTTACTCACACAAATAAATCATACAGATAACACACAATATTTAACGTGGTTCATTCCCAACTTTGGCCTACGTCCATAGAGAGAAAGAATATTTATTAGGAAAGTATTACATAGGTGCACAACACAACACCCTCACTCAGTGCACACATCACCCTCACACCCTTTTCCTCTTCTCTTTTCCTCACATCTCTTCTCTAAGTCTTAACACAAAACTTATTTTCTTGTTAGACAAGGATTACAACTCCTTGGAGAATAAAACTCTCTAACAAGAAATTCCTTTTACAATACAACTCTAAATAGGAAACCTAATTACAATAGAATTTGAGATACTTTCCTAACAATCTCCACATTGGCTCAAATTTTATCATCTTCTCAATGCTCCACCTTGCTTCAAGCATCAACACTCTTCTACTCATTATTTTCTTCTTTTTCATCCACACTCTTCTTCTTCAATTTCTTCTTTTTCATCTACACGCATCATGCTCCACCTCCACTGTGACTATGTGCATTTCTTCAACATCAACATTATCTTCAACACTATCTTCAATCATCAACATCATCTTCAACATTCTTCAATATTAACATCATCTTCAACACTATCTTCATAATCACGCCTTCTCAGCGATCACTTCATCTTCTTCATCTACTTCATCATCTTTATCTTCTTTAAGTTCGGTCACCTCTATACCAAGCTGCAATCTCCACCTTCATCAAATCTTCATCATCTCAATTTTTTTTATACTATCCAATCATTATCTGAATCATCATCACTGATAAGAAACTCCTTCACTTCGCCAAGTCCCAAATCCTCACAGTTCACATCTTCATAATCAACTCTACACAATCTTCCCAAGAAAAACACCACTACCGTCGAATTATTTCCTCACATATCGTCCCACCAGCGCCTTCAACCTCGTCCTGACCACCTGCATCTTCGCCGTCTCACTCAAATCACTCAATGACTCGACATCATCATCAACTTGAAACCCAAAAATTCATTAGCACATGCGACCCACCACTATTACGCGCTCTCCACTGCGCCGCTGTGCACCATATGCCTCTATGCGTCAACCAGAACACAACCTCTACCTCATGGACATCAAAAACAACCTCAACCAAGCTTTGCAACCTGACCTTTTTGCCTTTTCTTCTCTCATTGTAGATGCAGTTTTTTGCACACTCAAACATATCTTTATTGAGGCTCTAAGGCCTTATTTATACAAAATTGACGGGCCTTTTTTGCCCCTATGATTGGGATCAAATCCCTTTATTTAAGGGGTCTGATT
This sequence comes from Cornus suecica, assembly GCA_963922005.1. Classification (NCBI taxonomy): domain Eukaryota; kingdom Viridiplantae; phylum Streptophyta; class Magnoliopsida; order Cornales; family Cornaceae; genus Cornus; species Cornus suecica. The sequence continues at coordinate 23,766,706 of OY998242.1, forward strand.
AATATCAATTTCCTATCTAGTCAGACCCTTAACTTTAGCCCTAATTTTACTTTACTTGTGGGCTTAAGCTAAGTGGGCCTTATATCCTGGTCGGTTAAAGGGCCACTAATGTGGGCTTGATTCTCCGCAAATGGGCCTAGATCTGCTTGTCTATTGGGCATTTTATTGTTGGGCCTTTAATTTTTTGGGCCTTAATTTTGGGCTCTTACACTAGCCCCTTTGGGTTAGACCCATTGTTTTATGGGTTTGACCCAAAATAATTGACCCGGTGTCCCTTTTCGCTACAACCAGTACATGTATAATTATGTGTACCTACATACATGTATATAAATGTGCAAGTGGGCTGACGTGCAAATTTAAAACTATTTTTTTATGTCTTGATTCCCTCAAATGACGTGTCGCTCTGCCTCGAAAAGATGTAACGTCTGTGTCTTCATTTAATGCACCCCTTGGACGCACCTTCTCTCTCCTATATATACAATCTTCACCTAACACTTGAGATTTTCACTACAAAAATCTTTTGAGTAATAATCTTTCATCCTTGTTCTCTGTAATTTCTTGTCTTTCTGGATTTTGTTTGTTGAAGCTTTTTCCGGCGAGCAACTCCGACGATCTCTTCTTTTTATCTCAGCAAGTGTTTTTAACACTTCTTCTTCTTCTCCTTTTTTTTCATAAGGTCTAAATCTCATGCTAGTTCTGCTAGTAAGGAATTAGCCTCCCTGCCACACGGAGAGTCTATAGAGAGTCGTACTGAGGAGCTTCCGGTGCTATCTCAGGAAGATAAAAGGGCCGATGATATCGGGGAACTCCCCCCTTATAACCCAAATAAACTCCCTGCCAATCTTCGCAAAACCCCAAATATCAAATCTCTCAAAAAATTGGTCAGACCTCCATCTGGTGTGAAGTTTGAGGCCTACAGCCTGGAATTAGACTTTACCCAGGGTGAGGGTGTTGCTCCTCACGACATTCTTCTGTCCTATAACCAAGTGAAATTGGTTAGGTTTGCCCTCCACCCCCTCTTTCACTTCATATTTTTCACTTTGGGGTTAGCCCCTTTGCAAGTTAACCCCAATTTCTTTCGAATCGCTTCCATGTCAATCCTGGCAAACTGTGACTACGGACTACATCTGGGATTTAATGACCTCCTTTTGTGCTATCAGGTTCTGGAGATCTCCAATTGCTTAGGGAAGTTTATGTTTTACCCTTTTAAAGACAGACACATTTGTGAGGGAAAAAATGACTATGAAAAGGGATGAAAGGAAATGATGGTCCTCATCAAGGGTTCCTGGTTCTATCCTCACTCTGCCTCATTTCCTATCCCTAGTGTTTTCGGTCTTGGAAAATTCAGCCCTTATAAGCTTCTCCATGGACACTCAGTTTCTTGCCTATGCCATGACTGTGACCTCCATAGGGCTGAATATATTTATAAGTATTTTTGCGTCAGTAGAAAAGGGTCTTCTTTTAGTAAAGTTTACAAAAGGGTCAAGCTTTTGAGGAGTAAATTTTGGTCTGAACGTCTGGACTGTACTGACCTTTTGACTCCTGGTAATTTACAGGACGTTTCCAAACTAGGAGCCTCGGTAGATATGCTTCGTTTGACCCGCCCCAAGATTTTTTATGCCAATCCACAGGGAACCCCCAATCCTGCCACCGAGGGGACCTCTTCTCTAGTCATAACTACAGCCCCAACATCTGGACCTATTGTAGTGTCAGGGTCTGCTGCGGTAGTTGGGTCTATTACTACCCAGTCACCTGCCCCTTCTTTGTCTCAGCCTACTCCCCCCATACTCATCCTTCTGCTAAAGAAAGGTCCTCCAAGAGGCAAAACTTGAAAGGAAAAACTGGAGAGGATGGGGGGGACACCTCTCTCCCTACGACTATAGCTGCAATGACTAATAGGGCCAAGTCCCTCTAGAGTAGGGAGGACTTGGATGCCTTCAAAGCCTTTGATGGTCCCGAGTTGCCAGACAGGGTCATGGGCATGATGATGAGGGTATGTTTTTCCTGTATGTTTGTTTTTATCATGCTTTAATCCCTCCCCCATTTTTTGACTAAGCATTACTTTTTGTTTTGGTGCTCTGACTTATTTCTTTCCTATGTTATTTTTACAGACCTTTTATACTGTGGGGGCTTTGTGCTAAACTCGCCAGACCCATGATGATGAACTGACCCATCAGACTGGTGAGCTAACTCGCCTCAAAGCCGCCCTGGCTTCGGCAGATGGAAGGGAGACTGCCATGGCTAAGGAGGTTGTTTCTTTTAAGGAGGAGAATGCTGCTTTGAAGAAGAGTAAGGTTAAGGCGAATGCTAAAATTGAGGATCTTCAATATCGCCTGTCCCTCACTCGTTCAGAGCTCGAGATGTGCCGCCAAGGTGGGTGGCCATGCACTTGCGCTATGAGATTTTCAATAATTGTGTTGCTAGCTAGTTTTGGCGTAATGGTTTTGAAACTGCTCTGAAGGAGCCTGCACTGAGGAAACCTACAGACCCTAAGGCTATGGATATGCACCTTTGTGTAAAGGGTCCTTACAATGCTCCAGACCCAAGTCCGGCTGAAGAACTCTTTTCCAAGTTCCTTGCTGGGAGTGCCCCTGCTGACCCCCAGGGCCTAAAGGCTCCATCCCCTCCTCCTTCTTAAAGTGTAAGGGAGGTTGATAGGGCCACAATACGGATCTTGTTCTCGCCTTGAGTTGCAATGTATCTCGTTCGTGGCACTATCATCTCTATTAGGAGCAATCTCCCCCTTTTTCTTGGGTTTTGTTTATCATACCTGCCTCTGGATATTTGTAGCGCCTTTGGTGAATTTTTGTAACTGCCTCTGATTAGGCAATTTATATATTTTGTTTTAATGAAAAAAATTATTTGTTTTATTTAATTTAGTTTGAGTCTGCCAAAGTTTGTATGCCTTAACTGATACTTGTCTTACTAGTAATATGCCTCTAGCATACAAGGTTTTGGTTGTTTTAATAATAGGAATAAAAGTTCCCACAAGTTGGCTCAGTTACTTAGTCCTGCTACTTTACTATTTAGGAATAAATCCCTTTTTGAATGGGCCAGGCATATATCTCTGTCATTCTATTACATGGGAATAAATTCCTCTTTTGACTGGGCTTTTGGTTTATACTCGGACTAATTGTTTGCAAAAATATGTACTTTGAGAAGAAGAATACTTAGGCTTCAGCCTCTTTTATTCATTGAATCAAAATAAATAATAAACAAAGTGGGCATGAATTGTATCTGCCGAATTTAGAGAAACGGGAATCTAACTAAAGATAATACCTCTTCAATCTTGAGGCATTTTGGGAATGTGGCTCCATTCGCCCATTATACTTTCGTAATCAGTATACCCCTTTGCCTATGACTTTTGTCACAGTATAGAGTCCTTCCCAATTTTCTCAAAGCTTTCCTATGATTCCAACTTAGAATTCATGCCTCTTTACTCTTTGGTTATAGTTTCTTATTATCTTTTGATGATACTCAGTGAGTTTGGTAGTTGCCTTATCACGCTTTTCTTCTAGCATATTAAGAGCATGTGTTAGGCTCTGATCGTTTTGACTCTCCTGGTAATTTTCACTTCTGATGATTGGGACCACATTTTTTGTTGGAATCACATTTTCGGCTCTATATGTCATGGAGAATGGAATTTCCCCAGTAGGAAATCTTGGTGTGGTTCTATATGCCCACAGGACTTTGGGGAGTTTGTCCATGTAATGACCGGGTTTATTTAAATAATTTCTTTTTCTTCGGTTATAAATTATTATTTTTTTATCTTGTGCATTATGTGGCATTGCATGTGTTTTTATACATTAAGGATTGTATGATTTGAATTTTTGGGTTCATTTCTATGTTTTGTAAAATTTTCATTTTTGTCGTTGATCGGGTAGTTTCGATATTTTAATTAAATGTGGGGGTTACTTTTGAGTTTGATAAAGATGAGGGTAACTTTTGCAATATATTCATTATATGTAAATGTGTGACCGAATTCCACATGTTTATTTTTATTTTTATCTTCAACTTTCCAAAAGCATATTCCTCCATCATTTAAAGGTGCAATCATACATCTATTATATTGACACCACTTTATGACATTATTGATGAAAGTTTTCAGCCATTATATTGATGTGTTGAGGTTAGCTTTTGCATATTCTCAACAATCAAGCAAAACCTTTTTTTTCATCATTCTCTATTTTTCTCCTATCTTCTTCTCTCTACATTTTGGGCATCTTAGAGTGGGGATTCAATTTTGTGCTCAACTAGGAAGTTGTTCTACGTGTTCCGATCTTCGGTTTAATACCAATTACGGTATGTGATCTATATTATTTAATTTGATTTGATTTTTCAAAAATTCCAGATTGCTAGTTTACATGTTTAGTGAAAATCAAGGCTTTAGATCTCTAATTTATAATATATGTACGGATCAAAATTAGTTTATGAAAATTTTACAGATCATATATAGGTATGTGATTATATGTTCCTGAAAATTTCAGAATTTATAGATAAGTAGAGAGTTAATTAAAAATCTAGGAAAAAACATGTTATTCGGATATTGTTGTTGCTGCAGACCGTTTTTTTTACTCGGTTTGAGAAATTTATAGACCATGTTAAATTATTTATAAATTTTTGAAACTTTTACAGTATGCTTTTGTATATGTCTATTATCATCTCTCAAAATTTCAGATCATTTAGATAAATATTAAATGTTCTAAAAATCACGGAAGTACGCTGTCCAGTGATATTTTACTGCTTGCTGATCCGATTTCGGTTTCGGTTTAGCCAATTGTTTCATATGGTTTCGTATTCTTATAAATCTTGAAACTTTTATTATAACATTTTGAATATGTCTAGGACATATGTACTGAAGATCAAGAATTGTAAGTTAATTTATACTGGTAAGAAAAATTGTTGAGTAGTAACTGTTCAGTTTTAACTGTAGTTTAAAACCGGAACTTGTGTTACCGATTTGAGCTATCTATAATTCTAATTTTGTACTTATAATTTTATCACCTGATCTTAAGTATATAATATGTAAATCTGGAGATTTTGGTAGTCATATAATTCATGGATAGGTTTGTAAAAATCTTGGAGTAAAGGGTGTTCAGTTTTCGGAACTGTTAGGAAAGCTGTCTTTTATAATTATTTTGGACCACTGTCCTTTGATTAAAGCTTATGAAAATTTTACAGTAGATCTACTTAGAGGTTTGGAGTGTATCCTGTAAAGTTCATATTTTTATCAAACCTGTAGAGTTTTCTAAAAATCATAGATTACTTGTTGTCCGTTTTACGGTAGTATTCGAAACCGAACTTTTCGATTCTTAATTAAGTAGCTAAATTTTGTCTATTAATTCCGAATATTTTTTTAGTAGATATTTATATATATCAGAATGTTTATTGGCAAATCTTATTATAAAAATAAATATGGTTATGTATATAAAAATTATTCAATATGTGTTAATTGGTTTCGGGCATAACAGGGTACAAATGAAGGCGTGAAGGGAGAACCGTTCGTTTCTTCATTCTCTACACAACCATATTGTTTTGATTGTTGGTATTTTACTGGATATTTTATCAAGTTTGAGGTAGGGATTTATTGGGGTATCGTGTGAGTTTAAGAATCTTCATTTATGCATTTTAATGTTTATATATAGATTCATCATCTTATTGTGTTATGTTTGACTTGAGTTGTGAAATTGCATTAATGTGTTTAAATGCATTGATTCATGCCACGATAGAATTTTATTAGGTGGATCATGGAGTGCGGATATATTTATTACTTATGTGCGCATGTGAATGACATTTATGAATTGTGAATTGTGAATGGTGGATTGGTTGTTGATTTTGGGAAATGGTCGTGTGGTGTGAGCAATGGGGGGACGAAGGAGCTCCCGGGGTGCAAGTCCTCGAATTATCGCGCGATTGGTTGACGTCACCGTAGGGTTAGTAGCCCCAAGACGACTAGGCAGATGAACAGGTAGTTCATGTCCTAGGGTTTGTTTCACGACATAATTTTCCCATTTGATGATTTTGAATTTGATGCTATTTCGGTTGTGATAGTTGGATTTGAGTTCATATTGAGAGTATTGGTTTTAATTTCATGATTATAGAACTTTTAAATTATTTTGATGGTATTATTTAAATTATTCTACATGAGTTTATATTGTGATTCCTTATGCATTTATATCTTGACATTGGACTAGGGTAGAGACTTGACCCTATACGTATTCATTAATTTACATACTTGCGGAATCTTACGCTTCATGATTTTTCTCTACTGGGCCGTTTGTGCTCACCCCTTAACATTTTTCAGGAAAAGAACCATTGGTGGATGATGCGTGAGCTATTGGAAATTTGTGGAATTTGAACCTATAATAATTACATCTTTATGTAATAATGGAGATTGCGTGCTTATTATGATTTGTACTTGTTTGGCTTTGGACTAGTGTGTTCGTATTGTAATTTGATTTGATTTCGGGATTTGTATATGATTTTATTATTTCTATTTCGCTTCCGCGCTAGTGAATTATAAACAATGTCGGTTGACCAGTTTGACCATTTGATATTTTTATGAATTTTAATTAAATTTAAGTCATTATCCGGATTTTCGGATTCGGGGCGTGACAGTCCAACCAGGGCCCCTTAGTGTCTTCTAATTTTTTCTTGAGGTTGTCTAGAATAGTCCTTTTCATTTTTTCAGCCTGTCCATTTCCTTGTAGGTATCCAACTGAAGAAGTTTTGAGTTGTATACCATGCTGCTCGTAGAAATCCCTATTCCACTTTTTGTCTAAGTTCATGCCATTGTGTATCATTATTGTAACACCCCGTGTTATTTTCCTTTTTCCTGAAATTATTTCTGATTTAATTTTGGTTATGACGTCACTTATTCATGACGTATTGGTTATTCTCTGTATTTCGTGCGTGTAAATGTTTCGCGTTTATGTTTCAGACTTGGCGGGACTATGTTTACGCAAGTTCTTGTCACCGATTACGTGGTGTCATGTTGACGTTTAATGTTAGTAATTCGATTGGGTAGCGATACGTTTTATTCTTTCGACGTTTAAGGTTCCGATTCGAGTTTCGGTAGGATCAGACTTGTTGGTTACTCCGATGGTTGGGTTGTATACCCCGGATTATCTATATTGGGCTTATATTATTTATATGGAATCTCATGGAGTTTCCGAGATTTTATTTAGGGATCGTTTGGACGTTTTGATAAAGAATTGGGGTTATTTCATAATTTTTGATGATTGGAGGGTTACATTTACAATTAGGATATATAAATATATGGTGACACACATTATTTAATCCTTGGGTTACACTTGGTCACATGCACCTATTAAAGTTAAGTGTACAAGTTTTCAATTTCAATTGAAATTCATATGTATACATATATCAGATATATGTATTGATATATATGTATGTACGTGTGAATAGATGTGGAGAGGATTGACCGAGTCTGCACCCTTTTCTCAGCCGCGGACTACTGTTTCTTCTTCCTCGACTAATTTCTCCTCCTCCATGGATGCATCTTCATCTTTTTCATTGGTGTTGTGCGTGGAGGGAGAGAAAGAGAGAGAGCTGAGGGGAGAGCAATGAGCTGTGAACTGGGGGGTTTGGACTGGTGCAGGTGGTCGTCGGCTGGAGCAGCAGCGGTGATGGCGAGGAGCGGCGAAGCAGGTGGTGGTTGTTGGTGGTCGCTGGAGCTGCGCGCGGTGGAGTAGCAGTAGTTCGCACGACAGAGGGTGTTCGTCCGAAACTTCGACTGGAGATTTGGTCGGCTTCCCGATGTCGGATGACCGCAATTTATGGTGAGTAGCTTCATCTCTACTTGGTGTTCATGATACTAAAATTTCGTAATATTCCGTTGAGCGGTTTATCGGAAAATTGCGTTTATAGGTTAGAATTTTCTTTTGGGTTATTTTAGATTTACCCAAATTGATTAACTTATTGGTAATGTGCTTCATATATATCGTATAGGTCATCGAGGTAGACGTTTTGGTATATTCAAAATATTATTCGGGTGACTTTGGTCTGCGGGCTTCAGATACGGGCGCCGGTACTGTTCACAGTGGGCCGTTTTGTGCTGTTCTATAAGCGTAAATTAAGGTGGGAAATTTTATTCTTACTTCCGTATCGTTGACGTGGTTTGGGTGTGCAAACCCTTATTTATTTTAATTTAGATATATTAAATTGTGAATTTAACATATCTAAAATTAGGTTAGAATCGAAGTAGGACTTAGAAATTAATTCGGGAAATTAATTAAATTATTTCCTGCGAAATTAAATAAATTTCTATTTGAATTGAAAGAGAATTGGTGGCTTAGTAACCCCTTAGGAATTTAAAATGGGTTAGTGAATTTTGTAAAAGTTGGACGTGAACTTAGAACGCTATATTAGTTTCCCTTTTGACTGTGTTAGGGGATATGTGACGTGAGGGACGTGAAAACTTAGACGTTATGCTAGGTTCCCCTTATGATACGTGGATTATTTGCTTTAATTGCATTAAAAGCATGTTAGAGAATATTTTCATAAATATGATGCATTACATATTTATGTTGAGACATGGTTTTTATTGAGGTCCTACATGCATATTGAGTACACCGTGTCGTGTGAGTACACGGGTGTTGGTCTATGCGGGTTGTGTAATCATGTGTGAGTTGACTTGTGTTGGATAGTCAAGTGGTTTCATAAATATGATGATATACATATTTGTGTGGTGCATGGGTCTTTTAAGACACAGTAATAGGTGACTCCCACCTATGGCAAAGGAAAAATCGGAAATTTGGGATATAGGGTTGGTTGTTGCCCCATCGTGGTGGTATGCGCCACTCTCGGATCTTGAGTATACTGCAGTATAAGGTGACTCCCACCTACAACATAGAGAAAAGCTAGAAATTGGTGATATAGAGTTGGTTGTTGCCCCATCATGGTGGTATGCGGCACTCTCGGATCTTTGGCAAAGTGTGTGACACGATGGTTAGAGTGGGTATCTATTGACCCTAAGAGTAGGGTGTGTGGTAATGTGTGTACCACAGGTGTTGTTGAGTCACATTGCATTTGCATAGCATTTATGTGATTTCACTTGACATGTATATGTGATATCATTACATGTGGATTGTTAGGGCAGGTTTATTATGTGCTATTATTACCTGTGGATTTTGGAGTATGTTAATTATGAATATTGCGAAATAAATTCATACTTTATTAAAATGCTCAACTGAAAGTGAATAATGTGAAAACATGAATTAAATGCGGTAATTGTTCAAGTATAATGAAATGTATTTTTTTATACTTGTGATTATATACTTTTGTACCCTTGGGGGAGGTTAAGTATATTGGCGTAGTGACCTCGGTGGATAGTTGAGGTTAGGGATGGACTGTAGAGTCGATGTTGAGTTGATGTCTTAGAAAAGGTGGGTGACAAGATTGTAAACCTAGTTGATTGTGTAACATCAACGGTGAGTTGAGGCCTTGAGAAGGAGGGTGATAGTCTTGTGGTTTTGGTTGGTTGCATATTACTGACCTTTGATGTTTCTTTCCCACTTAAAGGGATATTTCATTTATCGTACTTTTGAGGTTTTAAGTACGGTTAGACGAGGTTGTGATTGAACCTGTCTAGTTGAGTGGCAATGGTCTCTTGATTCTATTGGTAATCTAGAGAGTTAGTATTAGATGTGAAATTGAGGTTATAATGAATTGGAAGAAGTATTGATTGAAACTAGTTAGTTCCGTAGTATCGGCCACTAGTTTTCCCTTTTCATAATATTAAGGGGTTTAAGTGATTTTATTAAGTACTCGAGGTATTATAGCTTGATAGTCTTGGTTCTAGTGCTTAGCTCATTCCCATAAGCATTTCTTTTACTGTACTTTATATAATAGTACATGTCTTTAACTTATATGTCACTCCTTGAGCCATCGGTTACGGTTTGGTGTCGAACCTCTTCCGCGTATTATCATTTGATTTTATGGAGTTGGAAACGGATGGTTGTATCCCGTGAGTCCAACGTATTGTTCTTCCTTCATTGCCCTCTTGGACATTATAGGAATCCTGTGAGTTGTAGTCACTCTTATCTGGCTGTCTGTCGGAAATGGAGTTTTTCAAAGTTTTGAAAACAAACTCATTGTATTTAAAAGGAAAAACCCGTTTTTGCCTACCCCCGTAGCCAGGACAGGCGAACGACGGAGATTGGGGGCAAGACGGTCATTTTCACTGTGTGAATTTTTAAAGAAAACCTAATTTATAGAAATTCTTGAGATTCTGAGATTTTGAGACTTCTTTCTAAAAAATCTCCACCTGTAGTGTTTTGAAAGGTGGTTTCTTGGTTCACCTTTGCTTCGGATCATTTCTAAGTCTCGGGCATGAGGCTTGGTGTTGTTCAGTGAACACATATAGTGTCGCCTTTCACTTTTTCTTGGTTGTTGATGTCACCACGTTGGTGATTTGAGTTGTTACACATGTTAGGGGCATGGATGCGGAATGGATTGGTTTATTTTGTCCGGGTGTTCTCCATAAGCACTTGTGGTGTTCTTAACCTTGACGTTGTTGTCTCGGTTATCTGTTGGTTTAACATTGGGACTTCTTTTCCCTTGCTTTAGTTCCTTGACTCCTATGTGGTTGTCATGAGAATAGTGTTAAGGTACTCTCCGAGATTCGACCGTTTAGCGTTCCTTATCCATAGTGAGAGGGTTGGTGATTTACTGACCTTGTTGGAAATAGTATTTTGAGATTTTCATATGGTGATATGATTGAGGTGATCCAATCCTTGAGAGGTATATTTTCTTTAGGAATGGGATGATGTTTCTTATATATATATATATATATATATTATACACATATACCTATATATAGATGATGATTGTGTTAGTACGTAAGGACGTGAGTGTTTTTCCTCCTGTGTTGTCAGGGAGTGGGTTATGAGCCTTCCTTGGTACTAGTTGTGGATTTTAATTCCTGTGGATATTATATGTGAGTATGATTCCCTCTGTTTGGAGTTTCTGGTTAGCGTTGTGAGCACTTAATGATTTGTTAGATTGGACCTGTGTGTCGTGTACCTAGTGTACGTTGGTGAGAGTAGTGTAGACTACCGGTGTTGGTACTTGGAGTACGAGTCTTAGTCGTACCTTATAGACTCATGTTGTGTACTTATATGTATATATATATATATATATATTCCCGATATATACTTGTTTACGGTAGCATATGAGTATGTGACTTAGGTTTTCGTGACTGGGTTATGTTGGGGGCTATGTATCTTGCTGGATGGTTTAGCATTTCCTAAACAGTCAGAGGATGTGGTAGTTAGGATATCATTTTTCCCACTGAGCTTATTTGCTAACAGGGGTATTTCATCGCCCCCTGGTATTCCCACGCCATGTTGCAGGAAATGTTGCGGCTACGAACAGCATGCGGTGCAACGATAGCTTTCCTTTGTTTTCCTTATTACAGGTTTTGGAGTTACGCAGGGTGATGCGGTTACGGTTGCAGCGCGACTGGTTTGGGGACGATAGTTATCTTCTGTCAGTTTCTTTACCCTTGTTTTGTGGGATTGTCATATATTTCGCTTGGGAGCCAGTCTGTTGGCATATCCTTATTGGTGTATCTTTTATTTTCCTGTATTTATTATTTTAGGATGTCATTGTATCTATTCGGCACTGCCATGTGCATTTCTGTATTCTTATTCGAGCATTTGTGGCTCTGTTGATTATAGAGGGTTATGTAGGGGTTGGTGGTTTCTTTCCACTGCCTCTGCCCTAGTAGGATTGATGAATGTTGGGCCTGTGAGCCATAGATATTATCAAATTGTTATTGGCAGGTTATTCTGTTATGGTTATATGTCCGGATGTTCCAGTTACAAATGGAACTCTACCGTATTTTCGTTAGATTCCGCTGTTTTGTTCTATCATTCAATTGGGTATGAAATATTCCATTTTTATCATTATTCCATACGTTTTCATGGTTAATGATATCTTAGTTGGTCGTTCATATTAAGGATCACATCTTGGATTCCTTGGATGTCCCGGTTCGGGAGTCTTAAGAATTTAGGGACGTGTCAGGTAGGTATCAGAGGATACTATTGAGTTTCTAGTATTCGATTAGGGATGGAGTATATTTTTCATTTTTATTCCATGTATTTTCTTGTTATTATTGACTCTAGTGGTCGTCTGATTGACGTCATCCCTTGGAAATTCGTTGATTCTCTGGATTAGAGTTTTGGGGATTTTAGGGGCGTGACAATTTTGACCCCGAGGGCCCCAAAACGGCATATATATTTGTCCAAATGAATTTTATTACATGCTTGTGAGTGACCTTTGAGTATGATTCTGCCTCTACCCATTTGCTGAAGTAATCCATAGCTATCAACGCCAATTTCACCTGCCCTAGTGCTTGTGGAAGTGGTCCTACCATATCAATCCCCCATTGTGCAAAAGGGTGTGGATTGAGCATAGGGTTAAGTAGTTCTGGTAGGGGATGAATGTTATCTCTGTGGATTTAGCACTTGTGACATCTTCTAACAAAAGTCTTCGTGTCCTGGGAGAGGTAAGGCCAGAAGTAGCCTTGGTTTAGTAGTTTGTGGGCAACTAACCTTCCTCATAAGTGGTTTCCACACATTCCTTCATGTATTTCCTTCATGATGGCTCTGGCTTCAGAAGGGGTGAGGCATCTGAGATATGGTCCGTCAAAGGACTTACGATATAAATTCCCATTTATCAGGGAGTACCTAGTGGACTTCAAGCAGATTTTCCTTGCCTCAGGCTTGCTTTCAGGAAGAGTCCTGTCTCTTAGATAGGATATAATTGGGTTCATCCAGCTGGGCTCCCATGGAATTATACAGACATTCCTTGGCCGTTTCGTACTATGGATTTATAGGTAATCTATTGGCGCTACTCCAGTCAAGTCCTGTGTGTTGGATGATGCTATATTGGCCAGTCTATCTGCACCTCTATTCTTTTCTTGTGGAACTTGTTGGAGGGTGAATTAATCAAAGTTACGGAGCTCTGCATGATCCAAGGCTCTGTATGGTTCCAACTTATCTCTAGTTTTGTATTCCCCGTACACCTGTTTGACCACAAGTTGGGAATCACTGTATACTTTGACGCGCTTCACTTGAAGACTTTATCAAAGTCTGAGTCCTGCCAGTAATGCTTTATACTCAGTTTCACTATTGGAGGCTGGAAATTCCAATCGTACCGACTGATGTATTTTTGTACCGTCTTGCATTATGACTTCTAGGCCTAGACCGGCCCCTGCAACTCCAACTGATCCATTGACGAACAAACTCCATTCTAGCTCTTCTGACTCTGAATGTTCAAGCTCTAGTTTCCCTTCTAAAAGGAAGTCAGCTAGAGCATATCCCTTGATGGTGGTTCTAGGGACATACGTAATGTCAAAAGCCCCTAACCGTATTTCCTATCTAGTGATCCTCCCGGTCAGGTCAGGGTTGGAAATTATTGCCCTGATGGGGAATGACATCGGGACAATGATCGGGTGTGTTTCAAAATAGTGTCTGAGTCTTTTTTTGGCATTAACTAATGACAGGATCACTCGTTCTGTGGCAGTGTATCTTATCTCTAGGCCTGTGAGTGACTTGCTAGTATAGAAGACTGAGGTCTGGCAATTTTTTTCTTCCTTGACCAGTGTTACGCTTGTTGATGAAGTAGAAATTGTTAGGTATAGATGCAACCTTTCTCCTGGCTCTAAAGAGATCAACATCGGTGGGCTTACAAGATACTTTTTTAATTTCTGGAGTGCAAGGGTTTGTTCTGGTCCCCAGGTGCTGCATTTTCCTACTTTAATGGCCTCGAAGAATGGTTTGCATTTATCTGTGAGTCTGGAGATAAATCTGTTTAGCGTTGTTACCCTTCCAGTGAGTGTCTGGATCTCCTTTTATGTCCTTGGCTCTTCCGTGTGTATCAGGGCTTTTACCTGAGTGGGACTTGCCTTGATTCCAGTTTTGTTCATAATATGACCTAGGAACTGACCGGATGAAACTCCGAATGAACATTTAGAGGGATTGAGCCTCATGGCGTAGAGTCTGACTGCTTGGAATACCTCCCTTAGATGCTGAAGGTGATCTCTTTTCTTTTTGCTTTTAACTACAGTGTCATCAATGTATACCTCTACTATATGGCCCATTAGGTGACCAAAGATCCTTTTCACAAGTCTTTGATATGTAGCACCTATATTTTTTAATCCAAAATGCATTACTATATAGTAAAATGTACCTTCCTCTGTGATAAAGGATGTTTTCTCCTCATCTACTGCGTTTATGGGTATCTAGTTGTACCCAAAGTACGCATCTAGGAATAATAGTCTTTCATAACGTGTCGTATCGTCCATCATCTGGTCAATGTTTGGCAGAGGGAAATAGTCTTTTGGACAGGCTTTGCTAAATTGGTGAAATCGATGTATACCCTCCACTTCCCGTTCTTTCTCTTGACGATGACTACATAAGAGAGCCAGGTAGGATATCTGACTACCCTGATGAACCCGACCTCTAATAACTTTTTGACCTCCTCGGCTATGATCTGATTCCTTTCTACCCCAAAGCGCCTCAACCTCTATTTTATGGGTCTGGCTTCAGGGTCAACATTCAGGTTGTGTTGTGCAACCGACAGGTCTATGTCTGGCATATCTATGTGTGACCAGACGAATATATCCATGTTGTCCTATAATAACTTTATCAAGTCTACCTTCTCAGCAGTTGTTAGAGTTGGCCCGATGAATGTAGTTCTGCCATCACCAGTGGGACTGATATCCAGTTCTTGGAGGGGCTTTGTCGTGGCTGGAGTCTCTTGATCCCCTTCAAAAGGTCAATCTGTAATTGTTATTTTTCCCTCTACTTGGAGTTCTCTTGAACCTCCTCGTCTGTCTTAGTCCATGTTTTGAGGTTCTTTATCGACACTGCGTAGAATTCCTTCGCCGCTACCTGATCCCCCGGGAAATCAATCATGTCTATATCGTTGGAATCCATACACTATCACCTGATGGAGGGTTGATGGCACACCTTGCATCTTGTGAATCCAGCCCTTACCCATAAGAAGGTTGTACGGGAGCTTAATGTCTACCACTACGAAGTTTTCCCTGAGCGTCCTTCTTATAACTAACACAGGCAACTGGATGACCCTAATTGGTTCTACCCATTGCCCATCAAACCTGGCTAGAGGAACTCTGGCGGGTTATATCTGGTTAGTGTCTATTCCGAGTTTGTCGAAGGCCCATTTGGTCATAATATTCGTGTTATTCCTAGGATCTACCATAACTCTTTTGACCAAACAGTTAGATACTAGGAGCGATATGATCAAAGGATCTTCATGTGGCATCTGCACATTCCTGAGGTCGGTTTCAGAGAAGCTGATACGAGGCTCTTCTCTTTTGTTTGAAATCTGGCATATCTCGCCAACCTTCCTGAGTTTATGAGCATGTCGCATCTGGGATCTCCTGACCCCCTTTATCTCCTCATATGTAATACCACCCTGTACCATATGGATCACTCGTACTGGTTGTCCCGCCTGAATATTATTATGAGGGGCTTTTGGCTGATGCTCTACCCATGCCTAATCCTTTGCTACGTACTCGGCTAGTTCTCCTTTTGCAATCATTGTTTCTACCTATCTACGTAGATTCTTGCAATCGTTAGTGTGATGGCCATACTCACCATGATAGGTGTAATGCTTTGTCATATCCCTCTATTCCATGGGTTGTCTCATGGGCAAGAGGGGCCTGAAATTCCCTTTATTCTTCTTCTCTAGGTAGAGCTTACCCAAACTCACTTTAAGGTGAGTCACTTTATCCTTTATTCTTTGCTTCTTGCTGGTAGGTTTATTTGAGGAAGAGCTTGGAGCCCGGCGGGCTGGTTTCTATTCTTTAATGCGATCTTTTGTGCGAGCTTTGACGGTAATCATGACAACCCTTTTTCGCCTGACCGCCTCTTCTTCCTCAATTCGGAGGTAACCTAGGCTCTGGAATTCAACTCCCCTATACTACTTGGGGGCTTTTTTACTAGGGAGGTGTGGAATTTAGTGCTTGGGATTAGGGCCATCCTGCCTGCTTTTACCGCTGAAAACTAGTCGCACTGATCTATGAAGGAAATTTCTCTAGTGAATCTGGACAGGAAACTTTGGAGAATTTCATCCTTCTCCTAGGTCATGGTAAATAGGCTATAAATAGTCTTCTTCTATTTGTGATTGCCATAGTATTGTGCTATAAAGAGTTCGCATAACTTACTCCAACTCCCGATGGATCCTGGGAGTTGCTTCCTGAAGCACAAGAGTGGTGCATCCGTCAGACTGGTGGGGATTATATTGCACATCAGGGCCTCATCTTTCTTCCATGTGGTCATCTTGGTCTGGTATTGTTAGATGTGATATATTGGATCCTTCGTCCCATCTTAAAGGGTGAAGGTAGGCAACCTGAACTTCTTCGGGCATTCAGCCTGATCTATCTCATCTATGAACGGTGATCTAATCATATAAACAGCCACGTGGACCACCAGATCCTTCATTGACGGGGTTTGGATTTTCATGCTTCCTAGTAGTTACTTCTGGATTTTGGCGGCCATATCTTCCAAATCCTTCATCGTGGGCTGAGCCTGGACTGGGGGATCCCTATATCTCTAGTTGGTGACCTCCTCTTGACCATCAGCTACTCTACTCCCTTTGTCCTCCCGTCCATTGTTCTGGTTTTGATCATTCAATGGCGGATCTGGAAGCACACCTTCGTTATTTGTGGTATTGGCTTGGCCTCCTTGATTGTCAGGATTTGGAACCTGACCTTGCCTCTGACGGATCTCTATGTTTTGTCATTCTAACTCTTCATTCCTTCTTTCTTTCCTTGATTGCCTGAATCTGGGAAACTTGAGCATTGTTTGCTTCGGCTAAAGTAGTTGAGGACCTTGTATCCACCACCATAATTACCCTAAAAAGGTTTTGAAGAAAAAATTCGATGGAAGAAAAGAAAAGAAAAGAAAGGGTTCGTTGAATCTGTGAGGTGAGAAAAAGATAATAATGAAATTTTTTACAGACGGCGCCAATGTGTAGATGCATTTTTTTGTACACACTCAAGAATATCTTTATCGAGGCTCTAAGGCTTTATTTATACAAAATTGACGGGCCTTTTTTGCCCCCATTATTGGGATCAAATCCTTTTATTTAAGGAGTTTGATTAATATCAATTTCCTATCGAGTAAAACCCTTAAATTTAGCCCCAAGTTTACTTTACTTGTGGGCTTAAGCTAACTGGGCCTTATATCCTGGTCGGTTAAAGGGCCACTAATGTGGACTTGATTCTCCGCAGATGGGCCTAGATCTGTTTGTCTATTGGGCATTTATAGTTGGGCCTTTAATTTACTGGGCCCTTACACCCATAGCTTGCACTAAGCCTATTCGAGGTGTTCGGTGTCGAATCACACAAAACCAATTATACGGTTGTGT
The DNA here is from genome assembly GCA_963922005.1 of Cornus suecica. Classification (NCBI taxonomy): domain Eukaryota; kingdom Viridiplantae; phylum Streptophyta; class Magnoliopsida; order Cornales; family Cornaceae; genus Cornus; species Cornus suecica. The sequence continues at coordinate 23,784,130 of OY998242.1, forward strand.
CTAGAGCGGTCCAAAACCTTAAGAATGCTTGACGTCAGAAAATTCTTGGGGCATGTGCGGGAGCGTGCCTACTCCTATGTGTCTTATTTTTGTTCCAAAACGTTCATCTTTGAAAGAGCTTTCCGTTGGTATATTATACGCCTTGTCTAGATCAACGATGCTCCGCGAAATAGGCCCGAAACAAAACTGTTGCACGTGGAGCCAAAAAATCTAGCCGAAACTTTAGGCGGCGCATGCAGTTGTTTCCGGCGATGAGCTTGACTATCCCGGCTTCATCTCATCAATATGAAGCTCCTGGTATGGTTGGTTTCTGATTTAGAACAACTCTGATCTTCGAATCTGGTCCAGAACGTACGAGTTTCTTTTTTGCTTCAACCTGGAACTTTTTTATATCGATTTGCTTAAACCATGCTCTGATACCACTTGTTAGGAATTAATTACCATCCCACACTTAGGAATTAATCCCGCCCAAGATCATCGACACCTATTTTACTCACATAAATAAATCACACAAATAACACAATATTTAAAATGGTTCAGCCCCAACTTTGGCCTACGTCCACGGAGAGAAGAAATATTTATTAGGAAGGTATTACATAGGTGAACAACACAACACCCTAACTCGGTGCACACATCACCCTCATACCCTCTTCCTCTCTTCTTTTCTCATATCTCTTCTCTCAGTCTCAACACAAACCCTAGGTCCCCATTTATAGAGTTAAACCTCATTCCTTATTGAACAAGAAAATTTATTTTCTTATTGGACAAGGATTACAACTCTTTGAAGAATAAAACTCTCTAACAAGAAATTCCTTTTATAATACAACTCTAAATAGGAAACCTAATTATAATAGAATTTAAGACACTTTCCTAATAAGTTACACTGTCATTACAATCAGGACAGAAACTAAATATGCCGAATAATAATAGTTGAGTTAGTTTAATCAATTGTTTAACTAAGATAGATAAAGTGTGATCACCCAACAAAAATAGTTGAGTAAGTTTAATCAATTATGTAAGAACATTTTTTAATATTATGTATTTATGGCATGTTCTAGACAATAACCTTGTTAAGTGTTAGATAGGTTATTTTCGTTTCAACGACATCTACAAGTTTTGACGAAGGCAAAAATCAAGTGTTGAAGTAGTGAAGAATACAAGTGTAATGCAAACATGAGCGTATTGAGGAAAAATGTCTCTCGGAGGGTGAAAACGACATTTACCAAAGCCATCACTTCAGGAAAAAAGTATCGTGGAGTCAAGATGGTCATTTTGGCGCAGTTGTGAAGAAAAGTGTTTTTCAAAAAAATACCTATGCTTAAGCCTACGTTTTCAGAAGCAAAAAGTGGTCAGAAAGTGAAGTTCTACCCTTGAAGCTACGCTTGAACCTACGGCTATGCTTTAAGCGTAGCTGCGGCATGAAATTTGATGATATGTTGCAATGTCAATTCTATCCTTCTATGATTCGTGGACCGACTTTTACACCTTGGTATATATACAATACACATAATATACATCAGAGATTAGGGTTTTTCTCAATTGGATGTAAAATTACGAGAAATAGCAAATGTAGGGTTTCCATTAACTATGGTCTATAAATACCAAAATATTTTACAGATATGAGGGAGCCTGAGAGCCTTAGAGCCATTGAGAGATATCTGTAAGTTTTCTACATAATCATATTCTTCTACAGAGATAAAGATAGAGGGAGAAAATCATTGAGTGATTCTATATCTTCTAGTTCTCTCTTATATTAGGGTTTATTCAATTGTGTTTCTACATCGATGATCTTATGCACGATTGAATGACATAGACTCTAAAAAATCTACACACCACTGATTGCAATGTGGTTGCTTAGATCTGTTTGAGAATAAAGCCATCTGAGTGCAGAGATCGGAGCAGAAGGTTTCATGGTTATTTGATCCATTGAGAAGCGGAGCCGTCAGAGTACGGAGCGGAATGAGAATCTTAGTAGAGCGCGAGTGATTAACAGTTGTCAAACGTCGAGTGAAGAAAGGTAGATCTGGAGGAATTTGTGAGTCTAAAGCTTTATAGAGTCTGTGTACTGTTTGATTCATAGTGCATCGATACCCGAGCGTATCTGTGATTTTTACTTGGAGTCTTTCCAAGGTTTTTCACGTAAAAATATTGTGTCTCTATTGCTTTATTTTCTGCACTTAGATTAGTCATTGCATGTTTTGTCTTGTTAAGAGAATTGGGTAAAAATTAACTTTTCCGTAATTAATATTAATTTGTTAATAAATCCACAAAAAACCTATTCACCCCTCCCTCTAGGCTATTTTCATTGATCGACTAGGTAATTTCAATTGGTCTTAGAGCGTGGTTGCCCCGTGTTAGGTTAACGACTTAGGGTTAAATCTTGAACTTAGATGATGGAATTTCTTCGTGAACGAGATTTCCTTGATAGGTCCCATATAGTTGATAGGTTAACTAATAAGGGTGATGATGATTATGATGATTCGCTTCAAGCTAAGTACAATAAATTGCATGATAATTACACTCATCTTAGCGAAGTTTTTTCAAAATCTATTGATAGATTTAAAAATGTTGAAAAGGAAAAAGAATCCTTAAGAAAAGAATTAACCAACATTACCCATAACTTCAATCAACACATGACTCATAAGTTTGGATGGATTAAAAGGTTGAGAGAGTTTGAAAAAGAAAGGAAGGAGGTTTTAAAGAGTGAAAAAGATCTCAATAAGGAACTAATAGATGTAAAATCTGATTTGATTGAGAAATCTGTGAAGATTGGATATTTGGAGAAGAATTTGGAAGATGTTAACTCAACTATTCATAGATAGTCTAGTGGAAGTAATAAGCTTGATCATATATTTAGTGTAGGTAAATCTGTGGGAAATACTCAAGGTTTGGGGTTTGTAGGAACACCGAGTAATCATAATGTCATTCCCAAAACTATTTTTGTTAAGGGATCTCATGTAGAATCGGGTTCTTCTCAAGGTAAGTCTGATAGGAATCTGAATGCTCAATTTTATGTCAGAAAACCTGTTGAGATTAAGCCTCCCTTTACCTCTAGATTCAATAAGGGTTTGAATAATGGTTTTCAAAGGTTTGTCCCAATATGTCATCATTGTGGAGTGAAAGGTCACATTCGACCTTTGTGTTCAAAGTTAAAAGGAAAGACTTTAAAATCTAAGAGGAAATCCTAGAATTCAGAAAAGACCCAATATTGAAGATCAAATTAGGATTTCGAGTAAAGATATAAAGAATTTGTTTAACCATGCAAGTAAAACACCTAAGATTAGACAAGCATTGGTTAGAAAAGGTGAGCTACATTATTGTGATGCTCATACATGGGTTAGAAAAGGTGAGCTACATTATTGTAAGTCTCATACTGAACTTAGAGCATGTGACTCTAGTTTCGTGTGTTTAGATAGTGAATTCTCTATGCACATGACAGGAGATAAGTCAGTGGTTGATAATCTCAAGGATAGTAATGAAAAGAATGGTTATTTTGATGAAAAGAAAAAGTCTAAAGGTTTAGGAAAAAGCACCATTGTTGCTTTTGGTCTACATAGACTAGAACATGTTGATTGTGATAAGGGCCGAAAGGCTAATTTGCTTAGCATTAGCCAGATATGCAATGATTATCAATATATCAATTTCTGTCATGATAAATGCATTATTAATGACTCTTTTGGAAATTATTTTATGGAAGGTGTACGTACATCTGATAATTGGTATCGCATATTTTCTAAATTTTGTATTAAGAAAGGTCTTGAGTTTATATCCACAACTTCTTAGTCAACAGACATCTCTACAAAACCATTAGATTTTCAAAAGCATGTGTATCTTAGAAAATCTAGTGGCATGTTATCAATAGGATAGATGTCTTCATATGTATCATTCTAGGAATATCTTACATTATCTTTTATCCTAAAATTTATACATTATCATGCATTTTTATTTTTATTTGCATGTTTTTTTTATGCATGTTATTTTTTTTATGTTATTTTTTTATTATTATGCATGCATCATGATTTGTTACTATTAGAATTATTCATGCATGCATACATTATGACAAAAAAGGCATAAAAATTATAAAACAAAAATTCTTAGCATGTTGAGCTTGACTAAGGATACAAAAGATTGTCATATGTCACTATATTCTCATATTTACTTTTCTTATTATGCTTAGGGGAATTGAAGTTGCTAGTATGATATGAGGTTATGAGTTATTTACTTGACATATTTAAGTATTATTTTTGGAACTCATCAACTTTGGGTGCTTGTTTTACTTCGGAGATGACTGTAATACTTGTTAAAAGTTTTAGTCTTTTTCATCTAATCTGAAGTGATATGTAGGTTCATGAGTTATGCTAGATTGATCTATACTTTTGTACACTTATGAATGTTAGGGTAATGTTGAAAAAGGATAAGATATTTAAAATATAGAAATGCAAAAAGTAGTTTTTCAAACTGAGTAACCGGGCCTTTTGCCTCAGTAAGCATTGAGTATTCGCGTAAAAAGGGAAAAGACTAATGAGCATAAATCCCATGGAAGAAGCTCGGGCCCAGTTGGTCGGGACTAAAAATCCTCGCTGGAAAGTCCGGAGCTTAGAAAGATCAAAAGGGATATATTGAAAAAGTTGAAAAGGTGAAAAGAATAAATTATGTGACAATGGGGTATTTTTTTAAAACAAGCAATAAGGTCCAAGTAAATGATTTGACTTCTAGCTTAGTTTTTGGACTGAAGTATCATCACAGTTAGTGAGGAAATTATAAGAATTAGTACGTATTGCTTTCATCTTAGTTGTTTGCTTGCATCTGAATATTTTTCATATATACAAATGCTATGTAAAGCTTGTTTTGTGACTGCTTATAACTAAAAGGTATGTGTGCTGATTTTCTTCACTATCATGTGTATAATAGCTAAGTCAAATTTGCGAATATGATGTGTTAATGATTAGTTTGTTGTCTCTACTGCCCTACTCACATGTGTCTAAGAACAAAATTATTTTTGTTTTACATTTATTCATGATATTCTGCATTCTTGCATTTAGTATTAGGGTCATGCATTGTAGAGTTATTTGTTACTCAAGAATCTGGATATAATCTTATAGAGTACATTATCTTAGTATTTAGTGCTTGGCTTAGATTCTCTAGAGTCTTCTCTGTGATCCTTTTCCTATGTTTTCATCTTGAGGTTTTCCCTTATTTCTCTCATGTGCTTTAATTGTATTTATTGTTCCTTGTCATTTCAGTGACAAAAAGGGAGAGAAATATTGAGTAAGTGGGAGTAATGGTTTTAGAGGGAGGAGTGTGTGTTTTATGATCATTATGCATACATGGATACTATGTTTTTCTTATGATCATTTTATATCTGTTTTCCACACTTGCGTTTAATGGTTTGTTTAGTGTTGTGGTTACAGGATTGGTAGAAGGTCATGAAAGCAAGGTGACACTTTATATCTATGTTTGTCGGTGTATGTTCATAGGTATAGATGTTATGTTGTTATTTTTGAAGCTATATTGTAAAACATGGTTTTGTCTCAGAAATACTAAGGGGGGGATTGTAAGAACATTTTTTAGTATTGTTTATTTATGGCATGTTCTAGACAATAACCATGTTAAGTGCTAGATAGGTTGTTTTCGTTTCAACGACATCTACAAGTTTTGACGAAGGCAAAATCAAGTGTTGAAGTAGTGAAGAATACAAGTGTAGTGCAAACGTGAGCGTATTAAGGAAAAATGTCTCCTAGAGGGCGAAAACAACATTTTCCAAAGTTGTCACTTCAGGCAAAAAGTATCGTGGAGTCAAGACGGTCATTTTGGCACGGTTGCGGAGAAAAGTGATTTTCACAAAAATACCTACGCTTAAGCCTACGGTTTCAGAAGCAAAAGGTGACCAGAAAGTGAAGTTTTACCCTTGAAGCTACGCTTAAAGCATAGCTAGGTTACGCTTAAAGTGTAGCTAAGCTGAGGCATGGAATTTGATGATATGTTGCAATGTTGATTCTATTCTTCTGTGATGCGTGGACTGACTTTTACACCTTGGTATACATGCAATACACATAATATACATCAGAGATTAGGGTTTTCCTCAATTGGATGTAAAATTACGAGAAAGAACAAACTTAGGGTTTCCATCAGCTATATATGGTCTATAAATACCAAAGTCTTCTATAGATATGAGGGAGATTGAGAGCCTTAGAGTCATTGAGAGATCTCTGCAAGTTTTCTAAAGATTCATATTCTTCTATAGAGATAGAGATAGAGAGATAAAATCATTGAGTGATTCTATATCTTCTAGTTCTCTCGTGTTAGGGTTTATTCAATTGTGCTTCTACATAGACGTTCTTATGCACGATTGAATGACCTAGATTCTGAAAAGTGTACACACCATTGATTGCAACGTGGTTGCTTAAATCTGTTTGAGAAATAGAGTTGTCTGAGTGCGGAGATCGGAGCAAAAGGCTTCGTGGTTATCTGATCCATTAAGAAGCGGAGTCGTCAGAGTACGGAGCAGAGCGAGAAGCTTCGTGGAGCGTGAGTGATTCATGGTTGTCAGACGTCGAGTGAAGAAAGGCAGATCTGGAGGAATTTATAAGTCTAAAGCTTCGTAGAGTCTGTGTACTGTTTGATTCATAGTGCATCGATACCCAAGCGTATCCGTGATTTTTACTTGGAGTCTTTCCAAAGTTTTCCACGTAAAAATATCGTGTGTCTCTATTGCTTTATTTTCTACACTTAAATTAATCATTGCATGATTTATCTTGTTAAGAGAATTGGATTAAAATTGACTTTTCCGCAATTAATATTAATTTGTTAATAAATCCACAAAAGGCCTATTCACCCCCACCCCCTTTAGGCTATTTTCATTGATCGTTTAGGTAATTTCAAGTTATTTAACTACAATAAATAAAGTGCGGTCCCCGAACATGCTATTTCTTATTTATATCATTGGATTTCAAAAGTTGAATTTTGGTGCTCTATTTGTCGGAAAGGAATCCTCTCCAATGCCATCCCCTTGCAATTCCTCTCCAATTCGGATCCAAGGGCTAAAATTGTGCCACGTCATCCAATAACTCAATGTGGGTCCTAATTGCTTATGTCAGCACCACGTAAGCGAAGTAAAAAATATTTTTACTGCAGAATTCATTTGCTTTGGATAGAATTGTAATTTCACAGGATTTAGTTATATAATTCTAAATACATTTACTTTGATTAACTTCAATCCTATATTGTACTCCATATGCATTGGGAAAACGCGATGGCGACTGAAGCTTGAGAAGACATGCCATTTAATGCTTTGTACATCACAATATTTACCACCAAAAGCCCATTCCCCATTTTCAGCGGATCTCTCTGAAGAATTCAAACATTTCTCTCTCTTTCCCTCCCCATACTACACATTTTCTCTCTCAGTTTTAGGGTTTACCAATTTCAACCCATCGCCATTGAAATTGATACTCAAATCAAACCCTAGTTTTTTTTTTAAACCCTAAAACCAAATCGCTTATGGGTGTTTTCGGGGATCTTCACCAGCTCCTCTTCCAAAATCCTAAACCATATCTGAAGAAATCGAAGCGCTTTTGGGTATTTTCGGGGATCTTTACCAGCTCCTCTTCCGAAATCCCAAACCTTATCTGAAGAAATTGAAGGAACGTGCATAAAATCGGTGAAACCCAACTCTCACTACTACTAGGTCTCAATAGGTCAGCCGAATCCCCAACTCTCTCTGAAAATTTTAAAGTTTGTTTGTCTCTTTTAGTTTCTTAATGTAATTGCTTGCATGGTGATTGAAACATCTCTGAAGAAATCGAAGGACTAAAGAAATCGAAAAAACATGTGCAAACTAGGCGAAACCCAACTCTCGCCACTACCAGGTCTCAATAGGTCCGCCGATTCCCCAACTTTCTCTGAAAATTTTAAAATTTGTTTGTCTCTTTTAGTTTCTTAATGTAATTGCTTGCATGGTGATTGAAACATCTCGTTCTTGTTTATCATACCTAAAAAACATCTTTCTTTTTAATTTATTTCTACCACATTAAAAAGAAACTTGTTTATCATACTTTAATTTTAAAGTAGGTGCCTTTACAATAACTACAGGAATAACTTAATACGAAAGATGACTTTGCTAAATGCTACCACATTGTGTTTTTTGGTCTATATATGTAGTGTCTTTAGGTTTCCATTAGGGTCAGCCCCTGTTTTGTTTGTACTTGTTTTAGGAGTAAGATTATGTGTATATGTAAAGATTTTGTATACTTAAGTGACCATCAATTGTAACATAACTATAACTCAAATGACAATCACTGAGTTGAAGGATATTTTACATATTCACATAATATGAAATTATTCAAATTGAATATGGGATTGACCCTGCTATTAATGGAGTAAATAACCACAAAAGCTATATTTTGAATTTTGCTAAATGCTACCTCATTGTGTTTTTTGGGTTGTATATGGAGTGTGTTTAGGTTTCCATTATCCCCAGCCCCTGTTTTGTTTATAGTTGTTATAGCATAGAGATTATGTGTATTTGTAAAGATTTTGTCTACTCAAGTGACCATCAATTGTAACATAACTGTAACTCACTAAGTTGAAGGATATTTTACATATTCACATAATACGAAAGTATTCAAATTGAATATGGGATTGACCCTGTTATAACAAGTACAAACGAAACAGGGGCTGAAGGGGTAACAAGAATCACCATAAGTTACAACAGAGTTGTAACTGAAAAATAGACCAGTTGTAACATAGGTGTAATGCACATTTTAAAGAGGTATAAGTCAGTAACCCAGTGTGAGTAATGAAAATAAAGATAACACTTTTATCTTTACTTTTCAATTTATGTGCATTACTCACCCACGTAACCTGAAAAGAACTCAAATTATAGATAAATATTTTGTCTACTCAAGTGTAACTCAAATGACAATTACTAAGCTAAAGGATATCTTACATATTCATATAATATGAAACTTAGTTGAAGGATATATTGGATATTATGAAAATATAAATTAAATCATCTTCAATTGTAACATAAGTGTAATGCCCATTTTAAACAATTTTACCTAATTCATAATCTGCAAACTAAAGGCATGTTTTAGAAACTAATATGGGATTGACCCTGCTATTAATGGAGTAAATAAATCCCCAATTAAAGTTACTGAAATGACCATCAGTTGTAACATAGGTGTATGTAATGCAGATATAATAAAGTGTTATCTTTACTTTTCAATTTATCTGCATTACTCACACACTATTATTACTCACCTGCTATTCATGGAGTAAAATAAATCCCCAATTAAAAGTATTCAAATTGAAAGCATGGAGGATATGATAGATATTCTGGAAGTGTAACTGAAATCACCATAAGTTATGACACAAGTGTAACTGAAATCACCATATTAATTTCTAAAGGCATGTGTTTAGAATGAAATATGGGATTGACCCTGCTATTAATGGAGTAAATAAATCCCTAATTAAAAGTATTCAAATTGAAAGCATAGAGGATATGATAGATATTCTGGAAGTGTAACAGGAATCACCATAAGTTGTACCACAGGTGTAACACAGGTTCAAGTTCCACTCCTAATAAATATGCACACTCACATATTAGTTTCTCCAACTAATATGGGATTGACCATCAATTGAGTGTGAGAGTACTGAGAAAGAAGATGAATGTTTTCATTGATTTGTGCTAAGTGTGTTTTTCATCTTCTTTCTCAGTACTCTCACATGAAAACTGAGGAAAACATTCATCTATTACAGTTACATAGCATGGAGGATAAATCTCCAATTAAAAGTATTCAAATTGAAAGCATGGAGGATATGATAGATATTCTGGAGTGTGTTTATTTTTCCATATAACAGAGAGATTATGTGTATATGTAAAGATTTTGTCTACTCAAGTAACCATCAATTGTAACATAACTGTAACTCAAATGACAATCACTGAGTTAAAGGATGTTTTACATATTCATATAATAAGAAATTATTCAAATTGAATATGAGATTGACCCTGCTATAACATGTACAAACAAAACAGGGGCTGGAAGGGTAACAAGAATCATCATAAATTGCAACACAAGTGTAACTGAAATGACCATCAGTTGTAACATAGGTGTACTGCACATTTTAAAGAGGTATAAGTCAGTAACCCAGTGTGAGTAATGCAGATAAAGATAACATTTTTTTCTTTACTTTTCTATTTATCTGCATTACTCACCCACGCAACCTCAAAAGAACTTAAATTACAGATAAAGATTTTGTCTACTCAATTGTAACTTAAATAACAATCACTGAGTTGAAGGATATCTTACATATTCACATAATATGACACTGAGTTGAATATTATGAAAATGTACCTTAAATCATCTTCAACTGTACATAAGTGTAATGCCCATTTTAAACAGTTTTACGTAATTCATAATTTTCAAACTAAAGGCATGCTTTAGAATCTAATATGGGATTAACCTTGCTATTAATGAAGTAAATAAATCCCCAATTAAAAGTATTCAAATTGAAAGCATGGAGGATATGATAGATATTTTAGAAGTGTACATGAATCACCATAAGTTGCAACACAGGTGTAAATTAAATGACCATCAGTTCTAATATAGGTGTATGCACATTTTGAAGAGGTTTAAGTCAGTAACCCAGTAGAACCCTAGATATAAACTTTGATGTACATATTTCTTGTTATATATTGTCCTTCAATTCCTAATTCATAATATGCAAACTAAAGGCATGTTTTAGAATCTAATATGGGATTGACCCTGCTATTAATGGAGTAAATAAATTTCCAATTAAAAGTGTTGAAATTGAAAGCATGGAGGATATGATAGATATTCTAGAAGTGTAACAGGAATCAGCATAAGTTGTATCACAGGTGTCAGTAAAATGACCATCAGTTGTAACATAGGTTTAATGCACAATGTGAAGAGGTATGAGTCAATAACCCAGTAGCACCCTAGATATCAACCTTGATGTACATCTTTCTAGTGTAATGACGTGTATAAAAAAGTCTGAAAATTTATAATGCACAAATAGAGGATATGATAGATATTCTGGAAGTGTAATAAGAATCACCATAAGTTGCAACACAGGTGTAACTGAAATCACCATATTAGTTTCTAAAGGCATGTTTTAGAATGTAATATGGGATTGACCTTGCTATTAATGGAGTAAATAAATCCGCAATTAAAAGTATTCAAATTGAAAGCATGGAGAATATGTTAGAAATTCTGGAAGTGTAACTGGAATCACCATAGGTTATAATTGAGGTGTAACTAAAATCACCATATTAGTTTCTAAAGGCATATTTTAGAATCTAATATGGGATTAACCCTGCTATTAATGGAGAAAATAAATCCCCAATTAAAAGTATTCAAATTGAAAGCATGGAGGATTTGATAGATTTCTGGAAGTATAACAGGAATCACCATAAGTTATAACACATGTGTAACTGAAATGACCATCAGTTGTAACATATGTGTAATGCACATTTTGAAGAGCTATAAGTCAGTAACACCCTAGATATAAACCTTGATGTACATATTTATTTAGTTTGTTGTTTAAGTATGAAAATTTAATATAAATTCCTTATTCCCCAATTAAAAGTATGGGATTAACCCTGCTATTAATGAAGTCCATAAATCCTCAATTAAAAGTATTCAAATAGAGGATATGATACAAATTCTGGAAGTGTAACAGGAATACCATCAGTTGTAACATAGGTATAACTGAAATGACCATCAATTGTAACATAGGTGTAATGCATGATTTTGAAGAGCTATAAGTCAGTAACCCAATAACACCATTAAAATTAACCTTGTGGTACTTTTGGTATTTTTCCTTGTTAACTTAGATGGCTAGAATATCCACTAAATTAACTCGAAACAAAAGTAAGGTCATAGCTGAGTCAAGTAAGGCTGCTGAACCATCATGTTCCGGATCTGGTGGTGAGGAAGAATGGATTAAGGCCCCAGCTGGAACATTTTTCTATTGCAAGTAAGACCCCTTTAAGTTACTGAATTATTATATGTTCAATTATATGTATTATTTCTATTTAATATATTTGAGAATGATAGAAATTATCTGGGTTATTTATATAATTTAATCTACAGAGCATCTTACATAAAAAAATACCATAAAAAATATGGTATGTTGGGTAAAGTTATCGTGGCGCCCCAATATGCTGACATTTGCAAGTAGGCTGCAGCGCAATGGAAGAAACTAAAAGATGACAAGAAGAAACTCTTCTTAGGTCGACAACGTGCCTAAAAAGAGAAGTATGAAGATGCGAAAAAGAAAGGCAAGGTGGTCGACAAGTCTAAGGTGAAGTACTTGAACTGAATAAAATTTATTAGCCTAAAAAGTTTTTCTATGAGTCATTTAGTACTAGTTGGTGATATTTTGAATTGTTGTACGGTAAACATAAGAAGAACCAAAGAGATGTGATTGGTGCTGCATTCAAGAAGAACTGCACTTGGCACAGAGGTGCTGCTAAAAAAATTATTCAAGTGGTTGGGAATCTTGGAGCGAAAAAGCGAAAGGTTGTGGATCAGTTGGGTTTTGGAGGGCTTTTGAAGTTAAAATGTGACTTCATCTCTCATAACCTGTGCAACATCCTTATTAGTAATTTTGAAATGGATGACTGTGTTATTAGATTAAAAAAAATGGTTGATCTGTATTTGACTGCACACGATGTGCAAGAAATATTTTTGTTACCAGCGGGCAGAGAGACAGTGCCTTTCAACCGCCTATTTAAAGATATGCCTTGGATAGTTGATGGTGGGTTTAGACCCGAGGCTGGCAGGAGAGTGGAATGGCTCTTTGAATTGTTGGAGACAGCTGAGGGAGATGCATTTAAGCATTTGTTTGTATTATGTACATGTTCATCTGTGCTTTCTCCAACGGGTCGTGGACATGTGCATTTGGGTTTGCTGGCAGCCATTGACCAAGTTGTTAAGATCCCGTCTTACAACTGGTGTGCATATGTGCTAAAATTCTTGGTTAATACAATGTTGTAGCCAGAAGATGGTGTAAAACAATCTTACAGCGGCTGTATGCTATTCCTTCAGGTATGACACATGAATTCAATTTTTTTCTGATTAATGTATGTGTATTGAAACACTTTATGGTTCTTTAACTACTAAATTACATTATTTAATTTTTCCGCATGTATGTAGATGTTCCATTTGAGAAGGGTATAAGTGAAGTGGCCTGATTATCCTATGGGTGACCTTCATGAACTGGAATATTTGACTTTCGAAGTTGTGTAGGGACAATTAGAATGGGAGAGTTGCTGCATGGGAGGTTTTGGTGTTTGGAAGGTGCCACCACTTACCCAATCTGTTCTCATATGTAACCTTTGTTTTGTAATATTTTAGACATTAAAAGTTACTCATTACATTGTTGTTATTTCTTTTTGATTTAGCTTGTACCGCTCAGATGTGTACCGCGGTTACCTTCTTTCCATGGGGCAACTAAGGGACCTAGCAATGCTAGGGATTTACATGTAAGCATTCGCACTCCCATATGGAAATAGAATTTTTCTGCTTAATAATGAAAACACTTATGTGTTAGTAGTTTTGAATGATTCAAAGGGAAAGAACTTGGCGGAGGATCAGGATGGCCGGGTGAAGCAAAAGAAAACAGGGCCTGTTGAAGCAAATGTTAGGCTTGCGAAATCTGATGATAATGGTGGTCATGAGAATAGGTCAGAAGGAGAGTAGCCTGAGGATGAAGTAGAACATGAGGAGGAAAAGATATATGCTGGGGAGGAGCATGAGGATGAGCATGAGAATGTTATTATGTCCTTACCAGAACTCATTCCCACTTGTGTTGTTACGGATAATGATGATGCTCCCCAAGTGTCATGCCCCGTTATTCCTAAGACTCCTGTCCGGAGAATCAGCGAATCCCGAGGTATGACGTCACTAAAAATGACAACCAAAATCAACGATAAAACTAAAATACATGGAATAGGAGTGAAAATGAAGTATTCCATGTCACCTGAGTGATAGAAACTCAGTAAAGGAATTCTAATGAACATCCGGCAGAGTTCCGTTAGTAAATGGAACATCCGGATAACCCAAAAGCAACACAACGAAAGAACTTGCCCATAATAACAGAAATAGAAACAATGGCACGTAGCCCAACATTCCAGAAACCTAGTAGGGCCAAGGTAGTGGAAAAGAACACCAATACCTCTCCAAACCCCTCTAAAATCAATAGAGCCCCAAATGCTCAAATGAAAATATAAAGAAAACCACATGGCGATGCCGAAAAGGTATAAAGGCACCCCAAAAACAATAATTACCAACTGAGCCACCAAGCTCAAATAAGAATACATAAAACTCAGTGGTAGTGCTGAAATGATGCAAAGGCACCTCGAAAATATTAAATACTCAAAATGAAGATACAACACAAGGGGATCTGCCAACAACCTGGCTCCCAAGAGAATGAAATAATATACTAGTATGGCTACTGAAAGACGAATAAAACTACCGTCCCAAATCACCCGTATCGTCGCCTACAAGCATGCCGTGCTGCATCCACCTGCAAACCTGCAACCTGTTGTGGGGGTGAGCAAAACCACGCGCTCACCATAATATCAAAACATCACACTCATAGCCGTCTAGAAAACGCTAACCATCCCGTGTGCATGCATTTATCCTAGGTCGGTCAGTTGTCTCATGTGGCACCCACACCAAATAGAGACCCCAAAACAATCTCAAATCCACTACGGATAACGTAAAAACTTCAGGTCAACAAAATATAAGCAACACATGTGTACGTATATATATATATACATATAGCGTCCTGTAAATAACTCAACCTGTCACCTAGGCTTAGAGACAACCAATTCGAACTCCACTCTCATCTAGAGATACAACAAGACTAACTATCTACCATACCGTGCACCTAGCACGCTGCTCAAGGTTCCTAGGAGGTAAATAGGTCACTCCTTAGGACTACCAAAAGGAAATAACCATTCTTCTACATACAACAACCAGTGAACAAACCCGTTCACTTGAAGAAATATAAAAAGGGAAGGTACTATCTCCACACCGGATTCGGTAATCAACCGAACTATCGCTAACTCACACTGCCTATCTAGGCACTAGAAAGGGGTATTGGAGTCATTTAGTCCCAAACAGATGTCATGGTCCTCGGGTTTTTAAAGAAAAACGTTGAACCCCGAAGGTATCAACCGGTTTTTAAGAAAAAGTTAGGACCCGGTCAAATCTTATTTGGTTCCAACGTCTCCAAAACCAACCGAAACAACAGGAATCACACTAGGTGTGTGTAACTCAACATCACAAGTCTAGGCTCAACCCCAAGGGATAACTATACGAGAAGGAAGAAATACTAAAGTTCAAACTGACAACCATTTTAAAATCACTTTTAAACTTCTTTCAAATCTGGTCCTAAGACCTTTAACATTTATTTAAAATTTTATAAAAATAATTATGAAAGAAAGCCCAAACAAAACCGGGCATAGGAAGGAACTCGAGACAACAAGTTAGGAAAAACCTGGACTTATCAACCTCTAACGATGCCGAGATCTCGGAAATAACATCGAGATTTCTAAAACAGGGGGCAACCCGTGCCCTAATTCACTGATTTTTACAAAACAATTTCAAATAGAATTTTCTGAAATTTCTTTCAAAAACAGATTTCCACCGATACTCCCGGTACTGAGAATTTAAAACATATTTTATAGAATAGGTATTTAAACTTCTGTCTTTCCAAAAATAGTTAACAAGTCTCGGGGTAAGCGAAGAACACGTTTTATAAAAATCCCCAAGTTTTAAGTTTTCAAAACTTTGAATATTTGGCTCAAAAGATCCTAGACATAACCGAGGATTCAAGAACAAGACAAACCATACCCTGAATTCACTTAACTTCCCAAGAGTACTTACAGAAAGAGATTTTAATTAAACACAACAAAGAAGCGTCTATAACTCATACATTGTTAAAGTGAGAGAATGAGCGATAAGCTCAAAATTTCAAAAGCTAAGGGAACAGGAATACTCCACACTACCGAAGAGGTCTAGCAATCATCCTGTGATGATACTAACCGCCAATCACAAAGGCCTATGTGGCCATGATCACAATATACTGCTACCCAGCTCAACTACAGCCTAACATACGGGGAACCCTTATGCCCCAAGGTCACTTTTCACTTTTTAACTTTATGTTTTCACGGTTTCCTTTACACGAGGAAATTCACAACTTTCATTATAATTTAACCACGATTACAATATCCATCACAAATACGGCGCCCTAGCGCCTAAGAGAATAATATAAATCTCTTATTAAAATTTCAGATATAACATGCTCAATATCATAAGCGATAATAACAGATAATTTTAACAGATAAGCACATGTCAAATAAATGCTCACTATGAATGTCAATGCCATGACAATGCAATGACAATGCAACCCTAACCACTAGAGGGTGAAACAAATATCCAAGAATCCCAAACCGTTCACTGCTGGGGCAACAAACCCACAACAGAAAGGGTGGGCGTCGCCAAATAGAATACAGATACCACGTCCGCCCGGAAACCGGCAAGTGAGGCCCAAGCCCTCACCCCCAAATGTCTAGAGAATTGAGAGTTACTAGCTCCCTGGGTGCTAGACCACCACCTGGCCAGTTATTGCGACATTCCAAACGATCCAGACATGCACGTGATATAACTGAGGCATGCAATGTGCACCGAAACAATATATATACCATGGTGTTGTATGCATGCAAAATGCCTCCATATGAATTTAATATGCTCAATAAAACGGCATAAAAGCCAAGCAATCTCATACCAAGCGTGCTTCACAATTTAAATCACACAATAATTAAATTCCATTTATCACAGAAATACTCGGGTTCTCAATTACCCCATCTTTATAGATTTTATATGCCAGCATGCTTTTAATTTAATTTCCAATAATTGTTTTCAAATTAATTCGCCTCAGGGAAAATTAGACAATTAAATTCACAATTTAATTTCTTTATAATTTACGAGAAAATCAACAAGGGAACTAAAATCAAGTTTAAGTTATAACATCCCTCATTCTCGTGAATCCCCCTAACATATTTTTAATTTAAATCAAATATCTACAACAGGGGAAAACTTATTAATCGGATTTACTTCCATATACACTTTCTATAAACATATTTCGAGCTCAAGGGAGTACTAAACCGCCTATATCAATTTAATTTAAATAGGTTTATAATTATTTTAACTTCTCTGAGAAATAAAATCTATTTAATTTCTCATGGGAAAATAATCTATTTAATTTCTCATGGGAAAATAATCTATTTAATTTCTCCGAAGTATTTCTATTTCCACCAATCATTTAATCCAACTATGAGTATTTTATAAATTTTATAAAATTCCTAGATTTCAGTCTATCACTAGGAATTTAATTTAAATGTATTTATTAGCATTTTCTACGCACTATTAGTGAGTGTTAGATTTGAATATATATATAAGAATATATATAAAAATTCCCACCTATTAATACGCTTACAAACAGTCCCGCCGTGACAGTACCGGCCGTGAATAGTGCTCGCCGCCCAAAGTTGTCCGAAAAATATTTCGAATATGTCGAAATGACCGTCTTACTGTCCTATTCAATATAGTTGAAACCCGTTAGCAATCGGTAAATAATTCCGAACAAATCAACAAAAAACAAAACTGAAAATAATACCGAAAATATGAAATTCCCGGAGAACCGCTCAACGGTTTCGTACCAATTTCGGATAGATCGTACACGGTACCGAGGCCAAGATATCCTCCGAAAATCAGCCCAAACCGAGCCCGACTCGCCAATGAGTCTAGTCCGACCGAACACTTCACTACTCGTCACTACACACGGCTAGACCGTGCCACCACCAGCTCTTCGCGGTTGCGCCGCAAGCACCACCTACAGCCGACGCTGCTCCAGCCATAGTCGATTCACTAGGTCGCAATTTCAGGTGCGACCCAACCATTAACTCTGGTTCTCTCTCTCTTCGACAACCCCTCTCTCTCTCTCCTGCAAGACGGAAATGGTGAAGATAGTGGAGAAGAGTTGTAGTGTTGATTGAAGAGGAGAAAATGGAGAAGACAAAGGTCGGTCGTCTCTCTCACTCACCAAACCAGTAGAAGAAGAGAAGAACAGGTTGTGTCTGTCTCAGCAACTGAATCATATACATATACATATATTTATGGGGTAATTGCAAATGTAACTCTCTCTTCCTCCAAAATCACATTATGGCCCCCATATAATTCTCTCATATATACATACATATGTCTAAATTACACTAACAACTCTTCAATTTTTCATATTGACATGTCTGACTCTCATGTCTTGCTAATTCACACTTTAACCCCAAGAAATATATTATACTCTCATGAATATATAATCACAATTAAATTCGCATAAATAAAATAAGTCCCGTAAAATATACCGGGGACTCTCAAATAATTTCACGTGAGCCCATAAAATTCACCGGACTCCAAATAAATAATATAGGCCCAAATAAAACTCTGGGGCACAAAATTCATCCACCAATTAAATCACCGAAAACCCCACGGTACTCCGAATAACTAATGAAGTCCGGAATAAATAATTCTGCTATATAGTCGGATATAAACTAAAATAAATCACGAATCGACTCGCAATGTATATCTTGCGAACTCAAAAATTCTACGGATAGCTAATAAATAATATAAGTCAAAATAAACACTCCGGGTACAAAACATAACCGTCGGAACACAGAACAATTTCGAACTCGACTCCGTCAAAAGATTGGTCTCAGTCCATCTATCAAAATTCTCGGTCCGCTAAATTAATGATCGGAAATCCCTGCTAATGACAACTCAGAACCCGCCGCTTCAAGTGCGAAAAGTGAAAAGAGATCATTTAGCCTCAAATAATAATAAAGGGAAAATCATAAGAAAATCCCCAAACGATGATACACGTACTCGAAAAATCTACGAGTCACCCGATAACTAATATCAACGAGGATAAATAATCCGGGGTATAAAACTCAACCACCGGAACGCCGGGTAAGTACAAGACCCCCCCCCCCCCCCCCCCCCCCCACAAATAATCACAAGCAATAAGGCGCGGAAAGAATATGATATAAATAAATAAACTAACGTAAATACCCCTAAGCACACAAATCAAACAACACATAGGGGTTCCCACATACAAACACAAAGAAATAAGCACACCAAACAGATAAAACCCGTATGTACAAATATAGAGTACGTCAATCAAATCAGGTACAAACTAATCCCATTATAAGGGAAAACAATAACGTCGGACCCTTACAACACTAAATACCTAATTCGAAAGACTGAGTCAAAGCCTCGGATGTCGGACATTCTAAGCATGTTGCCACCCAGTCAAAGCACTAGCTGTGAATCGTCACAATGAAATTGCGTAATCGATAAGAAAGACTCACGTCAATGTTTCATCAGGCCCGAAACACTAACTATCAGACTCAAACAACTGAGTCAAAACATTTAACGTCGGATATAAAAATCCTATCATCAACCAGTCGAAGCACTAAACGTCAAGCGTTAAAACAAATCCACTGAGTCAATAATAAGAGCCGACTTAAATGTTTCACTAAGTTCAAAATACTACCGTCACGTCAAGTCACGTAATAGCCACAGAAGTCCACGAAGTCAATGAAGAGAAATCGCAAAGTCGTGTTGTCGCATCCAGAACTCACGTCAACGTTTCACCAGTTCGAAACATTAAACTCACCGTCAATTCTCATAATCGCCAACGACAATCCACGAAGTAGTCAACGGTTGCGTCATCCCGTCGTATCAAGACATAAACACGAAAAATTTATACCTGAGATATCCAAAATAACCATGACGTCATGAACAAGTGACGTCACAACCGAAAATAAATAGGAAATAATTCCAGAGAATTAGGAAAATAATATGGGGTGTTACACCAAGTGCCCATTGAAGCTATGAGAACTAATTATTATCAATATGCTACTAGTGTATACAGAGGGGTTAAAAATGTTCCATTGAGTTCCAATCATCTTGACTTGTTGGAATTAGCAACAAAACAACTAGTTGACAACGGGTAATTAAATTATTAAATTGAGGCTTTAATTTATTGTTTCATTTGAAAATTTTGGGAATAAAATTCCCTCTACAATTAAGCTCCAACAAATAAATTTTCTATGATGTAAGGATGTGATGGTCCGTTTGTACGGGGACTTTTTGAATAGGTCTCACCTTCAGACATTGTTTGAGAGGAATGAAGTTATTAACTCGGTGCGTATTAATGTAGTCTTTATAAGTTTAGTAAATATATGAATTAGAACAACATTAATTGTAACTTCACACCATTTATAATTGGTTGCTATGTGGTCGATCTGTTCACGACTAAACTGAACAATGAGATCGGTGAGTCGAGGGGAGCTTACTAATTTCCCAGTACCGTTATATATTTGATGTTGGATGTGTACCATGTATTCAGGAAGAGGACTAAAGCATCAATAACTGAGGCCATCAAAAAATCGTACCATGATTTGATGAATAAACTGCCATGTCCTATCCGGGACCGTTCCAGGGAAAAATAATTGGTTAGTATCAGAGTTTGTTTACACAATTTTTGCCCAATATATGTTAAATTGTTTGGATCAATATTGGCTAGTTGATGTTTATTTCCATATTTTTAACCTAAGCTTTTTGACTTATCTACCTTTGTCAGATTTTCTTCCCAGCCTGTTTGAATCATCATTGGTTTTTCTTGGTCGTGAACCAAAAATTGCAAAGGGTGGACTATCTTTGCTCTCTCAAAGGTAGTGAATACAAGAAATACACCAAGTTTGTGGTATGGCTATTTATTATCTGGTAAAACATAGCATTACTTATTCGTTATTGGCTAGTCATTATATGGTATCCTTTTGTGGTTGCGCAGAAGTAGTTTATAGAAATTTGGACCGAAGAAAGTTTAGGAAACTACCCGGTGAACATTGCTGATGATATTCCCCATCAATCCGATATGTAAGCCCTCCCTCTAAATAATGACTGAAATGTTACATGCCATGTATCAGTGTTTCTTATGTATACTTTGTGTAATTTATTTGGCCCAGAAATAGTTGCGGGGCCATTGTAATTAGGTACATGCAGGCGTGGACGGGGGATGAACTAGCGAAAGATTTCCTCCCTGTAAGTAACCTCCATAATTGCAACTCATTTATATTTGAAAACATAAATTAATGCCTACAACTCATTTCAATCATAAATTAATGCATATAGCACCGTAACGCTGTTGTTTTCCAATCGGAACACTTGGTGGAACTGCTTGATTCCCCCAATAATGAAGTTAGGGGGAAATTAACGAAGCCACCCTAGATCATGCACTTGATCAAGCTGTTGCAAGTGTCGCGGCAGAAAGAAACGAAATGCATAAAGAACAGACGTGTAAGAGATATGAGAGGAAGTGATTGGTGTGGACTTAAATTAAATTTGATATCATAATATCGTGAAAATACATGTTTTTTGCTATAAACTTTAAGGGCCCATGGTATGGGCAGAAAATATTATGTGGTGTATGTATGTGCTTTTAATTTTTGGAGTTGATATTGGAATGTAGAGACTTTTGGGATTAGCAAGGAGATATCTGAAACCATTACTGAAATGACAATCAACTTTAATATAGGTGTACTACACATTGAAAGTGAAATTTTTGCTACATATTCTGAAATTGTAACTTAAATCTCCAATAACTATAATATAGGTATTGTTTAATAACCATTGGCAAGCAGGAGAAGTATTGTTTGATTCAAGTCTATCTAAAGTCTAATAACTATCCCTTTATTTTTTTCAAATAGCATAGGCTCAATACAACACTTAGCATAGAAAGCTTACTTTTGAATAACTATAGGCTCAATACAATACTTAAGATGATGAGATTTAGTAGACATAAAATGGTGAGACGAACAACAATAACAGTTGTAGCCCTCAATATCATGATGTATATCTAAATATTGGCATTTACTTGTGCTTGTGATCTCAGTTTCATGCTCAATATTTCGTGTATATCAACATTTCCGATGACTTGTGGTTGTGTGGATATCTCAACTGTGGGTGCTTCTACCTGTGCCTGTGCTGGTGTTGGATCCAATGAATCCCAATTGAAATACCCACAAACACGATAAGGACAACTCCAAAATAGCTTGCCAGGATTTCTATGTAGTTGATCGAAGAAGATCTGCACGGTGACGGCATATGCACAGTCTGGGAACTGATCGGTGTGTGGCACCATTACTAGAACATGCCGACATGGATTACTGGTATGAAACTCTTAAACTAGTAATGAATTAAGGTATTTGAACCAAGACCATTACATCAAATAGAACTCAAGCATATACAAGGAAAGTGAGACATTGATGATATATATAAGCAGCACACAACACCAACGGTCATAATTTTTAAACACTGTATAACAATCAGATCTTTGAAGTTGTTGTATAACGGTCAATTTTCCAAATGTGAACAATTGGGCTAGTTCAACTGAGTTGGGCCACTTTTTAAAATTGGCACACTTGGGCCACTTCAACTAAGTTGGGCATATTCAGCTAAATCCAATATTAAAAAACACTCATTCCAATTTTTTGCAGTTCAACAACTTTTAATATATTGGGTAAGCGCAAGGTTGAATATATTGGACATTGGCCTTCACTAGCCAAAGTAAGGATTTACAGGCTAATGGTTGAAATGGTATTTGGACATTGGCCTTCGCAAGGTTGAACTTTTTGTAGTTCACGATAAGGTGTTTGGATATTGACTGAAATGCACAAGCAGTCGCTAGTCGAAGTAAGGATTTTACAGGCTAATGGTTGAAATGGTATTTTTGATGATGGAGGAGAGAGGGCCAATATTCAATAAGTTTGGTTTACTATTGTGACTATGTACTAATGATGAGCATTCTTTACCGTACGTTGAACCATACGTACTCTGTGATGGACAATGTCACAAGTGCCTCATAGATGATCATGTATTGGCATTCACTAGTCGCAATATATATTGAGATTATTCCGAATTTGAAACCAAGTGTATGTACTACAATTTTTTACAACGTGGCTATGTACACTTATTGGACCGTTGTGATAACAATCCACTTGTGAACCATGATATGATGAAGATAATGAGGATTGGTGACCCAGTGTTAATGTTGGTTTGCAAGATGATGCAATTACTCTATGATGTACCTGTTATTTTAATAATCTGATGAATCACATTTCCTTCTTGCTTATTACATATTATTTTATATATTGATTGTTCACCACTCGTTTTTAAATTATTGATCTTACCAACCACTCTAAAGCAGAAACACCATTTCCCGCTCAATGTATAACCATATTCCCGCCAAAAGTTGAATACAATTCCTGCCAAATGTAAAACACCATTCCTGCCTATTATGAAAAATATATATAAATTTCAAATTTCATCAAACACACTTCCCAAGTAATTAAAAGCGGTAATTTCAATTTTCAAATTTGAAAAAACACCCTTTCTTATTCATGTTTAGCTATTCTTTGTAATTTAAAATTTTTAACATAGACTTTTTAAGTTCATCTAATGTCAACAACTTGAACTCAGTCATAAGAAAATATCCACATTCAAGAACAAAATAGCAAAACAAACAAAAAATGTATGGAGACTCAGTTGTAGCTGACATCACTATCAGTTGTAACATACGTGTAATTCATATTACTAAAAAGTTAAAATACCCTAAACCCAGAAACACCAAATATTGAAACATATATTTTATAAAACAAAATGAAGATATGTTTTTGAAAATTCCTTGGGATTTACCCAACTAATAATGGAGTAAATAAATCCCCAATTCATAGTATTGAAATTGATATTTAGGATATGATACATATTTTGTGAAATCACCAGCAATTATAACATAGGTTTAACTAAAATCACCATCTGGTAATTTCCCTTTTTAATTTAGATGGCTAGATTACGAAGAGGTTCAACAACAAAGAAAGATAAAGAAGCTGAGTCAAGTAATATTCATATCACCTAAGCTGAAAACCCAGCATAAAACCAATTACTTAATATTACCGAAGCAAAAAATAGCATAGAACCAATTACTTAATATTAATTAACCCAGCAAAAAACAAGTCATTTTCATATGCATTGAACCCTGGAAAAATTATAACAAAATAAGGTTGAGGTGAAGAATAACTGTAACACCCCGTGTTATTTTCCGGAAATTATTTATAATTTTAATTCCAGTAATGACGTCACTTGTTCATGACGTATTATTTAATCTTGGTATTTGATACCTGTAAATTTTTCGCGTTTAGTTTTAAAAGTCGACTGGATGACTTTACGTTTTCTCCTGGACGACTACGCGAATTATTGTTATCGACTACACGGTACCGTTTCGATTATTTCGGTTACGGTATTAGTACTTTTACGGATCCGGTGTGAAGCGTATTAATTTACTTTCTCGGTGTTCCGGTTGTCGGGTTCCCACCCCGATATATTTTGATTGGGCGTCCCGTTATTATTTCGGGCTTACGAGATTATGTTCGGACGTACCCGATAATTATTGGGGTTTACTGTATATATATATATATATTTAATTATATATATATATTGAAGTGGAGTCATTTCGCAATTACGGATACTTGAAGGGTCAGTTTCGCAATTAGGTAATATATATATATATATGTATATACTGATCTGCTGAACGACCCAGCTTCTTCTCCACGACTCCATTGCTGCTCATTCTTCATTGACGACCGAAGCTGCTCCTTGCCTTCTTCTCCTCCACCTCCATGGTCGCCGGTGAGAGAGAGAGAGAGAGAGAGTGTCGGCAGCAGCAGGAGAACGGGTTGCAGCTGGAGGCGCGCAACCAGGAGCAGCGGCGACGGCCAGGAGCTGCTGGGCTGTGGACGGCGGCGGCGCTGGTGGCGTCGGCGAGGCGCGCAGGTGGTGGCAACACGCAGAGCTGGTTCACGCTGGTGGCAGCCGCGCGTGGACGCATGAGCAGGGGCGATCTTGCCAGGCTTCGGCCATTTTTTCGGTCGACTTCCGGTGATCGGTTTGGACCGATTTTTGGTGAGTAGCTTCGTATATACATAGTATTCATCATATATTAATTTCGTGAATTTAGGATGAATGGTTTTCCCGGAAATCGCATTTATAGGTTATAGATTTCGTTTGGGGTATTTTAGATTTAACCCAATTAATTAACCGATTATTAATGGGCTTTGTATATATCGTATAGGTTGTCAAGATGGACATTTCGATATATTTGAAATAATTATTGGACGATTTTGGTCGGCGGGCTTCGTGTTCGGGCGCCGATACTGTGCTATTTCGGGCTGTTCGGTAACGTATAATTAGGTGGGAAATTATATTTCTCACTTCGCATTATTGAAGTAGTTTAGGGGTGCAAAACCCTTATTTAATTTATTATAGATATATTAAATCGTTAATTTAAATATCGATAATTCGTTTAGAATCGGAATTGGACTTAGGAATTAATTTAAGAAAATTAATTAAATTATTTCCTACGAGATTAAATGTATTCCTAATTGAATTGAATAGGAATAGATGACTTAGAAATTCCTTTGAGAATTAAATGAGCTAGAAGATTTGTAAACGTTGGACGTGAGAGACTTAGACGCTATTCTAGGTCCCCTTTTTGTTACGTGGATTATTTGTTTAAATTATTTTAAAAAGACATGTTAATTGAAATTGAAATATTTTCTAAGGAATTAAATAAAATATATTTTGAAAACATGAAATGTATATGAAACTGTTTTCATATGATTTAATTGCTTTATTGTATTTTAAAGCATGAAAAGAGATTTTGAGATTTATATTACCATGTGGGTATTTTTATAAATATGATGTATTACATATTTATGATTGAGATATGATTTGATTGTACACCATGTCGTGTGAGCACATGGGTGTTGGTGCATGTAGTGCACGGTTTCACCATTGGCAGAGAGAGTTCATTTGATGTGGTCTACTTCCTTTGTGCGTGGGGCACGAGTAGACGTTTATGTCAGATCATCACAACAACTGGCCAGGAGGTATCACGCCTACGGAACTAAAAAGCCGACAAATATGAGTTAGGAGTCCAGGTAGAGGCTCATGTTCTTGACTCAAGGGTAGTCATGGAGTACGGAGTCGCAAGTTGGGCTCTCGTGCAACCGTCTTCCTTGTTGAGGTGATAAAGAGAAAAATCACTTGGGAAGTGTCGGTGTGGTAACTCTACACTATGATGAGTGGACAGAGTTTGAATCCGTTACCCTTGGGAAGGGTGTGTGTGTGTGAGTATCACGGGGAGTGTTGAGTCACATTACACTGCCTATTATTTATGTGATCTCGTTTGACATGTATATGTGCTATATTACATGTGTTGTTGGGGCATGCTATTTATGAATATTGTAAATTAAATTCATATTTTATAAATGCTCAGTTGAAAGTAATTAATGTGGAAGAAAATGATAATATGCCATTATTAATAAGTATAAATGAAACGAATATATTTATACTTGTTGTTGTATACCTTAGTACCCTTGGGGGAGGTTATGCGTGTTGGCATAGTGATTCATATAGCTAGCGGAGGCTAGTGGTGGACCGTAGGCTTGACTGAGTTGAGGCCTTAGAGATTGTGGTTAGTAGCCTTAGAGATTGTGGTTTGCAGCCTTGTGATTGTGGTTAGTAGCCCTGTGATTGTGGTTAGTAGTTTGGTGATCGTGGTTAGTTGTGTGAACTCTTTTGAAGATTTGAGGTTAGGGATGATTTTTGTATCAATTGATAATTGAGGCCTTAGAGAAGGCGAGTGATGAGTTGTGTGAGATTTTGATTGATGAGAAGAGGTTATGATTAGGGATTCATTAAGTACTCGAGGTACTGTAGTCTGATAGTCTTGGTTCTTATGCTTAGTTCATTCCCCTAAGCATTCCTTTTACTGTGTTTTGTACGCTAGTACGTAGTTGTTGACTTGTACGTCATTCCTTGAGTCGTTGGTTACGGTGTGGTGCCGAACCTCTTCCTCGTGGTGTCATTGATTTGGTGGAGTTGGAAACGGATGGTTGTCTTCCGTGAGTCCAACGTGTTGTGCTTCCTTTACTGTCCTTTCGGGCATTATAGGAATCCGTGGAGTTGTTCATTCTTATGTGGCGGTCATTTCGAAAATGGTGTTTTCTAATGTTTTTAAATAAACTATTTGTATTTTAAAAGGAAAAACCAGTTTTTGCCTACCCCCGTAGAAATGAAAAGTTTTGACACTTTATAAAATGATCTTGGGATCTTCTTTAAAATGATTTCAACTTTAAAAGCCTGTGATGGCAATTGACGGAGACCGGGGGCAAGACGGTCATTTTTATTGTGTGGTTTCTTAAAAGGAAAACTATTTTATTACTTTTCTTGGGATTCTGAGATTTCGAGACTTCTTTCTCGAAATCTCGACTTATAGTATTTTGAAAGGTGGTTTCTTGTTTCACCTTTGCTTCCGATCATTTTTAAGTCTCGGTTTTGAGGCTTGTCGTTGTTCAGTGCACACATATAGTGTTGCCTTTCTCTTTTATGGGTTGTTGGTTTCACCACCTAGGTGATTTGAGTTTTTCTTACGTTAGGGGCATGGATGCCAAATGGATCGGTTCGAGTTTGAAAACATTTT
Organism: Cornus suecica; assembly: GCA_963922005.1. NCBI lineage: Eukaryota > Viridiplantae > Streptophyta > Magnoliopsida > Cornales > Cornaceae > Cornus > Cornus suecica. The sequence goes on from OY998242.1 coordinate 23,811,820, forward strand.
TCTATTCATCTTTTTATTACTTCCACTCTCGGCCATTCGTTTTTGGTTTCCTTGTTCACTTTTGGTGTTCTTTCTTTGTTCACTTGTGGTGTTCTTTCCTTGTTTGGGTATTCTTAACCTTGACGTTGTTGTCTTGGTTATCTGTTGGTTAGCATTGGGAACTCTTTTCCTTTGCTTCGTTTTGGTGACCCTTAGGTAGTCGTTCTTGTGAGTTAAGGTCTTGTACTCTTAGTGAATTGATCGGGTGGTTTTGTAGCTTATGGTGTAAGTGCTAGTGATTGATTTATCCTGTTGGTGACTTATTGACTTGTTGGAGATAACATTGAGGTTTTCGCATAGCGAGATGATGGGGTGATCCCATCCTTGAGGTACAGACTTACTCTAGGAGAGGGATGAGATTTGTTATATATATATATATATTGATGATGGTTGTGCTAGTACGCAAGGACGTAGGTGTTTTCCTTCCTGTGTTATCGGAGTGTAGGATTGGAGCCTTCCTTGGTACTATTGGTGGATTTTGTTTCCTTGTGGATATTAGAGGTGAGTGTGATCTCCTCGGTTGGATCTTCTGAATTGTGTTGTGAGTAATTTGGTGATTTGTTAGACTGGACCTTAGTATTGTGTACCTAGTGTACGTTGGTGAGAGTAGTGTAGACTACTGGTGTTGGGTATTTGGAGTACGAGTTTTAGAGACTCATGTTGTGTATTTATATATATATACGTGTAGATATATATATATATATATTCCCTATATACTTATGTATACTCGTTTACGATAGTATATGAGCGTGTGACTTGGGTTTGCGTGGATGGGACTAGTTGGGCTATATTTATATCTTATTAGACGGTTTAGCATTACCTAAACTATCAGAGGATGTGGTAGTTAGAGTATTCTTTCCCACTGAGCTTATTTGCTCACAGGGGTATTTCACTTGCCCCCTGGTATTCACATGCCAGGTTGCAGGAATCATACGGCTATGGGCAGGATGTAGTGCAACGGCAGTTCTCTTTTGTTTCCTTGTTACAAGTTTGGAGTTGCGTTGGGTGATGCGGTTACGGTTGCAGCGCGATTGGGTTTGGGGACGGTAGTATTCTTCTGTCAGCTTCTTTGCCCATGTTTTGTGGGATTATCATGTATTTCTTTTGGGAGCCAGTTTGTTGGCATATCCCTATTGATGTATTCTTTATTTCCTGTACTTATTCTTTCAGGATTTATTGTATTTATTCCGCACAGTTAGGTGTTCTTCTGTATTTTTATTCGAGCATTTGTGGCTCTGTTGATGTTAGAGGGTTTGGAGGGGTTTTGGTTTCTTTCCACTACCTCGGCCCTAGTAGGATTGATGAATGTGGGGCTTGGAAGCCATTATTATTATCGAACTGTTATTGGCAGGTTCTTTGTGTTGTGTTGGTTGTCCGGATGTTCCATTTACAAACGGAACTCTGCCGGATTTTCGTTAGATTCCGCTGCTTTGTTTATTATTCATTTGGGTATTAAATATACCATTTCTATCATTAACCTATGTGTTTTCTTGGTTAATGATGTCTTAGTTGGTCATTCGTATTAAGGATCATATCCTGGATTCCTTGGATATCCCAGTTCGGGAGTCTTAGGGATTTAGGAACGTGTCTGTTGTTATCTGAGGATACTATTGTGTTATAGTATTCTACTTGACATGGAGTATATTTTTTTATTGTTATTCCATGTGTCTTTTCGTTGTTGTTGACTCTAGTAGTCGCTTGACTAGCGTCATCCCTTGGAGATTCGCTGATTCTCTAGATTTGAGTTTCGGGAATCTTAGGGGCGTGACAGCGTGGTATCAGATCATTTTACCCTTTCGTGGGTATTTGATGATTGAATGTCGTTGGTTCTTATTTCTTTTTACTTCCGCAATCACTCCCTATCTCTTAGGCTCGGGTTTCGGAGTCCTAGGAATTCGGGGCGTGACAATAACCAACCATGATATTCGTACAAAACAAAAAGGTTCTTAAACGAAAATTTGCTAAACACAATGACCTCCATACATGAAATTGACTTCCATCAAATGGAGTTAGGATTTCTCCTTTCGAAAGCACCAGGTGCCAACGGTGGTGAAGGTGGGACCGAGCTCGGTGAGGATGGCGATTGTGCGATCAAATCAGGAATCTTCCTTGCAATTATAGCTATAGTTTTCTCCACCTCAGCAATCCTCATCTCGAAGCATTCAAGCAAGGAATTGTAACTATTATAGACATCAGCCATGTCATTCCTTAGTTGTACTAAGGAATCAGGTTGAGGTGAAGTAAATATGCGGTGGTGGCCATGGCTTACTCTGTGACCATTTCAAGTTTTTTAGAATGCTGATAAGTTTATGGTGGGTGTTTGATAAATAATAAGTCTCTAGTCATTAACTTACCATTTAAATAAGTGAACTAAAATATATATGTATCATATATATATGAATATATATATTAGTATACTATATTTACAACTCAATATTTATAATTTTAATATAATATAAAAATAAAAAAGAATTAACAATTAATATTTAAATATTAAATTCAAATCCGGTAAATCCCTAATTCAATTTAGTATAATTGAATTCAATCGAGTAAATCCCCAATCAATAAGAGTTAAATTAACTTCTATCGAGTAAATCCCCAATTCAATTTAGTGTAATTGGCTTCAATCGATTAAATCCCCAATCTAAAAGAGTTAAATTAACTTCAATTTACTAAATCCTCAATTCAATTTAGTAATCATTTATTTCAATTGAGTAAATCCCCAACTCAATTTAGTGTAATTGGCTTCAATCAAGTAAATCCCCAATCTATAAGAGTCAAATTAACTTCAATTTGCTAAATCTCCAATTCAATTTAGTAGTAATTTGTTTCAATTCAGTAAATCCCCAATCTATAAGAGTTAAATTAACTGCAATCGAGTAAATCCCCAATTCAATTTAGTATAATTGACTTCAATTGAGTAAAACCTCAATCTATAAGAGTTAAATTAACTTCAATCGAGTAAATCCCCAATTCAATTTAGTGTAATTGGCTTCAATCGAGTAAATCCTCAATATATAAGAGTTAAATTAACTTCAATTTGCTAAATCGCCACTTACATTTAGTAATAATTTGTTTCAATCGAGTAAATCCCCAATTCAATTTAGTGTAATTGGCTCCAATCGAGTAAATCCCATTCTATAAGAGTTAAATTAACTTCAATCAAGTAAATCCCAATTCAATTTAGTGTAATTGGCTTCAATCGAGTAATCCCCAATCTATAAGAGTTAAATTAACTTCAATTTGCTAAATCCCCAATTCAATTTAGTAATAATTTGTTTTAATTGAGTAAATCACCAATTCAATTTAGTATAATTGGCTTCAATCGAGTAAATCCCCAACCAATAATAGTTAAATTAACTTCAATCGAGTAAATCCCCAATTCAGTTTACTATAATTGGCTTCAATCGATTAAATCCCCAATCTATAAAAGTTAAATTAACTTCAATTTGCTAAATCCCCAATTCAATTTAGTAATAATTTGATTCAATCGAGTAAATCCCCAATTCAATTTACTGTAATTGGCTTCAATTGAGTAAATCCCCAATCTATAAGAGTTAAATTAACTTCAATCGAATAAATCCCCAATTCAATTTAGTGTATTTGGCTTCAATCGAGTAAATCCCCAATCTGTAAGAGTTAAATTAACTTTAATTTGCTAAATCCCCAATTCAATTTAGTAATAATTTGTTTCCATCGAGTAAATCCACAATTCAATTTAATTTAATTGGCTTCAATCGAGTAAATCCTCAATCTATAAGAGTTAAATTATCTGAAATCAAGTTAATCCCCAATTCAATTTAGTTTAATTAGCTTCAATCGAGTAAATGTCCATTTCAATGAGAGTTAAATTAACTACAGTCGAGTAAATCCGCAATTCAATTTAGTGTAATTGGCTTCAATCGAGTAAATCCTCAATCTATAAGAGTTAAATTAACTTCAATCGAGTAAATCCCCAATTCAATTTAGTGTAATTTGCTTCAATCGAGTAAATCCTCAATATATACGAGTTAAATTAACTTCAATTTGCTAAATCGCCACTTACATTTAGTAATAATTCGTTTCAATCAAGTAAATCCCCAATTCAATTTAGTGTAATTGGCTCCAATCGAGTAAATCCCAAATCTATAAGAGTTAAATTAACTTCAATCAAGTAAATCCCAATTCAATTTAGTGTAATTGGCTTCAATCGAGTAATCCCCAATCTATAAGAGTTAAATTAACTTCAATTTGCTAAATCCCCAATTCAATTTAGTAATAATTTGTTTTAATTGAGTAAATCACCAATTCAATTTAGTATAATTGGCTTCAATCGAGTAAATCCCCAACCAATAATAGTTAAATTAACTTCAATCGAGTAAATCCCCAATTCAATTTACTATAATTGGCTTCAATCGATTAAATCCCCAATCTATAAAAGTTAAATTAACTTCAATTTGCTAAATCCCCAATTCAATTTAGTAATAATTTGATTCAATCGAGTAAATCCCCAATTCAATTTACTGTAATTGGCTTCAATTGAGTAAATCCCCAATCTATAAGAGTTAAATTAACTTCAATCGAGTAAATCCCCAATTCAATTTAGTGTATTTGGCTTCAATCGAGTAAATCCCCAATCTGTAAGAGTTAAATTAACTTTAATTTGCTAAATCCCCAATTCAATTTAGTAATAATTTGTTTCCATCGAGTAAATCCACAATTAAATTTAATTTAATTGGCTTCAATCGAGTAAATCCTCAATCTATAAGAGTTAAATTAACTGAAATCAAGTTAATCCCCAATTCAATTTAGTCTAATTAGCTTCAATCGAGTAAATGTCCATTTCAATGAGAGTTAAATTAACTACAATCGAGTAAATCCGGAATTCAATTTAGTGTAATTGGCTTCAATCGAGTAAATCCTCAATCTATAAGAGTTAAATTAACTTCAATCGAGTAAATCCCCAATTCAATTTAGTGTAATTGGCTTCAATCGAGTAAATCCTCAATATATAAGAGTTAAATTAACTTCAATTTGCTAAATCGCCACTTACATTTAGTAATAATTTGTTTCAATCGAGTAAATCCCCAATTCAATTTAGTGTAATTGGCTCCAATCGAGTAAATCCCAATCTATAAGAGTTAAATTAACTTCAATCAAGTAAATCCCAATTCAATTTAGTGTAATTGGCTTCAATCGAGTAATCCCCAATCTATAAGAGTTAAATTAACTTCAATTTGCTAAATCCCCAATTCAATTTAGTAATAATTTGTTTTAATTGAGTAAATCACCAATTCAATTTAGTATAATTGGCTTCAATCGAGTAAATCCCCAACCAATAATAGTTAAATTAACTTCAATCGAGTAAATCCCCAATTCAATTTACTATAATTGGCTTCAATTGATTAAATCCCCAATCTATAAAAGTTAAATTAACTTCAATTTGCTAAATCCCCAATTCAATTTAGTAATAATTTGATTCAATCGAGTAAATCCCCAATTCAATTTACTGTAATTGGCTTCAATTGAGTAAATCCCCAATCTATAAGAGTTAAATTAACTTCAATCGAGTAAATCCCCAATTCAATTTAGTGTATTTGGCTTCAATCGAGTAAATCCCCAATCTGTAAGAGTTAAATTAACTTTAATTTGCTAAATCCCCAATTCAATTTAGTAATAATTTGTTTCCATCGAGTAAATCCACAATTAAATTTAATTTAATTGGCTTCAATCGAGTAAATCCTCAATCTATAAGAGTTAAATTAACTGAAATCAAGTTAATCCCCAATTCAATTTAGTCTAATTAGCTTCAATCGAGTAAATGTCCATTTCAATGAGAGTTAAATTAACTACAATCGAGTAAATCCGCAATTCAATTTAGTGTAATTGGCTTCAATCGAGTAAATCCTCAATCTATAAGAGTTAAATTAACTTCAATCGAGTAAATCCCCAATTCAATTTAGTGTAATTTGCTTCAATCGAGTAAATCCTCAATATATAAGAGTTAAATTAACTTCAATTTGCTAAATCGCCACTTACATTTAGTAATAATTTGTTTCAATCCAGTAAATCCCCAATTCAATTTAGTGTAATTGGCTCCAATCGAGTAAATCCCAAATCTATAAGAGTTAAATTAACTTCAATCAAGTAAATCCCAATTCAATTTAGTGTAATTGGCTTCAATCGAGTAATCCCCAATCTATAAGAGTTAAATTAACTTCAATTTGCTAAATCCCCAATTCAATTTAGTAATAATTTGTTTTAATTGAGTAAATCACCAATTCAATTTAGTATAATTGGCTTCAATCGAGTAAATCCCCAACCAATAATAGTTAAATTAACTTCAATCGAGTAAATCCCCAATTCAATTTACTATAATTGGCTTCATCGATTAAATCCCCAATCTATAAAAGTTAAATTAACTTCAATTTGCTAAATCCCCAATTCAATTTAGTAATAATTTGATTCAATCGAGTAAATCCCCAATTCAATTTACTGTAATTGGCTTCAATTGAGTAAATCCCCAATCTATAAGAGTTAAATTAACTTCAATCAAGTAAATCCCCAATTCAATTTAGTGTATTTGGCTTCAATCGAGTAAATCCCCAATCTGTAAGAGTTAAATTAACTTTAATTTGCTAAATCCCCAATTCAATTTAGTAATAATTTGTTTCCATCGAGTAAATCCACAATTCAATTTAATTTAATTGGCTTCAATCGAGTAAATCCTCAATCTATAAGAGTTAAATTAACTGAAATCAAGTTAATCCCCAATTCAATTTAGTCTAATTAGCTTCAATCGAGTAAATGTCCATTTCAATGAGAGTTAAATTAACTTCAATCGAGTAAATCCCCAATTCAATTTAGTGTAATTGGCTTCAATCGAGTAAATCCTCAATATATAAGAGTTAAATTAACTTCAATTTGCTAAATCGCCACTTACATTTAGTAATAATTTGTTTCAATCGAGTAAATCCCCAATTCAATTTAGTGTAATTGGCTCCAATCGAGTAAATCCCAAATCTATAAGAGTTAAATTAACTTCAATCAAGTAAATCCCAATTCAATTTTGTGTAATTGGCTTCAATCGAGTAATCCCCAATCTATAAGAGTTAAATTAACTTCAATTTGCTAAATCCCCAATTCAATTTAGTAATAATTTGTTTTAATTGAGTAAATCACCAATTCAATTTAGTATAATTGGCTTCAATCGAGTAAATCCCCAACCAATAATAGTTAAATTAACTTCAATCGAGTAAATCCCCAATTCAATTTACTAAATTTGACAAAAGTCAATATGGCTAGGAACAATATCAGTGGACCTATACCACCAGAGTTGGGGAATTTGTCTAGACTTCAGGTAATTGATCTTTCTTCAAATCAATTAAATGGGGAAATTCCAAAGGAATTAGGAATGTTGAATTTGCTTAGGCTTAATTTGAAAGATAATCAACTTTCTGGTAGCATGCCTGTTGAGCTAGGATCAAATTTGTTTTATCTTGACATGTCCATAAACAGTTTGAGTGGGTCGATACCGAAAAATTTAGAAAAATCTTTGCCGCTTCATTACTTGAACTTGAGCTTCAATACTTTTAGCGGCAAAATTTGTCACGCCCCGTTATTCCTGAGACTCCTGTCCAGAGAATCAGCGAATCCCGAGGTATGATGTCACTGAAAATGACAACCAAAATCAACAATAACACTGAAATACATGGAATAGTAATGAAATGAAGTATTCTATGCCACCTGAGTGATAGAAACTCAGCAAAGAAATCTAACAAAAATCCGGCAGAGTTTCGTTTGTAATTGGAACATCCGGACAACCCAAAAACAACACAATAGAAACACCTACCCATAAAAACAGAAATAGAATCAATGGCACACAACCCAACATTCCAGAAACCTACTAGGGCCGAGGTACTGGAAAAGAACACCAATACCTCTACATAACCCCTCTAAAATCAATAGAGCCCCAAATGCTCAAATGAAATTATAAAGAAAGCCACATGGCGATGCTGAAAAGGTATAAAGGTACCCCAAAACAACAAATACCGACTGAGCCACCAAGCTCAAATAAGAATACATAAAACTCAATGGTAGTGCCGAACAGATACAATGGCACCCCAAAATAATAAATACATGGACTGAAGATACAACACAAGGGAATCTGCCAACAGCCTGGCTCCCAAGAGAATAAAAGAACACACAAGTATGACTATGGAAGGAGGAATAAAACTACCGTCCCAAATCACCTGTATCGTCGCTGCCGATCATAAGCCATGCTACGTCCACTTGCAAACCTGCAACCTGTGTCGGGGTGAGCACAATCTCGGGGGCTCACCATAATGTCAAAACATCACATTCATAGAAGTCTAGAAAAGGGTAACCATCCCGTGTGCATGCATCTATCCTGGGCCAGACAATCGTCTCATATGGCACCTCGCCAATCCGAGACCTCATCAATAACCTCAGGTACACTACGGATAACATAAGTACCATAGATCAACAAAAATATAAACAACACATGTATACATGTATATATATATAACATCCTATAAATAACTAGGCATGTCACCTAGGCCTATAGACAACCAATCCGAACTCCACTCTCATCTAGAGATATAACAAGACTAACTATCTACTATACCGTGCACCGAGCACGCTGCTTAAGGTTCCTAGGAAGTAAATCATCATAACCATGCCCACAACTCGATCATCGCCATGGTCCTCGGGTATTTAAAGAAAAACGTTTACCCCGAAGGATTCAACCGATTTTTAAGAAAAAGTTAGGACCCGGTCAAATCTTATTTGGTTCCAACGTCTCCGAACCCAACCGAAACAACCGGAATCACACTAGGTGTGCATAACTCAACATCATAAGTCTGGGCTTAGCCCAAGGAATAACTATACGAGAAGGAAGAACTACTGGAGTTCAAACCGATAACCATTTTAAAATCACTTTTAAACTTCTTTCAAATCCGGTCCTAAGACCTTTAACATTTATTTAAAAATTTATAAAAATAATCTTGAAAGAATGCCCAAACCAAAACCGGGCACAAGAAGGAATCCCAGACAACAAGCTAGGAGAAACCTGGATTTATCAACCTTTAACAATACCGAGATCTCGGAAATAATATTGAGATCTCTAGAACAGGGGCAACCCGTGCCCTAATCCACCGATTTTACAAAATAATTTCAAATGAAATTTTCTTAAATTTCTTTCAAAAACGGATTTCTACCGATACTCCCGGTACTGAGAATTCAAAACATATTTTATAAAACAGGTATTTAAACTTCTGTCTTTCCAAAAATAGTTAACAAGTCTTGGGATAAACGAAGAACACGTTTTATAAAAATCCCCAAGCTTTAAGTTATCAAAACTTTGAATATTTGACTCCATAGATCCTAACCATAATCGAGGATTCAAGAACAGGACAAACCATGCCCTAAATTCACTTAACTTCACAAGAGTACTTATAGAAAGAGATTTTCAATAAACACGGCACGAAACCATCTATAACTCATACACTGTCAAAGTGGGAGAATGAGCGATAAGCTCAAAATTACAAAAGCTAAGGGAACAGGAATACTCCACATTACCGGAGAGGTCTAGCAATCATCCTGTGATGATACTAATCGCCAATCACAAAGGCCTATGTGGCCAAGATCATAATTTCAACTAAGTCTCAATATACTGCTACCCAACTCAACTAGAGCCTACCTTACGGGGAACCCTTACGCCTCAAGGTCACTTTCACTTAGTTTTTCCATAATTACCAAAGATAATCACCAACCATGGCTTCTTAATATTCCCCCTTTTCACTTTTCACTTCTTAACTTTAAGTTTTCACGGTTTCCTTTACACTAGGAATTTCACAAATTTCATTCTAATTTAACCACAGTTAAAATATCAATTACAAACACCACGCCCTAGCGCCCAAGAGAATAATACAAATCTCTTATTAAAATTCAGATATAACTTGCTCAATATCAAGAAGCAATAATAACAGATAATCTCAACAACAATATCCATGCAATGCCAATGTTCATGACTATGCAAATGCAACTCAAATGCAACCCTGTCTAAATGAGGGTCAAATAAATAACCAGGAATCTCAACCCGACCACTTATGGGGTTAACAGGCCCGCACAAGGAAGGGTGAGCGTCGCCAAATAGAGTACGGAGACCACAAGTTCATCAGGAACCGGTAAGTGAGACATATGTCCTCACTCCCAAAGTCTGAGGATTCAAGAGATACTAACTCCTAGGGTGCCAGTCACCCATTGGCCAATTGTTGCGACATTCCAAACAATCCATACATGCACATGATATAACTGAGGCATGCAACTCATACTGAAAGAATATATTCACCACGATGCTGTATGAATGCAAAATACATCCACATGAATGTAATATGCTCAATAAAACGACATAGAAGCCAAGCAATCTCATACAAAGCATGCTTCATAATTTAAATTATACAGTAAATCAATTTCCATTTATCACAAAAATATCCGGATTCTCGATTACCCAATCTTTATAACTTTTATATGCTAGCATGCTTTTAATTTAAATTTCAATAATTATTTTCAAATTAGTCTGCCTCAGGGACAATTAGACAATTAAATTCGTAATTTAATTTCTTTATAATTTATGAGAAAATCAACAAGGGAACTAGAACCAGGTCTAAGTTTTGACGTCTCTCGTTCTCGTGGATCCCCTAACATATTTTTAATTTCAATAAAATATAAATAATAGGGAAAAATCAATTAACCGAATCTATGTCCACATACACCTTCTATAAACCTAGTTCGAACTCAAGGGGTACTAAACCGCCTATATCGATTTAATTTAAATAGGTTTATAATTATTGCAAATTTTCGGAGAAATAATTTATTTAATTTCTCCACAAGAATTTCCAATTCCGACCTCCTTTAATCCATTTATGGGTATTTTATAAATTTTATAAAATTCCTAGATTTCCGTCTATCACTAGGAATTTAATTAAATGTTGTTATTTACCCATAAACATACAACGGAGATGTATTAACTTTTTCTACGCACTATTAGTGAGTGTCAAATATGCATATATATAAGAATATATATATGTAAATTCCCACCTATTTTAAAGCTTACAGAACAGCCCCGAATTGTCCTGCCGTGAACAGTGCCGGTGCCCGAATATAGATCCCGCCGACCAAAGTCGCCCGAAAATTATTTTGAATATATCGAAATGTCCGTCTCGACGGCCTATATGATGTATATGAATCCCATTAGTAATTGGTTAATAATTTTGAATAAATCTAACAAAAACTAAACCAGAAAAATCGTACCTAAAATCTGAAATTCCCGGCGAACCGCTCAACGGTTTCACACCAAATTCGGATATATCATGTAGAACATCGGGAGAAAGCTATCCTCAAAATTTCATGCTAAACGAGGACCAAATCGGTACCGAGTAAACCTAACTCGGCCTGGCCGAACTCGGTTCCATCCATCACGCGCCACTACGGGCGAACCAGCACCGCCACGTCCTCTTGCGCGACACCACTACGCCATCGTCGCCCTCATCTATCAGGTGACCACAGATCGACGACCAAACCCTAGCCACAACGTCGTCTCTCTCCCTGTCGCGACGTCTCTACATCGCGACCTATCTTCACCAAGATGCAACATCAGAACCACCATAAACCATTGTCGATCGCCATGGATTCCGACGACCTCCTACTTAGGTCGAAACCCTAACCAATTCACGCCTCTCTCTCTTGCTAGAAGATAGTCACGTCACGCATCTCAGCTCCTCTCTTTCTCTCGTCGCCATGGTCGGCGATGCAAGGAAAATCAGTGACTGACCGAGAGAGGGAGATGCTTGGTCGGCTTAAAGAAGAGAAGGAAATGGGTGATGTCTCATGAGCAGGAGAGAAAGAATAGAAAAGAAATTCCACGCTGCTTTTTGTCTCTGCCATACTCAAATAGATACACACTTATAGATATATTTAGGTTAATTACGAAAGCAACTCTCCAACTTAGCATAACTGAATAAGTGACTTTCCCATTTTTCATAATTACTAAAGTAACTCTCCAATTCCCATATTTACATGTGTGATTCTCATGTCTTACCAATTCACACTTTAACCCCAAGACATATATTATATCTCTCTCTATATATATATCCATTTTCCATTAATATATATATATGTATAATTTCCCAATAATTACTACAATTCAAAATATATAGTCCGGGGGGGGGGGGGGGGGGGGGGGGGGGGTGAAACTCAACCACCGGAACATCGAAAACATACAAAGCCCATCAAAATTCCTAAAAGTAGGAAATACCAAAAGTCAACCCAATAAATCTAAAAATACACGTCACATAAGTACAGATACGGGGAAATACACAAGCTACCGCAATTAACCCTAAGCGCACAAGTCAAACAATACATAGAGGCACACACTTACAAACACAAAACATGTAAATCAAATAAAGCACATACTAATCCCATTACAAGGGAAAACAAAACGTTGAACCCCTAATGCACTAAATGCCGAACTCGCATAGCTGAGTCGAAACCTTTAACGTCGATCAAGAACACGTATCGCCACCCAGTCGAAGCACTAAAATTTGAGCATCTAAACAAATCCACGTAATCGGCACTAAATCCCACGTAAACCTCTAGCCACGTCCGAAACACAAAACATCACGTCAAATAGCGTAATTACCAAAGAAACCCCACAAAGTCACCAAATAGATAATTACAGAATTGTGCTGTCGAATCCAGAACTCACGTCAATGTTTCACCAGTTCGAAACATTAAATTCACCGTCAATTCTCGTAACTGTCAACGAAGCTCCACGAAGTAGTCAATAAGGCAATGGTCGCGTCATCCCGTCGTATCAAGACAGAAACGCGAAAAATTTACACGTGAAACACTAAGAATAACCATGATGTCATGAACAAGTGACGTCACAACCGAAAACAAATCGGAAATAATTCTAGAAATTTGGGAAAATAACATGGGGTGTTTCAAAATTCCTCTTGAATTGTACAAATTAGCATAGCTGTCTTAGCTAGATTTGAGTCATAATTCACTCTCGGGAGAAATATCGTTGCAAATTAAAAATTTGTAAAGTTTGGTGGACCTAAATCTCTCCTACAACAACCTCTCTGGTATCCTCCCGGATGCTTTTGATGAAATGAATGGCTTGATGTACGTTGACATATCCTACAATGAGTTTCGAGGTCCCATTCCTAGCAATGATGCTTTTAGAAATGCTACCATAGAGGCATTATAAGGGAACAACGGTTTGTGTGGCAATGTTATAGGACTAAGCCCTTGTCAAAATGAGCCAAACCTTGTGAATAAAAGCAAACAATATAATCTAGTTCTTGTAATTACGTTACCGCTTGTGGGAGCAGTTTTACTTCTTAGTGCATTCGTTGGACTCTTCATCGTGTATGAAAGAAGAAAATGGAAAGCAGCAAGTGAAGAGAGCAATTTCCTGGACGAAACCTTCTTTTCCATTTTCAGTTTGAATGGAAGAGCAATGTATGATGAAATCTTTAAGGCCACCAACGGTTTTGATGCCTCGTATTGCATTGGAGAAGGAGGATTTAGAGCTGTCTACAAAGCAAAGTTGCCGCCAAACAATACAGTGGCTGTGAAAAAACTTCACACAGAAGTAGAGGGAAAAGGGTTTTGGAGCGAGGTAAGGACGTTGACAGAGATGCACCATAGGAACATTGTGAAGCTCTATGGTTTTTGTTCACATTCTCAAGACTCATTTTTGGTGTATGAGTACATTGAAAGGGGTAGCTTGGCGACCGTGCTGAGGAGAGATGCTGAGGCGGAACATTTGGATTGGCCTAAGAGGATGAATATTATCAAAGGGGTGGCTCATGCCGTGTCTTACATGCACCATGATTGCTCACCACCAATTGTTCATAGGGACTTATCAAGCAACAACATTTTGTTGGACCTTGATTTTGAGGCTCATGTTTCGGAATTTGGAACTGCTAAGCTTTTGAAGGTAGACTCCTCAAATTGGAGCTCACTTGCAGGCACATATGGATACATCGCACCAGGTAAATCGAGCTTTATGTTGTTCTAACAAATTTCTCATTTATAGGCCTTGCCCTGCCGAACTTTAGCTTCTTCTTATGCTGTTTTTTTGCATAAGAAAAATAGAAACAAAACCTTTATTAAGAAACTGATATCCACCAACTTATTTAAAACGCTATTTCAAGAATAAAATATTCTTTCAAAACATTTTTCAAACACTGTTCAAAACAACTTTTAATACGAAAATTCAAAATTGGTAGAACTTTAGCTACTGTTTCTGCTTTTACGCAAAAGAAAAAGAAGAGTGGAAACTTGTTTTAAAAACTGATACCACTAACTTCTATAAAATACTTTTTAAAAAAATATTAGTCACACGCCATTCAGAACTACGTTTAATTTTAGAAACCAAAATGAGCGTTTAAAAAATGATCATATTTTACTTTTTCTTTGCAGAGTTTGCTCTTACAATGAGGGTAACTGAAAAATGGGACGTTTATAGCTTTGGGGTGCTTACATTGGAAGTGATCAACGGAAAGCATCCTGGAATTTCCATCAACACGCTGTCATCTTCTCCTCTTGGTCAGAACATAATATTGAAAGATGTGTTGGACCAACGCCTTCCCCCTCCGTTAAACGAAGGTGAAGAGGTGTTGAGATCGATTATAAAGCTGGCCATTGCATGTTTAAATGTCAATCCACAATCTAGGACGACCATGCACATGGTCTCTCACTTGTTATCAACCATGACAACACTTTCCTAGAAGAAAACTCACTAGTTTTTTTTTGGGGGTAAATGAAACTCACTAGTTAGTTAGTGTAATATAGATATATTGCTAAATAAAACAAATGACTCAACATATTTTGAGATATTTTTAGTCTGTAATTTCATATTCAGTAGCTATACGCATTCCGTATCAATATATTGTCAGCGTTTTTGTTCCATTGTGTCCTCAATATGCATGCATAAATAAGTTTGGACTTCGGTGCTTAATTAAGTTGTTAAATATTTGACCCAAGATTAATCTGTGACAAATAGAGCACCAAAATTTTACTTTTGAACTCAAACGAGATAATTAGGAACATAATTAGGAAATAGCATGTTCGGCGACCGCACTTGATCTATTGTAGTTAAGGTGTTGTTTGGTTTTTGTTTGTGTTTGTTGTTGTGGAATTTAGAAAAACATAAATACATGTTTGTGTTTGTCAAGTGCTGGAGTCTAAAATAGAAGCATGTTTGGGATTTATATTTTTGCTGTAAATATTCATATGTATATGTGGTATTTTGGGGCAAAGGGAAGTGGTGGTGGTGGTTGGAGGCGGCAACGGTGGTGGTCAGAGGTGGAGGGGTGGCGGCGGCGGTCGTGGTATAAATATATAAATATATATTTTGAGTGAATAGTAAAAAACAAAAAATAAAAACATATTTTTTTTGTTTGCAAAAAGGGGTAAAAAAATAACTTTTTTACTATTAAAAACAAAACATGAGAGCCAAACATGTTTTTGTTTGGAAAACAGCTATAGTAGCAAACAAAAACAAAACCCAAACAAGGCCTAAATAATGGATTAAACTAACTCAACTATTTTTATTCGGGAATCACACTCTATCTATCTTAGTTAAACAATTGATTAAACTAACTCAACTATTTTTATTCACAGTATTTAGTTTCTTTCATGATTGCTATAACGGTGTAACATGCTTAGACAATATTGATATGAGTATTCACCAGTGTTACATCATAATATCAACACCTTTCAAAACCATGATGATAGATAAATGAATGGTGATTATATAGGCAATTTCTTTTTTTGAACAAAGAATAGCGTGCTTCAGAAAATCAAAAATCTATTAATAAAGTTAATTAATTAAATGGGTGTAATCAAATTAAACTCCAAAACACAAAATGACTTGAGTAATTACATGAGCATAATAGGTATATTATATTATATGTTCGAAACTTACGGGTATTATAGTATCATACTTTGTCATTTTTACTATTGCATTAAAAGATTTAAATGAATTAAATTCACGTTGACGGTCTAACTCTTATTATTATAAGGGTTAATTTCACTAAACCCCAATGTACTATTAAATTTAATTGACCAATTTCTCTTAGTTTCAAATTGCCCCTATAGTTTTCAATTTGATCACATTGCCCCCTTTATCTCCGTTACTTTTATGTCAGATTGGTTAGATTTTGAGGAAGAAAATTTGGGCTCGAAGGGTATAGTGGTCCATTGGTATAAAGGAGGTATTTCCGGCATTTTTTACAAATATAATACTCATGTGACCGGCATGTGACCATAAAACTAACCAATTTGATGGAAAAATAATAGAAAGAGGGTGATGTGATTAAATTGAAAACTGCATGAGACAATTTAAAACTAGGAAGGGTTAATTAGTTGATTAAATTCAATAATACAAATGGATTTGGTGAAATTAACCCTTATTTTAATCTATTTTATATATACAAATGAATAGTGGTTAAAGCAAGGAAAAACATGTATGAAGTTGCTTCCAAATTTTTGCTTTTGCTCCGACTAGCTCCAACATTTTAGAAGCAAAAACATGTAACCAAATAACCACTTCTTCCTTACTACTCCAATAGTGCTGGAAATAGTTGAACCGTTCTAAATTGGTTTGGTTCCGGTTCTCAAAAAACAAAACCGTTCTAATTTGGTTTGGTTCTAGTTCCATACTGTCTGGAACCGAACCAAACCGAACCGATCCGATATGAATTAGATATACATATATATGTATAACTCACTTATATAATTACCTTATATTTAAAAAAATTATAGATTCATATAAACTTATAATACCAAATAAATATAAATTAGTGTATTAAATAAAATTTTAAGTTTACCCTAATAGTTTTTTACCATCCAAACGAATATTACACGTATATATATATAATTTATAGCCCCTCTCATCTCTCACATCCATTCTCCTCGCCAGCCACCATAACTCCTCAATCTCCTCATTACCACTGGCTTCTAAGCTTGCTACAAAACGTTAATTTCTCTCTCCCCCTCTATGTTATATATATATGGGTGCCTACATTGTATTGAAAGTTGTCCTACATCGACTAAAAGGAAAAACCACATCGATATCATTTCCTATAAATCTAGGGCATCTCCTATTATATTGTGTGCACAAATAGAGAGAGATAATAGAAGAGATACAGGCTAGTATTCTTCTTGGTGAGATTTAGGAATAGTATAAGCTTATATTATTCCGGTGATACCAGCGTGAGTATACACTGTGTGTGTGCGGGGGTTTGATCTGCTGATCAACCCCTTGTAATCCTCTCTTTGAACGATAGTGAAATGGTGCTCTCAATGGAGGTAAACTTATTTTGGCCGAACAACTATAAATCTTTGTGTCCTTTTTTGGTGTGTGTTTGTGTGCGTTTTCTGATTTACAAGTACACACGACTTATAACAGTGTTCTTGGACGGGTGTAAAAAACCCTAACGAGTGCTATCAAAGCTCTAGGTTGGAGAAAATCCTGAAACCATATGTTCTAGTCCAGATTCGGATGAACAAGTTGCACGAAATCAAAAACCGACCACACCAGGAGCTTCGCCTCGCCTCAACGAAGTCGGGACTGAAAAACGCATCGCAAGAAAAGCCTCCACGCGCCGACGCAAGTTCCAGCCATATTTTTTGGTTCCAAAGCGCAACAGTTTCATTTCGGGGTTGTTTTGCGAAGCATCGTTAATCTCACCAAGGTGTATAATATATCAACGGAAATCTCTTTTGGAGACGAACGTTTTGCATAAAAATAAGCCCCATCAAAGTTGGCACGCGCCTCCATGAGCAGCTGGAAGAAGGTGCCGGAAAAAGTTGCGAAGTGGCCGAAAAAGTCACCGAAAAAACCAGCACGACAACCGAAATTTTGGGGAAAAAAAAGTTGACATCAGCGCCATAGTAGTAGGTCAACGACACATCATCGATCAATCTGCCACGTCAGTAGAAGCAACACCACGTCAGGAAAGTCAAATTGCCACGTCATCAGTTTTGTTCTCTTGTGCTGAAATTTGTTAAGGTCCATTTATAGTCATTTTTTATCCGTTTTCGACGTAGCGAGAGGAGTTTTTAAGGTTTTGGACCGCTCCAGACGCAACCGTGTGATCAATTTTTCATAATTTGATTCGGAACACCTCGAATAGGCTCAGTGGGAGCTATGGGAGAAGAAAAGGCAGCAATGATCTACAAGTTTGACGGTACAAACTTTGCCTATTGGAAGATGCAAGTTGAGAATGTGTTATTCCAGAAAAATTTGTTCTTGCCATTAGAAGGGAAGTAGCCAAAATCGATGAAAGACGAGGATTGGACAATCCTAGATCAAAAGGCTTTCGGTACGATCAGACTGACGTATTCAAAGTCCGTCGCCTTCAACATTAAGAATGAGAAAGACAACAAAGTCTCTCATAGATACTCTTTTGAAAATGTACGAATAGCTGTCTGGAGCGAATATGGTACATCTCGTCACTAGATTGACAAATCTGAAGATGTCCGAGAATGGGAAGGTCAGTGAACACATCAGCGTTCTTAATGAAATTGTTGAGCAATTGGAATCAGTTGAGATACCAATCACTAGCAAAATGAAAGCGGCTTTTCTTATAAGCCAATTGCCAGAGAATTGGAGCGCCATAAAGGCTGCAATTAGTAATTGTTCAAGGGTAGAACCGTTACAGAATGATTCCATAGTGAGTATGATACTCATAAAAGAGATCAGAAGATAGTTAAACTCTTCTAACAGTGGCTCAACATTAAATATCAACAGCAGAGGCAAAGGTTCGAACATGAAGAAAGACGGAAACCAAAGGCGTGGCCGTTCCAAGTCGAGACAAGGAAGACCACAGTCTCGAGGTCCCAGAAATTTCAAAGAGATTGAGTGTTGGAATTGCCGCAAAGTGTTACATTTCTTTAATTTCTCTCTTAATTTTGTTTATAAGCATCACCTCTATTTGTAAGTGAAATAATATGATAAATATAGAAAAACAGTATTGAAGGAGGATTTCTAGAATCACTCCAATCAACCAAAGACACATAATGAACATGGCTCTGATACCATGTTGAATATTTGAAGAAAGAGATAATGAAGTAAGAATAACTAAAAATATATGTGATTCAACATTCAACCAAGACTACGTTTCTTTCGTTACACTCTTTCATCACCTCTATTTGTATCCCCAGACAACATATGGTGAGCAACTACTCTCCCATTTGCTCGACCCGAATGTCTCCTTCAGTTACTAACCCTTCCTTACATAAGGCCTAGAAAGAACGAAAATGCATACCATGTTTCTGAAATGGAAGGTACTAAAATATGGGGAAAAAATAATGCTGGCAAATCATCATATCAAAATAAACCCCTTTGAAAATACGGTCATTCTTCTGTCTCAACTAAGAAAATAGGTTAATTTGCTAAGATATTCAATCCCTAATTTCCTAAAATATTATTTTTATATGTAAGACAATAGATTCTTTCTTTTAAAGTATACTAAAATATTTTTACTAAAAATGTTTATTCACTAGAACAAAACTGCCAATATATATAAACAGTTCTAAATAAATATTATTCCAATATGTATTTAATTTGGCCTCCAAAGTCAGATTCATCCTTATTATGATGCAGACTGGACTCCAAAGTTTGGCCTCTTTTTTTCTCTTCTAAATTAATGATTGACACAAATAATGGACGACCATGTTAAGTTTGAATGGTATTGTACCTATATAACCCAATAGCATGAGACATAGTCCTATCATTTGTATCCTTAGTCCTCTTTGTTATACTAATGTCTTCACTCAATTTAGCTTTTGCTTCTATTGAAGAAGCCAATGCTCTCTTCAAATGGAAAGCCAACCTTCAATATGAAAAAAGTTCTCTCCTAACTTCATGGAACTTCCCTCCCAATTACAATGCCATAGCTTCTCCACAAACAAGTGTCATCCCATGCACATGGGGTGGAGTTTCTTGCAATATTGAAGGAAGTGTCACTAGGCTGAACCTCACAAACTCCACGATGAACGGTACGCTCTATGATTTTCCCTTCTCGTCCCTCCCTAATCTTGCGTATGTCGATTTCATTATAAATTCTCTTTTTGGTACCATCCCACCTCAGATTAGTAACCTCTCGAAACTTGTTTATCTCGATTTGTCTAGAAATCAGCTTTCGGGACCAATCCTGCTAGAAATTTTCACGCTAACAAATCTTACTGTCCTGCACTTGTTCGGTAACCAGCTAAATGGCTCAATTCCAAGAGAAATAGACCAGCTTAAGTCCCTTTATGAGCTTTATTTGTACACTAACAATCTCTCTAGTCCCATTCCTGCTTCTTTGGGCATTTTGAGCAACTTGACTCATTTGTATCTATATGGAAACAAACTCACTGGCTCCATTCCTCTAGAAATGGGAAACCTGATCAATCTTGTTGAGCTTGATATGAGTGGTAATATGCTCACTGGTCCAATCCCTCCTAGTTTCGGAAACTTTCATAAGCTAACCCTTTTGTCCCTATTCAAAAACCAGCTCTCTAATCCAATTCCTCCAGAGATAGGAAACTTGACATCACTTGAATACCTAGTCCTTTCCACAAACAATCTGTCAGGCTCAATCCCACCATCCTTAGGTGATCTAAGCTCCCTAAGTCTACTATCTCTCTACGAAAACCAACTCTCCGGTCCCATACCGAAAGAGTTAGGGAAGTTGAACTCTCTCTTTGATTTACAATTGAGTTTTAATCAACTCAATGGTTCTGTTCCAGCTTCATTTGGTAATTTGAGCAACTTGAAGAGTTTGACGCTACGCGACAACCATCTCTCTGGTCCCATTCCACAAGAAATTGGGAATCTGAAGAAGTTGTCTGAATTAATAATGGATGAGAATAACTTTTCTGGCTACTTGCCTCAAAAGATTTGTGATGGAGGGAAACTTCAACTCTTCATGATAAGCAGCAACAGTCTTATTGGTCCCATTGCTGAAAGCTTGAGAAACTGTACTAGCTTAATCAAAGCGCACCTCTATGGAAACCAGCTTACTGGAAATGTGTCTTTAGTTTTTGGTGTCTACCCAAGTCTTGAATTCATGGATTTGAGTAATAACTATTTTTTTGGTGAAATTTCTTAGAAGTGGGGACAGTGGTTGAATTTGACTAACCTAAATATGGCTAGGAACAATATCAGTGGACCTATACCACCAGAGTTGGGGAATCAGTGGACCTATACCACCAGAGTTGGGGAATTTGTCAAGACTTCAGGTAATTGATCTTTCTTCAAATCAATTAAATGGGAAAATTCCAAAGGAATTAGGGATGTTGAATTTGCTAAGGCTTAATTTGGCAAATAATCAACTTTCTGGTAGCATGCCTGTTGAACTAGGATCAAATTTGTTGTATCTTGACATGTCCATAAACAGTTTGAGTGGGTCAATTTCGAAAAATCTAGAAAAATGCTTGCAGGTTTTTTACTTGAACTTGAGCTTCAATACTTTTACCGATGAAATTCCACTGGAATTTTAGAAGTTCGCACAGCTGTCCTAGCTAGATTTGAGTCGTAATTCACTCACGGGAGAAATATCATCACAAATTAAAAATTTGCAAAGTTTGGTGGACCTAAATCTCTCCCACAACAACCTCTCTTATATCCTTCCCGAAGCTTTTGATGAAATGAATGGCTTGATGTATGTTGACATATCCTACAATGAGTTTCGAGGTCCCCTTCCAAGCAATGATGCTTTTAGAAATGCTAGCATATTGGCATTACAAGGGAACAATGGTTTGTGTGGCAATGTTACAGGACTAAGCCCTTGTCGAAATGAGCCAAACCTTGTGAAGAAAAGCGAAAAATCCAATCTAGTTCTTGTGATTGTGTTACCGCTTGTGAGAGCACTTTTACTTCTTGGTGCATTCATTGGACTCTTCATCATGTATGAAAGAAGAAAATGTAAAGCAGCAAGTAAAGAGAGCGATTTGCAGGACGAAAACTACTTTTCCGTTTTCAGTTTTAATGGAAGAGCAATGTATGATGAAATCTTTAAAGCCACCAACGGTTTTGATGCTTCGTATTGCATTGGAGAAGGAGGATTTGGAGCTATCTACAAAGCAAAGTTGCCACCAAACAACATAGTGGCTGTCAAAAAACTTCACACAACAGTAGAGGGAAAAGGGTTTTGGAGCGAGGTAAGGGCGTTGACAGAGATACGCCATAGGAACATTGTGAAGCTCTATGGTTTTTGTTCACATGCTCAAGACTCATTTTTGGTGTATGAGTACTTTGAAAGGGGTAGCTTAGCGATCGTGCTGAGGAGAGATGCTGAGGCGGAACGTCTAGATTAGCCTAAGAGGATGAATATCATCAAAGGGGTGGCTCACACCATGTCTTACATGCACCATGATTGCTCACCACCGATTGTTCATAGGGACTTATCAAGCAACAACATTTTGTTGGACCTTGAGTATGAGGCTCATGTTTCGGACTTTGGAACTGCTAAGCTTCTGAAGGTAGACTCCTCAAATTGGAGCTCACTTGCAGGCACTTATGGATATATCGTACCAGGTAAATGGAGCTTTATGCTGTTCTAACAAATTTCTCATTTATAGGCCTTGCTTTGCCGAACTTTAGCTTATTCTTCTATTGCTTTTACGCATAAGAAAAATAGAAGCAAAACCTTTATTAAGAAGCTGATATCCACCAACTTATTTAAAAAATATCTTTCAAGATTCAAAAATTCTTTCAAAACATTTGTCGAACACTATTCAAAACAACTTTTAATACAAAAATCCAAAATCAGCTTTTGAAGCACGAGGTATGTATGGAGCTTTGTGTTGTTTCAACAAATTTAGCAGATATATCATTTGCTTGGTTGAACTTTAGCTGCTGCTTTTGCTTAAGAAAAAGAAGTGTGGAAACTTTTTTTAAAAACTGATATATATATATATATATATATATACCACTAACTTCTATAAAACGTTTTTTCAAAACTGAATACTTTTTTAAAAAATATTAGTCACACACCATTTAATTTTAGAAACCAAAATGAGCGTTTGAGAGATGATCATATTTTACTTTTTCTTTGCAGAACTTGCTCTTACGAGGAGGGTAACTGAAAACTGCGACGTTTATAGGAAGTCATCAAAGGAAAGCATCTCGGAATTTTAATCACCAAGCAATCATCTTCTCATCTTGATCAGAACATAATATTGAAAGATGTGTTGGACCAACGCCTTCCACCTCCGTCAAACCAAGGTGAAGAGGTGTTGAGATCGATTATAAAGCTGGCCATTGCATGTTTAAATGTCAATCCACAATCCAGGCCAACCATGCACATGGTGTCTCAGTTGTTATCAACCATGACAACACGTTCCTAGAAGAAACTCACTAGTTAGTTAGTGTAATATAGATATACTGCTAAATAAAAACAAATGGCTTAACATATTTTGAGATGTTTTTAGTCTGTAATTTCATATTCAGTAGCTATACGCATTTCGTATCAATATATTGTCAGCGTTTTTGTTCTACTGTGTCCTTAATATAAATAAATAAGTCTTGACTTTGGTGCTTAATTAAGTTGTTAAATATTTGACCCAAGATTAATCTGTGACAAATAGGGGTGCATATCGTCTCCAATTCATCTCTCTCCAAATTCCTCTCCAATTCGGTAAAAAGGGGGTAAAAAGATGTATTTTTAACTGTGAGGATCTAATTGGACTTAAATGAAAGATTGAGGGCAAAATTGTCTTAAGGGCAACACTTGTAAATAAATGAAAGGACATGAAGAAGAATGTCATTAGTCAACTCACACGTATATATAATATATATCGCTGTCTATTCAGAGGAGGTAGTTGTCGCCTGCAAATCCATTGTGCATCTGTACCTTCTTCTCCAATTTTGGCGCAAAAATCCTTCATCATGTATATCAGTCCTAATTTGTTCATTTATGGAGATGTATTGGAACTGAGATATAGAGAGAAATACAAAGGAGCGAGACAGAGTAGAAGAGAAAAAGCAGAGAGCAAGAGAAATATCGTTGCTTGGTGAGTTGCTTTGTTTAGTGTTTGACTAGCCTTCAACAACAAAATTTGATATATTTTTTGTAATATTGCAAAGCTTCGAGAGAGAAAGAGTTGTGGATCATAAGATTTAATATTGTGGAAAAAGAGCCCATGTTTTGCTTAGGTTATCTTGTTTCTACAGATTATTGGTTTTTTAATCTTGTCTTTATGGTGAACCTAGGCTTCATTGTAGATTTTCTAATCTATGAGACATTATTCTAATTTTTTCGTTTATTGAATCCATATATGTGTTTGTTATTTCCAAGTACTTCTTTAGGGTTATTCCTAAATATTTCAACAATGTTAGTTCTCTGATGCAACATTTTGTCCTTCAGTTGTTATGTCATGAATATTAGTTTTGTTCTTTGGCATGTATTATTTGAGCACCTACTTGTCCAGCTGCATAGCCCTTTCCCAGTATAAGAGAAGAACAATTAGGCGGGGGAATATGACAGTGTTTCATTTTGATTCATTTATTCTTAACATAGTATCATATAGGTTGTCTTCTGATTAGGTTTAATTTGGGACTTCAAAAATTTATTTGGGCAATTCCTTATTTTTCTTTTCTAGGACTCTTGTGTTGCCCTTTGTGTTTGTACTTTTAGTTTTATATTGCCTTTTGTTTTTTAGGGTTATTGTAGATATCTTTCAACAATGTTAGTTTTATTATAGTTATGTTACAAATAGTGGTGATTTAAGTTAAATGTTTGATTAACACAGTATCAAATAGGTTGCATAGCCCTTTCCCAGTAGTATAAGATAAGAAAAATCAGGCAGGGGAATATGTCAGGGGAATCTGCTAGGGAAATGTTTTGCATTTAGGTGGTTATACTTTCTATATATATGGTACCCTTGTCCCATTCCATTATTTCTTTATTGCAGACTTAGTTGTGGCAGGGGAATGTTTTGCATCTATGTATAGGTATTTAAGTCTGAGGCCAGTATTCCAATTACCCCTGCTCCCACCCAATTTTTGGCATTATGCTCTTTATTTTGTTATTTCATCCAAACTATTTTGACATAAGTGTAATAGATTTGAAACAAACAGGCCAAGACCAATTACTTTGGGATTGGATTTGATAAAACTCTACTATTCTTGTTATTTGTTATATTGTATCTGAAATCACTAATATCTGTAACATAACTATAATACACATCCATTACACATACAAATAACAAATATTGTCTGTGTATTATAGTTCTGTTAATTATAAAATGGTAACTCTGAACATGCATGTACTGAGACCAAACCTTATAATGAATGTGTGTTTTAAAGTATGTGAGGAATGACTGTGTATTATAGTTATGTTATAGATATTTAAACAAACAGGCCAGGCCCTTTTAATTTAGGATTGTATTTGAGAAACCTATACATGCATTTTGCCCTTTAGTCTAGTTGGTTAATTATAAATGACTGAGCTGTTACCACTTGTACTTGGTCCAAGCCTTATAGTGAATGTGTATTATAGTTATACTACAGATATTCATGGAATTGAGATATATAGAGAAAGATACAGGGAGCAAAGGAGAAAGAGAGAAAGAACAGAGAATAAGAGAAAGATCTCCGAACCCGATGAGTTATTTTTTTGAGTTTGTCTCTCCTTCAACAACAAACTTTGATATATAATTTACAGGGCTTGTCAGCCTTCAACAACAAACTTTGATATATTTTTTCCAATTGCAGAGCTGAGAGAGAGAGAGAAAGACCTGTGGATTAGATATTGTGGAAAAAGAGCCCCTGTTTTGCTTAGGTTATCTTGTTTCTAAGAATTTGCTTGAATATGTTGATTATTGATTTTTTAATCTTGTATTTGTAGTGAACCTAGCCTTCATTGTGGGATTTCAAATATTTGAGACATTATACTATTTATTTCGTTTATTGAATCCATATATTTGTTTGTTATTTCTGAGTTCTTCCTAAATATTTAGTTTGGAAATTATGAATTAGGTGTAAAAGGCATGTTTTATATTTTTAACATAATCTATTGCGCAGTCAAAAGAAAGATGTACATCAAGGTTTATATTCTTAACATAGTATCATATAGGTTGCCCTTTGTGTTTGTACTTACCTATTTTATATTGGCTTTTGTTTTTAGGGTTATTGTAGATATATTTCAACAATGTTAGTTTTATTATAGTTATGTCACAGATAGTGGTGATTTAAATTACAGTGTTTGATTAACACAGTATTATATAGGTTGCATAGCCTTTCCCAGTATAGTATAATAACAAGAAAGAAGGGGAATATGTCAGGGGAATGTTTTGCATTTAGGTGGTTATACTTTAAGTCCCATGCCAGTATTTAAGTCCCTGGGCCAGTATTCCAATTACCCTTGGTCCCACCCCATTTTTGGCATCATGATCTTTATTTTGTTATGTCATCCAATCTATTTTGAATTAAGTGTAATAGATAATTAACAAACAGGCCAAGATAGGTTGCATAACCCTTTCCCAGTATAAGATAAGAACAAGGAAGAAGGGGAATATGTTAGGGGAATTTTTTGCATTTGGATGGTTATACTTTCCATATATATGGTACCCTTGTCCCATGCCATTTTTTCTTTAAGTATTAACTACTTATTTGTGGCAGGGAAATGTTTTGTATAGGTATAGGTATTTAAGTCCCAAGCTAGTATTCCAATTATCCCTGGTCCCACCCTATTTTTGGCATCATGCTCTTTATTTTTGGACAAAATCTAATCTATTTTGACATAAGTGTAATAGATTTAAAACAAACAGACCATGACCAATTACTTTGGGATTGGATTTGAGAAAACTCTACTATTCTTGTTATTTTCTATACTGTAAGTGAAATCACTAATATCTATAACATAACTATAATACACATCCATTACACATACAAATAAGAAATATGAATCCTTGTATTATAGTTATGTTAAAGATATTGCAACAAACAGGTCAGACCCCGTTGGAATGACTTTGTATTACTGTTATGTTACAGATATTTAAACGAACAGGCCAGACCCAATCACTTGGGGCAGACCCAACTACTTTGGGATTGGATTTGAGAAACCTATATATACCATGCACTATTTTGCCCTTTTCTTCTTCTTTGGTAACATATGCATATATTATTTGAGCACCTACTTGTCCCATTGGTTAATTATAAAATGGTAACTCTGAACATGCATGAACTGGGACCAAGTAGTCTGATGAATGTGTGTTAGAGTATATGAGAAATGACTGTGTATTATAGTTATGTTACATATATTTAAACAAACAGGCCAAGCCCGTTTAATTTGGGATTATATTTGAGAAACCTATACTATGTAACATTTTTCCCTTTAGTCTAATTGGTTAATTATAAATGACTGAGTTGTTACCATTTGTACTTGGTCCAAGCCTTATAGTGAATGTGTACTATTGTGCAATTATATATATTGGTGATTTCAGTTAGAGTTTTATAATATGTGAGGAATGATTGTGTATTGCTGTTATGTTACAGATATTTAAACAAACAGGCCAGACCCAACTACTTTGGGATTGGATTTGAGAAACCTATTTATGCCATGCACCATTTTGCCCTTTTCTTCTTCTTTGGTAACATATGCATGTATTATTTGAGCACCTACTTGTCCTATTGGTTAATTATAAAATGGTAACTCTGAACATGCATGTACTGGGACCAAGCCTTATAATGAATGTGTTAGAGTTTATGAGGAATGACTGCTTATTATAGTTATGTTACATATATTTAAACAAACAGGCCAGGCCCTTTTATTTTGGGATTGTATTTGAGAAACCTATACCAAGTAACATTTATATATAATACTTGTATATTACTGCTGAAATATATTTATATATATATACCATATAGTATAATCTAAGTAATATGTTCCATTAATATACATGTGTTAATTGTTATACAATTTATTTATTTCTTCTGTGTAGAGTAATTTGTTGGGTATTAAAAGATGATTTCTTCTCCCATCATTTGTTTGGACACCGACTCGGAGACATCTTCATCTGGCACCGGGGCAGTCATCTTGACTCCTTATCTTCGACAGGAGTTCGATTCGGAAGACCATGCATACAACTTCTGCAATACTTATGCTGGGAGGTTGGGATTCAGTATTCGGAAAGAAAATGGGAACCATAGCAAGGTAGATGTAAAATTATGCTTCAGGCAATTTGTGTGTTCCAAAAAGGGTAAGAAAGGAAAGGATAAACGGGACCACCTCTGCAAATGACCAAGGGCTGAGACCCGGGTGGAGTGCAAGGCCACCATGGTTATCACTTTAGATCGCGGGCTTAATATGTACATTGTTTCCAGATTTCTTGAAAATCACAGCCACGATCTGGTGAAGGCGGAGCTATCGCACATGCTTCCGTCGCAGTGGAGGATCACTGCGGCTCAAGCAATCGATGTTGAGATGGCTGCCAATTTTGGAATTTCACCCCGAAAAGCCTTCGAGTTGTCTTCCCGTGCATCCGGTGGTCGAGCATTGGTCGGCTTCACGAAGCTGGATTTTCAAAATCACTTACGCACGAGAAGGTAAACTGATCTTGAAAAGGGAGAGGCTGTGTGGTTGACATATTATTTTTATAACCAGAGATGCGAGGATCCTTTCTTCGCACATGTCGTCCAACTTGATTCTGAAGAAAGGATTACAAATGTATTTTAGGCGGCCTCGAAGATGATCAACGACTACTTTCTATTTGGAGATGTCGTCACTTTCGACACAACCTACAAGCTGGTGTATGGAAACCATCCATTTGCGGTTTTCATTGGTTTAAACAACCATAAGGAAACAATAGTTTTCGGCTGCGCCTTCATGTACGATGAAACGGTTGAATCATTTACTTAGCTGTTCAGAACAGTGTTGAAGGTGATGCAAAATAAGCAGTCGATGACTATTTTTATCGATTAGGATGCAGCTATGACAAAGGCCTTGGAGATTGTGATGCCCGAATGTAAACATCTCCTTTGCACATGGCACATTATGCAAAATGAGCACAGGCATGTGGGGAGCGTGCGTGTTGGAAATTTGACCACTAAGGCTGTAATTATTAACTTCATGTATAGGATCGAGAAGGTTCACTTGTTTGAAGTACAATGGACTGAGATGCTGGATAATTTGAATGCACATCAGAATGCTTGGCTGGCAAAGTTATATTCGATGAAGTGCGTATGGGCATACGCATATGTGAAGGGTTTCTGGACAGCAGGCATTCGGTCGACACAGCTGAGCGAATCATTCAATTCAGGATTGAAGAATTACCTGGAGATACAGTTCAAGCTGCCAAAATTCTTCCGGTAGTATGAAAATATTATTCATGCCAAGAGATACAAGGAGCTTGAAGCTGAGTACTCCCTTGTCCAAAAGCTGCCAAGTTTATGCTCTCGTCGTCCCCCATGCTTCAACAAGCCGGAAAAGTGTATACGACAAAGATTGTCACGCCCTGTTATTCCTGATATTCCAATCTTGAGAATCAGTGAATCCTGATGTATGACGTCACCGAAAATGACATCCAAGATTGACAATAACATCAAAATACATGGAATAGGAATAAAAATGAAGTATTCCATGTCACCTGAGTGATAGAAACTCAGTAAAGAATTCTAATGAAAATCCGACAGAGTTCCGTTTATAAATGGAACATCCGGACAACACAAAAACAACACAACAGAATAACCTTCCCATAACAACATAAATAGAATAAATGGCACGTAGGCCAACATTCTAGAAACCTACTAGGGCTGAGGTAGTGGAAAAGAACACCAATACCTCTACACAACCCCTCTAAAATCAATAGAGCCCCAAATGCTCAAATGAAATTATAAAGAAAGCCACGTGGTAATGCGAAAAAGGTACAAAGGCACCCCAAAAAAACAAATACTGACTGAGCCACCAAGCTCAAATAAGAATACATAAAACTCAATGGTAGTGCCGAACAGATACAATGGCAATCCAAAAATAATAAATACACAGATTGAAAATACAACACAAGGGGATCCGCCAACATCCTGGCTCCCAAGAGAATAAAAGAATACACAAGTATGACTACGGAAAGAGGAACAAAACTACCATCCCAAATCACCCGTACCGTCACTGCCGAGTATGTCGTGCTGCATCCACTTGCAAACCTACAACCTGTTGTGGGGGTGAGCAAAACCACGCGCTCACCATAATATCAAAACATCACACTAATAGCCATCTAGAAAAGGCTAACCATCCCGTGTGCATGCATCTATCCTAGGTCGATCAGTTGTCTCATGTGGCACCCACGCCAAACAGAGACCCCAAAATAATCTCATCACTAACCTCAAGTACACTACGGATATCATAAGAACTACAGATCAACGAAAATATAAACAACCATGTATATATATATATATACAACGTCCTGTAAATAACTAAGCCTGCCACTTAGGCCTATAGACAACAAATCTGAACTCCACTCTCATCTAGAGATACAATAAGGACTAACTATCTACCATACCGTGCACCTAGCATGCAGCTTAAGGTTCCTAGGAGGTAAATAGATCACTCACTAGGACTATTGAAAGAGAATCATTATAACCATGCCCCCAACTTGATCATCTCCCATAACTAGCATCACTATCAAATCATTCCTAGAGAGTCTCACTTTCATAATTCTAACCTTAAACATGTCCTCTTATTCACAATAACCAGTGAAATAATTCGTTCACTTAAAGGATCTTTTCTCTAAAACCCCCTATAGTAAAGAGAATTTATAAAATCAACTAGTGGTCATAAGGTAGGTTCACACTATGACCATCTATTCCTCGAAAATAACATAAGTGGAAGAACTCTGTCATTAGATAAGATTTGACAATCTCAAGTAAATCTCCAATTCATATAGCCTACTAAGGCACAAGAAAGGGGTACCGGAGTCATTTAGTCCTAAACAGATGCCGGGTCCCTTGGGTTTTTAAAGAAAAATGCTGAACCCCGAAGGATTCAACTAGTTTTTAAGAAAAAGTTTAGGACCCGGTCAAATCTATTTAGTTCTAATGTTTCTGAACCTACCCAAAGTACTACGAATCGCACTACGTGTGCATAAATCAGTATCATGTCTCTTACCTAAGACTAAGACAAGGAAACTATCAAACAAAGTGTGCCTTATGTATGCACAAAAAGGTAATCAATTCTATACCCACCAGTATCACCAGAAGATCTCCATAATACTCTAAGATCTCAATATCACTATACCACAAACAAATGATCAATACCATCCTCAAACATTTCCAGCCTGTCTCAAAATTTCTATCAAACGTCCACTCGGGAGTATGACAACTCAAACCATTATGGGTACCTTAATTTACATTCAATGGATCCTTAAGACACAAGATAGTCCAACATTTAACTACGGATATGGTGCTGAATAATATGTAAAGTAAAAACAACTCTAGTCCAGAGAAAAAGAAGAATGCTAACCTATCATACCCGGTTAGACCTCAAATCAACCATTCTTATATATCAACTAGAGTAGTATACCAACCACTCCATAACCTCATACACAGACCAATGCTCAAGGGCCTACCTGGCCGAACATTACAAACTCAACTAAGTCCCTGTAAAACGTTAATCAATACAACTAGACACCCAATTCGGGGGAGGGGCAGTTAATTACCAAAACCTCTTTTCATTTATATCCACACTCAACTCAATGAAGTCTTAATACATGACTAACCATCTCAATTAGAGCCCAACTCAAAGGGAACAGTTTCACCCCAAAGCTTATTTCCACTTATAATCAAGTAACCACCTGGAACACATGCCAATCGTGGCTCCACTAATCCAGGTTTTAACATTGTTACATTTCCTTTCTTTTAAATTTTAAAATCTTTAACTTTTATTCACATTGAGTTAATTTCCATCATTTATAATAAATTTACAAATACCATCAGTTTAATAACAACAATTTTCAACAATATAAAAGATCCATAAATGATCATATAAAAGAATGAATGCTCAATGTGAATATTATGCAATGACAATGCCAACAACACCCTATCTAGAATGGGACAACTGGGTATAATGTCGCCAAAGTAACACAACCACGAGGATCATATCGACTCGTGAAAAACATACCGTGTTCGGATCACATCCTCCCACGCCTCCCTGATTCTCGGATTACTAGTCTGCCAGTAACGAGAGACACCGCCTGGCCAGTTGTTGCGACTACCCGAAAGACTCACTTAAACTAATGGTATATGAATGAGACATAAAATCACACCCAATGCAATATCAATGCTCATGGTGTATGAAATATGCATATCATGCCTCAACAGTAAATCAATAATCGAAATATAACATCATCAATTGACAAATATATGTATCACATTCCATTTTTATACAATCAATCCACAATATATATATATAATCATTTTCATTTTTAAATGCATGATTTATAATTCAATTATATAGCAGCGAATCACGTCAATTTATCTCAAGATCATCCGGGTTCTCAATTTTTCCGATACTAATAAATTCTTATAAGTTATCCCCTAACTTATTTTTAATTTCAATAAAATATAAATAATACGGAAAAATCAATTAACCGGATCTATGTCCACATACACCTTCTATAAACCTATTTCGAACCCAAGGGGTACTTAACCGCCTATCTCGATTTAATTTAAATAGGCTTAAAATTATTATAAATTTTCTGAGAAATAATTTATTTAGCTTCTCCAAAGGAATTTCCAACTCTAACATCATTTAATCCATTTATGGGTATTTTATAAATTTTATTAAATTCCTAGATTTCCGTCTATCACTAGGAATTTACTTAAACATTTTTATTTACCCTTAAACATACAACGGAGGTGTATTAATGTTTTCTACGCACTATTAATGAGTGTCAGATATGCATATATATAAGAATATATATATGTAAATTCCCACATATTTTAAAGCTTACAGAACACCCCAAACTATCCCGCCGTGAACAGTGTCGGCTGTGAACAGTGTTCACTGCCCAAAGTTGTCCGAAAATTATTTCGAATATACCGAAACGTCTGTCTCGATGACCTATAGGATATTTACGAAGCCCATTAGTAATCGATAAATAAATTTGAACAAATCTAACGAAAACCAAACCGAAAAATCGTACCTATAATCTAAAATTCTCGGCGAACCGCTCAACGGTTTCGCACTAAACTCGAATATATCATGTACGACATTGGGAGCAAGCTATCCCCAAAATTTTGCACCAAACTAAGCAAGAATCGACACTGAGTCGACTCAACTCAGTTCGGTCGAACTCGGCCCTGTTCGTCATGCGCATCATGGCGCGAACCAGCGTCGCCACCACCTGCGACCTCCATGTCGCCGCTGTCACTCCACCGTCAATGTTTGATATAGCCAGCAAACACCAGTCTTAGTTGTCGCCGTCGTCGCCTCTTTCAGCGACGAATTGGAACTCCAGCTCCAAATTGCCAAGCCTTAACCACCACGCCGCCACACGACCACCAAGAGCCACCAACGTCACCATCGTCGTCGCTCAAGGCCGACGACCTCAGCCCTATCCCTAGGTCATGAAACACCACTGTACAGTCAATCGTCGTCTCTTCCAGCCGACGACCTTGCGCGAACCATCTCTCTCCCTGCTCCGATTTCTCTTTCTCTCTCTCTCTAGCCGTGAATCAGCCGGCAAGGTGAAGAAGGATATGGTCAGTTGTAAAGAGAAAGATCGAGAAGATGCTGGTCTCCTCTCAGCCACACACACGCCATTTATCCGATATATATATATATATATATATATATATATATATATATAATTTCCATAAATACCAACACACGTATATATATTTCCCCCAATTAATAATATAGGTATAATAAATCCCGAAAATGTACCGGGAACCCCCAAATAAAATAACACGAGCCCATAAATATAAAAGGGTCGCCCAATAAATAATATAACTGAAATAAATAATCTGGGGTATGAAACCCATATATATATAATCTGAAATAAATAACCGATCGACCCGCAATTAATATCATGCGAACTCAAAAAATTCTACGGATATCTAAAAAATAATATAAGTCAAAATAAACACTCCAGGTACAAAACATAACTGTCGGAACACAGAACAATTCCGAACTCGACTCCGCCAAAAGATTGGTCTCAGTCCATCTATCCAAATTCTCGGTCCGCTAGATTAATATCGAAAATCCCTGCTAATGATAATTCAGAACTCGCCGCTCAAGTACGAAAAGCGAAAAAGAAATCATTTAGCCTCAATTAATAATAAATAATAATAAATGGAAAAATATAAGAAAATCCCTAAACGATGATACGCGTACCCGGAAAATCTACGAGTCACCCGATAAATAATACCAGCGAGGATAAATAATTTGAGGTACAAAATCCAACTACCGGAACACTGGGCACGTACAAGACCCATCGAATACTACTAATAACTAGGGCACGAAAAGAATCCGAGAAAAATAAACAAGTACAACCATATTAACACCTAGGGCAATAGATACAATCACAGAGAAATATAAATACTCCTAAGCACACAAGTCAAACAATATATAGAGGCACATACGTACAAACATAGAGTACGTCAATCAAATAAAGCACATACTACTCCCATTACAAGGGAAAATAAAACGTCGAACCCCTAAAGCACTAAATGCCGAACTCGAACAATAGTGTCGGAGCCTTAAACATCGGACATACTAAGCATGTCGCCACCCAATCGAAACACCAAACATCGAGCATCTAAACGAATCCACGTAATCGGCATTAAAGCCCACGTAAACCTCTAGCCACATCCGAAACACAAAACATCACGTCAAATAGCGTAATCACCAAAGAAACCCCACAAATTCACCGAAGAGACAATTGTAGAGTCGTACTATCGAATCCAGAACTCACGTCAACGTTTCAGCAAGTCAAAAACACTACTGTCACGTCAAGTCATGTAATCGCCAACGACAATCCATGAATTAGTCAACAAGACAATGGCTACGTCATCCCGTCGTATCAAGACATAAACGCAAAAAATTTACACGTGAAACATTAAGAACAATCATGACATCATAAACAAGTGACGTCACAACCGAAATTGAATCAAAAAATAATTCCAGAAAATTGGGAAAATAATATGGGGTGTTACAAAGATATTCCTGGCTTTCCAAGAGGAATTCATTGCGGCTTGTATGGGTGAGAAGTTTCTGGCACGCTGTGAGCTAGATGATTCTAGAGTTAGGATAAATCATGTTGGGAGAACTGATGGTGAATGTCGAATGGTCACTAGGTCGCATACTGATGATATGATCTGCACATGTGGGAAATTCAGCAGATTTGGCATTCTGTGCAGCCATGTACTGAAGGTCCTTGTTCATGAGATGTGTGTGGATTAAATTCCATAAAGATATATCATGAAAAGGTGGATAAAAAATGCAAGCAGCGGAATCCCCGACTAATAAAATTTAGCTGACCAAGTTGCACATCCTAGACTTGCAATGAGGCGATGCCATAGGACATTATGTCGCTACATGAATTTCATTTTTACTAGCGCAATCTTTGACGAGGAAGGGTTCCAGAATGTTTTGGCTAAGGTCAAAACAATTGCTGGTAGTATAAGAATTCCTTCAGTTTCAAATGTGAAGAGCAACTGCCCATCGCGTAGTAGTGTGCCGGAACCTATTATACTGGATGATGACAAGGATACACATGTCCTACGTCCTTCTGGTTCTGCTGCCAAAGGCTTCGCTACAAGGGACAGTTATGAAGGTCAAAGATGGAGGCATGTAGGTGGTATGGAGAAAGCTATGGCTTGTAAGAAGAAGTGCACAAAAAAATCAAAGGTTCGCACTGTCCTCAATATTATTTATGATAACTCTGCTATATAACTCTTGCTCCATGTACATAATATTAATGTTTAGGGAGACTTACCTACACAACTGAATTTCGTAGGCTGTTGGAAAAATCCAACATTCACAAATACCACCACCGATGCAGTTTCAATCCAGTACCTCAAAGAAGCTGAAGCCGTGTGATAAAAACTTCGTCGGACCGAACACTGATTGGAAACGTTAAGGGTGAGTATGAGGTTTTAGGGATTAAAAAATTAAACAGTCTATGTGTGCTCATTGTATATTTTTCTAATTGTCAAAATGTTGAATTCCCGGGATAGATTTATAAGGATATGATGATCAATGAGAATTTGAAGCCCAACTCTGACATTAAAGGAAAAGGTAAAATTAGTACCTCGACTGATGAGAACGTGACTATTTTTCCAAGAGCGATATACGAAGATTGGGTTGGTCAAGAATTTTTCAAGGCATGGTGCGATGATATTAAAGCGAAAGCGATAAAGGACATGCTAGGAAAGGGTAAAGCCAGTACGTCGACGGCTTTACCAGTACCGAGGACAGAAGCTCCTAAAGTCACTGATGACCTTCGTAATGTGAGTATTAAGTCTCCCTACCCTACTTATAGGATTAAATAATGTTACATTATCATTGTAGATTATTGCTTGGTTTAACTATTAGGTATATGATTTTCCAAGAGCGATTTTCGAAGATTACCATGGGATTGAATCATTCAAGGATACCTATGACAGACACGTTATGAAAGGAGAAGGTAAAGCCAGTGCATCCTCGGCTAAACTGGCACCAATTAAAGAAGAACTTTCATCCAATGATGATGTATGGTACTCCAACTATTTAATCCATTTAAATGCCTAACTTACTAATCCAATGCTAATTGAAATTCCTTATATGACTAAAATTGTAGTTTTCCAACTTGGAGGGACAAA
Organism: Cornus suecica; assembly: GCA_963922005.1. Classification (NCBI taxonomy): domain Eukaryota; kingdom Viridiplantae; phylum Streptophyta; class Magnoliopsida; order Cornales; family Cornaceae; genus Cornus; species Cornus suecica. The sequence goes on from OY998242.1 coordinate 23,848,724, forward strand.
ATTTTGCATCAAGGCTGTTTGACACAGAACCGTCATATTATGCTTCTAACAGTACTGAGCAGAAAATGGTAAAATACTAATTATACCCTCTTCCCTTTTTCTGAATATTTTAAATATCTTATTTAGGTCGGTATGAAAGTTATAACCGTACATTCTATATGCATTTCATGAAGAATACAACACCAAATGTAGAGGAAAAAACACCCATATTTGCCTTGATCCTTGCATATGCGTTAGAAAATGTTACTTACAATGCTGCTCGCTACATGAGGAGAAAGCTAGGGATGAGGACAACATTAGGTATGAGGAGAAAGCTGGGGATGACCCGTAGTGCATCCCAGTAGAAATTTGATATATTAGTTCTGTTGTATAAGTTGTATTGGGTTTCCTAGATCCTTGACCACGTACCCACTTATTTTTCTAAGTGCATGTAAAATAAATCACCATATTATGCGATACAAGTGTAACAGGTTAAATATTAACTGCAATTTTGTGCAACTAAAGATTTAATGAAAACAGAATATGGTGAAAACAGAGCATGGTCATTTAAACAAAATCCTATATATATGATGTTTTCAATCGAATTGAGATGCTTAATGAAGCCACTATAGAACGAGGAATGCTTACTTTTCGTGAACGATCGTTGGCTGGAAGAGCTTCTGAGATGCACTTGTTATGCTACAGGGAAAATCTTGTTTGGCTTCATAATGGGAATGAGCTTATTTGTATGAAAATATTTGTTGGTGTTGCCTTCAACGCATTCATGAATGAGAGCCTTAATGAAGCCAACTACTGGTTAGTGTTGCCTTAAATGCTTTTTTCATTTTATTACTCAATTAGTTCATTTACTTATGGTATATCATCGCATCTCAATAATCTAACCCATTTGTAACAGAATTGTAACACATTATTGTAGAACTCCAAAATATCAAAGTTAATAATACCCATACATGATACATGTCATTCAAAGTTAAAAAAATAAATATCCGATAATATTAACAAGACTTCAAAAAAAAAACTTTGTGAACCACATTGTGAACTAAAATGATTTCCTATCCCAAGTGCCCTTCCACCCTGCTTTCTGGAAAGCGTCCCTGCAAGATCATGATGTTCAAGTCACACCAGCAATGATCACAGTCAATTTCATCTTCATTCACAATCCAAGTTTCCCAGTTTATGTCATGGGGTCTGTTGTAGCATCTAGGAATGTTTTCAAAGAAATTTCGGTTCCAGCATTTTTCACCAAAGAGAGGGAAAAGTAATAGAATTTTATTCCTTGAAAATTTGATTACCGGCCTCAGTAAATCATGCCCGCTCAACCTCTTTAGAAGACAAACCCCGACTTCTTTATCAGATTCATTGGAGTGGAGCAAAGCAATGCAGAGAGGGTAGAGAGACTGGTTGCCATTCATAACCAACCTGGCCAACCCTTTCACTTCGTTAAACACCACCCAATCAACCTGTACCCAGGGACCGAGCTGAAAATAATGTTATAACATTTAAAATTCAGAATTAGAGCATCTTGATGAACAATTAATTAGGATATTGTACCAAAAAAATCATTTGATGAGAGCATCTTGACTTTAGTATAAAATTTACCAACATTTTTACTACTTGATTAAAGTGATGAAGAAATATTTTATTATTTTAAAAATATATATAAAATATAAAATACAATTGTGAAAAAATTTGTAGTTAGAAGTTACCACTCCGAGACAAAAAGTTGCCTCCGAATCACCCATTTCAAAGCATTGCCTTAAGTATCTCGAAGTCGTTGGTCTGGCATGGCTTGGGAGAGTACCAGTCAGCACATTGATGGCCTTGTCGAGTCGCTCCCATGGAGCGTTGCTCCCTTCATCCCCTATAGAAAACATTTGAGGAATTGGCCGAAGAAAATAGGATTTAGATAGATCAAATACTAAATGAGGAGAACATACCAAGCAACATATGAGTCATAGCAGGGGAAAAACATCTTACGTACACGTATATTAACATCATCAATCAATGGCTGCAACATATCCCTATCCATGGCTTACACAAACTGATCTTAGGGTTTGTGATATTCAGAAGACAATAAGGAATGAAGTTAACTATGGCTACCACTGTATCTATATATATAGGCAATAATCACAAATACCAAAGCTCGCACCTTTTCCCAATCAACCACTTCCAATATGTGTCAAATCATATACGACCCTTCACTGACCCATACTCTTTTAAAATTTGCCGCATTTTTTGACATTTTATTTTATATTAATCAATTTTTATAGGGAATCTGCGGAAGAGAGTTGATGATGAAGGTTTTGGAGAGAAAAGCCTTGTTTGGGAGACAGGTATAGGAGATGACGTCATTTGGTGGAAGATGATGAAGTAGTTGGAGGGTGAGAGGTTTTAGGTCATGACGAAGGAATTTGCTTGGGCCGGTTCTCTTGTTTGTTTATAAACTCCAAAGGGCCCAATAGAAACTAAAAATTGAACTGAGGGCTATCAGGCTTGTTAAATAATGGCCCACAACTGGGCCAATAATTCCCCTTACCCAAATAGAAACTTAAAATTGATCGGGAGCAGGCTTGCTAAGTTAAGGCCCGCCAGTGGCCCAATAATTTGTCTTAATACAAATATCAAATCTTAAAATATTAAAAATAAATTACTACTAAATCGAATTGGGGATTTAGCAAATTGAAGTTAATTTAACTCTTATAGATTGGGGATTTACTCGATTAAAGTTAATTTAACTCTTATTAATTGGGGATTTACTCGATTGCAGTTAATTTAACTCTTATAGATTAGGGATTTACTCGATTGAAACAAATTACTACTAAATTGAATTGAGGATTTAGCAAATTGAAGTTAATTTAACTCTTATAGATTGGGGATTTACTCGATTGAAGCCAATTACACAAAATTGAATTGGGGATTTCCTCGATTTCAGTTAATTTAACTCTTATAGATTGGGGAATTACTCAATTAAAGCCAATTACACTAAATTGAATTGGGAATTTACTCGATTGAAGTTAATTTAACTCTTATAGATTGAGGATTTACTCGATTGAAGCCAATTACACTAAATTGAATTGCGGATTTACTCGACTGTAGTTAATTTAACTCTCATTGAAATGGACATTTACTCGATTGAAGCTAATTAGACTAAATTGAATTGGGGATTAACTTGATTTCAGTTAATTTAACTCTTATAGATTGAGGATTTACTCGATTGAAGCCAATTAAATTAAATTGAATTGTGGATTTACTCGATGGAAACTAATTATTACTAAATTGAATTGGGGATTTAGCAAATTAAAGTTAATTTAACTCTTACAGATTGGGGATTTACTCGATTGAAGTCAAATACACTAAATTGAATTGGGGATTTACTCGATTGAAGTTAATTTAACTCTTATAGATTGGGAATTTACTCAATTTAAGCCAATTACAGTAAATTGAATTGGGGATTTACTCGATTGAATCAAATTATTACTAAATTGAATTGGGGATTTAGCAAATTTAAGTTAATTTAACTTTTATAGATTGGGGATTTAATCGATTGAAGCCAATTATAGTAAATTGAATTGGGGATTTACTCGATTGAAGTTAATTTAACTATTATTGGTTGGGAATTTACTCGATTGAAGCCAATTATACTAAATTGAATTGGTGATTTACTCAATTAAAACAAATTATTACTAAATTGAATTGGGGATTTAGCAAATTGAAGTTAATTTAACTCTTATAGATTGGGGATTACTCGATTGAAGCCAATTACACTAAATTGAATTGGGATTTACTTGATTGAAGTTAATTTAACTCTTATAGATTTGGGATTTACTCGATTGGAGCCAATTACACTAAATTGAATTGGGGATTTACTCGATTGAAACAAATTATTACTAAATGTAAGTGGCGATTTAGCAAATTGAAGTTAATTTAACTCTTATATATTGAGGATTTACTCGATTGAAGCCAATTACACTAAATTGAATTGGGAATTTACTCGATTGAAGTTAATTTAACTCTTATAGATTGAGGATTTACTCGTTTGAAGCCAATTACACTAAATTGATTTGCGGATTTACTCGACTGTAGTTAATTTAACTCTCATTGAAATGGACATTTACTCGATTGAAGCTAATTAGACTAAATTGAATTGGGGATTAACTTGATTTCAGTTAATTTAACTCTTATAGATTGAGGATTTACTCGATTGAAGCCAATTAAATTAAATTGAATTGTGGATTTACTCGATGGAAACTAATTATTACTAAATTGAATTGGGGATTTAGCAAATTAAAGTTAATTTAACTCTTACAGATTGGGGATTTACTCGATTGAAGTCAAATACACTAAATTGAATTGGGGATTTACTCGATTGAAGTTAATTTAACTCTTATAGATTGGGAATTTACTCAATTTAAGCCAATTACAGTAAATTGAATTGGGGATTTACTCGATTGAATCAAATTATTACTAAATTGAATTGGGGATTTAGCAAATTTAAGTTAATTTAACTTTTATAGATTGGGGATTTAATCGATTGAAGCCAATTATAGTAAATTGAATTGGGGATTTACTCGATTGAAGTTAATTTAACTATTATTGGTTGGGAATTTACTCGATTGAAGCCAATTATACTAAATTGAATTGGTGATTTACTCAATTAAAACAAATTATTACTAAATTGAATTGGGGATTTAGCAAATTGAAGTTAATTTAACTCTTATAGATTGGGGATTACTCGATTGAAGCCAATTACACTAAATTGAATTGGGATTTACTTGATTGAAGTTAATTTAACTCTTATAGATTTGGGATTTACTCGATTGGAGCCAATTACACTAAATTGAATTGGGGATTTACTCGATTGAAACAAATTATTACTAAATGTAAGTGGCGATTTAGCAAATTGAAGTTAATTTAACTCTTATATATTGAGGATTTACTCGATTGAAGCCAATTACACTAAATTGAATTGGGAATTTACTCGATTAAAGTTAATTTAACTCTTATAGATTGAGGATTTACTCGTTTGAAGCCAATTACACTAAATTGAATTGCGGATTTACTCGACAGTAGTTAATTTAACTCTCATTGAAATGGACATTTACTCGATTGAAGCTAATTAGACTAAATTGAATTGGGGATTAACTTGATTTCAGTTAATTTAACTCTTATAGATTGAGGATTTACTCGATTGAAGCCAATTAAATTAAATTGAATTGTGGAATTACTCGATGGAAACAAATTATTACTAAATTGAATTGGGGATTTAGCAAATTAAAGTTAATTTAACTCTTACAGATTGGGGATTTACTCGATTGAAGCCAAATACACTAAATTGAATTGGGGATTTACTCGATTGAAGTTAATTTAACTCTTATAGATTGGGGATTTACTCAATTGAAGCCAATTACAGTAAATTGAATTGGGGATTTACTCGATTGAATCAAATTATTACTAAATTGAATTGGGGATTTAGCAAATTGAAGTTAATTTAACTTTTATAGATTGGGGATTTAATCGATTGAAGCCAATTATAGTAAATTGAATTGGGGATTTACTCGATTGAAGTTAATTTAACTATTATTGGTTGGGAATTTACTCGATTGAAGCCAATTATACTAAATTGAATTGGTGATTTACTCAATTAAAACAAATTATTACTAAATTGAATTGGGGATTTAGCAAATTGAAGTTAATTTAACTCTTATAGATTGGGATTTACTCGATTGAAGCCAATTACAATAAATTGAATTGGGATTTACTTGATTGAAGTTAATTTAACTCTTATAGATTTGGGATTTACTCGATTGGAGCCAATTACACCAAATTGAATTGGGGATTTACTCGATTGAAACAAATTATTGCTAAATGTAAGTGGCGATTTAGCAAATTGAAGTTAATTTACTCTATTGAAGTTAATTTAACTCTTATAGATTGAGGATTTACTCGATTGAAGCCAATTACACTAAATTGAATTGCGGATTTACTCGAATGTAGTTAATTTAACTCTCATTGAAATGGACATTTACTCGATTGAAGCTAATTAGACTAAATTGAATTGGGGATTAACTTGATTTCACTTAATTTAACTCTTATAGATTGAGGATTTACTCGATTGAAGCCAATTAAATTAAATTGAATTGTGGATTTACTCGATGGAAACTAATTATTACTAAATTGAATTGGGGATTTAGCAAATTAAAGTTAATTTAACTCTTACAGATTGGGGATTTACTCGATTGAAGTCAAATACACTAAATTGAATTGGGGATTTACTCGATTGAAGTTAATTTAACTCTTATAGATTGGGATTTTACTCAATTGAAGCCAATTACAGTAAATTGAATTGGGGATTTACTCGATTGAATCAAATTATTACTAAATTGAATTGGGGATTTAGCAAATTTAAGTTAATTTAACTTTTATAGATTGGGGATTTAATCGATTGAAGCCAATTATAGTAAATTGAATTGGGGATTTACTCGATTGAAGTTAATTTAACTATTATTGGTTGGGGATTTACTCGATTGAAGCCAATTATACTAAATTGAATTAGTGATTTACTCAATTAAAACAAATTATTACTAAATTGAATTGGGGATTTAGCAAATTGAAGTTAATTTAACTCTTATAGATTGGGGATTACTCGATTGAAGCCAATTACACTAAATTGAATTGGGATTTACTTGATTGAAGTTAATTTAACTCTTATAGATTTGGGATTTACTCGATTGGAGCCAATTACACTAAATTGAATTGGGGATTTACTCGATTGAAACAAATTATTACTAAATGTAAGTGGCGATTTAGCAAATTGAAGTTAATTTAACTCTTATATATTGAGGATTTACTCGATTGAAGCCAATTACACTAAATTGAATTGGGGATTTACTCGATTGAAGTTAATTTAACTCTTATAGATTGAGGATTTACTCGATTGAAGCCAATTACACTAAATTGAATTGCGGATTTACTCGACTGTAGTTAATTTAACTCTCATTGAAATGGACATTTACTCGATTGAAGCTAATTAGACTAAATTGAATTGGGGATTAACTTGATTTCAGTTAATTTAACTCTTATAGATTGAGGATTTACTCGATTGAAGCCAATTAAATTAAATTGAATTGTGGATTTACTCGATGGAAATAAATTATTACTAAATTGAATTGGGGATTTAGCAAATTAAAGTTAATTTAACTCTTACAGATTGGGGATTTACTCGATTGAAGTCAAATACACTAAATTGAATTGGGGATTTACTCGATTGAAGTTAATTTAACTCTTATAGATTGAGAATTTACTCAATTGAAGCCAATTACAGTAAATTGAATTGGGGATTTACTCGATTGAATCAAATTATTACTAAATTGAATTGGGGATTTAGCAAATTTAAGTTAATTTAACTTTTATAGATTGGGGATTTAATCGATTGAAGCCAATTATAGGCTCTGTCCCCATTTAAAAGAAATCTCACCAAAAAAATAGTTATCACTCAAGTCCATGAATTCAAGACTTGGGTAGACACCAAAATCTAAAGACACATTTCCAGTGAGCTGGTTTCCATTGAAGCGCACTCTGATGAAGCTAATACAGTTTCTCAAGCTTTCGGGAATGGGACTGATTAGACCGTTGTTGTCTACTGTGAAGCGTACAAGTTTCCCGCCATCGCATAGTTTTTCAGGAAAATAGCCAGAAAAATTATTCACATCCATTACTAATGCAGATAACAACTTCAGATTCCCAAATTCTTGTGGAATGGGACCAGAGAGTTGGTTGCCACGGAGCACCAAACTCTCCAAGTTGCTCAAATTGCCCAATGAAGCAGGAACAGAACCATTGAGTTGATTCTGACTCAATTGTAGATTAAAGGGAGAGTTCAACTTCCCCAACTCTTTCGGTATGGTACCAGAGAGTTGGTTCTCATTGAGATATAGTATACTTAAGGAGCTTAGATCACCTAAGGATGGTGGGATTGAGCCTGGCAGATTATTTGTGGAAAGGACTAGGTATTCAAGTGATGTCAAGTTTCCTATCTCTGGAGGAATTGGATTAGAGAGCTGGTTTTTGAATAAGGACAAAAGGGTTAGCTTACGAAAGTTTCCGAAACTATGAGGGATTGGACCAGTGAGCAAATTACCACTCATATCAAGCTCAACAAGATTGATCAGGTTTACCAATTCTAGAGGAATAGAGCCAGTGAGTTTGTTTCCATATAGAAACAAATGAGTCAAGTTGCTCAAAATGCCCAAAGATGCAGGAATGGGACCAGTGAGATTGTTAGTGTATAAATAAAGCTCATAAAGGGACTTCAGCTGGTCTATTTCTCTTGGAATTGAGCCATTTAGCTGGTTATCGAACAAGTGCAGGACAATAAGATTTGTTAGCGTGAAAATTTCTAGCTGGATTGGTCCCGAAAGCTGATTTCTAGACAAATTGAGATAAACAAGTTTCGAGAGGTTACTAATCTGAGGTGGGATGGTACCAAAAATAGAATTTATGATGAAATCGACATACGCAAGATTAGGGAGGGACGAGAAGGGAAAATCATAGAGCGTGCCGTTCATCGTGGAGTTTGTGAGGTTCAGCCTAGTGACACTTCCTTCAATATTGCAAGAAACTCCACCCCATGTGCATGGGATGGCACTTGTTTGAGGAGAAGCTGTGGCATTGTAATTGGGAGGGAAGTTCCATGAAGTTAGGAGAGAACTTTTTTCATATTGAAGGTTGGCTTTCCATTTGAAGAGAGCATTAGCTTCTTCAATAGAAGCAAAAGCTAAATTGAGTGAAGACATTAGTATAACAAAGAGGACTAAGGATACAAATGATAGGACTTTGTTTGTAGTTGAAGATTTCATGGCTTATGTTCATGTACAGCTATGCTGGTTTAGAGCTCTAATACATGTAATTCTTATTCTATATGTCTCATGCTATTGGGTTATATAGGTACAATACCATTCAAACTTAACATGGTCGTCCATTATTTGTGTCAGTCATTAATTTAGAAGAGAAAATGTAACCACCCATGTTATTTTCCCAAATTTCTGGAATTTATTTTTCGATTTAATTTTGGTTGTGACGTCACTTGTTCATGACGTCATGGTTATTCTTAATGTTTCACGTGTAAATTTTTTGCGTTTATGTCTGCACTCGACTGGATGACGTTGCGATTTCTCCTCGATGATTTCGTGGACTTTCTTTGGCGATTACATGACTTGACGTGACGGTAATGTTTTAGACTTGGCGAAACGTTGACGTAAGTTTTGGATTCGACAGCACGACTCTGCAATTATCTCTTTGGTGATTATGCTACTTGAAATGATGTTTCGTGTTTCAGACGTGGCTAGAGGTTTATGTGGGCTTTATTGCCGATTACGTGGATTCGTTTAGACGCTCGACTTTTAGTGCCTCAATTGGGTGGCGGTACATTTTGTTGACCGACGTTAAGGGTTTCGACTCAACTGTATGAGTTTGGCATTTAGTGTGTTAGGGGTTCGACGTTTTGTTTTCCCTTGTAATGGGATTAGTATGTGTTTCATTTGATTGACGTGCCTTGTTTAGCTAGCGTGCTTAGGAATATTTGTATTCTCCTTTCTCATTTTCTGTGTTTGTATTTACGCGATATAGTTGGGACGTTAGCGCTTAGCATCTTGTCAGGCTTAGGATGTACTAGGTGACGCAAGGAGTTGTAATTTCCTTTCGTATTTGGTTTGGTACGTGTTTTATCTGACTGACATACTCTGTGTTTGTATTTGTGTGCCCTTATGTATTGTTTGACTTGTGTGCTTAGGGGTATTTGCGTAGCTTGTTTGTTTATATCAGATTCTTTTCGTGCCTTATTGCTTGTGGTTATTCGGTGGGCCATGTATGTACCCGGTGTTCCGGTGGTTGGGTTTCATACCCCGGATTATTTATTTCAGTTATATTATTTATTACGCGTCTCGTTTATTTTTCGGGCTCGCGCGTTATTATTTGGAGGCCCCAGTATTTTTCAAGATTTATTATGTATATTTATATTTTGAGGTTAAATGATTATCTTTTTAATTCCGCACTCGACGCGGATGATTTTAGACCGTTTCTTCGCGGTGGTTATTCGGTTGACGGTGTAATGGGCCATAGGGCCGAGAATTTTCTCGCAATATTTTATAATTGATTATTTTAAAGTGGGTGATAAATTTTGGATTATTATTATTACATAATAACTAAAATGTGTAATAATAATTATTGGTATATATATATATGGAAATAATATATATGTATATTGGATATAATGTGTGTGGTTAAGAGGAGACCACAGATCAACCACTCTTCACCATGACTCTTCTCCTCTGTTCGTCATCTTCAATCCACTCCTTCACATTTGGTCAGCTTCTCCATCATCCTCTAATCGCCGACAGAGAGAGATGAAAAGGCGGGCTGGAGAGGGAGATCAGGCAGCCTAAGACGCGATCTATTGGAGGCGTCGCCGGAAGTTGCAGCGACCTGGCGACGGTGGCGGTTCTGGTGTCGCGCGGTGGCATGATGGTGGTCGTTAGTAGAGGGAGTATTGCAACTAAGAGAGAGGCTGTCGATTAAGTGGTGTTTCAAGACCTAGGGCTAGGGCTGAGGTCATCGGCCTTGAGCGACGACGATGGCGACGTCGGTCGCCTATTTGGTGGTTGCCTGACAGAGGAGGACGACGACGACGTGGTGGCGACGTGGTGTAGACGATGGCGCAGTTCGAGCTAGGTGGTGCTAGCGACTAGGAAGGTGTTCGGCCAGACCAAGTTGGGTCGACTCAGTGCCGATTCGGGCTTTGTTTGGCTTGAAACTTCGAGAATAGCTTGCTTTCGATGTCGTACACGATATATCCGAATTTTGTGTCAAACCGTTGAGCGGTACGCCGTGAATTTCAGATTATAGGTATAATTTTTCGGTTTGGTTTTCGTTAGATTTATTCAAATTTATTTATCAATTGCTAATGGGCTTCATATATATCGTATAGGTCATCGGGACGGACGTTTCGGTATATTCAAAATAATTTTCGGACAACTTTGGGCGGTGAACACTGTTCACAGCCGACACTGTTCACGATGGGACAGCTCGGGGCTATTCTATAAGCTTTATTTTAGGTGGAAATTTTACATATATATATGCATATCTTACACTCACTAATAGTGCGTATAAAACATTAATAAATCTCCGTTGTATGTTTATGGGTAAATAAAATCATTTAATTAAATTCCTAGTGATAGACGGAAATCTAGGAATTTTATAAAATTTATAGAATACCCATAATTGGATTAATTAATATTGGAAATAGAAATACTTCGGAGAATTAGTTTAGAAGGTGTATGTGGACGTAGATCCGGTTAATTGATTTCCCCCCGTTATTTATATTTTATTGAAATTAAAATATGTTAGGAGATTAACGAGAACGAGAGATGTTAAAACTTAGACACGGTTTCAGTTTATTTTTCTTGTAAAATATAATAAAGTTATATTATGAATTTAAATTGTCCCTGAGGTGGACTAATTTGAAAACAATTACTGTAAATTAAATTAAAAACATGCTAGCTTATAAAAATTTATTATTATCGGGAAATTGGAACCCGGATGACCTTGAGATAAATTGATATGATTTGCTATTATAATTAAATTATAAAGCATGCTTTTAAAAATGAAAATGTTTATATATTGTGGATTGGTTGTATAAAACGGATTGTGGGACATATATTTGTCAATTGATAAATGTTATATTTCGATTATTGACTCACTGTTGAGGCATGATGTACATATTTCATACACCATGAGCATTGATATTGCATTGGGAGTGGTTCCATGTCTCATTCATATACCATTGTGGAGGCATGATATACATATTGCATTGAGTCTTTCGGGTCGTCGCAACAACTGGCCAGGCGGTGTATCGCTACCGGCGGACTAGTAATCCGGGAACAGGAGGCGTGGGAGGATGTGATCCAAACACGGTATGTTTTTCACGAGTTGATATGATCCTCGTGGTTGTGTTACTTTGGCGACATTATACCCGGTTGTCCCATGTTATATAGGGTGTTGTTGGCATTGGCATTGCATAACATTCATATTGAGCTTTCATTCATTTATATGATTATGTATTGATCTTTTATATTGTTGATATTTGCTGTTATTGAGCAGATGGTATTTATAAATTCATTAAAATAGTGGAAATTAACTCAATGTGAATAAAAGTGAAAGATTTTAAAATTTAGAATAAAGGAAATGTAACAATGTTAAAACCTTGGATTAGTGGAGCCACGATTGACATATATTCGAGGTGATTATGTAAAACTAAATAGAAAGAGGTCAAATTGGCAAAAAATTTCCCCTTGAGTCGGGATTGTATGCATAGGCTATCCTTAAATGAAAAGTTACGATAAACGTGTTTCCTTAGGCTAGGAGAGTGGGCTAGAGACTTAGGTTTGACCGTGAGTTTTAAGTTGTTTGGAGGGACAGTTATAAATCTTTGTTGGACTTAGACACGTATGTAGTAACGGCCAGGTAGGGCCTTGAGTATTGGTTGGTGTATGAGGTTATGGAGTGGTCGGTATACTACTCTAGTTGATATATAAAAATGATTGATTTGAGGTCTAACCAGGTATGATAGGTTAGCATTCTTCCTTTTCGCTGAACTAGAGTTGTTTTAACTTTACATATTATTCAGCACCACATCCGTAGTTAAATGTTGGACTATCTTGTGTCTTAAGGATCCATTGAATGTAAATTGAGGTACCCATAATGGTTTGAATTTTCATACTCTCGAGTGGACGTTTAATAGTAATTTTGAGACAGACTGGCAATGTTTAAGGATGGTATTGATCATTTGTTTGTGGTACAACGATAATTAGATCTTAGAGTAATATTGAGATCTTATGGTGATACTGGCGGGTATGGAATTGATTACCTTTTAGTGCATACATAATGCACACTTTGTTTATATAGTTTCCTTGTCTTAGTCTTAGGTAAGAGGCATGATACTGATTTATGCACACGTAGTGCGATTCGTAGTACTTTGGGTGGGTTCGGAGACATTGGAACTAAACAGATTTGACCGGGTCTTAGCTTTTTCTTAAAAACCAGTTGAATCCTTCAGGGTTCAACGTTTTTCTTTAAAAACCCGAGGACCTCGGCATCCGTTTGAGACTAAATGACTCTGGTACCCCTTTCTTGTGCCTCAGTAGGCAATATGAATTGGAGATTGACTTGAGATTGTTGAATCTAATCTAATGACAGAGTTTGTCCAGAAATGATTTGATAGCGGTGTTGCGTAGACGTTGTGGTCTAGTCGTGGGTGTGATTATGGTTATTCCCTTTCAGTAGTCCTAAGGAATTACCTATTTACCTCATTGGAACCTTGAGCAGCGTGCTAAGTGCACGGTATGGTAGATATTTAGTCTTGTTGTATCTCTAGATGAGAGTGGAGTTCGGATTGGTTGTCTAGAGGCCTAGGTGACATTCTTAGTTATTTACAGGACGTTATATATATATATATATATATACGTATAAATGTGTTGTTTATATTTTCGTTGATCTGTAGTTATTATGATATCCGTAGCAGATTTGAGGTTATAGATGAGATTATTTTGGGGTCTCTGTTTGGCGTGGGTGCCACATGAGACAACTGACCGACCTAGGATAGATGCATGCACACAAGATGGTTAGTGTTTTCTAGACGGCTATGAGTGTGATGTTTTTATATTATGGTGAGCGCGTGGTTTTGCTCACCCCCACAACAGGTTGCAGGTGGATACAACACGACATGCTCGGCGGCGACGATACGGGTGATTTGGGACGGTAGTTTTGTTCCTCCTTTCGTAGTCATACTTGTGTATTCTTCTATTCTCTTGGGAGCCAGGCTGTTGGCAGATTCCCTTTCTGTTGTATCTTCAGCCCCTGTATTTATTATTTTGGGGTGCCATTGTATTTGTTCGGCACTACCATTGAGTTTTATGTATTCTTATTTGAGCTTGGTGGCTCAGTTGGTATTTGTTGTTTTGGGGTGCCTTTACACCTTTTCGGCATCGCCATGTGGCTTTCTTTATAATTTCATTTGAGCATTTGGGGCTCTATTGATTTTAGAGGGGTTGTGTAGAGGTATTGGTGTTATTTTCCACTACCTCGGCCCTAATAGATTTCTGGAATGTTGGGTTACATGCCATTGATTCTATTTCTGTTGTTATGAGCAGGTTCTTTTGTTGTGTTGATTTTGGATTGTCCGGATGTTCCATTTACAAACGGAACTCTGCCGGATTTTCGTTAGAATTCTCTGCTGAGTTTCTATCACTCAGGTGACATGGAATACATTTTCATTCCTATTCCATGTATTTCGATGTTATTGTTGATTTTAGTTGTCGTTTTCGGTGACGTCATACCTCGAGATTTGCTAGTTCTCCGGATTGGAGTCTCAGGAATAACGGGGCGTGACAGAAAAAAGAGACCAACCTTTGAAGTCCAATCTGCATCATAATAAGCATGAATCTGACTTTGGAGGCCAAATTAAATACATATTGGAAGAATATTTATTTAGAACTGTTTATATATATTGGCAGTTTTGTTCTAGTGAAGAAACATTTTTAGTAAAAATATTTTAGTACACTTTAAAGGAAAGAATCTATTGTCTTACATATAAAAATAATATAACATATATATATATATATATATATATATATCAAGACTTTTATAAGTGGTGTAAACATAGATAAAATATATAGATACGTAAATTTGACCCTATTACTTATATTTAGTGAGTAATTTGAAAGGTTGGAAATATAATGACTTTATAATATTTGATTAATTGTTTTTATAAGTAGTATTGATTAATTTCATGTGCAGCTATGCTGGTTTAGAGCTCTAATGTATGTAATTATAGTTCTATATGTTTCATGCTATTGGGATTATAGATACAATACCATTCAAAGTCAACTTGGTTGTCCATTATTTTTAGAAGAGAAAAAAGAGGCCAAACTTTGGAGTCCAGTCTGCATAATAAGCATGAATCTGACTTTGGAGGCCATATTAAATACATATTGGAAGAATATTTATTTAGACGTGTTTTACCATTAAGAGTGATTTACGTAGAAAAAATAAATAAAAAATTAATTATTAACATAAAAATATAACAATCGCATTCAACGATTATTGTTGTGACTGGTGGTGATAAATTTTCTTATTCATTGGTAAATAAAAGATCATTGTTTTGGTCTCTTCCATCTTGTTTTAATATTATAATTGCATTTTGGATAAGTTTAATTACTTTTTTATGGGATTAAAATTGGTTAAATTGGTAGGGCTAAAGAACCAAACTACCACTTGTGAAGTAAACTAAACTTTTTGTTTTTTTGGGTAGATCTTTTGCAGTAAACATATGATTTGTTATTTCAATAATTATAAAGTTAACTTTGTTCCTTAACCATAGCATATAGACTTGATACTATATGATGAAACTAACTTTACAATTGATAGAATTGTTTTTTTTTTTTTCCAGCGTAAACTTGGGTCTTTCATTTATGGTTTGTAAATTTGTTGATTAGGGTATTTGGTCGTTGATATGGACAGTCGTCTATTCTACAAAGGAGAACCAACTTTCTATGAGAAAGTCATGGGCAAAAATGAGCCACGCATATCAAGTCAAATGATAAGGGGAGCTTCTTTGAGCTCCACTTCTATCCTGTGTTGAATATATGATAATTTTATTCACCGAAAAAAAAATATATATTTGGTAATATATGTCTAAATATATAGAAAGGAAAAGTTTAGATATGTCAATGTTTTGGGGTTTTAATCAATAGAAATGTGTTTGAATTTAAATTAATAAGGCTGAAGTGCTCTCAGACCTTCTCATGTTTCAGTTTATTGTTTGTAATTAAGGGTACTGAAAAATAGTTCAAATACTTCTCAAGTTTGGTCAATTTTGCTATGACACCCCTTCTATTAGTTAATGGTGAGAAAAATTAAAAGTCAGGTAATTTTTAAAATTAAAATGCCAAAAGTAACCTATATTATTTTAAGTACACTTTCACCCTTTAAAAATTTAACACTTTATACTTCAATAAATTTATGAAAAATGATTTACAACAAGATAATTAAGGAGTTATAATGACTCGAAATAAATAATAATTGATGTCAATAAATTTTCAACTTTTTATTTATTTATTCTTCAAAAAAAATATCAAATATCAAATAGGAAAATAAAAATGCTAGAAATCACATATTTTATAGAAAGAAAGCAGGGCAATACTAATTTTAGAGACAGAAAATCCAAGTTATGAAACAAGTCTAGTTAATTTAATTAGAAAGAGAGAGATGTTTATTGAGTAGTGGCAGACAAAGGATCAAAGAGGGAGCAACGAGACCCCATATTATTCGTCGACATTAAAGCACTTGAGGTCCCAAGTGCATATTGCAGCTATTTTTATTAGTAGCTCTAAACTTAAAGTTTGTCTCATTATATTGTAATGATACAATTATGATAGTGAAATTAGCAATCACATAAGGGTAAAATTGTCACTATATTATTTATTTGTATGCGTCCATAATAACGTAATTGCCAAGCTCAAAAGAGTAATGTGTAAATTGGTAAAAATGTCTGTTAAATTTATGAGGTGTTAGAGAAATTCTGAAAAAAATAAACTAAATAGTTGGCTACAAATAAGATAAAAGGGTTACAATGGAGAAATATTTTCTCAATTTCTCCTATCTCTTCCTTGTATGGGCACATTATTACTAATTAATTAGAATTTACATTTATAAAAGTCTAATTAATTAGTAATGTGGATTTTCATGATTTTATCAGTAGTGTCGGCCCGGAAATTATCCGCAAACAATAACTACTCTTTTTCTCTCATACATTTTCTCTCTCTCGCTCACATATATATTTTTTTAAAAGTTAATTATTATTCACATACCCTGCCTCCACCGATCCTTGAATCCCTGAATTTCTCTCTCTTTCTCTCTCTCTCTCATACACACACACACAATTTTTGTTAAAGTTAAGCATTTGCTACATACCCTACCTCCACCGAGCCTTAAATTCCGGACCTCCCATTTGAGAGTTAGGATCCAATACCTCTTGGTCATTAGACCTTTGGTTTTTTCTCTTACATTTCTTTCCTCTTATTTATTCAATTTTTGTGTATGAGAATTGCAGAATGGGGATTTGGAGCTTCTAGCCCTATTTCAGGTGACGAAATCTTTTCCTATGACCCTTAGAAACACAGTGCAAAATCAGAAACAAGCAAAGCAGTTGGAAGGAATCTTAATAGTTTTTATTGAATCTCCATTTGTTGATAGCGAGAGCGTGTATGAATGGTTTTGTTCAATGTATTGATCGAAATTAAGGATGTGACGCGACTGTGTCATTCAACTTTATTTGAAGTTTCCTTATAGTTTTATTAATGTTAGAAGAAACAATGCTTTGATAATATGATAATGGAAAGAATATATCAAAGACAATAAACAAGAAGAATGAATATTAAACTGTATATTGAATTGTATTATCAAGTTTATGAATTACAATAGAGATGACTCCTATATATAGGAGAGAATGTGTGGTGAACAAGTAAACTTGGTGTAGGGGATAAATCAATCTAATCTAGGTAAGACTAATACTAAACGGGTTAGAATTACAATAGATAGATGAATGGGCCTAAGCCCTAATATATTCTAACACCCCCCCCCCCCCCCCCCCCCGGGCCCCAAACTCAAGAAGAGAGCAACTTGAGTTTGGAAAAAAATTCTTGAAAATTGTCCTAACAGATGAACTTTGATGAAAATATCAGCAGATTGATCCTGATTCTGATTATGATTTTAATTATGAGTTTGAGATCAATTGAGAGAAGAGATGATGATTGATTGATGACAAGATCAACTTTTCTCGTGAAACAAGAAAATAAGATTGAAAGAACCCTAAACATGTGAGATTTTCCAAAACGGATGAGATTAGATTTCAAAAACGGATGAGATGAGATTTTCCAAAAGGGATGAGATTCCCTAAACGGATGAGATGAAAATACGCAAAATGGGTTAGATTCCCTAAATGGATGAGATGAAAAATAAGATGCTGGCTATAAGAATCAGCATAACGAGTACCCTAAAAGGGTAGATAACAAGTACCCAAAAGGGTAGTGAACAAGTACCCAAAATGGTAGAAAATGAGTCGGAGAGAGCCGAAAAGATGAGGACGAAAAGTTCGAAGTCAAAATTTGAAAAACTAACTATACGGTTGCGTTAGGAGTGGTCCAATTAGCTGAAATCAACTACTCGTTTGCTAAAATTGGAGTTAAAAAGAGCCCGAAATACACAAGATTAAATAAGGGAAAAACTGTAATTTTGCAAGAACCTGATGACGTGGCACAATCTGGCAATGACACGTGGCATAATGTGGTGGTAACACGTGGAACAATCTGGAGGTGACACGTGTTGCAATCTGGAGGGGACACACGTGGAACAATTTGGAGGTGACACGTGTCGCAATCTGAAGGGGACACGTGGAGTGGCCGGAATTTGAAAAAGTTGCTGGAGAAGACGGTCCGTGCCGGGAAAGTCGCCGGAGTCTAAAAAATTTCCCGAAGAAGATGGCCGGCGCCGGGAAAGTCATCGGTTTTTGGAAAAGTCGTCGGAGATGACGACCGTCGCCGGAGAACATGTCACGCCCCTAAAATTCCCGAATCTCTAATCTAGAGAATCAGCAAATTTCCAAGGGATGACGTCAGTCAAACAACCACTAGAGTCAACAATAACAAGGAAATACATGGAATAACAATGAAAAATATACTCCATGCCTAATCGAATACTAGAAACTCAATAGTATCCTCTGATACCAACTGACATGCCCCTAAATTCCTAAGATTCCCGAATTGGGACATTCAAGGAATCCAGGATGTGATCCTTAATACGAACGATCAACCAAGATATCATTAACCATGAAAACGTATGGAATAATGATGAAAATGGCATATTTCATACCCAAATGAATGATAGAACAAAACATCGAAATCTAACGAAAATCAGGCAAAGTTCCGTTTGTAAATGGAACATCCGGACACCCAACCACAACAGAATAACCTGTCAATAATAGTTCGATAATATCAATTGCTCACAGGCCCAACATTCATCAATCCTACTAGGGCCGAGGCAATGGAAAGAAGCACCGCTACCCCTACACAACCCTATATAATCAATAGAGCCACAAATGCTCGAATAAGAAAATAGAAAATGCACATGGCAATGCCGAATAGATACAATGACATCCTAAAATAATAAATACAGGAAAATAAAAGATACACCAATAGGGATATACCAAAAGACTGGCTCCCAAAAGAAATATATGACAATCCCATACAAAATGGGTAAAGAAACTAACAGCAGATAACTATCGTCCCAAAACCAGTCGCGCTGCATTAGTAACCGCATCACCCTGCGCAACTGCAAAACCTGCAATAAATAAAATAAAAGGGAACTGCCGTTGCACCGCATGCTGCCCATAGTCGTAACATTTCCTACAACCTGGCGTGGGAATACCAGGGGGGCGATGAAATACCCCTGTGAGCAAATAAGCTCAGTGGGAAAAATGATATCCTAACTACCACATCCTCTGACTGTTTAGTTAATGCTAAACTATCTAGCAAGATATATAGCCCACAACATAACCCAGCCACGAAAATCCAAGGCACGTATTTATATGCTACCGTAAATGAGTATACATATCGGGAATATATATATATACATATATATAAGTACACAACATGAGTCTATAAGGTACAACTAAGACTCGTACTCTAAGTACCAACACAAGTAATCTACATACTTTCACAACGTACTATAGGTACACGACACCCAGGTCCAATCTAACAAATCATCAAGCGCTCACAATGTTAACCAGAAGATTCAAATAGAGGGAATCACTCTCACCTCTAATATCCACAAGGATCAAAATCCACCACTAGTACCAAGGAATACTCATAACTCACTGCCCGAGAACACAGGAGGAAAAGCACTCACGTCCTTGCGTACTAACACAATCGTCATATATATATATATATATGTACAATATATATATATATAAGAAACATCATCTCATTCCTAGAGAAAATCTATACCTCAAGGATGGAATCACCTCATCATATCACCATACGAAAATCTCAAAATACTATCTCCAACAAGGTCAATAACTCACCAATACTCTCACTATGGATAAGGAACGCTAGACGGTCGAATCTCGGAGAGTACCTGAACACTACTCTCATGACAACCACATAAGAGTCAAGGAACTAAAACAAGGGAAAAGAAATCCCAATGCTAACCAACAGTTACCGAGACAACAATGTCAAGGTTAAAACACCACAAGTGGTTAGGGAGAACACCCGGACAAAAGAAACCAATCCACTCGGCATCCATGCCCCTAACATGTGTAACCACTCAAATCACCTAGGTGGTGACATCAACTACCAAGAAGAAATGAAAGGCAACACTATATGTGTGCACTGAACAACACCAAGCCTCATACCCGAGACTTAGAAATGATCCAAAGCAAAGGTGAAACAAGAAACCACCTTTCAAAACACTACAGGTCGAGATTTTTGAGAAAGAAGTCTTGTAACCTCAGAATTTCTATAGAATAGGTTTTCTTTAAAAATCCACATAATGAAAATAACCGTCTTGCCCCCGGTCTCCGTTGTTCGCTTGTCCTGGCTATGGGGGTAGGCGAAAACGGGGTTTTCCTTTTAAATACAATGAGTTTGTTTTCAAAACTTGAAAAACTCCATTTCTGATAGACAGCCAGATAAGAGTGACTACAACTCTAAGGATTCCTATAATGTCCAAGAGGGCAATGAAGGAAGAACAGTACATTGGACTCACGAAACACAACCATCCGTTTCCAACTCCACAAATCAAATGACACCACGAGGAAAAGGTTCGGTACCACGCCATAACCGACGGCTCAAGGAGTGACATATGAGTCAAAGACATGTACTAGTATACAAAGTACAGTAGAAGAAATGCTTAGGAGAATGAACTAAGCACTAGAACCAAGACTGTCAAGCTATAGTATCTCGAGTACTTAATAAAATCACTTAGACCCCTTAATATCATGAAAAGGGAAAACTAGTGGCCGATACCACAAAACTAACTAATTTAAATCAATACCTCTTCCAATTCATTCTAACCTCAATTTCACATTTGATACTAACTCTCTAGATTACTAACAAAATCAAGAGACCATTGTCACTCAACCAAACATGTTCAATCACAACCTCGTCTAACCGCACTCAAAATCTCAAAAGTACGATAAAGGATACATCCCTCTAAATGGGAAAGAAACATCAAGGGTCAGTAATATGCAACCAACCAAAATCACAAGACTATCACCCGCCTTCTGAAGGCCTCAACTCACCGTTGATACTACCCAATCAACTAGGTTTACAATCTCGTCACCCGCCTTCTCTAAGGCATCAACTCAACATCGAATCTACAGACCATCACTAACCTCAACTGTCCACAGAGGTCACTACGCCTATATACTTAACCCCACAAGGGCACAAAAGTATATAATCACAAGTATAAAAATATACATTTCATTATACTTTAATAATTACCGCATGTAATTCATGTTTTCACATTATTCACTTTCAGTTCAGCATTTTAACAAAATATGAATTTATTTCGCAATATTCATAATTAACATACTCCAAAATCCACAAGTAATAATAGCACATAATAAACATGTTCCAACATCACATGTAATAATATCACATATACATGTCAAGTAAAATCACATAAATGCTACGCAAATGCAATGTGACTCACCACCACACGTGGTACACACACGACCATACACCTCATGGCACAAACCTCATGAAACACATTTTGCCCAACACAGATTAACAAATACGTACTCTACCCATTCACAATGAGAAAAGAGTACCGCACCGATTCTTCCCAAGTGAATTTTCTCTCTTTCACTTTCAACAAGGAAGGCGGTTGCACGAGACACACCCGCGACTTAAGATTCGAGAGTGGTGCATACCACCACGATGGGGCAGCAACCAACCCTATTCCAAAGGTCGGAGAGTGGCGCATACCACCACGATGGGGCAACAACCAACCCTATATCCCCAATTTCTGGCTTACTAGTCCGTAGGTGGGAGTCACATTTTCCTGACTAGTTGTTGCGACGATTCGACACAAGACTACACACACATGATTACACAATCCGCATATACCAACACCATGATTTGACACTACACGATGTTCTCAATATGCATCCAAGTTTCAATGACAATCATGCCTCAACATAAATATGTAATGCTTCATATTTATAAACAATATCCACATAACACCAACATGAATATCATAATCTCTTTAACATGCTTTTACATAACTAAAGCAATAAACCACAACAAGTAATTATATCACATAATCATGCTTGCAATTCATCAAATTATACTTTAAATTCACAAGTATACAAGTTCATTCATTTAAACATGTTTTTAATTCCCTTAAAGCAATAATTCACATATCATAAGGGCAACCTAGCATAACGTCTATGTTTTCACGTCCCTTACGTTTACATATCCCCTAACACAATAAATAGGGAACTAATAACGCGTTCTAAGTTCACGTCCAACCTTTACAAAATTTTCTAACCCATTTTAATTCTCAAGGGTTTACTAAGCCACCTATTCTCTTTCAATTCAAATAGATATTAATTTAATTCCGCAAGAAATAATTTTGTTAATTCCTCAAATTTATTTCTAAGTCCTGCCTCAATTCTAATCCAATTATAGATATTTTAAACTCATAATTTAATATATCTAAATTAAAATAAATACAGGTTTGCACACTCAAACAACATCAACGATACGGAAGTGAGAATAAAATTTTCCACCTAAATTTATGCTTACAGAACAGCCCGAAATGGCCCACCATGAACAGTACCGGCGCCCAAATATGGAGCTCGTCGACCAAAGTCACCCGAATAATATTTCGAATATATTGAAACGTCCGCCTTGACGACCTATATGATATAAACGAAGCCCATTAGCAATAGATTAATCAATTTGCATAAATCTAAAATAACCCAAACGAAAATTATAACCTATAAACGCGATTTTCAGATAAACCACTCAACGGAAAAATACAAAATTTTAGTATGACGTACCTAGCATCGATACGAAGCTACCCTCCAAAAATCGCGGTCATCCGACATCGGGAAGCCGACCAAATCGCCTGCCAAACACCCTTTATCGTGCGAGCTGCTGCTGTTCCACCGCGCGCAGCTCCAGCGACCACCAGCAGTTTCACGCCCCAAATTTCCTAGGACACCGAAACCCGAGTCTAAGAGCTAAGGGAGTGAATACAAAAGTAAAAAGAAATGAGAACCAATGACATTCAGTCATCAAACACCCACAAAAGGGTAAAAGTGCTCTGATACCATACTGTCACGCCCCTAAAATTCCCGAAACTCTAATCTAGAGAATCAGCGAATCTCCAAAGGGTGACGTATGTCAAGCGACCACTAGAGTCAACAATACCCAAGAAATACATGGAATAACAATGAAAAATATACTCCATGCCCAAACGAATACTAGAAACTCAATAGTATCCTCTGATACCAACAGACACGCCCCTAAATTCCTAAGACTCCCGAACCGGGACATCCAAAGAATCCAGAATGTGATCCTTAATACGAATGACCAACTAAGATATCATTAACCATGGAAATATATGGAATGATGATAAGAATGGTATATTTCATACCCAAATGAATGATAAAACAAAGCGGAACCTAACGAAAATCCAGCAGAGTTCCGTTTGTAAATGGAACATCCGGACACATAACCACAACAGAATAACCTGCCAATAACATTTCGATAATAACAATGGCTTCCAAGCCCAACATTCATCAATCCTACTAGGGCCGAGGTAGTGGAAAGAAACCACCAACCCCTACACAACCCTCTATAATCAACAAAGCCATAAACGCTCGAATAAGAATACAGAAAAGCACATGGCAGTGCAGAATAGATACAATAACATCCAAAAATAATAAATACAGGAAATAAAAGATATATCATCAAGGATATGCCAACAGACTGGCTCCCAAGAGAAATATATGACAATCCTATACAAAATGGGTAAAGAAACTGACAGAAGATAACTATCGTCCCCAATCCAGTCGCGCTGCAACCGTAATCACATCACCCAACGCAACTCCAAAACCTGTAACAAGGAAAACAAAGAAAACTGTCGTTGTACCGCATCTTGCCCATAGCCGTAACATTTCCTGCAACCTGGCGTGGGAATACCAGGGGCAAATGAAATACCCATGTGAGCAAATAAGCTCAGTGGGAAAATAATACTCTAACTACCACATCCTCTGGCAGTTTAGGTAATGCTAAACTATCTAGCAAGATATATAGCCCAAAACATAACCTAGCCACAAAAACCCAAGGTACGCGCTCATATGCTACTGTAAACGAGTATACATATCGGGAATATATATATATATATACATATATATCAGTACACAACATAAGTCTATAAGGAACGACTAAGACTCGTACTCCAAGTACCAACACTAGTAGTTTACACTACTCTCACCAACGTACACTAGGTACACGACACCTATGTCCAATCTAACAAATCATCAAGCCCTCATAAAGCTAACCAGAAGATCCAAACAAAGGTAAAACACACTCACCTCTAATATCCACAGGGATCAAAATCCATCACTAGTACCAAGGAATACTCATAACTCACTCCCTGATAACACTGGAGGAAAAGCACCCATGTCCTTGCGTACTAACACAACCATCATCAATATATATATATGCAATATATATATATATAACAAACCTCACCCCATTCCTAGAGAAAATCTACCTCTTAGGGGCTAGATCACCTCATCATATCACCACATAAAAACCTTAAATGCTATCTCCAACAAAGTCAATAAATCACCAACAGGGTCAATCAAATCACTAATGCTCTCACTATAGATAAGAAATGCTAAACGGTCAAATCTCGGAGAGTACCTGAATACTACTCTCATGACAACCACATAAGAGTCAAGGAACTAAAGTAAGGGAAAAGAAGTCCCAATGCTATATCAACAGGTAACCGAGACAACAACGTCAAGGTTAAGAACACCACAAGTATTTAGGGAAAACACCCTGAACAAGGAAACCAAAGCAAGGGAAATAAATACCAATGCTAACCAACAGATAACTGAGATAACAATGTCAAGGTTAAAACACCACAAACGTTTAGGGAGAACACCCGGACAAAAGAAACTAATCCACTCGATATCCATGCCCCTAACACGTGTGACAACTCAAATCACCGAAGTGGTGACATCAACAACCAAGAAAGCCTGAAAGGCAACACTATATGTGTGCACTGAACAACACCAAGCCTTATACCAGAGACTTAGAATGATCCGAAGAAAAGGTGAAACAAGAAACCACATTTCAAAACACTACAGGTCAAAATTTTGAGAAAGAAGTCTCAAAATCTCAGAATCACGAGAAAAGTAATAAAATAGTTTTTCTTTCAAGAAACCACACAGTAAAAATAACCGTCTTGCCCCCGATCTCCGTCAGTCGCCATCACCGGCTTTTAGAAGTTAAAAATATTTTTAAAGAAGATCCTAAGATCATTTTATAAAGTGTTAAAACTTTTCGTTACTACGGGGGTAGGCGAAAACGGGTTTTTCCTTTTAAAATACAAAGAGTTTATTTAAAGACTTAGAAAACACCGTTTCCGAAAGACAGCCAAATAAGAGTGAACACAACTCTACGAATTCCTATAATGTCCAAGAGGACAAGGAAGGAAGAACAATACGTTGGATTCACGGAACACAACTATCCGTTTCCAACCCCACGAAAACAAATGATAACACAAGGAAGAGGTTCGGCACCACGCCGTAACCGACGACTTTAGGAGTAACATAGAAGTCAACGGTCACATACTAGTGTACAAAACACCATATAAGGAATGCCTAGGATAATGAACTAAGCATAAGAAATAACACTACAGTACCCCAAGTACTTAATAAAATCACTACAATCATAACCTCTTCTAACCCAATCAAAACCTCAAAATACAATTGATAACCCATTTCTCAAAAGGTCAAAGGCACTAAGTTCACAATAGTTTCACTCGCCTTCTCTAAGGCCTCAAATATCAATTGATACAAAAATCAATCTTTAACCTCAAATCTCCAACAAGGTCACACAACTAACCACAATCACAAACTATTAACCACCCTCTCTAAGGCCTCAACATAAAACTGACTCTATAGTCCAACACTAACCTCAACTATCAAAAAAGGTCGATATGCCAATACACTTAACCTCCCCCAAGGTTACTAAAGTATACAACCACGAGTATAAAGATATACGTTTCATTATACTTTAATAATTACAACATTTAATTCATGTTTCCACATTTATCACTTTCAGTTGAACATTTTATAAAATATGAATTTATTTTACAATATTCATAATTAACATGCTCCAACATCATATATATACATATCAATGAAATCATATAATGATATGCAATGCAAGGTGGCTCCACACCACCCATGATATACACACAAAAACACACCCTTCCCAAGGGTGAACGGATCCTTCTCCACAATTCCCCTGAGGATACAAGCTCACTAAGGAATGTAGACTTATCGTACCATTCTTCCCACGTGCTTTTGACACTTCACACTTTTAACCAAGGAAGACGTCCACCACGACCCAATCGTGCACAATAGGGCCTTGGACAATGAGTCCTCCCCCTATCGTCTCAGTTTTTCAGAAGATTAGTTCCGCAGGAAGCAAGAAGCACCCCCTGGCCAGTTGTCACGACGATCCAAACACAAGTCTACCCGCACGCAAACGGAAGTAAACCACACCAATTGAATTTTTCTCTGCAAAAGGTGAACACATGCACCAACACCCATGTCCTCACACAACATGGTGTACATAATAAAAATCATGTCTCAACATAAATCTGTAATGCATCATATTTATGAAAATACCCACATGATACCACATGAATCATAATCTCTTTAACATGCTTTTAAAAATATGATAAAGGCATTTAAATCGTGAGAAAATAAATTCATGTTTTAAACAACATATTTTCTTTAATTCTTTAAGAAAATATTTCAATTCCTCTAAACATGCCTTTAAAATAATTAAAGCAAATAATCCACGTATCGTAAAAAAGGGAACCTAGCATAACGTCTAAGTTTCACGTCTCTCACGTTCACATATCCCCTAATGCAGTCAAACGGGAACTAATATTGCTTCCTAAGTCCACGTCTAACTTTTACAAGATTCTACTACCCGATTTAATTCTCAAAGGGATTCTAAGCCACCTATTCCTATTCAATTCAAATAGGAAATTATTTAATTTTGTAGGAAATAATTTAATTAATTTTTTCAAATTAATTCCTAAGTCCTACGCCGATTCTAACCCAAATATAGATATTTTAAATTTATAATTAATATATCTATATTAAAATAAATAAGGGTTTGCACACCCAAACTACGTCAATGATACGGAAGTGAGAATAGAATTTCCCACCTAAATTACGCTTACAGGACAGCCCGAAACAACCCATCGTTAACAGTACCGAAGCCGTATATGGAGCCCGCCGACCATTAACGTCCGCCTCGGTAACCTATACGATATATACGAAGCCCATTAGCAATAGGTTAATCAATTTTGGTAAATCTAAAATAACCCAAACGAAAATTATAACCTATAAATACTATTTCCGGACAAACCATTCAACGGAAAAATACCAAATTTTAGTATGATGAATACAACATAGAGACGAATCTACTCACCAAAAATTGGCCCAAACTGACAACGGAAAGTCGCCGAAATCGTCGACCGAAGCTCTGGCCGAAGCTCCCCTATTGCGCAACTGCTTCGTCAACTCGAACCTGTGCCACCACAGTGCGAACCGGTACCAGCACCACGCCGTCACACATCACTAACAACCCTAGTTGCCACCCTCTGGCCGTCGAACCACAGCCCCTGTCGAAACCCTAGCCACAATGTTGTCTGAACTGCAATTGCGGCCACCTCGCGCCACCCCTGCGCACCACCACTGATGTCCTCAATACCACTAGCGACCCTAGCCGCCTTCGTGGCTTCCCTCTCCGGACGAAACCCTAGGCCAAACTCACCTCTGCTCGCCTTCAGCCGCAACCCTCCAGCCTCCATGTCCGACCCTTCCTTTCTCTCTCTCTCTCGTCAATAATGATGGTGAGGAAGAGTCGCCAGATCTGTTGTGCGTGAAAGAAAAGAAGAAAGGAAATGGTAGCAGGTCATTTCGTGCAGAGAAGGAAGAGTGGGTGGTCTGTGTAGTTACGTGTACACATGTATATATATATGCTATATCGCATAAGTGACCCTCCTTTTATCCACAATTGCAAACTTACCCCACCTCTATATAATTATTTGCAATAATCTATATAGGCAGAATAATTTCAAAATTATAACGGACCAACTCCCAAGTGTGATCATGCGAACTGGTAATTCCACGGGACACCAATTAACTGAGATAGTCCAAAATAAATACACCGGGGTAGAAACCCAAACGTTGGAACACCTAACGAGCCCGATCAATTAAAACGTGTCGTCGCCAAGTCGAAGTACTAAACATTAAATGTCGAAATGATACCGCGTAGTCGGTAACAAGAATTCGCGTAGTCGTCATAGAGAAACCATAAAGTCATCTAATCGACTTTAAAGTAAACACGAAAAATTTACACGCGAAATACCAAGGATAAATAATATGTCATGAACAAGTGACGTCATTACCGAAGTTAAATCAGAAATAATTTCAGGAAAAAGAAAATAACACGGGGTGTTACAAGCAGTCTCCACCTGTTTCGCCGTTGCCTTGCATCCAGTCCCGACGACCCAAATCGCGTCGTCGCCGCCCTTGGACCGTCGCTGCGTCGCCTCTGACCGACGACCCATCACCACTAGGTCGGGCTTCTGCGCGTGACCTCCAGCTCTCTCTCTCAGCTGACCTCTCTCTCTCTCTCTCCATGATCGGCGACGCGAAGGTGGAAGAAGGAGAGCTGACGTCTAGAAGAAGGAGAAGGAAGGAGTGGTCTGCAGATGCGTATACATATATATATGCTAAATTACACAAATAACCCTCCTATTATCCGAAATTACAAACTAACCCCAAAATAATATGTATATAATTACAATTAAATATATATATAATAAATCTCAATAAATACCGAGAGCCTTCAAATAATATTGCGTGAACCCGTGTAATGTCGTCCAGTAGACTTTAAAACTAAACGCGAAATACCAAGGATAACCAGGACATCATGAAAAAGTGACGTCATAACCAAAATTAAATTAAAAATAATTTCCAGAAAAAGAAAAATAACACGGGGTGTTACAGAACATGACCGGCTATGGTTGTCGGCGGTAGGGTTTTGGCGTGCTTTGCCGGAGAAGATTACGGACGACGGAAAAAAGTGAACGTCATCGGAGAAGATGACCGGCGATGAGCGCCGGCGGTAGGGTTCCGGCGTAGTGTCACTAGAGAAGATGACCGGCGGTAGGGTTCTAGTGAAGCACACGCGCGCTAGAGGTTGATGGCACGTACAACGCGTAACACCGAGGATCCTGACGCGCTGATCCTCTGGCGGCGGTGCGGTGGAGTTCGGCCCTGTTTTCAGCGGTCGTGGCTTCATCTGAAAAAAAATTAACAAAGTGTGCAGATTGACCCCCTATGACAAGATTTATAGCTCACTTTTTAAATTTAGCAAAAAAATAATAATTTGGACATTATCCGAATTTTTAATGTCTAAAATATATCTGACTTTTTTGTTTTGTTTTTGTTTATAGTTCACTTTTAAAATTTAGCAAAAACTATATTTCAGACATTGTCCAAAATTTTAATGTCCGAACATGCTCGATTTTTTTTCCATTTATAATTTATTTTTTAAGTATAATTGCTTTAAAAATTTTGACAAAATTAAAAACTAACTTACCACTTTTATCATAAACAAATTTAATCGGATTATTCAAATGACGTGATTAACATTTTTATTATTTTAATTAAATTTCCCTTATGTAATAGTAATTATAATAATAATAACAATAACTTATCTACATAGTAATAAAAATTAAAATAAAAGGCAGAGTGGTACAAGCAAGGGCGGAGCTAGGAAAATTATCTAGGGGCCCAATATAATTTTTTATAAATTTATTAGTAACATTTATATTTTTCTGAGTTACCAAAGAAATGTTTTATAACTTTTAAAGGAGGCAATGCAATTTTTTATAAATTTATTGGTAAAATTATATTTTTTAGGCTACCAAAATATTTTAAAAAAAACTGGAGGGGCCATATGTAATTTTTGTAGACATATTTATAATATAGGGGCTAAAATAAAATTTTAAAAAATTTAGGCTATAAAGATTGTAATCTCTTTTGAGGGTAAGATGGTAATATGACATCTAATAAGGCTTGGAGGGGGCCTATTTGCACTAATTGTAAAGTGTAGGGGGGTTTAGAAATCATGAGGGGATTTTCTACACATTTTTCAAACCATAGGGGGGTTTTCCACCATTCACCCAATATAAAATTCAAAAATATCTAAAATGAAAAATCTATTTAAAAGTAAATTTTACCTCTAAAAATATTTCATCAACAATAAAATTATTAAATTGATAATAAAATAAATTACATTATTTAATTACTGCTTTTAATTCTAAATAGATTATTATATTAATATTTTATAAAAAACAAAAACTAAAGGATTATAATTAATGACCATTATAAGTATTACATACCTAATAACATATATGTTATTTCTTATGAACTTATAAAAAAAATTATATTTCTTAAATAGTATATATATATATATATATATTGGCAATAATAAAAGAAAAATAGTGGGATTTGATAATGTAATTGTATTTATTATTCAATGTTATGTAATAATAATTACTAATTTTAGTGGAAATCTCAAAAATGTTTTGTAACATTAAGGTACAAATAGGTATACTCCTATTTATTTAGATAAGTAACAAGAGTAAACAAAAAAATAAGAATAAATTATAAATAAATATTGCTTTAACTTTTTAAGTAGCATACAATTTAATGGGATTTAGTAATACTTGATATTTCACTGGAAGTTAAATTGGTTTTTGTATTTGATGTAAATATATAGTTTAGTTGAATCTAGTAGTATTTGATATATTTAGTGGGAAGTCTAAAAGAATGGATCTTGTGGTGTGAAATTTTTTAATATATATATAAAAAGAGTAAATTAAAAAATAAAAATTCTATACAAAAAATAAATATTACTTTGACTTTTATCAATAATATATAGCTTATTGAAATTTAGCAATAACTAATATATTTTGTGGGAAGATCAAAAAGAGTGTTGTATCATTTGGTGTAAATGTTAAGTAAATAAATAATTATATTTATTTAAATAATAAAATATGGGTGAATGACGCAAAACATCCCTTGTTGTTTCTAAAATGTGCATAAAACACCCCTCCACTTTATTTTGTGCAGATAAGCCCCACTACTTTGCCAAAAGTGTGTACTATGGCCCCCTATGACACTATTCATGTCACTTTTTCAGCCAAAAATGGGTAATGTGGGTTTCACATGATTTATATGTCTCTAAATTCCCAAAATATCCTTGCCCACTTACCAAACTACCCCTCTTCTAAATAATGATATATATATATGTGTGTATCTATATATCTAATCTCAATCAACTAATATTGAATAATGTAGTTAACAAAGCATGTTGATCCTTTAGCCAATGAAGAGTACTGTTGCATTATATTTTGAAAGAACAATTTTATTCATTTATTTATTTTGAAAAACTGAAATAACAAATTTTAGTAGCACTAAAGTGAGTTATAGGACATGAAAATTAATTAAAGAATTTATAATCAACTTCATCAGAAATTATCAAAAAAATTAGAGGGGCTCAGTTACAAAATGGAGTACCTAACATTTAGAACTTAAAGCCAAGGAAATAAGGGGATTTTCAGAGTCTTTGGCATTCCAGGCCACCACATAGTTCTACTGGAAATTGGGCATTAAATTAAAAGTTAGGTCTACGGATTGGATTTTGCTTTATTATTATCTACACATGCTCAAATCATTAGAGATCTCTCTCTTTCCTGTCCCTTATCTCTCTCTCTATAGATTGGATTTTGCTTTATTCTTATCTATCTCTCTTTCTCGCCCTCCTCTCTCTACAGATTGGGTAAGATCTCCACTCCTTCTCTTTATCTCTCTTCTTCAATATAGCTGAAAACCTTTTTTCTTTTTAGTAAACAAACATGGAAGCACACGAATACAATGCCACCAAACTGCAAAAATCCACAAAATTTGAATAGTTAAAACAGTAATTGCATTAAGATTCAATAACCCATATAAGAAAATAGTGCAAATTTGTGAAAAACACTGTTCTACACATAGAATAACACTTGTACAAAGCAATCAAAATCCACAAAATTAGAACATGTAAAACAATAATTTCATAGAGAATCAAAGACCCAGATGAGAAAAGAGTGTGAAAACATGCTCTACCCATGCTAGTACAATGTGACCAAAACCCAAAAATCCACAGAATTTGAACATGTAAAACAACCATAGCATAATAATGTGACAAACCCCAGAGAATCCACAAAAATTTGAACATGTATATATTCTAAACTGAGAGAGATGGAGCGAATGCCATTTTGGATATGGTGGTGAAATGGAGAGAGATGGTACAGAGAGAAATCCTAGAGAACTTTGTGAAGTGAAATGTGATTGTAGGATCGTTAGTAAATAGGTGAAACGACGTAGTTTAGGTCCAGGGACTTTAGCGTCTTTTCATATTTAACCATTATTTGTATAAAATTATAAAATCAAAATTTAAGGGTATTTAGGTAAATTTCAATCTCAGGTACCAGAAAATGGCTTGAAGGGTTCTATTCGCACCTTTTGCAAAGGTTAGGGGTGTTTTAGAACTAAGAGGGGTGTTTTCTGTACATTTTGGAAACTACAGGGGTGTTTTAAAACCAAGAGGGGTATTTTCTGCATATTTTGGAAACTACAGGGGTGCTTTGCGCCATTCACCCAATAAAATATTTAAAAATGTATGAAAAATATTAAAAATGCTTGTACTATTATAGTGTATAAATAATAAGAGTTGTGGTGAAGGTAATTAGTATAGTGGGTGTTAGGGTTTAGACATAAGGGTAACTTAGATATTTTGTATGCAAATTAGAATAATTGAAGGCACTAAATTCATTTTATGCCTCCAAGGGTTGTCATTGTAACAAAATGCAAACTTCGGGGGGCGTTGGGACTACATTCTCCTTGACCGGCATCTAGGTAGAATTGACCAAAGCTATGGGGGTGTTAATTAGTGCAATTTACCTAAAAAATAAATATGGCTTGGGTGTAGTTGGTGAAGTATAGGGTATAGGCATGAGGTAAGTCAAACATTCGGCATGAAAATTAAAATAATTGAGGCATTTAAGTTATTGGGTAATTTGCATTAACACCCCCTGAGGTTTATGTCAATTCCACATTAAGGCCGATCAACGCGTTTGTCATCCCAACGCCCCCTGAGGTTTGGTTTTTTTTGCAATGACATCCATTGGGGCAATAAAATGACCATAATACCCTTGAGAGAAAGATGTGTCATGTGAAATGACCTCCATGCCCCAACCCCAACACCAAAACCCTCAACACTTTAGCAAAATCAAATCTCTGAACACAAAAAGTCATATTCAATACCATAACATTTTTATTAAACCCATAAGCATAAATCCAAAAAAAAAAAAAACAAGAACAAAAGGGTCACAATACCCTGTAGAGAAAGATAGAAATGTATATATAGAAATATAAAATAGTACACACATACATATATATGCATTTGTATATATATTATAGACAGATTTACACCAGAAAATGAGAGAATCCAAGGGGGAGAGAATCGGAATCGGTGATTGAACTTGGATCGGACTTGAAATTAAACCCCTAATTTGAATCCCCTAAATTCAGAGCCCTAAACCCTAAATTATAACCCCAAAATTGACATCCTAAATTAAACCCATGAACACCTCTAGATTCGTACTCCCACAGAACACCTAATTTGCGCGCGCAAATCCCAATCCGCCTTCGATAATCGAATCAGAGCTCATGATCTTCACTCCCGCCACCGCAATTGCAGAGCTTTCAATCGCGAAGAATTCGCGTAGATATATATATATAGAGAGAGAAAAACGTTACTTATACACATATACATATACATAGATATATAGAAAGAGAAACTTTACTGATTTGGATGGTCGGATTAAACTCGGATTGGAAAGTTTT
Organism: Cornus suecica; assembly: GCA_963922005.1. NCBI lineage: Eukaryota > Viridiplantae > Streptophyta > Magnoliopsida > Cornales > Cornaceae > Cornus > Cornus suecica. Next base: position 23,883,126 of record OY998242.1, read on the forward strand.
CTCTGCAAAATCATTCACCAAGTGAGTCAAATATAGACACACACACACACACACATATGTATATATATGAGTACAACACAGATAAGTTGAGATCTTAGGTATCATTGATCTTATTTGGAAAGCTTAATCTTTGATGAAGAAGATCTTGATGATGATGAGGATGATGATCTCTTGTTCTTCCTTAAACAACCACCAACATGGATGTTTCTAATTGATCCACCAGTGCACACACAAACATGGTAAGGGAATGAAGAAGGGGCTTTGGACAAGATTGAGAAGAGAAGTGGGGTGAGGTAGAGGGTTATTGTTCAGGGGCATGAAGGTCATTGCACATGCCATATATTACTCACATGTAATAAGGGATAATGTTCAAGGGTATGTTGGTCTTTTCACCCCTCCAGGGAGTGTCATTGCAAGAAAAACCAAATCTTTGGGGGTGTTGAGATGACAAACACATTGACCGGCCTCCATGTGGAAATGACTTAAATCTCAGGGGTGTTAGTGCAAATTACCCTAAGTTATTTTATGCCTCCAAATGTGTCATTGCAACACTTCGCAAATTTGAAGGGTATCTTTGTTAAAAAGTGTTGACTGACCACTAAATGAACTGCAAATTACACTAAATTAAAAATGTTGAAATCGTGGCGTGTCCTGGTAATATTATATGCCGTGTAGACTCTGCTGCAGACAAAACAGCATACATTGTTTTTATATAAGTGAAACAGTCTTCTACAACTTCATCTCTGTGAAGTTCTTGGTTGGAGCCACATAAAAAAATATACAAATTGAAAATGCCCAGTAAAACTTCTACTATATTGGGGAGCAAAGTTTGGATCATCCTCTTTTGGATTCTCATGGTTTTAACAGTAGTGCCTACCCGAAAATTATTGCGTAAGTACTCTCTCTCTCTCATTTTTTCTCTTATTTATTCAATTTTTTCTGCATGATTGTTACGAAAATTATTGCGTAAATAATCTCTCTCTCTCTCTCTCTCTCATATTTTTTCTCTTATTTATTCAACTTTTTCTGCATGAGTGTTGCAGAACGTGGTCCGGGATTTCCTAGCCCTATTCCATCTAGCCCAATCTATTCCTACGACCCTTAGAAACGCAGTGCAAAATCAGAAACAAGCAAAGCAGTTGGAAGGAGTTTTAATAATTTTTATTGAATCTCCATTTATCGAGATGGAGAGCGTGAATAAATGGTTTTGTTCAACGTATTGATCGAATCGAATGATGTGCCGTGACTTTATTGAATTTTCTTTTTAATTTTATCTCCCGTCTTATTCAACTTTATTGAATTTTCCTTTTAATTTTATTAAGAAGAAGAGACCTTTGTTTTTTAATATGGAGTTGCTTTCTTAATTAATCTATCGAAAATGCTTACCGTAGCTCAGGTAAGAAGGAAGTTATTTGATCTGGCACAATTAAGTATTACCGACACTTATCCCAAATTGCTTTATCATTAATAGATAAGGGGTTCAAATCCATTATAACAAATTCTATAAATCTCAATATATACTCTCTTCCTCATTTAATGTAATCTTAAAGTGATATTCCAACCTCTCTCTCCTCTCAATCTAATTTACATATCTTCCTTTTGGCGCCAAACACCCACAATAATCTTGATGGCAGTAGTTTATTTTATTTTATTTTTTTTGTTTTTAGGGCTAAGATTATATGTATGCATATATAACTGTGAGTGTGATAGATTTTTGGAGAATTTGAAGGCGCAAATGTAAATGAAGTGTGAGAAATTGACAAACTAAAAGGTTGGAGAAGATGAACTTGAACTATGGAGGAAAGATAATAGGTTTAATTTGTTTTTTTATTTTTCTATCTTGTCAAGATTTTATTAAATCACATTGCATATAAGATAGAATTCTTCTTACATGGCCTTAATTTATTGACCCAAAATTTCTTCCTACGGATGCTTGACTTTTGATACTTTAACTCTTTTATTATTAACAACACAAATAGCGCACACATTCACTTGCCACACGTACAGTTTCGTAGAACTATATCCAAGTACTACTTTAAAATTTTAAAATATTAAATTGGCAAGTCATTTTAGTGAACAAAATTAATGCATTTTTAATTATTGTTAAAACTTGATTTTCCTTTAAAAAAATAAAAAATAAAAAACATATTCAGGAGAAAAAATAACTGAAATGAAAATTATCTACTATAACTATTGTAAAGGGGGTGGCTCGCACCTAAAAATATATGAGCAAAAACATGGATTATTTGGGAATTGGCCCAAGTAAAGCATTATTTGGGAACTGGCTCAAGTAAATGATTATTTGGGAGAATGGCCCAAATAAGGATTATGCGCGAGAATTAACATTATAAAGAGGGAATTATGAGGGAGCTGATGTGGGTATAGCTAACATCTGAACTCATAGCCCTATATGCTGCTCACGTAGGGAGTACTATTCGAAAATCTAGGGAAATGCTTGGGATATGCAAATAGTGGGTTGCGACCCTATTTGCACCATTCAAAGCAAAAGTACCTTAGAGAGGTCGATAGTACTCAGGGTCATGAAAAAGGTATGCATGCAAAAGGTCATGACCCAGGAAAAAGTTATAGCATCATGGTTCCTTGGCTAAGGAAAAAGTAGATCCGCGAGGAAAAGACGCGGATCACGGGTCGAGAAGTATAGTATGATCCTCGCAAGAGATCACGCGGATCGGTACCGCGTAATCTAGTTCGCGAGGTGATACTAACATGGTATTTATTACGCTGATTGATATCACATAATCAACCTTGCGAGGTAAAACTGATGTGGTAATTATTACGCGGATTGATATCGCATAGTTCATGTTGCGAGATAGCGTTAACGTGGCAAAGATGATTCGAGATAACCAATTTGACGATGATAGAAAAGCTATAGCTCACTTGAAAAGGACTTTTTCAGAAACCAAGAGAGAGAAAGTGTTTTGCACCATTTGGAGCTGTTGTTTTCTCTTTCATTTTCATTCTTCTCCATTTTTTCTGTAAAGCATCAAAAAGCAATAAAGGTATAAGCATTATTATCTTTCTGTCAATCTTGTGTGGAAACTATCTCTAAATCTCTTTAAAATCGAACCCCTACATTAAAGGCGACTCTGCTGGGGAAGAGATGTCTTCTACACAAGTTGAGCTTTGTCAAACTCGTCGGAGAGGTCATCCATTGACCCGGCACACCGAGCAGGTTGAAGACGAAGAAGCAGTAACACAGACTCAAGGGGCTGAACTAGTTCCACCAGTCCGGAAACAGCGTCGTCGCGCAAGCGCTGGTGTGGCTCGGGCAGAGACTCCTCCGATGGCGGAGCCAACACAGAATTCACCAGAACTGCCGCCAGTTCTGCTATAAACTCTTCTTAGCATTCAAGAAATGCAAAAGGCCATACTTCACTTTATGGAGGCCTCGCGTGCTTCAATACCAAACCTGGAATCACCACAGATGGATAATCAAACCTTGCCAGAAGTATCAGCACAAGAGCTTTTCCGGGAGGCACCGTGAGCGCGAACAAAGCCACTAGAGAAAGAGGTCTATATCATCAAGGAGCAGCTTTGGGCTATCTTAAATGCAAAATCTGAGATAGAAGAAGTGGAAGTCGCCCCACCGTACCATCCCAGTATTATGGCTTTACCTTATCCTAAAGACTATAGAGTACCAAGCTTCCATCAATTCGATGGCAAAAAAGGAAATGCAAGAGAGCATATATCTAGGTTCGTGGATGCTCTGGGGCCACATAGAAATGATGAGTATTTAAAACTTAGGGAATTCTCCAAGTCTCTAACAAGTACTGCATACACATGGTACACCAGTCTCGCTCCGGCTTCAGTATCTAGTTGGATAGATATGGTGATCAAATTCTACACTAAGTTATTCCAGGCAGACGAAGAGGTCTCAATGATTTCACTTACGAGACAAAGGCAACGTTTCGGAGAGGAGGTGACAACTTATGTCAGAAGATTTCGTGAGGCTGCTTTACAGTGCCATGAGCCAATTTCCGAGCTTCAATTAATCAAAATTTGTATAGAAGGAATGCTACGAGAATATAGAGAACATTTGGTCAATCACGAGTTCAGAACTTTTTCTGCACTCGTTGATAATGCACGAAGATTGAGAGAGGTTTTGGCTCCTCCAACACGGCCAAATATCAATGCTAGGCGAGTGGCAATGGTAGCAGCAACACAAAATGAAAGGCCTAGGGAAGAGCATGCTAGAAGATCTGAACCACCTCCTTTACCTTTTGGTGAAAAGGAAGCAGTTGCCTTGCTAAATCAGTGGATTGCTGATAATGTCATATCGCTACCTTCAGTACAAAGGGTGCCGACAAGAGAGGAAAAGATGAAAAGCAACTACTGCCCCTATCACAGGATTGTTCGACACTCCTTGATTAGATGTTCAGCATTTCGTGGATTAGTACACAGAAAAATAGTATCAGGTGATTTAGAAGTTGCAAAGAATATAGTTCATGAACCTTTCCCTGCACATGTGGCAGTAGTAGCCACCAGAGACAATACTGAAGATATGATAAATGTCGTCAAGTATGAATGCCCGCCAGCATGTGAAGCAAAATAGGATGCTAAAATAGAAGTTTTCTTTAATGAGCTTCCAATACAAGAGCATATGAAGGAGTTCCTAAAAGAGCAAACAATTGCCGCTCTTGACCATACTATTGTTATTCCACAGCATGAAGAAACCTCAAGCAAAATCACGTTCTCTGAAGCAGATAAACAAGTGCCATTATTCCATAATTGGGCCCTATATGTACCAGTTACTATGAATGGTCGAGAGATGAAGCGAGCCTTTTTAGATGGAGGAGCGTCGGTCAATTTAATCCCACTGGCTACTTTGCAGATGATCAATTTTCCTGAAAACAAGATTGTAAATCATACCATTGCAGTTACTGATTTCAATGGAGATCAGCAGGCCACCTTGGGTTTTGCTACATTGGATCTTAAAATTGGGAAAATTAGGGGGCCCACCAAGTTTCATGTCATTAAAAGGGGGCCTTCATAGCAGTTGTTACTGGGAAGACCATGGTTACATGCCTATGGTGTGGTTCCATCATCCTATCATCAGGTAATGAAGGCTAATTGGGGAGAAGGAATAATGACCGTAAAAGCTTCTAAGAGCCCTTTTTGTGCGTCTGAGATCCATTTTTGAAGATGTAGTCTATTTCTCATAATATGGTGAGGAAGATGGACCCAGTGTTTATGCTACACCATTACCAAAATGGGAGGAATTGAAAGATAGAGGTTCGACCAAATGGAAGCTCAAAGAAGTGAGCTGGTCGCAAGTTAAAATGCTCGACGGGCGTGTGGTGTACAAGTTGTGATGGGATTGGGGGTCGAAGCCTGTGCGGTTGGCACTAACCCCAGGATAGTTAAAGTAGGTGTACAACTTGGCACTGATCCTAAGACACTCAAAACAGATCCGCGACCAGAGCATGGTTTATGTGAAGTAGACATAGGCGACGGAACAACGCCGCGACCTACCTTCATAAGCAGTACTCTGCCCGATGAAACTAAGAATTCTCTTGTAAAATTACATAAAGAGTTTTGTGATGTATTTGCTTGGGACTATAGTCAAATGTCGGGACTCAATATTGGATTAGTCAGCCACCACCTCCATGTGCATTCTACATCGGAGCCAAATAAACAAAAGCAAGGAATATTTCATCTGGATCTGGAGATACAGATTAAGGCAGAAGTAGAAAAGTTGCTGAAAGTAGGATTTATCAAGCCAACCCATCATCCAACATGGCTTGCGAATATTGTGCCTGTGAGAAAATATAATGGATAAATCTGCGTATGTGTAGACTATCGCGATCTTAACAAAGCCTGCCCAAAAGATGATTTTCCTCTACCCAACATTGACACTATGGTGGATGCAACCGCAGGACATGAAGTTTTTTCATTGATGGATGGATTCAGCGGGTATAACTAAATCAAAATGGCACAGGAAGATGCTAAGAAAACTGTTTTCCATACCCTAATGGGAAATTTCCATTATACGGTCATGCCATTTGGACTTAAAAATGTCGGGGCTACATATCAACGCGCAATGACGGTTATATTTCATGACCGAATGCATAAAACCGTGGAAGACTATGTAGATGATTTGGTGGTAAAATCTAGAGCTATACAGGATCATGTGGGCGACTTGAAAAAAGTATTGCAACGGTGTTGCGAGTATAATCTGAAAATGAATCCCCTGAAATGCGCGTTTGGAGTACCAGAAGGAAGGTTCGTAGGGTATGTTGTACATCGACAGGGAATTGATATGGATCCAACAAAAGCGAGGGCAGTATTGGAAATGGCTCCGGCCACAACTCGCAAAATGTTAAAAACTTTTATGGAGAAAATATCTTATCTTAGGAGGTTTATCCCAGTAATGGAAGAAGTAACTCACCCACTCATGGCTTTGTTAAAAGAAAAGTCTGTATATAACTGGGGAGAAGAACAAGAAGAAGCCTTTGAGAAAATCAAGAAGATTTTAGTATCACCAAAAACAATGGTAGCGCCAGAATAAGGGAAACCGTTGATAATGTATCTCACTTCCACTAATAAATCCATAGGGGCGCTGCTGGCCAAGGAACATGAAGGAGAAGAGAAGCATGTTTACTATATTAGTCAAGTACTTAGGGGACCAAAGTCGCGATACACATCCCTGGAAAAACATTGTCTTGCTTTCGTATTCGCAACTCAGAAATTCAGACATTATTTACTAGCACATCCATAGAGCTAATAACCAAAAGTGACCCCATCCGGTATCTACTCACAAAGCCCATACTCATTGGGATAACTGCTCGGTGGTTGTTAGCATTATTTGAATATGAGATCACATGCTCTAGACCAAAAGTAGTAAAAAGTCAAGCCTTGTCAGATTTGCTAGCTTTATTTCCTGGGGGAGCTGAACCCAAAGTGGAGGAGGTGGGAGTAGTAAGTACGACACAGAGCACAGAGTTTACTTTAGAATTCGATGGTTTATCCACAGAAAAGGAAGGTGGGGCTGGTTTTGTATTAAGGAATGAGGAAACAAAAGAGGAATTAGTCATGGCCTATAAACTTGATTTTCCTTGTACCAACAATATAGCTGAGTATGAAAGGTTGGCGCTGGGATTGATGATGGCTCAACAGTTAAAGGCGAGAATCCTTAATGTAAAAGGATATTCTAAGCTTGTTATTAAACAAGTTAAAAGAGAGTATGTTGTCAAAGAACCCCATCTGGTGCCTTACATAACCTTCATTCGTCAGATGATAGAACACTTTGAGACTGTGAGTTTTCAGCACGAGCCGTGAGAAGGTAATAGACGATCTGATGCATTGGCGACATTGGGTTTGAGACTACAATTCCAAGAAATAGAGTCTACTGTGCAAATAGTGTAAAGAACCAACTCTGTGGTCAATAGCGGGAAGGAATCAGGGGTGTATGAAAAACAGGATTGGAGAGAACAGATAGTACAAGCTCTACTAAAAAATGATAACAATGCCTTGAGACGAGAATACCAGATCATAAAAGGCGTGTTATATTACAGAGCAGCCGGAGGGATTCTAGCCAGATGCGTGGCAATCAGCGAGATAGGAGAATTGCTACAGAAAACTCACAAGAAAATATGTGGTCAAACGGATGTCAGTCTCTATCGAATTTTGCATGTTTCTTTTGGCCAGGCATGAAGGATGATGCAGTCAAGTTGCAAAGCAGTTGCCAGGACTGTAATGCATATCCTTCCGTGAGCGAAGGTAACGTGGCAGACATGATAGACTGGCAAGAAAAATATGTGCATTATTTGAAAGAAGGGGTTTTACCTGAAAAAGATTAGCCGCGGTTCAAAAAATTGGCCTCACGATTTGTCTTACAGAAGGGAAGATTGTTCCGCAAAAGTTTTAAGTTTTGAAGGAAGGCTACTAAGATGTATAAACAAAGAAGAAGTGGGGAAAGTATTGAAACATACTCACGAGTTTGGTCATCAAGGCCCTAAAAAAATGTTTCAACAGTTACTTTCATCTGGGTATTACTGGCCAACAATGGAAAGGGACTGTAGTGATTTTGTCAGGAAGTGTCATGTATGTCAGGTGCATGGGGATCTTATTCATGCTCCGGGAGCTGAATTGCACAGTTTTGCTACCCCCTGGCCTTTTCACACTTGGGCACTGGACATAATTGGGCCAATCACGCCGCAAGCTCATGGACATGTGTGGGTTTTAGTGGCAACTAAATTGTTCACACAGTGGGTGGAAGCTATCCCACTACGACGAACAACAACAGATAATGTAGTTCGATTCATAAAGGAAAACATCATCTGTCGATTTGGGATACCGAAAGTGATACTGTCAGATAATGGGACTCCTTTTGTTAATAGTAAAGTTGCGGATTTGCTAGGGAGATACTCAGTAATTCATCACAAGTCCACGCCTTACTATCCAAAAGGAAATGGACAGGCTGAGGCCTCTAATAAAGCATTAATTCGAATCCTGTCCAGGTTGGTACATGATAATCAAAAGAAATGGATGGAAGAACTTCTCATAGCGCTATGGGCTCATCGAACTGCATACTGGAGTACGACAAATATGACCCGTTATCCACTAGTCTATGGAGTAGAGGCTGTACTACCTGTGGAGCTAGAGGTTGCTGTTAAAATACTGGCGTGCAAAAACAGTGTGGAAGAAAGACTATTGGAAATTGAAGAATTAGAAGAAACAAGGGAAGAAGCCTTTACAAATAAAAAAGAATACAATAAGCGACAAGCAAGGAGTTACAATAAGAAGGTACGATATAGATGGTTCAAGAAGGGAGACAGTGCTGAAAGTAGTACCAGAAATCATGAAGGGACAAATGGTAAAGAAATTTGAAGCTAAGTGGGAAAGACCATATGTAATTGTAAGTGAAGGCAGCAGTGGGTATTACAGGATGGAGCATGAAGTTACTTGCGAGAAGGCTGGACCTCTTAATGTGAAATGGATTAAATTGTATAAGGCATGAAAGCATTATGGATTAGGGTGTTATAAAAAAATATTAGTGAAGATATATAGTATCAAATAAATCATCAAGAATGTATACATTATTTTTGAGTTACAATCATAGTATGGGGTTATCCAACGAAAAAAAATATGGTTACGTTTAGAGCATAAAAAATGCATACATCATGAAGCTATAAAATTATAATAAAAAAAAGAGACTAGAAAAGGTTCTGAGTGATGGGATCTGACAATTTAAAGCCCTCATGCTCCTCCAAATACATACGATCCCGCTCAAAATGCTCAGCTGTACCCTGAAGCTTCTTATCCTCCTCCTCAAGTAATACTAATTGCCTGTGAGCTTCTGCAATCTTAGCTTGCTTCCTTTGATGAGCAGCGCGATCCTTCAGCTCAACAAGATAGTGGTCGTAAAGCCTTTGGATGACAGCCAACCGTGTCTCCCACCAGGACACATCCATCCCGACCTTCTTCCAATATTTTATTCGAGCATGACATCTTGGAAGTGTGTCAGGGACAAGGTCCTGAATAGAAGTCTCAGAAAGAGTCCTGAATACATATGCAACGAGCTGGAGATGAAAAGCTTGCAAGAGTGGCTCATGAATTTCAATTCGAGAAAAATTCTCTAGATGAGCAGCTTCTATCTGATCTAACACTGGTATGTCGCGAGGATAGCAAAGCCAATGATATCAAGGTACTGGCACTGAGGAAGCAACATGATAAACAAGAGCAATGGCAGGGTCACGAGTAGAGGAGCCCGGCTCATGTGAAGTTGAGGCATGGTCGCGAGAAAGAGATGTAGGCTTGCGATGATCCAAGGCAAATGCCCGAGGTAGAGATAAATGTACCTCTATAGTCGGCTCAGTATAAGTGGCTGAAGGAATCACCATTTGACCCTCAGAAATTCTCTGAGCATCGAGAAAAAGCTCGTTAATCATTTCTTGGTCTTCAGAGTTTAGCCCTAAGTAAGAAAATACACATGTTAAATATGATATATGGGTACTCAGAATCAAATGAAAATATGAAGTAGAAAAAGTCACCTTCCTTAACTTCTGGGATAGTACCGTCGAAGATGGATCTCTCAATATTGGGGCAATCTTCCAGTGTTGATGTAATTTTGGACGCAACATCACCACCAAGGAGCTACAAATAACTTTTATCTACGTCACGATCTTCTTCCTGACCATCAGTAGCATCAGGAGAGAATGGAAAGGAAGGCAACTCTGTAGATGCCTCGCGATCTGCTGCAGTTTCCTCATGGTCACGATCTGTTGATACCTCGCGGTCTACTTCAGGAGTAGAAGTCGCGGAAATTACGTTGTCACGAAATGAAGAGGACTCACCATCATCCTCATCCTCTTCAAAAGTCAGCTGAGAGGACTTGTTAAACAAAGATTTGATGGTGAAGTGGTTCTCATCATCATCAGAAGAATCTACAAGAGAGGGGTTAGAATGAAGGCCGCTCCTAGGAGAAGTAGGAACGCGAGGATCTCGCGGGAGCCTAAAAAGAGGAATGCGAGAAGGGATTTTAGGAGCATAAACTTTAAAAAGAGGAATGAAGTTAAAGTTGTTGGAAACTCACTCCGAGAAAGAACCTTCTCCAGAAGAGCAGAAAGGATGTTGGTAACCTCTGTCTCTTCTATATCATCTACAACTTTAAGGTCCTCTACCACGCGGGCAATTGTATCCAGTAGAGAGGAAATGGTATCAGCTTTCCGTGTACTTTTCAGCTTGGCCAAAGTAAGTTTGCGTCTTGCGGCCAGGGATGTCTCTTCTAAGACGGGGTCTAAAGCACCCACATAAGAGATGTCATTGGTGGGTTTACGCTTTTTCACCAATGGGGCTTCCTCTAAGCTGGGAGTCTCTCCTGCTACGTGGGTTTTTGAGGCAGAGGAGATAGTTCTTTTCTTTTTCGCAAGAGGTACATGATCTAAGGATTCTGCGCTGATGTTACCTATAGCCTGGGCACTAGAACGCTAAGAGGATTTTGGTAACTTTTCTCTCTCTTGTTTCCTTTTCGCAAGAGGCACATGATCTAAGGATTCTTTTCCTTTTAGCAAGAGTTCTTTAAGCCTAATAGACAAGGGGACATGGTCCAAATCAGGAGAAGCACTGATGTTACCTATGGCCTGAGCACTGGAACGGTACAGAAGAGGAAGGAAGAGAGAGAAAAATTACCAGACGTCGCCTGATTGGTTCCTTGGGGATAGGCTCCGCGCAGACAGGCGATCTTGCGAGAGGAACTTCCTCACGAAGTGATCGCTTGTGAGTTGATTTCTTGGACTTTTGAGGTTGAGAAGACTCGGTATGATGTTCGAGTACAAGCTTGCTATTAAGGCCTTTGGTACCTCTCACCTTTCGAAATTTTAGCGAAGGATCCAAAACATAAACAGGAACAGGAAGGAGAGTAAGGAGAGTTTCATCCATAAAACTTCAGAATCTAACCAACTGCTCCTTCCAAAATTCACTGTAGCCCATGGTTACACCACCCCTATGAGTGCCTGGTTGGATGAATATAACTGTGGAGAAAATACGAAGGCTTCTCTCCAAGGACTCGGGATACTGAATAAGGGATCTATCGAAGGTGTCTTCGCGACATAAAGGAAGAGGAGGAGGAATGGCCTGATCAAACCCCAATCGGCAAGACACGCACGAGGGATTATAAGTACAATAGTATCAAAGGTTTCACTGAAAGCAAGAAGATGACATCTATGGGTGATAGCAGAAAATATGAGATGGTCATCTGAGGCAATATCATAGGAAATAATTTCATGGGAACAAAAACCTTCAAGAGGAGTGGCGTAAGGACGCCATGAAAATTCAGAAAATTTGTCAATAAAAGCAGCAAGGGTTTTTGAAGGGGAGAGGGAGGTCCAGTGGGTTGCTCGCGATTTTAAAATACTTGAAGTATTGGTCCCTGAGGTTTGAGGAGAGAAAGAAGCAGGAACATAAGCATATTGGGGAAAACGCTCAAAAAGGAATAAGGTAAGAAAAATATCTGAGATATGAGTGCTAATGTCGTATCTACCCAGGGAATGGGTAAAATCATTCGTAAGGGTATCAAGCTGCGAATACAATGAACCAAGGAAGAATGGGGTCAGGGGAATACGCACACCTTGGGACAACATGGCGGCGAGGAAGAATACCATCCTGCTAGGACCATCCTCTAGCTTGCCCTGAAATATGTAGCGATCAAGCCAGTATGTGAGGAAACCTGCTAACTCTAAAGGGCCATTAAATTGAGGGCCATGAGTAGACTCGCGGTCCTGACTAGTGGCTGGCTTCCGAGAAGAATACTCGCGGAAGAACTGATGGCACCAGGAATAATAGGATAGCTTTGGGCGACTTGATATTGCTTGTTCAGAAAGAAGCACACCCTTTTCAAACCAGTTGTGGCGCTTACAAACATACTTGCCATAGTCGTGAAGTTGGTTAAGAATCTTCTTGTCCTCTAGATCGACTAGAGGAGCCTTAATGGAACGCGAGTCAAGAACAGGAAGCCTGAATAGGACTACCACGTCTTCTAAAGTGGGTGTGAACTCGCCCCATGAAGCAACAAAAGTATGCGAGAAGGTGCTCCACCGCGAAACTAGAATGTTCAATGTATCTACGTCACGACGAACATAAAAGTCTGAAAAAAGTTCAATGGACTGAAGGATACCGGCCTCAGCAAGAGTGGCGCGATGGTGGTCCTGACTGAGGATATGGCTAGACCACATTTTCCAGTCAGTGATAGGGGCTACGTGGCCTTTGTATTCAATAAAAAAAAGAGTGCGTCACCCCTTTCAATAACAAGGCGAGGAATGGAAAGAGGAGGAATAAAGAAAGGATCTGCTTCGTGGTCTGGATCAAGGGTGAAGGGAGGGCCTGTAATAATGTCAGAAGAAAGGGCTTGCATGGATGACTAGAAGATATTGTGAGGAGGATCAAAGAATGGGGCTTTTCTCCATTTTGAGGCTTCTGGAACAGAAGGAGCAACCCCAGAAGGAGGAGCGAGAAGCTTGGGATGGGAAACTTTAGTCATGATAAGACAGTAGGGACACAAAAAATACTTGCGAAAGGTTTATGAAATGGATGAATATACGTGAAAAGAATAGAAGACAAAACAAGATGTACGAAATGAAAGGGGTGGGAAATAGAGCTATGAGAAAAAAATATGTATAATGGAAAAAATGACATGTATATAATATATAGGGTTCGAGCGCGAAAATCGAAAAGGCGCATTAAATGCACGAGGAAGGAAAAAAGTCATATAGCCAGGCGCACTAAAAAAGTCGTGGATCCATGAATGAGGACAAATTGGAAAAATCAAGAAAAACAGAAGCAAGGTAAAAATAAGTACGTGCACGAGATAGGCTGAGAAGAAGAAAAAATAGTAAGGAAAGGTCGCGGATTGAATTTCAGTTCGCGGGATGTGCACAAATGCGAATAAAAGAAAGGAGGAGACCCATCATGGTATAAAGGTCATGGGGAAAAGCATCTCGCAAACAATGATATAAAGAATAGTAATTCGCGAGGCAAAGGTTGTTGCACTTTAATACTTGGCCAAGTATCAAAGCACATTGGGGAAAAATGTAAAGGGGGTGTCTCGCACCTAAAAATATATGAGCAAAAACATGGATTATTTGGGAACTGGCCTAAGTAAAGCATTATTTGGGAACTGGCCCAAGTAAAGGATTATTTGGGAGAATGACCCAAATAAGGATTATACGCGAGAATTAGCATTATACAGAGGGAATTATGAGGGAGCTGATGTGGGTATAGCTAACATCTGAACTCATAGCCCTATATGCTGCTCACGTAGGGAGTACTATTCGGAAATCTAGGGAAATTCTTGGGATATGCAAATAGTGGGTCGCGACCCTATTTGCACCATTTAAAGCAAAAGTACCTTAGAGAGGCCGATAGAACTCAGGGTCATGAAAAAGGTATGCATGCAAAAGGTCATGACCCAGGAAAAAGCTATAGCATCATGGTTCCTTGGCTAAGGAAAAAGCAGATCCGTGAGGAAAATGCGCGGATCACGGGTCGAGAAGTATAGTATGATCCTCGCAAGAGATCACGCGGATCGGTATCGCGTAATCTAGTTCGCGAGGTGATACTAACATGATATTTATTACGCGGATTGATATCACATAATCAATCTCGCGAGGTAAAACTAACGTGGCAAAGATGATTCGCGATAACCAATTTGACGCTAATAGAGAAGTTAGAGCTCACTTGAAAGGGCTTTTTCAGAAACCAAGAGAGAGAAAGTGTTTTGCATCGTTTGGAGTTGTTGTTTTCTCTCTCATTTTCCTTCTTCTCCATTTTTTCTGTAAAACATCAAAAAACAATAAAGGTATAAGCATCATTATCTTTCTGTCAATCTTGTGTGGAAACTATCTCTAAATCTCTTTAAAATCAAACCCCTACAACTATTTAGTGAAAAAAATATATAGACAAATTATGGATGGCCTAATGTGTTCCAAATTAAAATTCTTTGGCTCGAGGTCAAGCGCTCTAAGGTAATAAACATCAGATAGTAGAGTTGGAAGACTGTACTTGGAGAATAAATAGATTTTATAAGAGAGCTTCTCTAAGTTTGTTCATTTGTCTAAGGAAATGAATAACTTTAGGTATTGATGATCAAGTACATCATGAACCAAGAAAGCGAGTATCAACTTCGAAAATAAAAAGGGCTATGTATAAAGAGGAGGTTTTGGGTTTCTACTGAGTGAGTGAGTGAGCTAGCCAAGACACCAACTTAATCGAGTGTAGTGAGCAAGACCAATGCAGTGTTCACGGACAGACCAATGCTTTTAGCATTATATGGTATAGGAGAAATATATTGTGAGATGTAATATTAAAGATTAAGATTAATAATAATAATAAAAATAAATAAAAATAAAAAAAGTATAGGAGATGAAGGGCTTTCTTGGTAATTTGTATTTGTGAAAAAAATTTCTTGAGAATTCTGATAACAGAGAACAATTTTATGAAGACAATAAAAATGAGTTTTATGAAAACAGTCATTTTTGTAACTGAATTTTCATAAAACTATTTTTCAGAAAACTGAATCAAACATATTTTTTTTTACAATTTTCTGATTTTCAATTTTCAAAAAATAAAAAGACTAAGCAGGCCCCAAAGGAGAAAGGAATCCGATTGTGAAATCTCTGAAAGTAGTGGGATCAGGAAGCCAAAAGTTTGTCCATAAATTGATATGAGAACCATTACCAGCCCTTCATTTCCACCCATGCACCTACAATAATGTTTTTGTGCTTGAAATATTTTTCCCAACTCATGAGGCTGATGGATTTCTCGATATAAATGTTATATACACTGGTTATAAATATCTACTCTTTCAATCTATGAATGTGAAATAAACCGAAAGTCAAATGAAGATTTAATTTAAGATTAAATCCCAACTAATATGATTCGGTGGTCGTGAAACTAAAAAGGACAAAAAGATGAGAACGTAAAAAGTAATACTCCCCTCTACTACGTCAGTGTATTTTTTCTCGTCTATTCGGATTATCCTTTATGTTTTTTAATTTAATTAACTAACTCATCTTATGTTCAAATTACCCCCTATACATTTTAATTTGAATCACATTGCCACCTATTCTAAAAATAAATATATATATAGTTCAAAAATAATATATTAAATTCGAAATATATATATATAATTCGAAACAAATATATAAATTTCAAAAAATATATATATAAATTAAGAAAAAATATATATATATTGATAAAATGTCATATCTTTTCTAATGAAGTGAATCAAACTACTTACCACCAATATCAATTTGTGGTATTACTTTATATATATATTTCCAAAAAATATATATATTTTTGAAATTTATATGATATTTTCGAAATTTATATGGTATTTTCGAATTTTATAAAAACAATTGAAATTTATATATTTGTTTCATATTTTATATATTTTTTGAATTTTATATATTTTTTCGAATTTTATATATTGTTTTCGAATTTTATATATATTTTTTGAAATTTATATTTCTTTTTCGAATTTTATATTTATATTGTTTGAGGGTGGGGGACAATGTGATTGAAATTGAAAAGTATATGGGTCAATTCGAACATAGGAGAGGTTAGTTGATTAAATTCAATAATAATAAAGGGTGGTTTATTGAAATTAACCCTTAAAAATATCAGCGATATATATTGGTTATAATCATACAACAACTTCAATCCTCTTTTCAATGCTTGCTTGAAGAACATATCAAAATGAAAATCAAAGGGTGCGTTTGGATATTAGTGTTTTCGTTTTCGTTTTTTATCTCTTGAGAACAAAAGATTTTCTTATTATTGTCCTAAGGGTAATCCGAAAACAAAAACATGTTTGGTTGTAAATTTTGTCTAAAACATTTTCAGGAACAAAAAAAAAACACGTTTTTGAGATTTATTTGGAATAAAAAGTAGAAAACAAATTGTCAAAGGGTGAGATTAAGTTTGACTTGATTATCATCCCTTGTACAAACCAGCTACAATGTACACTTCCAAATCTTCCATACAACAATGAACATGACCACTCTACTGCTGTTCAAAAGATTAGCATACAGGAATATATATATATATATATAAATATATAAGTAATAGCATGTAAAAAGACCACATTACCCCAATTAGATTGTGGGTGTCAAGTTGCAGAGGTAAGAGTTTGTGTTGGTGGTAGTGTCGATTTATAGTGGTGGGGGTTTGTGGTGGTGTCGATTTGCAGTGGTGGTGGTGGTGGGGGTTAGGGTTTGGAGGTTGAAGATGGAGGTTAGGGTTTGGAGGTTGAAGATGGCGGTTAGGAAATCTCCAACAAATTTTTTTTTTGGCTGAGAACAAACAGTGCCGAAAACAAAAAAAAAAACACCATTTTGGTGTTCTTAAATTTTGAACTAAGGGTGAGAAAGTTTTTTTACTGTTCACGAAAACAAAAACCATCAAAGGCATCAAAGGCTCCCAAACACGTTTTTGTTCCCGTGAACAGTGAAAAAAACAAGAACAAAAATGAAAACACCAATTTCCAAACCCACCCAAAGCTTCTTCTACTTTGTCTTTTGTCACGAAAATTTTTGTTTTCATGTTTTGTATTGTCATGATTTCATCAGTACTGGCCGCACGAAAATTGTATTGTTAGTACTCTCTCTCTCTCTTAATTTATTGATTTCTTCTCTCATTTACTTTTATTTATTTATTTATATTTTAAAGTTGGAGAGGGCGGATCAGGAGGCACCAACCCTATTAAAAGTGGCCCAATTTCTTTTTCTGCTCCTTAGAAATGCTGAGCAAATATATTGTTGAAACAAAAGATCAATCACAAACAATAAAACAGTAAAGAATTAAAACACACAGTATTTATCGTGGTTCAACCAATTTGACATTCGCTCACTAGAGCAGTCTTTGTATTTCTCTTATCAATAAATTAAGGTTATAATGATGTATAAACTTAATTCATATGTACTGGTAAAATACCAAAGGCCTTGTAGCCTAATGGTATCACCTTTATTCCTCTTTGGGAAGGTTAGGGATTCGAGTCCCATGGGGCTCATGTGATGTGTGTGGGTGTGTGCATTTCTGATCATTCAAAAAACAAAATTACCAAAATCACTATTTACCGTACATGTAGCCCCCCGAACCTCCTACATGGGCCATTAGCCTGACCCCTTTAGACCCGGGGCATGCTTTCCTGAATTATGAGCCATAATCCAACATATATCTCCAACAACAATAGAAGCCGGTTTACATGTTTCCGGTTGGAATATTTGTAAAGAAGATGCTTGTCGCCTGTAAGAACAAATTTATTTCAGCACGTCATTGTGAATTTATAAACTATTGACATATGTTTTAATATTTTAAACGTATTTATAAAAGGTTCAATTTTTTTTTGGTTTTGGTAGAAAGACAAAAGCCTAAAAAATAAAATACATACATGGGATGCAGAATCCCCACCTCAGCACAAATATGAAAATGATAATCAAAGCTTCTTCTGTCACATGCTAAAGCAAAATTTTTATTTTCATATTTTGGTTTGTCATGATTTCATCAGGAGTGTATACGGGAAGATTACTAGTGTCTGATGATAATTAATAGGGATGACAATTTAATCCGATCCGGTCGGGTTCCGACCCGCTTCGACCCGAATGGGGCAGGTTTGGTAAGCTTTTAAACGAGTTTGAGGCGGGTTTGGTATTAAAATTCAAAACCTAAAGTGGTTTGGGATTTCTGTAAAACCCGACCCGACCTTTTTTTTTTAAAAAATAAGTATATGA
Source organism: Cornus suecica (assembly GCA_963922005.1). NCBI lineage: Eukaryota > Viridiplantae > Streptophyta > Magnoliopsida > Cornales > Cornaceae > Cornus > Cornus suecica. The sequence continues at coordinate 23,901,371 of OY998242.1, forward strand.
AAAGCATCTTGTGATAATAAATGTTCACTAAAAGTGTTGTAATGATTATTTTTTCTTAATAATCAAATGAAGTAATAAAATAATTTAATTATTGAACTTCAATTACTGATAATGATCTTTTTTTTACCCTTCTCAAGAAAAAATATATACTCAGACATATTCAATCAATTAAGTAATACCATTGATTTTTATTTAAGAACATTAAATAGTGTTAGGAGAAACCATAGCTGAAATCAATGGCATTGACTCATATGAAAAAAGATATTAAAATTTTTATAGTAACGAACAAAAACATATAAATGTATAGAAATTTTTTTATAAAACAATTAATGGTACTATGGTAGTAACTTGATATGTTAATTAATAAAATTATAATTTAATAAAACCAATGGAACCCGTTTATACTGACGGGGTGGTAATGACATTACCGATTACAACCCGACGCAGGTTTGGGGTAGATTTGGCAGGGCCGTCTCGATATTAAGACGATTTAGGTGGCCGCTTAAGGCCCCGCCCAAGGGAAAGGCCCCAATATTTGGGGGGCCTTATATATATAATATATATATAATTTTTTTAATATATTTCCTTTTTAAAACAAATCTTCATATAATGTTGTAAAAATTAAACTTTTAGAATGAGTCTCCTTATAATATTGTAAAAAAATAAACATTTAAAATGAGCATTCTTATAATGTTATAAAAGAAAAAAAATATTGGAATTGACCTAAACAGAATGGGCCTCCATATAAATTAGATTTTTAGTAAACATATTTTACAAAATGATTTCATATTTGAAACTTTTGGGTAAAACGAAAAGGGATGGATGGCTAGGGTTTTTCTTTTTATTTTCTCTCTCATTCTCACTCTCATCAGATCAGAGTTCTTCAATTTTCCTCTCTCTCAAAATATTATTGCCTTATTTTTCTCTCTTTATCGTATGAATCTCTCCAATCTTATTCTCTCAAGACTTTCTGTAAAGGGGGATTCGCATTGATATAATTCGCGAATCCAGGGGTACGGCAAGGGAAAGTTGGAAAAAGGCCAACAGGGTGAAAATGGGGATTCGCATTGATATAATCTGCGAATCCAGGGGTTCGATAAGGGAAAATTGGAAAGAGGCCAACAGGGTATCTCTGGATGAGATCGGGTACACGATAATGCTCTACAAAGAGGCAATCGTTGAGGACTGACAAAGGGGGTAATAGCCAAAAGTCAACCTCGCGACCCTATGAGCTTATCGTGTAGGGACTGATATTTGACTGGCCTAGGGAAATACTTTGGGATGGTGAATAGTGAGACGTGACTTTATTCATCAAATCACTCGAAGTAAAGTACCTAGAATGCATCAAATAATGCTCATGGTCATGTAAATGGAAAATATGCATAAAGGACATGACCACAGGAAACTATGACAACAAATAAGGGAATCCACGGATTGGTAACAACCTGGATCGCGGATTGGTATTACCGCAGATTGAACACTGCGACTTGGGTAAATCATGGAGGCTGACAGCGGATATACATCGCGGATAATCATGATAACGTGGCAATAACTTATGCCTGAACCAATGCCTATAAATAAGGGGTCAAGGATTCAATTAGGGGGACTACGGAGACTTAGAGAGAGAAATGGTTAGAGAGAGAGAGAGCAATTCCTAGATCTTCTGATTATGTAATAGCTCTTATCTTTCATTCTCTTTCTATATTTCTGTAAATTGCTTCACATTCAATAAAAGGTATCATTTTGACGAGTATTAGAGTGCATAGATACTATTTCTAAATCACTTTAAACAAGAACCCCAACATTAAGGCGACTCTGCTGGGGAAGAAATGTCATATGGACAAGCTAATCCTCAAAAAAACTCGCTGGAGAAGACGTCCACCTACCCGGCATGCAGAACAAACTGAGGAACAAGAGGAGAAGCCAGTTCAGGAAACTGAACCAGCTCCACCAGCACAAAGGCAGCGCCGGCGAGCAACTGTGAGAGATGCGCAGATAGAGGTTCCTCCGGTGGAAAATCCAGTACAAAAAACACCAGAAGTATCACCAATTTTGCTACAAGCTTTGCTCAGCTTTCAGAAGACTCAAAAGGCTCTTCTCACTATGATGAAAGCATCTCGAGCAGCAACACCAAGCTTAGAAGAACCCCGCATACAAACAGAGTTCCTAGAGAATGAGGTCTATATCACTAGGGATCAACTACGAGCTATTTTAAGTAAAAAAGTTGATGAGAAGGAAGTTTAGATAGCACCACCATATCACCCGAGTATCATGGCATTGCCATATCCTGAGGATTATGTTGGACCAAGTTTTCAGCAATTCGACGACAAAGAAAGGAATGCAAGAGAGCATGTTTCCAGATTTTTTGATGCTTTAGGGTCTCATAGAAATAACAACCACTTGAAACTTAGGGAATTCTCTAAATCCCTGACAGGCACCACATATACGTGGTATATTAGCTTGGTTCCTGCCTCGATAACAAGCTGGACAGATTTGGTGGTAAAATTTTACACAAAATTCTTCCAAGCATATAAAGAAGTATCAATGCTTTTGCTCACCAGGCAAATATAATGCCTTCGAGAAGAGGTTACTGCTTATGTTAGGAGATTTCATGAGACTGCCTTATAGTGCCATGAGCCTCTCTCTGAGCTTCAGTTGATTAAAATTTGCATAGAAGGAATGTTGCGGGAATATAAAGTACATTTGGTCAATCATGAGGTCAAAACTTTTTCAGCACTAGTGGATAATGCGCGAAGATTGGGAGAAGTCCTAGCACCTCCGACACGTCCCAGCATTATCACGAGGCGAGTAGCAATGGTGGTGGATACACAAAATGAGAGGATAGGGGGAGACCGTGGGGATCGCACCAAAAGATCTGAGCCACCTCCTTTACCTTTTGGTGAAAAAGAAGCAATTGTTTTGCTTAATCAGTGGATTGCTGACGAAGTTATAATACTACCTGCCACCCAAAGGATGCCAACAAGAGAGGAAAAGATGAGGAACAATTACTGCCCTTATCATAGGTCCATTCGACATTCTTTAACAAGGTGTTAGGCCTTTCGTGGGTTAGTACATAGGAAGATAGTGTCAAGAGCTCTTGACGTGGCTAAAAACGTGACTAATGAGCCTTTTCTGGCACACGTGGCAGTAGTGAGTGGTCATGATGATATGGAAATAATGAATGCTGACAAGTGCAGGGATGCTCCAACTCGTGAAATAAAGGAGTCTGCTAGGTTCAAAGCCTTCTTCAATGAGCTCCTAATACAAAAGCATGTGAAAGAGTCTTTGAAAGAATAGACGATCGCCACTCTTAATCATACTATTATTATCCCACAGCAGGCAAAGGTTACAAGAGAAATTACATTCTCAGAAAATGACAGGCAGGTCTTGTTTCCTCACAACCGCCCTTTATATGTACCTGCTACTATCAATGGTCGCGAAGTAAAGCGAGCTTTTCTGGATGGTGGAGCATTTATCAATTTAGTACCTATCGCGACCCTACGAATGATTAATTTTCCTGAAAGCAAGATTGCGGCCCATGCTATCTCAGTTACTGATTTCAATGGAGACCAACAATCAACTATGGGTTTCGCGACAATAGATCTCAAGGTTGGAAAATCAGGCCTCCTACTAAGTTTCATGTCATCAAAGGTGAGCCCTCATATCAACTGCTACTAGGAAGATCATGATTACATACATATGGTGTAGTGCCTTTATCATATCATCAAGTGATGAAAGTCAACTGGGGAGAATGCATAATGACTCTTAAAGCTACCAAAAACCCCTTCTGCGCTTCTGAGGCTCACTTTATAGATTCGGTTTACTTTTTTGAATATGGAGAAGAAAGTGGTCCGAGTATCTATGCCACGCCTTTGCTAAAATGGGTAGAATTGGAAACTGAAGGCATGCATAAAAGAAAGCCAAAAGAAGTAAGTTGGTTACGAGTAAAAATGCCCGACAGGCATGTGGTATATAAGTTATGACGGGGTTGTGGGTCAGAGGCCTGTACAGTTGTCACTGGCCCCGGGCCATCAAAATCAAATTCGCGACCAGAGCATGGCTTATGCGAAGTTTAATAAATCTAACGAAAACCAAATCGAAAAATCGTACCTATAATATGAAATTCCCAGTGAATCGCTCAACGGTTTCGCACCAAATTCGGATATATCGTGTACGACATCGGGAACAAGCTATCCTCCAAATTTCATGCCAAACGAAGCCTGAATCGGTACATAGTTGACCCAACTCGGTCTGGCCGAACTCGTCACTGGTCACCACTGGTCATCTCGTGCCACCACTGCGCGAACCAGCACTAGCACCACATCATCGTGCACCACCAGCGACACTGGCCGTCGAACCACTGCCCCCGTCGAAACCCAAATCGAAGGTGACCTTCACAAAATCGCATTACCAACTGTGGTCGTGCCCAACATCACGTCGCCACCACTTACGCGGAACGCCACTACCGCGCCCTCAGTCGTCGTCGCTTCTCTCCCCAACCGACCACCCACCTCACCATGTCGCGCTACCACCAGCGCGACCCTCTTTCCCTCTAGACCGATTCCTTCTCTCTCTCTCTGTCTCGTTAAACTAGTGAAGAAAAAGAAGCTTGTCGCAGGTCAGATATGAAGGAAAGAGAAGACGATTGCTTTTGTGTGGGTCGTGAAGGAGAAGAGAGGCTGGTTCTCTCACAGCCACAACCACATTATCCATATATTAAATATTAATAATTATTATTACACTATTTTAATCATTATGTAATAGTAATAACCCCAAATCTCTAATGCAATACTCGATGCTAAAACAATAATCGTAAAATCCCGGTTAATGAAAAAGCCGAGAAAATACCGGATCAAATCCTTGCAATGAAACGACTTAAAAACCCTTCGAGTCGAGTACCGAACAAAACAAAATATTTAATATTAAATAATAATAAAGGGAATATTATCTATAACTCCCTAAACGAATACACGCGAACCCGGAAAATCTATGGGACGCCCGATAAATAATATAATCCGTAATAAATAGTCCGGGGTACAAAACCCAACCACCGGAACAACGGGTACGTACAAGACCCATCAAATAATTACAAATAAGTAGGGCACGAAAGGAATCCAAAACAATAATCCAGTACAACCACATCAACACATAGGAGCACTTAGAAACACGAAGAACTAAGCACACCAAACAAACAAAAAACGTACATACAAACAGAGAGCACGTCAATCAAATCAGGAACATACTAATCCCATTATAAGGGAAAATAAAACGTCGAACCCCTAAAACACTAAATGCCAAACTCGAACAGCTGAGTCGAAACCTTCAACGTCGGTTAACAAAATGAGCCACCACCCAGTCGAAGCTCTAAAAGCTAAACGTCAAAACGAATCCACTTAGTCAACAATAAGAATTCACGTCAACATTTCACTAAGTCTGAAACCCTACCGTCACGTCAAGTCAAGTCACGTAATCACCAATCGATAGTCCACGAAGTCCTCAAGGAGACAATCGTCTAGCCGCCCAATCAACTCCAAACGTTAAACAAGAAAACTTTACATATGAGATGCCAAGAATAACCATGATTTCATGAACAAGTGACGTCACAACCGAAAATAAATCAAAAATAATTCCAGGAAATTGGGAAAATAACACGGGGTGTTACAATCTTCCCACCTTAGGAGATTCCATCCTCGAAATCAGGGCGTACCTCATCCGCAAACCATGTCCGGTTGATCAAACCGAACAACATACTTACATCCCTCGGTAACTATCACTGTGATACAGGCACATAAAAGAATGAAGTGATTGAGGTATTGTCCTACTCCGTTGGGATTAAATCGCAACGGGATGCAACAAGTAAGACACGTCCTCGACAGATTAACATTGAAAGAAACAGAAACACAACAAAATACCGCAGAATGAAACCGTAGATAACGTAAAAGTCGAACATCCCATCGACCCTTTCCCGTCATCCCTAGGATAATGAAACCTAGAGCTCTGATACCAATTTGTCATGCCCCGTTATTCCTGAGACTCCAATCCGGAGAATCAGCGAATCCCGAGGTATGATGTCACTGAAAACAAACACTAGAATCAACGATAACAAGAAAATAGATGGAATAAGAATGAAAATAAAGTATTCCATGCTACCAGGATGATAGAAACTCAGAAGTGAATTCTAATGAAAATTCGGCAGAGTTTCGTTTGTAAATGGAACATCCGGACAACCCAAAATCAACTCAATAGAACAACTTGCCCATAATAACAGAAATAAAATCAATGGCACGCAACCTAATATTTCAAAAACCTACTGGGGCCGAGGTAGTCGAAAGAAGCACCGCCACCTTTACACAACCCCTCTAAAATTTATAGAGCCCCAAATGCTCAAATGAAATTATAAAGCAAATTAGATGGCGATGCCGAAAAAGTATAATGGCACAGCGAATAAACAAATACCTGAAATGAAATATACAACGAAAGGGAATATGCCAACAGACTGGCTCCCAAGAGAAATAAGAATACACAAGGATAACTACGGATAAAAAGAACAAATATAGACAAAAGCGTCCCAAAGCACCCGTACCGTCGCCGCTGTACATGTCGTGCTGCAGCCACCTGCAAACCTACAATCTATGTGGGGGAGAGCACAACCTCGGGGGCTCACCAAAAATATCCCTAATAAACACACCCCTAGCCGCCAGGAACCTCTAACCATCCCATGTTCATGCATTTATCCTAGGTCAGACAGTTGTCTCACCTGGCACCTACGCCAATTCGAGACCCCAAAACAACCCCACAGATAATCCAAATCATATCAAGATAACACAAAACAATAAAAATATCACCAACCTATATACATAGGTCAAAACAACATAAATATAAACATGTACATAAGTAAAATCTCGTATATAATTAATCATACCCGCATAGGCTTACACAAATAGTCTAATACGCTCTCACGTATAGAGATACTACCATAACTAACTATCTATCACACCGTACACCGAGCACGTCGCTCAAGGTTCCTAAGAGGTAAATAGGTCACTCCATAGATTACCGAAAATGAATAACCAGAATCACGCCCACAACTAAACCACAACGCCTACACAACACCGCTATCAAATCATTCCTAGAGAGTCTCACTCTCATAATTCTAACCTCAAACTTGTCCTCTTATCCACAATAACCAATGAAATAATTCGTTCACTTAAAGGATCTTTTCTCCAAGACCTCCTATAGTAAATAGAGCTTATAAAACCAACTAGTGGTCATATGGTAGGCTCACACTGCTACATCTATTCCTCGAAAGTAACATAAGTGGAAGAACTCTGTCATTAGATCAGATTCGACAATCTCAATTCAATCTCCAATTCATACTGCCTACTAAGGCATAAGAAAAGGGTACCTGAATTATTTAGTCCCAAACGGATGACGAGCCCCTTGGGTTTTTAAAGAAAAATGCTGAACCCCGAAGGATTCAACCGGTTTTTAAGAAAAAATTTAGGACCCGATTAAATCTGTTTAGTTCCAATGTCTCCGAACCCACCCAAGGTACTACGAATCGCACTACATGTGCATAACTCAGTATCATGTCTCTTACTCGAGACTAAGACAAGGAAACTATAAAAACAAAGTGTGGATTATGTATGCACTAAAAGGTAATCAATTCCATACCTATCAGTATCACCATAAAATCTCAATAATACTCTAGGATCTCAATATCACTATACCACAAACAAAGGATCAATACCATCCTCAAACATTATCAATCTGTCTCAAAATTATTAGCAAACGTCCACTCGGGAGTATGACAACTCAAACCATTATGGGGCATTATAGTCCAACATTTAACTACGGATGTGGTGCTGAATAATATGTAGAGTAAAAAATAACTCTAGTCCAGAGAAAAGGAAGAATGCTAGCCTATTATACCCAGTTAGGCCTCAAACCAACTACTCCATAACCTCATACACCGACCAATACTCAAGGTCCTACCTAGCCGTTAATACATACGTGTCTAAGCCCAACAAAGAACTATAACTATCCCTCCAAACAACTTGGAACTCACGGTCAAAACTACGTCTCTAGGCCACTCTTCTAGCCCAAGGGAACACGTTTATCGTAACTTTCCATTTAAGGATAGCCTATGCATACAACCCCGACTCAAAGGAAAAAATTACGCCAATCCGGCCTCTTTCTACTTAGTTTCATTTAACCACCTCGAATATGTGTCAATCGTGGCTCCATTGACCCTGGTTCTTATTAGTATACACTTTTTATTTCCCAACTTTAAGTTCTTAAATCTTCATTCACATTGAGTGTTTTATTTATCATTTTCCAGAAATTTACAAATACCATCACGATCACAACCACTGCGCCATAACGCCCAAGGGAATAATATACATTTTAATATAATTCAATTCCAACCTGATCGCTATAAGCAACAATAATATCATGAAAGCTCAACAAATAACCATATGGAAAACAAATAATCAATGTCAATGCCAATGCACCCTATCTAACAAGGGACATCTGGGTATAATGTCGTCAAAGTAACACAACCACGAGGAATTTATCGACTTCTGAAATACATACCGTGTTCAGACCACGTCCTCACACGCCTCCCTAATTCCCGGAGTACTAGTCCACCGATAGCGAGAGACACCGCTTGGCCAGTTGTTGCGACAACCTGATGACTCACTCACACCAAAGGTAAATGAATGAGACATGAAACCACACCCAATGCAAATATGCTCATGGTGTATTCAATATGCATATTATGCCTCAACAGTGACTCAATATCAATGTACAACACTTTCAAATGATTTATGCTTGTCTTACAGTCCTTGTTACACAACAAGTTCACAATATAACCATTTTCATTTAAAGCATGTTTTATAATTAAATTAAAGCAATAAACCACAACAACTCCATCTCGAAGTTACCTAGGTTCTTATTTACCCAATTCTTATAAATTTTACATATCAGCATGCTTATAATTCAATTTCAATAACCGATTTCGAATAGATCCACCTCAGAGACAATCTAGTTCACAATTTCACTTCTTTATAATTTACAAAAATATAAAAGGGAACTACGATCACGTCTAAGTTTTAACGTCCCTCGCTTCCACGTATCCCCTAATATATATTTAATTTCAGTAAAACATAAGCAACAGGGGAGCTAATATCTTGTTCTAAGTTCACATATCATTTTCAAAAATTTCACTAACCTACTTCAACTCCAAAGGATGCTAGGCCACACATTTTAATCCAACTTAAGTAGGTTTTAAATCATTTTACTTTCTCGAGTAAATCACTATCCTCGACCTCTTTTTTAGTTCACCTAGAGGCACTCTGTTATCGAGTTTATAAAACTCCTAAATCTCGTATATATTAAATAACACAAAGCATGCCATCAAATACTAGTAATACACAAACAACAGGAAAAATACAATTTCCTAAACATTTAAGGCATGCTCAATAAATAATAAAATCTACGGCTCCCTACGCCACGAGTGTGAGAGTTAGATATATTTTAAAAACATCCCACCTAAATTAACACTTACAAAATAGTCCCGAAACAGCTCGCCGTGAACAGTGTTGGTGCCCGAAAATGGGCCCGCTGACTAAAGTTGTCCGAAATTTTTTCCGCTCGGACCGAAACGACAACCTTACCATCCTATTCAATATAGTTAAAACTCGTTAGCAATCGATAAACAAATTTGAATAAATCTAACGAAAACCAAACCAAAACATCGTACCTATAATCTAAAATTTTCGGCGAACCGCTTAATGGTTTCGTACCAAATTCGGATATATCATGTACGACATCGGGAGCAAGCTATCCTCTAAATTTCATGCCAAACGAAGCCCGAATCGGTATCGAGTCGACCCAACTCGGTCTGGCCAAACTCGTCACTGGTCATCTCGCGCCACCATGGCGCGATCCAGCACCACCACCATACCGCTGTGCACCACCAGCAACCCTGGTTGTCACCCCTTGCCATCGAACCACTGCCCCTGTCGAAACCCAAATCGAAGGCAACCGTCACAAAATCGCGTTACCACCTGTGGTCATCCCCAATAACACGTCACCACCACCTATACAGCGCGCCACTACTGCCCCCTCAGTCATCGTCGCTTCTCTCCCAAGCCGACGACCCACCTCACTATGTCACGCTACCACCAGCGCGACCCTCTTTCCCTCTTGACCTCTTCCTCCTCCGCTCTCTCTCTCACTCTCGTTAAGCCAGTGAAAAAGAAGAAGCTCGTCGCAGGTCAGAGATGAAGGAGAGAGGAGATGACTGCTTGTATGTGGGTCGCGTGGGTCATGAAGGAGAAGAGAGGCTGGTTCTCTCACAGCCATAGCCATATTATCCAAATATTATATATATATATATATAAACTTAAATAATAATAATTATTATTACACTATTTTAATCATTATGTAATAATAATAACCTCAGATCTCTAATACATTACTCGATGCTAAAACAATAATCGTAAAATCCTGGTTAATGAAAAAGCCGAGAAAATACCGGATCAAATCCTCGCAATGAAATGACTCAAAAACACTCCGAGTCGAGTACTGAACAAAGAAAAAATATTTAATCTTTATTTAATATTAAATAATAATAAAGGGAATATTATCTGTAACTCCCTAAATGAATACACGCGAACCCAAAAAATCTATGGGATGCCTGATAAATAATGCAATCCGTAATAAATAGTCCGGGGTACAAAAACTTAACCACCGGAACAATGGGTACGTATAAGACCCATCGAATAACTACAAATAAGTAGGGCACGAAAGGAATCCAAAACAATAATCAAGTACAACCACATCAACACATAGGAGCACTTAGAAACATGAAGAAATAAGTACACCAAACAAACAAAACACGTACATACAAACACAGAGCACGTCAATCAAATCAGGCACATACTAATCACATTATAAGGGAAAATAAAACGTCGAACCCCTAAAACACTAAATGCCGAACTCGAACAGCTAAGTCGAAACCTTCAACGTCGGTCAACAAAACGAGCCGCCACCCAGTCGAAGCTCTAAAAGCTAAACGTTAGAACGAATCCACTTAGTCAACAATAAGAATTCACGTCAACGTTTCACTAAGTCTGAAACACTACCGTCACGTCAAGTCAAGTCATGTAATCACCAATCGATAGTCCACAAAGTCCTCAAGGAGACAATCGTCCAGCCGCCCAATCAACTCCAAACGTTAAACGAGAAAAATTTATATATGAGATGCCAAGAATAACCATGATGTCATGAACAAGTGACGTCACAACCGAAAATAAATCAAAAATAATTCCAGGAAATTGGGAAAATAACACGGGGTGTTATAGAATATGTGGATGATTTGGTGGTCAAGTCCAAAGTAGCACGTAATCTTGTTGATGATTTAAGAAAGGTGTTGCAACGATGCCGTGAGTACAATTTAAAGATGAATCCTTTGAAATGCGCTTTTGGGGTTCCAGAAGGAAAGTTTTTGGGATATGTTGTACACCGACAGGGAATAGACTTGGACCCCACGAAGGCTAGAGCAGTGTTAGAAATGGCACCTCCAAAGACTCGCAAGTTGCTTAAAACATTTTTGGGGGAAATTTCATATCTCAGGAGATTTATTCCAGCACTAGCAGAAGTTACTCACCCGCTCATGTTATAGCTAAGGGAAAAAACTGAATATAATTGAGGAAAGGAGCACCAGGAGGCTTTCGAATGAATCAAGCAGATTTTGGCATCTCCGAAAACAATGATGGCACCACAATCAAGAAAACCGCTGATAATATATCTCACTTCCACCAGTAAGTCGATAGGAGCACTTTTAGCTCAGGAGCATGAAGGAGAGGAAAAACCAGTATATTATATCAGTCCCATACTCAAAGGGCCTGAGTCGCGATACACATCCTTGGAGAAACACTATTTGGCCTTAGTATTTGCGGGTAAATTTTTTTGACATTATCTGCTAGCTCATCCTTTGGAATTGGTAACTAAAAGTGATCCCATTCGATATCTGCTGACGAAATCCATTCTGAGTGGAAGAATGGCACGCTGGCTATTGGCATTATCTGAGTACTAAATGACATATTCTAGGCCAAAAGTAGTAAAAAGTCAGGCGTTGTCAGATCTATTAGCTTTATTTCCAAAAGGTTCTGAACCCAAATATGAGGAAATAAGAATGGTGGGAAGCACATAGTATACATTAGAATTTAATGTCTCTTCCACAGAACAGGGAGGGAGAGCTGGTTTTATTTTAAGAAACAAAGAAACAAAAGAAGAAATGGTGATGGCCTACAAGCTTGATTTTTCTTGCACTAACAATGTGGCAGAGTACGAAGGTTTGACACTAAGAGCATAAATGGCCCAACAATTGAAAGTAAAGGTGCTCTACGTAAAAGGGGATTAAAAGGGGGAGTATGCTGTGAAGGAACCCCATCTTGTGCCATACAGAACTTTCATTAGACAGGTGTTGGGAACTTTTGAGTCTATAAGCTTTCAACATGAGCCGTGAGAAAGTAGCAGATGTTCTGATGCATTAGCAACATTGGGTTCGCGGTTGCAGTTTCAAGGAATGGATTCTAATTTACAAATACTGGGGATAACTTGTTCGATTATTAGTCAAGAAGCAGAGTCACAACCTTATACAGACTGGAGAAGAGATATAGTTCAAGCCTTGTTTAACAATGACACTACTGCTCTGAGGCGAGGATATCAAATTATAAAGGGAACATTGTATCATAAGGCCGCAGAGGGGATGTTAGCTAAATGTATACCAATAAAGGGAGCACAAGAGCTACTGCACAAAGCTCATAAGAAAATATGTGGACAAGTGGATATAAGTCTTTACTGAAGTATACAGCGAGAAGGATACTTTTGGCCAAGTATGAAAAGTGATTCCACAGAATTGCAAAGTAAGTGTCAGAATTGCAATGTTTACCCATCCGCGAATGAGGGGAACTTCGCGGATATCACTGACTGGCGGGATAAATATGTGCTCTATCTAAGTGAGGGAATTCCACCTGAAAAAGACAAGTCGTGGTTTAAAAGACTGGCTTCGTGGTATGTTTTCTATGACGGGAAATTGTTTAGAAAAAGTTTTGAAGGAAGGTTTCTTAGATGTGTTGATGAAGAAGAAGTAGGAGAGGTGCTAAAACAAACTCATGAGTTTGGACATCAAGGCCAAAGAAAAGTATTTCAACAACTTTTGTTGTCTGGATATTACTGGACCACAATGGAAAAAGATACTGGATATTTTGTCAGAAAATGTCATACTTATTAGTTGCATGGGGATCTTATTCATGCCCCAGCAGCGGATCTACATAGTTTATCTACTCTTTGGCCTTTTCACACTTGGGCTTTGGATATAATTGAGCTAGTTACACCACAAGCTCAGGGACATGCATGGGTGTTAGTCGTGACTAAATTTGTTTACAAAATGGGTAGAAGCTGTCACATTACGACGAACAACGGCCGACAATGTGGTCAGGTTCATAAAAGAGAACATTATTTGTCGATTTGGAATACCAAAAGATATACTATTAGATAATGGGACTCCTTTTGTCAACACTAAGGTTGTGGATCTGCTTGAAAGATATTCACTAATTCATCACAGGTCAACACCATACTACCCTAAAGGGAATGGACAGGCAAAAGCTTCAAACAAATCTTTAATCAAAATATTGAGTCGTTTGGTGCATAATAATCAGAAGAAATGGTTGGAAGAGCTGCCCATAGCTCTATGGGCACACCGTACATCCTACCGAACTGCTATAGGAATGGTCCCGTACTCACTTGTCTATGGAGCAGAGGCAGTATTACCACCAGAGATAGCAATTGTGGCTAAAACATTGACCGCGGAAAGCAAATTGGAAGATAAAATGCTACAAATTAAGAGTTTGGAAGAAAGAAGGGATGAAGCGTTCATAAATCAAAGGGCCTATAATGCTCAACAAGCAAAGGGGTACAATAATAAAGTACGGTACCAATGGTTTAAAGAAGGGGATAGAGTGTTGAAGACAGTACCAGTAATAATGCGGGGACAAAGGGTGAGAAAATTTGAAGCAAAATGGGAAGGCCCTTACATAATCACAAGTGAAAGCAGTAGTGGGTACTATAAATTGGAGCATGAGATTACCGGCGAAAGAACAGGGCCACTCAATGTAAAATGGATAAAGTTATACCAAACTTAGATGGATTCATACACAATATATACACTACAAAAGGAATAAGTATTGATAAAAAAAATAAAAATGAGGTATATGATATCAGTCCAACACATATAAAAAATAACAAGGTATGTGTACGAATACATCAAAAACAACCACTAGTATAAATCACGGCCAACAGGAGATGAGATGTGGAGGTTTTCATGCTCCTCTTGTAGCTCGCGGGAACATAATGAATGCTCCACGGATTCTTTTAGCCTACAGGTATCTTGCTCCGCAGCAGCTAAAAGAGCGCGAGCTTCCTCCACTCTTGCTATACTGGTTTGATATTCATTAAAAGCCTTGATTTCAGCGCAATGTTTTGCATACAAGCGCTCCACCTTTTCCAGATGAGCTTCCCACCAAGTCAGGTCCATTTTCATGTTCTTCAAATCTTTGATGCGAGCGCGACAAAGAGGCAATGTTGCTGAGGCAAGATCTTGTACGCAAGTGGTCATTAATGAGGAAAAGGTATCCGCGATAATATGTAGGAAGGTTGGTTGGAGAAGTGGATCATGAAGCTCCATAGCAGCAAACGTCTCTAGATGGCTATTATAAACACAGTCCAAAATAACCATGTCACATGAATAACAGGAGGATTTTGAGCAAAAGGCATGGGTGTGGTGTCTGGGATTGATGGACGGTGCACAGGAGGTAAAGTGCGTCTGGAAATTAGATCTTGAGAAGTAGATTCCATAGGATGGGTTTATTGGAGATGGGGTTATTGAGTTTGCATATGTTGCTGCTGAGGATGAATAGGAAGGAAAAAGAACTCAGAGTTGGGAAATGTGAGATTCTGTAAAGTATTTGGGGGAGGGGAAAACTCATTAAGAAGGGTTTCTGGGTCTTGAAACGCGGATTTTGGAAATAATGGGCCATGAAGATTAGTATCTGCGACATGAGCAAGATCATTAGCTATTTAAAAGTCAGGACTTCTGTTCAAGTTGCCTACAGTAAAAGAGGAATTAACAGTTCTATGGATACAAAAAAAATTATTCAAAATAATTTACTAATAAAGACAGGATTTACCTTGATTAGAGGTAGGGTCACGATCCGTGCCAATAGAAGATTCAACAATTGTCTCTATATCAGCAACAAGGCCTTTAAAGAGTAACCTTTGGATTTGGGACCCATCTTCTAAGGTAGCAGCTATCTCAACAGCGATATCACCAACGAGAGGTTGCATGTGGCGAGTATTTGCGTCCTCGCCATTAAGAGCTACATCACTCTCAGGATTTGAAACTAGAGAGTCAGTCACTTCCGCGTCGTCTCCCTCTGGAGCGAGGTTGGCATCGCTTCCTTTGGAAATCGTTGGCATGTTCGCGGTTTCATTTAGTATTGCGAAACAAGGGTCTATTGTAAAACGTGTAGTTGTGTCTACGATTTGGTCATTTTCAACTGAGTTCGTGTCTGTAACAGTCTAAGCATTCTTAAGAAGGATCATATTTTCATCATGATGTGCGAGATCCTCGTGAATAGAGTAGAGATGGGAAGATTGTCTTTTTCGTCTAAGTTATATAGCATAACCCTTCTCATAACTTTAGAGAGAGCTTGTGCCTTCTCCTTTCCATGATCTGGAAAGTCCAAGAGGATAACAGCTACCTCAAGATCAATAGTATCAAGGGAAGGATCAGTTTCCTGATTCGCAGAGTGACCTGATAAAGTAGCACCTTCCGCGGTCTCGTGGCCTGAAGTATTGTAAAAATATATATATATATATATATAAATAAATAAATAATATAAGCATGAAAGAAGAATTATGAAGAAGCATGGAAGGTTGGAAAATATATTTGTTTCCTCAGTTGAAAACTACATGAGAATAGAGGATCTGAAGCATGAATGTCCCCCACGACCCGCGCAATAGTATCAAGTAAAAATTTGCTCTTACAAGGTGAAGAAGAAGTGACATGGACTAGTTTCCCCTTTTGCGGAGATTTAACCTTCTGTGAAGACTCCTTTATTTGTGGAGAAGTGATGTCTTCTCCCAGAGCATAAACATCAGAAATTTCATCTTCATCTTGATATGGCTAGGAAACAATGGGTTTAACTCCGAATCTATCAGGAGAATGGACCAAAATATGAGGATCCGACCTTCTGCGAATCAAGGGAATAACGCCTACATCGTCATCTTCAGAAGAAGTATGTGTAACAGACGTTAGGATTTGAGCTCTTTGATCGCCTCTTTTATGAGATAAAGGAATGTGGTCCAAGACATCATTCGCGGTGGTCTCGCTCTGAGAACCTCTTCTTTGAGACAGGAATGTGGTCCAAGGTATCATTCGCGGTTGTATGATATGTTGGACGAGGAGCCCAAACATTTTGGGGTGATCTTGCGGAGGAGTTCGCAGATCTCTGAAATCAAATAAATGAGTAAAACAATTAGGTCCAGTGTTGATGAAAATGGTAAGGAAAAGATGAATATACGATGTAAGGAGCGAGATTATATTACCAATCTTTTCGAAATAGGTTCCTCGCGAAAAGAAATGGCAGCAGAAGCTTCAATACGCTCAGAGCGTCTTCGCTTAGGCGTAGGAGGAGGAACCTTTGATTTTCCTTTTTGATCCTTGGAAGCTTTATTTTTCTTAGAAGTTAGATTTGAACATTCTGGTACTTCATAACGCTTGTTGATTTGATCAGAAGCTGGAAGAGCCAGTTTGTTATAAAATCCACGGGAAGCATGAGGTTTGTGAATTTTAAGGGAAGAGTCTCCCGTGAATATATTTGTAGGACCGACATGCCTGGGAGGACCCATCATAAAAGTCTGGAAGTCTGTAGTAACTTGTAGCCAGAAATCCACCAAGCCGCGGTTCGACCACCTACCCGAGATCATGCTGGAATGAAGATAGCAAAAGAAAACTCTTGATGTTTTTTTCATACTCCTCGCGAAAACTCACTAAAGCCGCATCATAAGCGTCAGGAGAACTTCCTGGAAAAGGAGCAACATAGACGGGAACTGCTTGCTCAAAACCCAATTGACAAGCAACGCGCGAAGGGTTATAGTATAACCCGTGAGAACGACTCATCAAAAATGGGTAGGCAATACTCAAATGCAGCAGTGGCAAAAATAAGCTCATCAAGGTTTTGATAGCCATAAGAGGACTTCTCCTCGATTGGATAAAAAGAAGGAAAATATATACCTTCTAGAGGAACCGAGTAAGGTCTCCATAAAAAGTGACGACTGAAGTCAATAAAATATTCAAGTCTTTTGGTAGAAATAAGGCCAGACCAACGAGTAGCTCGCAATTTAGGATTGGCAGTATCAGGGTTTGAAGAGGATGAAGGGAAAGAGAGAGGTTTTGGAGCATACTTTGGGAATCTCTCGAAGATAAATAGCATTAGGAAAAGGCATGGAATGTGGGTACTAATCTCATATCTTCCTACCGATCTTGAAAAGTCATTAGCTAAAGTGTCTAATTGAGAATAGGGAGTGCCCAAAAAGAGAGGTGCCAGAAGAAGACGTATACCTCACGATGCGATGGAGGCCATTAAGAATACTAGTTTGTTTGGACCATCCTCGGGACGCCCTTGAAAAATATACTAGTCCAACCAATAAGCCAAAAAACCTGCCAGTTCATAATCACCGTTAAATTCTAGGCCAAGCACGAATTCGTGGTCATGATTGCGGAGAAGAGGCAACTTCGGCTCATACTCTCTGAAAAAATGATGGCACCAATTGGAATATTTGAGCTTTGCACTTTTTATAATGGGAGCTTCATCGAGTATGGCACCATCTTTGAAACGACTACCCCTCTTCGCGGCATAGGCAGCACAAGACTGACGATGCAAATGAATCTCCTAATCTTCTTCATTAAAAGGACGTGCATCATGGGGCCTCGAATAAAAAACAGGGAGTCTAAATAGAATATAGACATCTTCCAAAGTAGGGGTAAACTCTCCCCAAGCTGTTATAAAGGTATGGAAGAAGGAACTCCAACGCGACACTAAAAGACTAAGGGCATCCGTGTCGCGACAAACAGACAGGTCAGAGAATAAATCTATTGAATCTAGCAAACCAGCCTTTCTAAGAGTTTCGCGCTGTCAGTCTTGGCTAAGTATATGATTGGACCACATTCTTTAGTGAGTAATATGTGCAACATGCCCTTCATACTCCATGAAAGAGTAGGGGACATCTCCTCTTTCAATAAGTAAGTGAAGAAGGGAAGTGGGTGGAATATTGGCTAAAGAGGCCTTGCCATCAAAATGAATAAGCATAGGGCCCTCAGTAATGTCCCCCGTAGGAGGAAGGTTTTCAATAGAACTCCAGAAATGATCGTGTGAAGCCTCAAAAAATGGAGCTTTCCTCCATTCTGTTGGCAAGAGAACAGACGGAACAGTCCCAAAAAGGAGAACTAAAAGCTTGGGAGTAGAGGACTTAGTCATTAAAATAGACAAAAGGGAACTATAAACTTGAAAATAGGGACTACGAAGTAAAGAAGAAGGAATGGAGGCTAAGGCACTATGTATGTGTAAAATAAAATGATAAGGATGAGTTAGGAAGAAAAAAAGGTAAAGAGGAAATAAGAGGATGTATTGAAGAAGGAAAGAAAAAATGGATAAAAATGAGTATGGAAGGTTTTATAAAGGGAGGGGGCACGAAAACCTAGGAGGTACAATCAATGCCCGCGGAAGCTGAACCAATGCCAAGGCTGCCATAAATCTGAATGTCATGGATCATGATAAAGGACGATTTTTTGGTAAATCAGAGACAAATTTCAAAATGGAAGGATGAGGAGAGCCATAAAAATGGTCTAAATGGCAGAAATAAGGTATATGAAAAAATATATATATAAATACTCCTGCGAAATTTAAAAAAGGCTTTTTTGTGGTTTACTCTTTAGTACTTGGCTAAGTACTAAAGTGTAAAAGGGAAAAAAAATGTAAAGGGGATTCGCGTTGATATAATCCGCGAATCCAGGGGTACGGCAAGGGAAAGTTGGAAAAAGGCCAACAGGGTGAAAAGTGGGATTCGCGCTAATATAATCCACGAATCCAGGGGTCCGATAAGGGAAAGCTGGAAAGAGGCCAACAGGGTATCTCTAGATGAGATCGGGTACGCGATAATGCTCTATAAAGAGGCAATCGTTGAGGATTGACAAAAGGGGTCATAGCCAAAAGTCAACCTCGTAACCCTATGAGCTTATTACGTAGGGAGTGCTATTTGATTGGCCTAGGGAAATACTTTGAGATGGTGAATAGTGGGTCACGACCTTATTAATCAAAATCACTCAAAGTAAAGTACCTGGAATGCGTCAAATAATGCTCAAGGTCATGTAAATGGAAAATATGCATAAAGGACATGACGCAGGAAACTATGACAACAAATAAGGGAATCTGCGGATTGGTAATAGCCTGGATCGCCGATTGGTATTACCGCGGATTGAACACTATGACTCGGGTAAATCATGGAGGCTGACTGCGGATCTACATCGCGGATAATCATGATGACGTGGCAATAACTTATGCCTGAACTAGTGCCTATAAATAAGGGGTCAAGGATTCAATTAGGGGGACTTCAAAGACTTAGAAAGAGAGCGATTCCTAGATCTTCTAATTATGTAATAGCTCTTATCTTTCATTCTCTTTCTATATTTCTATAAATCGTTTCACATTCAATAAAAGGTATCATTTTGATGAGTATTAGAGTGTGTAGATACTATTTCTAAATCACTTTAAACAAGAACCCCAACAATCTTATAACTGAATCATCTCTTAATTTCATCAATCGAGAGTCACAAACAAATATATTGTTCATAGATTGGTGAAACCATCCTCTTCGAGTGGTTGGTCTGACCTTATTTTTGTCTCCAGACTCCAGGCAACACTAATACTTGGTGGGTATCTAACTTCTTTTGCTTAAAATCATTGACTTCAATTTTAGTTTTTAAAAACCAGTTTTTTGTTACTATATATTCTCAGTTATTTTCACAAATCACAATAGTCTATACTTATGTAATATTTTGGTTTCTAATTTAGCTAAAACATGGAATGAGTATTGTTCATTTTCATGGGTTGATGTTCATGCCTTCTTTTGTTCAAACCATAATATTATCTTTCTTTTTTCCCCAACATAGCTTACCTAGGGGCGTTCAGGAACCGAATTGGAATCGGAACCGAACCGGAACCGGCGATTCGGTTCGGTTACATAGGGGTTCGTTTCCGATTCCAAAATTTCAAGAACCAAAAATTTCGGTTCGGTTCCGGTTCCGGATCTTCGGAATCGAACCATTTTTTTATTTTTTAAAATTATTTAATAAATAGTGTGGGATGCATTTGATTCATAAACTATAGATCACGACCTAAATTGACCATACTTTGAAAATGTTTGAAATTTTTTGTATGATTTAAAGATTTTGGTTCATACAAGTTTTACCTTATATATATATATATATATATATATATATATATTTACATATATAAGCATATATACATATTGTTTTTCGTTTGATATAGTTATTTTCATTCCACTAATTATATATTTGATTTTGGGTTTGTAATGGTTCAAATACTCTAATTTATAATTATATTATTTTTTAATATTTGGCATTTTTATTTTTGTAAAAAAAAAGGATAGAAGGAACCGAAACCGAACCAGATCGGTTCGGTTCCGGTTCGCTTCTTTTCACTCTCAGTTCCAGTTCCGGCCGGAACCGGAACCGAACCGGTTTTGAATACCCCTAAGCATACCTTTATGATATTTAGAATGGCGGCTATCAAACCAACAAAGGCATTTGGACGGTTGGTATTGTGCTCTATCCAACTCTCTTGAAGCTTTCGGAATTTTTTTTTTACTTGGGAGGCTTTGGGCATTGGACTACCAAATCAGGTTTTATTGTTTTATGCTTCAGTTTTTTTTTATCTAGAGACTAGAGTTATTTGTTATATTTTTTATTTGCATATTAATTTTATTCATATTGCATCTCAAAAAGTGAGAAGGATGGTTTTTAAATAAGTGTTACTAAAAATAATATATACTATACCAAAAGTACCTTTTATATTTTTTGCCTAAGGCCTCCAATTTCACATTTTATACTTTTCGCCTAAGGCCTCCAATTTCATTGAAACGACCCTGGGATTTGATATTAGTAATTTTTAAATGGGGTGGTAATGAAATTAGTTAAACCCGACCCGTTGTCATCCCTAGTAATTAAGTACCCTCTCTCTTATTTAATTATTTCTTCTCTTTTTTTATTATTATTTTATTATTATCTATTTCGGTTTCTGGGTATTGCAGAGCAGGGATCGGGAGGCCCTAACCCTATTAGAGGTGGCTCAATGTCTCACTCTATTCCATAAAAGAATGCAAATATCTGATACAAGCGAAGGAGGGGGTTCACATGCTTGGGGGTGGGGAATATTTATGATATTTGTATAAATCTCAATTTGTCGAAATGGGAGAGTGTCTGTTATGTATGTATGTTTCGTCCAATGTAATTGGGCAAAACTAATGATGTTTATGTGTCCTAGTCCTACGCGATTTTTCTTGTTCAACTCCATTTAAATTTTCGTTTTGAATGGTGTAAGTAGAGTATTGTGATAACTAAATGATGTTTGTGTGTCCTAATCCTTTGCGACTTTGGTGTTCATATCTGATTTGAATTTTCCGTTTTGAATAGTATAGGTAGAAAACTCTAATAACGAATTGGTACATTATTCAAGCGATGAGCCCTACCAAATGTGGAAAATGGTGAGTCTTCTCCAAACTATGTTGGTCTAATGCTCCATAATTTTGGATAATTTAATAGGTTAAGATCCTATACTTATGACGACTTTACATCATGGTTCGCAGTAACGGTAACGGTAATGGTGTCAGTGTAACGGACTCGGATCCGTAACGAGATTACGTAATGAGACTCGGTTATCGCAATCGTGAAGTTTAAAAATTTTGTCATGATTCGCCGTAACGATAACGGTATCGATGTAACGGACTCGAGTTCGTAACGGCCCCGTAACGGGGTTACAGCTAACCATGCTTTACATAGGCAAGTTATGAAATAGATCAACCAAGACAAAAGTCCAAATATAGGTCTCATCATATAACGGCCCTAACCACTGCATGACTTCTACAGTAGTTGATGGCAAGAAACCATTGGAGTGGCATAGGAAGAAGAGAGAGGAGGCCATGGAAGCCATTGGGAGGACTCAGAAGTTGATATGTTGGTACACGTGGTCTCCTCAATAGTAGGAAAAGTAACTGTGTTGGTTTGGTGGGACGTGCATCTTAAAAACACAATAATCAATTCCATCTTATTATAATAAGTATTGATGAGGGTGGAAGCGAGGGAAGGAATAAGAAAATAGAACACAAGTCGCAACCAAGAAAAAGAGTTAGGATAAGCAAGGGCAAAGCTCTATACTTCCATAAATCAAAATATAATTTCCAACTACACATTAATGAGTTGCGACTTTCAATATTCAACAAAAGACTCAAACGTCGAGTTAAAAGTGGAAAATTTTCAAAAGTCACCTAAGCATCTTTCCCTCACATTGAATTGACCAGCCCCTTCCACAAGGGATAAGAGACCACCCCAATAATTTCCCCCTCATACATCGGGCAAGAGGGGCGATAACCTATTTCTTTCGTAGCTTGGGTCGAAATTTGTTGGTAACCTGAGCTCTAATACCAGTGTTGGGTGGTCTTGGGCCTCTCTCATCCCAAAAACTAGCTTAAAAGTTAAAATTTTCCCTCACATTTATATACTGATCACCAACCCCTTCCACAATCGATATGGGACAACCCCAACACTTTATGTTTCAACAAACGATCATATAGTTCATATATTCAACTTATATATAGACCATCCACTGCTATCCGGAACATCTCATAAAATCATATTTGCCAGACATAATAAGAATTGCAACTGCATGTGCCACGTAAGAAAAGACCATCTTCCATTTTTTTTTTTTTTTTTTGCAATATGGGTCCTGCATAATCATGATGTATAAACGGAATTTGATTTTTGACACTAATTGTCTTCTTTTGAAACTAGGACTAGAGTTGGATGGTATTGGGAGCAATTACAAGAAAGATGGAAACCACAAAGAAGAGGAAAAGTGATATTTGCTCTTCTTACTTTACAAATTGTATATCCGTTACTGTGGAAACCCAATACCCAATTTATCATCATGGTTATGAAAGATGCCGATATTGTAACTTAACACGGTAAATGCTCATATTAATATGGCAATAAGTAAATTAACAATAAGTAAATTACAACGTTATTACAATCATGACAAAAACTAAATATGGCAAATAAAAATAGTTGAGTTAGTTTAATTTAACTAAGATAGATAAAGTGTGATCCCCCAATAAAAATAGTTGAGTAAGTTTAATCAATTATTTAACTACAATAGATCAAGTGCGGTCCCGAACATGCTACTTCCTATTTATATAGTTGGATTTCAAAAGTAGAATTTTGGTGCTCTATTTGTCACAGATTAATCTTGGGTCAAATATTTAACAACTTAATTAAGCACCAAAGTCCAAACTTATTTATGCATATTGAGGACACAATAGAACAAAAACGCTGACAATATATAGATACGATATGCGTATAGCTACTGAGTACTGAATATGAAATTACAGACTAAAAAATCTCAAAATATGTTGAGACGTTTGTTTTTATTTAGCAGGTATATCTATACTACACTAACTAACTAGTGAGTTTCTTCTAGGAAAGTGTTGTCATGGTTGATAACAACTGAGACACCATATGCATGGTCGGCCTAGATTGTGGATTGACATTTAAACATGCAATGGCCAGCTTTATAATCGATCTCAACACCTCTTCACCTTCGTTTGACGGAGGTGGAAGGCGTTGGTCCAACACATCTTTCAATATTATGTTCTGACCAAGAGGAGAAGATGACAGCGTGTTGATGGAAATTCCGGGATGCTTTCCGTTGATCACTTCCAATGTCAGCACCCCAAAGCTATAAACGTCACATTTTTCAGTTACCCTCATAGTAAGAGCAAGCTCTGCAAAGAAAAAGTAAAATATGATCATGTTTCAAACGCTCATTTTGGTTTCTGAAATTAACCGTAGTTCTGAATGGGCGTGTGACTAATATGTTTTTAAAAAGTATTTTATAGAAGTTAGTGGTATCAGTTTTTAAAAAAAGTTTCCACTCTTCTTTTTCTTTAAAGTAAAAGCAGTAGCAGTAGCTAAAGTTCTCAAATGATATATATGCTACATTTGTTAGAACAGCACAAAGCTGATTTTCAATTTTCGTATTAAAAGTTATTTTGAATAGTGTTTGACAAATGTTTTGAAAGAATTTTTGGATCTTGAAAGAGCGTTTTCAAGAAGTTGGTGGATATCAACTTCTTAATATATGTTTTGCTTATATTTTTCTTATGCATAAAAGCAGCTGAAGAAGAAGCTAAAGTTCGGCAAAGCAAGGCCTATAAATGAGAAATTTGTTAGAACAACATAAAGCTCCATTTACCTGGTGCGATATATCCATAAGTGCCTGCAAGTGTGCTCCAATTTGAGGAGTCTACCTTCAGAAGCTTAGCAGTTCCAAAATCCGAAACATGAGCCTCGTACTCAAGGTCCAACAAGATGTTGTTGCTCGATAAGTCCCTATGAACAATCGGTGGAGAGCAATCATGGTGCATGTAAGACACGGCGTGAGCCACCCCTTTGATGATATTCACCCTCTTAGGCCAATACAGACGTTCCGCCTCAGCATCTCTCCTCAGCACGGTCGCCAAGCTACCCCTTTCAAAATACTCATACACCAAAAATGAGTCTTGAGAATGTGAACAAAAACCATAGAGCTTCACAATGTTCCTATGGCGTATCTCTGTCAACGCCCTTACCTCACTCCAAAACCCTTTTCCCTCTACTGCTGTGTGAAGTTTTTTCACAGCCACTGTGTTGTTTGGCGGCAACTTTGCTTTGTAGACAGCTCCAAATCCTCCTTCTCCAATGCAATACGAAGCATCAAAACCGTTGGTGGCTTTTAAGATTTCATCGTACATTGCTCTTCCATTGAAACTGAAAACGGAAAAGAAGTTTTCGTCCTGCAAATCGCTCTCTTCACTTGCTGCTTTACGTTTTCTTCTTTCATACATGATGAAGAGTCCAACGAATGCACCAAGAAGTAAAAGTGCTCCCACAAGCGGTAACACAATTACAAGAACTAGATTGGATTTTTCACTTTTCTTCACAAGGTTTGGCTCATTTTGACAAGGGCTTAGTCCTGTAACATTGCCACACAAACCATTGTTCCCTTGTAATGCCTCTATGCTAGCATTTCTAAAAGCATCATTGCTAGGAATGGGACCTCGAAACTCATTATAGGATATGTCAACATACATCAAGCCATTCATTTCATCAAAAGCATCGGGAAGGATACCAGAGAGGTTGTTGTGGGAGAGATTTAGGTCCACCAAACTTTGCAAATTTTTAATTTGTGACGATATTTCTCCCGTGAGTGAATTACGACTCAAATCTAGCTCGGAAAGCTGTACGAACTTGTACAATTCAAGTGGAATTTCATCGGTAAAAGTATTGAAGCTCAAGTTCAAGTAAAAAAGCTGCAAGCATTTTTCTAGATTTTTCGAAATCGACCCACTCAAACTGTTTCTGGACATGTCAAGATACAACAAATTTGATCCTAGTTCAACAGGCATGCTACCAGAAAGTTGATTATTTGCCAAATTAAGCCTTAGCAAATTCAACATCCCTAATTCCTTTGGAATTTTCCCATTTAATTGATTTGAAGAAAGATCAATTTCCTGAAGTCTAGACAAATTCCCCAACTCGGGTGGTATTGGTCCACTGATATTGTTCCTAGCCACATTTAATTTAGTCAAATTCAACCACTGTCCCCACTTATAAGAAATTTCACCAAAAAAATAGTTATCACTCAAATCCATGAATTCAAGACTTGGGTAGACACCAAAAACTAAAGACACATTTCCAGTAAGCTGGTTTCCATAGAGGCGCGCTTTGATTAAGCTAGTACAGTTTCTCAAGCTTTCGGGAATGGGACCAATGAGACTGTTGCTGCTTATCGTGAGGAGTTGAAGTTTCCCGCCATCACAAATCTTTTGAGGCAAGTAGCCAGAAAAATTATTCTCACTCATTATTAATGCAGACAACTTCTTCAGATCCCCAATTTCTTGTGGAACGGGACCAGAGAGTTGGTTGTCGCGTAGCGCCAAACTCTTCAAGTTGCTCAAATTACCAAATGAAGCAGGAACAGAACCATTGAGTTGATTAAAACTCAATTGTAGATCAAAGAGAGAGTTCAACTTCCCTAACTCTTTCGGTATGGGACCGGAGAGTTTGTTTGCATAGAGATATAGTATACTTAGGGAGCTTAGATCACCTAAGGATGGTGGGATTGAGCCTGACAGATTGTTTCTGTAAAGGACTAGGTATTCAAGTGATGTCAGGTTTCCTATCTCTGGAGGAATTGGATTAGAGAGCTGGTTTTTGAATAGGGACAAAATGGTTAGCTTACGAAAGTTTCCGAAACTAGAAGGGATTGGACCAGTGAGCAAATTACCATTCATATCAAGCTCAACAAGATTTGTGAGATTTCCCATTTCAGGAATGGAGCCAGAGAGTTTGTTTCCATATAGATACAAATAAGTCAAGTTGCTCAAACTGCCCAAAGAAGCAGGAATGGGTCCAGAGAGATTGTTAGTGTACAGATAAAGCTCATAAAGGGACTTAAGCTGGTCTATTTCTCTAGGAATTGAACCATTCAGCTGGTTATCGAACAAGTGCAGGACAGTGAGATTTGTTAGCATGAAAATTTCTGGCGGGATTGGTCCCGAAAGCTGATTCCTAGACAAATCGAGATAAACGAGTTTCGAGAGGTTACTAATCTGAGGTGGGATGGTACCAAAAAGAGAATTTATGATGAAATCGACATACGCAAGATTCGGGAGGGACGAGAAGGGAAAATCATAGAGCGTACCGTTCATCGTCGAGTTTGTGAGGTTGAGCCTTGTGACACTTCCTTCAATATTGCAAGAAACTCCACCCCAAGTGCATGGGATGGCACTTGAAGAAGCTGTGGCATTGTAATTGGGAGGGAAGTTCCATGAAGTCAGGAGAGAGTTGTTTTGGTATTGAAGGTTGGCTTTCCATTTGAAGAGAGCATTGGCTTCTTCAATAGAAGCAAAAGCTGAATTGAGTGAAGACAGTAGTATAACAAAGAAGACTAGGGAAACAAATGAGAGGACTTTGTTTGTAGTTGAAGACTTCATGGCTTATGTTAATGTGCAGCAATGGTGGTTTAGAGCTCTACTATATGTAATTCTTATTCTCTATGTCTCATGCTATTGGGTTATATTTATAGGTACAATACCATTCAAAGTTAACATGGTCGTCCATTATTTGGGTCAATCATTAATTTAGAAGAGAAAAATGAGGCGAAACTTTGGAGTCCAGTCTGCATCATAAACATCTATCTGACATTGTTGGCCAAATTAAATACATGTTGGAAGAATTTTTGCTTAAAAGTGTTTTAGCCGTTAGTAGTTGAAAATAGGGAAAATTATAAAATAGGACCAATCCAAAACTTAATTGATTGATAAGGACCAAATATTTTTGAAAAGGTGAGAAGGAACCAATCTCAAATATAATTGCTAAAAAGGGACCATTTGAGGTCAGTTTACTAAATTGCCCTTTTCTCTATTTTGTGCATCAAAAGCTAATAAAACATTGCCAAAAATAAATTTTTCCTCCGAAATACCCATACTTCAATTGGATTTTTTTTATTTAAATAATATATGAAAAAAAATTGTTTGGATTTTTTTGTCCGAAATTTTTTAGCAGCTGTGAAAAAAAAAAGTAGTAATAACTGAAATACCCATACCCATAATATAATTTGGACAATAAAATTCGGACCAATTTTTTTTTCATATTTTATTTAAATAAAAAATTTTCGTAGTGCTAAAAATTTATAAGTATGGGTATTTTTCGTAGTTGCTAAAAAATTGGGAATGAGAATTTTTCGTAATTGCTAAAATATTCAGAAAAAAAAAAAAGAAGTGATAACCGAATTTTTAAAAATTATAATCAACCCCAATATTTAAATAAAACTATCATCAGAAAGATTTTCCAATAACAATTGAGAAAGGTGCGTGCGCTGTCAGCACTGTAAGATTTATTTAATTATTATTTGTAACCATAATTTTTTTTTTATTTTTTCGTGAAGTAAATCATTAGGTTCATTATAACTCTTAATGCATCGAAGATCCTTCCTTAAAAGATGCATTGTCCAATAATTTTTCCTCCGGATTTTTTTTTGTCCAATCATTAGGTTATTATTTTTTTTTTGTCCGGATTTTTTAGCAACTATGAAAAATTTCAATACCCATAATTTTTTAGCAATTATGAAAAATACCCATACTCATAATTTTTTAGCAACTACAAAAAATATATATATATTTCAATAAAATATGAAAAAAAAATTTGGTTTTTTGTCCGAATTATATTATGGCTATGGGTATTTTAGTTGTTACTACTAATTTTTTTTCGTAGCTGCTAAAAATTTTTGGACAAAAAATTTAGGACGAAATTTTTTTCATATTTTATTTAAATAAAAAAAAAAATCAGTTGAAGTATGGGTATTTCGGAGCAAATTTTTTTTCTTTTGGCAATTTTTTATTTGCTTTTGATGCACATAAGAGAGAAGAAGAGCAATTTAGTAATCTTACCTCAAATGGTCCCTTATTAACAATTATCTTTAACATTTATCCCTTCTCACCTTTTCAAGAAAGTTTGGTCCCCATCCACCAATTAAGCTTAGAATTGATCCCTTTTTTATAATTTTCCCTTGAAAATTTATGACTTAATACTAATTACCAGATCATTAAAATATTATGTATGTATATATGTATGAGTTAATTGTTTGGTCTCTTCCATCTTGCTTTTAAATTAAATTGCATTTTGAAATATACCAGTGCATGGGTGTTTAATGTCAATATGCCGTGTAGACTAGGCCATTGTCTTTGAAGTCGGAAACAAACTATTTTGTTTTTATTTGACACTAAATCTAAGCACATTAAATGTTGTAAAATATATTTTGAAATGTAATATTAAATATTAAGATTAATAAATAAATAAATAAAAAGAGTAGGAGACTTATATGGAGAAAGGAATGGGAACGAGTGTGAAAATTCTAAAATTAGAGAGATCAGGAAGCAGCCAAAAGTTTGTCCATAAATTGATCTGCGGACCATTACCGACCCTTCATTTCCAGTCACCTACAAAAAAAATTGTGCTCGAAGCCTTGAAATACTTTTCTGAATTCGTAAGGCTGACGGATTTAATATATATTTCTCAATATAAATTTTATGTTAAGGGGCTCCACTTTATTAGTAACATATTTCTTCAAATATCTACTCCGTGGGAATTATAACTCAAGTGAGCCATGTATGCAATGATACAAATGGAGATAATGATACATGCAAGAAGCTTCCACAATGCCAGCAAGTTGTAAAGAGTAGCGATTCGCGAAATAACATAACGGCTAAATAACTTGTTGGGATAATGGCCCAAAGATTAAATTATCTGGGATATGGCCCAACCTTTATTTATCTGGGATATGGCCCAGGTTTGGTATATTTGGGGAAACCGGCCCAAGTAAAAGATTATTTGGGAGATTGGCCCAAGTAATCGATTACTTGGGGAACTAGCCCAAATATGGTTTTTTACGCGAGAGCTTGCATTACACAGGGAAGTATGAGGAACTGGTGTGTTTTATAGCTCGCATTAGTAACTCATAACCCTATATGCTGCTCGCGTAGCGAGTACTATGCGGAATCTAAGGGAAATGCTTGGGATGAGTAAATAGTGGGTCGCGACCTTATTTACACCCTCCTAAGTAAAAGTACCTTAGAGAGACCGCTAGTATTCAGGGACATGACCAAGGCATGCATGATTGGTTATGGCCCAGCAAAGCTATAAAGGCATCCTTGGCTAAGGATGAATCGGATCCGCGATGCAATAGGTGCGGATCACAGGGTTTGATGCATAATATGATCCGCGAATTCGTTTCGCGGATGATATGTGCAAAGGTATTTATGGTATGCAGTATTAGTTACGCATAAGAGTACGCGAATCCGTTTTGCGTAGTCAGGGGCGTAGAATAATACTGAACAAGGTATTTATATCACGGATTAAGTACGCAGGAATCATGTCGCGAGATAGGTGCTGACGTGGCAATGGAATCCGCGAGGATGAAATAACCATGCCGCGAGATTAGTGCTGACGTGGCAATACAAACCGCGAGGATTACTGAGCAGTCGCGTCTATAAATAGAGGTGCCAGGGTTCACTTGAGAAGGGGGGACACAAATTCTGCGAACCCCTACACAAGTCATACCACCTCTCCGCATGCATGAACCAAACTCTTCTCCAAAGCATGCGTGAACTATTTGTTCACCATCTCTGCCACCTTTCAACAAGTGATCATTTTGAGTTACTCCATCTCAAGGCTCTATATATAAGAACATATACATGTTGTATATTGTAAGGAAAGTAAATGGGCATGGCCACAATTCTGTAGAGAACTGTGAGGGTGGAGAGAAACTTGAGAATATATTGAGCTACTCCGTGAACGTACCCGTTTTTGGGGAACCACATATATATCTATGTCTTTGTGTGTTTGTGTGTGTTTGGTTTGAATAAATTCAAGTAATTGGGCACAACAATTGGTATCAGAGTCGGTTTGGTTCAAAACAGAGTCGTTCCTTTTGACTCTATTTCAAACCAACCAAGTCACCAAAACACCAAGACAAACACTCCACAGGCTTGCCCATCAAAAAAGGAAGAGTTTCCCGTTGAAAACAGGCTGAGACACCGCCGCACGCGCCTTCACGCGCGGCCAGAAGGCAGGCGCGTGAGAAAGCTTAGTGTTATGCGCCTCAGTCGTCTTCAACCTCCAATGCACGTGAGGCCCACGCGCACCCCACGCGCCGCCACATCAGCAGCGACGTGACCCAGTATGAGTTTGACACATGTCACCAATTGGGGACAAACACGTGTCTCTAATAGAGGATTGCCACGTGGCACTACCGGGAGTGGCCACGTGGTACCAGTGAGCGATTTCCACGTGGCACAGCTAGGGGATGCCACGTGGCACGGCCAAGGGCTGCCACCTGGCACCAATGAAATACTGACACGTGGCATGGTTAGGGCTGCCACGTGAACCAACCAGAGACTGCCACGTGTCACTGCCATGGGCTGACACATGGACCAACCAAATGATGACACGTGGCACGGTCATGGGCTGCCACGGGGACCAACTAGATGATGCCACGTCATCAGTTCAGGATAAATTTACAGATTTGCCCTTCGTTACTGTTTTGGTCATTCCAAGCCTGTTTTAAGTCCGATTTAAGCAAACGAAAAGTAGTTTCTAGCTAATTCGACCGTTCCGAATCCAACTGTGAGCTCCATTTTTCCATATAAGAAAACAAATTTGGAAAAAGGAAGTTTTGATTTTTTATTGCTCCTATTTGATGAGTGCATTCATCAATTTATGGATCCGGTGTTTCATACGACTGAAGCAACGGAGACCAAGCAATTCGAAGTATGAAAAGCTGAGTTTGAAAACTGGTTTGATTAGTATTGCTCTTGTTTGGTGAGGTACCGTCATCAATTTATTGTTCCTGTGTTTCATACGGTTGAAACAAGGAGACTGAGTAATCTATTCAGAGAATCAATGTTGTCAAATATCAGGACGAGTGGTTCTAAAAGGAGAATCATGATGTCAAATGCAAAGTTGAGGTGGAGAAATAGTAGGGCACAACAATTGGTATCAGAGCCAGTTTGGTTCAAAACAGAGTCGTTCTTTTCGACTCTGTTTCGATCCAAACAAATCACCAAAATACCAAAAATAGTATGGCACAATAAAGGTGAAGAATGTTTCATCTCTAGTACCGGGAAATCCAATACCGGTAACTATTCTAGCAGTTGATCATTCTGAAGGTGGAAATGATAATCAAGAAGAATCAACAGCTAAAGAGAGAAATTGAGGGAGAGGTCTCTAGTTAGACATCTCCAGTACCGTTAGTCCAGTCAGCAGCTGAAGAGAGATGAAGAGAAGTGTCATCTCTAGTACCAGTAATCCAATCAACAACTCAAAGGAGGTGAAGAGTGTTCCATCTCCAATATCGGGAATACAGTACCGGGAAATGAGTCAGAAGCTAAGGGAGGTGAAGAGGAGATCCATCTCAAGCATCTGTAGTCCAGTCACCAGCTGAGGGGAGGTGAAGAAGTGTTCTATCTCCAGTACCAGGAAACGAGTACCGGGAAATCTGTCAGCAGCTCAAGTTGAGGTGGATAGAGTTCCATCTCTAGTATCGGTAATCAGTCAATAACAGACTGACCAAAAAAGATCTCCAGTACGAGAATTCAGTTGAGGTGGAGGATCCATGGTCCCATCTCTAGTACCGTGTGACCAGTGAGTAATTAGACTGGCCAGAAGAGGTCTCCAGTAAGAGATATCCAACATTGGTGACTTAGTAGCAAGATGACTCAGTTGAGGTGGAAGATCCATCTCCAGAACCAGTGATCAGTCAGTAGCCAAAAGCTATTGACACTAGCAGATCCAGAAGAGAGATAAGGTAGTTTATGCCCTTACAGTGACATACGATGATGTCACGTACATGGACAAAGAAGCAGTACAAAGTACTGATGGTACTAAGTGGAAGGATGCAGTGAATGACGAGATGAAAATCATTTCCCCAGAATCAGACTTGGAAGTTAGTCCTACTTCCAAAAGTTAGCTACATATGGGTTTCTGCAAAGGTGTTTCCAGCATAAACAATATATCTCGGGGAACATGACGCATAAAGGCGCATTGGGGTAGCGTCAATCAGTCGACTCAGTCGATGGACTCAATCATTGGATTCTTTCGTTATGGTGGAGATTTGTGGGAATTATGACTTAAGTGATCCATGTATGCAATGATGCAAGTGAAGATAATGATGCATGCAAGAAGCTTCCACAATGCCAGCAAGTCATGCCTCATCTCCACATGCATGAACCAAGCTCTTCTCCAAAGCATGCGTGAACCATTTGTTCACCATCTCTGCCACCTTTCAAGAAGTGATCATTTTGAGTTACTCCACCTCAAGGCTCTATATATAAGAACATATACATGTTGTATATTGTAAGGAAAGTAAATGGGCATGGCCCCAATTCTGTAGAGAACTGTGAGGGTGGAGAGAAACTCGAGAATATATTGAGCTACTCCGTGAACATACCCGGTTTTGGGGAACCACGTATATATCTATGTCTCTATGTGTTTGTGTGTGTTTGGTTTGAGTAGATTCAAGTAATTGGGCACAACATACTCTTCCATTCTCAACTGTGAAATTAACTGAAAGTCAAATTAAGGGACTGTTTGATAAAACTGAAAATTAAGTACTGAAAATTTTAAGATTTGAATTTTATGTACTGAGTGTTTTAAGCAATGCTTAAAAAAATTATATTTTTTTGATATTTTTGTAAATTTTCAGTCTTCAGATTTTAATGTTAGGAAGTGACCCTATCACTTAAAATTTTACCTCATTTTAAGTGACACTTAATGTTTTAAGTGATATTCAAATTTTGTATCAAACGCACTTAAAGGAATAAGTGTTGAATTTTTTCAGACTTCAATGACAAATAAGTGTTAACAAACACATTTAAGATTAAATTCCCAACCAATATGATTCGTTCGTTTTGAAAACAAAGAAGAAAAAGGATAAAAAGACGGGAAAGTAAAACCTAGCTACTTTCTACGTCAGTGTGTTTCAAAAAAAAAAAATCAGCAATATATATTGGTTATAAATATAATAGTTAACCATACTACAACTTCAATCCTCTTTTCAGTGCTTGGTTGAAGAACATATCAAAATAAAACT
Organism: Cornus suecica; assembly: GCA_963922005.1. Classification (NCBI taxonomy): domain Eukaryota; kingdom Viridiplantae; phylum Streptophyta; class Magnoliopsida; order Cornales; family Cornaceae; genus Cornus; species Cornus suecica. Next base: position 23,935,480 of record OY998242.1, read on the forward strand.
CAAAGCTTCTTCTATCACCAAAATTTTTATTTTCATATTTTGTATTGTCATGGCTGGACGAAAATTATACCGTAAGTTCTCTCTCTCTTATTATTTATTTATTTATGTTCTGAAGTTGCAGAAGCCGGATTCGGAATCACTAACCGTATTCGACCTGCCCAATTAATTTCGATCCTCTTTTGAGCTGAGTAATGTTATATATTGGCATATATATATAATATGACTACTTTGTTATATTAACTTGTCCCACATCGGAAGATTGGGAAACCCACCTCTATATCCTCACCTATAAATATAGGGCTTCTCCTATTGAATTGTGTACACAGAAATAGAGAGAGAGAGTTAGGAATAATATACGTTTATATTATTCCGGTGATACAGGCGTGAGTATACACAGTGTGTGTGCGTGTGTGATCTGCGAATCACCCCCTTGTAATCCTCTCAGTGATTTTTAGTGAAACGGTGCTCTCCGTGGACGTAGGCTTATTTGGCTGAATCACGTATATATTCTTGTGTCGATTATTTGGTGTGTTTGTGTGCGTTTTCTAATTTGCAGGTGTGCACGGCTTCGTACATAGGGTCTGCGAACCCTAACAAGTGGTATCAGAGCCCCAGGTTGGAGCAAATCACAAACGAAGCCCGACGATCTGGTCCAGATCTGATTTTTTTGAGTGCCCTAAATCAGAAACCGACCACACCAGGAGCTTTGGCTCGACGAGACAAAGCCAACAGTGTCAAGCACGTCGCCGAAAAGTTCCTCACGCGCCCCCACGCGCCGCCTAAAGTTCCGGCCAATTTTTTGGCTCCGTCGAGCAGCAGTTTCGGTTCGGCGTGATTTTCCAGAGCATCGTTTATCGGAACGAGGCTTATAATATATCCACGGAAAGAGAATTCGAAGCCCGACGTTTTGGTGCAAGAATCAGCGCAATCATAGCAGGGACGCGCCCGCACGCACCCAGAGAAAGTACTGACTTCGTGATTAAATTTCTGTCTTTTGTGCGAATTTGTTTAGGCCCGTTTGGAGTCGTTTTTGACCCGTTTTGGACGCGGTCAGAGGCGTTCTTAAAGTTTTGAACTGCCCCCGACGCAACCGTATACTCGGTTTTGCGTAATTAGACTCTGAATATCTCTAATAGGCTCAGTGGGAGCTATGGGAGAAGAAAAGACAGTAATGATCAACAAAGGTTGGAAGACAAAAAGGTCAGACGCGATAGCGATCGCAAAAAGGAGAGGTCAGACACAACAGATGTCACATTGTCTGCACCATACCAGATATTGCTCATGCAGTGGGAGCTATCAGCATAGTCATGATGACTAAAGTGGGTCTTCAATCTTGAAGACAGGAATGAGAGCATCGTAATGCACTGATCATTGATGGAGTTGATTGATTGGATGGAAAGTCGTCAAGTGGGATATTGTTAGATATGATGACTCCTTTTCTTGCAGGGAAAGTTAAACTTAGCCACCAAGCTATCTCTATTTTGACTAGGATCTTGTTATATTTGGTGACTCATTTCTTAAGGGGGAATATAACTTAGCCATCAAGTAAATCACAGTTATGGTAGGAGATCAATTCCTAATTGGATTGATTGACTTGTCCTTTACTCTAGCCTCTCCTATAAATATAGGTGTAGCCTATTGTATTCGGTGTACCAGGCAGAGAGCCAGAATAGGCCGGCGCCAGAGGGCCAGATTAGGCCGGCGCCAGAGGGCCGGTACCGGTGTGAGTGAAACACCTAGTGCGAGTAAAGCACATGCGGTACGCAGAGAAGTACACAGAAATAGAGAGAGAGAGTTAGGAATAATATACGTTTATATTATTCCGGTGATACAGGCGTGAGTATACACAGTGTGTGTGCGTGTGTGATCTGCGAATCAACCCCTTGTAATCCTCTCAATGATTTTTAGTGAAACGGTGCTCTCCGTGGACATTGGCTTATTTGGCTGAACCACGTATATATTCTTGTGTCGATTGTTTGGTGTGTTTGTGTGTTTGTGTGCGTTTTCTGATTTACCTATTGGAAGATGCAAATTGAGGATGTGTTATTCCAGAATCTAAAGATGTCCGAGAATGGGAATGTTGGTGAACATCTCAGTAAACTTAATGACATTTATGGGCAGTTGGAATCAATTGAAGTAGTGTTTCAAGACAAGGTGAAATCAGCTTTTCTCATTAATCAATTGCCAGAGAGTTGGAACGCCACAGTGGCTGCAATCAGTAATTCTTCAGGGATAGACCCGCTGAAGTATGATACCGTTGTGAGTATGGTACTCACAGAAGAGATCAGAAGTAAGTCGCCAGACTCTTCAAGCAGTGGCACGGCATTTAATGTCGACACCAAAGGCAGAGGTTCGAACAGACAGAAAGGTGGAAACCAAAGGCGTGGCCGTTCCAAGTTGAGACAGGGAAGATCACAGTCTCGAGGTCCCAGAAATTCCAAAGCAATCGAATGTTGGAATTGCGGCAAGACTGGTCATTTAAGGAACCAGTGTAGATCCCCGCAGAAGGTAGTGGATGACAAGACAGAGGAAAATATTGTCTTAGAAGAAGCAGATGATGCACTGATATGCTCTTTGGAGAGCAAAGCAGAGTCTTGGGTTTTGGACTCTGGAGCATCTTTCCATGCCACCTCAAGTCGAGAGCTCTTTGAGAGCTATGCACCTGGAAACCTCGGCAAGGTTTATCTAGGTGACGATCAACCCTGCAGTGTTATTGGCAAGGGTGAAGTACATATCAGACTCAACGGATCGATATGGAAGTTGAGGGATGTCAGACACATTCCAGACTTGAGGAAGAACCTGATCTCAATAGGCCAGTTGGCGAGTGAAGGTTATGTGACCACTTTCAGTGAAGATAAGTGGAAAGTTTCCAAGGGAGCTATGACTATAGCACGAGGAAAGAAAACAGGTACGCTGTACACTACCACAAAGGCTAGCACATTTATAGCAATTGCAGAAAACAAAGAGGATCATAATTTGTGGCACCAGAGGCTAGGTCACATGAGTGAAAAGGGACTCAAGGTTATGCTCGTAAAGGGAAAGCTACCAGGTCTAAATTCGATTGATATCGACTTCTGTGAAGATTGCGTAATCGGTAAGCAGAAGAGGGTTAGTTTTCAGAAAAGCGGCAGAGAACTCAGAAAGGAGAAGCTTGAGCTAGTTCACACTGATGTCTGGGGGCCAGCAAATGTCTCATCTATTGGCGGAAAGTCCTATTTCGTCACCTTCATCGATGACCATTCCAGAAAGGTATGGATTTATTTCTTGAAACATAAATCTGAAGTGTACGGTGTGTTCAAGAGTTGGAAGGCTATGATAGAGAATGAGACAGGTTTGAAGATCAAGAGATTACGATCCGATAATGGTAGAGAGTATCAGGACACCGGGTTTAAGAGATTTTGCTATGAGAACGGTATCAGATTAGAGAGAACTGTTCCACGTACACCACAACAGAATGGCGTAGCAGAACGGATGAACCGGACATTGACTGAGAGAGCCAGAAGCATGCGCATTCAGGCAGGGTTGCCGAAACAGTTCTGGGCAGAAGTAGTCAGTACATCATCGTACTTAATCAATCGTGATCCATCAGTACCATTGGAGCACAGAATACCATAAGAGGTTTGGAGCGGTAGAGAGGTAACACTTTTACATTTAAAAGTTTTTGGTTGTGTTGCATATGTACATGTTAGTGACACTATGAGGGGTAAGTTTGATCCCAAGTCACAAAAGTGTATTTTCATTGGCTATGGCGGTGATGAGTATGGTTACCGCATGTGGGATGATCAGAACCGAAAACTGATTCGAAGCAGAGATGTAGTGTTTAATGAAAAGGTTATGTACAAGGACAGACACACAACAACCTCAGAGCCTATATCACAGAGTGATCCTGTGTGTGTTGAGTTAGATGATGTTTAAGACAGTGAGAGTACTCAGTCAGACGAACATATTGCAGATGGAAATACTCAACAGATTGATACACCGCAGTCTCCAACTCCTATTCCTGTACCTAGGAGGTCTTCACGGCAGCATGTGCCGAATCGGAGATACATGAATTATTTGTTGCTCACAGATGGAGGTGAACCAGAGTATTTTGATGAAGCATGCAGTGCAGCAGATGCGAGCCAGTGGGAGCTTGCGATGGAAGATGAGATAAAGTCCCTTATTTCCAATAAGACATGGAAGCTAACCGAGCTGCCGGTAGGAAAGAAAGCTCTCCATAATAAATGGGTCTACAGAGTCAAAGAAGAACATGATGGTTCTAAAAGGTACAAGGCGAGACTTGTAGTAAAAGGCTTTTAGCAGAAAGCAGGAATCGACTACACCGACGTATTTTCTCCGGTTGTGAAACTGACTACCATTCGTTCAGTTCTTAGCATTGTTGCATCAGAGGGTTTGCACCTAGAGCAGTTAGATATCAAAACTGCTTTCCTCCATGGTGACCTAATGGAGGAGATATATATGCAGCAACCGGAAGGTTTCTTAGAGAAAGGGAAAGAGAAACTTGTGTGTAAGTTGGAAAAGAGCTTGTATGGTTTGAAACAAGCTCCAAGACAGTGGTACAAGAAATCCGATGGATTTATGCAGAGACATGGTTATATCAAGTGCAACGCTGACCATTGTTGCTACTTCAAGAGGTTTGATACGAGTTACATTATCCTCCTACTTTATGTTGATGACATGTTAGTAGCTGGATCTGATTTTGCGGAAATCAGTAAGTTAAAGAAGCAGTTGGCAAAAGAGTTCGAGATGAAGGACTTAGGCACAGCGAAGCAGATTCTTGGTATGAGAATCATCAGAGACAAGCAGAAGGGAATTTTACAGTTGTCTCAGGCTGACTACGTTGAACGGGTTTTGAAGCAGTTCAACATGAGTGATGCTAAGTCAGTTAGCACACCTTTGGCTAGTCATTTTCGATTATCCAAAAAGCAGTCTCCCAAGTCAGAAGCAGAGAGGAACAACATGGCCAGTATTCCATACGCTTCAGCTATTGGTAGCTTGATGTATGCAATGTTTTGTACAAGACCAGATATTGCATATGCAATGGGAGCAGTCAGCAGGTTCATGTCCAATCCAGGAAAGACTCACTGGGAAGCAGTGAAGTGGATATTGCGATATCTACGAGGTACCACAAACAGATGCCTTTATTTTGGAAAAGGTGAAGTTAATTTACATGGCTATGTAGATTCAGATTTTGCTGGTGAGATAGATCACAGAAGAAGCACTACTGGTTATGTCTTTACAGTAGGTACTACAGCAGTCAGTTGGATTTCGCAGATACAGAGGATTGTAGCGTTATCTACTACAGAGGCTGAGTATGTAGCCGTGACAGAGGCTAGCAAAGAGATGATTTGGTTACAGGGTTTGTTGGCAGAGTTGGGATTCGAGCAAGGAAATAGTGTTTTGCATAGTGATAGTCAGAGTGCTATACATCTGGCGAAAAATTCAGCATTTCATTCAAGAACCAAGCATATAGATCTTCGTTATCACTTTATCAGATCTCTATTAGAGGATGAAGTATTAACACTTAAGAAAATTCAAGGAAGCGAGAATCCGGCCGACATGTTGACCAAAGTGGTGACAACAGATAAATTGAAGTTGTGCGCAACTTCAGTTGGTCTTCAAGCTTGAAGACAGAAATGAGGGCACCGAGCACTGATCATTGATGGAGTTGATTGATGAAGGCAAAGTCGTCAAGTGGGAGATTGTTATATATTGGCATATATATATAATATGACTACTTTGTTATATTAACTTGTCCCACATCGGAAGATTGGGAAACCCACCTCTATATCCTCACCTATAAATATAGGGCTTCTCCTATTGAATTGTGTATACAGAAATAGAGAGAGAGAGTTAGGAATAATATACGTTTATATTATTCCGGTGATACAGGCGTGAGTATACACAGTGTGTGTGCGTGTGTGATCTGCGAATCACCCCCTTGTAATCCTCTCAGTGATTTTTAGTGAAACGGTGCTCTCCGTGGACGTAGGCTTATTTGGCTGAACCACGTATATATTCTTGTGTCGATTATTTGGTGTGTTTGTGTGCATTTTCTAATTTGCAGGTGTGCACGGCTTCGTACATAGGGTCTGCGAACCCTAACAAGTAAGTATATCTCAAACAAGCATAGAAGCTGGGTCGCATGTTTAGGGTTGGAATGTTTGTAAAGACAATGCTTGTCTAGCCTGTAAGAAGAAATTTATGTCAGCTCAGCAGTGATTGTGATTTTATAAACTAATGACATATGTTTTAATATTTTAAAAGAAATTATAAAAGGTTTAAAATATTTTCACTATCGTTAATTAGCTTACTTTTAACATTCCCTTTATGAAGTAGCGGTGTTCAAAAATCCTTCAAATTTGAAAATTCAATCTGTCCAATCCGATCCGGACCTATTGAATCGGATTCTTTATGAATTGGATTGGACATGGATTCAAAAACACTCAATCCGATATTTTATGGATCAGTTCTGGATTGCATTTTTAATAATCCAGTATTATTCATATACATTTTAATATATTATATTAATAATATATCAAATAATATATTACTTCAAATTAAATTATAATATCTTATATCAATAATATATTATTCTAAACTATATTCAAAAAAATATCATTAAAGTGCATTAATACATTTTATTATTTCAATGCATGTATTTTCTTTAAAAGAAAGTATAGTTATAGACTTAAAGTATCCACAACAATCATAATTAAATAAATATAATACATGATTTCTATAATTATTACTAGAAAATATTTGTGTTGTGAAATATCCTTCATACAAGGTTGCAATATAAGTCACAACTTTAAGCTATGTGTATTTCATAAATCAATATAAGTCAAACTTTACGCCGCATGCATTTGTAATTTCGCACGTACTCTTAGATAGTGACTTATAAAAATATGAATTATTTTTAATATTTTTTAACATTTAACCTATTTTAAAATACAATAAAATTATATAACTAAAAATAATTATAATTAAATATTATCAATCTCTATCATTCACCAAACGAAACATACAACAATATACCCTTAGATTAATAAAATTAATATGACTTATAATATGTTTATTTTATAATGTCATTAAATAATTAAATTATGAGTTATTGATTCATATAACAATGAATTGTGCTCTTTTCTTCTTGCTTCGGTTTAGGACATCATATGACTAGCTCTAGATATGTATATATGTTTATTTGTATTTCCAAGATCGTCCTTTGTCTTTCTTTGTCTATTGGGAATTGACTCATATGGTTTTCTTTTAATGTCTTCCCAGTGTTTCAGTACTGAAATACTCAAATACTAAAAAAATTCACACTTTTAATAATTATATATATATATATATATATATTTGAGTGTCTTGAAATTCTTCTATTGAAAGTGTTGTACTATTTTTTTTGTGAAAGTCTTTTGTTAAAAGTCTGGTACTAGTTGTTGACATATTTTAGTACTGGTTTTGGTGAAAGTATACAATAGTGCCCCTACTGTGAGACTTTCACTTGTATTATTTACGTTTTGTTGATTACTGAAAGTTGCTATTTGCTACAAGAATGCCTCTTGTTTGTGAAAGTCTTCTGTTGCCTAATTTCCAATCAATTGAAAATTTATTTATTTTTTAATCTTTTGAATCCGCGAATACGATCTGAACCAATCCGGCTCATTGCAGTTTGGATTGGATTGGATCCGTTGGGCAAACGGACTAGATTGGATCTATAAATAATGAATCTGATATTAGTGGATTGGATCCAAAATATGTTCAATCCGGTCTAATCTAATCCGTGAACACCCTTAATAACAAGGGTATCATTATATATAGTAAAGGTGGGCACGTATCAGATTTGACAAGATTGAAGATATTTTGGATCCGATCCAGTACTACCGAATTCACAATTTCGGGAACCAATCAAATCCAATCCATTTGTCCAATGAAACCAAACCAAACCGGATAGCGGTGGACCGGATTGGTTCGTATCGGTTTCGCGGATTGAAACATAAAATTACATTAAATTGAGGTAACAAATTCATTTGAAATTCTTTATATACACTATAACACTGCACACCACCACTTGTTAATCTAATGAAATAATGCAAATATATTTAATACACCATTCCTGCTATTCTTTTTAGCTCAAGTTTTCCAAACAAAATAAAAGTCGAATGATTCATTCCTGCTATTCTTTTAACAACAATACAGTATTATTTTATTTTATTTTTAACAAAAATGTTTTAGCTTAGTTGGTTGGGGGTAATTTTTTAACAATACAGTATTATTGTAAGGAAAAAAATATCAAAGCTTTTCAAACAATAGGATGTAAAAACAAAGGCAAATAAACTAGATAGATAGTTGAAATTTTTGAATTAAATTAAAATTTCCAGGTCACATATATTAAAAAACATCTTAAAAAATAACTGAAATTCAAATACTTAAAAAAAAATTACAATTTCCAATCAGAAACCTCAACGATACCGGAGTGCATCACCAGTGAGATCTCCTCCAATCCAAATTGCAAGTTGATAGATCAATATTTCATGGAATTATAAAATATATTGGTAATTATTTTTCTGCTTAAAAATATTAAATTTAAATGTATAAATATAATATAAAGGCTTCACATATTTATAATTAAGTGAAAACTAAAATCATATTTTGATTTGAAAAATGTAATGTATCCAAAGAAAACTCTTTTTCTAATTCTATTTAATATGGTGATGAATGCTTAAAAATAATAAAACAATCTTAAAATGAAAATGATTGTTCTTTGAATATAGTTTATATTTAAATTTGGGTGTACATCTATCTCATTTATCTCCCTTTGTAATAGTTGAAAATACGTTAATTATAATTACGTTCTTGAATAAGATGCATGTTTTGAAACAATAGTGTATAATAATGTTTTAATGATACTTATTTGAATGTAGTTGTTAGAATCTTATATTTTAATTATTTTTATTTTTATTTTTTACCAGATAAATATATAAAAATAATAAAAATGCCTTACACTTTTATAATATTATAGATATAAATATATAATTATTTAGTGTAAAATAGGATATTATGATTTAGTTTAACATAATATATTAGTGATATAAGATAGGGTTTACTTCATGAAACCCCCTATGCAATTCAATTTAATCAACTAACCCCTACTGTGTCCATTTTGCCCCCTATACTATCAAATTTCATCACTATGCCCCATCTTCCTCACCTTTTGAGTCAAAATGTCTAAACTACCCTCTATTAATAGTATAAGGGGGTTCAGTGAAATCAACTCTTAAAAAAATTATTTTTCAAAAATAAATTCTATTTTTCGTAAAACTATAAGTTTAAAAATATATATATATTTTTCGGAAAATATGATTTTTTCCAAAAAATAATTTTTTTGCAAAAAATATATATTATGTTCCAAAATATGATTTTTTTTCCAAAAAATATATATTATGTTCCAAAATATGATTTTTTTTCCGGAAAATATTTTTTTTGCGAAAAAGCATATATTATGTTCGAAAATATGAATTGTTTTGCAAAAAATATATATTATATTCAAAAATATGATTTTTTTTCGAAAAATAATTTTTTCCTACAAATAAATATTATGTTCCAAAAAATAATTCTTTTGTGAAAAATATATATTATGTTCTAAATGATGATTTGTTTTTTCTGAAAAATAGTTTTTTGCAAAAAAGTAATTTTTATGTTCCAAAATATGAATTTTTTTCCAAAAAATACTTTTTTTGTGAAAAATATATATTAAGTTCCAAAATATGATCTTTTCCAAAAAATAATTTTTTGGCGAAAAATATATAGTATTATATTCCAAAATATGGTCTTTTCAGAAAAATTATTTTTTTGCAAAAATATATACTATTATATTCCAAAATATTATTTTTTCCGAAATAATTCATACTTTGGAAAATAATATACTCCCTCCGAAAAGTGATTTTTTTGCGAAAAATATATATATTTTTTTGAATTTATAATTTTTTCAAAAAAAGTATAAGTTATGTTCCAAAATATGAATCTTTTCCGAAAAATATATATTATGTTTCAAAATATGATTTTTTATCTGAACTTTAATTTTATTTTGCGAAAAAGTATATATTATGTTCCAAAATATGAATTTTTTACGAAAAATATTTTTTTTTGCGAAAATATATATTATGTTCCAAAATATGAATTTTTTCCTAAAAATAATTTTTTTACGAAAAACATATATTATGTTTCAAAATATGATTTTTTAACCGAATTTTTTTTTTTTGCGAAAAAGTATATATTATGTTCCAAAATATGAATTTTTACCGAAAAATAATTTTTTTCGAAAAATATTTTTTTTGCAAAAAATATGTATTTTGTGCCAAAATATGATTTTTTTTGCGAAAAATATATATTATGTTCCAAAATATGATTTTTTTCTGAAAAATATATTTTTTTGCTAAAAAGTATTTATTATGTTTCAAAATATGAATTTTTTTCAGAAAAATATTTCTTTTGTGAAAAATATATACTATTATGTTCCAAAATATGATATTTTCCGAAAAATATATACTATTATGTTTCAAAATATGATTTTTTTTCGAAAAATAATTTTTTTGCAAAAAATATATATATATTTTTTTCAAAATAATTCATATTTTGGAAAATAATATACTCCCTCCAAAAAATATTTTTTTGCGAAAAATATATATATTTTTGAATTTATAATTTTTGCGAAAAATATAATTAATTTTCGAAAAATAATCTTTTTAAATGGTTAATTTCACTAAACCCCCTTATACTATTGAGGGTAGTTTAGGCATTTTGACTCAAAATGTGAGGTGAGGGGGCATAGTGATGAAATTGAATAGTATAGGGGGCAAAGTGGACACAGTGGGGGTTAGTTGATGAAACTGGATAGTATAAGGGGGTTTCTTGAAATTAACCCTTTTTTAAATGATTGATTTCACTAAACTCCCTTATACTATTGAGGGTAGTTTAAGTATTATGACTCAAAATGTGAGATAAAGGGACATAATGATGAAATTGAATAGTATAGGGGGCAAAGTGGACACAGTGGGGGTTAGTTGATTAAACTGGATAGTATATGAGGGTTTCTTGAAATTAACCATATAAGATATTATAATTAGTTTAAAATAATATATTATTTGATATATATTAATATAAACATATTAAAATATATATGAACAATAACGGATTAAATTGATTATTAAAAATCAAATCCAAAACTGATCCGTAAAATACCGGATTCGGTATTTTTAAATCTATGTCCAATTCAATCCATAATAAAACCGATTCAATATGTCCAGACTAGAATTATCAAATTGGATTTTTGAATTCCACGTATTTTTGTCCACCCCTTATATATATGTCTTGCCCCATCATCAGTGTGTATATATATATATATATAGATATATTGTTTTACGCTCCGTAACTCACTACAAGAAAAGTAATTGATATGCATGTTCCAGACAACATTTGATCCACATTTTTCATAAACTTGACAAATTGAAAATATCTGGGGTTGAGTTTTGTCTGTAAAGCACAGTGGTGGGCTTGGGTTTTTTTTTCCTTCAATCACTTAAATGATAAATACATACATGCATTTATTATATATATATAGGTATTATAAAATTTTATGGGGCATAATGATATTTTTTTATGTGTAATTAATTTTTTGTTTTTGATTTATTAATTTTACTTTTATTATAAAAACTTATAACATTTGGCTTTCTTAAAAAATACTTATTTTTACAAGATTTAGTAATTAAATTTGATAAATACCATCTTGTAAATAGTACTTTTTGTTATAGTGACTCCTCCTTAGCCGGTTTAGGCAGAATATATATCCATTAAAAAAAAACGATTATCTAGTGGTACTTGCCGTTCTAATATTCTATTTGAGAGTTATCAGTATTGTAAAAATATATTATTGTCCAACGGAACGTTATTGGATTATAACATTTTTATTTTTAATTTAAATATATTCTTTTTTTAGCAATGAAGCTAATTTTGAAACTTGAACTTTGATCCTTCTACATTTTTTTTTTCTTTCTCCTATAGTCTCCTCTGGGTGACGATCCTTCATGTTACAAAATTTTAACTCCTTTACTTTCTTGAAGTTTTGAAGTTTTTTCAGCCTTAAGGAATTTCTAAACTTTCTAGCCAAGAGTTACTTCTGTAAGAATAGATTGTTGTCTAATAGTATTAATATATACATACTAAGCATTCAATACACAAAAGCATAAATAGAATGGATTTTCGCCTTTGAAAAAAAATAGCACTCCAATTTCCAGAGACCAACAAACACAATTTTGTGTGTTGTAACCTCAAACCACTGTGAATGAATCATAATTTGAATATACAAAGTGTAGAGAGATGAAATATAATTTTGGGATAAGAAAAGTGTTGCTGAAAAGAGTAGTTATGAACTTGGGGGGGGGGGGGGGGGGGGGGGGGGGTGGTGGGAATTTTATAGACGCGAAATGTTGTCCAAACTGCTTAACTATATAGGCACTGGCTCAAATAGACACAACTCTTCACATCCATTACCCAACTGCAGACACAATTCTCTGTCTAACAGTCACATGGTTAATATCTCATTCAATAATATTTTTCCAACAATCCCCCACATGAATGAGATTTTTACGTTAATCCACGCATGTGTTATCATGTTTCTCTGAAAGTCTTGAATCACTCACGCTACCATGAAACTCTCGCTCCAATCTCTGTACTTTGACAGCTTCGCTTCTCAACGAATCAAAGAACCACAAAGCCTCCTGCTTTGATATCTGTACTCAGACGGCTCCGCTTCGCAACGGATCAATGCAACTAAGTTGCACAAGGTGGTGTGTTGATTTTTTTCTGCAACAGATCATCCAATTGTGCAAAAAGATATCATGTGTAGAAGCACAATTAGAGAAACTCAAAACAATAAAGAACTATGAGATATATGATCACTCAATAATTTTCTCTAGAAATATATGAACTGGAGAAAAATTGCAGAGATCTCTCAAAAGCCATCCATTCTCTTTAGTTTAACTCGTATATATAGAGAAGAGTCTTCAATTAATGGTAAGAATTCTTTTCCTTTCAAAATTCGTATTTCCATTATTATGTCTTCCAAAATATAGACTAATATACTAATGATAGTCCAATATACCAATAATAACTTCAAATAATGTCCCAAAGTGGTTAGAAGTTAATTGCATAACAAGATAAAACATTAGAAAGAAAATCGCAATTGCCAATTTTTGAGTTCTCGGTGACTGTTCCACTTAGTACTAGGTGAATACGCCATGCACGCGCCAAGGTGTGCCAAGGCGAAAAATACACTGTTATCCATGTTATCCCGCGCCAAGACACCATTTACCAAGTACTCGGTAATATTCCCACCAAGTACTCGGTGAAACAAAAAAAATATTTCTATAAATTTTTTGTTTCTTTAAACAGGCGCTTCCAGCCGTTATTCCACTCGATATCCTTTGTATCTTCACCACTTTATATTTGATTTTACACATAAATTTCTTACCATATAACACTTAACAACTCGATCTAAAAACACACAACTTTCAACATAATTTTTTATCATAATCATACCATTACATAAACAAATGTTCTTATACAATTCTTTCGTTGTTTCATGAATTCGTGTGGATAACAAACGAAATTTACCTGGTTTACCACTTTGATTGAATTTACTTTTGATGTTTTCACTACAAGAACTCTGGTTTTTGGCAACATACTCTTTTAATTTCATATCTTCCGTCCCATATTAGTTTTGCTATGTATATTATACCAACTTATGGATGTTCACTGTTTAATGTCAATATGGCGTGTAGACTTGGCCATTCTCTTTGAAGTCAGCAAAAAGTAGCGTTAAAATATTTTGGTTTTATTTGACACAAAATCTAAGCACATTAAATGCTTTCAAGATTAATGCTCGTAACAAAGTCACATGCAGTGTTCATGGACAGACTAATGCTTTTAGCATTATATGGTATAGGATAAATATATTGTGAAATGTAATATTAAAGATTAAGATTAATAATAAAAATAAATAAATAAACAAAGTATAGGAGATTAATGATCTGTTTGATTTGTATATCTGAAAAAAATTTCTTGAGAATTCTAATAACAGAGAACATTTATCTGAGAATAATAAAAATGAATTATCTGAAAATAGTCATTTTTGTAACTGAATTTTCATAAAATCGTTTTCAGAAAACTGAATCAAACAGATTTTTTTTACAATTATCTTATTTTCAATTTTAGAGAACGGAAAACTATCATGTCCCCCCCAACTTTTTAATTTTTTTGTACTACTATATATAATTTAAGAAGGAAAAATAGAATATAGGTATATTCTATTTTTTAATTTCATCTAAATCTTTCGTCCCATATTAGTTTTGCTATGTATATTATACCAACGCATGGGTGTTCACTGATTAAGGGTTTGTTTGAAAAGTGGTCTGGTCTGGTTTTGTCTTGCTGGATTGGTCTTGGCTGATTTTGTCTGGTTTTGTCTTGCTGGATTGGTCTTGGCTGGTTTTGTTTGGTCTTCTGTGGTTTTGTAAAGAGTAGTGGCTAGCGGGGCCCACCATAAATTATATATATATATAGAAAGAGAGTAAAGAATAGTGGTTAGCGGGGCCCACCATGAATTATATATATATATAGAATGGTAATTTGCACTAACACCCCCTGAGGTTTGCATCTATTCCACCTAGGTGCTGATTTTCAAAATTTTGACACTAACACCCCCTGAGGTTTGGTTTTGCTTCCCATGACACCCCAAATGACCAAAATACCCTTCATAAAATTCAAAAATATTAAGGATAATGAGAAATGACCTTTATGCCCCAATCCCAAATATATAAAATTTTGAAAAACATATATATAAATTCGAAAAAATATATAAAATTCAAAAAAATGTATAAAATTCGAAAACAAATATTTAAGTTTTGAAAAAAATATATAAAATTAGAATAAAATATATAAATTTCAAAAAATATATATAAAATCAAAAAAATATATAAAATTCGAAAAACAATATATATATATTTTGAAAAATATTTAAATTCGAATATATATATTTCAAAAAATATATATAAAATTCAAAATATATATATTTTCAAAAACAAAATTCAAAACATTATATAATTTCGAAAAACATATATAAATTTCAAAATATATATAAAAAATTCAAATATATATATAAAATTCGAAAATATATATATATTTTGAGAAATATTTAAATTCAAATATATATCTTTCAAAAAATATATATAAAATTCAAAATATATATATTTTCAAAAACAAAATTCAAAACATTATATAATTTCGAAAAACATATATAAATTTCAAAATATATATAAAAAATTCAAATATATATATAAAATTCGAAAATATATATATATTTTGAGAAATATTTAAATTCAAATATATATCTTTCAAAAAATATATATAAAATTCAAAATATATATATTTTCAAAAACAAAATTCAAAACATTATATAATTTCGAAAAACATATATAAATTTCAAAATATATATAAAAAATTCAAAAAAATATATAAAATTTGAAATATATATATAATTCGAAAATATATATATAAAATTTGAAAAATATATAAATTCGAATATATAAATATTTCAAAAAAAAAATTCAAAATATATATATTTTCAAAAACAAAATTCAAAAAATTATATAATTTCAAAAAACATATATAAATTTCAAAAAATATATAAAATTTGAAATACATATATATAATTTGAATATATATATATATAATTTGAAAAATATATAAATTCGAAAATATACATATTTTTTGAAATTTATATATGTTTTTCGAAATTATATAATTTTTTGAATTTTGTTTTTGAAAATATATATATTTTGAATTTTTTTTTTTTGAAATAAATATATATTCTAATTTATATATTTTTCAAATTTTATATATATATTTTCGAATTATATATATATTTCAAATTTTATATATTTTTTTGAATTTTTTATATATATTTTGAAATTTATATATGTTTTTCTAAATTATATAATTTTTTGAATTTTGTTTTTGAAAATATATATATTTTGAATTATATATATATTTTTTGAAATATATATATTCGAATTTAAATATTTTTCAAAATATATATATATTTTCAAATTTTATATTGTTTTTGATTTTATATATATTTTTTGAAATTTATATATTTTTTTCTAATTTTATATATTTTTTTTCAAAATTTAAATATTTGTTTTCGAATTTTATACATTTTTTCGAAGTTTATATATTTGGGGTTGGGGCATAAAGGTTATTTCACATTATCCTTAATATTTTCGAATTTTATGAAGGGTATTTTGTATATTTGGGATGTCATGACAAACATAACCAAACCTCAGGGGGTGTTAGTGTCAAAATTTTGAAAATTAGCACCTAGGTGGAATAGATGCAAACCTCAAGGGGTGTTAATGCAATTTACCCTATATAGAAAGAGAGAGTAAAGAATAGTGGCCAGCGGGGTCCATCATGAATTATATATATATATATAGAAAGAGAGAGAGAAAAGATGATGTGTAGTGAAATGCGGGGCCCATCTAACATTTATAGGAAAAAACATTTGGTCTTAAATTGTAAAAATCAAAGTCCATTTGATCTTTAAAAGAAAGCAAAAACAAGTTAAGAACAAATCAAACAAGCCCTTAATGTCAATATGACGTGTAGACTTGGCCATTCTCTTTGAAGTCAACAACAAGTAGGGTTAAAATATTTTGGTTTTATTTGATACAAAATCTAAGCACATTAAATGCTTTGAAGATTAATGCTCGTAACAAAGTCACATGCAGTGTTCATGGACAGACTAATGCTTTTAGCATTATATGGTATAGGATAAATATATTGTGAAATGTAATATTAAAGATTAAGATTAATAATAATAATAAAAAATAAAATAAACAAAGTATAGGAGATTAAGGATCTGTTTAGTTTGTATCTCTGAAATTTTTTTTTTGAGAATTCTAATAACAGAGAATATTTATCTGAGAACAATAAAAATGAGTTCAACTATAGCCCCCCTCACTTTTTAATTTTTTTTGTAGTACTATATATAATTTAAGTAGGAAAAATAGAATATAGGTATATTCCCCCGCCGAACAATTTACTAATATATATATATTTAGAAAAAGCCTTTTTGTAACCTTTCAAAACAAAAATTAAAAAAATGGAAAGATTCTATTACAAATTAAGAAATAGTAAATTTTGATATTAATTTATGTTCATTGAAAACTTGTTTTGGTAGTAATTTATTTCCATTCAAAACTTGTTTGGGTCTTAATTTATTTCCATTCTAATATTTGTTATTAATTGAATTGCAATTTTAACATCACTTCAACTTTTGTTTACCAAGAAAAGGTCAATACTTTTTGAAATTTCGGAAACACACATGTGTCATATATAAAGGGTGACTACTTTGTATTGAAAGTTGTCCCACATCGACTAAAAGGTAAAACCATCTATATCATTCCCTATAAATATAAGGTCTCTCCTATTATATTGTGGGCACAAATAGAGAGAGAGAATAAAAGAGATACATGCTAGTATTCTTCTTGGTGAGAGTTAGAAATAGTATAAGCTGATATTATTCCGGTGATATAGGCGTGAGTATACACTGTGTGTGTGCGTGTGTTTGATCTGCTGATCAACCACTTGTAATCCTCTATTTGATTATAGTGAAACAATGCTCTCAGTGGACGTAGACTTATTTTGGCCGAACCACTATAAATCTTTGTGTCCATTGTTTGGTGTGTGTGTGTGTGTGTGTGTGTGTGTGTGTGTGTGTGTGTACGTTTTCTGATTTGCACACACGGCTTCTAACAGTGTTCTTGGGCGGGTGTAAAAACCCTAACAAGTAGTATCAGAGCTTTAAGTTGAAGCAAAGGAGAAGCCCCGTTCATTTTGGTCCATAATCGAATTTCAAAAGTGCCTGAAATAAAAAATCAACCATACCAGGAGGACCGGCTTGAAGAGACGAAGCCGGTGATATAAAGCGGAGGCCGATCGGAGCCTCCACGCGCCATCTTCAGCGTTCCTCGCCGGAACCCTAGCTGGTGCCGGAAAAGACTACCGAAATAATTACCGCCGGCAAGATCTCGCCGGAACCTTAGTTGCTGACATCATCAGTTGACCGCACCGCCATTGACCGTTGACCAGATTTAATTGCCACGTCAGCACCAGTGCCACGTCAGCATCTCCCCTACCACGTCAGTACTATTTTGTCTTTCAGTGCATAGATTTATTTTAGTCCGTTTGGAGTCATTTTTGACCCGTTTTCGATGCGATCAGAGGCGTTCTTAAGGTTTTGGACTGCTCTGGACGCAACTGTGTGATCAATTTTGCATAATTTGACTCTGAACACCTTGAATAGGTTCAGTGAGAGCTACGGATGAAGAAAAGACAGGTATGATCGAGAAGTTTGACGCTACAAATTTTGCCTATTGGAAGATGAAAATTGAGGACGTGTTATTCCAGAAAAAATTACTCTTGCCATTAGAAGGGAAAAAGCCAGAATTGATGAAAAACGAGGATTGGACAATCCTTGATCGAAAGGCTCTCGGTATGATCAAACTGACGCTGTCAAAGTCCGTCGCCTTCAACATCAAGAATGAGAAGACTATAAAGTCTCTCATGGATGCTCTTTCGAGCATGTACGAACAGCCGTCTGGAGCGAATGCGATACATCTAATCACTAGATTGGAAAATCTGAAGATGTCCGAGAATGGGAAGGTCAATGAACACATCAGTGTTCTTAATGAAATTGTTGAGCAGTTGGAATCAGTTGAGATGCCAATCACTAGCAAAATGAAAGCGGTTTTTCTAATAAGCCAATTGCCAGAGAGTTGGAGAGCCACAAAGGCTGTAATCAGTAATTGTTCAGGGATAGAACCGTTATAGTATGATTCGGCAGTGAGTATGGTACTCATAGAAGAGATCAGAAGACATACGTCAGACTTTTCTAATAGTGGCTCAACATTGAATGTTGACACCAGAAGCAGAGGTTCGAATAGAAGAAAAGGCGGAATTAATGGACATGGCCATTCCAAGTCGAGACAGGAGTCTCGACATTCCATTGAGTGTTGGAATTGTGGCAAACTTGGTCATTATAGAGGCCAGTGCAGATCCCCGCAGAGTGTAGTGGATGACAAGACTGAAGTGAATTTTGTCTCAGAAAATGATGCGTTGATATGCTCTTTGGAGAGCAAGATAGAGTTTTGGGTCTTGGACTCTGGAGTATCATTTCATACCACCTCAAGTCGAGAGCTCTTCGAGAGCTATACACCCGAAAACCTTGGCAAGGTTTATTTAGGTGATGATCAACCCTGCAATGTTGTTGGCAAAGGTGAAGTACATATCAGACTCAGTGGATCGATACGGAAACTGAGGAATGTTAAACACATTCCAGACTCGAGGAAGAACCTGATCTCAATAGGCCATTTGGCGAGTGAAGGTTATGTGACCACTTTCAATGAAGATAAATGGAAGATTTCCAGAGGGGCTATGACTATAGCACAAAGGAAGAAAGAAGGTACACTCTACACAACCACCAATTTTAGCACAGTGATTGCAGTTGCAGAAGGTAAAGAGGATCACAACTTGTAGCACCAGAGGCCTGGTCACATGAGTGAAAAGGAGCTCGCAGTTATCTTCTCGAAGGAAAAACTACCGGTGAAATCGATTGACATTGACTTCTGTGAGTGTAAGCAGAAGAGGGTTAGTTTCAAGAGCAACAACAGAAGTCTCACAGTGGAGAAGCTTGAGCTAGTTCACATGGGTATCTGGGGGCCAACAACTGTCTCATCTCTAGGCAAAAAGTCTTATTTCGTGACTTTCATTGATGACCATTCCAGGAGGATATGAGTTTACTCCTTGAAACATAAAAGTGAAGTGTATGATGTGTTCAAGAAATAGAGAGCCATGGTAGAGAAAGAGACAGGGTTAAAGGTAAAGAAACTAAGATCCGACTTTGGTGGAGAAAATGAAGACTCCGAGTTCAAGATTTTTTGCTATGAGAATAGTATCAGATTAGAGAAGACTATTCCAAGTACACTACAACAGAATGACATAACAGAATGTATGAACCAGAAAGTGACTGAGATAGCCAGAAGCATGTGCATTTAGGCAGGGTTGCTAGAACAGTTCTGGGCAAAAACAGTCAGTACAACAACGTATCTTATGAATCGTGGTCCATCAATACCATTGGAGCACAAAATATCAGAAGAGGTATGGAGCGATAAGACACAGAGTGATCCTGTGTATATTGAGATAGAAGATGTTTTAGACAGTGAGAGTCCTCAGTCAGAAGAACATGTTGTAGATAGCAAGACTCAACAGGTTGTTACACCGCATAATTTGTTGCTTACAAATGGAGATGAACCAGATGATGATGAAGCATGTAGTGCAGTAGATGCGAGCCAGTGGGAGCTTGCGATGGAAGATGAGATGAAGTCCCTTATCCTCATCAAGACATGGAAGCTAACCGAGCTGCCGGTAGAGAAGAAAGCTCTCCATTCTTCGGTTGTGAAACTGAATACCATTCATTCAAGCATTGTTGAAGCAAAAGTTTTGCATCTAGATTTGTTAGATGACAAATCTGTTTTCCTCCAAGGTGACCTGGAGGATGAGTGTTATAAGCAGCAACCGGAAAGTCTCTTTATGAAAGGGAGAAAAAAGACAGACACAACAAGGTTTACAAGGCAAAGTCAGAAACTATAGTGGTTGCAAGACAGAGTGGCTATACGCAATAGATGTCGTAGGTTCTGTAGAAAGGTAGATATTGCTTATGTAGTGGGAGCTATCAGCATGGTCATGTTGACCAAAGTGGTGACAAAAGAAAAACTGAAGTTGTGCGCAACTTCAGTGGGTCTTCAAGTTTGAAGACATGAATGAGAGTATCATACTGCACTGATCATTGATGGAGTTGATTGATGTTGGCAAAGTCGTCAAGTGAGAGATTGTTATATATAAAGGGTGATTACTTTGTATTAAAAGTTGTCCCACATCGATTAAAAGGAAAAACCACCTCTATATCATTCCCTATAAATATTGGGTCTCTCCTATTATATTGTGTGCACAAATAGAGAGAGAGAGTAGAAGAGATACATATTAGTATTTTTCTTGGTGAGAGTCAGGAATAGTATAAGCTTATATTATTCCGGTGATACAGACGTGAGTATACACTGTGTGTGTGCGTGTGTTTGATCTACTAATCAACCCCTTGTAATTCTCTCATTGATTATAGTGAAATGGTGTTTTCAGTGGATGTAGACTTATTTTGACCGAACCACTATAAACCTTTGTGTCCATTGTTTCGTGTGTGTTTGTGTGATTTATGATTCGCAGCTGTTCATGGCTTGACTAATAGGGTTAGCAAACCCTAGTATAAGTTACAATTTGTTTAAGATTTAAATTGTCATTTGATGGCTCTTCATAAACTTGAGACTCATATAAAAGCTAATCAAATTGGTACCCGCAATTAAGAATGGGCGTTTCTTTATGATGAAGCTTATCAAAACACAACTTCTTCACATGATAGAAGAAAGATTTCCCTTATAGATTACTTGAGTTTAGTATTGAAAAGAAATTGCTTGGTCTTTTAATTCAAATTCTATGAATGGTGATTTTTATCCTTCGAAAAATCTCAAAATTCATATTTGATAAAAGATTTTGGTGTATTTTTTTTTTTAAATATTAGATAGAGAGTTTATTTTTTATTTTCTGAAAGCAAATAGACCGAATTTTCACTAGTTATATATTTATTATAGTCATATTGATTGTGAAATATATATATATATATATGTTTTAAATTATTTATGTTATATTAAAAAAATATTTAACAGTTCTCCCCCTGTCTTCAAATCCTGGTTCTGCCCTTGCCCATTAGTGTTAAAAAAAAAGTAATAATAAAATGGATGTGGCAATCGAGGGTCCATATGTCGCTTAGGAGTTAACACAACTGAAGGGTGTAATTTTCATTTTAAATACACAAACATATTTAAATTATCAATAAAATGTGAAGGTCATTTTTGTCTTTTTTCGTAAATTTAACGAGTTGTTGCATAATTGGAGCAATGTGGTAGATTTTAATAGTTTGAGAGGTTATTTGGTAGTAGAGGGTTTAGATAACGTTTTTCAAATAGTGGGAGGGGTTTTTTATGATTTTAGTCCGTAAAACAATGATAATGGAGACAATACCAGAAAACCTTAGAATCTAATAAGCCTTTTGTGGTTGAAATACTTATATAAATTGCTCTCAGGGATTTTAATACATTTTTCAGTATAGGAAGAATTATTTTTTCTATAGAGAGAATCCTCTTAACAAAATTATTTTTCTGAACAATTTATTTTCAATATATTTAAATAGTTTTTTTCGTGAAAAACTTATATCTTGTTCTTTTAGAAATGGGTCCACGGCTCAATATGTCCATCTTGTTTGGGATCTTCCGTCATTATAATGCAATCGTTACATCCTCAGATAGTTGATTATTCGCTTTGTCTGGTGAAAAGACTTTGTTATATATCTAATTGAGAATGGTTGAAGACAATCGCACAAAATTAGGAAAGTAAATAATTGTATTTTAACCTAGTTAATTAGTTTCCCTTCTTGTATGCATCAGAGCTATTTTATAGGCATTAGAATTGGATCTGATTGTATTCTTCTGTGTATAAATATGTATAGTCACTACTGAATGAATATAATAATATTTTCTTATTATGGTATCAGAAACTAAGGACTTTTTCAGAAACCAAGGAAGATAAATTTCTAGACAGAGAAAATATCTTGTATCATTTGGAACTGTTGTTTTCTCTTTCATTTTCTTTTTTCTCCATTTTTCTGTAAAATATCAAAACCAATAAAGGTAGAAGCATCATTATTTTCTTGTCAATCTTGTGTGGAAATTATCTCTAAATCCTACTAAAATTGAACCCCTATAGTGTGCTTATTGTGGTTGGAAGGGTCACACGATCGACTTCTATCGGAAACTCAAGAAATCGGAGTTTGATCAACGATCCCAGCAACAAAACGAGAATAAAGAAATCTTAAATTTCTTTCCTTTTACTCAAGAACAGTGCCAACAAATCCTCCAACAGCGTCGTCGCGCAAACGCTGGTGTGGCTTGGACAGAGACTCCTCCGATGGCGGAGCCAACACAGAATTCACCAGAATTGCCACCAGTTCTGCTGCAAACTCTTCTTAACATTCAAGAAACGCAAAGGGCTATACTTCACTTCATGGAGGTCTCGCGCGTTTCAGTACCAAATCTGGAATCACCACAAATGGATAATCAAACCTTGCTAGAAATATCAGCACAAGAACTTTCTCGGGAGGCACTGTGAACCAGAACAGAGCAGCTGGAGAAAGAAGCCTATATCACCAAGGAGCAGCTTCGGGCTATATTAAATGAGAAATCTGAGATAGAAGAAGTGGAAATCGCCCCACTGTACCATCCCAGTATTATGGCTTTGCCTTATCCTGAAGACTATGGAATACCAAGCTTCCATCAATTCGATGGCAAAAAAGGAAATGCAAGAGAGCACATATTTAGGTTCGCGGATGCTCTGGGGCCACACAGAAATGATGAGTATTTGAAACTTAGGGAATTATCCAAATCTCTAACAGGTACTGCATACACATGGTACACTGGTCTCGCTCCGGCTTCAGTATCTAGTTGGACAAATATGGTGATCAAATTCTACACTAAGTTCTTTTAAGCAGACGAAGAGGTCTCAATGATTTCACTTACGAGACAAAGGCAATGTTTCGGGGAAGAGGTGGCAATTTATGTCAGGAGATTTCGTGAGGCTGTTTTACAGTGCCATGAACCAATTTCCGAGATTCAATTAATCAAAATTTGTATAGAAGGAATGCTACGAGAATGCAGAGTACATTTGGTCAATCACGAGTTCAGAACTTTTTCTGCTCTCGTTGATAATGCACGAAGGTTGTGAGAGGTTTTGGCCCCTTCAACATGGCCAAATATCAATGCTAAGCGAGTGGCAATGGTAGTAGCAACACAAAATGAAAGGTCCAAGGAAGAGCGTGCTAGAAGATCTGAACCACCTCCTTTACCTTTCGGTGAAAAGGAAGCAGTTGCTTTGCTAAATCAGTGGATTGTAGATAATATCATATCGCTACCATCAGTGCAAAGGGTGCCGACAAGAGAGGAAAGGTTGAAAAACAACTACTGCCCCTATCACAGGTCCGTTCGACACTCCTTGATTGGATGTTGGGCATTTCGCGGATTAGTACACAGGAAAATAGCATCAGGTGATTTAGAAGTGGCAAAGAATGTAGTTCACGAACCCTTCCCTGCACATGTGGTTGTAGTAGCCACCAGAGACAGTACTGAAGATATGATAAATGTTGTCAAGTATGAATGCCAGCCGGCGTGTGAAGCAAAAGAGGATGCTAAGATAGAAGTTTTCTTCAACGAGCTCCCAATACAAGAGCATGTGAAGGAGTTCCTAAAAGAGCAAACAATTGCCGCTCTTAACCATACTATCGTTATTCCACATCATGAAAAAACCTCAAGCAAAATCACATTCTCTGAAGCAGATAAACAAGTGACATTCTTCCACAATCAGCCTCTATATGTACCAGCTACTGTGAATGGTCACGAGATGAAACAAGCTTTTTTGGATGGAGAAGCGTCGGTCAACTTAATCCCGGTGGCTACTTTGCAGATGATCAATTTTCCTGAAAACAAGATTGTAAATCATACCATTGCAGTTACCGATTTCAATAGAGATCAGCAGGCCACCATGGGTTTTGTTATATTGGATCTTAAAGTTGGGAAAATCAGGTGCCCCACCAAGTTTCATATCATTAAAGGGGAACCCTCATATCAGTTGTTACTGGGAAGACCGTGGTTACATGCCTATGGTGTGGTACTATCATCCTACCATCAAGTAATGAAGGCTAATTGAGGAGAAGGAATAGTAACTGTGAAAGCATCTAAGAGCCCTTTTTACACGTCTGAGGCCCATTTTGCAGATATAGTCTATTTCTCATAATATGGTGAGGAAGATGGACCCGGTGTCTTTGCTACACTAGTACCAAAATGGGAGGAATTGAAAGATGGAGGTTCGACTAAGTGGAAACTCAAAGAAGTGAGTTGGTCGCGAGTTAAAATGCCCGACAGACGTGTAGTATATAAGTTGTGACGGGATTGGGGGTCAGAAGCCTACATAGTTGGTATTGACCCCGGGATAGTTAAGATAGGTGCACAAAGAAAGCTTGGGACTGATCCTGAGACACTCAAAATAGATCTGCGACCAGAGCATATGGTTTGTGTGAAGTAGACATAGGCGACAACACAGCGCCGCGACCTACCTTCATAAGTAGTACGCTGCCTGACGAAACTAAGGATTCTCTAGTAAAATTACTTAAAGTGTTTTGTGATGTCTTCACTTGGGACTATAATCAAATGCCGGGACTCAATATTGGATTAGTAAGCCACCACTTCCATGTGCATTTCGTATCAGAGCTGAAGAAACAAAAGCAACGAATATTTCATCCGGATCTGGAGATATAGATTAAGGCAGAAGTAGAAAAGTTATTGAAAGCAGGATTCATCAAGCCAACCCAACATC
Organism: Cornus suecica; assembly: GCA_963922005.1. Taxonomy (NCBI): domain Eukaryota; kingdom Viridiplantae; phylum Streptophyta; class Magnoliopsida; order Cornales; family Cornaceae; genus Cornus; species Cornus suecica. The sequence goes on from OY998242.1 coordinate 23,961,127, forward strand.
CGACATGGCTTACAAATATTGTGCTCGTGAGGAAAAATAATGGGCAAATTCGTGTATGTGTAGACTATCGCGATCTTAATAAAGTCTGCCCTGAGGATGATTTCCCTCTACCCAACATTGACACCATGGTGGATGCAACTGCATGAGATAAAGTTTTTTCGTTAATGGATGGATTTAGCAGGTATAACTAGATCAAAATGGCACATGAAGATGCTAAGAAAACTGCTTTTCGCACCCCAATGGGGAATTTCCATTATACGGTCTACGTATCAAATGTTGGGGCTACGTATCAATGCGCCATGACAGCTATATTTCATGACCTAATGCATAAAACTGTGAAAGACTATATGGATGATTTGGTGGTAAAATCCAGAACCATACAGGATCATGTGGGCGATTTGAGAAAAGTACTGCAACGGTGTCGCGAGTATAATCTGAAAATGAATCCCCTGAAATGCGCTTTTGGAGTACCAGAAGGAAAGTTCTTAGGGTATGTTGTACATCGACAGGGGATTGATATGGATCCAACAAAAGCTAGGGCAGTATTGGAAATGGCTCCTCCCAAAACTCACAAAATGTTAAAAAATTTTATGGAAAAAATGTCTTATCTTAGGAGGTTTATCCCAGCATTGGCAGAAGTAACTACCCACTCATGCCTTTGTTAAATGAAAAGTCTGTATATAGCTGGGGAGAAGAACAACAAGAAGCCTTTGAGAAAATCAAGAAGATTTTAACATCACAAAAGACAATGGTAGCGCCAGAATCAGGAAAACCGTTGATAATGTATCTCACTTCAACCAATAAGTCCATAGGGGCACTGTTGGCCCAAGAACATGAAGGGGAAAAGAAGCTTGTCTACTATATCAGTCGAGTACTCAAAGGACCAAAGTCGCGATACACATCCCTGGAGAAACATTGTCTTGCTTTGGTATTCGCGGCTCAGAAATTCAAACATTATTTACTAGCACATCCATTGGAGCTAATAACCAAAAGTGACCCCATCTGGTATCTACTCACAAAGCTCATACTCAGTGGGAGAATCGCTCGGTGGTTACTAGCATTATCTGAATATGAGATCACATGCTCTAGACCAAAAGTAGTAAAAAGTCAAGCCTTGTCAGATTTGTTAGCTTTATTTCCCGGGGGAGCTGAACCCAAAGTGGAGGAAGTGGGAGTAACAAGTACGACACAGAGCACAGAGTTTACTTTAGAATTTGATGGTTCATCCACAGTAAAGGGAGGTGGAGCTGGTTTCGTATTAAGGAATGAGGAAACAAAAGAGGAATTAGTCATAGCCTATAAACTTGATTTTCCTTGTACCAATAATATAGCTGAGTATGAAGGGTTGGCGTTGGGATTGATGATGGCTCAGCAGTTAAAGGCAATAATTCTTCATGTAAAAGGGCATTCCAAGCTTGTCATTAAACAAGTTAAAGGAGAGTATGCTATCAAAGAACCTCATCTAGTGCCTTACAGAACCTTCATTCATCAGATGATAGAAAACTTTGAGACTGCGAGTTTTTAGCACGAGCTACGAGAAGGTAATTGATGATCTGATGTATTGGCGACATTGGGTTCGCGACTACAATTCTAAGAAATAGAGTCTACTGTGCAAATAGTGCGAAGAACTAACTCTGTGGTCAGTAGCGGGAATGAATCAGGGGTGTATGAAAAGCAGGATTGGAGAGAACGGATAGTACAAGCTCTACTAAAAAATGATAACAATGCCTTGAGACGAGAATACCAGATCATAAAAGGCGTGTTATATATTACAGAGCAGCCAGAGGGATTCTAGCCAGATGCGTGGTAATAAGCGAAATAGGAGAACTACTATGGAAAACTCACAAGAAAATATGTGGTCAAACGGATGTCAGTCTCTATCGAATTTTGCAGCGAGAAGGTTTCTTTTATCCAGGCATGAAGGATGATGCAGTCAAGATGCAAAACAATTGCCAGGACTGTAATGCATATCCTTTGCGAGCGAAGGAAACTTGGCAAACATGATAGACTGGCGAGACAAATATATGCATTATCTGAAAAAAGAGGTTTTACCTAAAAAAGATCAGCCGCAGTTCAGAAAATTGGCCTCGCGATTTGTCCTATAGGAGGGAAAATTGTTTCGCAAAAGTTTTGAATGAAGGCTACTAAGATGCATAAGCGAATAAGATGCAGGGGAAGTATTGAAACAAACTCACGAGTTTGGTCATCAAGGCCAGATAAAAGTGTTTCAACAGTTACTTTCATCCGGGTATTACTGGCCAACAATGGAAAGGGACTGTAGTGATTTTGTTAGGAAGTGTCATATATGTCAGGTACATGGGGATCTTATTCATGCTCCGGGAACTGAATTGCACAGTTTGGCTACCCCCTGGCCTTTTCACACTTGGGCATTGAACATAATTGGGCCAATCACACAGCAAGCTCAAGGACATGTGTGGATTTTAGTGACAACCGAATTGTTCACAAAGTGGGTAGAAGCTATCCTACTACGATGGACAACAATAGACAATATAGTTCGATTCATAAAGGAAAACATCATATGTCGATTTGGGATACCGAAGGTGATACTGTCAGACAATGAGACTCCTTTTGTTAATAGTAAAGTCACGGATTTATTGGGGAGATACTTAGTAATTCATCACAAGTCTACGCCTTACTATCCAAAAGGAAATGGACAGGTTGAAGCCTCTAATAAAGCGTTAATTCGAATCATGTCCAGGTTGGTACATGATAATCAAAAGAAATGGGTGGAAGAATTTCCCATAGCACTATGGGCGCATCGAATTACATACCGGAGTGCGACAAATATGACCCCTTATGCACTGGTCTATGGAGTAGATGCTATGCTACCTGTGGAACTAGAGGTTGCTGCTAAAATACTGGCGTGTAAAAGCAGTTTAGAGGATAGACTGTTGGAGATAGAAGAATTAGAGGAAACAAGGGCAGAAGCCTTTATAAATAAAAAAGAATACAATAAGCGACAAACAAGGTGTTACAATAAGAAGGTACGATATAGATGGTTCAAAGAGGGAGAGAGGGTGTTGAAAGTAGTACCAGCAATTATGAGGGGACAAAGGGTAAAGAAATTTGAAGCTAAGTGGGATGGTCCATATGTAATTGTAAGTGAAGGCAGCAGTGGGTATTACAGGATGGAGCATGAAGTTACTTGTGAAAAGGCTGGACCTCTTAATGTGAAATGGATTAAATTATATCAAGCATGAAGACATTATGGATTATGGTGTTATAAAATATTTTTAGTAAAGATATATAGTATCAAACAAATCATCTAGAATGTATACATCATGTCAGAGTTACAATCATAGTATGGGGTTATCCAACAAAAATGTGGTTACGGTTAGAGCATCAAGAATACATACATCATGAAGATATAAGATTACAAAAAAAAGACTAGAAAATGTTTTGGGTGATGGGATCTGACAATTTAAAACCCTCATTCTCCTCCAAATACATACGGGCCCGCTTAGAATGATCAGCTATATCTTGAAGCTTTTTATCATCCTCCTCAAGTAGTGTTAACTGCCTGCGAGCTTCCGCAATCTCAGCCTACTTCCTTTGACGAACAACGCGATCGTTCATCTCAACAAGATAGTGATCATAGAGCCTTTGGATGACATCCAACCGTATCTCCCACCAAGACACATCCATCCTGACCTTCTTCCAATCTTTTATTCGAGCATGATATCTTGGAAGTGTGTCGGGACAAGGTCCTGAATAGAAGTCTCAGAAAGAGTCCTGAATACATCTGCGACGAGCTGAAGATGAAAGGCTTGGAGGAGTGGTTCATGAATTTCCAATCGAGCAAAAGTCTCTGGATGAGTTGCTTTTATCTGATCTAGCACTAGTATGTCGTGAGGATAACAAAGCCAATGATGCCAAGGTACTGGCATCGAGGAAACAACTTGATAAACAGGAGCAATGGTAGGGTCTCGAGTAGAGAAACCCGGCTCGCGTGAAGTTGAAGCATGGTCGCGAGAAAGAGAGGCAGGATCCCGAGGATCCAAGGCAGATGCCCAAGGTGGAGGCAGATGTACCTCTGTATTTGGCTTAGTAAACGTGGCTGAAAGAAGCACCGTTTGACCTTTAGAAATTCTCTGAGCATCGAGAAGTAGCTCGTTAATCATTTCTTGGTCTTCAGAGTTTAGCCCTAAGAAAGAAAATACACATGTTAAGTATGATATTTGGGTACTCAGAATCAAATGAAAGGATGAAGTAGCAAAAGTTACTTTCCTCAACTTCTGGGATAGTACTGCTGAAGATGGATCTCTCAATACTGGGGCAATCTGCCAGTGTTGTAGCAATCTCGGACGTAACATCACCACCAAGGGGCTGCAAATGACTTTCATCTACGTCACAATATTCTGCCCGGCCATCAGTTGCAATAACCTCAGGAGAGAATGGAAAGGAAGGCAACTTCATAGATGCCTCGCGATCTGTTGCAGTTTCCTTATGGTCGCGATCTGTCGATACCTCGTGGTTTACTTCAGGAGTAGAAGTCGCGGATATAATAGTATCGCGAAATGAAAAAGACTCACCACCATCCTCATCCTCTTCAAAGGTCAGCTGAGAAGACATGTTAAACAGAGAGTTGATAAGAAGGTGGTCCTCATCATCCTCGGAAGAATCTTCAAGAGAAGGGTTAGAGTGGAGACCACCCCCGGGGGAAGTAGGAATACGAGGTGAGACTGTCTCGCAGGAGCCTAAAAAGAGGAAGGCGAGAAGGGGTGTTAGGAGCACGAATTATAAAAAAAAGGGAAATAAAGTCAAATAGTTGGAAAACTCACTCTGAGAAAGAACCTTCTTCGGAATATCAGAAAGGATGCTGGCAACCTCTGTCTCTTCTGCATCATCTCCAACTCTAAGGTCCTCTACTACGCAGGTGACTGTATCCAACAGATAAAAGGTGGCATCAGCTTTCCGCGTACTCTTCAGTTTGGCCAAAACAAGTTTGCGTCTAGCGGCCACGGACGCCTCTTCTAGGGCGGGGTCTGAAGCACCCCCATGAGAGATGTCATTGGTGGGTTTACGCTTTCGCACCAATGGAGCTTCCTCTAGGATGGGAGTCTCTCCTGCTACGTGGGTTTTTGAGGCAGAGGAGAGAGTTTTTTTCCTTTTCGCAAGAGGCACATGATCTAAAGATTCTGCGAAGGAAAGATCTTTAAGCCTGAGGGACAAAGGGACATAGTCCAAATTAGGAGAAACACTGATGTTACCTGGAGCCTGGGCATTGGAACGTTGCAGAAGAGGAAGGAAATAGCTAAGTTAGTATTAACACAAGACATAAACATATGAAACAACAAAAGAAAAAAGAGATAAAAAAATTACAAGGCGTCGTGCGATGGGCTCCTCGCGAACAGGTGATCTTGCGAGAGGAACTTCCTCGCGAAGTGATCATTTGCGAGTTGCTTTCTTAGACTTCTGAGGTTGAGAAAACTCGGCATGATGTTTCAGTACAAGCTTGCTATTAGGGCCTTTGGTACCTTTCACCTTTCGAAGTTTCAGTGAAGGATCCAAAACATATACAGGAACAGGTACGGGAGTAGGGGGATTTTCATCCATAAAAATTTGAAATCTCACCAACTGCTCATTCCAAAATTCACTATAACCCACAGTTACACCACCCCTGCGAGTGCCTGGTTGGATGAATATGACTGTACAGAAGATGCGAAGGCTTCTCTCTAAGGACTCGCGATACTGAATGAGGGATCTATCGAATGTGTCTTTGCGAGATAAAGGAAGAGGAGGAGGAATGGTCTGATAAAAGCCCAATTGGCAACAGTATCAAAGGTTTCACTAAAAATAGGAAACTGACATCTATGGGTGATGGCAGAAAATATGAGATGGTCATCTGAGGCAATATCATAAGAGATAATTTCATATTTTGGGTAAAAGTCAGGGGAATAAAAACCTTCAAGAGGAATGGCGTAAGGACCCCATGAAAATTCAGAAATTTTGTCAATAAAAGCAGCAAGGGTTTTCGAAGAGGGGAGGGAGGTCCAGTGGGTAGCTCACGATTTTAAAATACTTGAAGTATTATCCTCTAAGGCTTGAGGAGAGAAAGAAGCAGGAATCAGAGCATATTGGGGAAAACACTCAAAAAGGAATAAGGTAAGAAAAGTACCTGAGATATGAGTGCTAATGTTGTATCTACCCAAGGAACTTGTAAAATCATTCGCAAGGGTATCAAGCTGCGAATATAAGGAGCCAAGGAATAATGGGGCCAGGGGAATATGCACACCTCATGACAGCATGGCGGCAAGAAGAAATACCATTCTGCTAGGGCCATCCTCCTGCTTGCCCTGAAATATGTAGCGATCGAGCCAGTACGCGAGGAAACCTGCTAGGTCTAAAAGGCCATTAAATTGAGGGCTAGGAGCAGACTCGCGGTCCTAACCAGGAGCTGTCTTCAGCGAAGAATACTCACGAAAGAAGTGATGACACCAAGCTGAGTAGGATAGCTTCGAACGATTTGATATTGCTTGTTCAGGAAGAAGCACACCCTTTTCAAACTAGCTACCGCGCTTGCAAGCATACTTGCCACAGTCACGAAGTTGGTTGAGAATCTTCTTGTCCTCTGGATCGACTAGAGAAGCTTTGATGGAACACGAGTCAAGAACAGGAAGCCGGAATAAGACTACCACATCTTCTAATGTGGGTGTTAACTCACCCCATGAAGCAATGAAAGTATGCGAGAAGGTGCTCCACCACGAAACTAGAAAGCTCAATGCATCTACGTCGCGAAGAACATAAAAGTTCAAAAAAAGTTCAATGGACTGAAGGATGACGGGCTCAGTAAGAGTGGCGCAATGGCAGTCCTGATTGAGGATATGGCTAGACCACATTTTTCAATCAGTGATAGGGGCTACATGACTTTCGTATTTAATAAAAAAAAAGGTGCGTCACCCCTTTCAATAACAAGACGAGGAACGAAAATAGGAGGAATGAAGACAGGATCGACTTCGTGGTCTGGATCAAGGGTAAGGGGATGGCTTGCAATAATATCAGAAGGGAGGGCTTGTATGGATGACTAGAAGATATCATGAGGAGGATTGAGGAAGGGGGTTTTTCTCCATTCTGAGGCTTCTAGAACAGAATGAGCGACCCTAGAAGGAGGAGCAAGAAGCTTGGGAGTGGAAATTTTAGTCATCAAAAGACAGCAGGGATACAAATTTATACTTGCGAGAGGTTTATTGAATAGATGAATATGTGCGAAAAGAATAGGAGATGAGGAAAGAGGTGTAAAATGAGAGGGGTGGGAAAATGAGCTCTGAGAAAAAAATAAGTTAAGAATGGGGAAAATGACATGAATAGAATATATAGGGCTCGAGCGCAAAAATCGAAAAGGCGCATTAAATGCGCGAGGAAGATGAAGAAGCGGATCTGTGAGTGAAGACAAATTTGAAAAAGCAAGAAAAACAGGAGCAAGGTAAAAATAAGTACATGCATGTGATGGGCTGAAAAGAAGCAAAAATGGTAAGGGAAGGTCGCGGATTGGATTTCAGTTCGCGAGATGTACACAAACACGAATAAAAGAAATGGGGGAGGACCCATCATGGTATGAATGTCATGGGGAAAAACATCTTACAAATAATGATACAAGGGACGGTAAGTCATGAGGAAAAGGTTGTTCCACTTTAATACTTGGCTAAATATCAAAGCGCAATGAGGAAAAATGTAAGGGGCATAGCTCACGAAAAGGTAAATTCGTGGATTAGTATATTTGGGAAACTGACCCAAGTAAAAGATTATTTGGGAACTAGCCCAAGTAAAGGATTATTTGGGAGAATGGCCCAAATAAGATTTATACGCGAGATTTAACATTATACAGAGGGAATTATGAGGAATTGATGTGGGTATAGCTAACATCTGAACTCATAGCCCTATGTGCTGCTCACGTAGGGAGTACTATTCGGAAATCTAGGGAAATGCTTGAGATATGTAAATAGTGGGTCGTGACCCTATTTGCACCATTTAAAGCGAAAGTACCTTAGAGAGGCCGATAATACTCAGGGTCGTGAAAAGACTTTATTATATATCTAATTGAGAATCGTTGAAGACAATTGCACAAAATTAGGAAAGTAAATAATTATATTCTAACCTAGTTAATTAGGTTCCCTTCTTGTATACATCAGAGCTATTTTATAGGCATTAGAATTGGATCTGATTGTATTCCTCTGTGTATAAATATGTATAGTCACTATTGAATGAATATAATAATATTTTCTTATTATGGTATCAGAAACCAATGGAGAGAAATTTTTAGAGAAAGAAAGTATCTTGCATCATTTGGAGCTGTTGTTTTCTCTTCCATTTTCTTTATTCTCCATTTTTTTGTAAAGCATCAAAAGTAATAAAGGTAGAAACATCATTATTTTCCTGTCAATCTTGAGTGGAAACTATCTCTAAATCCTACTAAAATTGAACCCCTACAGTGTGCTTATTGTGGTTGGAAGGGTCACACGATCGACTTCTGTCGGAAACTCAAGAAATCAGAGTTTGATCAACGATCCCAACAACAAAACGAGAAGAAAGAAATCTAGATTTCTTTCTTTCCTTTTACTCAAGAACAGTGCCAACAAATCCTGAAAATGCTCAGTAAAACCTAGTCTTCCATGGCAAATCATGTTGGTAATGCCTCAACTGATGATGAACTTTCAGGTGAGGCTTTCTATTTTTCTTCTCAAGGTAAGAAAGCCACGTGGATCCTTGATAGTGGTGCAACTGATCATATTGTTTGTAACACTGAATTACTTACAACTTGGAAAGTCGTCAAAAATGAGATAGTGGCATTACCAATTGGCTCACTTGCCAACGTTACACATATTGGTCAAGTTGTATTTCCTTCTAGTTTGGTTCTTGATAATGTTTTATGCGTCCCAAACTTTCAATTAAACCTCATCTCTATAAGCAAAATTACCCACCCTTCTCAATATGTCACTGTATTTCTCACTCATTCTTGTATGATACAGGACCCAATCATCGATTCTAATTTTGATGATGACTCAATCATCCTCACCTTTGAGACACCAACATCCATTCCACCAAAAAATAATGAACTTGTCAATAATGACAAGCCTCTAACTAGTCCAACACCACCTACACCATCTCATGTGCGTCGTTACCCGACTAGAAAAACCTAGCAACCTACCTTTCTTCAAGATTTTCATGTGGAAGTGAACCTCTCGTCCAGGCCTGAACAATCATCCAGCTCGATCATGGTCACACAGTTAGGTACATCCTATAATCTTTCTCAAGTCCTTTCATATGATCGGTTATCCTCCTCTCATAAGACATTTGCCAGAGAGATCATTAACCATTACCAAAGAACCAACTAGTTTCTTGCAGGCCATGAAGGATCCTCAATGGTGGAAAACCATGCATACTGAAATTCAAGCACTACAAGCCAACAATACATGGACACTTATTCCTCTTCCACATGGCAAGAAACCCATAGGATATGAATAGGTCTACAATATAAAGCTCAAACATGATGGAACCATCGAGCGTTATAAAGCTTGTTTGGTTGCCAAGGGTTATAGCCAGATTGAAGGTCTAGATTATCGAGAGACTTTTGCTCCAGTTGCCAAACTAGTCACTATTTAGGTCCTCCTTAGCATTTCCGCCATTCAAAAATGGCATCTTCACCAACTTGACATAGATAATGCGTTCTTGCATGGTGATCTTGATGAAGATGTGTACATGTCACTACCTCTTGGATTCAGACAAAAGGGGGAGACTCAAGTGTGCAAACTCAACTAGTCATTATATGGCTTGAAACAAGCTTCTAGGCAATGGTTTTTGAAGCTTTCATCCGCTCTCAAAGCTACTGGTTTTCACCAATCAAAGGCGGATTATTCATTATTCGTCTGATCCTACAAAGGTAGCTTCACGGCAATTCTTGTATATGTTGATGATGTGATTTTGGTAGGCAACAATCTGCAACATATTGAAAATGCAAAATAGTTTTTAGCCAAGAAATTCAAGCTTAAGGACCTTGGCAAACTCAAATACTTCTTGGGCATAGAAGTGGCAAGGTCTTCAAAGGGCATTTCTCTCTCACAAAGGAAGTATGCATTAGAGATATTAGAAGACACAGGATTCCTAGGAGCTAAACCAACAAAGTTTCCAATGGACCAAAACTTGGCTATTACACAATCCGATGTAGACCTTCTGCATGATCCTTCATCATATAGGCGCCTTGTGGGAAGATTGATTTATAATACCATCACTAGACCAGATTTGGTCTATGCAGTCCATGTTTTCAGTCAATTTATGGACAAGCAACGTATACCTCATCTTAAAGCAGCACATAAAGTACTTAAATACTTTAAGCAATCATTTACCAAAAAAAAAATACTTTAAGCAATCACCAGGATAAGGTATTCTACTATCGTCTACGAGCACACTGTAATTAAAGGCATTTTGTGATGCCGATTGGGCTGCTGCAAGGATACAAGAAGGTCAATAACAGGGTACTGTGTATTTCTTGGACAATCACCCATTTCCTGGAAAATGAAAAAGCAAACAACGGTGGCTCGATCAATGAAGTGAAATATCGCTTTATGGCTAGTACATGTTGCGAAATTACTTGGTTGAAAAATGTTTTGAGGGATTTGAAAATTAAACATGATCAGCTAGTTGCGATATTTTGTGACAATCAGGCTGCTCTAGATATGGCATCAAACCCAGTATTTCATGAACAAACGAAGCATATCGAAATTGATTGTCACATAATTCATGAAAAGATTCAAGAGGGGTTGATCAAAACAGCACACGTACGGATCGACAACCAAACCGCTGATTTATTCACCAAGCCGTTGAGTTCGTCACAATTTGATGTGCTACTTGACAAGTTGGGTGTAATTAATATACACTCCAACTTGAGGGGAGTATTGAAGACAATCTTACAAAATCAGGAAAATAAATAATTATATTTTAACATAGTTAATTAGTTTCCCTTCTTGCATAAATCAGAGCTATTTTATAGGCATTAGAATTGGATATGATTGTATTCCTCTGTGTATAAATATGTGTAAGAACACTTTTGAGTATTGTTTATTTATGACATGTTCTAGACAAAAATCATGTTGAGTGTTAGATATATCATTTTGGTTTCAATGACATTTACAAGCTTCGACAAAGGCAAAATCAAGCATTGAAGTAGTGAAAAATACAAGTGAAGTGCAAAAGTGAGCGTATTGAGTAAAAATGTCTCCTGGGAGGCAAAAACAGCATTTTCCGAAGCCGTCACCTAAAGCAAAAAGTCTCGTAGAATCAAGACGGTCATTGTGATACAGTTGCGGAGAAAAGTGATTTTCACAAAGTATCTACGCCTACAAAACCTAAAAGTGAGTAGAAAGTGAAAAACTATGCTCAAGGGTACGCTCAGTGTTCTGCCGCATCTATGCTCAAGGGGTACGCCTAAGGCGTAGGTGCCTGGCGAGGGAATAATTTCAGATTTTGAGAATAGTCGAATTTGACCCCGACTTGAAGTTTGATGATGTGTTTACAACTTATTGACCTATATACACGTTTGTATATCAATATAAGTCAGTCTTACTCCTAATTGGAAGGTTTTGACACAAATAAGGAATCCTAATCAAAGTGGGGAACAAGTTATCTCAAAACTAGGATTATCTACTCTATAAATAGGAGAAGCATCTACAAAATTGGGGTGTGGTTATTGAGAGATCTCTGCAGTTTTTATATCATTTATATTCTTCTACAGAGAGAGATATATAGAGAAAAAATCATTGAGTGAAGATATTCTTATTCTCTCTTAATTAGGGTTTGTTCAATTGTGTTTCTACATCAAAGATCTCTATGCACAATTGAATGACCTAGTTGCTGAAAAATCAACACATCACCTTGTGCAACGTGGTTGTTTTGATCTGTTTGAGAAACAGAGCCGTTTGAGTGCGTAAATCGGAGCAGGAGGCTTCGTGGTTAATTGATTTGTTGAGAAACAGAGCCGTCAGAGTACAGAGCGGAGTGAGAGCTTCTTGGAGCGCGAGTAAATCTAGACTTTCAGACGTCGAGTGAAGAATAACAGATTATATCAGTTGTAAGTATTGTTTTCATAGAGTCTGTACAAATTCTCTGATTCATAGTGCATCGATACCCGATCGTATCCGTGAGTTTTACTTGGAGTAAGGTTTTCCACGTAAAAATATCGTGTGTCTCTATTGCTTTATTTTTTTGCACTTAAATTAATCTTTGCATGATTTATCTTGATAGATAATTAGATTAAAATTAATTTTTCTGCAATTATTATTAATTTGTTAATAAATTCACAAAAAACCTATTCACCCCCGAGCTATCTTTTCTTTGCTTTTAGCTCATCCAACCTTCTATAAACGAGGGGGGGAAAAACATATTATTAACTATATAATTTCTATTGATATTTTAAAAAATTGCTTAACTTTTAGAGAAAAAAGAAAAAGAAAGAGTTAGTTATGTTATCAATCAAGTATGAAATCATGTAATGCTAAAAGCCTGAAAGTCAAATTATGATTCTCACGGGAAAACAAAAAAGTCAAATTATGATCTGACTTAATATTCGATTCACACTCAAATCATAATAATTATGAGTCGGTGGTCTTCAAAGTATAGGCCAAAAAAGACAAAATTGTAAACCCTACTTTCTTCGTCTTTTGCAAAATAAGCCATACATTGGTTATAAATATAGTGGTTGAAGATAACATACTACAACTTCAATCCTGTTTCAGTTCTTGGTTGGAGGCATATAAAAGAACATATTAAAATGATAATCAAAGCTTCTTCTATCACATGCTGGAGCAAAATTTTGATTTTCATATTTTGGTTTGTCATGATTTCATCAGCAGTGTATGCGGGAAGACCACTTGTGGCTGGTGGTAAGTACCTCTTTTTTTTACTATTTAATCATTTCTTGTCTTATTTTTTAAATTTTGTTTTATCTTCTATTATTTATTAATTTTTGGTTTCTTTGCATGAGTATCGTAGTGGACGGATATGGAGGCCCTGGGCCTTTTGCAGGTGGCCCAGATTAGGTGGCCCAATTTCTCTCTCTATGAAGAATGCAAATATCTGAAACAAGCAAAGGAGGTGGTTTGTTCACATGTTTGGGGTGGGGAAGATTAATGATATTTGTAGAAATCTCAATTTATTGAGATGTGAGAGTGTCTGTTATCTATGTATGTTTTGTCCAATGTAATTTAGTAAAATTAATGATGTTTATGTGTCTTAGGCCTATGTAACTTTGGTGCTCAACTGGGTTTGAATTTTCGTTTTGAATAGCATAGATTTTAAAATTAAAGTACTTCATTTTACTTTAAATGCCACAAGGAACAAATTAATTGCCACTCTTTCATCCAACATTTCCAAATTAGAGGTCGGTCGGATCCAATATTTTAATTCACACAAAAAATAATACCGGTACTCTCTGTTACCACTTTAATCTGGAAATTTATTTTAATTTGTTATATCAACAATTATGAAGTAAATTAACATCCTTTCCTAGCCGCAACATCGGGCTTGAGATCATGCTATAGCATGAAATTAGCTTTGCCAAAAAAGCATCCTCTCCTGGACACATAAAAAGTTGGGGTTTGGATTATATATCAGGATTTCATCTTATTCTAAAAGGTCCAGTACTATTTTTGCTATGACCATGTATAATAGTACTCATTTATTTTAAGCCTCCATACTTCAGTGTTGGTCACTGAGTGAGACAGAGGAATATTGATGTGGGCGCATATAGTAGTGTTATTACTATGCTTTCACCTGATCACATAAAATATTCAAAAAACATGTCCTCTCTCTTTTGTTGAACTGGAAAAAAAAAAATCTAGTACAGTTTGCATCTCACTGAAAATGGACTAGTGAGATGTATTTTGCACAAGATGTGAACTAAAAATGTGCATTATTGTGCAAAGTAAAAGAAAAGGTTTGTGGTGCCGGTTATCATGTGATTGTGTAAAGTGAGTGGTATCTAGATGGACTTATTAAATCTTATTATTTGACACTCGTATGGTTCTAATGAGATAAAAATATGACCTCCGACGCTTTCGTGGAACTGCTGTCAAAGCTGCCAACTATTCCTATGGCGCGTAGAATCGGGCATTTGTCTTAAATGTCAGCAGCAGCGTATGTTGAATAATATAAGCTTACTTTTCCAGCTTTTTTCTTTGTAATTAATTCGACACAAATCAATTAAATTTAAGCAAATTAAATGCGGTGGATATTACTTTTCTTCCCTTTGAGATGCTAAAATTCATCTTCTCTATGTCAGAACAAAGGTGAAATTAAAATGCGGATTTAATTCAAGATTAGATTCTTAACATGATATGATAATTCTGACATGAAATGACAAACAATGCTGAAATTTTAGGTTTTTAAGGTAATTTTGAAGACTTTGGATTTTTCAACACGCTTAATGTGAGTTTAGATCTAAAAAGTGGTAGGGACAAGTCGTGCAGTATCAAGGAAAGCCCACTTTCTACGTCGAAGTCTTTCTATCGCCCAACTTGCAAGTTTAAGTCATACATTTTTCATAAATTTCATGCTTTAACATAGTATATATATGGGTAAATAGCTTAAAGCCCCCCTCAATTTTACTCTCTTTTCCTACTATACCCCCTCAACTAAGAAATGAGCTTAGAACCCCCTAAAGTTTCATAAAATGTTGCACCATGGGTTTGCCCTCAATTTTTTTTACCCTTTTACCCTTCAAACTTTTTGTATTTCCACATTACCTTTAATTCTATCCTTACTATTATATTTCTTAATTCTTTAAATTACAAAAATATTATTTCTTTTAGTTAAAATATTAATTATGCCATTTACTTTTAATGTATTAGACTAAATATACTCTCAAATGTTAAATTTTTTTTTTTGTAAGTTTTAATTATTTTATTTGTAAATCAATTAACTTGTTATTAAATTTTAGTTTGATTTAAATCATAAAACTCAATCCTAATTAATATATTCATAAATAAATCACAATTTATGAATATATCTTTATGAAAAGAAAGTTTCATTTGGCAAAAAAACAATTTAATTAGGATAATGAGTTTTATGATTTAAATGAAATTAAGTTTTATTGGAAAATGATATATATTTTGGAATATATATAAATATATATAATTCGTCAAAAATATATATTTTTCGAATTGTTTAAAAAAATATGAATTTTTTCCAAAAAATAAAATTTTTGGGAAAAATATATATTATGTTCCAAAATATGATTTTTTTCCCAAAAATAATTTTTTTGAGAAAGATATATATTATTTTCCAAAATATGATTTTTTTTCCGAAAATAATATAATTTTTTTCCGAAATATATATTTTTTATATTTTAGGAAATAATGTATATTTTTCATAAAAAAATTCATATTTTTTAAAACAATTCGAAAAATATATATTTTTGACAAATCATATATATATATATATATATATATTCCGAAATATATATCATTTTCCAATATATATATATATATATTCCAAAATATACATATTTTTTCGAAAAATAATTTTTTTGAAGGTTTGATTTCACTAAACCCTCTTATATTATTAATGGTAGTTTAGGTATTAGGACTCAAAATCATATTTTAGAACATAATATATATTTTTCTCAAAAAAATTATTTTTCGGAAAAAAATCATATTTTTGAAAATAATATATATTTTTCTCAATAAAAATTATTTTTCGGAAAAATCATATTTTGGAACATAATATATATTTTTCCCAAAAAAATTATTTTTCGGAAAAAATTCATATTTTTTAAAAGAATTCAGAAAATATATATTTTTAACGAATTATATATATATTCCGAAATATATATCATTTTCCAATATATATATTCCGAAATATATATATTTTGTTCAAAATATATATATTGTTTTCATAAATTGTGATTTATTTATGAATATATTAATTAGGATTGAGTATTATGATTTAAATCAAACTAAAATTTAATACCAAGTTAATTGATTTACAAATAAAATAATTAGAACTTATAAAAAAAATTAACATTTGAGAGTATATTTAGTTTAATACATTAAAGGTAAATGACATAATTAATATGCTAACTAAAAGAAATAATATTTTTGTAATTTAAAGAATTAAGAAATATAATAGTAAGGATATGATTAAAGGTAAGGTGGAAATACAAAAAGTTTGGAGGGTAAAAGAGTAAAAAAAATTGAGGGCAAGCCCATGGTGCAAGAAAATGAAAGTTAAGGGGGGTATAATTAATTGAGGGGGTATAGTAGAGAAAGAGAGTAAAATTGAGGGGGGTCTTAAGCTATTTACCCTATATATATATAGTACACTTTAAAATGGTACACATATAGTATATATATAGTACACTTTAAAATGGTACACATATAGTATATATATATATGCTCTGTTCAGTTATTGGTAGGAGACATATTAAACAAAAAATTAAAATGAGAAGTAAAGCTTCTTCTTCTATGATCTTTTGGACCAAAATTTGCATCATCATGATAATCCAAGTATCTGCGCGAATGCTTTTTCAAATCCCAGTCTCTGCAAGTAATTAGTTACTCTCTCTCAGTCTCTCTCTCTCTCTCACTCTCACACACACACACACTCACTCATTCTCTCTCTTATTGGTTCATTTTGTTGCATGATTTTTTCAGAGGGAGGGGGAAGCATTAGCCCCTTTACTGGTGCCGGAATTTCAAATGTACCTCCGGCTCCGGGGATATGGAAGCCGTAACTCTATTTTTGGTGGCGGAATTACAAATGAACCTCCTTAGAAAAGCAGCAGGTTCACATATATTGTGTTGCCATATAAGTAATTTGCCATATATATATTGTGGTGGGTATATTAGTAGTTTGCAATAAATCTCAATTTGTTGAGATCTAAGAGCTTGTATTTTGTACTGATTGTATTGATCGAAACTAGTAATGTATTCGACTGTGTAAGTTAACTCGATTTAGAATTTTCTTTTAGTTCTTATAGGTAGAGAACTGCAATGCTGGAAGAGTACTATCAATTAGGAAAATTAGGAAAATTGAGTTGCTTTCATAATTTATTTATTTTAAAACTGATATATCATTTTATCGATGGTCCTGAATTTTAATGGTAATGCTGTCTTTACCAAGTAACTGGAGCGTCACGCAAAAACAGTATACTTGCATGGACGAAGAAAGTAGTTTTTTAATAAAATTTTGTGTAATTTCAAGGGGGTCAAAAAGGGGAAAAAAATACTGTAAAACATTCTCTTCAATATTTCAGATTCAAATAAAATGACTAAACTTCTTTTTGGCTTTTATCATTCCCAAACAGTATGGCTCCAATGGCTTTTAAAAAAAAATGTTCTTTTTAATGATAATTTAAGTATTTTGAAGAAAATGTAGGCAAAAATTGAGATTTGCTCCCATTTCATTTTCAAAAAAGTTAGGCTTATTACTCCTAATATCATGAATTGCTCCCAATAAAAAAAATTCCTGACTCGGTCGTGTTCCCAAATATATATCGGTTACCAGATTAAACTTTTCAAAAAGAGGATGTGCAATTGATTCCTATCTCTTTATATATAAAAAATAAATATCTCACCCGAGTCACCTCCGGCGTAAAGATAGCCACAATCTCAGTTAAAATTTATTTAGAATAGTTCCACTTCCACTATATTTATCCAAACAGGGGAGGAGACATTCAATACACAAGGGGGGCATGGTTGGGGATGACAACGGATCGGGTTTGGGACGAGTTTGTCTAATACCATTATCATTTCATTTAAAAATTATTAATACTAAATCCACCACAATCCCGTGACATATTGTAATCGGTAATATTATTACCACCCTGTCGGATTAAACAAGTTGCATCGGGTTATCATCGGTTCTATTAAATTATTTCTACCAAATTATAGATCTAAAAAATTTTAATGAAGCAACATGACAAAAAAATACTCACTAAAACACTAATCCAATTATTTCCTAAAAACAATAGCGAATCATGAAAGAGACTATATTAAAAATATAAAACATTGTTCCAAATATCTTTATCTATATTATTATAAAAGTGTAAGGCCTATATAATATTTCTATAAATTTATACATTTTTTTAAAAAATAAGACAACAATAATTAAAGAGTATTATATTAAAGGAAAAGTTTCAAACAACTACATTTAAAATTTAATAAGAGTATACTTAAAGTAGTTACAAATGGAGATACTAGCTATCTATATTACTTGTAAAAGTGTGAGGTTTTCCTTTTTAAAAAAAAAAAAAAAAAACAAGAAGTAAAGAAACGGATCGGGGCGGGTTTTACAAAATATTCGAACCCAACCCGAACCCGCTTCGGGTTTTGATTTTTAATACTAAACTCATCTCAAACCCGTTTAAAAGCTTACCAAACCCATCCCATTCCGATTGGAGCGGCTCAAAAGCCAGCCGAGTCGGGCAAAATTGTCATTCCTAGCCATGGGCCCCCCTAACTTTTTCAGAAATATCATTGATAGCCTTCACAAATAAATAGTTACAAATATACCCAAAAAATTATATTCAACTCCTCTAACTAATTTTAAAGTACTTACCCAAAAATAAAGATCCAAAAATAGTTTTTACCTTGTGCCACTTGAAACTCATCTAATAAATATTAACTACACGTTCTAACTATTGTTTATAAATTCAAATATTTTAATTTTTAAAATGCAAGTTCATCATTCTCACATAGATTGGTCTCATATACAGACAAAAGATTTTTTTTTTGTGAGAATTTTATTTTCCTCCAACGTGTTGCTGAAATTGAAGGCCAATGCGGAAGTCTACACATCATAGCGATCAACGAGCAAGTCGTGAGAGGTCTGAGATTAAGTTGCATTGCATAAATGATATTCCATAGTCACAAGAAGTGTTTCTGAATATCTTCTCTTCTGGATGTTCAATCATTCCCCTTCGATTTTATGTTTTATTTATTTATATCAAAGTCGGGGAAGTTTAAGTCAGTGTGAAGGGTGATTAGAGCCTCTCTGCTGTCAATCAAATTGAAATTTACTGTGCTGAAATTTATATTAGTTTTAATTTAATATTAGATTCACAATTGCATGAGAATTATTATCTGAAATGACTAATAGTAATGCAATTTTAAAAAGTTTAAGTGAATTTGAAACATAAATGTTCTGAAAATTGAAAGGTGAATTTTGATCGAAAAAGTAATTTGAACATATTACCAAAAAATCACTTTCTACACAAATCTTTCTACCATAGTGACATGGTCCATGACTCCATGGTGGTGGCATTATAAATAGAAGGAAAAATTCATCCAGTTATTGCAATATTATTTGTGCTTGAAGGTTGGACTACAAGCTGATACTCTATTCAAAGATCCCGTGGTATACACTATGTGTAGCAATGATGGTTTAAAGTTAAACTATTCGGTTATTGCTACAGTATTGTCATTTTAAAATTAA
Organism: Cornus suecica; assembly: GCA_963922005.1. Lineage (NCBI taxonomy): Eukaryota > Viridiplantae > Streptophyta > Magnoliopsida > Cornales > Cornaceae > Cornus > Cornus suecica. Next base: position 23,980,570 of record OY998242.1, read on the forward strand.
CTTCTCTGTCCATTATCTTTCTCATTCATTTTGTATGAACATTTATATTATTGTTTATATTTGACATGTTCTAGACAATAACTATGTTGAGTGCATTGTGAGGTCGGGTAGGTTTAGGAAAATTGAAGTGATCTTACAAATGCATCAACAAGTTTCGTCAAATTTAAATCAAATTTAAAGAAAGTGGAAAATACAAGAGAAATGAAGAAGGAGAAAGTTTGAGCAAAAAATGCATTTCAGAGGGCATAAACGACATTTTTCGGAGCCAAAACTTCAAGAATCATGCTAATGGAGTCGAGGGGGTTCAAACGACACTATTCCCAAGAAAAGTGGTTTCCATGGATTTTGCTACGCTCCATCTATGGACCTAGTAACTAAAAGTAGCTAGAAAGTGCTAAAATTACGCCTCATCTACGCCCATTGAAATTAGGCTTACGCGCCACGTGTAGGTACCCTACGCGCCACGAGTAGGTGGGACTGCGAAGTCAAGTTGTGAAAATGACAAAATTGTCCCAGGTTGTTTTATTCTGTGGCGGCTGCGACTTCTATACCTCAATACACATGATATACACATAATATACATCAGAGTTGAGGGTTTTGCTTGCTTCTGTGTGAAATTACGAAAAAGGGTAACATTAGGGTTTCCCTCAGCTATTGTCTATAAATACCGAGTCTACTACATATTTTACGAGTGCTTTTGGTGAGATCTCTGTAATTCTTCTACAGTTTATATTCTTCTGCAGAGATAGAGATAGAGAGGGAAAATCATTGAGTGATTCTATATCTTCTAGTTCTCTCTTGTTTAGGGTTTCTCCAATTATGCTTCTACACCAAAGATCTTTATGTACAATTGGATAACCTAGATTGTAAAAAATTTACACACCATCTATTGCAACGTGATTGCATCGATCCATTGAGAACGGAACCGTCTGAGTGCGGAGATCGAAGCAGGAGGCTTCGTGGTTCATTGATCCGTTGAGAAGCGGAGCCGTCAGAGTACGGAATGGAGCAAGAGCTTCGTGGAGCGCGAGTGATTCAAGTCTGTCAGACGTCGAATGGAAAAAGACAGATCAGGAGTGATTTGTAAGTCTAAAACTTCATAGAGTCTGTGTACATCTTGATTCATATTGCATCGATACCCGAGCGTATCCGTGATTTTTACCTTGAGCGTTTTTCAAGGTTTTCCACGTAAAAATATTGTGTGTTGTCTCTTGATTTATTTTATTCCCTTAGATTTATCTTTGCATGATTTATTTTGTTAGAGAATTGGATTAACTTGACTTTTCTGCAATTAAACTATAATTTTTCAATAAATCCACAAAACGTCTATTCACCCCCCCCCCCCCCCCCCCTCTTAGGCTATTTTCCTTAGTCGCCTACGTAATTTCACATTTTGTATCATAAGTATCAATGTGACTTTGGAGAACAATTAATATATATGTATACACGATGTTACAACATTTTAATGGAAAATTAATTGATAAATATATGAGACTCTGATTAGGGTTAACACTATAAGCTATTAGATATGGTGACTCATTTCCTTGTGGGAAAAGATAACTTAGCCACAAAGCTATCTCTATTATGGTAGGAGATCAATTAGAAGACTCATAATTGGAATTGGTTTGTGAAGCCAATTGACGACTTCTCCACTCCATCATCTCCTATAAATATAGGGTCTGACCTATTGTATTATGTGCACAAAGAGAGAGAGAAGAATAAGAGATATAGAGTGGTATTTCTTGGTGTGAATGAAACACCACTGAGAGTGAGTGATACACGTGTGAGTGAAACACTATGTGAGTTGTTGATCTGCTGATTATCATATTGTAATCCTCTCATTGATCTATCGTGAAACGGTGTTCTCCCTGGACGTAGGCTGATTTGGCCGAACCACGTATATATCTTTGTGTCAATTGTTTTTGTATGTGTTTGTGTGTGATTTTGATTTGCAGGTGTGCACGATTTTCGAACAGAGTGTTTGGAGAAGTGTTATTGGGTGGGTGTAAAAACCCTAACAAGTGGTATTAGAGCTTCAGGTTGAAGCAAATCCAGAAGCCGTACAATCTGGTCCAGATTTGAAGATCAGAGTTGTTCGAAATCAATTTTCAATGATACTAGGAGTTTCATCTCGTGGAGACGAATTTGGAACAGTAAAGCGCGTCGCCATCGGAGTTGCCACCCGCCGCTGAAAGTTTCTGCTGAAAAAACCAATCTGGTCACGCGCCTACCGGAGAAGACGAGTGAAGTCTTTAGTTTTACCGAGTACTCGAAGAAGAGTTGTACCGAGTACTCGAAGAGGAAGTTACCGAGTACTCGACACTCCAGTTACCGAGTACTCGAAGAAGTGCTTACCAAGTACTCGATCACGTCAACACTGCCACATCAGCACCCCTACCATGCCAGCACCATATCAGTAGGATTACCATGTCAACACCAGTTTTGTCATTTTGTGGTGATTTTTATTTTGGTCCATTTAGAGTTGTTTTTGACCCGTTTTCAACACGATCAAAGACGTTCTTAAGATTTTGGACTGTTCTGGACGCAATCGTGTAATCGATTTTGTGTGATTCGACTCTGAACACCTTAAAAAGGCTTAGTGGGAGCTATGGTTGAAAAGACAATGATGATTTACAAGTTTGACGATGCAAAATTTACCTTTTGGAAGATGCAAATTGAAGACCTGTTATACTAAAAGAATTTGTATTTGCCATTGGAAGGGCAGAAACTTGAATCGATGAAAGAAAAAGATTGGAAAATTCTGGATCGAAAGGCTCTCGGTACGATCAAACTGACGTTGTCAAATTCCGTTGCGTTCTACATCAGGAATGAGAAGATAGTGAAGTCTATCATGGACGCCCTTTCAAACATGTACGAACAGCCGTCTGCAGCAAACATCGTACATCTCATCAAAAGATTGGTCAATCTGAAGATGTCCGAGAATGGAAAGGTCAGTGAACATCTTAATATTCTCAATGAGATTGTTGGGCAGTTAGAATTTGTTGATATGCTTATCACTGACGCGATGAAAGAGGTTTTAGTTCCAAACCAATTGCCAAGAATTGGAGGAGCACAGTTGTTGCGATCAATAGCTCTTCAGGGAACGAAAAGTTACAGTATGATTTTGTGGTCAGTATGGTACTTACGGAAGAGATCAGAAGGCAAACATCAGATTTTTCTAACTGTAGCTCAACATTGAATATTGACGGCAGATGGAGGTTTGAGCAGAAGGAAAAATAGAAGTTATGGATGTGGCCGTTCCAAGTCGAGACTGGAGTCTTGAAATTCCATTGAGTGTTGGAATTATGGCAAAATTGGTCATTACATAGACCAGTGCAGATCCCCACAGAGTATAGCGGAGAACAATACTGAGGCAAATATTGTCTCTGAAGAAGGAGATGATGCATTGATATGCTCTTTGGAGAGCAAGATAGAGTTTTGGCTCTTAGACTACGGAGCATCATTTCATGTTACCTCAAGTCGAGAGCTCTTTGAGAGCTATGCACCAAGTAACCTTGGCGATGTTTATCTAGGTGACGATAAGCCCTGCAGTGTTGTAGGCAAAGGTGAAGTACATATCAAACTCAATGAATCGATATGGAAGCCAAGGGATGTGAAACACATTCCAAACTTAAGGAAAAACCTGATCTCAGTAGGCCAGTTTGCGAGTGAAGGTTATGTGACCACTTTCAGTGAAGATAAGTAGAAAGTTTTCAAGGGGGCCATGACTATAACACGAGGAAAGAAAGAAGATATGTTTTACACAACCATCAATTTTAGCATAGTGATTACAGTTGCAGAAAGCAAGGAGGATCAAAACTTGTTGCACCGGAGGCTTGGTCACATGAGTGAAAAAGAGCTCACGATTATGCTCTCAAAGGGAAAACTACTAGTGAAATTGATTGACATCGACTTCTATGAGTGTAAGCAAAAGAGGATTAGTTCCAAAACAACAATAGAAGTCTTACAGTGGAGAAGCTTGAGCTAGTTCACATTGGTGTCTAGGTGCCAGCAACTGTCTCATCTCTTTGCGGAAAGTCCTACTTCGTGACTTTCATTGATGACCATTCCATGAGGATATGGGTTTACTTCTTAAAACATAAATCTGAGATGTACGATGTGTTCAAGAAATGGAAAGCCATGGTAGAGAACGAGACAGGGTTAAAGGTAAAGAAACGGAGATTTGACTTTGGTTGAGAAAACGAAGACTCCAGGTTCAAGAACTTTTGCTATGAGAACAATATCAGATTAGAGAAGACTGTTCCAAGTACACTATAACATAATGACATAGCAGAATGTATGAACCGGAAAGTGACTGAGATAGCCAGAAGCATGCGCATTCAGGTAGGATTGCCGGAACAATTCTAGGCAGAAGCAGTCAGTACAACAACATATCTTATGAATCGTGGTCTATCAGTACCATTGGAGCACATAATACCAAAAGAGGTATGGAGCGGTAAAGCACAGAGTGATCTTGTGTATGTTGAGATAGAAGATATTCTAGACAGTAAGAGTCCTCAGTCAGAAGAACATATTGCAGACAACAATACTCAACAGGATGATACACCGGAGACTCCGACTCCTAATTCTATGTTTAGAAGGAATTCATGGCCGCATGTTCTGAATCGGAAATACCTGAATTATTTGTTGCTCACATTTGAAGATGAACCAGAATGTGATGATGAAGCATGCAGTGCAGCAGATGCGAGCCAGTGGGAGCTTGCGATGGAAGATGAGATGAAGTCCCATATCTCCATCAAGACATGAAAGCTAACCGAGCTGCCAGTAGGGAAGAAAGTTCTACATTCTTCGGTTGTGAAACTGAATACCATTCATTCAAACATTATTGAAACAGAGGGTTTGCATATAGAGCTGTTATATGGCAAATCTTATTTCCTCCAAGGTGACATAGAGGTGGAGTTTTATATGCAACAATCGGAAAATCTCTCGGTAAAAGGGAAAAAGAAGACAGGCGCGACAAAATTTGCAAGGCGAAGTCAGAGGTGACAGTGGTTGCAAGACAGAGTGGCCAGACGCAATAGAGGTCGCAAGTTCTGTAGAAGGCTAGATATTGCTCATGAAGTGGGAGCTATCAACATGGTCAAGTTGACCAAAGTGGTAATAATAGAGAAACTGAAGTTGTGCTAAACTTCAGTGGGTCTTCAAGCTTGAAGATAGAAATGAGGACACCATAATGCACTGATCGTTGATGGAGTTGATTGTTGGATGAAAGTCGTCAAGTGGGAGATTGTTAGATGTGGTGACTTTTTTCTTTGTGGGGAAATATAACTTACCCACCAAGTCATCTCTATTATAGTATGAGATCAATTAGAAGACTCCTAATTGGATTTGGTTTGTGAAACCAATTGACTTATTATCCACTCCACCATCTCCTATAAATACATGATCTGACCTATTGTATTATGTGCTCAAAGAGAAAGAAAGAGAAGAAGATATACAGAGTGATATTTCTTAGTATGAGTGAAACACCAGTGAGGGTGAGTGATAAACGTGTGAGTGAAACACTGTGTGAGTTGTTGATCTGCTGATAATCATTTCATTGATCGATAGTGAAACGGTGCTCTCAGTGGACGTAAGTTGATTTGGCCGAACCACGTATATATTTTTGTGTCAATTGTGTTGGTGTGTGTTTGTGTGTGATTTTGATTTGCAGGTGTGCACGGTTTTCGAACGAAGGGTGTTCCTGGGCAGGTGTAAAAACCCTAACATTAACACCGTCAATGGTTATTGTAAAAAGGTTTCACTAAACCCCTTGTATTATTGAATTTTAATCAACTAATCCCTTCAAGTTTCAAATTACCCCTTACAGTTTCAAATTTAATCATATTACCCCTTTTCCATTTTTTTCCCGTCAAATTGGTTAGTTTTATGATCACATGTCGGTCACGTAAGTATTATATTTATAAATAATGTATGAAATACCCTTTTTATACCAGTTTCATGGACCATTATACTCTTTAAGTGCCTTTCTTCTTCCTTAAAATCTAATCAATCTGACGAAAAAGTAATGGAGAGGGGGTTGTAACATCCTGCTCCAACACTTGGTATAATATTGTCCGCTCTGGGCCCAGCCCGCACGGTTTTGCTCTTGGGCTCCTCCCAAAAGGTCTCATACCAATTGGAGACAACACTGCACATATAAGCACATCCCCAGACCTCTACCCGGGCGATGTGGGACATCACAATCACCCCCCCTTGGGACCCAGCGTCCTCGCTGGCGATCCACGAGCGATGTGCATGCTCCCACACTTAATTCCGGCCGGGCTCTAGCTCTGATACCAATTGTAACACCCCGCTCCAACACTTGGTATAATATTGTCCGCTCTGGGCCCAGCCCGCACGATTTTGCTCTTGGGCTCCTCCCAAAAAGCCTCATACCAATTGGAGACAACACTGCACATATAAGCACATCCCCAGACCTCTACCCAGGCAATGTGGGACATCACAGGGGCAATGTGATCAAATTGAAAATTGCAGGTACCAATTTGAAACTAGATAGGGTTAATTGATTAGATTCAATATTACATGGGGGTTTAGTTAAATTAACCCATGTAAAATACATAAGTTTAATTTTAGTAAATATATTTAACTTTTTCACTACTTATATATACAAGAATGACAAATAAATCAAATTTAATAAACCTATAATATAGTATTATAAAGTACATTATTATGCATTACATTTATATAAGCATACATACATTAGAAAATTTGATTAGAAAATTATGTGAACTTGTAGGGAAATACAAAGAAATTACCAAAGGCCTTGTTGCCTGGTGGTATGACCACAAGGCACTACAAGAAATAAGGGTTTTAGTGACGAACATGTCCATCACTAAAAGTGATAAAAACTATCATTATAGCCTATAACAACGGCTTAGCAACGGACATCCAAGTTGTTTTTTTACCTATAGCAACAATTTTGTCCGCCACTATAGGTATTTTTTATTTTTTGAAAATATTTGCATTGATGAGCTTATTTAACTAGTGAACTACAAAAATAGCTTTCAACATATACATAGAGATTGCACATAAAAAAAATTATTTTATATAAATCCAATTTATTACAATTAAAGAATACTTCTTTATAATAGTCTTTGGAAATTAATTAATTCAACACATTCAAAAGTACTAGTACAAAAACTAATAAAAAAATAATTGCACCGATCCTTCTTATGCCCAAGTCAAAACCTGCACACAAAATAAATAAATAAATGAAAATAAAGAATAGAAAGAAATATATATTATCATAAAAATTGTTCCATAAAACAAAAGGAAAAGAATAATAAATATTGGCAACACGAGTCACTAGTTGACTATCATATTGTAGAAAAACAGAGGTCCAGGAAAATGTTTTGGTAAGTAGTCCCGCAAAGGATATTGGGCAAGCATGTGTAAATGGAAATGCAGATAAACATCAACTAAAGTAAACTCAACAAATATCCACCTTCCTATTTCAGCTAAGGTACAAATGTTTTCAGGGGCAACTATTTCAACTAAGGTATAAATGGAAATGCAGATAAACATCAACTAAAGTCCTTGTTGGGGCTTGTTTCAGGGGCAACTATCCTAAGGTTAGAGATGATTACACTATCCTAAGTAAAAGAACAAATCAACAATACCTTGTTTAATTAATCAACTTATTAAGAAGCAAAGGTCCAGCCAAATTATCAAAATCATTAAATATACTCAATATCAACAAGATAAATACCAGCAAATAGAAAATACTATGCATCTGTTATTTTGTTATTTGTTTTTCAAAACTTTATAGACTTACTCTATCTATTAATGCCGACGAGGTTTCATCGCCAACATCCACTTCAGCAGCCTGATCACTTTTCTCACGGGCAGCCCGATATGCCTTCATGGCTTCTTTACCGCTGACAACCACACGCGGTCGAAACAAAAGTCAAACACCCATAACTTGATCCATAACAAAGATAAAATAAGCCATCATTCAGGAATAAAAATAGAAATAAATCAACAAACCCATAATCCTCTTTACCCAAATACAAAAAATTACAGATCGACATTTTAAGCATAAAAAAAGGTTAAATGGAATCTAAAAAACCAAAGTGTGACACCAGGCACAGATATATTAGGAATGTATGAGCAGAAACGAGAGAAATTTATAGTTAGATGACATTTAGCTATTACACAAAAAGATAAAAAGAACCCAAAAAATATTAGTATTTTGTGCATCCTACAATAAATACAGCTATCTTTCCTTTCTCATTCGTTCTATTTTCTATTGCTCTTTTACTTATCAATTACATGAAAACAATAATTCAAAATCATAATACTTGAATCATTACTTCTTATCAATGATTGAGAAGAAGCAAACAGAGAGAGATTGCATGTAACTATCTTCAAGCCTCAACATGCTAAAATACAGAAAGCTATTAAAAATACATGCTATTCTTTAACATCAACTGGACATGATAGAGCTGACAAGTCAAAGAAGCAAAATACTAGTTGTCAATTTGGATTTGCAGTATACCTTCTTATGCACAAGCCCAAAAAACTCTTCATGCTCAATAGTCACTGACTGCATAACAGATTAACAGCAAAAGGAAGTTCGCAGTGCAGTTGACAAGTCGCTTTTGCAGTAAATAGGCTTATTTCTCAACCTAAATGAAAAAAAATTCATAAGAGCTATAACAAGACAGATTCAAAAACAAAAACTAACTATAAGCAAACTCGAACAACCTAAGAAATTTGCACCTTAATCTAGGCTTCGAGGTGAAGTAAAAGGCTGTATCCTTTACCCAAATTAAAGCCAACAACGTGCAAAGTTTCAAATCAACCACGTCTGTTCCAACCTTATTATGAGGCAATTACCCATATAAAAAACAAGACTGCCAAGGAACCAAAAAAAGAGTACTGAAACAGAGAAGTAATAGAAACAAATAGATGTGCATGGTTTGTTGCTTGTGGTGCTAGTGATGTAAGTGGAACTAAAGTGAACTCCAAGAACTTTATGAGGAGATAGATGAAGGCTCACCACAAAACAAGGATGCCCAACAACACTTTAACCCAATCTGCTCATGCCTCTCACATTAAAGACCCTCACTCCTCAAAGAATAACAACAATCTCAAAGCATCAGATTACACATATAACCCGTTCTAAAAATCCAAAAATAGACGAGTTTTAGACAAAAATAGAGGAGTTTTAGAACATCTGAAAACAGAAACCAATCCGATATTGGAATCATGAATTAACATAAATGAAGATGTAGTTTATCAATTTGAAGACAGAAACTGCACGTACCATACTCCAAATGGATGGACAAGCCAATAAAATATTTATTTTGGTCAACTTCCGCTTCTAACAGGAAATGGATTTGGTAACTCACAGGCATGCAACTAAAACTCTATATCAACTGCAAAATGAAACACCATTTAAACTGGGAGATAATAGGATCAGACAAAAAAATATTATAACATGTCATTAACAGATATATGTCATTCTTAGTCTTAGATTAGATAATGAAAATAACGTATCAGTAACAATACAAATCTTGGTGCTTAGCTGCAGCCACATACAAAGAGAAGCATTAACGGATATATGTCATTCTTTGGTGAGATAATGCAAATCGGTGATCAGTTTCTTCATGCGAAGCTGGACATTTTGACTAGTCCATATACGCAAAGGCAGTAATTACAGAAAACAAACTATAACATATAGGCTTCAAGATTAAAAATTGTCTGACACATTGAAATTACATGATCACTTTGGGAAACAGAGCGGTACAGAAAAAATACCTATCCCCACATAAGATGAGATGTCCACCGACCCTTATTTGGTTCACGAACCTCCTAAAAATAGTTTTAACTTCCTCCTAATTGACATGAAAATAAATTTATATCAGCCCACACGAAGTTTAGGCCTAAACAAGAAATATTTATGAAACTCTTCCTCACCTTTCCACAACCTCTCAAATTCAGATATTTTCACTCAATACATCTAGGTTTATACATACATATATACAAATATATATGCACGACCCTGTTCCAGTCCATCAAATTCCAATCACATGTTTAGATATATATATATATATATATATTTGTAAATTTGTATTGCGTTCTGTCCAATTCAGGTGTTGCTTTTAAATCTTTGATATCTAAATTGCAAGCAGAGACAAAATGAAATTAGATTTTCACAGTGTCTCAATAACATTTCTCCACTAAAAAAATAAATGAAATTTATTTAAAAACCTAAATAAATAAAACTTCCACAATACAAATCAAACAAACATAAATCAGGTTCATGTGTATAAGTCAAGCACAAGTGAAAAGCACAAATGATAATAGCTATTTTTAAAATAAGACAAAATGAATGGTAAAGAAATCGATAGATACAATATATATATATATATATATATATATATATATATATATATATATAAATAGAGTTATATAGATAGGTACCTGAGCAGAGCAGACCTGAAGGTCAATATTAGCAAGTCCCTTCATATATTCAAGTGCTCCTTGAGAAGCCTCTTGGAATCGTACTCTCTGATCTTCTTTCTAGCCATTTTTTTATTTCAATATCTGACCAAAACCACAATCGAATTCAAATCGTCTTTCTATATATAGCATATATTCACACACACACACACACACATATATATATATATATATATATATATATATTCGCACATATATTAACTTATATATATGCATATATATGAAAGTATAAACATAATTTTATAGTTTCATACACCTTGAGCCATTAAACACTTAGATTTGTATACAAAATCTAAGCAAACAACAAATAATTGTGGAAGAACAAATAGAAATCCTAGAAAATCTTGAGACTGTGTCCTTGAGAGAGAATAGTACCTGTATCATCAGCTACAATCAATTGAGAGAAGAGAGTTCCATTTTCGATCTTCGTCTTTCTTCTCCGAGGACGAACTATTCCGATACACACGATCCTCCCTGGTCGTCTTCTCAAGGTAATCGTAATGGTCGGACTCCATTTTCGATCGTCTTCAAGATCTGATCGACCAGCTTGAAGATATTGAAAACCCTAGAAATGGAGGGGTTGTGCAAAAAGAGAGAGAGACGAAGAGAGTGAAAAAACTTTTTTGTTGAAAGTGATAAAATAAATTATAATTTTTAAGACTAATAAAATTTATTTTCTCACTTTCAACACGATTAAAACTGTATTTTTTTAATAAAATAAAACTGATTCTATAAATATTAATTTTCAACATTAATAAACTCTATTTTCTCACTTTCAACACATTTAAAAATTTTATCTTTTCAATTAAATAAAAATAATTTTTAGGGTAATTTGCAGCCACACTCCCCTGAACTTTGACTTTATTGCAGCCAGATGCAAGGTTTGTCTTTTTCGGTTCCATAGTCCCTGAACTTTCAATTTCGTTGCAATGACACCCCCTGGGCTAGTGAAATGACTATAATGCCCCTATAATTGTTTCACTTATTACATTAGGGTAATATATAAAGTATGAAATCACTCATATGCCCAACACTTCACCCCTCCGAAATTACTAATTACACTTCCACCCCTTATTACAAAATATATATATATATATTACAAAAATTACAATTTAATTTTTTTTCTTTATAATATAATTTGTATATATAATTACAAAAATTAAAATTACGAATATATATATATATATAATTTGTAAAAAATATATAAAATTTGAAAAAACATATAAAATTCAAATAATATATATAAAGTTTGAAACAATATATAAAATTAAAAAAAACATATAAAATTCAAAACAAATATATAAAATTCGTAAGCAATATATAAAATTCAAATATATATATATATATATATATAAATTGTGACTAAAGTTTAAGTGGACAAGCCTCGGAGTCATTAGCCAATGTAACGGATCCTCTCCAGCTCTCTGCAGAGCTATTTCAATGGCCACGATGGCGACACATGCCCCACGATGGTGACCGAAATCGGAATCGAACCGATACTTTATTAAAATATTTTAATCAAAATAAAATATATTAATATTTGAATCAAAATTAACGGTTCGGTTTTGATTCTCATTTTTAAAGAACCGAAAGTATCGGTTCAATTCCGGTTTCGGTCGGAATCAAAAGCGAACCGCATCGTGATTATATTAATATTTAAATTAAAATTAACGATTCGGTTCCGGTTCTCATTTTTATAGAACCGAAAGTATCGGAACCAAACCGTTAATTTTGATCCAAATAAAAATTTACTTTGGTTCTTTAAAAATGAGAATCAGAACTGAACCGTTAATTTTGATCAAAATATTAATATATTTAATTTTGATTAAAATATTTTAATAAAGTATCGGTTCGATTCCGATTTCGATCACCATCGTGGGGCATGTGTCGCCATCGTGGCAATTGAAATAGCTCTGCAGAGAGCTGGAGAAGATCCGTTACCTTGGCTAATGACTCTGAGGCTTGTCCACTTAAACTTCAGTCACACTTTATATATATATATATATATATTTGAATTTTATATATTGCTTACGAATTTTATATATTTGTTTCGAATTTTATATGTTTTTTTTTTTAATTTTATATATTGTTTCAAATTTTATATATGTTTTTTGAATTTTATATGTTTTTTCAAATTTTATATATTGTTTCAAATTATATATATATATTTTGAATTTTATATGTTTTTTCAAATTTTATATATTTTTTACAAATCATATATATATATTTTCATAATTTTAATTTTCGTAATTATATATACAAATTATATTATAAAGAAAAAAAATTAAATTATAATTTTCGTAATATATATATATATATATATATATATATATATATTGTAATAAGGGGTGGAAGTATAATTAGTAATTTCGGGGGTGAAGTGTTTGGACATATGGGTAATTTCACACTTTATATATTACCCTAATGTAATAAGTGAAACAATTAAATGGGCATTATAGTCATTTCACTAGTCCAGAGGAGTGTCATTGCAACGAAATTGAAAATTTAGGGGGCTATGGGACCAAAAATGACAAACCTTATATCTGGCTGCAATAAAGCCAAAATTCAGGGAATGTGGCTTCAAATTACCCTAATTTTTAATACTAACCATAGAGAACATGAATTTTTAACATTAATAAATTCTATCTTCTCACTTTTCATCCAACTAAAACTTTATCTTATCAACAAAATAAAACTATTTCTTATACAAAAAAAAATAGAATTTTGAGAGTTAAATTTTTTTCAATATCTTAAATCTACATTCTATACAATTAAAAATATTTTTCAATACCAGTGAACCGCATTCTCAACCGTTGTCAAAGATTTGTTGATTACAATGGTTAAAGTGTGCTGAGTGAAAGATTGAATAGGTTGAGAATGAGATTTTAAAGAGAGATTTTATTGTGTTTAATTAAATAATAATTTTATTAATTACAATGACTAAAGGTGTTGATGTAATGATTAAATATGTTAAAAATTATATTTATAGTGTTGACTTTAAAATTAAATGTGTTGAAAATGGGATTTCATTACGCTTAATTAAATAATAATAATAAATTTTATTATTACAATAATTAAAGGATGTTGAGGTAAATATTAAATATATTGATAATTTTAAAACATTAACTTAAAAATTGATTATGTTAAAAAAGATATTTTATGACCTTGAATTGTATAATAATTTTGTTAGTTACAACGAATATATGTTATTGAGATAAATATTAAATATGTTGATAACGAATGATTTCATATTGTTAAATTGAAAATTAAGTTTATTTATTACAAAATTAAATGGTGTTGAGGTAGAAATGAGGTCATCTACAATAGTGGGGTCATGTTGTGGTTGTCTTGATGGTGAAATGGTAGACGCTCTGACGAATTTAGTTAAGGGTCCGTTTGGATACCCTGTTTTCTGTTTTTAACTTTTTAGTGTTCAGCAGATAAAAAATAAAACATGTTTGACAAACGCGTTTACTGTTCACTTTTTTTTCTCCAAGAAAACTGTTTTCTGTTAATAGTGTGTAAAAGTGGTGAAAACACCAAATGTAACTTTTAGTTATTTTTTGAGTTTTTGCACTGTTAAGGTGGTAAAAACAGTGAAAACACCAAATCCATAAAATACAACTTTCACTAAATAAAAGTGGTGAAAACACCTTCATCCAAACGCTTTTTTATTTTTAGTTTTTTGCTGAAAAAAACAAAGACAAATACAAAAACAGTTTTTATATTTGAAGATAGAAAACGAATACAAAAAACAGGCTTTCCAAACGCACCCTAAGCTTAGTGGGGGCAATAATTTTTTTTATTTTTTTTTATCTTAAAATCTTGGATATTTTGTATTTAGTTTTCACTGAATTTTTTTTTTATCTTAGATACTACAAAATTTAAATTTCTTTACAATTAAATTCTCACTGAAATTTTGTTATAAATTCCAAAGAAATAAATATATATCATTTATATCCCAAAAATTCAAAAAATAAATTTTTAACCCCCACTAACACGGATCCCTAGATCCGTCACTGGACACGTATGTTGTATAAAAAACGTTTTTAGTCTCATGCTTCAACATACTATATATATATATATATATATATATATATATGGTACGCTTCTTATATGTATACATATAGTATATGCTGTGTTCAGTTCTTGGTAGGAGGCATATAAAGCAAAAAATTAAAATGAGAAGCAAAGCTTCTTCTTCTTCTGTTATATTTTGGAGCAAAATTTGTATCATCATGATAATCCAAGTCTCTGCTCGAATACTTTTTTCACCCACTTCGTTCCATACAGGTAATTAAGTACTCTCTCTCTCTCTCTCCCTCTCTCTCTCTCACACACTCTCAGACACACAAACACTCTCCTTCTCACTCAGTCTCTCTCTTATTGGTTGATTAGTTTGCATGAATTTTCAGCGGGGCTGGGGAACAGTAACGGGATTGAAGGTTCCGGTCCTCATAATCCTCCTTAGAGAAGCAGCTGCAGGTTCACATATTTGTGGTGCTATATTAGTATTTTATTATAACTATAAATCAGTTGGTTCACATGTGTTTGTGGTGAGTATATATTACTCCCTTGTCTCATTTTAAGTATGGGTTAATAGCAAAAAACCCCCTAACTATACTCTCTCTCTAATTAAACTTCTCTGAATTATTTTTTGTGCTGAAAATTCTTCCAAATTATAGTTTTTCCTGCACAGTTATAACACCGTTAAGTAAAATTGCACTGAGATCCCCTAAAGTTTCTGTTAATTTCGCTCGCACCCTGAAATTTCATTTTCCTTGAAAATGACATCCCCTTGAAGGGGTGAAATGACCGGAATGCCCCTGTTTTGTCTCCCCTATTTTATGAGATAAATATCTAGGTGGTGAAATTACCTCCATGCCCCAAGATTAGAACCCTATAATATTTGGGGTATTTCCAAATATTTTTTCAAAATAAAAGTTAAAGAAAAGAGGTTGGAAATATTTCAAAACTTTTAAATAATAATAATAACTAATTAATATGCATTACTTGAAGTGTAACTCTAATGAATATTTCAAAAGATATAGAGTAAGGGGTTATAAATATTTTCATATTTTTTAAAAAATATTAATTAATTAATATACATTAATTAAAATGTAACTCTAATGGATATTTCATAAAATATGGAGTAAAGATATAAGACAAATATATTTCGGCAAGCAATAAGTGTTAATCGTTAAGAACAAATTTTGTGCCTTCTTATTCCAAATCTTTAACCTAATAAATACTCATTTTCTAAGAACTAATTTTTTACAACCGCATATATATATTGAAACTTTAAGGTAACAATTTTGCCACTCACTTGAATTTCTATGTCACACACTGCTTCTAGTAAGGCTCCAACTTCATTTAAGGAAAATATTTTGAACAAAATTTGGCCATATGAGATTCTCTATAATGATTGTGGCTTGTTGCTTGATGAAAGACAGCTATGTAACTAATAATAATAATACTTACAAGAAAAAAACCCATTCAAAAATATAATTTTGAATGAAAACTAAGAAATAAATGATCAACCTGCAATTTCCATCTTGATAAATATTCGAAAAACTAGATATTTATTTCATAAGGTTATAATAAATATTCAAAAAACTAGATATTTATTTCATAAACTAAGAAAAAATATTTGGAAATATCCCTAAATATTATAAGGTTCTAATCTTGGGGCATGGAGGTAATTTCACTACCTAGATATTTATTTCATGAAATAGGGGAGACAAAACAAGGGCATTCCGGTTATTTCACCCCTTTAAGGAAGTGTCATTGCAAGGAAAATGAAATTTCAAGGGGCGAACGAAATTAACAAGAACTTCAAGGGATCCCAGTGCAATTTCACTTAACGGTGTCATAACTGTGCAGGAAAACTATAGTTTGGGGGTGGGGGGGTTTCAGCACGAAAAGTATAGTCCAGGGGGGTTTAGTTAGAGAGAGTGTATAGTTGAGGTTTTTTTTTTGCTATTAACCCTTTAAGTATTTAGGGATGGCAACGGGTCGGGTTTGAGACGTGTTTGACTAATACCATTATCACTCTATTTAAAAATTATTAATATCAAATCCGTCCCAAACCCGTGACGGGTTGTAATCGGTAATACCATTACCACCCCGTCGGTATAAACGAGTTCCATTGGGTTACCATCGATTGTACTAAATTATTTCTAATAAATTAGAAGTACAGTTCATTTATTAAATTATTTGATGACAAATTAAGTTATAAACCAAGTATCTCTATCTTATTTTAGGCATATATTATGCTTTACATTATAAACCAAATATTTCACATATTTAGACAAACAAATGTATATATACGCATATTGACTGAAATTCTTCCAAAAATATATATATATGTCCGCACCAAGAATCAAATTAATAAGTTATATATAGACAAAGATGCACACACATATATATATAAATTAAAATTAAAATCGTAAACGAGTCGAGGTCGGGTTACCAACGAGTTTTCCAGAAAACTCAAACTCGACCCGAACCCGCTTCGGGTTTTAATTTTGAATACCAAACCCGCCTCAAACCCATTTATAAGTTTACCAAACATGCCTCAATTAGGTTGGGACGGGTCGGAACCCGGCCGGGTCGGACCATTTTGCCATCCCTATAAGTATTGTTGTTGGAGAATATTACTTTTTAAGATGATGATTTTTACTAGTTTTATTATGGGGGTAATGTATGGATGGTTAATTTTATCTTATAGTAGGATCCGTGATGATGTGATGGGTCTAAGATGATATGATGGTTTGTAGTTTAATTTTTGTATTATTTCAATGCATGATAAAGGGTAAATTAGGTAAAGTGACTAAATAATGTATTTTGACTTTTCAAAGTGGATACTTATATTGGATCAAAAAAAAAGAGGAAAGATGGACACTTATAATGGGAACGGTAGTACTTTTGACAATTTTCTAAATTAAGACTTGCGCGACACGCAAAAACTGAATATTTGAATGGGAAAAAAGTGGTTCTCAAATAATAATCTGATTAACATATTTAAGGGGAAAAAAACTAAAGACTGAAAAATCGTTGTCTACAATATCTTAGATGTAAATAAATGACTGACTTATGTTTAGCTTCATAAGTACTTTAGTGACAATTTTAGTCCACTAAAAAGGTAAGCACCACACATAATTTTTAGTGACAGTTTAGTCCTGAATTTTAAATTCTCACATGAGGTTCCAAAATAAAAAATGCCTTAGCCTATAATGGCGTCGGAAAACCCACTGTTACATTTCAAATCTTTTACATGAAAAAATAAAATTTGTGTTGTAATTAATTAATGACATCTAATCTTAGCGTGTCATTAAAATTTTGTCACTAATAACACATTTTATTTTATGGAATAAAGATAGTTACATCCTCTACTTTAAAAATCATTCAAAGAAGTAGAAAATTTCCACTTTAATTATTCACATGCAAAGTGAATTTCTTCTAAAGAAACACACTATAAGGATACAAGAAAGTCTAAATTCTTTCCCTTGGGATTCGTTTGGTTAGCAGGAAGTACCTAGAAAGGAAAGGAAAAAAAAATCAAATATTTTAGGAGTTTCGTTAAAAAGTGTAAGGCTTGGGGAAAGTAATTTTGCTTATCTCTTAAATTTTCTCTAAAATATTTGACATACAAAATTCAAGAAAATTTCACTTTCTCTTTCATTTGTAGGTTAAATTACTATTACATCCCAACTTTGTTAGTTACATATCTTTGAAAGCCAGCATTTTAGACTTATGACAGGATTGCCAAACCATTTTCAGCAGGCAGGTTGAGCCCAGGCTGAAAATAGATATTATTGTTGTATTGAAGAAAATGAGATCAATTTATTGGAAATTTGATTTTTTGGTGAGCCTATTGAATCTAATAAATTTGCTTATCTCTTAAATTTTCTCTAAAATATTTGACATACAAAATTCAAGAAAATTTCACTTTCTCGTGAAAGTTATCCATTTGTAGGTTAAATTACTATTACATTCCAACTTTGTTAATTACATATCTTTGAAAGCCAGCATTTTAGACTTATGACGGGAATTGCCAAACCATTTTCAGCAGGTAGGTTGACCGTTGAGCCCAGGCTGAAAATATATATTATTGTTGTATTGAAGAAAATGAGATCAATTTATTGGAAATTTGATTTTTTGGTGAGCCTATTGAATCTAATATATTTGGCTAAGCCATTTATTACAAGGAGAATGCGGTTGTATACTGGGTGGCCTTCTGCCTTTGTGCCTACCAAAAGGCTCGCTTCCTCGTTTTATCTTGAAAAATGGGTTTTAGAGCTTTTGCTGGAGTCATCACATTAATTGATTGGTCATCTATCAATTAAAATATCGCATGTAAAAAGAATAATAATAATAATTTTAAAGGGGTAAATGGCGGAAAACCTCCCTTTAATATGAAAAATGTACATATAACATTCCTAAAATTCAAAATGTGTATATAAGCACCAGTAATATTGCAAAAATGTACACTTTGGCCCCCTCAACCAAGATTTCATTCATTTGTTTTGCCTGAATTTAGGTACGTGACCTTCATATACAATACTTTATCCCCCCAAATGCCGAAACTGCCCATAATCACTTACAAAAATGCCCCAATTTGTAATTAAACATCAAACCTGAAAATTGACACCGCCGAAAAAAATGGCCAAAATCATCATTTTAAATTTAATTTTTTTTTTTTTGTAAAATAAATACATTAACAAATAAATAAGGGTAAGATAGTAATTCAACATCTCAGATATCAAAAAATGAAATGGAAGGAGTTATTTGCACCAAAAGTATAATAAGTGTTTAAGAACCATGAAGGGGTTATATGCCTATATTCATACTACAAGGGTTTTGTATCATTCACCCAATTTTAAATACAATTTTAAATAAGGAGAGACGTGACTAGTAATTCATATTACTTTTAGGAAAGTTATCACATCATTTTAGATCCAAATTACCAATTATAAGTTTGAGTTAAATTGTAAATTGTAAATTGTAATGTAAATAATTTCAGGATGAAGACTAAGAAGTGGGTTTATATTCATGACAGAATAATGCTTTAGATATTTTGGGGATGAAAACTGCGAAGCGAGTCTTGTGTTCGTGGAAGAGTAATGTAAGTCTTCCACTCTCCATTTTGGTTACTTTCTATTGAAAATCAACATTTCCTCACTATCAAACCACCACTCCACAACCCGAACGGGTGACGTAGTTGGAAAAAGGTAGAGACCTAGTGCCTCAAAAAGTATTAAGCATTACGTCACAGGTTCAATTTCCGTTGACTACAATTCTGTTTGTGCCACTGGAGTTTTACCCAGTCGTTAACTTTAGAGTCCCGGGGAATAGTCGAGTTGCGCGTAAGCTGTCCCGGATATTACGGTTACCCAAAAAAAAACACCACTCCACTTATTAAAGGCTAATAAAACATTGTATTATAGTAAACTTCCATGCTTTGCCCTTTAAGCCCACTACAAATTACTTTCCTTGAGCTATGAATTCATCAGTATTAGTAAAGACAAATAATCATCAAATTTGATTATAACACCTGAAGTTAACTCCACTGAATAATTGCGAGGCATTCAACAAATTTGATTTTAACTCCTTGAGAAGTGAACTCCAGTGAATAATTGTGAGGCATTAAACGGTTTAATTAGATGTATAATCATCAAATTCTACAAACTTTGGCTGTGGTTAATCTCCAAAACTACAAAGTTATATATGGGGTTCTTTGAAAGCCAGCATTTTAGACTTATGACAGGAATGGTCAAACCAATTTCAGCAGGCGGGTTGAGCCCAGGCTGAAAATAGATATGACTGTTGTATTGAAGAAAATGAGATCACTCGAGTGTTCGAAATTCGAATATCAAAACACCAAGAACGCGTTTGGTATATATATCATGCTATCATTATATTTATAATAGTCAAAAATTGGTTCTCCCCTGGCGTGTAGAGAAGTTAGCAGTAGTCTTGAATGTCAGCAGCAACACGTAAGTATATTGATATAAGGTTAGGGCCTCTTTGGAAACGCTCCCGCTCCCGCTTTCAAACGGGTTTGGAAGCTGAAGCGTAGCGAAACAAGTTTTTTCTGAAGCGGAAGCATGTTTGGTGCTGATAATTCTGATATGAGAAAAATGAAAGCTGAAGCATGCAGAACATGTTTGGTGGAACTGCTGATTTCCTAAAATGTGAAAGCAAAACATGTTTGGTGAATTCAAATGATTTGAGATTTTTTTTTGGATTTTAGATTGAATATAAGAAATTAATAAGTTCTACAATTAAAAAAATAAAAATTTTATTGCACAAGACCTCTCATTTGGATATTGTAAATAATTTTTTTATTTTTTGTAAACAATAAATTTTTTTGTAGATAAATTCTAAATTATAATATTGTATTGCACAAGATCTTTGGTTATAATATTTTATTTTAGGTAAAGTGCATAAAACCCTCCTCAATTATTGCCCCATGAGCACAAAACTCCCCTCAACTACAAAAGGGGTAAAAAAATTCCCTCAACTATCCTAATTGGGTGCAATTTACCCCATTCCTATTGCAAAATTACAATTTTACCTTTAAAAAAATAAAATAAATTATTTTAAGAGATAATTAATATATATAAAATTTAAAAAACAATATATTAAAATTTGAAATTTTTTTAAAATTTGAAACAAATATATAAAATTCAAAAAATATATATATGTAAAATTCAAAAACAATATGTTAAATTCCGAAAAAAAATTAAAATTTGAAAAAAATATGTAAAATTTGAAATATATATATATAATTCAAAAAATATATATTAAATTTCAAAAAAAAATTAAAATTCAAAATTTATATATAATTTTCAAATTTCATATAATTTTCGAAATTTATATATTTTTTTCGAATTTTATTTTTTGAAATGTATATATTTTGAATTTTATATATATTTTTCGAATTTTATATAATTTTAAAAATTTATATATATATTTCAAAATTTATATACTTTTTTCGAATTTCATATATTTTTCAAATTGTTTTTTTTGAATTTTATATATTTATTTCTAATTTTATATATTTTTCAAAATTTATATATGTTTTTCGATTTTTATTTTTTGAAATATATATATTTTGAATATTATATTTTTTTTTGAATTTTATATATATTTTTTGAATTTTCTATATATTTCAAAATTTATATACTTTTTTCGAATTTTATATTTTTTTTCGAATTTTATATATTTTTTAAAAATTTATATATATTTTTGGAATTTTATATATTTTTTGAAATTAAAAATATTTTTTTGGAATTTTATATATTTATTTCTAATTTTATATATATATTCGGAATTAAATTTTTTTTAAAAATTTTATACACCTTGAAACAAACCTAACATGTTGCAAAGAATTTGGGAGCAATTGGAAGAATTTGGGAGCAACTTATAATGGGTCCCACTAAAAATAGTGATGGGAGCAAGTGGAAGCAAGGTGATCATTGCTTCCAAATTTGAGGTTTTGCTCCAGCCTGCTTCCAGATTTTGGAAGCGGGAGCAACCAACCAAACAGCCCTGCTCTGTGAACAGTAATAGAAGCAAGAACAAAAGCAGAAAGCGGGAGCGTTACCAAACAGACCTTTACTTTCCAAACTAATTCAAGCAAATCAAATGCAATGGAGTTGGTGGTTATAAAGTCGCAGGAAATGCTTCCGAGTGTCTTCCCTTCGTGATGCTGAAAGTCAGCTTCAAAACAAATACTGTGAAACCAAGTAGCTAGCTAGGCTGAATTAATTAACATGAGGATTTAATTTAAAATTAGATTCTTATTTATTTTTATTTTTTTTGAAAGGTAATATATTATAGAACAAAACACACCAAAACAACATGCTTAGGGTATGCCCTAAGGGGTACAAAAATTTGGATGGAAAACCCCCATATCCACCAAAGAAACAAGACCCCATTTCCTATAGGATCATAGACAGAATAGTGTCTAAATCTCATATAGGAATAGAAAATACTAGAGTACAAGTAAAAACTAACTCCTAGAACTAACTTATGGAACTCCATGCAAACCCAAGTCCCACTACAAGCTTCTTCAAAAAGCACCCAACTCCCACTTCTAGCACCATCAATGAGCCTGCCAATCATTCCAAAGCCAAGACAACCCACGACCTTCACCTACATGCATATAACTCCTCCCTCACCACCCTTAACAGGAAGGTTCATAGGAAAATGGAGGAAGGGAGAGACCATTCCTGCTGGAGACCTCTATTAACCCCATTATCAATGCAACCTGTGCAGTTAAAGAGCTTCAATCTAACGTTTCTGATAATAATACCCTTCATGTCCTCCATAGATTTAAACTCCCCTTGAAAGACTCGTTTGTTTCTTTCCACCCAGATCTCGTTAATACAAGCAACACAAAGGAGTTTATTAATGGTAGCAACAAGGGATTTTTTATGAAGACGACCTCTAGCCCATTGAAGCAAGTCATTCAGTCAGTTTGAGGCCAAGCAAGACCCCCTTTAGAGTTAAGCTCCTTCCATAATCTGCTAGTGAAACTGCACTCGAAGTAAAGGTGCTCACTATCTTTAATCCTAGCATGGCAGAATTCACACTCAGCTCTATCAATCAAACCTATCTTCAGTAAGAATTCTTTAGTCCTAATCTCATTCAGAACCACCATCCATTGAACAAAAGAATGTTTATGGATTGATTCCTTGATCCAAATGATGCCAAGCAATTTCAAGTTGTTTGAACCTAATAAATTCCCAAGCTAAATTTATAGTGTAGTTCCCTCTAGAAGGCACCCACACCACTTTATCCCTTGTAGAACAATTGAACTCCATGTCCATAGGGAATCTGTCTTTGTAATTCCTCTAATCTCTAGTATTAGAATTTGGAAGCCTCCATCTATTGCCATCAATGATAGAGCTAACAGTAGCAGCATGCGCACCAGTCTAGAATTTCTAATCAGCCTATCATTAACCTGCATGCATAAAGGCCTACTCTCCAACCAATTATCAAACCATAAAGAGGTGGATCTACCATCTCTAACTATAAACTTGAAAAAGTCTCTAAAAATTGTCCACAATTTCAGAATCTTTCTCCAAGTCCAGGAGCTATCTTGAGGTATGGTCAGAGTCCAGAAAATTTTGTCTTTCATAAGATAAATCTTCACCCAGGAAACCTAAAGATAACTGGAAGAAGGGATTCTAATTAGCTACCATAAATGCTTACCCATGGCAGCTAGGTTCCATTCCTCGACATCTTTAATCCCCAAACCTCCTTTTCTTTAGGACAACAAACATCAGTCCAAGTTACTTTATTTCCACCTTGGGCCAACTTAGTACCAGTCCAAAAAAATCTTCTCAATATCGAGTTGATATCTTTAAGAATAGACTTGGGAAGCACAAACAAGGAAGCCCAATGAACTTGAGAGGAGAAAAGGACATATTTTATAAGTTGAAGCCTGCCTACTAGGGATAGGAACTTAGATGACCAATTCATGACCTTAAAAGTGATCTTCCTAATCAGAACTTGACGGTTGGTGAATTGATTGTTTCTTTTGTCGTTGCTTCACCAAACTCCGGTCAACAAAATTTATAATACCTACAAATACTTTACTTAAAATAGTATAGCAATAAGTAGGGTCGAACCACTCTCAACTTAGAAATCGGTTTGAGACTAGGATCCAAAACTATATTTTTCGAGATAAAAAGAAATTACTTAAAACAATTCTTGAATTTTTGAATAGTAAACTAAAATAACTAGATAATTATCAAATGATGGAAGAAATCTCAAGGGAAGAGAATCCACCACTCGGGTCTATATAAATAATCTTATATATTTCTATTGCAAATTCTCCTCCAACCTATTAAACATAAACATAGATATTGGTAGGCATTCCCCGTATTTCCATTAATTGGTAATCACGGAAAATCCTCCCTCTAATATTTTGGTTTAAAAATAAATAAATATAAATAGTGGTAGGCATTCCCCGTATTTCCATTGATTGGTAATCACGGAGAATCCTTCCTCTATTTTCAACCTCTATTGTAGGTTTTGTCACTTGAAAGAATTAATTCGGGAAGAGAATTAAACAATAAGAAATAAAATAAAATTATGTATATCTTACCCAAGGTGGCTTCATCACTCCCTTGAGAAGATGTTTAAGCTAGCATAATGATATAGGAATAAAACATGATGATAGAAGAAATTTTCATTAACTAAGAAAAAGATTACAACAAAATAAAAACTTGATACAAGACTAAATTCTCTCTACAATTTCTCACTCTCTACCATCTAACTCCTTACAATTTCCAACTACTCTCCTATTTATAGAGAAAATTGGAATATAATGACATCTTGTAAAGTGAAGTTAGATCTACTTTTCTTTTCTTTTTCTTTGAATATTGATGCTTTCCAAGTCATTTTCTTCTTTCTTCATGTGCATTATATTCTTCATCTTTCATCCATGTGCATTATATTATTTCTTCCATCCATGTGCATTCCTTTCTTCACTTTAATATATTTTCTTCATCTTTTCCAATTCAAACCTATAAGAAATAAAAAGATATATAAAGAACATTTATGCAATAAAATGGTGAATTAAAGATTTATTTTTGACATTTAAAATAGTGATTTTGTGAACTTATCAAATTACCCCCAAACAAGCTCTTGCTAGTCCTCTAGCAAATAAGGGCAAAATAGATTAGTTCACAAAATTAGACTCTTATTAATTTTAACTAAAGATGTGCCACTTTCGCAGGCTGTTTTCGATTGCATTTACCATATGCAATAAGGCCTTAAACCCCTAGATTACCCTAGTGGACGAGCAATAGCCTCGTGAGGGTTGGATATATTACCCACAACTTCTTCATTCTTCATTTTCATGCATTCATGCATTCACATATTCATTAATCAAGCCATGATACAATATATAAGATAATATGAATACAAATACTACCACTCACTACCGAACAATAACTATCTCAAGCTAATGATATGAATGATCCCCACTGAAGTAAATAATTTCGTTACTTTCTACTCCCAATCTAGACAACCTTCCGTGTTTTTGTGAACATTTTACTATGGTATGTCAATCTCTCTTCTTCTACTTCATTGATCAAACTTTGCCATATTTTTCGTAAAAACTCATTATTTCCATCATTTCACTTCCATCCCTTTTTGTATTTATAAGCTCCGGACTTTCCAGCGAGGACTTTTAGTCCCGACCAACTGGGCCCGAACTTCTTCCATGGGATTTATGCTCATTAGTTTTCTCCCCTTTTTACGCGAACAATGATATTGGTGATACCAAGGTCCGGTTACTCAGATCGAAGAACTACTTTTTGCATTTCTTTGAAAATATATATATATATATTTTTTAAAAATTTTCTCCATTCAATCTCCCCTTCTCCCCTTTTATAGCGGCAAAGCTAAATTTTCAACTCCATAGTCAAAGATCAACTGTTTTTCCCATAGTGAATGTGTGCATGTGCTTATAGGTCAAAGCTGTCCTTTTCGGTTTCAATTTCACTAATTTATTTACCTATGTAAAACCACATCATTTCACTAACTCAATCTAATCATTACTCTTATGAGCGGGAATATCGCATCACATACTACGGATATATCATAAACATAAACTTAATCAACTTATAATACAAAACACTCATGCATAAAAACAAAAAAACTTTTCCAAACGAAATCAATTTTTCAAAATATTTTTTTATTTTTTTTATTTTTAATAATGAAATTCTATTTTGATTAAATAGATATCCACCCCCAAACAAAAATAACACTGTCCCTAGTGTTTAAAAATACATCTAAGAGACAAATTGGAACAAATTACCGCAATTGAGGTGGTGTTTTTGGAGTATAGTCCCTGCAAAGATTCTTGGCAAAAGAAAAGTCAAGTGATTGAAAATATTATGACAGACTTTACCCCCAAACAAAATCTAAACATATCCAAATAGAGTGGAAAAAATAAAATTGATAGAAAAATTTACACAACTGACTGGGCTGCCTCCCAGTAGCGCTAAGTTTAACGTCTTCAGCCAGACTCAACAGATGTGCTACCCCTAAACAGATCAGTCCGAATAAATCGGATCAATGAGGAGAATTTCCTCATTTTCAGAAGTTTCAAGTTCTAGGAAAGGCTTTAGACGATGAGCATTAACTTTAAACAACTGTCCATTCTTAGGGTCTTGTAACTCAATGGCACCATGACTAGAAATGTGATGGACATAGTACGGGCCTGACCAACGTGACCTTAACTTCCCAGGAAACAATTGAAGACGGGAGTTATACAAAAGAACATTTTGTCCTATGAAAAACTCTTTTTTGAGAATGTGTTTGTCATGTTCCAACTTAGTCTTGGCTTTATAAATTCTTGAACTCTCATAGGCATCATTTCTGATTTCTTCTAACTCATTAAGTTGAAGGGTCCTACGTTGACCGGCTTTATCATAGTCAAAGTTCATGGCCTTGATGGCCCAATAAGCACGGTGTTCGAGTTCAACAGGCAAGTGACATGCTTTGCCATAGACCAATCGATATGGGGACATTCCTATAGGGGTCTTGTAAGCGGTACGGTATGCCCATAAAGCATCCTGGAGACGAAGACTCCAGTCCTTCCTTGTGGGGTTAACTGTTTTCTCTAAGATCTGTTTAATCTCCCTATTAGATACCTCAGCTTGACCATTGGTTTGAGGGTGATATGATAGGGCCACTTTGTGATTGATTCCATATTTGGACAACAACTTTCCAAAGACTTTGTTGCAAAAATGTGAACCATTGTCACTGATTATGGCTCGAGGTGTTCCAAACCGAGGCAAAACCTGGTCTTTGAAAAAACGCACCACAACTCTATGGTCAGCTGTTTTGGTGGCTAAAGCTTCTACCCATTTTGACACATAATCAACTGCTAAAAGGATGTAGAGATTGCCAAACGAGGATGGAAATGGTCCCATGAAATCAATACCCCATACGTCAAAGATTTCAACGACGAGAATCGATTGTTGAGGCCATTCGTTTCTTTTGGTAATCTTACCTAGCAATTGGCATCTATGACAAGCTAGACAGTATGTGTGGGTGTCTTTGAAAATGGTTGGCCAATAGAATCCTGATTGCAAGATTTTTACAGCTGTTCGTTTGGAACTGAAATGGCCACCACATGCCTGGTCATGACAGAAGGAAATGACAGACTTTTGATCTACCTCGGGAACACACCTACGAATGATCTGATCTGGGCATCATTTAAGGTTTTGCTAGCATAGTATATGACATGTCGTGCTTTATCCACTTTTTGGCCTAAAACAGCACCTACTGCATAATCAGACGCATCACACATAATTTCAAAAGGCAAGTTCCAATCAGGTGAGCGAATGATAGGTGCAGTAGTGAGTGCTGACTTTAAGTACTCAAAGGCGGACTTACAGGCATCAGTAAACTCAAATTGTGCATCTTTAGCTAGAAGATGGGTCAAAGGTCTAGCTATCTTAGTGAAATCTTTGATGAAACGCCTGTAGAAACCGGCATGACCTAGGAATGCTCTAATATCTCGAACAGATTTGGGGATAGGTAGATTGGAGATTAGATCAATTTTTGCTTTGTCTACCTCAATTCCTGTACTGGAGATATTATGACCTAGGACAATTCCCTTTTGGACCATGAAATGACACTTTTCCCAGTTAAGTACCAAGTTATTGTCACGACAACGTTGAAGTACGAGAGAAAGATGGTCTAGACATTGCTCAAATGATGACCCAAAGACAGAGAAGTCATCCATGAAGATTTCTAGAAACTTTTCAACCATGTCACTAAATATACTCATCATACATCGCTGAAATATAGCTGGTGCATTACACAAGCCGAATGGCATGCGACGATAGGCGAATGTACCGAATGGACAGGTGAAAGTAGTTTTGTCTTGGTCATCAGGGTGGACAGGAATTTGATTGTAACCAGAATAACCATCTGAAAAGCAATAGAAGGCCTGACCAGCTAATCTTTCTAACATTTGGTCGATGAAGGGAAGTGGAAAATGGTCTTTTCTAGTCACGCTATTCAGTTTCCTGTAGTCTATGCAAACTCGCCATCCAGTTTGAATGCGAGTAGGAATAAGCTCATTATGGGCATTGGACACAACAGTGATGCCAGACTTTTTAGGAACTACCTGGATTGGACTCACCCATTGACTATCAGAAATCGGGTAGATGATATCAGCATCAAGAAGTTTGATAACTTCTCCGCGGACAACTTCTTTCATATTGGGGTTAAGTCTTCTTTGAGGTTGTCTACAGGTTTTCGCATTATCTTCTAAGTGAATGCGATGTTGCACCACTAGAGGATTAATGCCCTTGATATCATCAATGGACCATGCTATGGCTTCCCTATTTGTCTTAAGAACCTCAATTAATTGGGACTCTTGTTGCTCAGTTAACTCAGAAGATATTACCACTGGAAAAGTCTCATTTTCACCAAGATACGAATATTTTAAAGTCTCGGGTAAATGCTTTAATTCAATATTAGGTGGTTTCTTTGCATTTTCAGATTCAGTGTTAACTGGCAAGGACAATGATTCAAATTTGGATTTATACTTGGGTGCTTCAAATGGTGGGGCAGAGTCTAGCAAATCATTTACTTGGCTAATGTTATTAGCTTCGTCCAAATTATCATCAAAATGGGCTAGACAATGCTGGAGTGGATCCTCAGGATATGAGTGGTTAAAGGTGTGGTTGGTCAATGAATCAATGAGACAAACATCTTCAACAGACTCTGATTCAATGGGTTGTTTCATCAAATTGAACACATTGACTTCCACTTTCATGTTCCCAAAGGTTAAGGTCATGCTACCATTTCTACAATTGATCAATGCATTGGCTGTGGCTAAAAATGGTCGACCTAAAATGATTGGAATTTGTTTACCTTGGGTTGGTTGAGTGTCTAACACAATGAAGTCTACGGGGTAATAAAAATCATTAACTTTTACTATCACATCCTCAATGATACCCCTTGGAATTTTGATGGATCGGTCAGCTAACTGAATTCTAACATCAGTTTTCTTCAAATCAGTCAATCCCAAATCCAAGTAGACTGAATACGGTAACACATTGACACTGGCACCAAGGTCCAATAAAGCTTGACCTTCAAAATTTTCTCCTATCCTACAAGTGATAGTTGGACTACCAGGGTCTTTGTGTTTAACCACAACTTGATTTTGTAGGAAGGAGGAACAATGTTGGGCTATGAAGGCTTCCTTAGGGATATTGGTTTTCCTCTTGACTAAGTCTTTAATGAATTTTGCATAAGAAGGAATTTGCTTAATAGCAGTGAGAAATGGAATGTTAATCTGGAGATTTTGAAAAATCTCTAAGATTTCACTGTATTGAGAATCCTTCTTATTGTTGACTAGTCTAGAGGGAAAAGGTGCACGTGGAATAAACGGCTTTGGAATGACCTCATCAAGCTTAGGACCTTGGTCCTTTTTGGATTTTTGGGAATTGGGTGGAAGAGATTTGGATGGTTCAATTTCATCACTGATGGGTGGCTCAACCTTATTATCAATTTTGTTTCCTGACCTGAGGGTAATGATGGAATTTACATTGGCATTTGATTGGTCAGAAGTGGAAGGAGTCCCTACAAGATTAACTCCTTGTCTTTTTGGATTGATTTCGGGTTGGCTAGGCAATGTACCCCTTTGTCTTTCAGACAGAGCTGCAGTGAGTTGACTCAATTGATTTTGGAGAGACTGCTGAAATTGCAGTTGATTTTGAGTCAAGAGATCAAAGTTATTTTCTAACTTTTGAAATCTCTGATTGGAATGCTTATTGGATTGATCAAGATTAAGGGCAAGCATTTTCAAAGTGTCCTCATAATTGGAAGTATTATTGACCGGTGGGACAGGAGCAACATAGTTGTTCATGGGATCAACTGCTAAATCTCGGCTTGGATTGAACTGGTTATTCCTAGGGAATTGATTTTGAGGAATTATTGGTCCTTGAGTTTGAGGTTGCCTATTGGAGTTACCTTGAAAACCAGTCTGACCACTTAAGTTTTGTGGAGGTAAATTTTGCCTCCATGAAAAATTAGGGTGGTTTCTAGTATCAGGATGGTAACTTTGGCTAAATGTATTAGGCAATGGTCTCCTAAAGGTATTGAAAGCACAAACTTGCGCATCCGAAGGTTCAGATGTACAAGAGACCGGACATTCCTCTGTTGGATGGGATAAACCAGAACAAACATTGCATTGTGCAGGGGTAGATATTAGGGCAAATGCATCAAACTTTTTGTCTAAGTCTTTCACTCCCTCAGCAAGACTTTTCATCACAGACTTTAACTCATTTTCAGGTTTGATGTCATAAAAAACAGATGTTCTATTCATTTGATCATTCCTAGAAAATTCATTATCATTTTGGTTCCAATTCCAATTTTGGGCATTTTCAGCTAGTTCCTCCAAAAATATATATGCTTGGTCAGGGGTTTGGGCATTGAACTTTCCTTGGTGCATTGACTCAATCATGGTTCGGTTCATAGGTGAAAGTCCTTTATAGAAGAAATGAACTAGTTGTGCTTTATCAAAGCCATGGTGTGGGCATTTGAGTAGCAAGTCATGAAATCGGTCCCAAGTTTGATGGAATTGTTCCTCAATTTTCCCTCTAAAAGTACTAATGGCATCTCTCATTGATTCGGTCTTTTGCATGGGATAAAACTTACTCATGAATTTCCTTGCAAGTTCATCCCATGATCGAATGGAGTCGGGTGGAATGGAGTTTAGCCATGATGCAGCTCTATCTTCTAAGGACAGGGGGAAAAGACGCAGTTTGACACCCTCTTCATTCAAATTTTGATTTTTGAATGTGTTGCATATTGTTAAAAACTTCCCTAAATGGATATAGGGTTGTTCGCTTTCAAGTCCATGAAATTTTGGCAACATATTGATTGTGGCGGGTCTAATCTCAAACTGGGGTGCATCATTCTCAGGTAGAACAATGCAATTGGGTGGGTTGGCTGTGATTGGGGCAAAGTAGTCATTAAGAGTTCTCGGTGCAGCCATTGATGAATTATTGGTGGTTGACAGATTTAACAAGGTAGTTGATTTTTCTTCTAAATCAAAGAGTGAGAGATCACTAGGAAACCTAACTAAACGCTTGTTAACTCGTAACCACTGGGGCATAAACAAAAAAAAACCTAAAAAGGCTAGATGATGGGCAAATCACACAAAATTTTTGGCTTTGTTATCTTGAGCTTAAATTCAAGGGTGGTGAATTTTTAAATCTAATATTGTAGAGAATTAATAAGATGGTGTCCAAATTAATTCTCTCCTAATTAGACAGCTCCTACTCTATTCCAGATTAAGTTGATAGATTACAAATTAAGGATCATCAAACTAACAACGGAGTAGTTCCCAGGAAAGTGTGGCGAGGCACGTGGCCTGCTTAATGGCGCGTCAACCACACTCCTAGACAGAATTTCCTACCGTTTATCAATTTGATAATGACTCACTGGAGTGACTACCAACCGCTTCCTTCTTAGAGGGCCTATGAGCTCGTAACCCTAAATTGGATTATTGCTAATGAATTTTAAAATTAGGCTCATAGTTTAACAAATGCAAGGATTTTTGTGATTTGTGGGCCACGGAAACGGGTGATGAAATCCCGACCGTATCTTGTGGGAATTTTGCCCTTAAGTATCTTATGCAAAATGCTAATTAAAATATGCACACACAAGAGAAAAAGAAATAAAAAAATAAAAAAACGGGAGCTTAGGGGAATTTCTAATGTTATTCTATCCTAAAATTCGCATGCAAAATTTGTGTCTAGAAAAACTAAAACAAAAAATAAATAAAATAGAAATAAACTAAATACAAAGGATGAGAACTTAGGGTAATTTCTAATGTTATTCTATCCTAGAATTTGCATGCAAAATTTTCACCTAATCAAAAAAAAATAACAAGGGTTTAGAGATATGGAACCTGGCTGACGAACCGGTACGGTTCTCCTGCAAAAGAAAACAACAAAAATAAACAAGTAAATACAAAGAAGATAATAAGAATAATAAATATATATATATATATATAATGTGAAATATCTGCTAATTAGAGTCAAGGAATCAAAAGGCAATAAAAGTTATTAAATGGTTAGACTAATATCAGTTAAACAGAAACTTCGGAAGCTACTGTGTCCTTTGCTAATTTGTTTTTTTTTTTTTTTTTTTTTTTTTTGTGAAAATTTCTTCAAGAACCTACTGCTACTGCTGTTACACAGTGAGCAGATTACAAAGTGGATTTTGTTTGTTTTTTTTTTTTTTTTTTGAAAAAAAAATGAAACCTTACACTGCTGGATTCTGCTGCAGTATGGTTTTTTTTTTTTTTTTTTTTTTTTTTTTGTGAAAATTTCTACAAGAACCTACTGCTACTGTTGTTACACAGTGAGCAGATTACAAAGTGGATTTTGTTTTTTTTTTTTTTTTTTTTTTTTTCGAAAATTAACAAAAATCACACAATATAGAAAAATTAAAATAAAGGGAGGGATAGAAAGTTCGGGTGGGTTCCCGAAAACTTGTAGTCTCGAATCTTTGACTCCGAATTCAATGTTGAAGCGGCAACGGCGCCATTTGACGGTTGGTCAATAGATGTTTCTTTTGTCGTTGCTTCACCAAACTCCGGTCAACAAAATTTATAATACCTACAAATACTTTACTTAAAATAGTATAGCAATAAGTAGGGTCGAACCACTCTCAACTTAGAAATCGGTTTGAGACTAGGATCCAAAACTATATTTTTCGAGATAAAAAGAAATTACTTAAAACAATTCTTGAATTTTTGAATAGTAAACTAAAATAACTAGATAATTATCAAATGATGGAAGAAATCTCAAGGGAAGAGAATCCACCACTCGGGTCTATATAAATAATCTTATATATTTCTATTGCAAATTCTCCTCCAACCTATTAAACATAAACATAGATATTGGTAGGCATTCCCCGTATTTCCATTAATTGGTAATCACGGAAAATCCTCCCTCTAATATTTTGGTTTAAAAATAAATAAATATAAATAGTGGTAGGCATTCCCCGTATTTCCATTGATTGGTAATCACGGAGAATCCTTCCTCTATTTTCAACCTCTATTGTAGGTTTTGTCACTTGAAAGAATTAATTCGGGAAGAGAATTAAACAATAAGAAATAAAATAAAATTATGTATATCTTACCCAAGGTGGCTTCATCACTCCCTTGAGAAGATGTTTAAGCTAGCATAATGATATAGGAATAAAACATGATGATAGAAGAAATTTTCATTAACTAAGAAAAAGATTACAACAAAATAAAAACTTGATACAAGACTAAATTCTCTCTACAATTTCTCACTCTCTACCATCTAACTCCTTACAATTTCCAACTACTCTCCTATTTATAGAGAAAATTGGAATATAATGACATCTTGTAAAGTGAAGTTAGATCTACTTTTCTTTTCTTTTTCTTTGAATATTGATGCTTTCCAAGTCATTTTCTTCTTTCTTCATGTGCATTATATTCTTCATCTTTCATCCATGTGCATTATATTATTTCTTCCATCCATGTGCATTCCTTTCTTCACTTTAATATATTTTCTTCATCTTTTCCAATTCAAACCTATAAGAAATAAAAAGATATATAAAGAACATTTATGCAATAAAATGGTGAATTAAAGATTTATTTTTGACATTTAAAATAGTGATTTTGTGAACTTATCAGAACTTCACAATCAGAGGATTTTAATTTAGAAGAGAGAAATGGCACTCCAAGATACATCACAGGGAGAGCTCCTAGCTGGAAGTTGAAAAGCTAATTAATAGAAGCTAGCACAGTATCAAAAATTCCAGAGGAAAAGAGAAAGATTTTGGAGTTATTAATGGATAATCCTTAAACAGAAGAGAACCAATTAATCCTCTCAAGCAAACACTTAGCAGACAAAATCACCTACTGAAAAAAGCAAAAGATCATCAGCAAACATAAGGCTTGTTAGCTTGAGATCATGACACTTCCAATGGTGTTTAAAATTAGTAGAGTCAGTCCTAATAGCCAAAGCACCAGTGAGAACTTCCATACACATGACAGAAAGGTAATGGGATAGGGGATCCACTTGTCTCAAGCCCATATTAGAAGATAAGTGAACAAAGAGAGCTCCATTCACATTCATTGAGAACTTTGGAGTAGAAATGCATTCCATAATCCATTGGATGATAATAGGATGAATGTTAAAAGCCTCGAGTGTAGCCTCTAAAAAACTCCAATCCATAATATCATAGGCCTTTTTTAGATCCACTTTGAGAGCCAATCTAACTGAGTTGCTTTCTCTATGGTAGTTTCTGAATAACTCTTGGGAGAGGAGGACGTTATGAGCTATGTCTCTACCTTTTATAAAGGCACATTGATTAGAACTGATGCAAGTGATCGGTCGACCAAACCTTTATTGGTTTGGCCTACTAGGCTCGTGTAATAAATAATAGTAATAATAATCTTGTGTGCAAATAAGCCCTTAAATTTGACTTAGTTTTCCCTATCGCAAGTGCACGAATCAATTATATTATAGTATAGATGAGATAGGGTATATCGTATCCATATAGACTATTGAATTCACAACTTCTTCTATAATTATTGTAACTAAATTATGAAAGATAATTTATTTGTTTGGTTTTCTATAACTAATTTGACAAGAAATAAAATAACGTAAAAGTAAAGATAGATTTTGGTTTTGGCATTTGAAAACAGTGGAGATAAATATCTAGGGTATTTCTAACTCCACCACTAAGATGTGGTGTTTGTATGTGTATATATATGAGTATATAAATATATATGTATAATGATATATATTTGTTGAGATACATATACATATTAATAGCTAGGTGAGGATTTATTTATATGTTGGTCTCAGAAGATGAAGTTATATATATATATATATATATATATTAGTATCTAAGTGCATGTATATATATATATACATGTGTGAAGATGAATTTATATATATATATTGATATTGTGAAGATGAAGATAAAATCATGAGATTGGACTCCATTTTTAATTTTTAATTATTAAATATATATTTAGACACGTGTCAAGAATCAATTGGGCCATATCAGTGTTATATATTGGCATATATATATAATATGACTACTTTGTTATATTAACTTGTCCC
This sequence comes from Cornus suecica, assembly GCA_963922005.1. Taxonomy (NCBI): domain Eukaryota; kingdom Viridiplantae; phylum Streptophyta; class Magnoliopsida; order Cornales; family Cornaceae; genus Cornus; species Cornus suecica. The sequence continues at coordinate 24,016,227 of OY998242.1, forward strand.
ACATCGGAAGATTGAGAAACCCACATCTATATCCTCACCTATAAATATAGGGCTTCTCCTATTGAATTGTGCACACAGAAATAGAGAGAGAGTTAGGAATAATATACGTTTATATTATTCCGGTGATACAGGCGTGAGTATACACAGCGTGTGTGATCTGCGAATCATCCTCTTGTAATCCTCTCAGTGATTTTCTCCGTGGACGTAGGCTTATTTGGCTGAACCACATATATTCTTGTGTTGTTTGGTGTGTTTATGTGCGTTTTCTAATTTGCAGGGGTGCACGGCTTCGTACATAGGGTGTGCGAACCCTAACAAGTGGTATCAGAGCCCCAGGTTGGAGCAAATCACGAAGCCTGACGATCTGGTCCAGATCTGATTTTTTCGAGTGCCCTAAATTAGAAACCGACCATACTAGGAGCTTTGGCTCGACGAGACAAAGCCAGTAGTGTCAAGCACGTCGCCGGAAAGTTCCTCACGCGCCCCCACGCGCCACCTGAAGTTCCGGCTAGTTTTTTGGCTCCGTCGAGCAGCAGTTTTGGTTCGGCGTGATTTTCCGGAGCATCGTTTATCGGAACGAGGCTTATAATATATCTACGGAACGAGAATTCGAAGCCCGACGTTTTGGCGCAAGAATCAGCCCAATCAGAGCATGGACGCGCCCGCACGTACCCCGAGAAGGTACTGACTTCGTGATTAAATTTATGTCTTTTGTACGAATTTGTTTTGGCCCGTTTGGAGTTGTTTTTGACCCATTTTGGACGCGGTCAGAGGTGTTCTTAAGGTTTTGAACCGCCCCCGACGCAACCGTATACTCAGTTTTGCACTCCGAATATCTCTAATAGGCTCAGTGGGAGCTATGGGAGAAGAAAAGACAGTAATGATCGACGAGTTTGATGGTACAAACATTACCTATTGGAAGATGCAAATTGAGGATGTGTTATTCCAGAAAAATTTGTATCAACTGCTAGAAGAGACGAAGCCAGATTCGATGAAAGAAGAGGAGTGGAATATCCTAGATCGAAAGGCTCTTGGCACGATCAGATTGACGTTGGCAAAATCTGTTGCCTTCAATATCAGGAAAGAGAAGACTGCAAAGTCTCTCATGGAAGCTCTTTCGAAGATGTACAAACAGCCGTCTAGAGCAAATACATTACATCTTATCAGCAAATTGACGAATCTGAAGATGTCCGAGAATGGGAATGTTGGTGAACATCTCAGTAAGCTTAATGACATTTATGGGCAGTTGGAATCAATTGAAGTAGTGTTTCAAGACAAGGTGAAATCAGCTTTTCTCCTTAATCAATTGCCAGAGAGCTGGAATGCCACAGTGGTTGCAATCAGTAATTCTTCAGGGATAGACCCGTTGAAGTATGATACCGTTGTGAGTATGGTACTCACAGAAGAGATCAGAAGACAGTCGTCAGACTCTTCAAGCAGTGGCACAACATTGAATGTCGACACCAGAGGCAGAGGTTCGAACAGACAGAAAGGCGGAAACCAAAGGTGTGGCCGTTCCAAGTCGAGACGGGGAAGATCACAGTCTCGAGGTCCTAGAAATTCCAAAGCAATCGAATGTTGGAATTGCGGTAAGACTGGTCATTTAAGGAACCATTGTAGATCCCCGCAGAAGGTAGTGGATGACAAGACAGGCAAATATTGTCTTAGAAGAAGCAGATGATGCACCGATATGCTCTTTAGAGAGCAAAATAGAGTCTTGGGTTTTGGACTCTGGAGCATCATTCAATGTCACCTCAAGTCGAGAGCTCTTTGAGAGCTATGCACGTGGAAACCTCGGCAAGTTTTATCTAGGTGACGATCAACCCTGCAGTGTTGTTGGCAAGGGTGAAGTACATATCAGACTCAACGGATCGATATGGAAGCTGAGGGATGTCAGACACATTCCAGACTTGAGGAAGAACCTAATCTCAGTAGGCCAGTTGGCGAGTGAATGTTATGTGACCACTTTCAGTGAAGATAAGTGGAAAGTTTCCAAGGGAGCTATGACTATAGCACGAGGAAAGAAAATAGGTACGCTGTACACTACCACCAAGGCTAGCACATTTATAGCAATTGTAGAAAGCAAGGAGGATCATAATTTGTGGCACCAGAGGCTAGGTCACATGAGTGAAAAGGGACTCAAGGTTATGCTCGCAAAGGGAAAGCTGCCAGGTCTAAATTCGATTGATATCGACTTCTGTGAGGATTGCGTATTTGGTAAACAGAAGAGGGTTAGTTTTCAGAAAAGCGGCAGAGAACTTAGAAAGGAGAAGCTTGAGCTAGTTCACACTGATGTCTGGGGGCCAACAAATGTCTCATCTATTGGCGAAAAGTCCTATTTCGTCACCTTCATCGATGATCATTCCAGAAAGGTATGAGTTTATTTCTTGAAACATAAATCTGAAGTGTACGGTGTGTTCAAGAGTTGGAAGGCTATGATAGAGAATGAAACGGGTTTGAAGATCAAGAGATTACGGTCCGATAATGGTGGAGAGTATTAGGACACTGAGTTTAAGAGATTTTGCTATGAAAACGGTATCAGATTGGAGAAAACTGTTCCACGTACACCACAACAGAATGGCGTAGCAGAACGGATGAACCGGACATTGACTGAGAGAGCCAGAAGCATGCGCATTCAGGCAGGGTTTCTGAAACAGTTCTGGGCAGAAGCAGTCAGTACATCAGCGTACTTAATCAATCGTGGTCCATCAGTACCATTGGAGCATAGAATACCAGAAGAGGTCTGGAGCGGTAGAGAGGTAACACTTTTACATTTAAAAGTTTTTGGTTGTGTTGCATATGTACATATTAGTGACACTATGAGGGGTAAGCTTGATCCCAAGTCACAAAAGTGTATTTTCATTGGCTATGGCGGTGACGAGTATGGTTACCGTATGTGGGATGATCAGAACCGAAAACTGATCCGAAGCAGAGATGTAGTGTTCAATGAAAATGTTATGTACAAGGACAGACACACAACAACCTCAGAGCCTATAACACATAGTGAACCTGTGTGTGTTGAGTTAGATGATGTTCAAGACAGTGAGAGTACTCAGTCAGACGAACATATTGCAAATGGAAATACTCAACAGGTTGATACACCGCAGTCTCCGACTTCTATTCCTGTACCTAGGAGGTCTTCACGGCAGCATGTGCCGAATCGGAGATACATGAATTATTTGTTGCTTACAGATGGAGGTGAACCAGAGTATTTTGATGAAGCAGGCAGTGCAGCAGATGCGAGCCAGTGGGAGCTTGCAATGGAAGATGAGATGAAGTCCCTTATTTCCAACAAGACATGGAAGCTAATCGAGCTGCCGGTAGGAAAGAAAGCTCTCCATAATAAATGGGTCTACAGAGTCAAAGAAGAACATGATGGTTCTAAGAGGTACAAGGCGAGACTTGTAGTAAAAGGCTTTCAGCAGAAAGCAGGAATCGACTACCATTCGTTCAGTTCTTAGCATTGTTGTATCAGAGGGTTTGCACCTAGAGCAGTTAGATATCAAAACTGCTTTCCTCCATGGTGACCTAATGGAGGAGATTTATATGCAGCAACCGGAAGGTTTCTTAGAGAAAGGGAAAGAAAAACTTGTGTGTAAGTTGGAAAAGAGCTTGTATGGTTTGAAACAAGCTTCAAGACAGTGGTACAAGAAATTCAATGGATTTATGCAGAGACATGGTTATATCAAGTGCAACGCTAACCATTGTTGCTACTTCAAGAGGTTTGACACGAGTTACATTATCCTCCTACTTTATGTTGATGACATGTTAGTAGCTGGATCTGATTTTGCAGAAATCAGTAAGTTAAAGAAGTAGTTGGCAAAAGAGTTCGAGATGAAGGACTTAGGCACAGCGAAGCAGATTCTTGGTATGAGAATCATCAGAGACAAGCTGAAGGGAATTTTGCAGTTGTTTCAGGCTGACTACGTTGAACGGGTTTTGAAGCGGTTCAATATGAGTGATGCTAAGTCAGTTAGCACACCTTTGGCTAGTCATTTTCGATTATCCAAAAAGCAGTCTCCCAAGTTAGAAGCAGAAATGAACAACATGGCCAGTATTCCATACGCTTCAGTTATTGGTAGCTTAATGTATGCAATGGTTTGTACAAGACCAGATATTGCATATGCAGTGGGAGCAGTCAGCAGGTTCATGTCCAATCCAGGAAAGACTCACTGGGAAGCAATGAAGTGGATATTGCGATATCTACGAGGTACCACAAACAAATGCCTTTATTTTTGGAAAGGGTGAAGTGAATTTACATGGCTATGTAGATTCAGATTTTGCTGGTGAGATAGATCACAGAAGAAGCACTACTGGTTATGTCTTTACAGTAGGTACTACAGCAGTCAGTTGGATTTCGCAGATACAGAGGATTGTAGCGTTATCTACTACAGAGGCTGAGTATGTAGCCGTGACAGAGGCTAGCAAAGAGATGATTTGGTTATAGGGTTTGTTGGCAGAGTTGGGATTCGAGCAAGGAAATAGTGTTTTGCATAGTGATAGTCAGAGTGCTATACATCTGGCGAAAAATTCATCATTTCATTCGAGAACCATGCATATAGATCTTCGTTATCACTTTATCAGATCTCTATTAGAGGATGAAGTATTAACACTTAAGAAGATTCAAGGAAGCGAGAATCCGGCCGACATGTTGACCAAAGTGGTGACAACAGAGAAACTGAAGTTGTGCGCAACTTCAGTTGGTCTTCAAGCTTGAAGACAGAAATGAGGGCACCGAGCACTGATCATTGATGGAGTTGATTGATGAAGGCAAAGTCGTCAAGTGGGAGATTGTTATATATTGGCATATATATATAATATGACTACTTTGTTATATTAACTTGTCCCACATCGGAAGATTGGGAAACCCACCTCTATATCCTCACCTATAAATATAGGGCTTCTCCTATTGAATTGTGCACACAGAAATAGAGAGAGAGAGTTAGGAATAATATACGTTTATATTATTCCGGTGATACAGGCGTGAGTATACATAGCGTGTGTGATCTGCGAATCACCCTCTTGTAATCCTCTCAGTGATTTTCTCCGTGGACGTAGGCTTATTTGGCTGAACCACGTATATATTCTTGTGTCGATTGTTTGGTTTGTTTGTGTGCGTTTTCTGATTTGCAAGTGTGCACGACTTCGTACATAGGGTGTGCGAACCCTAACAATCAGGTGTAAGTAGGAAATTCCTACTTATATGGCCTAAGGCAAGTACGGATATACATAGTCAGCCTTGAAATCTCAAAAATGCGTAAAAGTCATAGGCGAAATCATATGTGAGGCCCTTTCTACATAGGGCTTATATATTAAATATATTAATATGAAAAAAATTGAAAAACACTTATGTCTTGGCGTTGTTGTAAAAATTTATTGTAGTGCGAGTACAACAGTTACGAGATTCCTAAAGATAGTTGCATGAAAAATTATTATTGTTGTGTTAGTGCGACAGTCGCGAGAGCCCTAATTGTAATCTTTTAGTGGTGCATGCAATAAGAATCTTCTAACCCTAATCAGAGTAATGGTTTGAATTGTGTGAAAGGGTCGCTTTAGTCGGAGCAAAAGCCTCAGACACCCCGGTTATCGGAAAAAATAATGAATAGAGTGTGTTGACTAGGTTGGAAAAAATTCAGTGTTTCCTTAAGTTTATATACAGAGACAGAATTTGATTCAATCGCAGTAATTTATTTGCGGCCTAGTGCCTCAGCAAATACAAGATCTTAGATCTGATTCACACTAATTTACTTGCGGCCTAGTGCCTCAACATTAACAATCTAGTTTTATTTGCATTGATTGAAAATAATTTGTTGGGACAAAGACCGTAAATTGATTTGAGGTACCATATATTTGATTCACACTGCAGCAAACTGGATGCAAATAAAACTTTGAGAGAACGAGCGATCGTTAATTGATTTGCGACTTGTTTGACAAGGGTAGATTGTATCTATTATATTTATCGATGTCGGATACAAATTATAATTTTATTTGTGACTTGTTTGACAAGGGTTGATTGTATCTTGGGACTTGGTACCTCAAAAGCATGAGACCTCATATTCGTACAAAAGTCTTATAATAGGCGCCTTCGAGAAACCTGGAGTTTTCAAATCTACTTTGAAAGCGGATTATATACATCCTACTGTAATTCCAAATCAAATTAAAATTCCATTTTTACCTGATCTCAGTTAAAGGTTAATTTGTTTTCTATTTGTTTTAAAAGATAAGTATAATTTGAAGAAAAAAAAAATTTACCAACTCATTGGGCCAAAACACAATCCTAATGATTATGACAAAACTAACTTATCATAATGTCCGTTAACAAACATACAGGTAAATTCATTGATGAAACCGATATATATGGTGACAACTATGCAATCAATCAAGTGACGACAATACTGGATGAATGAGCTAGCCGGAAATTTGCAATTAACTGCAATACGTCTTGAATATGTCAAATCATCAACTTTTCACTAACAAAGTTGATAACTCGATCCAAAACAACATTAGCAGATAATGAAGTGCACTCCAAAGTAACGTCTGTTCCTTGACATCCGGATTCCATACACTAGTTCCAAGGCATAATTTCCGGGCAAGCTTTCTTGGGTTTTCTTTCCCTCTCTAAAGTTGGCTTGAACAATCAATTAGTAACTCCGTGTAATATGCACAACGTATTTGACTAAAGTTCCACATGAGAAAGACAAATAAACATTTGAAGAACAAATGATGATGACACTCGGGATGAAGGGAACATAAACTGCACAAGTTAGGGGTGTGCCAATGTGCTACCGGCTTCCTGTCATATGTTGGGTGTTTATGGAGAACGACAATCCAAAGTATAAAGTTGTGCCTGGAAATGCAATTAGTGAATCAAATCAGATGGAACCGAGACTTATTAGGATAGAGAGATAAGGCTTTAATTAACTGTATGAGATATGGAGAATGTATAAGACCAAGGCATATTAGCCAAAGATAGAAGAGGAAGGCATATTTAGCCAAAAAAGAAGCACCAATGCAAATCAGACAACCAGCAAAGACCAATATCCATATCTACAGGCTCGTTTAGTATGAAAATAACATAAGAATGCAGTAAATCTAATTCCTTTACTAATAAAGGAATCTTAGTTTGCAATCTTTCAATAATTTGAACTTAATATGAATTGATTGTGTGTGGAAAAGATTTGGGACTTAGTGTCTCATAAAACATTAGGTCTCATGTTCCATTCCTACCGGATGCAAACAATTTGCTGAGGCCCAACCGCAAAGAGAGTTCAACTTTACCCGATTTGTGTGAAAGGGTCGCTTTAGTCGGAGCAAAAGCCTCAGACACCCCGGTTATCGGAAAAAATAATGAATAGAGTGTGTTGACTAGGTTGGAAAAAATTCAGTGTTTCCTTAAGTTTATATACAGAGACAGAATTTGATTCAATCGCAGTAATTTATTTGCGGCCTAGTGCCTCAGCAAATACAAGGTCTTAGATCTGATTCACACTAATTTACTTGCGGCCTAGTGCCTCAACATTAACAATCTAGTTTTATTTGCATTGATTGAAAATAATTTGTTGGGACAAAGACCGTAAATTGATTTGAGGTACCATATATTTGATTCACACTGCAGCAAACTGGATGCAAATAAAACTTTGAGAGAACGAGATCGTTAATTGATTAAAAAAAAATTTAATGGAAAAAAAAACAGAGAATCTAATAATAACTTGATTTTGCAGTTTTATTGATAAATGGAAAATGATTGATCACGATTAATTGTTATAGACATTTTGGAAAAGTGAAGAGAAATGACCTACAATTTAGTTAGTAATGGTATCAAAAACAAATTTTAAAGTTAATATAAAAAGAAACAATTTGGATACTAAAAAAATATTGAAAATATTCAACAATCCTGCTTTAGTAGACAAGGACAATCATGGTATTAAAAACAGTAAGATCAAGCATAGTCCCAAAATTAATTTTCACAATTTTCGGTGTTAAGATCCAAAATAACGTCAAAGTTATCTTGTCCCACAGTTGGATTACAGTAGGATTCTTAGGACGTATCATTTAACAATTGATTTTCAATTTTTTAATCTGCACAAGGACCACGAGGAAAATAGAACTTAGATGTTTATTGAATAAATATATAGAACAAATTAAACCATGCATATATAACACACTCACTCACATCTTTACGAATGGACCTAAATTTTTTCTTAATATATAGAACACGAATATTATTACAGCTGCTTTGCTTTGCTTGCTTGTTTCATTGTCACTGATTATACTTTTATGGTTGACCACCTCTTCTGCAACGATAATACCCCCTACAAGCTGAAGCGCTGCGACTATATTTGTAAGAAACTCTGCCCGTTGCTGAAGAAGCACCATTTGCTCCTGACGGTATAGCAGAACCGTCGTGATCAGGTTTGTTTTTATGTCCACCTATTTTACTATGGTCATCTGCAAAACGAATAAACATATATATGAATGTGTGAAGTATGTGCTTGAAAGAGAGGGTAACATATATGTATGTGTGTATATATATATATATAGAGAGAGAGATTACTTACTGCCGGCAGAGAGTACCGATGGAATCATGAGAGTTCAAATCATGAACAAGCAGCATATCACTTAAAGAAGCTTTGCTTGTCATTTTAATTTGTTTTTCCTATCTATATATGTGGCTACAAAGAAGAGCTGGACAGAGGGGGTTTTATGAAGTATCAAGTATCGTATATATGAACAATTATAATGTATGTGTACTGATACTCTGGCCTAGCTCTCTGAGATAAGAGATGGCTTTGTTGGGCATTACGGGCCCGCACATATATCAACAATGATGTGATATTGTCCGCTTTGGGCCAAGCTCGCACGGATTTGCTCTTGGGCTTCCCCAAAAGGCCTCACACCAATTGAGATATGTACATCTTTTTATATACCCATGATCCTTCCCACTTTTAACCCACGTGTAACTTTGGTCGCATACTTAACAATCCTCCCATCGAACAAAGGACCACATCTCATGGTCCGAGCCTCCCCTCAAATGATCATTCATCCGTCCATCGTGAGTTAATCCGAGGGCTCACCTTCTGTTTGACATTTCGAGGATTCTCCACATGGCTACCAGTCCATTCCCGCTAGTTGATACGACGCCACCACATACGACTTTACCATCACCGGCCTCCGCCGCACATACGACTTGGCCATTCCCGACCTCCGCCGCCACCGCTGGTCGATACAACGCTAGCCCACTCTGACTGGTTAACACCACGAATCGCAACCTAGGCTCTGATACCACTTGTTAGGGTTCGCACACCCTATGTACGAAGCCGTGCACACTTGCAAATCAGAAAACGCACACAAAACACACCAAACAATCGACACAAGAATATATACGTGGTTCAGCCAAATAAGCCTACGTCCACGGAGAGCACCGTTTCACTAAAAATCACTGAGAGGATTACAAGGGGGTGATTCGCAGATCACACGCGCACACACACTGTGTATACTCACGCCTGTATCACCGGAATAATATAAACATATATTATTCCTAACTCTCTCTCTCTATTTCTGTGTGTACAATTCAATAGGAGAAGCCCTATATTTATATGTGAGGATATAGAGGTGGGTTTCCCAATCTTCCGATGTGGGACAAGTTAATATAACAAAGTAGTCATATTATATATATATGCTAATATATAACAATCTTCCACTTGACGACTTTGCCTTCATCAATCAACTCCATCAATGATCAGTGCTCGGTGCCCTCATTTTTGTCTTCAAGCTTGAAGACCAACTGAAGTTGTGCACAACTTCAGTTTCTCTCTTGTCACCACTTTGGTCAACATGTCGGCCGGATTCTCGCTTCCTTGAATCTTCTTAACTGTTAATACTTCATCCTCTAATAGAGATCTGATAAAGTGATAACGAAGACCTATATGTTTGGTTCTCGAATGAAATGCTGAATTTTTCGCCAGATGTATAGCACTCTGACTATCACTATGCAAAACACTTTTCCCTTGCTCGAATCCCAATTCTGCCAACAAACCCTGTAACCAAATAATCTCTTTGCTAGCCTCTGTCACAGCTACATACTCAGCCTCTGTAGTAGATAACGCTACAATCCTCTGTATCTGCGAAATCCAACTGATTGCTGTAGTACCTACTGTAAATACATAACCAGTAGTGCTTCTTCTGTGATCTATCTCACCAGCAAAATCTGAATCTACATAGCCATGTAAATTCACTTCACCTTTTCCAAAATAAAGGCATCTGTTTGTGGTACCTCGTAGATATCGCAATATCCACTTCACTACTTCCCAGTGAGTCTTTCCTGGATTGGACATGAACCTGCTGACTGCTCCCACTACATATGTAATATCTGGTCTTGTACAAACCATTGCATACATCAAGCTACCAATAGCTGAAGCGTATGGAATACTGGCCATGTTGTTCCTCTCTGCTTCTGACTTGGGAGACTGCTTTTTAGATAATCGAAAATGACTAGCCAAAGGTGTGCTAACTGACTTAGCATCACTCATGTTGAACCGCTTCAAAACCCGTTCAACGTAGTCAGCCTGAGACAACTGCAAAATTCCCTTCTGCTTGTCTCTGATGATTCTCATACCAAGAATCTGCTTTGTTGTGCCTAAGTCCTTCATCTCGAACTCTTTTGCCAACTGCTTCTTCAACTTACTGATTTCCGCAAAATCAGATCTAGCTACTAACATGTCATCAACATAAAGTAGGAGGATAATGTAACTCGTGTCAAACCTCTTGAAGTAGCAACAATGGTCAGCGTTGCACTTGATATAACCATTTCTATGCATAAATCCATCGAATTTTTTGTACCACTGTCTTGGAGCTTGTTTCAAACCATACAAGCTCTTTTCCAACTTACACACAAGTTTCTCTTTCCCTTTCTCTAAGAAACCTTCCGGTTGCTGCATATATATCTCCTCCATTAGGTCACCATGGAGGAAAGCAGTTTTGACATCTAACTGCTCCAGGTGCAAACCCTCTGATGCAACAATGCTAAGAACTGAACGAATGGTAGTCAGTTTCACAACCGGAGAAAATACGTCGGTGTAGTCGATTCCTGCTTTCTGCTGAAAGCCTTTTACTACAAGTCTCGCCTTGTACCTCTTAGAACCATCATGTTCTTATTTGACTCTGTAGATCCATTTATTATGGAGAGCTTTCTTTCCTACCGGCAGCTCGGTTAGCTTCCATGTCTTGTTGGAAATAAGGGACTTCATCTCATCTTCCATCGCAAGCTCCCACTGGCTTGCATCTGCTGCACTGCATGCTTCATCAAAATACTCTGGTTCACCTCCATCTGTGAGCAACAAATAATTCATGTATCTCCGATTCGGCACATGCTGCCGTGAAGACCTCCTAGGTACAAGAATAGGAGTCGGAGACTGTGGTGTATCAACCTGTTGAGTATTTCCATCTGCAATATATTCGTTTGACTGAGTACTCTCACTGTCTTGAACATCATCTAACTCAACACACACAGGATCACTCTGTGCTATAGGCTCTGAGGTTGTTGTGTGTCTGTCCTTGTACATAACCTTTTCATTGAACACTACATCTCTGCTTCGGATCAGTTTTCGGTTTTGATCATCCCACATACGGTAACCATACTCATCACCGCCATAGCCAATGAAAATACACTTTTGTGACTTGGGATCAAGCTTACCCCTCATAGTGTCACTAACATGTACATATGCAACACAACCAAAAACTTTTAAATGTAAAAGTGTTACCTCTCTACCGCTCCAGACCTCTTCTGGTATTCTGTGCTCCAATGGTACTGATGGACCACGATTGATTAAGTACGTTGTTGTACTGACTGCTTCTGCCCAGAACTGTTTCGGCAACCCTGCCTGAATGCGCATGCTTCTGGCTCTCTCAATCAATGTCCGGTTCATCCGTTCCGCTACGCCATTCTGTTGTGGTGTACATGGGACAGTTCTCTCTAATCTGATACCGTTCTCATAGCAAAATCTCTTAAACCCGGTGTCCTGATACTCTCCACCATTATCAGATCGTAATCTCTTGATCTTCAAACCTTCTCATTCTCTATCATATCCTTCCAACTCTTGAACACACCGTACACTTCAGATTTATGTTTCAAGAAATAAACCCATACCTTTCTGGAATGGTCATCGATGAAGGTGACGAAATAGGACTTTCCGCCAATAGATGAGACATTTGCTGGCCACCAGACATCAGTGTGAACTAGCTCAAGCTTCTCCTTTCTGAGTTCTCTGCCGCTTTTCTGAAAACTAACCCTCTTCTGCTTACCGAATACGCAATCCTCACAGAAGTCGATATCAATCGAATTTAGACCTGGTAGCTTTCCCTTTGCGAGCATAACCTTGAGTCCCTTTTCACTCATGTGACCTAGCCTCTGGTGCCACAAATTATGATCCTCATTGCTTTCTGCAATTGCTATAAATGTGCTAGCCTTGGTGGTAGTGTACAGCGTACCTGTTTTCTTTCCTCATGCTATAGTCATAGCCCCCTTGGAAACTTTGCACTTATTTTCACTGAAAGTGGTCATATAACCTTCAATCGCCAACTGGCCTATTGAGATCAGGTTCTTCCTCAAGTCTGGAATGTCTCTGACATCCCTCAGCTTCCATATCGATCCGTTGAGTCTGATATGTACTTCACCCTTGCCAACAACACTGCAGGGTTGATCGTCACCTAGATAAACCTTGCCGAGGTTTCCAGGTGTATAGCTCTCAAAGAGCTCTCGACTTGAGGTGGCATGGAAAGATGCTCAAGAGTCCAAAACCCAAGACTCTGTTTTGCTCTCCAAAGAGCATATCAGCGCATCATCTGCTTCTTCTAAGACAATATTTGCCTCTATCTTGTCATCCGCTACCTTCTGCGGGGATCTACACTGGTTCCTTAAATGACCAGTCTTGCCGCAATTCCAACATTCGATTGATTTGGAATTTCTGGGACCTCGAGATTGTGATCTTCCCTGTCTCGACTTGGAACGGCCACGCCTTTGGTTTCCGCCTTTTTGTCAGTTCGAACCTCTGCCTCTGGTGTCGACATTCAATGTTGTGCCACTGCTTGAAGAGTCTGACGACTGTCTTCTGATCTCTTCTGTGAGTACCATACTCACAACGGTATCATACTTCAGTGGGTCTATCCCTGAAGAATTACTGATTGCAGCCACTGTGGCGTTCCAACTCTCTGGCAATTGATTAAGGAGAAAAGCTGATTTCACCTTGTCTTGAAACACTACTTCAATTGATTCCAACTGCCCATAAATGTCATTAAGCTTACTGAGATGTTCACCAACATTCCCATTCTCGGACATCTTCAGATTCGTCAATCTGCTGATAAGATGTAATGTATTTGCTCCAGACGGCTGTTCGTACATCTTCGAAAGAGCTTCCATGAGAGACTTTGCAGTCTTCTCTTTCCTGATATTGAAGGCAACAGATTTTGCCAACGTCAATCTGATCGTGCCAAGAGCCTTTCGATCTAGGATATTCCACTCCTCTTCTTTCATCGAATCTGGCTTCATCTCTTCTAGCGGTTGATACAAATTTTTCTGGAATAACACATCCTCAATTTGCATTTTCCAATAGGTAAAGTTTGTACCATCAAACTTGTCGATCTTTACTGTCTTTTCTTCTCCCATAACTCCCACTGAGCCTATTTGAAATATTCGAAGTGCAAAACTGAATATACGGTTGCGTCGGGGGTGGTTCAAAACCTTAAGAACGCCTCTGACTGCATCCAAAACGGGTAAAAAACGACTCCAAACGGGCCAAAACAAATTCGCACAAAAGACAGAAATTTAATCACGAAGTCAGTACCTTCTCGGGGTGCGCGCGGACGCGTCCCTGCTCTGATTGGGCTGATTCTTGCGCCAAAATGTCGGGCTTCGAATTCTATTTCCGTAGATATATTATATGCCTCATTCCGATAAATGATGCTCTGGAAAATCACGCCGAACCGAAACTGCTGCTCGACGGAGCCAAAAAACTTGCGGGAACTTCAGGCGGCGCGTGGGGTGCGTGAAGAACTTTCAGGCGACGTGCTTGACACTGCTGGCTTCGTCTCGTCGAGACGAAGCTCCTGGTGTGGTCGGTTTCTAATTTAGGGTACTCGAAAAAATCAGATCTGGACCAGATCATCGGGCTTCGTGATTTGCTCCAACCTGGGGCTCTGATACCACTTGTTGGGCATTACGGGCCCGCACATATCTCAACAATGGTGTGATATTGTCCACTTTGGGCCAAGCCCGCACGGATTTGCTCTTGGGCTTCCCCAAAAGGTCTCACACCAATTGAGATATGTACATCTTTTTATATACCCATGATCCTTCCCAATTTTAACCCATGTGTGACTTTGGTCGCATACTTAACAGGCTTGTGGTCTACCATTTAAAGAAGAGGCAACCACGAATTTTCTTATGCTATGCAAGTGGGCTATATCTGTACATAGACTTTGACTTGGAAAGTGGGCTCTCAGTGTCCTACAACGTTTTCCATAATTTTTTTCTTTATTTTTTTCATCAAAATTTATCATCCAAATTTCACAAAATCTTTTAATAGGTGTTTCAAATCGACTTTAAATGCGGATTCCATCGCTACTGTACTTTCAAATCAAATTATGATTCAATTTTTATCTGATTGCAGTTAATTAAATGTTAATATGAATTTCAGCATTCTTGATTAATGCACAATTGATTGCATTTGGGATGCTCTAATCACACATCCAATCACTTGAGCATCCAATCATTTGAGTAAGCATCAAAATGAGTAAGCAATGCATATGTAGCCAAAAATGAAAGACTAACACATATTAGCCAAAATGGAAGACCAAACCATACTGAGCCAAAAATGAAAGACCAACACTATCCATATCTACACGCCATAATCTCACCAACCCAGGCCCCAAAGTTTATGCAGCTTTCAAATTCCTTCAACAAAATCCTGAGTTTTGGCCGAAAAAAAGAATGTTACATCTGTGAGGTCATCATTATTTGAAATATTACTTGCATGATCATAATGGTATTAGATCAAGCCCAATGCCGTAGATAAGAAATGAATATTTTCATAAATGTTAAATAACAAATTAATCAGAAAAAAGATTCCTTAACCCTGCCCATGAAGTTTACAAATTTTAATGCCATAACACAGTAAGAATAATTATTCAGAAGCCGCTTGATAATTTTAAACATGCACCTATTAAGACCATTTATTCTTTAAGGGACAAAGACAAGAAATTTTTTTCCAGCATCACTCCGTTTCTCGGCTTTTCACTCTCTTATCATTTCTTTTCTTTTCTCTCTTGATTATCCAAAGACTAATTCCTGCATAATTGGCTCATCAGATTCATTGTGACTTGTTTGCGTGCTGTTACACATATATATATATATATCAAATTAGTAGGAGTACCCAAAAGCTATGTTTGCGTGCTGTTACATATATATAGTCTATAATTTTATTTGTGACTTGTTTGACAAAGGTCGATTGCATCTATTATATGTATCCATGTCGGATATAAATTATTCGACCTTTTAGTCATTTTTTTTTTTTAGATTATCATAATATAACTCCAGTGAGTAATGAAATCATGTCAGGACGATTATCGTACCACTGCACGACCCCCCAAAGTTAAATGCTTTGAATCTTGCTATTGATGCAGAGGTGGTTGCTCGGTGACACAACGGAGGGTTGGTTTGTTTGAGATGGCTAGATTTGTAAGAGTGAGTTTTAACCATGATGGAGCTATCTATTTGTTTGTGTTGTTTCGTGTTGGGTTTTCTATTTTATCATTTTTTTGTATCTTTATTTTTTTTTTCTTTTATAAAATTGCTTTACCGTATCCCAAACGGGTTGGTCCGGCTAAAAAAGATTTGGTACTTAGCACCTCAAAAAGCAATAGGTTTTATGTTTGATTCCTACCGGGTACAAACAATTTGTTTGGGTCACGATTACAGACATAATCCAAGTTTTACCCGATCCGTGTGGAGGGATCACTTTCCATGGATCCCATGAATTAATCCAGGCAAAAGTCCCGAGCACTCCGGTTATCAAAAAAAAAAATTGCTTTACCTTTTTGAAAAATAAAAATAAATTAGAGAAATAAAGAAACCTTACAATTTATGAGGTTTTGCTTTCTCAGTTTTAACATACGCAAAATTTTAGAATGAAGTGGGAAGAAAAATAGTAGGAATACACCCATTCAAGAGCTCCCGCTGTGGATATTGATTCAATACTAACTCTCTTATTAGTTGTCCACTATTGTAACTTTATTTGTGCCAAAATACTTGTTTGAATCCTAATACAATATAACATTTTACTTTTTCTAACTACCTTTCTTCTACGTACTAACTTCAAACAAATACCAAACCCCACCATAATACTTTATTGTTAAAGACAAAAATGGAAATTGCACACACCACCTCAATCCATAAAATATTAAAAAGTTCAAATTGAACAACTTTTGCGTTTCTCCTACTATTCAGCATTAAATATATATATATATATATATATAAATATAATTAAATTTTTTATATACAATTTTATATATTGACATATATAGGGCACAGTATTAATTGGTCTAAATATAGAAAACAAAACTATGCATAATACACATCCTTACATCCGGACTTAAAGATAAATCCAAAGTAAAAACAATTTGCACACCTACACCAACAACATGCATCATAATGTCCTTTCCACCACAAATATACAAACATATTGTCATCAATTCCACTACAAATATGCAAACGCCCTAGTTTGTTTAATTTCTTTTTTTCCCTAATTGAAGCTCACACACTCTCATCTATTACAGACAACGCGTTCGCGAGTAAGGACTGCAGCGTCCTCTAAGAGGTTTTGCTTGTGGAAAGCAGCTTGCATATGATCTATCACAGCTCGTTCCAATGGCGCCAGCTTTTGGTATAGCAGATCCAATCTTATGGTAGGTACTACTACCGGCATTTTTTGTAGGTTTAGGTCCCGATGGTGTAGCAGATCCGTCCTGCCTATGATTGTTTCTTCCTGCTCCAATATTTCTAGGCCCGTCTGTAACACATACAATAACACATGAATGAATATGAATATGTATGTATATGTATAAAACACTATTTGAGTCATGCCACATGAGTACGAAGTCCGACCTTCTCCTTAATTTAGTACAATAAAATTTAAAAACTCAGGAATTAGTATCCATTCCTTGTTAATAAGATTTTGGTCATCTGGCTAAATTGTATTAGACAACATTAGGAGGACGAACTTCAACATAACCTAAGTGTTGATATAAGCGAGAGTGTGTATGTGTGTGTGTGAGAGAGATATCGAGAGAGGGAGTACTTACAATTGGCAGAGAGTACAGGTGAAACAATGATAAGCCAAATCATTAGCAAACATGTGAGAGAATAGTAGGGGGAAGAAGCTTTACTTGTCATTCTAATTTGTTTTTGTAATATGGTTTAAGCGAAGAACTGAATAGAGGAAGTTATAGCAGGTACTACGTTTTTACTCCTTGATATAGGATCTTATATATATGTATACATGAAGAATCTAATGCAATGACTAACCAATAGAAAATTAGCACTAAAGAAAGACCATAAAGCAGTCAACAAGAAATGACCGTCACGAAGCATAAAGCAGTCGAAAAATATCTCCCACCCCTTATTTCACACACCTTTCTAGTTGTCTAGCATTAATTAGTAATAGACCGAATTCACGATGGAAAGGCTATGCTGCTTTAGTGCTTTAGTATATCATGTATATGTGACTTTAATCATAAACATTAATATATGTATATCTATATATATATACACACTACAGACACACATATATCATCCCATTAAGCCCAATACACAAGTTAGGAAACCAAGTTTACTTCATATATAGTCTTTAAACAAGAATTCCGAAAAGAGATAATTATAAGAATGTGGAAATTTGTGAGATTAACTTATAAGAACACTTTTGAGTATTGTTTGTTTATGGCATGTTCTAGACAATAATCATGTTTGTTAGATAGGTCGTTTTGGTTTCAACGATATCTACAAGCTTCGATAAAGGCGAAATCAAGTATTGAAGTAGTGAATAATACAAGTAAAATGCATAAGTGAGCGTATTGAGTAAACGTTTCTCCCGGAGGACAAAAACGGCATTTCTCAAAGCCGTCAATTCAAGCAAAAAGTCTCGGGGAGTCAAGAGGGTTATTTTGGCACAGTTGCGGCGAAAAACGATTTTCATAAAAAAGCATACGCTCAAGTCTACGCCTACAAAAGCAAAAACTAGCTAGAAAGTGGATATTTACACTCAAACTACGCCCGAGCTATGCCTAAGGCATAGCTGCGACATGAATTTTTATTGGGTAAATACCACTGACACCCCCTCAAAGATACCCTAATCCCACACAGACCCCTCGATATTCACTATTCCCACTCGGACCCCCTGTTGTCAGATTTATTAACGTTTTTGTAGGAAATTACCAAAATATCCTTCTTCCTCTTCCCCTTTCCTTCTTCCTCTTCCTCTCTCCTTCTTCCTCTTCCTTTCTCTTCCTTCCTCTTCTTCCTCTTCCCCTCTCCTTCTTCCTCTTCCCCTCTCCCCTCTCTCAATATAGCAGCTACATATAGCAGCGTATATACATATATATACGTATATATAGCAGCTATATATATATATATATATATATATATACAGATAGGGTATATATATGTATATATGGGTATGTAATATGGGTATATATAGCAGTATATATATATACGGGTATATAGCTACTATATATAGCAGCTATATATATATACACGGGTATATATACGAGTATATGGGTATATATAGCAGCATATATATATATGGGTATGCAATATATACAATCCCCATCTTCAATCTCTCTCCCAATTTCCCACTTCCAATCTCTATATATATATAAATTAGGGTTAGGGTTTTGGGATGCCCAAATTGAAGAAGAAGAAGGATATGCAGGTCATTTTATATCATTTTGAGGGCAAAATAGACAATTCACAGGGTGGTTAATGGCACAGTTTAACGGCGTGGAGACGGAGGGGGTCTTTGTGGGACAAAATTCAATTTTGAGGGGTCCGAGTGGGAATAGTGAATATCGAGGGGGTCTGTGTGGGATTAGGGTATCTTTGAAGGGGTGTCAGTGGTATTTACCCATTTTTATTTCCTGTTTCAATGTCAATTATGCCTGTTTTGATGAGTGGACGACTCCTACACCACTACAAGAAATCTGATTTTTTGGGACAGTCAAAACTATCGCAAAAAGTTATAAAACCGTCGCTAATGCTCTCCTCAGACAATCACTAAAAACAAAAACAGCATCGCAAAATGTTATTAGTGACCGTTGAATGTAAAAGTCCATTTTTTTTAATTTTTGGTTTCTCTGGTCTTATACTATTTAATTAGTATTTTTTCATTTTTTTTACTAATTTATATTATTTTCCAAATTTATAACAAAGTTTTAAAATGGCTTAATTACATAAAAATTCAATCACCACAAATACATATCACCACATGAAAAAAATTGAAGAACATTTCACTTAAAATTAAATGAATTGCTTTATATATAAAAATAATAAAATCCTTGTAGCAAACATCTAAAATAGGACAAAACAAATTACAGAAGAAAAAAATGCAACCCCCGAATTTGACCGCCGCTGCTTGCAGCTGTTGAATTGGTTTTGGAAGTCGTTGTTGGCTTTTATTTCCGTGGCTTTTTTCTACCTGAATAGTTGTCTACGAGTTCTTCCTTAGTTGTGTATTTGACACATGACAAACTCCACCCAACACTTCAATTCCTTTAGCTTTAAGCATCTGGACTGCCTCATCTACATTATTCTATAAAGAAAAACATGAAACCATCAAATCAAACACAAATAAAAGTTCCAATTGAAGAAATTCATAAAACATTAAATACAAAGAAGCACAATAGAGAAGTACACATCTGCAAGATGAAAGCAAAAGCCAACAGAACCTTATAATTCAGAATAACAATTTAATTAAAGCTGAAAGCTATCATCATTGTGAGAAACACCTATAGCAATTGAGGATTAAAGTTTTAATGAGATTAACCACAACTAGTAGAGGAAAAAGATTGGTTGTTGATGTGTAGAAGCAAAACCATGTACTAAATAGACCGTATGTTGCTAGTTCAATGAGGCACAAAATTCTCTTGCAAAAGGTTGATTCACTAGCAGTGATCAGAAACCAACAAGAACCCAATCAATCAATCTCCAATCTGGGTTAATAAAAACTGACTCCTCAAATTTGAAATCATGGCCAACTCGGTGCACCAGACTCAGCCAATTATGGACAACTCGGTGCACCAGATTCAATTAAAGGACACTGCTATTATGCATAATGCACTAAAACTGTCAAAATTTTAAAATTTGAATGTGCGAAATATTAACACAAGCATTCAATTTTATACCAAAATAGAGAGGAAACAGACGGTATAAGAAATTATGAGCATGTGATAAATGGAAATAAAATTTTAAGCATGACTTTCTAACTTGTAAGTATATATGGAAATCAGAATCTGAAAATTCAGGTTATATAAATGACAACAATTTGAAATTAGCCTTTCAAACAATGCAATTTGAAATTAGGGACTAGCCTTGAAGAACATAGACTAGCATGGGAGCGTTGTTGTAGGAGGGCAGGAGGAGGCCTCGTGGTTCAATAACATGATGAGTTGCTGCACAATGAGAAACCAAAACAACCTCTCATCTCCTCGTATTTTCATTATTTTCTTCTTTCTCATTGTTTCTGCAACTTCAAAGGTTCAAAATTACTTGGAGAGAGGCTCTTCTCTATCAGTTGAAGATGATTCAGACCTCATCACCTCCCCAGAGAACTCCTTCACTTGTGGCTTCTACAGTGTTGGAAGCAATGCTTACTGGTTTGCAATTTGGTACACAAATGCCCGATCAACTCAACAAGTTAAGAAGGCAGAAAGACTGATTTTTAGTGGTACCTATAATATCAGGTGTAAAATTGCTCAATATTTACCAGAAATAAAATAAAAAAAACCTATCTTGGACAAATTCAACACGAGCTGATAACTCATAAGAGTAATAAGGTAATTTTATCAAACCCAAAAAAAAAGTCTACAATCATGTGAAGAAATGAATTAAAGCTTATTTGAGAAGTTAAGGAGTAACAAGTAAGAGCAAGAATCAGAATCTTGATTTAAAAAATAAAAATATTGTAGGCATAGGTATTATTTTAGGGTGCACTCGACTCGTAGAGGGGTCTCATTTAGGGTACTGGGCTACTGGGTAGAGCCTCGGACCTGCCCCACTGAAGTTGGTATACGGGTTGACCCAATGTGTCCGACTTCGAGGCGGATTACTCGTGGCAATTCAAAAGCCTTCTAAAGGTGGTCCTATTGTGGCAGCACACCTGTGGAGCTGAAGAGCGTACATGGGAGTAGTACCTCGATGGTCTATGGGTCCTGATGATGTAACAGTCTATCAAGGGCGTTTACCACCATTTATGCACAGCTCTAGCGGTATATGCATGTACTGCGAAGGCTATTGGGGAGTGATCCGTTGCACGACTGATCCGGCTGTGGCCATAGATGCTGCGTAGCCGTGACACGTGGACAGCGCGACACCATCCTCACATTTTGAAGGGATTGGAAAGAGCATGTGGCATGGAGGCTTGGAGTGTAGTCTAGTCATGATAAAGGCACATAATGTGGATTCTACCCATTATCCATAATGTGGAAAGAATTCTCCTTATAGGCCCACATCATGGCCCTCATCACCTTATTAGAGAAATGTGGAGCATTGGTAGGACTTGGGGACCACTACATTTAGGGCAACATTTGAAGCCAAGTCACCTATAAATAGAGGGCAATAGTGCATTGCCTAGGGATCCTCTCCTTTCTTTCGGCTGACTTATTCTTTTCACCACATTCCCTTTCATTTTTTTCTCTCTTTGCTTGGAGGCTACTCCTTCAAGGGATGGCTATCATTTTTCTCCTCTGTTTCTGGTTTTCTCTGTGCTTCGGCCATGGAGAGCTGATTTCGCTTTCTTCACGTCTGACCCTTCTTCTCTACTTGCTTCTCTCTTCTCCATCTCTTGGCCTTTAGCTATTTTTGGGGTATTTCATTCTTGGGGCTTTTGTGGTTTTAGATCTATCAATGCTCACTACCCATTCTCTAGTTGTGATGAGGCTACACTCTTTGCTCTTCTCCACCATCTCTTTCCTCTCATTTCCTTCTCTTTACTTGAGATTTTCGACCATGGATTGTGACCTCTTTGTTCTGACTTGCTAGTGGAGCCTTCTCTCCATTTTTCTCTTGTTTATTACCTTTTCACCCACAAATATGTTTTATATGGTTATTCAAAGACCTATTCAAAGAAGTAGTAGTTGAACTCAATCAGTTTAGCTAAGTAATGCAATGAAGCAATTCTTGACAATTCAGTAGGAACACCAAAATAATGCATTGAATCCATAATTGGCAATTCAATCAGGCTTCAGTAGTGGCAAGGAAGTGATGATTAAAAATTCAATTGGTCAATCTAAGTAATGCAATGAAGGAAAAATTAGAAATTCATCGAGTCTACTAAGTAATAAAAACGAAGTGATAACTAGCAATACAACCAGTATGCTACTTAATGAAAATGAAATGATAATTGACAATTCAATTAGAGAAGTAATAATTGAACTTTAATTAATTTACTAAGTAATGCTTCAATGTCAAAATAGAAACTTTTAAGCCCTAAACTAAAGTCAATTGTACCTGCATTATTCACTGCAATTTCACATCCCCATCCAGGAAAATCCCATCCAACTTTATCAATTGATTCATCAACAGCTCAAAGACCCAACTCATCCTCTAAAACTGTTGACCCAGACTGATAAACGTAATTCTTTTACCCAACTTTTCTTGAAAATACTAAAAAATAAGAAATAAAAAGTCACAAAAATACAAAAAACATAAGAATAATAACAAAAAAAAATTGATGAAAATACCTTCTGTAAGAAAAAAGCTAAGAGTATCATCATATTAAATGTCTTGTCTCCAAATAATCATTCCCCAAAACATAGATGTAAACCAAACTGTTGAATCAGACAAATCGAAGATAATCTTGTGTATGAAATTAATCTACTGAATACAGAGAGAGCGAGAGAGAAACAACAGAGGAAAAATCAGGACATTAAAGGAAAAATTACAGCAAAAACAGATCCGGAAGAAACAATTTCGTCATATAATTGAAGATGAAGAAATCAGAAGTAGGAGAAATGAGGGTGAGATCTCGATTAGGTTACCTGATAAGAAAGTAATGAGGTGAACGGTGAGGATTTTGAAAAGGCCCTTCAAGGTCACGTCATCGGAGAGGCGGAGACGAACCGGTGTTGGTCCAAGCCCTAAACGCCGATGAAAGACAAGCGGTGGCCATGGCTTCCCTGAGTCTTTAGAGAGAGAGAGGGAGGCGGCCTTCAAAATATTAGGGTTCTTTTATGTCTAGAACTCTAGGGACCTGTTTGGTTACTTGGTTTTGGTTTTGGTCTTGTGATTTTGGTCTTGGTGGTCTTGTCCAGTCTTGAGTGGTTTTATAAAATCTAAAATCATGTTTGGTAAGGAGTCGGTCTTGGTCCAAATATTATTATATATATATACTAATATATATATTAAAAATATATAAATTTGAAAACACTAACTTAAATTTCAATTTTTGTTATAAAAATATTTTTTAAAAAATGCATATAAAATTCGGAAAACACTAACTTAAATTTCAATTTTTGTTATAAAATTCAAAAAAGTGGAGTTTGGAAACAATGATATATATTTTATCAATTTGACCCATCTCCTCATTAATCATTTGCAACAGTGTCACCCCCTTAATTATGTCACTTTTTAAAGTTCAAGAATAATTACAAAATTAAGGTATTAATTTGAGAGTTTTGCATTTTTATTTGTGAATTTTATTGTAATTATAACATTAGGGCATTAATTTGGGTTATTGTATTTTAAATTAGGGCATTAATCATAAAATAAGGATATGAATAAAATTAGACGTGTTAATTTGAAAATGAAGGCCAAATTTCATCAAATCCTCTTTGGTTCATCTTTATTCCCATAATCAGACTCACAACCCCATGTTTAAACCCCAAATCATAATTTCATCAAACCCTCTCTCTCTTTGCTTCATCTCCACAATACTAGGATTTTCAATTCTCCATTTTTGAGCCATTCCTCACGCAACTTCCTTTCTCATTTAATATCATCTCTCTCTCCATATATATATATATATACACACACATATATATGTATGGATATATACACACATATATATATGTATGGATATATACACACACACGTATATATGTATGGATATTGAATTCGAAGCAAAAAAGAAGCCAAGAGAGAGCGACCAAGCTTGAGAAGCAGTGCCGCCACGAACGTGGCCGCCGCCTCTTCCGTCACGTCCGACCCTCTCGCCGCCAACTACGGCGACATCCCCCTCGAGGACCTCCGACCCAAGAAGCTTGCAGACCGAAAATGAACCATGATTGGCGCGCTCATGGAGGAGTTGAAGGGTTTGAAGAGTTGAGAGAGATCTAGGGTTTGAAGATTTGGGTCGATAAAAGCTCTTCCTTCTTTCCTCTGATATGATTTTTCAAAAAATAAATAAATTTGAGTTTGAAGAGGGGTTGAGATTGAAGGCATGATTAAACTTAATTAATTAGGAGAAAGCACGTGGTATGTTCAAGGGTATAACTTAATTAATTAGACGAGTTTTTCTTTATTTTGTTTTTTTATTTTTTATTTGTTTATATTTTTTCATTAAATTAGAGAGATTGGCTGGTTTTTAGAGAAAGTGGGCTGGTCTTAGATGGGTTGGTCAAAAAAAATTAAAACCAATCAAGCCAAACAAGGTTTGGTCTACAAATGAAAGCCCAAGACCAAAACCAAGCCCAAAACCATCATTCCAAACAGGCCCTAGGTATAGCTGATATGTGTATATGGCAAGGCAATGACAGCATCTCCTCCATATCTTTTTCAAACTTTTGAGAGAGGTGATGACGTGTAGCTCTATCCTCCATATCTTCTAATATATATTTTTTCATTTTTATATTTCATCATTTTTTATTTTTTTTTGGGCTTTTTGGCATGGTTGAAAAAGAGTGTGACTAATAATAGGATTATTAGGGATGGTTTTGCAAAATGTGACTAATAACAGAGTTATTAGGGATGGTTTTGCAGAGTGTGAGTAATAAAAGGGTTATTAGGGACGGTTTTGTAGAATGCACTAAAGGACCGTCGCAAAAAATCCATTTTCTTCTAGTGCACCTTGGTATACGTGCAATACACATAATATAGATCACAAATTAAGGTTTTGTTCAGTTGGATGTGAAATTACGAAAAAGAGCAAATTTAGGGTTTCCCTCAGCTATGGTCTATAAATATCAAAGTCTTCTACAAATATGAGGCAGCCATTGAGCCATTGGTGAGATCTTTGCAGTATTCTATCGTTCATATTCTTCTACAAAAATAGAGATAGATAGAGAAAATGATTGAGTGATTCTATATCTTTTACTTCTCTCTTTATTTAGGGTTTGTTCAATTGTGCTTCTACATCAACGATCTTATACACAATTGAATGACCTAGTTGCTGAAAAATTTACACACCACCATCTTGTGTAATGTGGTTGTTTAGATCTGTTTGAGAAACAGAGTCGTCTGAGTGCGAAGATCGGAGCAGGAGGCTTCGTGGTGATTTGATTCGTTGAGAAGCGGAGCCGTCAGAGTACGGAGCGGAGCAAGAGCTTCGTGGAGTGTGAGTAAATCTAAACTTTCATATGTCGAGTGAAGAACAGCAGATTACATCGGGCCCTTTTTTGAAAACCGTGTATCTGTAAATTAGAAAACGCACACACAAACACACAACAAATAATCGACACAAGATATATACGTGGTTCAGCCAAAATAAGCTTACGTCCACGGAGAGCACCATTTTACTATAATCAAAGAGAGGATTACAAGGAGATGATCCGCAGATCATACACACGCACACACACAGTGTATACTCACGCCTGTATCACCGGAAATAATATAAGCATATATTAATCCTAGCTTTCTCAAGAAGAATCTTAATCTGTAATTCTTCTGATCTCTCTCTCAATCTGTGGTAGATCTTCTGTTTTATGTCTCACACGATCAATACCACCATCACCATACAATAGGAATAACCCATGTATATATATAGAAGAGGTAAATCTAATGGACAAGTCAATAGGAATCAAATCCCAATTAGAATAGGAGTCTTTTAAAGCCGTCCATAAAAATCCCGATTCTGGGCCACTGAGTACTTGGTGAAACTCCCACCGAGTACTCGGTGGATGTGCAAATGCTACGCAAATTTGCATAATATATTCTGCCACTTTTCCACCCTTGTGCGCAAGTTCGCACACTTGCGCACTTACCGAGTACTCGGTGGTTCTTCAATAGCAACAACTTGCTTCAGACTTTATTTGCTGCAATTCTCTTCTCGATCCTCGAGAAAAGATGTCGTTAACTAACATATATTTTGTTCACAATAGATAAAAGAAAAAAGTTGGTAAAATATAATGCGTATAATCCCCTGTGTTTCTTTGAAATCCCATTATTTTCAAATATGTGCATTTTGCCCCCATTGTAACATGAATTGTCTGAAATACCCTTAGTATAATTCGAAAAACATATATAAATTTTGAAAATTTATATAAAATTCGTAAAAATATATATAAAATTTGAAAAGAAATATAAAATTCAAAATATATATATTAAATTTTGAAAAAAATATAAATTTCAAAAAGAAAAATATATAATTCGAAAAATTATATAAAATTGGAAAGAATATATATATATTCAAAAAATATATATAAAATTTGAAAACATATATAAATTTCGAAAAATATATATAAAATTTGGGAAAAAATATAAAATTCGAAAAAATATATTAAATTTTGAAAAAAAATATAAAATTCGAATATAAATATAAATTTCGGAAAAACATAAAATACAATTCTGGGAAAAATATAAATTTCAAAAAATAGATATTAAATTTCGAAAAACATATATAAATTTAAAAAAAAATATATATATATATATATATATATAATTTGGAAAAATATATATAAATTCGAAAGAAAAGTTGTATTTTGGCTCTTTGAAGTTTTAGTTAATGTATACTTGTTTAGCCTTTGTTCATGGTTTTCTACTTTTTTTGACTTTAAATGTTGTTTTGGTGTATTGTACTTTGGTTACTTATTTTTTATACTTCTATTTGCACAACCATTTGAATTTTATATATATTTTTTGAATTTTATATATTTGTTTCGAATTTTATATGTTTTTTTAGAAATTTAATATTTATTTTTTCGAACTTTATATAGTTGTTTTGAAATTTATATATATTTTTACGAATTTTATATATTTGTTTCGAAATTTATACGTTTTTTTTCGAAATTTATATATATTTTTCTAATTTTATATTTATTTTTGAATTTTATAATTGGGTTAAGTACAAAAAACACTTCTGTAGTATACATACGGTGCGTATAACACCTTATAGTTTGAAAATGTGTGTATTGACACCAACAATTGTGGAATATGTTGCAAAACCCCCCCTGCAAATGATTTTCCGGCATAATTTCGCCTGAAAATTGTCATGTGACTTGCACATGATTTTTTAGTCTTGTAAATGGCCATTTTGCCCTTTTCCTTAGACATTTCTACCCCTAAATTTTTTAGTCTTGTAAATTCTCATATATGACAATTTAACCATACCCATCAATATAACCCTCATTCATCTTCAACCTTGACCACTTCCACTGTCACGCCCCAAATTCCTAGGACTCAGAAACCCGAGCCTAAGAGCTAAGGGAGTGAGTACGGAAGTGAAAAGAAATGAAAACCAATGACATTCAGTCGTCAAACACCCACAAAAGGGTAAAAATACACTGATGCCATGCTGACACGCCCCTAAAATCCCCGAAACTCTAATATAGAGAATCAGCGAATTTCCAAAGGGTGACGTAAGTTAAGCAACCACTAGAGTCAATGATAACAAAGAACTACATGGAATAACAATGAAAAACATACTCCATGCCCAACCGAATACTAGAACTCAATAGTATCCTCAGATACCAACAGACACGCTCCTAAATCCCTAAGACTCCCGAACTGGGACACCCAAGGAATCCAAGATGTGATCCTTAATACAAATGACCAACTAAGATATCATTAACCATGAAAACGTATAGATTAATGATAGGAATGGTATATTCCATACCCAAATGAATGACAAAACTAAGCAGCGGAATCTAACGAAAATCCGGCGGAGTTCCGTTTGGAAATGGAGCATCCGGATACACAACCACAACACAATAACCTGCCAATAACAATTCGATAATGACAATGGCTTCCAAGCCCCACATTCATCAATCCTACTAGGGCCGAGGTAGCGGAAAGAAACCAAAACTCCTCCAAACCCTCTATCATCAACAGAGCCACAAATGCTCGAATAAGAATACAGAAAAGCACCTAGCCGTGCAGAATAGATACAATAACATCCTGAAACAATAAATACAGGAAAAGAAAGATACATCAATAGGGATATGTCAACAGACTGACTCCCAAAAGAAATACATGACAATCCCATAACAATGGGTAGAGAAACTAACATAAGACAACTACCGTCCCCAAAACCATTCGTGTTGCATCCGTAACCGCATCACCCAACGCAACTCCACAACCTGTAACAAGAAATTAAAGAAACTGCCGTTGCACTGCATTCTGCTCATAGCCGTATGTTTCCTACAACCTGGCGTGTGAATACCAAGGGGCAAATGAAATACCCCTGTGAGCAAATAAGTTCAGTGGGAAAGGATACTCTAACTACCACATCCTCTTGAAGTTTAGGTAATGCTAACTATCTAACAAGATATATATAGCCCGCAAATCCCATCCACGCAACCCAAGGCACGCGCTCATAAGCTACCGTAACGAGTATATATATATATATATATATATGTATAAATACACAACAAGAGTCTATAAGGTACAACTATGACTCGTACTCCAAAACCCATACCGGTAGTCTACACTACTCTCACCAACGTACACTAGGTACACAACAACCCAAGTAAAATCTAACAATCATCAAATGCTCACCACGCTAACCACAAAATCCAACAGAGGGAAACACACTCACCTGTTATATCCACAAGGATCAAAATCCATCACTAGTACCAAGGAAAGCTCAAATCCCACTCCCCGAGAACACAGGAGTAAAAGCACTCACATCCTTGCGTACTAACACAATCGTCATCTATATATATATATATATATATATATATATATATATAAGAAACATCATCCCATTCCTAGAAAAGATCTATAGCTCAAGAATGGAATCATCTCATCATATCACCATACAAAAACCTCAAATACCATCTCCAACAAAATCAATAAATCACCAACAGGATCAATCAAATCACTAACAGTACACGAACTCATCTCACAAGAACAACCGCCTAAGGGTCACCAAAACAAAGCAAAGGAAAGGAATTCCCAATGCTAACCAACAGATAACCAAGACAACAACGTCAAGGTTAAGAATACCCGAACAAGGAAGAACACCACAAGTGAACAAGGAAGGAACACCAAAAGTGAACAAGGAAACCAAAAGCGAATGGCCGAGAGTGGAAGTAATAAAAAGATGAATCCCAGAGATTCAATAGTTTTTAAGAAAAATGTTTTCAAACTCGAACCAATCCATTCATGAATATACGAAAAACTCCAATCACCTAGGTGGTGACATCAACAACCAAGTAGAAATGAAAGGCAACACTATAGGTGTGCACTGAACAACACCAAGCCTCATACCCAAGAGTCGAGACTTAGAATGAACCGAAGAAAATGTGAAATAAGGAACCACCTTTCAAAACACTACAGGTTGAGATTTTGAGAAAGAAGTCTCAAAATCTCATAATCTCGAGACAAGTAATAAAATAGTTTTCTTTTAGGAAATCACACATTAAAAATGACCGTCTTGCCCCCGGTCTCCGTCAGTTGCCATCATCGGCTTTTAAAAGTTGAAAATCTTTTCAAAGAAGATCCTAAGATCAGTTTATAAGTGTTAAAACTTTTCATTTTACAGGGGTAGGCGAAAACGGGTTTTTCCTTTTAAATACAAAGAGTTTATTTTAAAACTTAGAAAACACCATTTTCGAAACAGTCAAATAAGAGAAACACAACTCTATGGATTCCTATAATGTCCGAGAGAACAGTAGAGGAATAACAATACGTTGGACTCACGAACCACAACCGTCCGTTTCCAACTCCACAAAATCAATGACACCACGAGGAAGAGGTTCGGCACCACGCCGTAACCAACGACTTAAGGAATGACATACAAGTCAACGACTACGTACTAGCGTACAAAACACAGTACAAGGAATGCTTAGGGGAATGAACTAAGCATAAGAACCAAGACTGTCAGACTACAGTACCTCGAATACTTAATGAAATCACTTAACCATAACCTCTTCTCATCAATCAAAATCTCACACAATATTATCACTCACCTTCTCTAAGGCCTCAATTATCAATTGACGCAAAAATCATCCCTAACCTCAAATCTCCAAAAGAGTTCACACAACTAACCACAAACACAAAACTATTACCCCCGCCTTCTCTAAGGCATCAACTTAAGATCAACTCTACAATCCATCACTAACTGCAACTAACCACAATCACTAAACCATTAACCACATTCTCTAAGGCATCACTCCACATCAACTCAACATCAACTCAACAGTACATCTCTAACCTTAACTAACCACAGAAGTCACAACGTCAATATACCTAACCTCCCCTAAAGGCATAAAAGCATATAATTACAAGTATAAGATTATAATCCATTATACTTTTCCAATTTCCGCATTTAATTAATGTTTCACATTAATTACCTTCAATTGAGCATTTATAAAATAAGAATTTATTTTGCAATATTCAAAATTTTAACATGCTCCAATATCATATATACATATCAATAAAATTACATGATGATATGCAACGCACCGTACTCACAGACCGCCTGTAGTACACACACACAAAAACACACCCTTCCCAAGGGTACTGGATCATTCTCCACTATTCCCCTGAGGATACAAGCTCACTAAGGAAGGTAGACTCATCGAACCGTACATCCCAAGTGCTTTTGACACTTACACTTTTTATCGGGAAGACGTTCTCCACGACTAAGTCGTGCACTAGGGCCTTGGACTATATGTCCTCCCCCTATCGTCTGCATTTCTCAGCTTTTTAGTTCTGTGGGAGCAAGAAGCACTCCCTGGCCAGTTGTTTCAACGATCCAAACACAAACATCTACTCGTGCCTCACGCACAAAGGAAGTAGACCACACCAATTGAATCTCTCTACAAATGATGAAATCATGCACTACATGCACCAACACCCATGTCTCACAATACATGGTGTACGCAACAAAATCATGTCCAACATAAATATGTCATGCATCATATTTATGAAAATACCCACATGGTAATATATAAATCTCAAAATCTCTTTTCATGCTTTAAAATACAATAAAGCAATTAAATCATATGAAAACAATTTCATATACCATTCATGTTTTCAATATATATATTTTCTTTAATTCTTTAAAAAATATTTCAATTTCCCTTGTCATGCCATAAAAATAATTTAAACAGATAATCCACGTATAATGAGAGGAACCTAGCATAGCGTCTAAGTTTCTCACGTCCCACGTTTAAAAAATTCTCTAGCACATTTAATTATCAAGGGACTTTCTAAGCCATCTATTCCTGTTCAATTTAAATAGGAAATAATATAATCTCGTAGGAAATAATTTAATTAATTTTCTTAAATTAATCCCTAAGTCCCATTTCGATTCTAAGCATAAACTACTTCAATAATGCGGAGTGAGAAATATAATTTCCCACCTAATTTACGTTTACCGAATAGCCCGAAACAACACAGTGTCGGCGCCCGAATGTGGAGCCCGCCGACCAAAATCGTCCGAAAACTATTTCGAATATATCGAGACGTCCGTCTCGACAACCTATACGATATATACGAAGCCCATTAGCAATAGGTTAATTAATTTGGGTAAATCTAAATTAACCCAAATGAAAACTATAACCTATAAATGCGATTTTCAGCCAAACCGTTCAACGAAAATTTACGAAATTAAAGTATGATGAATACGACGTAGAGACGAAGGTACTCACCAAAAATCGGCTCAAACCGATCACCGGAAGTCACCGAACCGGCCGCTCGAAGCTCCGGCCGAACCGGTCCTGCTTCGCCACTGCCGTGCGTCACCTCAGCACGACCCAGCTGCTGCGACCCACCTCGAGCCGCGTCGTCCACCGTTGCGCCTCCAGCGCCGCCGAGCTCTACCCAGTCCAGTCGCTGTATCGCCATTGCCGCTACTACAGCTGCGGCAAAATAAACCCACTTCAATTATATATATATATAATAAATCCCAACAATTTCCGGAAGCCTCCAAATAATATTGCGTCAACCCGTAAGTCCACAGGACGCCAAATAACCAAATTAGTCGGAAAGAAATACACCGGGTTAGGAACCCAAATGTCGGAACACTTAACAAGTCCGATCAATTAAAACGTGTCGTTGCCCAGTCGAAGTACTAAACATTTAAATGTCGAAACGATACCGCGTAGTCGATAACAAGAACCCGCGTAGTCGTTAAAGAGAAACTGTAAAGTCATTCAGTCGACTTTAAAAGTAAATGCGAAAAATTTACAGGTATCAAATACCAAGAATAAATAATACGTCATGAACAATTGACGTCATTATCGAAATTAAATCAGAATTAATTTCAGTAAAAGAAAGTAACACGGGGTGTTACATCCACCATTGAAGGAAAGTTCCCACACGAAGCTCTTAGATTGTCCGCCATTGAAGGAAAGCTCCCACACGAAGCTCTTAGATTGTAAGGTTTCTCTCTCTCTCTCTCTCTCTCTCTCTCTCTCTCTCACACACACACACACATCCTAAAACTGTTTTTGGGCATGCACACTCACACACTCACACATATAATGCTTACAAGCTCCATGGCTACTAACATTTGTGATGTTAGAGTAATTTCTTGGTTTATTTTTTTGAACTCTATCAATAAATTGTTAATTAGGGTTCTAGGGTTTCACAAATTTTATTGTTTGTGCAAAGTTTAAGAGTTCCATTATTTGCAAAGTATAAGCTCAACATTATGTTATGTGTTTGGCATAAGGGTATCACCCAACCAAACAGTCCCTTAAAATTTGTTTTAAGGTTTACAATCTAAAATTACAAACCAGTGTAAAAACAACCTAAAAATGGTAAAAAAACAGTTTTAAAAACATTGTAAAAAACCATTAAAAATAGCCTAAAACCAGTGTTTAAACAACCTCATAATGGTGTAAAAACAGTTAAATAAAAAA
Organism: Cornus suecica; assembly: GCA_963922005.1. NCBI lineage: Eukaryota > Viridiplantae > Streptophyta > Magnoliopsida > Cornales > Cornaceae > Cornus > Cornus suecica. The sequence goes on from OY998242.1 coordinate 24,049,731, forward strand.
CTTTAAAATACCACTAAAAACAGTGTTAAAACAGCCTAAGAAGGGTGTAATTACAGTTTTTAAAAAATAGTAAAAAAACCACTAAAAATAGCCTAAAAAAAATTTATGAGTATCCCTTAAAAATTAATTTTTTTCTTTGTTTATTTTAGGTTTCATTGACAATGTCATCATCTTTTGGGTCGGTTGATTCCAAGAAATGTAGTCCGTTTATTGTGAAATGCTATTGTAAACTAAATACCAAATTGTAGACATTATTTACCGAGAAAAATCCCAGTAGGATGTTTTATGAAGCGCAAGATATTTGACCTGTGATTGCCGTGGTTTTCATATATGGGAGGATGAAGAAGTTTCTGAGCACTATAAGAAGTTCATGAATGGATTAATTGCAGAATTAGGACATAAAGGAGGAAGAGAAAAACAAGCTCAACAAATAAGGGAATTGGAGGAGAAGTTGGTGGAGACTGAAATGGCCTTTAATGCACTATAAAGGGAAGTGGAGAAGAAAGGATTCTAGGCTAAAGTTTATGGAATGTGCTTTGCCATCCTCTTGGGTTCAATTGTACTCTCATGGCTATTTAAATGAGGTGTGATAGTGTAGGATTTTGGGATCGTTGATAAGGATATGTTTGTGACATTGATATGCTGGTTTAGGATTTTATTTGTGTTGTATTTGAACCAATATGTTTGTTTTCCTTTAAATGAATTTTGAGTGAAAATGGTATGATCATACTGCTCAAACATGCTTGTAATATACTGAAAATTCATACCATTTTCAATCCAAACATGCTTCTAATATACTGCTCATACCATTTTGAATCATTACAATCCAAAACATGTTTTTAATAAACTGCTCAAAATTGCTTCAAACATGTTCTTGTACCATTACAATAAACCTGCTCATAGTATACACTGCTCTAATATATTGCTCATGTACCATTCTAATATACTGCTCAACTCAAAATTCATCAAAACCTGCTCAACTCAAAATTCATTCAATTCATGTACCATTCTAATATACTGCTCAAAACTGCTTCAAAATGTACCAAACATATCATTTCAATTTCAAAACGTACCAAACATATCAAAACTCAAACATATCATTACATATATAGTTCAGCTGATTCAAAATGTCCAGGCATCTCAAATATTTCAAATGGCATCCCAGGATCAAAATAATACCATTCTAATAACATCCAAAATACAAAAATGATAGAATTGATCTAATAACATTGTTTGATCAAAATAACAGCCAACTCAAAATAACAACAACCAAATTGGAATTCTACTTCAAAATGTCCACTACCAACACTGGCATCTCATGGAAGGACCTCTGACCTAGAAATGATAACCCAAATTTATTTTCCAAATCAAAATGAATTCAATAATTTCAAAATTAAAATAAATATCAACACAAAACTTACATATTAATTGATGCTTATGTACCACCAGGTTCACCACTTGGACCACCAGATGCAAGTCCACTTGGACCATCATATGCAAATTCACTTGGTCCATTGCCAACAAACATGATACCCCTCTTAGGTTGCTTGGGTCTGCCTCCTTTACTAGTTGATCTCACTATTTCAACAGCTTCATTTGTGCAGGATCTGGCATTGTGGCCAGTGTTCTTACACTCCTTACATCTTAACTTTTGTTTTACCCTTTTATTCTTTCCTTCCCCTGGAACCTTGATTCTATTCAACTGTGGCCTCCCTGCTCTTTTCTGCACTTTTGGATGTAGCACATCACCACGAGCACTCTTTACCATCTTTCTTAGTGACAAGGGTTTGATAATGTGTGCATATGCTCTTAGAAATTTCTTCTTATAGTAATATGGATCAATATAATCTTCAATAGCATACTTCTTGAAAGCAATACAAGCCACTGCATGCACACATGGCACTCATCTGATATCCCACTCTCTACATGTACATGTATTTTTCCTAAGATCCACATCCTCATTAAACCCTTTATGGTCCACTTCATACAATCCAGCCCCAGCCACATGTATATGACATTTCCTTGCTAGGAGCTTGGTTTTTTGAAGCTCTTCCTCCAGTTTTTTACCAACTCTACCATCATGCATCTCCATCATGGTCCTCTTTTCCTGGAACCTCTGCATTAAATACCTCATAATCATTTCAAACATGTATATAATAGGTCTTCTCCTAGCCTTCCTCAATTGCCCATTCTAACTCTCACACATATTGTTGGAATTTAAATCACATTTAGAATGTAATGTGAAGCCACATTTAGACCACAAGTTGTAAGGGACTCTTGACACCCACAAATGTGCATCAGTGTTCAAAGCCCTAATAGCATTCAAATGTTGTTCAAAATCTTCATGTGTGAAAGAATCAGTTGCACCAAAAAACTCAGCCTTCAAGGTCAAACACTTCCACTTCTTTTTGAAATTCTCATGCATGTGTCTTACACAAAATCTATTATCAGCATTTGGACACAAACTCTGAATTGTGTCAATCAAACCCTGCATGTGTAAAAAACCCACTAAAAACAATGTTAAAACAGCCTAAAATGGTGTAATTACAGTTTTTAAAAAATAGTTAAAAACCACTAAAAATAGCCTAAAACTAGTGTTTGAACAACCTCATAATGGTGTAAAAACAGTTTAATAAAAAACTTTAAAATACCACTAAAAATAGTGTTAAAACAGCCTAAAATGGTGTAATTACAGTTTTTAAAAAATAGTAAAAAAGCACTAAAAATAGCCTAAAACCAGTGTTTAAACAACCTTATAATGGTGTAAAAATAGTTTAATAAAAAACTTTAAAATACCACTAAAAATAGTGTTAAAACGGCCTAAAATGGTGTGATTACAGTTTTTAAAAAATAGTAAAAAACCACTAAAAATAGCCTAAAACCAGTGTTTAAACAACCTCATAATGGTGTAAAAATAGTTTAATAAAAAACTTTAAATACCACTAAAAACAATGTTAAAACAGCCTAAAAATGGTGTAATTACAGTTTTAAAGGAGTAGGAATTACCTTATGTCTATCACTGATAAAGATCAATACAGATGTTGGACCAATGATCTTCATGAGCTCATCCAAGAACCACTTCCAAGTTTCTTTATTTTCAGCCTCCACAACAGCCATTGCAATAGGATATTAACTATCATCCCCATCTCTACCCACAGTAGATAGTAACTGACCTCCATACTGATGCTTTAAAAATGCTCCATCTAACCCCACAAATGGTCTGCAACCCTCCTTAAACCCTCTCCAGCAAGCATCAAGGCAAAAAAACATTCTTTGGAATCTTGTTTTACCTTTTTCATCCACTGTTGTTTTAACCTTTATAACACTTCCAGGGTTTGTACTCATCACCAAGTCCCTATATTCATAAACTTTGCTGAATTGGTCTTCATGATTCCCCTCAATTCTCTCTCTTGCCTTTTCTTTCATCCTATACAACTGGAATATGCTTACTTGAACCTTATAGTCATCATTAATGGAGTCCCTAATGAGCACATACTTCCATTCTCGATCAATTCTAAACTTATTCAAATACTTTTGGGCTAGGAGACTTGAGGTGGCTTGTCTATTTCTTTATACTTGAGGACATTTTCTGTGAGTGGGAACAAATTTTATTATCTCAAAGGCACGTGTGACAGTGTTGAAAGAGGCATGGATATACCAACCACACTTGTTTACACACTCTGCTGTTACTCTTTTTGATTCATTTTTCTTAAACCTAATGTCATATCTATTAGCCATAACATGGTCCCTCAAACAATCTCTGAAGTCTTTTATTCACAAACTTCATACCAACTGCTAATGGTTTGCTACCAAGATCTCTTTTAGGAATAAATTCATTCCCTCTACCCTCAGCATCATCATCTAGCTCAAAATCATCCTCAGATGAGCTATATACACTCCATAGCTCATCACTGGGTGCATAGTTTGATTCCCCACTAATGTCCTCTAACACACCCCATTGGTCTTCAACTGTCCTATTATCAGCAACATCACCATCATCAGATTCATCTACCATAATATAATTCACTCCTTCATTCTCTTCCTCATCATACTCCATGTCATCCTCACCAGATTCATTTTCATCATCACCATCCATATTTTCAAAAGCACTTGGCTCATTATTAGTTTCCACATTGCCACTGCCACTGGCAGTGACTGCAAAAGCACCCTCATTATCCCCATTTTCAGTTAACCCATTTTCATTTTCATTCACCACATTTTCAGTTAACCCATTCTCACCAAGAAGTGATGCATTAATTGATTCAATTCCCTCGGGATTTGGACCCACATAATTGACAACAAACAGTTTAAGTAGTGAATACCTCTCATGGAGACCCCACATTTCTAATACACCTTTATCCCCTTTCAACAACACTGTACTGCCATTATCATAGTTTCTATAATAACTGGTGATTTAGAGTTTAGACCACACCCAATTAACATGTCTTCAACTTCTAAATATGAAAACCTATCAGGGCATATACCATTATATGTTGCAACTATCCCATTGAAATAGCCCCAAGACTTGTCAAAAACCCTAGAATGGTGAACCTTTATTGTGTATTCCTTATTCATTAGCACCCTTCAATAATTAATTAACACAATTAAATTTAGATAAGATAACAGTTAATAAAAAATTTACTCAATAAAAATTACAAACAAACAAGTTCAATAAGTTCAAAAAAATTAAACTAGTGCATGTGAATTCAAATGATTAAAGTGGACACAAGTACAAATAAAACCCTAAAATTAATACAAGGAAGAAAGACCCACAATAATTTATACAGTGGTGGGCCAATTTACTAAAAAAAAGTTGAAAAAACCCCCAAGTGTAAAACGCATATGTTAATTGAAAATCAACCCCTAAAACAGTGGTCCAACAACACATAAACCCTAATTCCAAACAAATAAATGATTGTAAGTGGTTCAGAAGTTGAAAAAACCATACTTTATTCAAAAAAACCCAAAATTTAAATGATTCAAATGATAATAAGTGGTCCCAACAATATATAAAACCTAATTTATACTACAAATATGGCGGACCCACAAAAAAACCCTAATTTTAAAGACCCACATCCACAAATCGAAGTGGTCCACCATCGATTTTCATAAAATAATACCCCACAAACATGAAAACGACAACATCTTTAGGTCTTGACACAAAGAAGGTTCGAAAAAATAATTCTCGAAGTTGAAAAAACCATACTTTATTAAAAAAAAAACCCAATATTTAAATGATTCAAATTATAATAAGTGGTCCTAACAACATATAAACCCTAATTTATACTACAAACATGACGGACCCACAAAAAACCCTAATTTTACAGACCCACACCCACAAATCGAAGTGGTCCACCATCGATTTTCATAAAATAATACCCCACAAACATGAAAACGACAACATCTTTAGGTCTTGACACAAAGAAGGTTCGAAAAAATAATTCTTCTCCCATGCAAATCCAAAAACGCTAGTATATGCAAACTTTAAGCTAATTAACTCACCTGAAGTCGTAGTCCATTGCGAATCCAAGTTTGCTGGAATCGCTTGAAGTCGTCTTCACATGCAAAACATGTGCGAAATCGCTTGAAGGTTCGTATGAAATCACCTCACAGTTCTGTGTGTGAAAATGACGGTAAAAGAAATGGCTAAGGAATTGTTAGGGTTTGGTATAAGGTAATAATAAACGACGTCGTTTAGGAAATGTTAGGGTTTGGTATAAGGAAATAATAAACGACGTCGTTTAGGGTATTGGGCCATTTTGTCTTTTCACAAATTTATGTTTTTTTAATTATTTAAAAAACATATAAATTAGGGGTATATGAGTCATTTTACATGTCCAGTCACCGGGAAACTCAAAATGAGGGTATTTTGCACATATTTGAAAGGTTTGTGGTCAATTCAAACCATAGGGGGTTATACGCACTATATTTATACTATAGGGGGTTTAACGCTCTCGACCCTTTATAATTTAATCAATTTATTTATTTATTATTTATTATAGATTATTATTATTAATTCAATATTTATTATTTTTATTAGGTTAGAAGGGATATCTTAGGGATTTCTTATCGTTTTGGGGTAAATCGCACATTTTTTAAAATTAATGGATTTATACACACATTTGGAAACTATAGGGGGGTTTTCGCACCTAGTATGAAACTACAAGGGGTTTTTTGCAAATAACCCTATATAAAACTTACATGCGCCCTCTAAATTCCTAAAAAATATTAATTTTAAAATTATTATTTTTTTAATATATTGGGTTGGGCTTGGGCCTAAAAAGTATTTTTTTTTTGTTCTTTAAAAATATTTGGCCCTTTTATATAGATAACTCAACCCAAAATTAAATTTTTTTTGCTGACAAGCCCAAAAATGCATACAAATAGTAGAATAGTAATAATACGATCCTACAATTTTATGACGATCCTACCGATCATATGACAATTCTACCTCCATGAGCAATTTTTGTGCGATCCGGATCGTTGGAGGTCATAGGATCGTGGGATCGTCGGATCCTATGACTTAGGATCGCTATCCTAACAAAGTACCTGTAATACCCCGTATTTAATGGATATTTATTTCCTTAATTATTTTGGATGGCATAATGGGTGTTTAAATTATTGAATGAGGTTATCTTAGTCTTTTTAAGTCTAGTAGGTTATAATGAAATTTTGTGATCTGAAGGGGGGCAAGGTTGTCATTAGTGTTTGGGCAGTTTGGTGATTTATGCATAATACAAGGATAGTTTGGACATTTCCCTAACCCTAACATCTTCTATATAAGCATCCTTAACTTCAGATCTAGCCCCCATCTCATTTCTTCTACTACTTCTTCTTCTTCATCAATTATACCCGAAATTGTGAGGGTTGAGAGGTTGAGAGCTTAGAATTGGTTTGGATCTGTACTTGTGGTGGATTCAGCTCTTCATTACAGGCAAGACATATGTTCTACTCTTCCTCTTTGTACTAAAATTTCGTAGCCTTTACTTTGTGCATCTATAATCTGCTAGATAGTATTTTTCATATATGTATATGTATGTGTAAATCATGTTCATATATGACTTTTATATATTCTGTTTATACATATATGTATAGATCCATAGGTATATATATAGATCTTGTATATAGGCATATATGTATAGATCTGTTAGAGTATATTCATATTCATGTTTATTTATGTGACTTATATATTCTATTTATACATATATGTATAGATCCGTAAGTATATATATAGATCTTGTATACATGTAGAGATTCGTGGATCTATATAGGCATATATGTATAGATCTGTTAGAGTATGTTCATATTCATGTTTATTTATATGATGATATATATTCTGTTTATATGTATATGTATAGATCCATGATCATATGTACAGATCTTGTATATAGGTAGAGATTAGTAGTCTTATATAGACATATATGTACAAATTTGTTAGAGTATATTTATATTCATATATATATATGATGATTTATATTCTGGTTATACATATATGTACAGATCTATGATTATATGTATAGATCTTGTATATATAGAGAGATTTGTGGTGATATATTGATATATGCATGAGACTATGTTTATATCTAGCTATACGTACAAATCTGTTTTTACCATGTGTAGCTATACATGTATGGATTCGTGGTTATGTGTCTTGTTGGTATGATTCTGATGATGTGTATATGGTTGGAACTTAGTATAAATATCTGAGTACATAAATATTTTAGGTTTCAATGTTGACAAAGATTTCAAAACTGTTATTAGAAAAATATTGCATATTTATGTAATTGTTTTTCTCTATTTTCTTTGTTATCAGACTCTGGACATTGATTTATATTGTTATTATGTGTATCACGAATTATACTGGATTACGTATTTTTGACCGTATAAATGAATAGTTTCGACCGTATAAAATACCGTATACCTTGGCGCTGGGGCGCTGCCCCAGACCCCGCCAGGGGGGCGCTCAGGTAATGGTCGCGCCGCCCCCCCCTGGACCCCCCAGGCTCGACCTTATAAATTGTTATACGTTCCCGAATAAATATTACAAGCGAATTATTAAATTCGTAAAATCCTAAGATTTAAATTAAATGACTATGTTTTGGAAATTTATAAGAAACCACAAGGAGGCTGACTATTACTGCAGTCTAACTAGTACCACGAGACATGGGTGAGTTGTCACGGCATGGGTAAGTTGTCGGGTACGTGGTTATGGTACGGCATGGATTGGATGTTGTATGGAAAAATCATATTAATGTAAGAAATTTATAAACATAATTATATTAAATGGTGGTATATTAGTGACTATAGTTATAGTTAAATATATTATTTTTTTTAATATAATTTTGGGATTAGGTGTCACTAGGAAAGGGGATGGATTTTGGTACTCTGCTTGGGATCATGTAGAGTTGTTCTTGCTCGTGGGTTTAACCCACATTTTTGTTGTTTCAGGTCCTCGGCAGTTTCACCAGCAGGGTTGAGGATTTCATATCTATCTGTCCGGTTCTATCATAGTTTCCTTCCACTCCAGGGTAGGATCCGATAAATGTCATATGTTGTATTTCTTATAAGTGTGTTTCTAGGGGTCCATGTTTATGGGATTTCCAAATTGTACTGTGTGGGACTTATTTTATTTAAGGATGTATTGGGAGTGGTCTTCTTCATGTATAAGTTGTATCCTTATTTTGTTATTGTTGTTATTATTATATTTCTATTTTATGTCTTATCTTCTGTGCTTATGTTATCAATTACTAACGCTCCTAATTTTCTATGTATGGGCCTGGCCATGAAATTTTGGGGGTGTTACAGTACCTTTAATTTAATATCGTTTTATTATAAGTAGACAATAGCTATGCCTGGCATATAACAAGCGACGTCTTATTTTTTTTAAGAGTCTAACAAAGCATTCTTCTTTTAAAATAATATTTCTTAGTAACATTTTCGCCCACAAATAAACACCTATATGATTAGGATTAGGAGGGTTTAAGTAGCTTCTGTCGGAGGCTGAGCACAACACATTTACATCCAAAGAAGACGATATTATCTTGAGAGCTCAATCTAATTTCGGCAACACCTCATGGAACTCAGTCTCGTCACTGCCTATGCTTCACCCTCTGAAAAATCACTCTGATTTTTTTCTTTCCTTGTGCTTATTTATGTGTATATGTGAGTGTTAAATATTGATTTCTGTCAATTAAGGTTATAATCACATATACTCTGGAAGAGAAAATTCATGTGACGTTATAATCACTCATATTCAGAGCATGTTTGGATAATTCAGTTTTAGTGCAATTAAAAAATATATATAAATAAAATAGTTGAGTTTTAGTGCAATTTATAATAGTACTAATCAGTAAATTTTTAGGGTTAACGCAAAAAAAAACTCCCAGAACTATGACCAAATTTGCAAGTATACCCCCTGAACTATTATTTCTGCAACAAACCCCTTAAACTATAAACAATTATTGCAAAATGCCCCATTGTCTTGAATTTTTTCATAAATGACCTTTCATATTGAATTATACTTGTTGCAATTTTCTTATAAATATATATTATTAAATAATTAAATACGAATTTGATGGCATATTTTTCATTCAAATTTGCATAAATTTCCGGAGGACGAAGTTCATTTTTTTTTTACTGTTGTGATTCAATGCAATGTGAACATCTGACTAAAATTTTAAAAAATGAAATAGACGACATTTCATCTATTTATGAATTTTATGAATATCTTTTGTGTTTTCTAAAAAGGATAGTTAACCACGTGGCTACATCAACCGTGCCTCCCCCAAAATGAGGCAAATATTAACCCAAATAAGGTGGAAGAGAGTACTTACGGCTGGAAGTACTGATGGGTAGTGTTGGTTCTTATGTTAGCAGTTTGGCCGCGCGTATGATTGTTTCTACGTGCTCCTGTCCCTGCAAAAGTCATACAATGAAACAACTTAATATTTATATGGGTGAATGACACAAAACTATGAATATAATTTTTAAACACTTTTATCATATATATTTGGTGCAAATAATCTCCTTGATTCCTGTTAGGAATTAATTCTCTTTTCACCGGTTAAGAATTAATTTCGCTCAAGATCATTCACACATGTTTTTACTCATACATATAAATCACACAAATAACACACAATATTTAATGTGGTTCAGCCCCAAGATTGACCTATGTCCACGGAGAGAGAATATTTATTAGGAAGATATATATTACAGATGTTCATCGCACCTTCTCTTGATGCAATCGCATACACCTGGTGTCCATTGCACATTCTCTTGATGCAATCGCATACACATCACCAGCTCATCTCTTCTTCACCACATCTTTATATTTTCTCTCTATGTCTCAACCCAAACCCTAGGTCTCTATTTATAGAGTTAAATCTCATTCCTTGTTGAACAAGAAAAATAATTTCCTATAGGACAAGGATTACAACTCCTTGGAGAATAAGACATCTCTCTAACAAAAAATTACCTTTTACAATAAAACTCTAAAATAGGAAACCTAATTACAATAGGAATTTGACACATTTTCCTAACAGTCTCCACCTTGGCTCAAATTCCATCGCGTCAATCATCTCTTCAAGGCTCCACCTTGCTTCAAGCATCATCACTCTTCTTTTCAACTTTTTTTTTTTTTTTTTTACAGTATACTTCATATCCATCGAATCTACTTTTTCCCTTCTCTTTTTTTTTTCACTCCTCAATTACTCTCCATTAAACAAATCACTTACCCCAAAAATTACTCCACTGAATGAACCTTTGTCTTTTCTTCTTCTTTTTTTTCACTTTTTCAAACCACTCCCCACAACAACTTTGTCTCCCACTCACCACTCACCTATATATATATATATATATTTTCTCACACTTCAATACAATAAAACAAACTCAAACTCAAAGCCAAAACAAAATCAATTTATTTTATGCTCCAAAGCTCCTCTTCTCCAACATCAGCTCTCACATGGAGTTTTCCAACACCATCATCACCTCCACTATTGCAACTCCTCTACAAACTCCTTGGTCTTCTTCTCTCTCTTGTCCAGATCTAGCACATGTGAGCCATCACTGCTACGTGCTCTCCACCGCACAGCTGTGCGCCATGCCTCCATTCGTCAACCGAAACATAACCTTCACATCATTGACATCAACTTTATCATATCTGTACGAAGCCACAATCATATTGGATATGACCAGTGCATCATGCTCCACTGCGTACTTCTTCATCAATATCTTCAGTGAGTAAAACAACCTCAACCAAGCTCTGCAACCTGACCCTTTTTTTTCCTTCTGCTATAGCATCAAGTACTCGGTAAACAACCCTTCGAGCACTCGGTAACTGGAGCGTCTAGTACTCGGTACAATCATTCTTCTAGTACTCGGTGACTTTTTTGTCGAGTACTCAGTAACCTTTTCTTTGTCTTCTACGAAACTCCGATCGTCGGACTGTTCAACAGCGGCAGTGACAGGGACAAACTCGGGCGGGTGCATGAGAGCGCGTGGGACTTTTTTTCGCGACGCGCTTTACTGTTCCGACTTCATCTTGACGAGACGAAGCTCTTGGTATAGTTGGTTCCTGAATTCGTGCAACTCTGATTTTTTTAATTTGGGCTAGAACGTACGAGCTTCTTCTTTGTTTCAACCTGGAACTCTCTTATGCCGAACACTTTGATACGGATCTGGTTCAATCTCGCTCTGATACCACTTGTTAGGAATTAATTCTCTTTTCACTGCTTAAGAATTAATCCTGCCCAAGATCATTCACACATGTTTTTACTCACACATATAACACACAATATTTAACGTGGTTCAACCCCAAGATTGACCTACATCCAGGGAGAGAGAATATTCATTAGGAAGATACAATCGCATACACCTCACCCACTCTTCTCTTCCTCACCACATCTCTATATTTTCTCTCTAAGTCTCAACCTAAACCCTAGGTCTCAATTTATAGAGTTAAACCTCATTCCTTGTTGAACAAGAAAAATAATTTCATATTGGACAAGGATTAAAATTACCTAGATGATAGTGAAATAGCCTAGAGGGGGGTGAATAGGTTTTTTGTCAATTTTATGATCAATTAAAATTATTTAGCAAAACTTCAATTTTAATTAGTCACAAACCCTAATTCTTAATTCAATTATCAAAACAGACCAATCAATCAAATATGAATATAAGTGCAAAAATTTAAATCATGAGAAGACACGGAGATTTTTACGCGGAAAACGTTGGAAAGACTCTAAGTAAAAACCATGGATACACTCGGGTATCGATGCACTATGAATTAGAGAATTTGTACAGACTCTATGAAAACAGAACTTACAACCGCTGTAATTTGCTATTCTTCACTCGACGTCTGAAAATCTAGATCCACTCGTGCTCTACAAAGCTCTCGCTCCGATTTCCGTACTCTGACGGCTCTGCTTCTCAACATATCAAAATCACCACGAAACCTCCTGCTTCGATCTCCACACACAGACAACTCCATTCTTCAACAGATCAACGCAACCACGTTGCTATAGAGTGGAGATATTTTCGCCCTCCGGGAGATATTTTTACTCAATACGCTCATTTTTTCACTTCCCCTATAATCTTCATTACTTCAATAAGTCTTTGTCGAAGCTTGTAGATGTCGTTGAAACCAACACGACCTATCTAACACTCAACATGGTTATTGTCTAAAACATGCCATATATAAACAATTACAATAAATGTTCTTACAATCTCTCCCTTAGCATTTCTGAGACAAAATCATGTTTTACAATATAGCCTGACAAATAACAACATAACATCTATACCTATGAACACATACCAACAAACATAGATGTAAAGTGTCACCTTGCTTTCATGACGGTTTACCAATCCTGTAATCACAACACCGAACAAACCATTAAACGCAAGTGTGGAAAATAGATAAAAAATGATAAGAATAAAAATACAATATCTTTGTAAGCATAATGACCATAAAACACACACTCTTTCTCCCCCTTACTCAATATTTCCCCCCTACTCAATACTTCTTCTCCTTAAACCATTACTCCCCCTTACTCAATATTTCTCCCCCTTTTGTCACTAAAATGACAAGGAACAATAAAAACAAACAAAGCACATGAGAGAAACAAGGAAAAACTTCAAAATGAAAACATAGGGAAAAGAGAACCGAGAAGACTCACTTGACGCATTCTAGGTACTTTACTTTGAGTGATTTTGATGAATAAGGTCGTGAACCAATATTCATCATCCCAAAGCATTTCCCTAGGCCAGTCAAAATAACACTCCCTACGTGATAAGCTCAATGGGTCGCGAAGATTAACTTTTGGCTATGACCCCCTTTGTCAATCATGAACGATCACCTCTTTGTAGAGTATTTATCGCGTGCCTAATCTCATCTAGAGATACCTAGAGTCGCGGAATACAATCCGCGACTCCCCTATTGGCCTTTTCCAACTTTCCCTTGTTGTATGCTTGTGGATTCGCGGATTTAGATCAACGCGAATCCCCCTTTATATTTAGCATAAAGTAGCAAGAAAGGAAAATAATTTAATTTTTTTAGAATTTGGTTGAATGAAAGAAATAATTTTGGGGGAAGTAATTTCCTGACTTAAATATTCTTCAAAGTTTTTCGGGTATGAAACGCTGAAAAAATTTACTTTCTGGCGAAAGCTATTTATATAATAAATAAAATTACTAGTATGCCCTTAGTTAGTTATTTATATATTCTTAACTTTAATATTATGTACTACTTATCAATACTCGATTTTTTTTTAATCAATTATATGTTACTTAGCATATATTCAATTATGAATATCTTGTAGAACACACAGGGTCCATTTGGCTCACTTGTTTTTTGTTTTCTTTTTTTACTGTTCACCCATTTCAAAAACAAAAACACGTTTGGCAAACGTGTTTACTGTTCACTTTTTTTTTTTCCCAAGAAAACTATTTTATGTGAATAGTGGATAAAAGTGGTGAAAACACCAAATACAACTTTTAGTTATTTTCTGAGTTTTTTCACTGTTTAGGGTACCACCTCCGCCACCGCCCCCACTGCCGCCGCCACCAACCACCACCACCCCCCGCCACCGGTCGTCGCCGCCGGCCCCCACCACCTCCGGTCGCTGCTGGGCGCCGCAGCCGCCGCCAGGCCCCATCGTCGCCGCCTCCGCCCGCCTCTAGTAACCCACCACCACTACCCCCCGCTGCCGCCGGCCACCACCGCCGCCCACCAATACCATTTTATTTTTCAATACAAATTTTGATCCAAATGCTTTTTTATTTTTAGTTTTTTGCTGAAAAAAACAAAAACAAATACAAATACAGTTTTTATATTTGAAGACAGAAAACAAATACAAAAAACAGGCTTTCCAAACGAATATAAGGGTATTAAGCTTATATCCTCTTGTGTTAAGCTTATATCCTCTTGTGTTTGTTTTAACAATTATATATTAAATATGCTAAAGAAAATTTATTTTATTTTAAGTATTTAAAATATAAGGGTAGCTTTGTAATTAATAGATATAACAAAATAAAAATAAATTTTCACAAGTTTTTTCAAAAATTTCCTCTTAACCAAATATATTATGGAATGTTGATTTTATTTTTATTTTTTCTTTTCGCCTTCTTTCACTTTCACTTTCCATCTCATTTCTGTCTAACCAAATGGACCCTAGGAAATTCTCCTCCCGTTGGTAAAATATTCTTACCTTTTTCAATTTTGTGCAAAATAAAAGAAAGAATCTTTAACATGAAAATATATACTTTTTAAGGAACTTGAATATAGTTGAATGATTGGAAATTGGATATACCCTTACTTTTGAAATAATTACTACAATAATAAGTTACAATATGAATTACCAAAGCACCTTTAATATACGACCAATGTTTACTCCAAATCAGGCCATGTAAGAAAAACTTTCGTTAATAAGGAATGTGGTTATATAAACAATTGGCACGACTTTCAAAAAATATTTTTATGACTATATTTTTTTTTTGTAATTTATGAAAATATTTATAAATTTTTATTGAACCAGTATTGAAACAATTCTCTCTCTCTCTCTCTCTCTCTCTCTCTCTCTCTATATATATATATATATATATATATATATATGTGTGTGTGTGTTATTTTATTATAAGTACACAATAGATGCTTGGACATATATCATAGACTTATTAATTAATTTGGGATAATATTGTCTCCTACCCCACCCATCAGGTCACTAAATAAAATATGCACACATATCCCATATTTTATTGCAATGACACCCTCTGAGGCATATGTCAACTTTTTTTGATAAAAACACTCCCCCGAGGTTTACAAAACGTTGCAATGACACACCTAAAAGGCATAAAATAATGTAAATGCCCTTCATTTTATTAATTTGCATGTCAAATTTCTAAATTATCTTCATGCCTAAATCCTAAACTTCAGCCGGCCTATTTATTTTTCTATAGTTGTTTTTCTTTTTTCTTTTTTCTTTTTTAATTACTCTTGGTACTTATTTAAATAAGTATATCTATCTATATATTTTACATAAACACTTTAATGTTACAAAACTTTATTTTTACTAAAATTATGTAATTATTACTAATTCATATTTAATAATAAATATAATTTTATTTTCAAATTCCAATAAAATTGTTGATTGTCAAAAGTATAGAAATTCAATTTTTTTTTTCTTCTATACCTTCATAAAAGTTTATATATATGTTATTAAGTATGTAATACTTAAAATAATTATTAGTTATAACTCTTTATTGTTTTGTAAAACATTTATAGAGTTATATATTTAGGATTAAAAGCAGGAATTAAATAACATTGTATTTTTATTATTATTTTATATAATTTATTATTGATAAAATGTTTTTAGTGGTAAAATTTACTTTTAAATATATGTTTTAGTATATTTTATATGTTTATGAATTTTTATATTTAAAATAATATTATATTTAATATTGTATATCTTACTTATTTATTGTACATTTTTTTATTATAAGGGTGGTTGGTGGAGTGATGATGTGTAGGGTTTTAGGCATGGTCGTAACTTAGACATTTTGCATAAAAATTAAAATAATTAAGGAGACTAAGGTAATATTCTATTTTTTGGATTGATTAATATTAAAAAATTAATTCTATTTTATCCGTGCTAAACATGAATAATTTATTTTTAAAAGTTTTTATTTTTAGTCTAATAGTAATTTGTACACTTAAAAAAATCATTACAAAATAAATTCAAACATGTATACAAATAGAAAATGATGTATTTAGAAAGTTATACTTGGGTGGCAACAAAAATATTTTTTTATTTTAGAGGGAGTTAAACAAAAAAAATATATTTTTGAACCATCACAATAAATAAATTCAATGATAACTTTTTTTAAAAAAGATTAAAACATGTAAAAATATAATTCAAAGATTATAAGAACTAATTTCTAGATCCCTAAAATATAATTCAAAGAGAAAAAGTATTCTCGCTACCCCCTAAAATAATTTTTTAGATCCCTCAATTGTCTAATTGGATACATGTTTGATTTTGTATTGTAATTGATTTTTTTTTTAAAGTGTACAAAATACTATTAGATAAATTAAAAATAAAATTTTTTAAAATAAATTATTCATGTTTAGTATGGATAAAATAGAACTAATTGTTTTTAAAATCTTAATCAATCCAAAAAAAAGAATATTACTTTGGCAAAATTAATAAATACATATCTGAAGTGTGGTATTTGGGTAACAAATGAACATATAACTAATGATGGTATCTTAGTCTTTTATTTATTATTTTTATTTTTATTTTTCTACAAAAGTTTAATACATGGATACAATTGTAATTTAACACTAAACAAATGGGCTCAAGGGAAACTTTAGTGAAGATATAATAAAATATTATAAATTTTATGGATAAAATTAATTAAGAAAAATAAAAAATCCAATGGCCAGGACCCTTAGGGTCTGTTTGTTTCGCAGTTTGGTTTTGGTTTCTCTTGTTTGGTTTCATATTTTTGAAATCAGATCATGTTTGGGAAGGTTGGTCTTTAAAAAATGAAACCAAACCACCAAGACCAAAACTCCCAAAAAACCAAATTTTTTAAACCAACAAAAATTTGGTCTGGTTTCACTTCCACCACCACCACCGGCGCCGGCACCGGCACCGCTTATGTATATATGTGTGTGTATATATATATATTCAATAAATTTTGGAATCAGACCAAATCATTTACCAAATAGAGTTTCAGATCAGTAACCAAACCAGACCAGACAGCTTTCCAAACACGTAAATCCGTTAATGGTCAGTACCACCTCTATCTAGTTTTAGTTTTTTTTTTTTTTAATCTTGCAAACAGGGCTGCAAATGAGACGAGCTATTCGTGAACAACTCGGGTTCGGCTCGTTAATAAACGAGCCGAGCTTGAGCACAATTTTCAGGCTCGTTTAGTAAACGATCTGAGCTTGAGCAAGGGTGAGCTCGACTTGTATCTGTTCATGAACATGAGATCGTTAAGGCTTGTTTACGTTGGTGAACTGTAAAGGGGGATTCGCATTGATTTAATCCGCGAATCCAAAGGGTACAACAAGGAAAAGGCCAATAGGGGAGTCGTGGATTATATTCCGCGACTCTAGGGTATCTCTGAATGAGATCAGGCACGCGATAAACACTCTACGAAGAGGTGATCATTGAGGATTGACAAAGGGGGTCATAGCCAAAAGTCAATCGTCACGACCCTATGAGCTTATCGCGTAGGGAGTGTTATTTTGACTGGCCTAGGGAAATGCTTTGGGATGGTGAATAGTGGGTCGCGACCTTATTCATCAAAATCACTCAAAGTAAAGTACCTAGAATGTGTCAAGTAACACTCAGGGTCATGTAAATGAAAAATATGCATAAAAGGACATGACCTAGGAAAACTATGACAAACAAATAAAGGAATTCGCGGATCAGAAACATCTTGAGCTCGGATTGGTATTGTTGCGGATTGAACATCGCGACTTGGATAATATTATGGAAGCTTAAACCGTGGATCTACCTCGCGGATGGACATTGTGACGTGGCAATAATTTATGCCTAAACCCGCGCCTATAAATAGAGGGTCAAGGATTTAGTTCGGAGAGGACTTTTGGGGAGAAATTTCTAGAGAGAGAAAATATTTCACATCATTGTTAGCTGTGGTTTTTCTCTTCTATTTTTTCTTCCATGTCTTTATAAAGCAAGCTAAAGCAATAAAAGTAAAATCATAATTATTTGACTGACTCACTTGTGTGGAAACTATTTCTACAATCATTTAAATTGAACCCCTACATTAAAGGCGACTTTGCTGGGGATAAAGATGTCTTCTGCATAAGCTGAGCCTCGTCAGACTCGTCGGAGTGGTCGTCCACCGACCTGGCACACCGAGCAAGTGGAAGAAGAAATAGCAGCACAGATGTAAGGAGGTGAGCCAGTCCCACCAGCGCGGAAACAGCGTCGCCGCGCGAATGTTAGTGTGGATCGGGCGGAAACTCCTCCGATGGCGGATCCAGTACAAAATTCAGCAGAATTGCCATCAGTTCTGCTGCAAACTCTTCTCAGCATTCAGGAAACACAAAAGGCCATACTTCACTTCATGGAGGCCTCACGCGTTTCAGTACTAAATCTTGAATCGCCACGGATGGATAATCAAACCTTGCCAGAAGTATCAGCACAAGAGTTTTTTCGGGAGGCACCGCGAGCGAGAACTGAGCCATTAGAGAAAGAGTCATATATCACCAAGGAGTAGCTGCGGGCTATCTTGAACGAGAAAGCTAAAATAGAAGGAGTGGAAACTGCCCTACCTTACCATCCTAGTATTATGGCTTTACCATATCCTGAAGACTATGGAACACCAAGCTTCCATCTATTTGATGGCAAAAAAGGGAATGCAAGAGAGCACATATCCAGAATCGCGGATGCTCTGGGACCCCATAGAGATGATGAGTATTTGAAACTCAGAGAATTCTCCAAGTCTTTAACAAGAATTGCATACACATGGTATACTGGCCTCGCTCCGGCTTCAGTATCTAGTTAGACAGACATGGTGATCAAGTTCTATACCAAGTTCTTCCAGGCGGAGGAAGAGGTCTCAATGATTTCACTTACAAGGCAAAGGCAACGTTTTGGGGAAGAGGCGGCAATTTATGTCAGGAGATTTCGCGAGGCTGCTTTACAATGCCATGAGCCAATTTCCGAGCTTCAATTGTTCAAAATTTGTATAGAAGGGATACTGCGAGAATACAGGGTACATTTGGTCAATCACGAGTTCAAAACTTTCTCTGCACTTGTTGACAATGCACGAAGATTGGGAGAAGTTTTGGCTCCCCCAACACGACCAAATATCAGTACTAGGTGAGTGGCAATGGTAGCAACAATGTAGAATAAAAGGCCATGAGAAGAGCATGCTAAGAGATCTGAACCACCTCTTTTACCTTTCAGTGAAAAAGAAGGAATCGCATTGCTAAATCAGTGGATTGCAGATGATGTCATATCGCTACCACCAGTGCAAAGACTACCGAAAAAAGAGAAAAGGATGAAAAACAACTATTATCCCTATCACAGGTCCGCTCGGCATTCCCTGATTGGATGTTAGGCATTTCGCGGATTGGTACACCGGAAAATAGCATCAGGTGACTTGGAAGTGGCAAATAATATAGTTCATGAGCCCTTCCTTGCACATGTGGCTATAGTGGCCACTAGAGATGGTACTGAGGATGCAACAAATGCCGTCAAGTATGAATGCCCGCCAGTGCGTGAGGCAAAAGAGAATGCTAAGATAGACGTTTTCTTCAACGAGCTCCTCATACGGGAACATGTGGAGGAGTTCTTGGAAGAGCAAATAGTTGCCGCTCTTAATCATACCATTTTGATTCCACAGCATGATAAAGCCTCCAGTAAGATTACATTTTCTGAAGCAGACAGACAATTGCCATTCTTCCACAATCGACCTCTATATATACCAACTGTTGTGAACGGTCGGGAGATGAAACGAGATTTCTTGGATGGAGGAGCGTCAGTCAATTTAATCCCGCTGGCCACTTTGCGAATAATTAATCGATTTTCCTGAAAGCAAGATCGTGAATCATACCATTGCAGTTATTGATTTCAATGGAGACCAGCAGGCCACCATGGGATTCGTGACATTAGATCTTAAAGTCGGGAAAATCAGGGGGCCTACCAAATTTCATGTCATCAAAGGGGAACCCTCGTATCAGTTGTTGCTGGAAAGACCGTGGTTACATGCATATGGTGTAGTACCATCATCCTATCATCAGGTGATGAAGGCCAATTGGGGAGAGGGAATAATGACTGTGAAGGCATCTAAGAGCCCTTTTTGCGCATCTGAGACCCATTTTGCAGATGCAGTCTATTTCTCAGAATACAGTGAGGAAGACGGACCCGAAGTTTTTGTTACACTATTACCTAAATGGGAAGAACTGGAGGATGGAGGTTCGACCAAGCAAAAGCTCAAAGAAGTAAGCTAGTCACGAGTCAAAATGGCCGACGAACGAGTGGTGTACAAGTTGTGATGGGATTGGGGGTCAGAAGCTTGCATAGTTGGCAATGACCCTGGGACAGACAAGGCTGAACAAAGAAAACTTGGCACTGATCCTGAAAAATTGAAAATGAATCCACGACCGAAACATGGGTTGTGTGAAGTGGATATAGGCGACGGCATAACTCTGCGACCTACCTTCATAAGCAGTACACTGCCCGACAAAACTAGGAATTCTCTAGTAGAACTGCTCAAAGAGTTTCGGGATGTCTTTGCTTGGGACTATAGTCAAATGCCAGGACTCAATATGGGATTAGTAAGCCACCACCTCCATGTGCATGCCGCATCAGAACCAAATAAGCAAAAGCAATGAGTATTTCATCCAGAACTAGAAGTGCAGATTAAGGTAGAAGTGGAAAAGTTACTGAAAGCAAGGTTCATCAAGCCGACCCAACATCCGACATGGCTCGTAAACATTGTACATATAAGAAAAAAGACTGGGCAGATCCACATATGTGTAAACTATCGCGATCTCAATAAAACCTGCCCAGAGGATGACTTCCCTCTACCCAACATTGACACCATGGTGGATGCAACCTCAGGACATGAAATTTTTTCACTAATGGATGGA
Organism: Cornus suecica; assembly: GCA_963922005.1. NCBI lineage: Eukaryota > Viridiplantae > Streptophyta > Magnoliopsida > Cornales > Cornaceae > Cornus > Cornus suecica. The sequence continues at coordinate 24,070,861 of OY998242.1, forward strand.
TTCAGCGAGTATAACCAGATTAATATGGTACCGGAAGATGCTGAGAAAACTGTTTTTCGCACCCCAATGAGGAACTTCCATTATACGGTCATGCCATTTAGACTTAAAAATGCGGGGGTTATATATCAACGCGCCATAACAGCTATATTTCATGACTTGATGCATAAAACTATGGAGGACTATGTTGATGATTTGGTGGTAAAATCCAGAGCTGTGCGGGATCATGTGGGTGATTTGAGAAAAGTACGCAACGGTGTCGCGAATATAATTTGAAGATGAATCCCCTGAAATGCGCTTTTGGAGTACTAGAAGGAAAGTTCTTAGGGTATGTCATACATCGACAGGGGATTGATATGGACCCAACAAAGGCTAAGGCAGTATTGGAAATGGCTCCACCCACAACTCGCAAAATATTGAAAAATTTTATGGGAAAAATATCCTATCTGAGGAGGTTCATCCCAGCACTGGCGGAGGTAACTCACCCATTCATGCCTTTGTTGAAAGAAAAGGCTGTATATAGCTGGGGAGAAGAACAACAGGAGGCCTTTGAGAAAATCAAGAGGATTTTGGCATCACTAAAAATAATGGTAGCACCAGAGTCAGGGAAACAGTTGATAATGTATCTTACTTCCACCAATAAATCTGTAGGAGCTTTGTTGGCCCAGGAACATGAAGGAGAAGAGAAGCCTGTTTACTATATCAGTCAGGTACTCAAAGGACCAGAGTCGCGATACACATCATTGGAAAAACATTGTCTCGCTTTAGTATTCGCGGCTCAGAAATTTAGACATTATTTACTGGCACATCCGTTGGAGCTAATCACCAAAAGTGACCCCATACGGTATCTACTCACAAAGCCCATACTCAGTGGAAGAACTGCTCGATGGTTGTTAGCACTATCTGAATATGAGATCACATGCTCTAGACCGAAAGTAGTAAAAAGTCAGGCCCTGTCATATTTGCTAGCTTTATTTCCTGGGGGAGCTGAGCCCAAAGTGTAGGAGGTGGGAGTAGCGAGTATGGCACAAAGTGCGGAATTTACTTTAGAATTCGATGGTTCATCCACAGAAAAGGGAGGCGGGGCAGGTTTCGTACTAAGGAATGAGGAAACTAAAGAGGAATTAGTCATGGCTTACAAGCTTGATTTTCCTTGTACCAACAACATTGTGGAGTATGAACGGTTGGCGCTGGGATTAATGATGGCCCAGTAATTGAAGGCAAAAATATTTCATGTAAGACGAGACTCCAAACTGGTCATTAAGCAGGTTAAATGAGAGTATGCTGTCAAAGAACCCCATTTGGTGTCTTACAGAACCGTCATCCGACAGATGATCGAAAGATTTGAGACTGTGAGTTTTCAGTACGAGCCACGAGAGGGCAACCGACGATCCGATGCACTGGCGATATTGGGTTCGTGACTACATTTTCAAGGAATAGAGTCTTCTGTGCAAATAGTGCGAAGAACCAACTCTGTGGTCAGTAGCGGGAAGGAATCAGAGGTGTATGAAGAACATGATTGGAGAGCACAGATAGTACAAGCTCTACTAAAAAATGATAACAATACCTTGAGACGAGAATACCAGATCATAAAAGGTGTGTTATATTACAGAGCCACCGGAGGAATTCTAGCCAGATGCGTGGCAATAAACGAGATAGGAGAACTGTTATGGAAATCCCATGAGAAAATATGTGGTCAAGTGGATGTCAGTCTCTATCGAGTTTTGCAACGAGAAAGTTTCTTTTGGCCAAGTATGAATGATAATGCAGTGAAGTTGCAAAGCAGCTGTCAGAACTGTAATGCACATCCCGTTGCGAACGAAGGTAATGTGGCAGATATGATAGACTGGTGGGACAAATATATGCATTATCTGAAAGAAGGGGTTTTACCTGAAAAGGATCAACCGTGGTTCAGAAAATTGGCCTCGCAATTTGTCCTACAGGAGGGAAAATTGTTCCGCAAAAGTTTTGAAGGAAAGCTGATGAGATGTGTAAGCGAAGAGGAGGCAGGGGAAGTATTGAAACAAACTCACAAGTTTGGTCACCAAGGCCCTAGAAAAATGTTTCAACAGCTACTATCATCCGGGTATTACTAGCCAACAATGGAAAGGGATTGCAGTGATTTTGTCAGGAAATGTCATGTATGTCAGGTACACGGGGATCTTATTCATGCTCCAGGAACTGAATTACATAGTTTGGCTACCCCCTAGTTTTTCCACACTTGGGCATTGGACATAATTGGACCAATCATGCCGCAGGCTCAAGGACATGTGTGGATTTTAGTAGCAACTGAATTGTTCACAAAGTGGGTGGAAGCTATCCCACTGCGACGTACAACAACAGACAATGTGGTTCGATTTATAAAGGAAAACATCATTTGTCGATTTGGGATACCGAAGGTGATACTGTCGGACAATGGGATTCCTTTTGTTAATAGTAAAGTCGCGGATTTGTTGGGGAGATACTCAATAATTCATCACAAGTCCACGCCTTATTATCCAAAACGAAATGGACAAGCTAAAGCCTCTAATAAAGTATTAATTCAAATCATGTCCAGGTTGGTGCATGAAAATCAGAAGAAATGGGCAGAAGAACTTCCAATAGCACTTTAGGCGCATCGAACTGCATACCGGAGTGCGACAAACATGACCCCTTATGCACTGGTCTATGGAGTGGACGTTGTGCTACCTACGTAGCTAGAGGTGGCTGCTAAAATGCTGGCATCCAAAAGTAATTTAGAAGATAAGCTACTAGAGATAGAAAAATTGGAATAAACAAGAGCAGAAGCATTTGCGAATCAAAGAGAGTACAATAAGCGACAAGCAAAGAGCTACAATAAAAAGGTACAGTACAGATGGTTCAAAGAGGGAGATAGAGTATTGAAAGTGGTACCAGCGATCATGAGGGGAGAAAGGGTAAGAAAGTTTGAAGCCAAGTGGGAATGTCCATATATGATTATAAGTGAAGACGGCAGTGGGTACTATAGAATGGAGAGCGAAGTTACTCGCGAGAAGGCTAGACCTCTTAATGTGAAATGTTGTACCAATCATAGATACATGTACATGGAAATAAGTACAAAAATGATGATAAATGATAAAGTGTACGATCTCAGCACAATGTATATAAAGATTTTATATATAACAAAATGTGTATGAATACATCAAAAGAAAACACTATTACAAATTGCGGCTAACAGGAGAGGAGATATGGAGATTTTCATGTTCCTCTTGTAGCTCGCGGGAACGAATGGAATGTTCCGCGGATTCCTTAATCCCAAGGGTATCTTGTTCTGCAGCAGCTAAAAGAGCGCGGGCTTCCTCAACTCTTGATATACTGGCTTGGTACTCAGTAAAAGCTTTGACTTCAGCACAATGTTTTGGGTATAAGCACTCAACCTTTTCCAGATGAACTTCGCACCAGGTCACGTCCATTTTCATGTTCTTCCAATCCTTGATAAAGGCTTGACAAAGAGGCAAAGTTGTGGAGGTAAGATCTAGTATACAAGTGGTCGTCAACGAAGCAAAGGTATCCATGATAATGTGCAGAAATGTTGGTTGGAGAAGTAGGTCATAAAGATCCATAGTAGCAAACATCTCTGGATGGCTACTGTAAACACGGTCCAAAATGGTCATATCGCTTGAGTAACACAAGAAATTACGCTAGTAGACTTCATGCTGCTGAGGGGGATTTTGAATTAAAGGCGCGGGAATGGGGTCAGGGATGGATGTATGGGCTTGTGGAGGAGGTTGATGAGGTTCCATATGTTGCGCGAATATGGTGTTAGAGATGGATGAATGAGTTTGTAGAAGAGGGGGCTGATGAGGTTGCATATTTAGCTGAGGGTGAATGGGAAGGAAAAAGGACTCAAAATTGGGGAATGTGAGGTTTTGTAAAGTGTTTGGAGGCGAGGGGAATTCATTGAGAAGTGTTTCTGGATCCTAGAACGCGGATTTAGGAAACAAGGATTCAGGACTTTTGTTTGACTTATCTGCAGAAAAAGATGGAATTATCAACGAGGAGTCAGCACCATGAGTACAGAAAATTCTATTAAGAAATACTAAGTACGGAAAAAGATTTTACCTTCATTCACGGGAGGATCAAGCGGAACATGATCCGCGTCGACGAAAGATTCAGCAATGGTTTCTATATCTGCAACAAGGCCCCCAAAAAGTGACCTTTGAATTTTTGGACCATCTTGCAAAGTGGCAGTTATCTCAGCAGCAATATCACAAACAGGAGGCTCCATGTGCCGAACATCTAAATCAGAATTAGAAACTTGAGGATCAGTCACTGCCGCGACATCTCCTTCTGGAACAAGGTTTGCATCATTTCCTTCAAGTATCTCTGACAGCTTCCCAGTTTCATTCGGTTCCGCGAAATCAGGATTTGTTGGGTCGGCGATTTGATCATCAGAGAGTAGGTTCATGTTTGATGGCTAAGCAGCGTCACGGATAAGGGTAGAGATGGGAAGATCATCCCTTTCATCCGAGTCGTATAGCAAAACCCTTCTCGCGACATTAGAAATTGTTTGTGCTTTCTCTTGTCCCTGATCCGGGAAATCCGAGAGGATCACAGCCACCTCATGATCAAAAGCATCAAGGGAAAGATGATATTCCTGATCCACACCCTTCTCAGTCTCAAGACCTGAAAAATTGTAAGTAAAAACTATAAGTATGAAAGAAGCATGGAAGGATGGAGGTTAGGTTGGCTTTATCAGTTAGAAGCTACCTGAGAGTAGGGGATCTGAAGCATGAATATCCTCCACAACCTTTGCAACTGTATCCAACAAAGAGGTTACTTTCATTCGCGGAGAGGGCTCTCTGACTCACGGAGAGGACTCCTCTAATCACGAAGAGGATTAATCAACTCGCAGAGAAGACTCTTCCAAATGTGGAGATGACTCTTCCATTCGCGGAGAAGAGGATTCGGTTTCGCCTTGATTAACATCAGCAATTTCAGCTTTGACTTGATGTGACTGAAAAACAAGAGGTTCAACTTTGAATCTATCAGGAGAGGGGACCAAAGCAGAAGGATTCGACCTTCTGTGAATCAAGGAAATAGTGTTTACCTTATCATCTTCGGAACTATGAGTAGCGGCTTCCAGAATCTGTGCTCTTTGATCTCTTCTTCTTTGAGATAACGGAATATAGTCCAAGGAATCACTCGCGGAAGTCTCGATCCGTGAGCCTCTGTTGAAAGAATTAGCCGCGAGTGTGTGATCTATTGGAGGAGGAACCCAAACGATCGATGGTGATGTGGCAGTAGAGCTCGCGAATCTCTGAAAACAAATAAACAAGTAAAGCTAAATTAGTTGATACAAGTGACTAAGGATAAGAATAAGAAAATACAAAGTTGTAAGATCCTTACCAAGCGTTTTGAAATAGGTTCCTTGCTAACCGAAATGACGGTGGGAACTTCAACACCCTCAGAACGTTTTCGTTTAGGCGCGGAAGGAGGAACCTTGGGTTTTCCTTTTTTATCCTTGAAAGTTTTCTATTTTTTAGAAACCAGAGTTGAACTAGTTGGATCCTCATGATCAGAAACTTGATGAGCCAACTTGCTATAGAAGTCATGGGAGCCGTGAGGTTTGTGTAGCTTCAAAGAGGAGTCTCCCGCGAGTACATTTATAGGAGCGACTGGCCTGGGAGGACCCATCATAAATGTCTGAAAATTTGTCGTGACTTGGAACCAAAAATCTACAAAGGCCGCGGTGCGACCACCTGCCCGAGATCTCGCGGGAATGAAGATAGCAAAAGAGAACTCCTAATGTTTCTTCTCATACTCCTCGCGGAAACTCACTAGGGCCGCGTCATAGCTATCAGGAGAACTGCCTGAATGAGGAATAACGTAAACTAGAACTGCCTGCTCAAAACCCAGTTGACGAGCCACACATGAAGGATTGTAGATTGTGGTCCGCGAGAAAGACTCGTCAAAAATAGGTAGGCAACACTCAAATGAAAAAGCGGCAAAGATGAGTTCTTCATGGTGCTGATAACCATAAGTGGTCTACTCCTCCATGGGGTAAAAATAAGGGAAATAGATACCTTCCAGAGGAACTGAGTATGGCCTCCATGAAAAATTATGACTGAAGTTGATAAAATCTTCAAGTTATTTGGTGGAAAGAAGGCCAGACCAATGACCAGCTCGCGATCTGGGACTAATGATATCAGTATGTGAGGATGAAGGAAAATTGAGAGGTTTGGGGGCCTAGATTGAGAATCTTTCAAAAATAAATAACATAAGGAAAAGGCAAGGAATGTGGGTGCTAATATCATATCTACCGACTGATCTTGAAAAATCATTGGGCAGGGTATCTAATTAGGAATAAAGAGTACCCAAAAAGAGGGGAGCTAAGGGAAGACAGATGCCCCACGACGCTATGGAAGCCATAAAAAACACTAGTTTGTTTGGACCATCTTCAGGACGTCCTTGGAATATGTGCCGATCTAACCAATAGGCTAAAAAACCTACCAGTTCATAATCACCATTGAATTCGGGGCCGGGTACACATTCGTGGTCTTGACCGCGGAGAAGAGGTAGTTTCGGCTCATACTCCCTAAAAAAGTGATGGCACCAGTTTGAGTACTTAAGCTTTGCGCTTGTTACAATAGGAGCCTCGTCAAGTATGACACCATCTTTGAAACGAATACCCCTTTTCTCGGCATAGGCCGCACAAGACTGGAGATGGGAGTGAATCACCTAGTCTGCTTCATTGAAAGGAAGCGCATCGAGGGACCGCGAATAAAAAACTCGGAGCCTAAACAACAGTAAACATCTTCCAAGGTAGGGGTAAACTCTACCCAAGATGTTATAAAAGTATGGGAGAAAGAGCTCCACCGTGACACTAGAAGATTAAGAGCATCCGCGTCCCGACGGACGGACAAGTCTGAAAATAACTCCATGGAGTCTAGCAGGCCCGCTTTTCGAAGAGTCTCGCGTTGTCTGTCCTGGTTGAGTATATGACTTGACCACATCTTCCAATGAGTAATGGGTGCAACATGCCCTTTATATTCTATAAAAGAATAGGGGACATCGCCTCTTTCGATAAATAGGCGAAGAAGAGAAATGGGTGGAATATTAGCTAAAAGGGCTTCACCGTCAGAGTGGATAAACATTGGTTCATCAGTAATGTCTCCCGCGGGAGGAAGGTTTTCAATAGAACTCCAAAAATGGTCATGAGAGGCCTCGAAAAATGGGGCTTTTCTCCATTCTGTTGGCAGGGGAACAGATGGGATAATCCCAGATGGAGGAACTAAGAGCTTGGGGGTAGAGGACTTGGTCATTGAAAACAGAGAAATAGGGAAATATGGACTTGAAACTAAGACCGCGAAGAAAAAAGAGGGCTATGGCTAAAACAATGAAGAAGGAATGACATAGGAAAGTCAGGGAAAAGAGAAGCAGAAAAGATGGAGGAAATAAGGAAAAAGTGAAATGAAATGGACAAGGGAGGTTTATATAGGGAGGGGGCACGAAATCCTAGGAGGTGCAATTAATATCCGCGGAAGCCGAACCGACGCCAAGGTTGCTGCAAGTTCAAATATCACGGATCATCATAAAGGATGATTATTGACAAATCAGTGACAGGTTTTAACATTGAAAAATGGGAGAAGTCATACAAAAGATCCAAAATGTGAAAACAAGGTATGAAAAAATACGCATATACTCCCGCGTTGATACAATCCGCGAAAACAAAGATTGTCTTTATGGTTTACACTTTAGTACTTAACTAAGTATTAAAGTGTAAAAGGGAAAAATGTAGAAGGGGATTCACGTTGATTTAATCCGCGAATCCAAAGGGTACAACAAGGGAAAGTTGGAAAAGGCCAACAGAGGAGTCGCAGATTGTATTCCGCGACTCCAGGGTATCTCTGAATGAGATCAAGCACGCGATAAACACTCTACAAAGAGGTGATCATTGAGGATTGACAAAGGGGGTCATAGCCAAAAGTCAATCGTCGCGACCCTATGAGCTTATCGCGTAGGGAGTGTTATTTTGACTGGCCTAGGGAAATGCTTTGGGATGGTGAATAGTGGGTCGCGACCTTATTCATCAAAATCACTCAAAGTAAAGTACCTAGAATGTGTCAAGTAACGCCCAGGGTCATGTAAATGGAAATATGCATAAAAGGACATGACCCAGGAAAACTATGACAAACAAATAAAGGAATCCGCGGATCAGTAGCATACTTGAGCGCGGATTGGTATTGTCGCGGATTGAACATCGCGACTTGGATAATATTATGGAAGCTTAAACCGCGGATCTACCTCACGGATGGACATTGTGATGTGACAATAATTTATGCCTAAACACGCGCCTATAAATAGAGGGTCAATGATTCAGTTAGGAGAGGACTTTTGGGGAGAAATTTCTAGAGAGAGAAAATATTTCACATCATTGTTAGCTGTGGTTTTTCTCTTCCATTTTCTCTTCTATTTTCTTTTCCATTTCTTTATAAAGCAAGCCAAAGCAATAAAAGCAAAATCATCATTATTTGACTGACTCACTTGTGTGGAAACTATTTCTACAATCATTTAAATCGAACCCCTACATGAACAAAAGCTCGTTTAAAGCTCGTTTAGGCTCGTTAATATTATACTCATTATTCATAATTACACATTTAAGTTTTAACTAGGAAATTAAAAATAATAATCTTTGTTCATTAATTTTCATCAAGCAAGATATTTTTAAAAAATAAATAAATTTTATTATCTAACTTAAAATTGTATAAAATTTAAATAATATTATATCAATTGAATTGGAGAATTTACTTAATTTTACTAAATTAAACTCAAATTGACTCAATTAAATTGGTATTATCATTATTTAAACTTAATTTGATTTAATTGACTTGTGAATTTTCTTAATTTCACTTATTTGAACACAATTTGATTTAATTGAATTGAGAATTTAGTTAATTTCACTTATTTAAATACAATTTGACTCGATTTAATTAGGGATTTACTAAATCTTAATAAATTGAAATCAATTCGAGTAAATTGAATTGATATTTTACTTATTTGAACTCAATTTAACTCAATTAAAGTAATGACTTACTTGAATATTTCTAAATTGAATTCAATTTGAATCAATTAAATTGGGGGTTTTAGTTATTTAAATTGGGGATTTTACTTAATTTTACTAAATTGAACTGAATTTGAATTGATTGAATTGCGATTATCATTATTTAAACTCAATTTGACTTACTTAAATTCAGGATTGTACTTAATTTTACTAAATTGAACTTAAGTTGACTCAATTGAATTGAGATTATCGTAGGTAAATCAAAATGAATTGATTGTTGAATATAAGCCATTTACGACCAAAGTACAATATAGTTGCAATTATTCGGTATATTATCTAATTGATCTCCTAACTAATTATTTGAATTTCTTAATCATCCATTCGAGAGTTTATATAATATATATCATTGAATTGACTAATATTATTGATTATGGATTTATCTCAACACCGAAGTTTCTTAATTTCACTTATTTGAACACAATTTGAATAAATTGAATTGAGAATTTACTGAATTTCATTTACTTAAATACAATTTGACTCGATTTAATTAGGGATTTACTAAATCTTACTAAATTGAACTCAATTTGATTCAATTTAATTTGGATTCATCTAAAAAGAATTCTTAATAAATTGATCAATTGAATTCAATTAAATTACAAATTCAATTAAATTACTTTGAATTGATGATTTACTGAATTTCACTCAATTGAAGTCAAAATCACTACTTTGAATTGGAGATTTACTCAATTAATTACACTACTTTTAATGTGGAATTTATCAATTCCATTCAATTGAATTCAATTAAACTACTTTGAATTGGGGATTTACTCAATTTACTCGATTAAAGTCAATCAAACTAATTTGAATTAGGGATTTTATCAATTTCACTTAATTTAATTCAATTAAACTACTGTGAATTGAAGATTTATTCAATTGAACTCAATTTCATTATCTTCAATTGAGAATTTTATCAATTCTACTCAATTGAATTCAATTAAACTACTTTGAATTGAGAATTTACTGAATTTCATTCAATTGAAGTCAAAATCACTACTTTGAATTTGGAATTTACTCAATTAATTACACTACTTTGAATGTGGAATTTATCAATTTCATTCAATTAAACTACTTTGAATTGGGGATTTACTCAATTTACTCGATTAAAGTCAATTAAACTAATTTGAATTGTGGATTTTATCAATTTCACTTAATTTAATTCAATTAAACTACATTGAATTGATGATTTATTCAATTGAACTACCTTTAATTGGGAATTTTATCAATTCTACTCAATTAAATTCAATTAAACTACTTTGAATTGAGGATTTACTGAATTTCACTCAATTGAAGTCAAAGTCACTGCTTTGAATTGGGGATTTACTCAATTAATTACACTACTTTTAATGTGGAATTTATCAATTCCACTCAATTGAATTAAACTACTTTGAATATAATTACAATTATTCGGTATATTGTCTAATTGATCTCCTAACTCAATTAAACTATATATATAGTTTAAATATTAGGGTAATTTGATTTATATATATTTAATTAATTTTATAAATCTAAAATATCAATAAAGACAAAATTTTAAAATTTTATAAATCCTAGGATAGTCTAAACCCTGTACCCAAACAATCATAACCCTATAGTGGACACTTCTTACCCTATACCCAAACAAACCGCACTAGCTAAACCCTAATTTGATATACTACGTCACACATATATAGTCTCAATTTACATTCATGCGCCGTTCTCTCAACCTCGCTCCTTCTCAAACCCTAGATCTAAACATCACTCTCGCGTCGTTTCTCTCAACATCACTCATAGATTTGAAGTCGTTCACTATTGGTTTTGTTCGCAACACTCGAAGCTCTAGGTGGAAGCGTCTTGTCTCCTTCATCTGGGTTCGCTCTTCTTGATTTATGGTTTTAATTTTGATTTCGCTAAAACGATTATTTATGTTATACTTTGGGTTAAAACGATTTCGTTTATTGTTTACAGTTTATTTATTTATGTTATACTTTTGGGGCATTATTTGATGCATTATTGAAGGTTCTTTGTTTTGATTGTAAAGTTTCTTGTAAAACAATTATTTGATGCATTATTTGATACAATTGTAAAACGATTTACGATTTCTATGCTTAACAGAAATCTATGTTGTTATTTGATTATGTTCTTTCTATGCAAATCTTCTATGCAGAAGTAAAATGATTATTTGATTTGATTGTAAAGTTTCTTGTAAAACGAGTATTTGTAAATAATTTCAGAAATCTCATATGATGTATACTGCTTTACTGATAATCTTCTGTTTCAATTTCCCCTGAAAAAATCTTTTTAATATTAGAAGTGGCACTAAATAACAAAATATTGCATTATATATATAGAAAAAACAGTTGCTATTAGTTTAGGTTCTCTTGAAACATTACAGTATAAACAATACAACCATACAGCAAGGCATTTCCACAGATATGATACTCATGCTTAATTGAAAGTATGTTGTTGTATCGTGATGAGAAAATTGTAGTATGTTTGTGGGTCTTCACTGAATATACTATTAACTACAAAAGTTTTTGTTCTGCATTATTGAATTTATAAGGTAGATACTAATGTCTGACTTTGTATTTCCTTCTCACAAAGATTTTTAAGCAAGAAAAGGGCGGACGGGAGCGAGAGCTTGACACTAGGGAGTATAAGACACACTCTTATCCGTCAAGAAGATAGCATTATCTTTAGCATTTCAGAGAGGGCACAATATTCTTATAATGCAGACAACTATGATCCCAATGCATGCTCCATGGATGACTTCAGTGGTTCGTTGGTTGAGTATCTGGTAAAGCAAACTGAAAAGCTACACGCCCAGGTTACTGAATTTCTATAGTGCTTTTATCTTTGTATGAACTGTAGAAAATCAGAATGATGCTATCAGGTGTTGTAAACGGATTTTCCCATACAAATTAGGTCGGCAGGTATAAGAGCCCAGATGAGCATCGTTCTTTCCAGCAGACTTACCAGAACCAATGCTTCCACCTTTGCAATGTTGATATTACATGCTTCTGTTATAAGTATATATAAAAAGATATCATGCATACAAATATATATATTGCAATAATAAAAGGAAACTGACCCGAAAATACAACAATAGCAGAAGAACAAAGATAATCCGAGCCCTGTGTGATACCACAGTGTCCTTAAGGCAATATTGCTCCCTCTACGGTGCTCAAGGATTCTGAACAAATGTCTCCCAAGATAGAACGGATTTCGCCTTCACTGTTGCAGCACTGCAATAGTGAAGACCGACGAACTCAAATACTGTGTTTGTACCCGAACCGAACCAGACCTATCTGTCTATATGTATATGCGTATGTATGTAGAGGGAAATATCTGATGTTCTGGCAAAGTAAAAACGTTTTTTGAATGAACTGCAATAGCCTATACATATAGAGAATGGAGAGGTATCTCAACTGTATAGGTATCCATTTCAATAGGTGTATAAACTGTATATGCACTGGTTGCATACAAAACTGTATATGTATCTCTTCAGAAGAGACATTTGCAGTTTTGGCAAAAAATAAAAATAAAATGGGTAGAACCGACAACCCATCCGCACCGCGACCACGGCCCGGACCGGGCGGGCGGCGCGCGCGCGTGTGTGGTTAGGCTAAGACTAGCATGGTTCATGCATGGTCTAGCTCACCTCCCATGCCTCTAGATGTTCAAGTCACCCATTCAATGCAACCATATATAAACACCTTTACAATTTACTTTATTTCCAATGTGGGACAACCATTCTTACCCAAGTTCAAGTGGGTCACTTTGAGAGATAATTTCTCATTCAATAATGAATAGTTTTGAACATGTAATTATACCAACTTGATCTCCTCACCAAGGAGAACACATTAGTGCTTGGTCCCGTTAAAATCGGAGTTCGGGTCCCATAATTATTTAAGCTCAAAGTTGGGTTTAATTACTGTTTTTTCCAAACTATTTCCAACAATCCCCCACATGAATGGAAATTAGCAGTTCAAAATGCAGATGAATATGCAGACACTAGTTCGAGTACAATGAAAGGTTACTGTATCCGGATAAGTAGCCTTAGAGCCTTGAACTTTCCCTTGTGAAAGACTATCGGATTTACTGGCTACTCAGTGGACGTCGTGCCTTGAACTGTCAGTTGTTTGTGTAAACCAAGACAGTAGACTTCACACAGTTCCCCTTCAATACAGTTGGTTCTCACGTTTATGTCCATTTTGGCCTTGGACACCACTTGGTTTCATGAGTAGTTGTCAGAGAATTCCGCCTTCAAAAATTCTCCTAGACGCGGCCCCTTCTACTCACATAGGTGATTCTATTAGGAGTTCTTCCTCACTTGGATTCGTCCAAGTCATAGACATCATTAAAAGCATAGCTTACCCTAAAATATGCACTGTCTCATCATAGGAATAGGAAGGAGTTCTGTTTTAATCTCCACAGTGCTTTTAACTAAGTCACGCACAATTCGGTTGTCCCTTTGAACCTAGATCTTGGGATCTCCAGTCAACTAGGTTGGGTTGCCATTATGGTGTCTTTTAACCCAGAGGCTTCAAGCCCATTCCCCTCGATGATCTTTCAACTTGCTCTCTTGTCAAACCTTTAGTTAACGGATCCGTTATATTATCCTTAGACTTTACATAGTCAATGGATATTATACCATTTGAGAGCAATTGTTTTACGGTATTATGTCTACGACGGATATGTCTAGACTTACCATTATACATGTGATTCCCTTCCAATCGTAGATTGACTATCACAATGTATACAAATAGCTGGCACTGGTTTCTGCCAGTTTGGAATGTCCTCTAAAAAATTACGAAGCTATTCTGCTTCTTCTCCAGCTTTGTCCAATGCAATGAATTCAGATTCCATTGTGGACCGAGCAATACATGTTTGCTTTGAGGACTTCAATGACACAACTGCACTTCCAAGAGTAAAAATATATCCACTAGTGGATTTTGAATCATTGGAATCAGATATCCAATTAGCATCACTATATCCTTCAAGTACAGCTGGATATCTCGTATAATGCAAACCATAATTTTGAGTATACTTCAAGTATCCCAAAACCCTTAGTATTGCATTCCAGTGACATTTACCTGGGTTACTTGTGTATCGACTCAGCTTACTCACAGAGTATGCTATGTCAGGTCGAGTACAATTCATAACATACATTAAACTTCCTATGATCCGAGCATATTCCAATTGTGAAATACCTTCATCTTTGTTCGTAGAAAGTTTAACGTTTACATCCACAGGTGTTCGTGTTGGACTTATCCCATACTTCTTAAACTTGTCACACATTTTCTCTATATAGTGAGATCGGGATAATACAAGTCCTTCTGATGTTCTAGAAATTTTAATTCCTAAAATAACATCAGCTATGCCAAGATCTTTCATGTCAAATCTACTCTTTAGCATTTGCTTAGTAGAATTGATTACATCATTATTACTGCCTATAATAAGCATGTCATCTACATATAGACATAAAATGACATACGCATTATGATAAGTCTTGACATAAACACACTTGTCACATTCATTTATTTTGAACCCATTTGACATCATGACACTGTTAAATTTCTCATGCCATTGTTTTGGCGCTTGCTTTAGTCCATACAACGACTTTACAAGTCTACACATTTTTCTCTCTTGGCCAGGAGAAATGAACCCCTCGGGTTATTCCATGTATATTTCTTCATCTAATTCACCATTTAGAAATGCTATTTTTACATCCATTTGATGTATTTCTAAACCATTTAACGCTGCCATAGAAATTAGCATGCGAATGGACGTTATTCTAGTAACTGGTGAATAAGTGTCAAAATAATCTAACCTTTCCTTTTGCCTATAGCCTTTAGCTACAAGTCTTGCCTTATACTTGTCAATTGATCCATCAGCCTTCATCTTCTTCTTGAAGATCCACTTACATCCCAATGGTTTATTTCCTGGTGGAAGATCTACCAGTTCCCATGTATGATTTTGCATAATGGACTCAATTTCACTATTCACAGCTTATTTCCAATAAACTGCTTCAGGTGAAGACATGGCCTCCTTATAAGTTTGAGGTTCATTCTCTACCAGATTGATAACAAAATCTTGCCCAAAAGACTTAGTGAATCTTGCTCTTTTGCTTCGTCTAGGTTCTATAGATTCTTTGTCTATAGGTTCCTGACTATCTTGAGGCAAATCACCAAATTACCTTTTCTGTGAGCTTGAATCTGATGTCCTTTTATATGGAAATACATTTTCAAAGAATGTAGCATTCCTTGATTCAATTATCGTATTGACATGTACATCATAAATCTCAGATTTATTAACAAGAAATCGATATGCACTGCTATTGTGGGCATAACCAATGAATACACAATCCACGGTTTTAGGTCTTATTTTCACCTTTTTAGGTTTAGGAATTGCCACCTTTGCTAAGCACCCCCACACTTTTAAGTATTTATAGGAAGGCTTATAGCCTTTCCATAACTCATATGGGGTTTTAAAAGTTTTCTTTTGAGGCAATTTATTAAGAATGTAATTAGCAGAAAGTATAGCTTCCCCCCACAAATTTTGTGGTACTCCCGAACTTAACAGAAAAACATTCATCATTTCTTTTAAAGTTCAGTTTTTCCTTTCAGCTACACCATTCGATTGAGGTGAGTAGGGAGCTGTAGTTTGGTGAATAATTCCATGTTCTTTACAGAACTCCTCAAAAGGAAATTCATACTCACCACCCCTATCACTTCTTATAGCTTTGATTTTTCGGCTAAGTTGATTCTCAACTTCAGTTTTATATTGTTTGAAAATATCAATAGCCTCATTCTTGCTTCTTAGCAAATAAACATAGCAATATCGAGTGCAATCATCTATAAAAGTAATAAAATACTTTTTTCCTCCTCTAGTTTCCAAGAACTTTAGATCACATATATCAGTATGCACTAATTCTAGAGGCTCACTACATCTTTCAAATTTTTGAAAGGATTTCCTTGTTAATTTAGATTCTACACAAGTCTCACATTTATGATTTGGGTCAATTTTATATTTAGGCAAATCATTTAAATTAATTAATCTACGTAAATTATCATAATTAACATGGCATAATCTAGCATGCCAAATATCAAAAGACTCAAGCATATAAGCAGATGAAACTGTGTTATTAATCTTATTAGCTGTGGGTACAACAGTCATTACATTGAGCTTAAACAGCCCATCACTGAGATATCGTTTTCCTACATACATCTCATTCTTTGTAAGTACAAACTTATCAGATACAAAGACTAATTTAAAGCCATTTTTGCTTAGCAGAGATCCAGACACCAGGTTTTTGCGAATATCCGGCACATGTAGCACATTATTCAGAGTCACCTCTTTTCCAGAAGTCATTTTCAGGATCACTTTTCCACTACCTTCTACCTTAGAAGATGAAGAATTGCCCATAAAGAGTTGTTCTCCATTTTTCATAGGTTGATAAGCAGTGAACATCAACCTATTGGCACAGATGTGACGAGTAGCACCAGTGTCCACCCACCACTCTTTGTTATTGCCCACCAAATTGCACTCTGAAACCACAGCAACAAGATTCATATCGCCTATATCATTTGCAAGTCGATCTGCCTCAGTCACATTCGCTTGGGGTCTAGTGTTCCTGAAGTTCCTTGGCTTTCGACAGTCTTTAGAGAGATGTTCCAGCTTTCCACAATTGAAGCACTTGCCTTTGAACTTCTTAGAGCCTTTATTTGGACCTTCATCACTGAACTTTCTCTTTTTAGTCTTTGAAGATGATCCTTCCTCCACAATATTTGCTTTTGACTCCATAGGATGCCATGCATGCACTACTTTTCTTATCAGACTTACGATTGTCCTCTTCAATCCTCAAGCGAACTATTAACTCTTCAAGAGTCATCTCCTTGCGTTTATGCTTCAGGTAGTTCTTAAAATATTTCCAAAGTGGTGGTAGTTTTTCAACTATAGCTGCCACTTGGAATGACTCACTAAGAGACATACCTTCTGCATGAATATTATGAAGAAACACTTGAAGCTGTTGCACTTGGCTGAGTACAGTTTTGGAATCTAACATTTTAAAATCTAAGAACTTGCCAACAATGAATTTCATCGTGCTAGCATCCTCAGTTTTATACTTTTTATCCAATAATTCCCATAATTCCTTTGCAGTTTGCACACCACTATATACATTATACAATGTGTTATCTAATCCATTTAGGATATAGTTCCTGCACAAGAAATCAGAATGCTTCCATGCATCCACTGCAGCCAGTTTATCTTTATCAGTTTCACCCTCGGCCACTGATGGAATTGCTTCCATTAAAAACTTGGCCAGATTCAAAGTAGTAAGATAAAACAACATCTTTTGTTGCCAACGCTTAAAATCAGAGCCATTGAATTTTTCAGGCTTCTCCCCATGTGGGACATTGATTGTGGTTGGATTACCAGTAGCCATTTCTGTTACAAAAACAGAAATTTGCTTTATGTACTGTTTAAGTTTTCCCACACAATAATATAATAACAATCTCACATACATATAATAAAACAACCAAGGATGATATATATATATAACATAAATGGCTACTGGTATTCCAACCACAATCAATGTCAGATATATATATATATATATATACAATTCTGAAATACAAAGTCCAGTAATATATATATAATTATATTAACAGTTTATATAATTAAATATATATATATACTAAATTCAGAATATAATATATATATATATATATATATATATATATGTATAAAACTAAAGATATATAGATATATATAATATTATATATACCGAATATATATATATATATATATATATATATATATATCAGAATATCTGATATATATATATATATATCAGAATATCTGATATATATATATATATATATAGCAGAATACAAAAACAGTGTTATAGATATATGGCAGAATATATATATATCACAGAATATAATCAGAATATAATTTATCAGAATATATATATATCAGAATACTATTTCTGTACATATATATAACATATATTAAAACAAAATATAAATATATATCAAACTATTCGTATATATATATATATATATATATATATATATATATATAACAGAATCAGTATATATATATATATATAACAGAATAAAATTTCATTATATATATATATATATATCAGAATGTAAGTACAGAATATATATATATATATATCAGAATGTAAAATTATAACAGAATGTAACTATGTATATAAGATAGAAATACAGTAAATATATATATAGATACACAATAACATAATTAACTTGTAATGAAATTAGGAATGTAACTGTGGAATAAACATTGTACAATATGTAACCGGAAGAAATTGTATAAGTGAATAATGATATACACGAATTTGATTCAGACCAAAACACCACTTAGTAATTCAAGTACTACAAACTCAACAACATTAGTGTTATATGCAAACTCCAATTCTTATATATATATCAAATCAATTTCGAAATATATACTACAATTTGTATATGCATATACATAAATAACATGCAACTGTAAATATGTATAAATCAGTCTTATACAAAATCACGCATGTAATATATGCACGAAATAATATATATACGTACACAAATATATATACAGATATATATATATATCTATATACGAAAATTATATATACAGAATATATGTATAAATTATGTACGATATACGAACTGAAATATATACAACTATAACAAAACATGAAACAGTAAAATTATTGCCTTAAGATTGTTGATATTACATGCTTCTGTTATATGTATATATAAAAAGATATCATGCATACAAATATATATATTGCAATAATAAAAGGAAACTGACCCGAAAATACAACAATAGCAGAAGAACAAAGATAATCCGAGCCCTGTGTGACACCACAGTGTCCTTAAGGCAATATTGCTCCCTCTACGGTGCTCAAGGATTCTGAACAAATGTCTCCCAAGATAGAACGGATTTCGCCTTCACTGTTGCAGCACTGTAATGGTGAAGACCGGCGAACTCAAATACTGTGTTTGTACCCGAACCGAACCAGACCTATCTGTCTATATGTATATGAGTATGTATGTAGAGGGAAATATCTGATGTTCTGGCAAAGTAAAAACGTTTTTTGAATGAACTGCAATAGCCTATACATATAGAGAGACATTTGCAGTTTTGGCAAAAAATAAAAATAAAATGGATAGAGCCGACATCCCACCCGCGCCACGCCCACGGCCCAGACCGGGCGGGCGGCGCGCGCATGTGTGGTTAGGCTAAGACTAGCATGGTTCATGCATGGTCTAGCTCACCTCCCATGCCTCTAGATGTTCAAGTCACCCATTCAATGCAACCATATATAAACACTTTTACACTTTACTTTATTTTCAATGTAGGACAACCATTCTTACCCAAGTTCAAGTGGGTCACTTTGAGAGATAATTTCTCATTCAATAATGAATAGTTTTGAACATGTAATTATACTAACTTGATCTCCTCACCAAGGACACACATTATTGCTTGGTCCCGTTAAAATTGGAGTTCGGGTCCCATAATTATTTAAGCTCAAAGTTGGATTTAATTACTGTTTTTTCCTAACTATTTCCAACATGCAATACCCACAAGTAACTGAGACTACACGAGATTCTTTTATTGTTATTCTAATGGTTGGTGAATGTGTTTACAGGTATTGTTTGAGCTGATTTCATTGAGAAATTAGTATTTTCTATCTACTTTGAGTTGTTAAACAGGGGAATATCACTTTTATGCACTAAAATACTTTAGTGCATTCATTTATAGACTTTATTTGTTCTCTCATTCTGTCACACTGAGTGATATAGATAACTACACTTTGAATCTTCAGTAATATTACAAATTTGAGTCAGTTTATGCAATGTGTAGCGTTTGTGTATAAAATTACTTCAGCCTTCGGTAGTCTTAGCGACGTATGAACAAGGCAGTTCCTAGTGGTATACTAATTAAACCAAAACTAAATTGCATAAATCAAATAACCAAGAAATTCATATCATTTTCTTCATATATGACTTATGCTAAATGCTCTGCTGCCTCACTTATCTTCTGGTGGACTGTTTTGTTGTCTTCATAATGGTTGCAGGCACTCTCTAATAGAATTCACTACGGAAAATTTGTTGCTGAAGCGAAATTCAGAGAATCCCCAGCAGACTACGAGGCAACCATCAAAGCGAAAGTATGCTTCCTCTTCTACATGACTTCGGCTCATTCTCTTTATTTGCATTTGCTAATAATACCTATGCTCCACTTTCTCCATTTTTAAATCCTGTGCTGGGGACGTTGGTCTTGCAGGACAGGGCTCAACTTTTGGCACTACTGACATATGGCAGTGGAAGCGGCAGTGAAGAAGCGTGTTGAAATGAAGGCAAGGGCGTATGGCCAGGAGGTGAAAATCGAGCTAGAAGAAGATGCAGTCAATCAAGTACATAAGATCAAGCCGACTTTAGTTGGCAATCTGTATGGTGATTGGATCATGCCTCCAACCAAAGAAGTGCAAGTAGAATACTTGTTGAGGAGACTTTATGGTTGCAGTTTATTGATTTGATCAGTTTATGAAAATATGCAGTTTTTGGGAGCAATTTACACATTTTTGGGAGTAGTTTATTGATTTAGTCTAAGACTTTATTTTTTTGTAATGCTTCCTTTTGTTGATTTGTTCACTTTGATGTAAATGTATTAATATAACAGGTTTGTTTATGTATATGTAGTGTATGGTGGATTTTGGATTTCATAATTTACATAATGTGTCTAACGAGCTTGAACAAATGAGCCTAACCAGCTTCAACAAATTTTAGAAACTAGATAAAAAAATATTTGTTAAACGAGCTGAGACGAGACGAGCCGAGCCCGAGCATAGTTAAAAATTTAATGAGCCGAGCCCGATCACAAGTTTTAGGGCTCGTCACGAGCCCGAGCAGAGCTAAAGACCAAACAAGCCGAGCTAAAAACCAAACAAGCCGAGCCCGAACACTCCAAAACTCAGCTGGTTTGCGGCCCTACTTGTAAATCAAGATAATATTCATACCAACTCGAAAATGAAGAAAGGTTTAAGAGACAAAGACGAAAACCCCTGGGGCTGTTGGGATCTTTTCACTGTCCTGGGTGAGTGAGGGGAAGGATATATAGAATAGACCACCAAGTTGACTTCATGTCAATGGCATTGTCGGCAAACAGTAATAACACTACTAATCAGTGAATTAATTACAACCGCAATATTAGGTTTAAAGGACAGGAAAATATAATTTTTCAGAGGACAAGGGGTGTGGGCATAACTATTCAGAAAAATATAATTATTTGTTTGTTTTGTTTTTATTTATTTTCCCAGACAGATTCAAATTACTTTCCATGGAATTGGGAAGCTTTACTGGACCTTTCTCCATTAATCATGTTCATTTAAGGATGGAGACGTTATGTTATTCGACTCTAACGTAACGGAAGCGAATAAGGGTTAAGTTAGAAACAAAAAAAATAACTAAGATTTTGAAAATTCAAGAAAGAATTCGCAAAAAAGAGTTTACAGAGAAATTTTGAATGATTTTATTGAATGAATGAATAATCTATGTGATTACATTGTTTATTTATAGGCAAATAAATCCTAATAGGCTTTGGGTTTAATCTTGATGAACAAAAAATCTTACTTCACAAGAAAATTAACAAATCTATAAAAATCAAATAATAATAGAAAACTAAAAGATAGAGAAGAAAATAAAAATAAAAATCTTAATTATAATGAAAAGAAAATTCTAGAACTAAGATATAGACAACCGTTCTAAAAACTCGATGCCTTTATATCACAAGATTTTCAAAACTGAATGCAAAAAATAATTAATAACTAAATAAAAATTGGAAGTGCAGAAAACGGTGAAAAATGGTGGGATTCAAAGTTAAGGTCTGACCAATACGCATGTAGCCAAAAATATTACACGGCACAATGTTAAACATCAATGCCCCAGTTTACATAGGAATGGCAATGGGGCAGGGATCTCCAACCCCATTCCCGAACCCGGGACAATTTTGTCCTCCCATAACCACCCCGCTCCTGATAATTTTTTTTTATTTTTTGCCCCGCCCTGCCCCCGCCCCCGCCCCCGCCCCCGCTATTTCCTGCCCCACCTGCCCCGCCCCGTGCTCCGGTTATATATATATATATATATATATATATATATATATATATATATATATTACCTTTTTATATAAAAAATTATATCTTAAACATATATATATTTTTTACATATATATTATTGTAATATATATTATATACTAAGGGTGTGCTTGTAATTTTACCACCGGGGCGGGTTCGGGGCGGGGCGGGGGTACCCCCGAACCCGACGGGAATTTTTTTTTGCCCCATCCCCGCCCCCATTGATGTAATCAGGTCCCCATACCTGGGCTAAATGGGGTGGGGCGGTTCCCCATCGAGACGGGTATTATTGTCATCCCTAAGTTTACATGCCGTATTAAAGACCAATTCGTGTCCTCTCCTTTTATTCTCTCTTATTGGACCAGTTTCGGTAAGAGATTCAACGGATTAGATCTGGTCTTTTGGCCGATCGAATCTCGCTCTGTAGTTTAGCGGTATGAGTATGTTGAATCTCTCACAAAAACTAATCTAAGAAATTAAAAAGAGAGGATTTTGGAAGAGTTTTTGAGTTCTTCACAATGAGGTCCTAGGTTCAAATTCCCTAATTATGTTTCCGTCTGGACCATTGGAGGTTTATCCGGTCGTTAACTTTAGAGCCCCAAGGATTAGTCGAGGTACACGTAAGCTGACTCGGATAAACCTGGTTACCGAAAAAGAAAAAAAAAAAAAAGTGGATATTTTTTCATTGACGACCAATTCTGTACACCTAGTAATGACATTAGTATAAAAAAATTCACAAACATAAAGCAGTGATAACAAAGCCTCCGCAAATAAAAAATAACAATAATAATAAAAATTGCTTTAATCAGATCAAGCCCTGCGCTCCCGTCAATGAACGAAGTTATTAATAATAATGAAAATACAGAGTAAAAAAAGTTGAAAGTAGTTTGCTTCTTTAACCCTACACGCATATAACAAGTTTGAATACTATAGCAGTAAAGTTATTCCAAACGCGTTTTCTAATTCTAAAGCAAGAAGGAAGTGACTAAAGCCATTTAAGGGACAAAAGAAAAGACCTAGACCTCATAGCATCTATGGACTCCTTTTGCTATCCTGACTGAGCAATCATGCGCCACCAAGTTGACTTCAAGTCAATGGTATGTAGTTATAGCCAAAATATAAAAATATAAAGTAGGTGTAATGGGTCGGATGTTTCGGGGTTTAACTCAAAAAATTATACTAATAGGTGAGGCAAATATCTACCCATTATTTGCTTTCTCATTCGGATTCGATGCGGGACAAAGACCATTCTAATAGGAGGCCACTACGCTAGTCACTTGCAATCATTTCAAAACTAGGTAGGAAAAAAAAAAAATCAAATGGGAATATGTTGGGATTTACCAGGAAAAAAATGGGAATATGCTGGGGTTTTATAGTAGTGTAAGCATCACCGGTACTGAGTCACTGACAAATGCATATTTAGCCAAAATTTACAGATCAATGCACTATTAGCCAAAAATGAAGGACCACTGCATATTGTAAAACAATGAAGACTAAGTGCATATTAAGCCAAAAATGGAGGACCAGTGACCCCAAAATTCACGCCACTTTCTTACCCCCGGGGGGGGGGGGGAATAATCTGCGACCTCAGCGTCTGTGTCCTCACCAAGTTGACTTAAAAGTAAGGAGATTATAGTAATTATAGCAAAAGTATAGTACCAATATAATGTGCTATATAATCAAGGGCTTTAAACCAGCATTGCAAAACACAAACCATGGGGTCTTCAACCTTAGAGAAGAAGGTCCTCTCATTTCTTTCCTTAGTCATGTTTCTTATGTTGTTGGCTACACCCAATTTAGCTTCTGCTTCTGTTCAAGAAGCGAAAGCTCTCCTCAAATGGAAAGCCAGCCTTCAATACCCGAACACTTCTCTGCTAACTTCCTGGATTTTACCTTCTAATTATAATGCCTCGGCTTCTTCAGGCCATCCAGAAACAAGTGCAGTCCCGTGCACTTGGTCCGGAGTTGATTGCAACATCGACGGAAGCGTCATTAGACTGAACCTCACGGACTCAAGTGTGAACGGTACGCTCTTTGAATTTCCATTCTCGTCTCTCCCTAATCTTGCATATGTTGATCTCAGCATGAATACTCTTTCTGGTACCATCCCACCTCAAATCGGAACACTCTCAAAACTCATCTACCTCGACTTGGCCATCAACCAATTTTCCGGAACAATCCCACCACAAATCGGCCTGCTAACAAAACTTAAGACCCTCCACCTGTTCCAGAATCAACTAACGGGATGGATTCCAAAAGAAATAGGCCAGCTAAAGTCCCTTTATGAGCTTGATTTGTACACAAACAATCTTGATGGTCCCATTCCCACTTCTTTGACCAATTTGACCAACTTGGCTATTTTGTATCTCTATGAAAACCAACTCTCTGGTTCCATTCCTTTGGAAATAGGAAACCTCGTCAATCTTGTCGAGCTTGACTTGGACACCAACCTTCTCACAGGTCCCATTCCTTCCACTTTTGAGAACTTGCAGAAGCTAACCATATTGTACTTATATGATAATCTCCTCTCCCATCCCATTCCTCCAGAGATAGGAAACCTGAAATCGCTTGAGAGCCTGATTATTTATCAAAACAAATTTTCTGGCTCAATCCCGGCATCCCTGGGTGAGCTAAGCTCCCTGACTTCACTTCTTCTCTTCGACAATCAACTGTCCGGTCCCATTCCTGTAGAATTGGGGAAACTAAAGTCTCTCCAAGATCTAGAACTGAGTGTCAATCGACTCAATGGTTCTATTCCAGCTTCATTTGGTAATTTGACCAACTTGGAGTTTTTGTTCCTCCGTGGCAACCAACTCTCCGGCCCCATTCCACGAGAAATTGGGAATCTGGACAAGTTGGTTGTAATGGAAATGGATGAAAATCAGTTTTCTGGCTCTTTGCCCGAAAATATTTGCCAAAGTGGAAAACTGGAAAATTTGACAGTAAACAGTAACCAGCTTACCGGTCCCATCCCCGAAAGCTTGAGAAACTGTTCCAGCTTAATCAGAATGCGCCTCGATGGAAACCAGCTCACTGGAGATGTCTCTAAAGCTTTCGGTGTCTATCCAAATCTTAAATATCTGGATTTAAGCAACAACAGGTTTTTCGGTGAAATGAAGTCTAATTGGGAACAGTGCTCACAATTAAATTCCCTGAGGATGGGAATTAACAATATCACTGGAAAAATTCCACCAGAGTTGGGAAATTTGTCTCAACTTCAGCGAATTGATCTGTCTTCAAATCAATTAGCTGGGGATATTCCAAAGGAGCTAGGGAAGTTGGATTTGCTAGAGCTTGATTTGAGAGAGAATCAACTTTCTGGTGGCATACCTACAGAACTTGGATCAAGAACTAATCTGTTGTATCTTGACCTGTCTAAAAACAGGTTGAGTGGGCCAATACCAGGAAATCTAGCAAACTGTTTGCAGCTGCATTACTTGAATTTGAGCCACAACCGTCTTAGTCAGAAATTTCCTCCTGAGATGTACAAGATAGCACCATTATCCATCCTAGATTTGAGTCATAATTTTCTCTCTGGAGAAATATCACCGCAAATTAAAGGTTTGCAGAGTTTGGAGGAGCTGAATCTCTCTCACAATAACTTCTCTGGCTTCCTTCCAGAGGCTTTTCAAGAAATGAGTTGGTTGGTGAAGGTTGACATATCCTACAATGGGTTCCAAGGTCCCATTCCCAGCAGCAATGCCTTTAGAAATGCTACCATGGAGGCATTACAAGGGAACAGCGGTTTGTGTGGCAACGTTACAGGATTGAAACCTTGCAAAAATGGCCTACATATCGTGAAGGAAAGCCACAAGCTCAATCTAGTTCTTGTAATTGTATTGCCGCTTGTTGGAGCACTTCTACTTCTTGGTGCTTTCGCCGGAGGACTCATCGTGTCTGAAAGAAGAACACGTAAAACATCAATCGAACAAGGTGATTTGCAGGATGAAAACAATCTGTTTTCAATTTCTAATTTCAATGGAAAAGCAATGTATGATGAGATCTTGAAAGCCACCAACAATTTTAATGCCTCGTATTGCATTGGGAAAGGAGGATGCGGAACTGTCTACAAAGCAACATTGCCACCGGACAATAAAGTGGCTGTGAAGAAACTTCATCCATCATCCGAGACAGCAGGTAATAAAGGGTTTTTGAACGAGGTAAGGGCATTGACAGAAGTGCGACACAGGAACATCGTAAAGCTTTATGGTTTCTGTTCACATGCTCAAAACTCATTTTTGGTTTATGAGTACTTCGAAAGGGGTAGCTTGGCCACGATTCTGAGCAGAGATACAGAGGCTAGAAATTTGGATTGGCCAATGAGGGCGAATATCATTATGGGAGTGGCTCATGCTGTGTCCTACATGCACCATGATTGTTCACCGCCAATTGTTCATAGGGACCTATCAAGCAACAACATCTTGTTGGACCACGAGTATGAGGCTCATGTGTCAGATTTTGGCACAGCAAAGCTTCTGAAGGTAGACTCGTCAAATTGGAGCGCACTTGCAGGCACTTATGGATATATTGCACCAGGTAATTAAACCCATCTTTCTGTTGTTCTAACTAAATTGACAAATACCGTACTGCAGGTAACTTTTTCATGATCATATCATAGTATTTCTTTGCAGAGCTTGGTTCCACAATGAAGGTAACTGAAAAGTGCGACGTGTATAGCTTTGGCGTATTGACACTTGAAGTGATCAAAGGAAAACATCCAGGCGATTTAATCACCTCGCTATCATCTTCATCTATGGATCAGAAAATAGTCCTGGAAGAATTGCTGGACCAACGCCTTTTAGCTCCCTCAATCGAAGGTGAAGAGGTGTTAAAAACAATTATAAAGTTGGCCATTTCATGCATAAATGCCAATCCACAATCTAGGCCAACCATGCAGAATGTCTCTCAGTTGTTGTCAACACTAGTAACGTATTCCTAGAACCATCCAGCTACGTTACACAATGTGAAAGGACAGTCTCTTAGTATCATTTTCTTTCTTTTCCTCTACCAGTCGCAAAACCGTGTCCTAGGACTTGGGAGCAAAGATCCAAAGCCCAGTAGATAAAGGTATACCAGTTACTTAGTCTGGTATTGATAGAGTACTAAATAAAACTAGTCTTTTGTACCTTTTAAGTGTGTTTTTTTTTCATACTCGGCATCTATAGGTACTTTGTATCAATATATTGTTCGTATGTTTGTTGAACATTGTCCTTAATGTGTATACATAAGTTTGGACGTTGGTACCAAGTGGTTAACTATTTTATTTAAGCAGAGCTCAAATCTGACAATTGTGCTACAAGCATCTTACATTTCTGAACTCAAAAATCATGTCAGAATGGAGCTATTTTGTAATAAATTGACTAAACTAAGCTAGTTATTTCTTCAAGTCCCAAAGTAGAAATTTTGAAAAAGTAATTAAAATCTTGAAATTGAAGTAAACTAAAGGACTAAATTTTTTAAGCAATTGATACTTTCTCCCCTTCCAATATAGAAGGTTGAGGGTTAAGACTCTATAGGAGCGAAGGGGTCTGTGAGTTTCATGGTCCAAAAGAAAGGTAGCAAAGTCAATATTTAAGCACCAAAAATGTAGTCTTACTAGTACTTTTTACTCACCATATATTAAAGGTTCAAGTCCTAGTATAGGCAAGCAATCACATTTACAAAAATACATATCTATATATAAAACAAAATTGAAAGAAAAAAAAAAGAGGATCAGCACAAAGACATTTCATAAACAATATGGCTCTTTGGATTGAATCATTTACCAATATATCATAAACAATACCTCTCTCATGCCTTAAGCAGCTTACATGAACTACCCAAGATCGCATAAAACTAATTATCTCACCTAATTGATCTGCAAGAAAAATTGTTGGATAGCCGAACGACTTTTACCGGACTAGCGCCCGGATGAGCCTATAAGTGTTCCTATAACTGCCACAATAACAACCAGAAACAGAATTAATCAAAATACAAAATAAAAATTGCAAGCACTAATACAAGAAGAACACCATCATACCATATCGGCATATACTAAACAAAAGTAAGCTATGTATACTTGTGTGAAAATAGCTTTCATAGTCTCAATTGCTAATAATTAAAAATGGGAAATTTGGAATCACAGTTATTAAAGAATAAAATTATCAGAAAAGACTTCATATGTTAAGAGATTTATTATGCTTGTTAAAATGAACTCCCTCCGTCCCAAATTATAGGTCCACTTTGGAGAATCCACCTTTTTAAGAAGATGATTTTTATTGTAGTGTTAGTGAATGAAATACCAACTTTATCCATGGTTTCACCATAGTGATGTGATGGTTTATAGTGTATATGTTTTATAACTTTAATGGTCGAAGGTTAAATTGATAAATTGACCAAATAAAATACATTGACTTTTCAAAAATGGACACTTATTTTGGAACAAGGTAAAAAGAAAAAATAAAATAATAATTCTAACTACTTTTACATATTCCAATTCTATGACTAGACATAATCACTATATAGCAAATATAGCAGAACTATGTATATCACCCCAATGTGAACCATGTAAAGTATGAGTTTCTTATGTATTCTTCTTTTTTAATTATTCGCTTATTGTTTGGGTGGTGACACACATAACATTCATAATATTATCTAAGTGGTATCTCCTACTATTGAATGGGAATGTGAGACAAATGGGTAACCTGTGAAACTTACCAACCTATATAAAATTAAAAGTCTAAATTTTAATTTTATTTCAAAAAAGAGAGAGAGAAGAAAAAAGAAATTCAAATGATCAGCTACTAGATTTTGAATACTATTAAAAAAGAAATTCAAATTCAAGAAATTCAAGCTTAGAGAATTCAATAATGTTACGTCAGACTCGAAGTACAGCAATTGGGTTTTTTTCCTTTTTTTTTTTTTTTTTTTTGTGAAAAGCAATTGGGTAATTGTAATTAGTTAAAATAAGATTTCCCTCCTAGAATTCTTGTCCCTCTTTCCATGATGAGATATTCCATAAAAAATATTTTGTTCAAGCGTATTAACTTTTTATACCATACCAAACAACACTTCACATTTCATTGACATGAAAGGTAACATAGTGTATTTGTATAATTACAACGAAATATATTAAACTCCACTAATACATTATTGTTAGAAATAAAAATAAATAAATAAGAGAGAGAGAAAAGTGATAGAAAGAGGCATGTGAAGTACCTGTACATAAATCTTGTGATTTAAGGGTAATGTTGCCTTAAACAATGAAGATTCTGTAGAAAAAGTGTGAATTCAGCAAAGGGTCGAAGAATGGTGGGTATGATGGTTTTAGGGCTAGGGTTTTTATACCTGCGTTGTGGGGCAGAGCGGATCGAAGAAAGCTAGAGGAATTGAGAGAGAGTACTGACACTTGTTATATATAAAGGGTGACTACTTTGTATTAAAAGTTGTCCCATATCAACTAAAAGATAAAATCACCTCTATATCCTTTCCTATAAATATATGGTATCTCCTATTATATTGTGTGCACAAATAGAGAGAAAGAATAGAAGAGATACATACTAGTATTCTTCTTGGTGAGAGTTAGGAATAATATAAGCTTATATTATTTTGGTGATACAGGTGTGAGTATACACTGTGTGTGTGCGTGTGTTTGATCTGCTGATCAACCCCTTGTAATCCTCTATTTGATTATAGTGAAACGGTGCTCTCAGTGGACGTAGGCTTATTTTGGTCGAACCACTATAAATCTTTGTGTCCATTGTTTGGTGTGTGTTTGTATGCGTTCTCTGATTTGCAGGTATTCGTGGCTTGGCTAATAGGGTTAGCAAACCCTAATTTTTTTTCTTGGGCGGGTGTAAAAACCCTAACAAGTGGTATCAGAGCTTCAAGTTGAAGCAAAGGAGAAGCCCCGTTCGTTCTGGTCCAGAATTGAATTTCAAAAGTGCCCGAATTTAGAAACCAACCATACCAGGAGGACCGGCTTGAAGAGACGAACCCGACGATATAAAGCGGAGGCCGATCGAAGCCTCCACGCACCGACAGAAGAAGTGGCCCAGATCTCACATGCCCCCACGCATAGACGCGCGTCCAAGCGCCATCTTCAGCGAACCTCACCAACGAACCAGTCCGGCGTCGGTCATCTTCTCTAGCGAGCTCCCGTCACCGGTCATCATCACCGGCAAGCTTCTAGTCGTCGGTCACCTTTTTCGGCATTCAAACCGACCATCGGCGAGATCCAGATTCCAGCCAATATCCGGCGACCATCTCCGGCTCCAGTCATCTTCTCCAGCAAACCAGTCGCCGCCACCGAACCAGTCCAGTCACCGGAACATCAAAGAAGACAACGCCACATCAGCACGTGACGTCATCAGGCCACATCATTAGTGACATCACTGCCACGTCAGTAGCGATGTCAGCTGCCACGTCAGCAGTGCCATCTCCCCTGCCACGTCAGCATTATTTTATCTTTTAGTGCATAAATTTGTTTTAGCCCATTTGAAGTCGTTTTTGACCCATTTTCGACGCGGTCAAAGGCGTTCTTAAGGTTTTGGACCGCTCCGGACATAACTATCCAATCGGTTTTGCGTAATTTAACTCCGAACACCTCATATAGGCTCAGTGGGAGCTATGGGAGAAGAAAAGACAACAATGATCGACAAATTTGATGGTGCAAACTTTGCCTATTAGAAAATGCAAGTTGAGGATGTGTTATTTCAAAAAACTTTGTTCTTGCTATTAGAAGGGAAGAATCCAGAATCAATAAAAGACGAGGATTAGACAATCCTAGATCAAAAGGCTATTGGTACGATCAGACTGATGTTGTCAAAGTCCGTCACCTTTAACATCAAGAATGAGAAGACAATAAAGTCTCTCATGGTTGCTCTTTCGAGCATATACGAACAGCCGTCTAGAGCGAATACGGTACATCTCATCACTAGATTGGCAAATCTGAAGATGTCCGAGAATAGGAAGGTTAGTGAACACATTAGTGTTCTTAATGAAATTGTTGAGCAGTTGGAATCAGTTGAGATGCCAATCACTAGAAAAATGAAAGCGACTTTTCTTATAAGTCAATTGCCAGAGAGTTGGAGAGCTACAAAGGCTGCAATCAGTTACTGTTCAGGGGTGGAGCCGTTACAGTATGATTCCGTAGTGAGTATGATACTCACAGAAGAGATCAGAAGACAAAGTGAGTCAGACTCTTCTAATAGTGGCTCAGCATTGAATATCGACACCAGAGGCAGAGGTTCGAGCAGGAAGAAAGGCGAAAACCAAAGGCGTGGCCGTTCCAAGTTGAGACAAGGAAGACCACATGGAAGATCACACTCTCGAGGTCCTAGAAATTCCAAAGAGGTTGAGTGTTGGAATTGCGGCAAAACTGGTCACCTCGAGAACCAGTGCAGATCCCTGCAGAAGGTAACGGAGAACAAGACTGAGGCAAACATTGTCTTAGAAGAAGCTGATGATGCGCTGATATGCTCTTTGGAGAGCAAAACAGAGTTTTGCGTCTTGGACTCTAGAGCATCATTCCATGCCACCTCAAGTCGAGAGCTATACACCTGGAAACCTTGGTAAAGTTTATCTAGGTGATGATCAACCCTGCAGTGTAGTTGGCAAGGGTGAAGTACATATAAGACTCAATGGATCGATATTGAAGTTAAAGGATGTCAGACACATTCTAGACTTGAGGAAAAACCTGATCTCAGTAGGTCAGTTGGCGAGTGAAGGTTATGTGACCACTTTCAATGCAGGAGAGTGAAAAGTATCCAGAGGGGCTATGAGTATAGCACGAGGAAAGAAGAGCGGTACGCTGTACACTACCACCAAAGCTAGCACGTTGATAGCAGTTGCAAAAAGCAAAAAGGATCACAATTTGTGGCACCAGAGGCTAGGTCACATGAGTGAAAAAGGGCTCAAAGTTATGTTCACAAAGGGAAAGCTACCAGGCCTAAATTCGATTGATATCGACTTCTGTGAGGATTGCGTATTCGGTATGCGGAAGAGGGTTAGTTTTCAGAAAAGCGGCAGAGAACTCAGAAAGGAGAAGCTTGAGCTAGTTCACACTGATGTCTGGGGGCCAGCAAATGTCTCATCTATTGGCGGAAAGTCCTATTTCGTCACCTTCATCGATGACCATTCCAGAAAGGTATGGGTTTATTTCTTGAAACATAAATCTGAAGTGTACGGTGTGTTCAAGAGTTGGAAGGCTATGATAGAGAATGAGACAGGTTTGAAGATAAAGAGGTTAAGATCCGACAATAGTGAAGAATATCAGGACACCGGGTTCAAAAACTTTTGATATGAGAACGGTATCAAATTGGAGAAGATTGTTCCACGTACACCACAGCAGAATGGCGTAGCAGAACGTATGAACCGAACATTGACTGAGAGAGCTAGAAGCATGCGCATTTAGGCAGGGTTGTCGAAATAGTTATGGACAAAAGCAGTCAGTACAGCAGAGTATCTAATCAACCGAGATCCATCAGTACCATTGGAGCACAGAATATCAGAAGAAGTATGGAGCGGTAAAGAGGTAACACTTTCACATTTAAAAGTTTTTGGTTATGTTGCATATGTACATGTTAGTGATAATGTGAGGGATAAGCTTGATCCCAAGTCATAGAAATGTACTTTCATTGGCTACGACGGTGATGAGTATGGCTACCGCATGTGGGATGATCAAAACCAAAAGGTGATCTGAAGCAGAGATGTAGTGTTCAATGAAAAACTGATGTACAAGGATAGGCAGACAACTACCTCAGAGCCTACAGCACAGAGTGATATTGTGCGTGTTGAGTTAGATGAGGTTCAAGACAGTGAAAATACTAAGTCAGAAGAACATATTAAAGATGGCACTACTCAACAAGATGATACACCACAATCTCCGACTACTATTCCTGTACCTAAGAGGACTTCACGGCAGTATGTGCCGAACATGAGATACATGAATTACATGTTGCTCACAGATGGAGGTGAACTAGACTACTATGATGAAGCATGCAGTGCAGTAGATACGAGCTAGTGGGAGCTTGTGATGGAAACCAAGCTCCTGGTGAGAAAGAAAGCTCTCCATAACAAATTGGTCTATAGGGTCAAAGAAGAATATGATGGTTTTAAGAGGTACAAGGCGAGACTCGTAATAAAAGGCTTTCAGCAAAAAGCAGGAATCAACTACACTGACATATTTTCTCCGGTTATGAAACTGAATACCATTCGTTCAGTTCTTAGCATTATTGCAGCAGAGGGTTTGCACCTAGAACAGTTAAATGTTAAAATTGTTTTCCTTCATGGTGACCTAAAGGAGGACATCTATATGCAGCAGCTGGAAGGTTTCTCAATGAAAGGAAAAGAGAAACTTGTGTGTAAGTTGGAAAAGAGCTTGTATGGTCTGAAACAAGCTCCAAGATAGTGGTACAAGAAGTTTGATGGATTTATGCAGAGACATGGTTATAACAAGTGCAACGCTGACCATTGTTGTTACTTCAAGAGGTTTGACATAAGTTACATCATCCTCTTACTTTTTGTTGACGACATGTTAGTAGTTGAGTCTGATTTTGCGGAAATCAGCAAGTTGAATAAGCAGTTTGCAAATGAGTTCGAGATGAAGGACTTAGGCGCAGCGAATCAGATTCTTGGTATGAGAATCAATAGAGACAAACAGAAGGGTACTTTACAGTTGTCTCAGGCTGACTATGTTGAACGGGTTCTGAAGAGGTTCAACATGAGTGATGCTAAGCCGGTTAGCACACCTTTGGCTAGTCACTTTCGATTATCCAAAGAGCAGTCTCCCAAGTCAGAAACAGAAAGGAATAATATGGCCAATGTTCCATACGCTTCAGCCATTGGTAGTTTGATGTATGCAATGGTTTGTACGAGACCAGATATTGCATATGCAATGAGAGCAGTTAGCAGGTTCAGGTCCAATCCAGGGAAGACTCACTAGGAAGTAGTGAAATGGATATTGCGATATCTACGAGGTACCACAGACAGATGCCTTTGTTTTGGAAAAGGTGAAGTGAATTTACATGGCTATGTAGATTCAGATTTTGCAGGTGAAATAGACCGTAGAAGAAGCACTACTGGTTATGTCTTTACAGTAGATATTACAATAGTCAATTGGATTTCGCAGTTACAGAAGATCGTAGCGGTATGTACTACAGAGGCTGAGTATGTAGCCGTGACAGAAGTTAGCAAATAAATGATTTAGTTACAGGGATTGTTGGCAAAGTTGGGATTTGAGCAAGAAAAAAGTGTTTTGCACAGTGACAGTCAAAGTGTTATACATCTGGCAAAGAATTTAGCATTTCATTCGAGGACGAAACATATAGATCTTCGTTATCACTTCATTAAATCTCTATTAGAGGATGGAGTTTTGACTCTTGAGAAGATTCAAGGAAGTAAGAATCCGGCCGGCATGTTGACCAAAATGGTGACAACAGAGAAACTCTTCAAGCTTGAAGACAGAAATGAGGGCACTGTACTGCACTAATCATTGATGGGTTGATTGATGGTGGCAAAGTCGTCAAGTGAGAGATTGTTATATATAAAGGGTGACTACTTTATATTGAAAGTTGTCCCACATCGACTAAAAGGCAAAATCACCTCTATATCATTTCCTATAAATATATGGTCTCTCCTATTATATTGTGTGCACAAATAAAGAGAGAAAATAGAAGAGATACAGGCTAATATTCTTCTTGGTGAGAGTTAAGAATAATATAAGCTTATATTATTCCGGTGATACATGCGTGAGTATACACTGTGTGTGTGCATGTGTTTGATCTGCTGATCAACCCCTTGTAATCCTCTCTTTGATTATAGTGAAACGGAGCTCTCAGTGGACGTAGGCTTATTTTGGCCGAACCACTATAAATCTTTGTGTCCATTGTTTGGTGTGTGTTTGTATGCATTTTTTGATTTGCAGGTATTCGTGGCTTGGCTAATAGGGTTATCAAACCCTAGTTTTGTTCTTGGCCGGTGTAAAAACCCTAACAACACTGATGTGGATCTTATAGCAGGGGTTGTCCATTAGACATTTTCGCTCTATGTTCCTAGTTAATTTTTTGAAAATAAAACTTAAAAAAGAAATAAGAAAGTTAGTTAAATCACACTCTCACTGTAAAAGCTATGTTCGCATTGGCAGTGGTCTACGGTTGGAATCCAAAAAAATGTTGATGCTATTTAACAATATTGACAATTATAATTACGATTTATTTTTTTAAAATTGCATAAATAAAACGACCAAAATACATAGACTTTATACAACATAATTTGATAAAAATAAATGTTAAAAAGATGTCGAATATATTTGGAATTTTTTTACTTAAGTCCTATAATCTTCTGTGGATTTTTATATTGGTTCCTTTTTAAAAATCTATTAGAGATTGATTCTATTTTTAATATTTTTTTTATTAGTCAAGTAACTATGGGTAAACAAAAATTCGGCGAATCCGAATATCTAATTCGACCAATCCGATTCCAACATATTGGATCGGTTTCATTATGGATTGGATTGGACACGAATTCAAAAACATCGAATCCGGTATTTTATGGATCAGTTCTGGATTTCATTTTTAATAATCCAGTACTGTTCACATATATTTTAATATTAATAATATATCACATAATATATTATTTTAAACTAAATTATAATATTTTATATCACTAATATACTATTTAAAATTAAATCATGATATCTTACTTTATAGTAAATAATTATCAAACTAAATCATACTACTGGGGATTTTATCAATTAAACTATTTTTAATTGAAAATTTACTCAATTTTACTCAATTGAAGTTAACTTCACTACTTTGAATTGAGGATTTTATCAATTGAACTTAATTTCACTCAATTTTACTACTTTAAATTTGGGATTTTATCAATTCCACTCAATTGAACTCAGTTAAACTACTTTGAATTGGGGATTTACTAAATTTCACTCAATTGAAGTCTATTTCACTACTTTAAATTGGCGATTTACTCAATTGAAGTCACTTTCACTACTTTGAATTGACGATTTACTCAATTGAACTCAATTTCACTATTTTGCATTGGGCATTTTATCAATTTCACTCAATTGAACTCGATTAAACTACTTTGAATTGGAGATTTACTCAATTAAACTTAGTTTAACTACTTTGAATATGAAATTTACTCAATTGAAGTCAATTTCATTACTTTGAATTGAGGATTTACTCAATTGAACTTAATTTAATCAATTAGACTACTGTGAATTGGGGATTTTATTAATTCCACTCAATTGAACTCAATCAAACTTAATTTAATCAATTCGACTACTTTTAATTTCAGGACGTTGTTGCTCTTTGATGTGTATAAATTTCAGATTCCTTTTGCCATGTGTAATCTGATTTTGATTGTATTTGGATCTGTAATTCCTTTAGTTATATGGGAAATGAAACTTCATTGATGAGCTCAACTAGTGAGACTAATCAGATTCATTTATGAGAATTCCTTTAGTTAAGTAATTGAATTAGATTAAAGTAGGCAAAGCCAATTACCATGGCACATAAAAACCAATAAAAACTGAGTTTATCTATACAGAAAATAAGATTATAAACAGTAAGCCTTAAATACTTGTAGGAAATTTGTTGACAGCAGTAATTTTATAGTAGCTTTAGAAAATGAGATATTATTATGTGAATTTCACTATTTGCTGCAAATTTGGTTATTTGAGTGCTCTAATTCTTTTCCTTAACTTATCTATAATGCCTTGTAAAATTTGGTTATCTACAATTGTGTCATGTCATCGAAGCTACAAGGGCCAGAGTCATGATTGTAGATATCAAAATTGTACTTGGCCTGTACAAATTGGACATACTCTATGTTTAATTTTTGTGGCACTACATATAAACATACAGAAATTTTAATTTTTATTCTCATTATTTTCCAATTTATAACTATTTTTTTTTTTGTTTTAATTGTAGATTTCAAGTGTCACGCCCCAAATTCCTAGGACTCAGAAACCCGAGCCTAAGAGCTAAGGAAGTGAGTACGGAAGTAAAACAAAACGAGAACCAATGACCTTCAATCATCAAACACCTACAAAAGGGTAAAAATACCCTGATACCATGCAGTCACGCCCCTAAAATCCCCGAAACTCTAATATAGAGAATCAGCGAATTTCCAAAAGGTGACGTTAGTCAAACGACCACTAGAGTCAACAATAACAAGAAAATACATGGAATAACAATGAAGAATATACTCCATACCAAACCGAATACTAGAAACTCACTAGCATCCTCCAATACCAAACTGACACGCTCCTAAATTCCTAAGACTCCCGAACCGGGACATCCAAGGAATCCAGAATGTGATCCTTAATACGAATGACCAACTAAGATATCATTAACCATGAAAACATATGGAAAAATGATAGAAATGGTATATTTCATACCCAAATGAATGATAGAACAAAACAGTGGAATCTAACGAAAATCCGGCAGAGTTCCGTTCGTAAATGGAACATCCGGACACAAAACCACAACACAATAACCTGCCAATAACAGTTCGATAATGACAATGTCTTACAAGCCCCACATTCATCAATCCTACTAGGGCCGAGGTAGTGGAAAGAAACCAAAACCCCTCCAAACCCTCTATAATCAACAGAGCCACAAATGCTCGAATAAGAATACAGAAATGCACCTAACTGTGCAGAATAGATACAATGACATCCTGAAAGAATAAATACAGGAAATAAAAGATACATCAATAGGGATATGCCAACAGACTAACTCCCAAAAGAAATACATGACAATCCTATAACAAATGGGTAGAGAAACTAACAGCAGAAAACTATCATCCCCAAACCTGTCGCGCTGCAACCGTAACCGCATCACCCAACGCAACTCCACAACCTGTAACAAGGAAACAAAAGAAAGTTGTCGTTGTACTGCATCCTGCCCATGGTCATAACATTTCCTGCAACCTGGCGTGGGATACCAGGGGGTAAATGAAATTCCCCTGTGAGCAAATAAGCTCAGTGGGAAAAGATACTCTAACTACCACATCCTCTGGCAGTTTAGGTAATGCTAAACTATCTAGCAAGATATATCTAGCCCAACAAATCCCATCCACGCAAACCCAAGGCACGCGCTCATATGCTACCGTAAACGAGTATATATATATATCGGGAATATATATATATAAATACACAACAAGAGTTTACAAGGTACAACTAAGTCTCGGACTCCAAGAACCCATACCGGTAGTCTACACTACTCTCACCAACGTACACTAGGTACACGATACCTAGGTCAAATCTAACAAGTCCTCAAGCACTCACGACGCTAACCAGAAATCCAAATAGAGGGAAAACACACTCACCTCTAATATCCACAAGGATCAAAATCCACCACTAGTACCAAGGAATACTCATAACTCACTCCCCGAGAACATAGGAGGAAAAGTACTCACGTCCTTGCGTACTAACACAATCATCATCAATATATATATATATATATATTATACATATATATATATAAGAAACATCATCCCATTCCTAGAGAAAATCTATACCTCAAGGATGGAATCACCTCATCATATCACCATATGAAGATCTCAAATTACTATCTCCGACAAATCAATAAATCACCAACACTCTCACTATGGATAAGGAAAACCACCCAATCAACTCACGGAGAGAACACGAACACACTCTCATGAACGACCACCTAAGGGTCACCAAAACAAATCAAAGGAAAAGAGTTCCAAATGCTAAGCCAACAGATAACCGAGACGACAATGTCAAGGTTAAGAACACCACGAGTGTTTAGTGAAAACACCCGAACAAGGAAACCAAAGCAAAGGGAAAAGAAGTCCCAATACTAAACCAACATATAACCGTGACCACAACGTCAAGGTTAAGAATAGCCGAACAAGGAAACCAAAAGCGAATGGCCGAGAGTGGAAGTAATAAAAAGATGAATCCAAGGGATTCAATAGTTTTTAAGAAAAATGTTTTAAAACTCGAACCAATCCATTCGGCATCCATGCCCCTAACGAAGAGAACTCAAATCACCTAAGTGGTGACATCAACAACCAAGAGAAAGGAAGGGCAACACTATATGTGTGCACTAAACAACACCAAACCTCATACCCGAGACTTAGAAATGATCCGAAGCAAAGGTGAAACAAGAACCACCCTTCAAACTCTACAGGTCGAGGTTTTTGAGAAAGAAGTCTCAAATCTTAGAATCTCGAGATAAGTAATAAAATAGTTTTATTTTAGGAAATCACACAGTAAAAATGACCGTCTTGCCCCCGGTCTCCGTCAGTCGTCATCACCGGCTTTTAGAAGTAAAAACATTTTTAAAGAAGATCCTAAGATCATTTTATAAGTACTAAAACTTTTAGTTACTACAGGGGTAGGCGAAAACGGGGTTTTCCTTTTAAAATACAAAGAGTTTATTTTAAAACTTAGAAAACACCATTTTCGAAATGACAGCCAAATAAGAGTGAATACAACTCTACGGATTCCTATAATGTCCAAAAGGACAAGAAGGAAGAGTACTACATTGGATTCACGGAACACAACTATCCGTTTCCAACATCACAAAATCAGATGACAACACATGGAAGAGGTTCGGCACTACGTCGTAACTGATAACTCAAGAAGTGATATATAAGTCAAGGACATGTGCTAGTATACAGAGTACAATAAAAGAAATGCTTAGGGGAAATGAACTAAGCACTAGAACCAGACTGTCAAGCTACAGTACCTCAAGTACTTAATAAGATCACCTCAACTATAACCTCTTCTAACCCAATCAAAATCTCAAGACACAGTTGATAACCCATTCCTCAAAAGGTGAAGGACACCTAAAGGCTTACACAACAACATCCACTAAGTTCGCAATATCATCAACCGTCTTCTCTAAGGCCTCAAATCTCTATTGATACTAAAATCAATCCCTAACCTCCAATCTCCAACAGTTCACACGACTAACCACAATCACAAAACCATTACCCACATTCTCTAAGGTATCAACTCAACATCAAGTCTACGGTCCACCACTAACCTCAACTAGCCACATAGATCACTATGCCAATACACGTAACCTCCCCCAAGGGTACTAAAGTATACAACAACAAGTATGAAGATATACGTTTCATTTATACTTTAATAATTTCCGCATTTAAAGTCATGTTCCATATTAATCACTTTCAACTGAGCATTTTATAAAATATGAATTTATTTTACAATATTCATAAATAACATGCTCCAACATCATATATATACATATCAATGAAATCACATAATGATATGCAATGCAATATACTCACAGACAGCCTGTGATACACACACAAAAACACACCCTCCCAAAGGGTAAACGGATCATTCTCCACCATACCCCTGAGGCTGCAGGCTCACTAAGGAATGTGGACTCATCAAACCGTCATTCCCAAGTGCTTTACACTTTTAACCAAGGAAGACGTCCTCCACGACGCGGTCGTGCGCATAGGCTTTGGACGATGTGTCATCTCCCTATTATCTGCGTTTCTCAGAAGATTAGTTTTGTGGGAGCAAGAAGCACCCCCTGCCAGTTGTTTCGACGATCCAAACACAAACGTCTACCTGCACGCAAACGGAAGTAGACCACACCAAATGACTTTTCTCTGCAAATGGTGAAACCATGCACTACATGCACCAACACCCATGTCTCACAATACATGGTGTACGCAATAAAATCATGTCTCAACATAAATATGTCATGCATCATATTTATGAAAATACCCACCTGATAATACCAACATAAATCTCGAAATCTCTTTAACATGCTTTAAAATATGATAACGACATTTAAATCGTGAGAAAATAAGTTCATGTTTAAACAATAAATTTCCTTTAATTCTTTAGGAAAATAATTCAATTTCATTTAACATGCCTTTAAAACAATTAAAGCAAATAAGCCACGTATCGTAAAAGGAACCTAGCAATACGTCTAAGTGTTCACGTCCCTTACGTCTACATATCCACTAGCCCATTTAATTCTCAAGGGAATTTCTAAGTCGCATATTCCTATTCAATTCAAATAGAAATTTATTTAGTATCGTAGGAAATAATTTAATTTATTTATTAAATTAATCCCTAAGTCCTATTTCGATTCTAAGCAAATTATAGATATTTAAATTTATAATTTAATATATATATATATATTAAAATAAATAAGGGTTTGCACACCCCAAATTATGTCAACGATACGGAGTGAAAAATAAAATTTCCCACCTAATTTTACGTTTACCGAACAGTCTGAAACAACACAGTGTCGGCGCCCGAATATGGAGCCCGCCGACCAAAGTCGCCCGAAAACTATTTCGAATATATTGAAATGTCCGTCTCAACAACCTATACGATATATACGAAGCCCATTAGCAATAGATTAATTAATTTGGGTAAATCTAAAATAACCAAAATAAAAATTATAACCTATAAAGGCGATTTCCGGACAAACCATTCAACGAAAAAATACCAAATTTTAGTATGACGTACCTAGCATCGATACGAAGCTACCCTTAGATAATCAGCCCAAACCGAGGTTGGGAAGTTACCGGAATAAATGGTCGAAGTTCGGCCAGACTCGCCCCTGCCCGCGCATCACCTCTGTTGTAGCTGCCGATCCCTTGCGCCACCACCAGCGCCACCTCGCCGACGCCCACCAGCCGCCGTCGACCGCCCAGTCACTGCCGACCCATCTCATTGCCGCCGCTGCTCCCACTGCGCTGCCGCCTACTATGGTGACCACCAGGCCGCGTCTCCCTTCAGCCCGACTCCTCTCTCTCTCTCTCTCGCCGACGACCATGGTGAGGATGAAGGTGAGGAGCAGATTCGGTCGTGCGTGAAGAAGAAAGAGAAGAGGGATGGAGGTAGGTAATTCGTGCAGACGTGTATATACATATACATATATATGACCTAATTGCACAAATAACCCTTTA
Source organism: Cornus suecica (assembly GCA_963922005.1). Taxonomy (NCBI): domain Eukaryota; kingdom Viridiplantae; phylum Streptophyta; class Magnoliopsida; order Cornales; family Cornaceae; genus Cornus; species Cornus suecica. The sequence goes on from OY998242.1 coordinate 24,113,010, forward strand.
TTTATTCATAATCGTAAACTAACCCCAAAATCATATATATATATAATTAAATATATATATATATACAATAAATCCTAACAATTACCGGAAGCCTCCAATTAATATCGCGTCAACCCGTAAATCCACAGGATGCCAAATAAACAATCCCAATTAAATATACCGGGGTAGGAACCCAAACGTCGGAACACCAAACAAGCCCGATTAATTAAAACGTGTCGTCGTCCAGTCGAAGTACTAAACGTTAAATATCGAAACGATACCATGTAGTCAATAACAAGAACTCGCGTAGTCGTCAAAGAGAAACCGTAAAGTCATCCAGTCGACTTTAAAAGTAAACGCGAAAAATTTACATGCGAAATACCAAGGATAAACAATGCGTCAAGAACAACTGACGTCATTACCGAAATTAAATAGAAATAATTTTAGGTGGAAGAAAAGTAACACGGGGTGTTACATCAAGGGTTGAAGATGCAGGAAATCCTATTGATACTCATGAAAAACCGACTAGAAACGACAATTATATATGTTGTTCAGGGTCTTGAAGGATTTGATTAAGGTACTGTTATCCAATTTAACCTGCAAAAACACTGGAAATAAATTAGCTATTATTTTTCTCCTTAGAGGATTAGTCTTTTTTTTTCTTTCTAGTCTTTAGACTCTACTATTTTTCTTATGTGTCTTCTCTTATATATTATAATTATTGTTCCTGGTTAATACTTTTAATCTTCATCCCTAATGTAATTTTAAGTTTCAATCCGCTAAACTGATCCGGCTCACTGCGGTCCGGTTTGGATTGGTTTCGTTAGACAAATAGATTGGATTGATTCCGAAAATTGTGAATCCGGTAGTAGTGGATCGGATCCAAAATATCTCTCATCTGGTCCGATCCGATCTGTGTTCACCTCTACAACTAACAATCAATCTTAAATTAAAAAATATATTCTTATATTCCAAAATCGCCCCCAATTACCCTAGTTATTATTATTTTTTGAATGTTAAGGAACTCACACACCCACACATGAGCCCTATAAAACTCGAACCCAGACCTCTTTTAATTTGGGGAGGAATAAAAATACCATTGTTACAAAGTCTACCGTCATTTTCTCAAAGCAGCTCAACTCCTATCATAACGTCATATCAGTACACCTATTCCTTCATATGCTCCCCCCGGGAAGATGCACATACCCACACCAAAACACACAAACATATATATATATAGATGGACATGGACATGGATATGGATATGGATATAATTTTTTCCTATGTTATTCAATCAGATAGGGTCAGGTGTGAAAAATCCCCTGCAGTATCGATATAGTGCGTATAACATCCTTCTTGTTCTCAAGGATCCCAATAGTTTAAATAAGATGCGAATTGACCCTATTTGATATTTTCCGGTGATCGGAATAATGAAATGTCCAAAATACACTTAATATAATAAAATTCAAAAATAAATATATAAAATTAAAAATATATATATAATTCAAAATAAATATATAAAATTTGTAAAAAAAATATAAAATTCGAAACATATATATAAAATTCGTGAAACAATATATAATTTTTGAAAAACAATATAAATTTCAAAAAATATATAAATTTCGAAAAAAACATATAAAATATGAAACAAATATATAAAATTCGTAAAAAATATATAAATGTAAAAAATATATATATTTTGAAAATAAAATAAATTTTGAAACAAATATATAAAATTCATAAAAAATTATATACAATTCAAAAGAAAATATAAATTTCAAAAAAATATATAATTTCGAATAATAAATATATAAAAATAGAAAAAGATATATAAAATTCGTAAAAAAATATATAAAATTAGAAAATATATATATATAAATTTCTAAAAAATATATAAATTTCTAAAAAAAACATATAAAATTTGAAACAAATATATAAAATTCGTAAAATATATATATATAAAATTCAACCAAATATATAGATTTCAAAAAATATATATAAACTTCTAAAAAATATATCAAATTTTTAAAAAAACATATAAAATTTGAAACAAATATATAAATTTTGAAAAATATATAAATTTTATAAAAACCATATAAAATTCGAAACAAATATATTAAATTCGTAAAAAATATATAAATTTCAAAAAAAAGATAAATTTTGAACAAAAAATAAAATTCAAAACAAATATATAAAATTCGTAAAAAATTATATAAAATTCAAAAAATAACATAAATTTCTAAAACTATATAAATTTAAAAAAAAACATATAAAATTCGAAACAAATATATAAAATTCGTAAAAATATATATATAGTTCGAAAAAATGTTTATATTTAAAAATATATATATATAATTCTAAAAAATATATAAAATCCTTAAAAAATATATAATATTTGAAACAATATATAAATTTCTAAAAAAAACTTATAAAATTTGAAACAAATATATAAAATTGTTTAAAAATATATAAAATTCGAAACAATATATAAATATCAAAAAATATATAAATTTTATAAAAAAACATATAAAATTCAAAACAAATATATTAAATTCGTAAAAATTATATAAATTTCAAGAAAAATATAAATTTTGAAGAAAAAATAAAATTCAAAACAAATATATAAAATTCTTAAAAAATATATAAAATTCTAAAAATAATATAAATTTCTAAAAATGTATAAATTTTGAAAAATGAAAATAAAATTCGAAACCTAATATATTAATTTCGTAAAATTATATATAAAGTTCGAAAAAATATATATATTTCAAAATATATATATAAATTTCTAAAAAATACATATGAAATTTGAAACAATTATATAAAATTCGTAAAAAATATATAAAATTCAAAAAATATATATAAACTTCAAAGTATAAAAAATCAAGTTACCAAAGTACAATACACGAAAAACAGATTTAAAGTCAAAGAAAGGAGAAAATCATGAATAGATGCTAGAAAACTATACAAGTATACATTAATTAAAACTTCAAAGAGCCAAAATACAACTTTGCTTTCGAATTTATATATATTTTATATTTTTTCCCTAATTTATATATATATTTTTGAAATTTATATATGTTTTCAAAATTTATATATATTTTTTGAATTTATATGTAACACCCTGTGTTATTTTTTTTTCCTGAAATTATTTCCGATTTAATTTCAGTTATGACGTCACTTGTTCATGACATTCATGTTATCCTTGGTATTTCGCGTATAAATTTTTCGCGTTTATATTTAAAGTCGACTAGACGACAATACGGTTTCTCTTTGACGAGTTCGAGAATTCTTATTCTCGACTACACGGTTTCGTTTCGACGTTTAGCAATTGTGCTTCGATGGAGAGACGACACGTTTTATTTTATCGGGCTTGTTAAGTGTTCCGACGTTTGGGTTCCTACCCCGGTGTAATTATTTCGGACTATTTTAGTTATTTGGCGTCCCGTGGACTTTCGGGGTCGCGCGATATTATTTGGAGGCTCCCGGTATTTATTGAGATTTATTGTATATATATATTTAATTGTAAATATATATATATATATATATTGTTTTGGGATTAGTTTGTGATTTCGGATAAAAAGAGGGTCACTTTTGTAATATAAAAATATATGTGTAAAAGGTGTCACACATTCTAATTTAATTTTTTTGGTCACATGGTAGGTCACATGGAACCATTAGAATTAAGTGGTACAATATTTCTAATTGAATTAAAAAGCTAATATATATATATATATGAATATACATAAATCTATATATGTATATGTATATATTGGCTGAACGTCTCTCTCCTTCTACTCTGCACGAACCTGCTGCACGATACCCTTTTCTTCTTCTCCTCTGCAGCGCCATGGTTTCTCTTCTTCACGCAGCAGCCATGTCCACCTCTTCTTCATCATGGTCGCCGGCGAGAGGGAGAGGGAGAGGGCGAGAGAGAGAGAAGTCAGGCTGAGAGGGAGAGAGCTGGGTTGCGCGACCACTGGTTGGATGTTCGCCGGAGCAGGGGCGATGGCGGCTGAGGCTGGTGGCGTCATGAGCTACAGGTTGCGGCGCAGTGGAGGTAAGGTGGAGCTGTGGTGGTCGCACGGCTGGGCAGCAGAGGTGGCGCGCGAGCAGGGGCGTGTCTGGCCGAAACTTCGACCATTTTTTCGGTCGACTTCCCGACCTCGGTTTGGGCTGATTTTCGGAGGGTAGCTTCGCCTATATGTCAGGTACGACGTGTAAAAATTTCGTAATTGTACGTTAAACGGTTTGACGGGAAATTCGATTTGAAGTTTTGAATTTTCGTTTGGGCTATTTTAGATTTAGCCAAATTAATTAACCTATTGCTAATGGGCTTCATATATATCGTATAGATTGTTGAGACGGACGTTTCGATATATTCAAAATAATATTCGGACGATTTTGGTCGGCGGGCTCCATAATCGGGCGCCGACACTGTTCACGGTGGGCCCGAAACGGCTGTTTTGTAAGCGTAAATTAATGTGAGAAATTTTATTTCTCACTCCGTATCGTTAAAGTAGTTTGAGGTGTGCAAATACTTATTTATTTTAATATAGATATATCAAATTGTTAATTTAAATATCTATAATTGGCTTCGAAGTGATGTAGGACTTAGAAATTAATTTGCAAAATTAATTAAATTAATTCCTACGAAATTGAGAATTTCCTAATTGAATCGAATATGAATAGTTGGCTTAGAAATTCCCTTGAGGGTTAAATGGGCTAGAGGATTTTGTGAACGTTGGACGTGAAGAACTTAGACGTTATGCTAGGTTCCCCTCATGTTACGTTGATTAATTGTCTTAATTATTGTAAAGGCATGTTAATAGAAATTGAAGTATTTTCTTAGAGAATTAAAAGAAAATATGAATTGGACATGAACTTGTTTTCATATGAATTAAATGCTTTTATCATAATTTTAAAAGCATGTTAAAAGGGAATGAACTTGTATACTTGAAATTGAAGTATAAGTGGATGAATTGCAAGCATGCTTATATGATATAATTGTTTGTTGTGATTTACTGTTTTATCGAATTAAAAACATGTGAAAGAGATTATGGGATTCATGCGGTAGCATGTGGATATGTTCATAAATATGATGCATTACATATTTATGTTGAAGCATGATTGTCATTTAGACCTGGATGCATATTGAGTTGATATATGTGGGTTGTGAAGTCATGTGGGGGTGTCTTTGTGTCGAATCGTCGCAACAACTGGCCAGGTAAAGGTGTATCCCACCTATGGAACTAAAAAGCCAAAAGGTGATATAGGGTTGGTTGCTGCCCCATCGTGGTGGTATGCGCCACTCTTGGGTCCTGAGTATATTGCAGGAAAATGTGTCTCCCACCTACGAAATTGGGATATAGGGTTGGTTGCTGCCCCATCGTGGTGGTATGTGCCGCTCTCGCATGCGAGTTGCAAGTAGGGCTCTCGTGCAACCGCCTTCCTTGTTGAAAGTGTAGTGTCAAAAACACTTGGGAAGAATCGGTGCGGTACTCTTTCTCCTTATAAATGGGTGGAGTGCGTATTCGTTAACCACGTGATGTGGGCAAAAGGTGATATTGAGTCACATTGTATTTGCATGACATTTATGTGATTTCATTTGACATGTATACGTGATATTATTATATGTGATGTTGGAGCAGGTTTAATATGTGTTATTATTGCCTGTTGGATTTGGGAGCATGTTATGTATGAATATTGCGAATTAAATTCATATCTTTATAAAATGCTCAGTTGATAATGATTAACGTGAAAGAGAATGATTACATACGGTAATTATTAAAGTATAATGAGATGTGTATTTTTATACTTGTGGTATATGCTTTTGTACCCTTAAGGGAGGTTAAGTATATTGGCGTTGTGACCTTCGTGGTTAGTTGCGGTTAGAGATGGACTGCGGAGATGATTGGGAGTTGATGCCTTAGAGAAGGCGAATAACAGTTTTGTGATTGTGATCAGTTGTGTGACGTCGTTGGAGATTGGAGGTTAGGGATTGATTCTAGTATCAATTGAGGTTATAATGAATTGAAAGAGGTAAGTGATTGTTGACTTATATGTCATTTCTTGAGTCGTCGGTTACGGCGCGGTGCCGAACCTCTTCCTCGTGGTGTCATTTGATTTTGTGGGGTTGGAAACGGATGGTTGTCTTCCGTGAGTCCAACGTGTTATTTTTTCTTTACTGTCCTTTTGGGGCATTATAGGAATCTGTAGAGTTGTGTTCACTCTTATTCGGCTGTCTTTCGGAAACGGTATTTTCTAAACTCTTTGTATTTAAAAGGAAAAACCGGTTTTCGCCTACCCCCGCAGAAATGAAAAGTTTTAGTACTTTATAAATGATCTTTGGATCTTCTTTAAAAAGATTTTAAATTTCTAAAAGCCTGCGATGGCGAACGACGGAGACCGGAGGCAAGACGGTCATTTTTACTATGTGGTTTCTTAAAAGGAAAACTATTTTATTACTTTTCTTGGGATTCTGAGATTTCGAGACTTCTCTCTCAATATCTCATCCTGTAGAGTTTTGAAAGGTGTTCCATTGTCTCACCTTTGCTTCCTATCATTTCTAGGTCTCTGTATGAGGCTTTGTGTTGTTCAGTGCACACATATAGTGTTGCCTTTCACTTTTTTTATTGTTGATGTCACCACTTAGGTGATTTGAGTTGTCACACGTGTTAGATTGGTTTCTTTTGTCCGGGTGTTCTCACTAAACACTTGTGGTGTTTTAACCTTGACATTGTTGTCTCGGTTATCTGTTGGTTTAGCGTTGGGACTTCTTTTCCCTTGCTTTGGTTTCCTTGTTCGGGTGTTTTCACTAAACACTTATGGTGTTCTTAACCTTGACATTGTTGTCTCGGTTATCTGTTGGTTTAGCATTGGGAAGTCTTTTCCTTCGTTTTTCTTTGGTGACCCTGAGGTGGTCGTTCTTGTGAGTTGAGTTCGTGTACTCTTAGTGATTTGATTGGGTGGTTCTCCTCACCTACAGTAAGAGTGTTAGTGATGTGATTGACCCTATTGATGATAGTATCATGAGGTCGATATGATTTATGGTATGGTGATATGATTGAGGTGATCTAGCCTTTGAGAGGTAGCTTTTCCTTAGGAATGGGATGCGGTTTGTTATATATATATATTGTACATATATATATATACAGACGATGATTGTGTTAGTACGCAAGGACGTGAGTACTTTTCCTCCTGTGTTCTCGGGGAGTGAGTTATGAGTATTCCTTGGTACTAGTGGTGAATTTCGATCTTTATGGATATTAGAGGTGAGTGTGATTCCCTCTGTTTGGAGTTTCTTGTTAGCGTCGTGAACGCTTGATGATTGTTAGATTGGACATGAGTGTCGTGTACCTAGTGTACGTTGGTAAGAGTAGTGTAGACTACTGGTGTGGTACTTGGAGTACGAGTCTTAGTCGTACCTTAGAGACTCATGTTATGTATATATATATATATATCCCTTATATACTTATGTACACTCGTTTACGGTAGCATGTGAGCGCGTGCCTTGGGTTTGCGTGGATGGGATTTGTGGGCTATATATATATCTTGTTAGATAGTAAGCATTACCTAAACTGCAAGAGGATGTGGTAGTTAGAGTATCTTTTCCCACTGAGCTTATTTGCTCACGGAGGGAATTTCATTTGCCCCTCTGGTATTCCACGCCAGGTTGCAGGAAACATACGACTATGAGCAGGATGCAGTGCAATGACAGTTTTCTTTAGTTTCTTGTTACAGGTTTTGGAGTTGCGTTGGGTGATGCGGTTACGGATGCAGCACGACTGGTTTTGGGGACGGTAGTTGTCTTCTGTTAGCTTCCTTACCCATGTTTTGTGGGATTGTCATTTATTTCTTTTGGGAGTCAGTCTGTTGGCATATCCCTATCGGTGTATCATTTATTTCCTGTATTTATTCTTTCAGGATGTTATTGTATCTATTCTGTACAGCTAGACACTTTTCTGTATTCTTATTCGAGCATTTGTGGCTCTGTTGATGTTAGAGGGTTTGGAGAGGTTTTGGTTTCTTTCCACTACCTCGGCCCTAGTAGGATTGATGAATGTGGGGCTTGGAAGCCATTGTTATTATCGAATTGATATTGGCAAGTTATTGTGTTGTGGTTGGTTGTCCGGATGTTCCATTTACAAACGGAACTCTGCCGGATTTTTGTTAGATTCCGCTACTTTGTTTATTATTCATTTGGGTATGAAATATACCGTTTTATCATTACTCCATACATTTTCATGGTTAATGATATCTTAGTTGGTTGCTCATCGTAAGGATCACATCCTGGATCCCTTGGATGTCCTAGTTCGGGAGTCTTAGGAATTTAGGGACGTGTCAGCATGGTATTAGAGCATTTTTACCCTTTTGTGGGTGTTCGATGACTGAAGGTCATTTGTTCTCGTTTCTTTTTACTTCCGCATTCACTCTCTTAGCTTTTAGGCTCGGGTTTCGGAGTCCTATGAATTCGGGGCGTGACATTATATATGTTTTTTCCAATTTTATATAATTTTTTGAATTTTATATTTTTCTTTTCAAATTTTATATTTTTTTCAAAATTTTATATAATTTTTCAAAATTTATATATGTTTTTCGAATTATTCTTAGGGTATTTCAAACAATTCATGTTATAATAGGGGCAAAACGCACATATTTTTAAATAATGGGGTGTCAAAGAACCACAGGGGGTTATATGCACTATATGCATACCACAGGGGTTTTTTTTGCACTTGACCCTTTTGTCAATAACAAAGGGCATTTTTGGGTTTTTAGGTTTAATATAAGTCATGTGCAAAACACAGGGGGTTTTTTCCGGCCAAGAGTGGACGTTCGGTGACTGTTAAGGGGAAAAACGCACATTTTTTAAAACGGGTTGATTTATACACACAAAATTAAACTTTTGGGGGTTTAGTGCACATATTTACAAACCAGGGGGGTTTTCGCAAAAAGCCCAATAAGATATAAGATAAGCATACAACAATTGTAACGCGGGGAGATACATATGCAAAATACATATTTATACATATATATGTATACATGTATACAACAATATAAATAGGAACATAGAGAATAAAGGTGCGTTTGGAAAGAGTGTTTTTTGTTCTGTTTTTATTTTTTGACACTGTTCATGAAAACAAAACGTGTTTGGAAAAGAATATTATTGTTCACTTGTTCTCTATTTGAAATTTTGTTTGACGAACAGTGGTGAAAACATGGAGAACAAGAATTTGATATTTTTTTGTTCTTCATTTCACTGTTTAAAATAATAATAATAATAAAAAATAAAAAAAACCAAAAAAAAGGCATGGTCGATGCCCTCCTCCACCTTCCACCACCACCACCCCTACCCACCACCTCCAGGACCAACAACCACCTCCAACCACCACCCCACGATGACTAATCGACCACCCCACGACCACCTCCCAAACCCTAACCACCACCAATTGACAACCTCCCCCACCACCCGCCGTGGCCACGACCACCAACCACCAACCCCCACGACCACCAATCGACACCCCAAAAAAAAGGGATCATGATGCCCTCCTCCCTCCTCCATCCAAATCGACCCCCACCACCCCTAACCACCACTAATCGACACTCAAACCCTAACCACCACCAATCGACACCTCGTTGGAGATGAGGAGAGAGAGAAAGAGAAGAGCCGAACTCTAACCTGTGTGTGTTTGTGTGTGAGAATAAGTTTTGTTTCTTGTCCCAAACAAGTTTTGTTTCTTGTTCTTTTTGGTGAGAAAATAAGAACAAGAATAGTTCTTATTTTAATTTCTAAAAACAAGGACAAAAATACTTGGTTCCCAAACGGGGCCTAACTGATACAACTGTCTTCATAAAACCCCATTCTCATTGATGGCCACATCATTGGAACTAGGGCTACACATGGTTCAGTTTGGTACAGTTCTTGATAAATTTAGAACCAAATCATTATCAACGGATCTTTGAAATCTGGAACCATAACCGGAACCATTAGTTAAGGAACCAAACCAAACTAAACCATAACGATTGGTTCAGTTTGGTTCCAAACCACGGTTCTTTAAGCGTGTTCTTTCAAAATATATCTATTACATAAATGCAAAAATGTTGTAAAAGGATATAGTTGTGTATGTGTGTAAACTAACACACATTTAAATATCTGTAGAGGTATCTGTAGGGGAGGAGAAATGAGAGAAACTAGCCATTTGTAGGAAGTATACAAGTCCATGCTAATGAGGAGATGAGTTTTGGTGGCCGGTGGCGATAGTAGATGTGAGAGATGAGAAGGTTTATAAATTATAGGGTTTAAGGTATATGAGTCTAATATTTGTTTAGGTGTTATAAATCTATTATGGTGAACTTATTATTTTATTTCATACACTAACTTATATTTATTTGATGTTATAAATTTATATGAATCTATAATTTTATTAAATATATATATTTTTTGTATAAGCGAGTTATATATAAATATATTAATATATATATCGGTTCGGTTCAGTTCGGTTTTGTTTCAGACAATTTGATACCGGAACCAAACCATATTAGAATGATTCCGCATTTTGAGAACCAAAACCAAATCAAACCAATTCAAAACCCAAACCAAAGCATCGGTTCGATTCGGTTTGGACCGATTCTATGATTTTTTTGTGCATCCCTAATTGGAACCATACGAGGACTAAAGGAGCTTACATGCGGCAGTGATCCGACGACCTTGAAATAAAATGGCGGTGAACTCTCCCAACTGCTAGGGTAATTGGGATAAAAAAAATATTTGGAGGCAATTTTGGAATATAAAAAAATAATAATTTAATTTTAACATTGACCATTAGTTGACTAATAGAAAAGGTTAAAAATATAATCAATATCTAATAGTTCTTTTAAAAAGGGACCGATATCAAAATTCACACAAAATTATAGGACTTAAGTAAAAAAAACCAATATATTAAGCTTGTTTAGCAGGAATACACTTATTATTTATAATTTGTAAGTGGTTTATATAAGGAAAAAAAATGGACTAATAAATGATCTTAGTAACGAAGAAAGCATAGAAGAATTATAAAAAAAATTATGAATAATTTTAGTCCTTAAATATTACCAGTGAGGTCATTTTTATTTTAATCTTGTGTGAGTTTTAATAAGGCAAAAGTGTAAAATATATCCCTCATGAATTCGAAAATGAGCAAAAATACTCCTTATATTATCAAAATGATAATATTATTCGCATAACTATCAAAATTAAGCATCTTGTCCTCATGAATTTGATCTGAGACCAATTTTGATCATATGTTCTTGCACATGTTTCAAACTAATGCTTAAATTCAATGATACCCCTCAATATGACTTTTGCATCCTCTTCTTAACTTCTACTCCATAAGGAATTAACTCCGCATCTTGCAATTCTGACTAATTCAACTTACTAGTCCTATTTTGGTAGTTGTTCTCTCTTCAACAAGGAAGGCATGTTGGATAAACATGTTAATTTTTGTAGCATTTCATTAGGGCTGCAACTTGGGTTGGGTAAGCCCAGCCCAGCCCACAAAAAATCAAATTCGGGCTCACTCGGGTTGAGCCCGATGCAAATCGGGTTGGGTTGGGTTGGGCCCAACGCAATTTGGGTTGGGTTGGGTTCAGCCCGAATTCAGCATATCTATAATCTATAACTATTCTAAACCCACTTTAGATTGACTTATCCCCCACACCAAATTTACTTGTTCACCACATATTCTCTCGAGTCATCTATATTGTAATCATATATTTCAAAATATATTATTTCTTCTTCATTATATATCTTTATTATCTTTGTTATATTCTTCTCATTATCATATTATTAAAGCATCATTTCTTCTAACATGGTATCAGAGCTATTCGATTCTTGGTAGTTCATTCCGCTTAACGCTATCTTTGCCGGGGATGGATCTCCATCTTCCATCCCCGACAGTGATCTTCAATTAAAAAATCCTAAACTCTCAATCTCTACTCCTCTTTTTCTCTTTTTACCAAACCCTAATTTGATTCTTCTTTCTTTTCTATGAATCTTCTTCAACAACTATACACTACACCATCTTGATCGTTCTCAGAATCTGACTAATTTGTCATCGTCGGTCACTCATCATCGTTGCCGTTTGCCATCACCGAGAAAAACACTCATCCGCCACCGATGCGGATTTCTTTGTCATCACCGCAGGTCACTCACCTTTTGTTTCGTGCCCTTATTTGCATCTTGTTCGTCACCAGTATCAAAGCCTACAGTTTCATCTTCATCCATTGCAGCAAACTAATCAGAATCAAAATCTTGGTCCAAATTCGACGTTCAAAATCGTCGGAATCAAAATCCAACAACACCAGTAGTCGACCCATCTCCAGACGAAGTCAAAAATACTGAATTATATTTTCTGAAAATTGCTTGTTTGGGTGGTCGAAGACCAAATTATCTAAATTAACTAAATTATTCTACAAAGCAAATTAAATTGGGTTGTGATTCAAGAGAGAGAAAACTAGGGTTTTCATCACTCCACCACTAACCTCATAACATAGTTCTGTCAATGTAACAATTGTAAGACGGCGATCCATAGACTGTAAATCAGGTCATACCGCAACTAGCTAAATACAACACCAAAAAAGAGTACCATCAACCGGATTGCGTCAACCCGCCTCATGATTGACCTAACTAGTACATGCCAATTACATTACTCTAATCTACTCCTATTGCATGAAAATAAACTAAAGCATGTCTATATTAAATCGCCAAGGCACGACCTGTGTCAACCTAGGGTTTCAAGTTTCATTACCACCATTATGTAGAAAATCATAATTAATCATCCGAGTTCCTGCTCATATTGAATAATTATAGTTGTGTAAAATAATACATTCATTCCATCTAAGACAAAAATTTAGAACAAACATTGAATTTTATATTGCAAATCAGTACGGTCTCTTAACTACTACAATCATCACAGTATGGTCAATAGTTTCCCCTCATTACAATAAAAAACAATGAAAGAACTACATTACTTGGCTAGGGTTTTGCTAGAAAACCCAAGATACCGAATTAGTTTCTCATGGTAGAAGGAGACTGCATCGTTGATGTAGAATCGCCCTCCATGGTCGTCTTCTCCAGATCTCTAGGTCTTGAATGACTCCTCCTTGGAATGATAGATGAATCTCCATAAAATATTCTGATGTATGTGTAGATAATTCAAAAATTGGGTGAAGAGGAGTCACCTAGATCTATAACGAAGCTTGGTATTTATAGACAAAGCCAAGGGAAACCCTAACTTGTGGAATAGGATTACCCTTTTTCGTAATTTGACACCCAACCAATAAAAACCCTAGTATCTGATGTATAATAAATGTATATTATATGTATAGAGGTATTGGGGTCAAACTTAAAGTCATCTAGGTCAAAACGGATCAATTCGGGTCAAAATAGGATTTTGGCCCGTATCTGAAATTTCCACATTTTTCTGTAGGACACCTATCACTCGTTTAATCATATCTTGAGCTACACACATTGGATGGAGGCATGTAATATATCTTTAGAAAACTGACTTCAATCTCTTGATGATAGACTCAAGAATCACCCCATTTGGACCTTATTTGACCGAGATATGAGCTCCCGAAGTTGACTTAAAGTTTGTGCTGAAAACACTGTAACCTTCCGCACCTACGCTTCAAGCGTAGGGACAAGCGTAGAAACTCACTTTCTGGCCACTTTTTGCAACTGAAAGCGCAGGTCAATCATATCAAAACCCCCAGAAACCACTTTTCTTGATAATTGCTTCATTTAAACCCCCTCGATTCCCTCGGTATGATTCTTGAAGTTGCGGCTCCGAAAAATGACGTTTTTGCCCTCCAGGAGACTTTTCTCTTGAAAACACCTCTTTTACTCTCTCTTTTGGATAGACATAAACACTTCTCTAGTTAATTCACCAAAGTTATCTCGTAATCTTCATTAAGCTCCTGAAACACGCTTAAACACACAAATGACATAAAAATACCAAATAATGGATTGTAAAGACGTAACAACAGTAAGATAGGGGCTTAAAATGGATACTTTTGAGCACCTATCACACTCCCAAACTTACATATTGCTAGTCCTTTAGCAATTAACTCAGGAAAACTACATTGTGATGATTTTTATTCTAACTAACATATATTAATCTACACTACTCCCTTGCTTTCGTGAGGGTCCACGATTACACTTAGCATGTGTAACAAGCCTTTTAAATCCCTCGGCAATACCAAGTGGACGAGTGAAGTCTCGTGAAGGTTTCCAGTGATAGTACCTACAAACATCTCAGTTCTCTATTAATCATTCAGTCATGAGTTCACACACAAATTCAATTAAGTCATGATATAATGCAAAAGATTGCATAGATACGCATACTCCCACTCACTACCGAACAATAATTATATCAAGTTTCGTGTCATGAATGGTTCCCACTAAAGTGAATGATTTCGTTACTTTCTATTCTCAATCCAGACAACCTTCCATGATTTTGTGAACACTCGACTACGATATTTCAATTTCTCTTCTCCTACTTCATTGATCAAACTTTGTCATTTTTAGTCAAAACGTACTCTTTCCATCTTTCCACTTTTCATCCCTTTTTGTCTTTCTAAGTCTCCGGACTTTCCAGCGAGGATTTTTAGTCCCGACCAACTGGGCCCGAGCTTCTTCCATGGGATTTATGCTCATCAGTCTTCTCCCCTTTAAATGCGAACAGTGATATTGGTGATACCAATGCCTAGTTTCTTAGATCGAAGAACTACTTTTTGCATTTTATTTTCTCAAATTAAAAATATTTTTTTTCAATTTTCTCCATTTCAACCATAACATCTCCCCATCTCCCCTTTTATTATGGCAAAATTATTTTTCAACTACATAGTCAAAAATCAATATATTTCTCATAGTGAATGTGTGTTTGTGCTTATATGTCAAAGTCGTCTTTCTTAATTTCAATTTCACTCATTCACTCACCCATGTAAAACCACATCACTTCACTAACTTGATCTAATCATTACTCTCATGAATGAGAATATTACATCACATACTATTCATAAACATGAACTCAATCAAATTGTAATGCAAAATATTCATGTGTGAAAACAAAGAACTGCTCCAAAAATTTTAAAATTTCAAAATTTTCCAAAAATTTTGATTCCTTGTAATACTATACCCTCACCCCCAAACTTAAATCAGACCATGTCCTCATGGTAAAAAATATAGGAGAACAAATACAGTTACCCTTGAAGCTTAATTATGAATTCCAAAGCAAATCATGAATCCCCTCCCCCAAACTTGATTTGGATCACCTGTAGATATCATCAACAAAACACAAATATCCAATCATAGTAAAGGAAAAGAAATTTCATCATAAACATCCAGAAATCAACACATGTTTTTCAAGAAAATAAAAATTCTCTCTTTTTTTCCAAATAATTTGGCCTTAAGGACCTACAATCCTATAAATAAAATAACAATAAAAGAAAATAATATAAAAAATAAAAACAAAGATAAAGACGTGGCCTTAAGGGTCTACCATCTTTAGCAATTTAAAAATTGCATAAATTTAATAACCTACTATTTTACAAACCTAGGCTAGAAACTAACTTTCACAACCTAGAACTAATGTTTAACTTCGTCGGCACGACAGGACCACTCAAAGGGTTATCCAACACCTTTCATCTCTGCAACACTTCCCCTATTCATATGACAAATTGTAGGAGACAACTCTCTTAGTGCTCTCACCTGTGAACAATTATATTATTCATGACATCAAATATAGAATAATAATCACCATATAAAGTACCTCCTTTGTACCATTCTAACTTCACCCCATATACAAGTAATGTGTCCAACAGATCATCCTTCAACATCTTATGTAAGGTTCCCTCCACCAATTCATCATTCTTCGTTAAACTGATAGATGTCATAAATTCCGGTCCCGGATCAATCTCCTCATAAATCTTTAGCCGATGACCACGCCTCTTTAACCTCTTACTCTCCAAACCTACCTCTCCATAGGGGTAAACCGATTTAACTCTAAATGGTCCGTCCCTTCTTAACCGGATGTTACCTGAAAACAATTTCAGTTTCAAATTACACTGTCATCTCTTCTGGCCGAGCTCAAGGAACTTAAGTCGAACATGCTTAGCATGATGTACTCTTGTCCGAGCTATATAAATTTGAACATCCTCATACGCATAATTCCGTATCCCCTCACACTCATTTCTTAATCACGGATCTACCCAGGCATACAACTTATCTACCATGTTTATACTCAGCATTCGCTCATCTGGAAAGGGGTCCTTAAGAGGGGTGTCATCCTTGGTTGGCTCTATGATAGTTTATGGTAAATGCTCAGCTCTAACATTCTTCACACCCTTTTTATCTTTCAATACATCATCCTCCCTATGAAACACCATCTCAGGAAGCTTACTTTCAGACACCCACTTCTGTGGAGGAATAAGTTGAGGTTCAAGCGACTCTCTTGATGATCTCTCTAATGGCAAGTACAACGCAGCCCCCAACACAACAAAAACTTTCAAATTAGATCGTTGTTGGTCTTCCCAATTTTCAAAATTCTCCACCGATACTTTCATCACTAAGGTCTTCTATCGACCTCTAGTGCCGTCATACAACCCAATCTTATAAAGTGAGTTGTCGGGCACCAATGCTTCTGGTGACACAAATGGAGATTTAGGTGAATCTTTTGGCTCCTCCCCTGGTTGCAAACCTAGAGCTCTTTTAAATGCATTCGATCTTTCCATCACAACATCTAGGTCATTTCTTACTCGACTCTGAGGTATCGGTTCTTCACAAGCCTTATTGACTTCTTCTACATTAAAGCACTCAATTGGTGTATTGATTCGATGACCTGTATCAAAAACATTTATCCTCACCTTCATATTCCCGAAAGATAGATCCATCACTCTTGTCCTGCAATCAATATGCGCATTGGCTGTAGCCAGGAACGTTCTTCCTAATATCACTGGGATATGTTTCTTCAAGTTTTGAATAGGTTCTGTATCGAGAATTATGAAATCCACTGGAAAGTAGAACTTGTCCACTTGAATTATGATATCTTCCAAAACTCCCCTTGCTTGCTTAATTGACCTGTCTGCAAATTGGAGCTCGATCGAAGTAGGACTGAGCTCTCCCAACCTTAGCTATTGATAAACTGAATATGGTAATAAGTTAACACTCGCACCCAGATCAAGAAGAGCTCTATCAATTTCTTTATCACCAATGACAGATGGAATAATGGGAGTACCAGGATCTTTCCTCTTAGGTGGTATGTTACTTAGAAGTAATTAACTCACTTGTTCAGTCATCGTGATCTTCTTTGGAGTCTTTGCTCTATTTTTCCGCTTTTGCGTACAGAGGTCCTTGAAGAACTTAACATAGGGTGGTATTTGGTCTATAATGTCTAAGAGAGGTAGATTAATCTTAACTTGTCAAAATGTCTTGGTGGTGGATTTTGAGTTGGATTTTGATGTTGGAGATGATTTTGAGGATATTGAGGGTAAGATGAATTTGGATTGAATCCTTGGATTTGGTTTCCTTGAGGATGAGCTTGGTAATTATATGGTTAGACAACTTGATTAGTATTGAATAGTTGGAGAGCCTGAGAATTATTGGATGGCTGGAGAACTTAAGAATTATTGGAGGGCTGTCTGGGTTGGTAATTTGATTGAGAATTTCTAGCCATGATTGTCGGTTATGAGTCGAATGATTGTTGACTCTATTGGAACCTTGGTTGTGGATTGTATGATTGTTGTCTCTCAATGAACCTTGGTTGTTGGTTGGATGACTGTTGTCTATCTGTGAACCTTGGTTGGTTATTGAATGATTGCCCTTATTAGAAGTTTGATGGTGGATTTTCAACATTATTAGATTCATAGGACATGAGTGGATGATTTCTGGCATTGGAGGTGTATGAATTGGTGAAAGGAGCATTATTGGAATAGTTCCACGATGCATTGGCATCAGCAACCATTATCTCCTGACACTCATTTTGGGAATACTCAGCTTCTACTTCTAACATCTCTCTAGGAGGGGAATGACTTTGCTGAAGAAACTTGTCAATTCTCTCTAACTTTTCTCCTATCAACGTTACTGAATCTCTCACACCATCATTATTCACGCTATAAGCTTTCTCAGATCTTCTATCATGTCCACCTCTAGCCCTCAACTCTGATTCACATTGAATCGTATTCTCACTAATATTATCAAACAAATCTAAGAGTTCTTTTGCTGGCCTCAAGATAAACTGACCATGTGTTGAAGCATCTATCAAAGTCTTATGAGTCACTCCAAGTCCCATGTAAAAAATTCTTAGCTACATCCTGTTTAGAGAACCTATGGTGGGGACACTTATACAAGAGTTCACTACATCTCTCCCAAGCATCATGAAACTTCTCACCAGGTAACTCTTTAAAATTTTTGATCGCATCTTGGGCTTTCAAGGTCTTTCCTATTGGATAATGCTTTTCTATGAATTCTCTTTGAAGGGTTTCCCAATCAATTTTAATTGCCTTAGCCAATTTGACGTACCATCTTTTAGCTTTTTCTCTCAACGACTAAGGAAATAGACGCACTCGCAAATCATTCTTAGACAGATTATCATACCTAATAGTCGAGGAAACCTCTAAGAAATCATTAATATGCTGGTATGGGTCCTCTATCCTAAGGCCAGAAAATTTTGGAAGCATATTGATAACGCTCGTTTTGATCTCGAAGTGCTTTGCGCCTTCTTCATCTGGGAAATCAACATAGGAATCATACGCATCCAATGCATGGTATCCTTTCAAATATGTGGCTAGTGTCCTTGGTAGATTGGCTCTTTGGTCACCCATCTTCTTGAAATCCAATTTTTTTCCCCTAATAATCACAAAGTCGCAGTTTTGAGGTCCTAAATGACGTATTTCGGCCTAAAATCAACTGGGTCAGTGCATAGTAGTGATTTTTGTTCAGTGGACCTTTTCCACTCAAAACCCTCACCTCGTTTGCAAAAATCGGAGTTTCTGACAGTTTATACAAAAACTGCAGATTCTTTTTTTTCAAGAAAATAAAAAAACTACTTCTAAACTCTTCTAACTATTAACATAAATAAAGCTAAAATTATGTGCAAAATTAAGATAAACTAAAACTCACAAGAGATCCAACGACGCAACTTTCACTAATCTGCCAAATCCCTTTAAGATTTTCAGAGTACCTCGCAAAAACAGAAAATTCCAACTTTAGATACAATACAATAACGCAATGTAAATAAACTACTAAAGCTAATGAACAATGATTAGTCCCCAGCAACGGCGCCAAAAACATCATGGGACATCAGGTGTGCAAAATATGTGGTTAAAAATAACACCTTAACGACTCTAGGTTTTACCCTACGCAAGCGCACGTATCAATTGCAGAATAACAAATGGCTTGAGTAAGAGATATCGATCCCATAGAGACTAAGATTGTTCACTTTAGCAATTCAAAAATACTGAATTATATTTTCTAAAAATTGTTTGTTTGGGTGGTCGAAGACAAAATTATCTAAATTAACTAAATTATTCTATAAAACAAATTAAATTGGGTTGTGATTCAAGAGAGAGAAAACTAGGGTTTTCATCACTCCACCACTAACCTCATAACATAGTTCTGTTAATGTAACAATTGTAAGAGGGCGATCCATAGACTGTGAATCAGGTCATACCGTAGATAGCTAAATACAACCCCAAAAAGGAGTACCATCCTCCGGATTGCGTTAACCCGTCTCATGACTGGCCTAACTAGTACATGCCAATTATATTAATCTAATCTACTCCTACTGCATGAAACTAAACTAAAGTATGTCTATATTAAATCACTAAGGCACGGCCTGTGTCAACCTAGGGTTTCAAGTTTCATTACCACCATTGTGTAGAAAACCATAATTAAGCATCCAAGTTCCTGTTCATATTGAATAATCATAGTTGTGTAAAATAATACATTTATTCCATCTAAGACAAGAATTTAGAACAAACATAGAATTTTTTATTGCAAATCAGTACGGTCTCTTAACTACTACAATCATCATAGTATGGTCAACAGTTTCCCCTCGTTACAATTTGAAACAATGAAAGAATTACATTACTTGGCTAGGGTTTTGCTAGAAAACCCAGATATCGAATTAGTTGCTCATGGTAGAAGGAGACTACATTGTTGATGTAGATTCGCCCTCTATGGTCTTCTTATCCGGATCTCTAGGTCTTGAATGACTCCTCCTTGGAATGATAGATGAATCTCCAGAAAATATTCTAATAACTAATGTGTAGAGAAATCCAAAATTGGGTGAAGAGGAGTCCCCTAGATCTGTAGCGAAGCTTGGTACTTATAGACAAAGCTAAGGGAAACCCTAACTTGTGGAATATGATTACCCTTTTTCGTAATTTCACACCCAACCAAGCAAAACCCTAGTATCTGAAGTATAATACGTGTATATTACATGTATAGAGGTATTGGGGTCGAACTTAAAGTCATCCGGGTCAAAATAAGATTTTGTCCCGAATATGAAATTTCCACATTTGTTTGCAGGACACCTCTTACTCTTTTGATCATATCTTGAGCTACACATATTGGATGTAGGTGTGTAATATATATTTGTAAATATGACTTCAATATCTTGATGATAGACTCAAGAATCACCCCATTTGGATCTTTTTTGACCGAGATATGAGATCCCGAAGTTGACTGAAATTTTGTGATCAAAACACTATAGCATTCCGCACCTACGCTTCAAGCGTTGGGACAAGCAAGAACCTCACTTTCTGCAACTGAAAGCGTAGGTCAAGCATAGGAAAACCCCCAGAAACCACTTTTCTTGATAATTGCTCCGTTTGAACCCCTTCGACTCCCTTAGTATGATTCTTGAAGTTGCGGTTCCGAAAAATGACATTTTCGTTCTCCGGGATAAACTTTTCTCTTGAAAACACATTTCTTTCTCTCTCTTTTGGATAGGCACAAGCAATTCTCTAGTTAATTCACCAAAGTTAGCTTGTAATCTTCATTAAGCTCCTGAAATACGCTTAAACACACAAACGACATAAACATACCAAATAATGGATTGTAAATACGTAACAACAGTAAGATAGTGGCTTAAAATGGAAACTTTTGAACACCTATCACACGTGTCTCCACCAAAAGCTGCCACGTGTCACTACCAGATTGTGCCACGTCATAAGGTTTTTGTAAAATTACAGTTTTGCCTTTATTCAATCTTTTGTGCATTCCGGGCTCATTTTAACTTCGATTCTAGCAAACGAGTAGTCAATTTTTGCTAATTGGACCGCTCCAGACGCAATTGCACAGTCGGTTTTTCAAAATTTTAATTCGAACTTTTCATTAGTCATCTTTTTGGCTCTTTTCTACTGACATCTTATTCGTCTTAGGAAAATATTATTATCTCATCTCATTCGTTTCTCTACCCTTTTAGGGTACTTATGATGCTGATTCTTATAGTCAACATCTTATTATTTCTTCATTTCATCCGTTTTGGAATTTTTCAACTCATTCGTTTTGGAAAATCTCATCAGACCAATTTCTTGGGTATTCTTCATTTCATCCGTTTTGGAATTTTTCAACTCATCCGTTTTGGAAAATCTCATCATACCCGTTTTGAGTTCTTTCTATCTTATTTTCTCATATCATGAGAAAATCTAATCTTGTCATCGATCAATCATCGTCTCTTCTATTGATTGATCTTCGCCTCTTTTTGATCGATCGCCATCTTTTACTTGATCGACCAAACCGTTCAATTCTATATCATCTTATCTATTTTGGTGATTTAGAATTCTTCATTCAAGAATCAGACTCAGAATCAGAATCAGTTGCAAGATCAATCTGCTAATAGTTTTACCAAATTCATCTTCCAGATTTTAAAGAATTGGTTTCCAAACTCAAGATTGTCTCTTATTTCCCAGCTTGAGTTTGAGGGGGGTGTTAGCATATATAAAGGCCCATCTAGATAGCTAGGCCCAACCCACTTTAGATTGACTTATCTCCCACACCAAGTTTACTTGTTCACCACACATTCTCTCCTATATATAGGAGTCATCTATTTTGTAATCATATACTTTTGAATATATTATTTCTTCTTCATTATTCATCTTTATTATCTTTGTTATATTCTTCTCATTATCATATTATCAAAGCATCATTTCTTTTAACATGGAATATTTTCAAAAACTTTTGAAATAATAATAATAAATATGCATTATTATTATTAAAAGATGAGGCATTTCATAATGTACCTTTAATTTCCTTCCAATGAAGAAAAAAACAAAAGATTCATAATTATTGAACTTTAAATGTAATGGGTGTTTCAAAAGACAAAGAGGACATTCAAACAGGTTAGTACCTCTTTTTTATTTTTATAAAGTCATTGAATACTTATATATTCTTTTATTCCTTTAACCATTATATCTTTTTAAAGAACTCACTCAATATAATATTTATAAAATTTATATATATATGCAGATATAGAGAGACATATAAAACGGTGAAGGGTTTACATTATTTTAATTTCCTTCCAACAAAGAAAAAAAAAAACAAGAGATTCATAATTATTGAACTTTAAATGTAAGGGGCGTTTCAAAAGAGAAAGAGGACATTGAAACAGGTTAGCACCTATTTTTTTATTTTTATAAAGTCATTGAATACTTATATATTCATTTATTCATTTAACCATTATATCTTTTTAAAGTACTCACTCAATATAATATTTTTAAAATTTATATATATGCAAATATAGAGAGAGACATAAAATGGTGAACGGTTTAGATTATTTTAATTTCCTTCCAATAAAGGAAAAACAACAAGAGATTCATAATTATTGAACTTTAAATGTAAGGGGCGTTTCAAAAGACAAAGAGGACATTGAAACAGGTTAGTACCTATTTTTTATTTCTATAAAGTCATTGAATACTTATATATTCTATTATTCATTTAACCATTATATCTTTTTTAAGTTACTCACTCAATAATAAATATGCATATTTATTATTAAAAAGTGAGGCATTTTAAAAGAAGTAAGAAAAAAATGTACCTTTAATTTCCTTCCAATAAAGAAAAAAACAAGAGATTCATAATTATTGAACTTTAAATGTAAGGGGTGTTTCAAAAAGACAAAGAGGACATTGAAACAGGTTAGTACCTCTTTTTTATTTTTATAAAGTCATTGAATACTTATATATTCATTTAACCATTATATCTTTTTAAAGTACTCACTCAATATAATATTTTTAAACTTTATATATATGCAGATATAGAGAGAGACATATAAAATGGTGAAGGGTTTACATTATTTTAATTTCCTTCCAATAAAGGAAAAACAACAAGAGATTCATAATTATTGAACTTTAAATGTAAGGGGCGTTTCAAAAGACAATGAGGACATTGAAACAGGTTAGTACCTATTTTTTATTTGTATAAAGTCATTGAATACTTATATATATTTTTATTCATTTAACCATTATATCTTTTTAAAGTTACTCACTCAATATAATATTTTTAAAATTTATATATATGCAGATATAGAGAGAGAGAGACATATAAAATGGTAAATGGTTTACATTATTTCTATACATGACTTCTTATTTTAAAATAAAAGAAATATCTAAAGATTATCTATAATAAATATTCTAAATGTGTGAGGGGTGTGGAATAGTTTCAAATATATTTTTAAAAATAATAATAAATATGCATTATTATTATTATTAAAAAGTGAGGCATTTCAAAAGACAGGACGAAGAAGTAAGAAAAAACTGTACCTTTAATTTCCTTCCTTCCAATAAAGAAAAAAAAACAAGAGATTCATAATTATTGAAATTTAAATGTAAGGGCATTGAAACAGGTTAGTACCTATTTTTTATTTTTATAAAGTCATTGAATACTTATATAATCTTTTATTCCTTTAAACATTATATCTTTTTAAAGTTACTCACTTAATATAATATTTTTAAAATTTATATATATGCAGATATAAAGAGAGACATATAAAATGGTGAAGGGTTTACATTA
Source organism: Cornus suecica (assembly GCA_963922005.1). Classification (NCBI taxonomy): domain Eukaryota; kingdom Viridiplantae; phylum Streptophyta; class Magnoliopsida; order Cornales; family Cornaceae; genus Cornus; species Cornus suecica. The sequence continues at coordinate 24,137,038 of OY998242.1, forward strand.
TTTGTATACATGACTTCTTATTTTAAAATAAAATATATATCTAAATATTATTATAATAAAGTCATTAAATATTTACTTTTGTGAGATACTAACTCAATATAATAATATTTTTAAATTTATAGACAATTATATGCTACTTATAAAACTAAGAGAGAATTTTAATTGCTTGTTTATAATAAAAAGCAAGATATTTGTAATAAGTGATGATTTTGTTTTTTAACATATAGTAATTTATGTGTTAAATAATAAAATTGGTGTTAAACCAGTTTTCCCATTAAGTGCTTCATATACAAACGTTACAATTATTCATGCATTAAATATAACTTGTATTAAGTTGTGTCATAATAACCATTTTAATTTTAATTTAGTGGGTTAATGTTGAGAAGGCAAAAAGCCTCAAGTATGAATTTCAATATTATTGAATGCTACTTAATATTTGGGATGATAAATTGTAACATGTTTCTTCTTCCTTAGCCAATCACAATACATATATACAATGTGGCATGCACATATCTTTCCAAATCTCATTTCTCTTCACAACTTTAATGCCCGTGTAAGAATATTTTTATATTGGCATGTCTAGTCAATAACCATATTGGATATATTAGGTATTTTGGAGCATAAAATTGCAGAATAATTAATTATTAAAATTCAGGAACGATCGATCGATCGGTGGAATCTTTGATCGTTTGGCAGCGCCGACATTGGAATTTGTGCAAAACTGTATTGGCAGAATTCTGACTCCTTGTTCAAGCATATTGAGGGACAGATTTGTCTATTCATAGTTATTACTTGGTACTCACACCAAATCTTTTTGGAGTGCAATCAAAGAAATATCATCCCATAATTGAAGATTTCTATTCCATAATTGAAAACTTCTTTTTCTAGAAATATGAGGAGATATTGAGAAGAGAAGACAAGCTTTGAGAGCTCTGGAATTCTTTCACAGAAAATGTCTTTCTGCAGACAGAGAGAGACGGAGAGAAAAATATTGATTGATTATTCATCTTCTAGTTCTCCCTAATTTTTTGGGGTTATCTAATTGTGCTACAACAATTAAGATTTTTATGCACAATTGGATGACCTAGATATTGAAAAATCTAAACACCATCTGTTGCATTGTGTGTGCTTTGATCCGTGAGAAGCAAAGTCGTCGGAGTACGGAGATCGGAGCAGGAGGCTTCGTGGTAGCACGAGTGAATCAATAACTTTCAGAAGTTGAGTGTAGAACGACAAATCCGGAGCTATTGTAAGTCCCGTCTTCATAGAGTATGTATAACTCTTGATTCATAGTGCATCGATACCAGATGGTATCCATGGTTTTTACTTGGAGCGTTTCCCAAGGTTTTCCACGTAAAAAATCTGCGTGTTATTTTACTGCTTTAAATTTTGTTATTATATTTTTGCTTGATTACTATAATTTGATATAATTTGTGTAGAGAAAGATTTTGGGAAATATTTAATAAGAACAATTTGCACATTGTTCCTAGAATTCGCGTTTAGAATTTTTCGAACGATCGGGGGTTTAATTGATCAATCGGTGGTATCACATTCGTACTAAGTGAACGATCGTTTGGTGGTGTGATCGATCGGTTTTAGGTTATGGTGTTTTAAAAGATTATTTGGTGATCAATCAGAACAATACACGATCGGTTAGTGGCACACGTGATCAATCGGTGGGATACGCGATCTGTAACACCCCGTGTTATTATCCTTTTTACTGAAATTATTTATAATTTAATTTCGGTTATGACGTCACTTGTTCATGAAGTTCTGTTTATTCTTGGTATTTGGTACGTGTAAATTTTTCGCGTTTAGTTTTAAAGTCGACTGGGCGACATTATGTGGGTTCTTATTCTAGACTATGTGGTATCGTTTCGACATTTAACGTTTAGTATTTCGACTGGGCAATGACGCATTTTAATTGGATCGGGCCTGTTAGGTGTTCCGATGTTTGAGTTCCTAACCCGGTATATTTAATTGGGCGTCCCGTTGTTATTTCGGGTTGCGAGTTTACGATTGGGTGTTCCCAGTATTTATTGGGGTTTACTGTATATATATATTTAATTGTAATTATATATATATAGTTTTGGGGGTTGTTTTGTAATTTTGGATATTTAAAGGGTCATTTGTGCAATTAGGGCATATATATGTATATGTGTGTACGAAACCATCTGCTACAACTTCCCTCTTCTCCTTCTCTACACGATTGACGACCTAGCCCTCCCTTCTTCTCCTTCACGCACAACAGGTCTGGCCTCTTCTCCATGGCAGCTTGAGAGAGAGAGAGAAAGAGAGAGATAGAGAAGTCGGCTGAGGAGCAGTGGTCGCCATAACAGGCGGCTGCGCAGCTGGAGTAGCAGCAGCCGAGCTGGGTCGGCGAGCTTGTGGTGGTCGTCGGTTGGGCTAGACGGCGGCGCAGGGTCGGCGAGGAGCTGCGACTGGTGGCGCAGTCGTGCAGGGGCGAAGCAGTCCGCACGACAGGGGTGGTTCGGCCAGGCTTCGGCCATTTTTTCGGTCGACTTCCGGTGATCGGTTTGGGCCTATTTTTGGTGAGTAGATTCGTATATACGTAGTATTCATCATACTTTAATTTCATATTTTTACGTCTAACGGTTTGCTCAAAAATCGCGTTTATAGGTTATAGTTTTCGTTTGGGGTATTTTAGATTTACCTAATTTAATTAACCTATTGCTAATGGGCTTCGTATATATCATATAGGTTGTCGAGGCGGACATTTTGATATATTCGAAATATTTTTCGGACGACTTTGGTCGGCGGACGTCATATTCGGGCGCCTGTACTGTTCACGGTGGGCCCGAAACGGCTGTTCTGTAAGCGTATTTCAAGTGGGAAATTATATTTCTCACTCTGTATCATTGAAGTAGTTTGGGGTGTGCAAACCCTTAATTATTTTAATGTAGATATATTAAATTGTTAATTTAAATATCTATAATTTGCTTAGAATCGAAATTGGACTTAGGGATTAATTTAAGAAAATTAATTAAATTATTTCCTATGTAATTAAATCATTTCCTATCTGAATCGAATAGGAATAGACGGCTTAGAAATTCCCTTGATGATTAAATGGGCTAGAGGATTTTGTAAACGTTGGACGTGAAGAACTTAGACGTCATGTTAGGTTCCCCTCATGTTACGTTGATTATTTGCCTTAATTGTTTTAAAAACAAGTTAAAAGGGAATGAACTTGTATAATTGGAATTAAAGTATAAGCTGATGAATTGTAAGCATGATTATGTGATATAATTGTTTGTCGTGATTTACTGCTTTATTGATTTAAAAGCATGTGAAAGAGATTATGAGATTCATGTGGTATCATGTGGATATTTTCATAAATATGATGATATACATATTTGTGTTGGTGCATGTTGTGCATGTTAAGTCGCAACTGGGTTGTGCATATGAAGTCGCAACTGGGTTGTGCATTTAAGTCGCAACGGTGTTGTGCATGTGAAGTCGTAACTGGGTTGTGCATGTGAATTCGCAACTGGGTTGTGCATTTAAGTCGCAACGGTGTTGGGCATGTGAAGTCGCAACTGGGTTGTGCATGTGAAGTCGCAACTGGGTTGTGCATCTATTTTCGGATTTGGAAGTCGCAACTGGGTTGTGCAATGTATTTCATGAGGTCTGTGCCATGAGGTGTATGAGTCACATTGTATTTGCGTGGCATTTATGTGATTTCATTTGACATGTATACGTGATATTATTACATGTGATGTTGGAGCAGATTATTATGTGTCATTATTGCCTGTTGGATTTTGGAGCATGTTAAGTATGAATATTGCAAATAAATTCATGTCTTTATAAAATGCTCAATTGATAGTGATTAATGTGAAGGAATATAATTACATGCGGTAATTAATAAAGTATAAAGAAATATATATTCTTATACTCGTGATTATATACTTATGTGCCCTTAGGTGAGGTTAAGTATAAGTGATGGACTGTATAATTGAGTTTGAGTTGATGCCTTAGAGAAGGCGGGGTTAACAGTTTTGTGACTGTGATTAGTTGTGTGACCTCTTTGGAGATTTGTGGTTAGGGATTGATTCTAGTATCAATTGAGGTTATAATGAATTGGAAGAGGTAAGTGAGTGTTGACTTATATGTCATTCCTTGAGTCTTCGGTTACAGCGTGGTGCCGAGCCTTTTCCTCGTGTTATCATTTGATTTTGTGGAGTTGGAAACGGATGGTTGTCTTCCGTGAGTCCAACGTGTTGTTCTTCCTTTACTGTCCTTTTGGGCATTATAGGAATCTGTAGAGTTGTGTTCACTCTTATTCGGCTGTCTTTTAGAAACGGTGTTTTCTAAACTCTTTGTATTTAAAAGGAAAAACCCGTTTTCGCCTACCCCCGTAGAAATGAAAAGTTTTAGTACTTTGTAAATGATCTTTGGATCTTCTTTAGAAAGATTTTAATTTCTAAAAGCCTGCGATGGCGAACGACGGAGACCGGGGGCAAAACGGTCATTTTTACTATGTGGTTTCTTAAAGAAAAACTATTTTATTACTTTTCTTGGGATTCCGAGATTTCGAGACTTCTTTCTCAATATCTCATCCTGTAGAGTTTTGAAAGGTGTTCCATTGTTTCACCTTTGCTTCCTATCACTTCTAGGTCTCTGTATGAGGCTTTGTGTTGTTCAGTGCACACATATAGTGTTGCCTTTCACTTTCTTTATTGTTGATGTCACCACTTAGGTGATTGAGTTGTTACACATGTTAGGGACATAGATGCCAAGTGGTGGATCTTGATCCTCGTTGATAGTAGAGGTGAGTGTGTTTTCCCTCTGTTGGAGTTTCTGGTTAGCGTTGTGAGCGCTTGATGAATTGTTAGGTTGGACATGGGTGTCGTGTACCTAGTGTACGTGGTGGGAGTAGTGTAGACTACTGTGTTGGTACTTGGAGTACGAGTCTTACCTTACAGACTCATGTTGTGTACTTATATATATATATATCCCTTATATACTTATGTACACTCGTTTACGGTAGCATGTGAGCGCGTGCCTTGGGTTTGTGTGGATGGGATTTGTTGGGCTTTATATATCTTGCTGGATATTTTAGGATTACCTAAACTCCCAGAGGATGTGGTAGTTAGAGTATCTTTTTCCCACTGAGCTTATTTGCTCACGGAGGGAATTTCATTTGCCCCCTGGTATTCCACATCAGGTTGCAGGAAATATACGGCTATGAGCAAGATGCAGTGCAATGACAGTTTTCTTTAGTTTCTCGTTACAGGTTTTGGAGTTGCGCAGGGTGATGCAGTTATGGATGCAGCACGACTGGGTTTGGGGACGCTAGATCTCCGCTGTCAGTTTCCTTACCCATTGGTTATGGGATTGTTATATATTTCTTTTGGGAGCCAGCCTGTTGGCATATCCCTGTTGATGTATGTTTTATTTCCTGTATTTATTATTTCAGGATGACGTTGTATTTATTCGGCACTGCTATGTGCGTTCTGTATTCTTATTCGAGCATTTGTGGCTCTGTTGATTTTAGAGGGTTTGGAGAGGTCTTGGTTTCTTTCCACTACCTCGGCCCTAGTAGGATTGATGAATGTGGGGCTTGGAAGCCATTGTTATTATCGAATTGCTATTGGTAGGTTATTGTGTTGTGGTTGGTTGTCCAGATGTTCCATTTACAAATGGAACTTTGCCGGATTTTCGTTAGATTCCGCTGCTTTATTTATTATTCATTTTGGGTATGAAATATACCGTTCTATCATTATTCCATACATTTTCATGGCTAATGATATCTTAGTTGGTTGCTCATCATAATGATCACATCCTGAATCCCTTGGATGTCCCAGTTCGGGAGTCTTAGGAATTTAGGGACGTGTCAGCATGGTGTTAGAGCATTTTTACCCTTTTGTGGGTGTTTGTTGACTGAATGTCGTTGGTTCTCATTTATTTGTACTTCCGCATTCACTCCCTTAGCTCTTAGGCTCAGGTTTCGGAGTCCTAGGAATTTGGGGCGTGACATGATCGATCGGTTACATATTGGAAAATACATTCACGATCTATCGGTGGCATTGACACACTAGTGATCGATCGGTGGTAATACGCGATCGATCGGTGAGTTAACAATACGTTTTATTATATATTGCAATAATATTTTGATTCACACATGGGTAATTATCATATCCTACGTATCACAATATTGATTTTAGGCCATCACAGATTGATTATTCTCAAAAGAATTTCTTTTTGTCTAGAAAAATCTTTTTAATAAAAATTAAATATTTTAATTAATAATTCATTATTTTTATTAAAGATATATTTTTAATTAAAAATTATTTTATCTCTGATAAATATTATTAGTATAATAAAAGCTTTTTAATGACCTATTTATTATGATTAAAATTAAATATTTCACAAATAATTTTAATTGATCATTAAATTTATAAAAAAACCTATTCACCCCCCTCTAGGCTTAGTTCATCATCTTCTAGATAAATTTAGCATATATATGTTTTTATGGTAGGGACTTCAATGGCACCAAAGGTCAAGATCGAAACAATAGATAATCAAAACGTTTTGAAAAGAAAGAGAAAAGGTCGGTGGATATCTATCTTATGTGAAAATAATCATTTCGATATGAACTTGATCTTTTGTTTTTTCTTCTTTTATAAACTGATCAGAATTCAAGTCACTGATGAGATAAGGTAAACCCAAATATGACTATACTTGAAGAACTCATTGCCAACAATATGTTAGTAATTGGAAGTGGAAAGTCAAAATATTTTTTTTAAAAATTCCTAATATTAAAACACATGTTTCATCAATCTTTTAGGTGTATTGAAGACATGTGAAGAAAAAGAGGGTTCATTCACTCAAACTCTGAAAAATGGAAGGTATCTTTTTTTTATCACTTGAAAATAATTAGGTGTAAGGAAATAAAATCTTAATTATTGCTACCCTCTGTAAAGGGGGTGACTCACGAAAATGTTAATCCGCGAGGATTGACTTATTTTGGGAGATTGGCCCAAGGATTTATTTATTTGGGAGATTGGCCCAAGGTTTGGTTTATTTGGGAAAATGACCCAAATAAGGTTTGTACGCGAGAGCTTGCATTATACAGAGGGAGGTATGAGGGACTGATGTGCTTATAGCTCGCATCTGAACTCATAACCCTATATGTTGCTCGCGTAGGGAGTACTATTCGGAATCTAGGTAGAAACTATCTTCACATCATTTAATTAATCCGAACGCCCACATTAAAGGCGACTCAACTGGGGAGGAGATGTCTTATGCACAAGTTGAGCCTCGTCAGATTCGTCGGAGAGGTCGTCCACCGATCCGGCACACCGAGCAAGTTTAAGAAGAAACAACAGCACAGACGCAAGGAGGTGAACTAGTCCCACCAGCGCGAAGACAATGTCTTCGCACGAATGCTGGTGTGGATCAGGCAGAAACTCCTCCGATGGCAGAGCCAGTACAGAATTAAGCAGAATTGCCATCAACAATGCTGCAAACTCTTCTCAGCATTCAAGAAACACAAAATGCCATACTTCACTTCATGGAGGCCTCGCGCGTTTCAGTACTAAATCTTGAATCACCACGGATAGATAATCAAACCATGCCAGAAATGTCAGCACAAGAGCTTTTTCGGGAGGCACCCTGAGCGAGAACTGAGCCACTGGAGAAATAGTCATATATCACCAAGGAGCAGCTGCGGGCTATCTTGAACAAGAAATCTGAAATGGAAGAAGTGGAAATTGCCCCACCGTACCATCCCAGTATTATGGCTTTGCCTTATCCGGAAGACTATGGAACACCAAGCTTCTATCAATTTGATGGCAAAAAGGGAAATACAAAAGAGCACATATCCAGGTTCGCAGATGCTGTAACGTCCGGTATTTTTACGGGTTAATTTAAAATTTTTATTTAAACAATTATGTGCTTATGTGCTTAATGTGTTTAATTGTTTTAGCATGCCTTACATGTTGTACGTGTTATAAAAATTGTACGTAGCATGTTGTATTTTCATTTTGAAATTAATGAAAATTATTGAAAACGATTTCGGGAAAGAAATGACCGAGGGGTAAATGAGTAATTTCACATTTGGAACACTTAGTGGAAAGTGTAGAGATTTTGGGTGAGAATTAGGGCATGAGTGGCGTTTCGGTAATTAGGGAGGATGACAAGGGGTAAAAGGGTAATAAAGAGTCTTGATGGCACTCTTGTAATTAACCCCAACTTTGGATGAATTTGGTCATTTCCACCTTTCATGTGTTGTCTCATTCCTAGCCCTTGATCTCATTCTCCCATCTTTGTTTTAGACCCTTGGATCATAAGGCCTTGTTTGGTTGGCACTTAAATGGAATAATCCATTATTCTTGGTCATCCACTTGACAAGACTTTTTCTCAACCATTGGATGGTTTGTTGATTTCCATCTTTTTTCTAAGCCCTTGGATGATAAGGCCTTGTTTGGCAAAATAATGAGTTTTGTGAATTGTGTAAAAAGTCTTCCACTTGGCAAGACTTATTCCTAGCCCTTGGATTCATTCTTTTCTTTCCTAGCTTCATTTTGGACCCTTGGATTTGAGTAGGGTTAGTGGAGAATCTCTACACTTATGAGTTTTTCTCATTTGCAAGACTTCTCTCATACACCACAAATATCTCTCTATCTCCCATACGTTTCTTTCTCTCTTGCTCTCCCTCATTACACTCCTTCATCTTCTTCTTGTCAAATTCTCTCTTCCTTATGATGAGAATTTGAAGAAGGTTTGTGCATGAAAGTGGATGTTGGTGCTCCAAGCTTTCTTTTGAACCAAATCTTGGTAAGTAATTTCTTCTCCTTTAGAATTTCTAAATTCAAACCCTAGCTTATATTATGGGATTCTTGTATTCAAATTTTGATTGTGGAGTTGTCTATCTATAGCTCTTGCTTAGGACTCCATTGAATCTTAGCTATCGGTTGGGTAGAGCTTATTGTTGGACTTGGAGAAGGTTGGGTTGTAACACCCCGTGTTATTTTCCTTTTTACTGAAATTAATTCTAATTTAATTTCGGTAATGACGTCACTTGTTCATGACGTATTGTTTATTCTTGGTATTTGATACCTGTAAATTTTTCGCGTTTAATTTTAAAAGTCGACTGGATGACTTTACGGTTTCTCTTGGACGAGTACGTGAATTTTTATTCTCAACTACGCGAGTTCCTGTTATCAATTACGCGGTATCATTTCGACATTTAATGACTAGTGTTTCGACTGGATGACGACGTCTTTTAATTGGATCGGGCCTGTTAGGTGTTCCGACGTTTGGGTTCCTAACCCCGATATATTTAATTGGGCGTCCCGTTATTATTTCGGGCTTACGAAATTATATTTGGGCGTTCTGATAATTGTTGGGATTTATTATATATATATATATTTAATTATATATATATATATATTGAAGTGAAGTTATTTCGTAATTATGGATAAATAGAGGGCTAGTATTGTAATTTGGGAAGCTATTGTCACATTTATTTCTTTTGGTCACATGGCATGTCACATGAGCTTATTGACAATTAGGTTGTACAAAATTAAATTTTAGGATATATATATATATTAAATAAATATGATATATGTATATATACGTGTCTCTAAGCTTCTCCTACACGAATCTGCTTCTTCCTTTCTCCTTCTCTGCAGACGACCGAGCTGCTCTCCATCATCCTCCATTGTTGCCGGTCAGGCAAGAGAGAGAGAGTGAGAGTTGCCGCCGGCGGGAGAGAGAGAGTGAGAGGGAAGGCTGGTTCGTAGGGAGACCGTCCGGTTGAAGAGGTGATGCGGCATGGTAGTTGCCGTAGCAGGCTGCGGCTGGAGCGGGAGCAGCGGCGGCGACCGTGGCTGGTGGCGGCTTGCGCGGAGGAGCATGTAGCGGCGGCTGGTGGCGCAGGGCGGAGGAATTGGCTCACGCTGGCAGCAGCCGCGCGTGGACGCGTGGACAGGGGCGTGACCGGCTGGGCTTCGGCCAATTTTTCGGCGACCTTCCGGTGATCGGTTTGAGCCGATTTTCGGTGAGTAGCTCCGTATATACATGGTATTCGTTATATATTAATTTCGTGATTTTAGGATGAACGATTTGCCCGGAAATCGCAACTATAGGTTATAGATTTCGTTTGGGGCATTTTAGATTTAATCCAATTAATTACCGATAATTAATGGGCTTCGTATATATCGTATAGGTTGTCGAGACGGATATTTCGATATAGGTGAAATATTTTTCAGACGACTTTGGTCGGCGGACTTCGTGTTCGGGCGCCGGTACTGTGCTGTTTCGGGCTGTTCGGTAACGTATAATTAGGTGGGAAATTATATTTCTCACTCCGCATTATTGAAGTAGTTTAGGGGTGTAAACCCTTATTTAATTTAATATAGATATATTAAATTGCCAATTTAAATATCTATATTTGGGTAGAATCGGTGTAGGATTTATAAATTAATTTTAAGAAAATTAATTAAATTATTCCATACGAGATTAAATATATTCCTAATTGAATTGAATAGGAATAGACGACTTAGAAATTCCCTGGATAATTAAACGGGCTAGAGAAATTTGTAAACGTTGGATGTGAGAGACTTAGACGCCATGCTAGGTTCCTCTTATTATACGTGAATTAATTGTATAATTTATTTAAATGAATGATAAGGGAAATTAAAATATTTTCTAAAGAATTAAGGAAAATATATTTGTGAAAACATGAATTGTATATGAATTTGTTTTCATATGATTTAAATGCTTTATTGTATTTTAAAGCATGTAAGGAGATTATGAGATTATGTTGATAGTACCATGTGGGTAATTGCTTAAATATGATGCACTATATATTTATGTTGAGTACAGGGGTATGTATCCTGTAGGGACGGTTTTGTGTCGGATTGTATCCGTTAACCTGTGATGGGCGCTGTGTGAATTATATGTGAATATTGTATATAAATATGATGCATTACATATTTATATTGAGACATGATTGTCATTTAGACCTGGATGCATATTGAGTTGATATATGTGGGTTGTGAAATCATGTGGGGGTGTCTTTGTGTCGAATCGTCGCAACAACTGGCCAGGTAAAGGTGTCTCCCACCTATGGAACTAAAAAGCCAGAAGGTGATATAGGGTTGGTTGCTGCCCCATCGTGGTGGTATGCGCCACTCTCGGGTCCTGAGTATATTGCAGGAAAATGTGTCTCCCACCTACGGAATTTGGATATAGGGTTGGTTGCTGCCCCATCGTGGTGGTATGCGCCGCTCTCGCAGGGGAGTCGCAAGTAGGGCTCTCGTGCAACCGTCTTTCTTGTTGAAAGTGTAGTGTCAAAAACACTTGGGAAGAATCGGTGCGGTACTCTTTCTCCTTGTAAATGGGTGGAGTGCGTATTCGTTAACCACGTGATGTGGGCAAAGGGTGGTGTATGAGTCACATTGTATATGCATGACAATTATGTGATTTCATTTGACATGTATACGTGATATTATTACATGTGATGTTGGATCAGGTTTAATATGTGTTATTATTGCCTGTTGGATTTTGGAGCATGTTGTGTATGAATATTGCGAATTTAAATTCATATCTTTGTAAAATGCTCAGTTGAAAGTAATTTATGTGGAAGAAAATGATAATATGCCATAATTAATAAGTATAATGAAACGTATATCCTTGTACTTGTTGTATACTATAGTACCCTTGGAGGAGGTTATACGTGTTGCATAGTGATTCATGTGGCTAGTTGAGGCTAGTGGTGGATCGTAGGCTTGACTTTGAGTTGAGGCCTTAGAGATTGTGGTTAGCAGCCTTGTGATTGTGGTTAGTAGCCTTGTGATTGTGATTAGTAGTTTGGTGATCGTGGTTAGTTGTGTGAACTCTTTTGGAGATTTGAGATTAGGGATGATTTTTGTGTCATTGATAATTGAGGCCTTAGAGAAGGCGAGTGATGAGTTGTGTGAGATTTTGATTGATGAGAAGAGGTTATGCTTAGGGATTCATTAAGTACTCGAGGTACTGTAGTCTGACAGTCTTGGTTCTTATGCTTAGTCCCTTCCCTTAAGCATTCCTGGTACTGTGTTTTGTACACTAGTACGTGGTCGTTGACTTGTATGTCATTCCTTGAGTTGTCGGTTACGGTGTGGTGCCGAACCTCTTCCTCGTGGTGTCATTTGATTTGGTGGAGTTGGAACGGATGGTTGTCTTCCGTGAGTCCAACGTGTTGCTCTTCCTTTACTGTCCTCTCGGGCATTATAGGAATCTGTAGAGTTGTGTTCACTCTTATTTGGTTGTCTTTCGGAAACGGTGTTTTCTAAACTCTTTGTATTTAAAAGGAAAAAACTCGTTTTCGCCTACCCCCGTATAAATGAAAAGTTTTAATACTTTATAAAATGATCTTAGGATCTTCTTTAAAAAGATTTTAACTTCTAAGAACCAGTGATGGCAACTGACGGAGACCGGGGGCAAGACGGTCATTTTTACTATGTGGTTTCTTGAAAGGAAAACTATTTTACTACTTTTCTTGGGATTCTGAGGTTTCGAGACTTCTTTCTCAATATCTCATCTCGTGGGGTTTTGAAAGGTGTTCCATTGTTTCACCTTTGTTTCCTATCATGCTTAAGTCTCGGATTGAGGCTTGTTGTTGTTCAGTGCACACATATAGTGTTGCCTTTCCCTTTTCTGGGTTGTTGGTATCACCACCTAGGTGATATGAGTTTTTCTTACGTTAGGGGCATGAATACCAAAAGGATTGGTTTGAGTTTGAAAACCTTTTTCTTAAAAACTATTGAATCTCTGGGATTCATCTTTTTAATATTTCCACTCTCGGCCATTCGTTTTTGGTTTCCTTGTTCCCTCTTGGTGTTCTTTCGTTGTTCACTTGTGGTGTTCTTAACCTTGACATCGTTGTCTCGGTTATCTGTTGGTTTAGCATTGGGAAGTCATTTCCTTCGCTTTGTTTTGTTGACCCTCAGGTGGTCGTTCATGAGAGTAATGTTCGTGTACTCTTAGTGATTTAGTTGGGTGGTTTCCCTCGCCTACAGTGAGAGTGTTAGTGATGTGACTGACCGTATTGATGATAGTATTATGAGGTCGATATGATTTATGATATGGTGATATGATAGAGGTGATTTAGCCTTTGAGAGGTAGATTTTTCTTAGAAATGGGATGAGGTTTGTTATATATATATATATTGTACATTTACAATATATATATATATATATATAGATGACGGTTGTGTTAGTACGCAAGGACGTGAGTACTTTTCCTCCTGTGTATCGGGGAGTGAGTTATGAGTATTCCTTGGTACTAGTGGTGGATTTTGATCCCTGTGGATATTAGAGGTGAGTGTGTTTCCCCTCTGTTTAGATTTTCTGGTTAGCGTTGTGAGCGCTGGATGATTGGTTAGATTTGACCTTAGTGTCGTGTACCTAGTGTACGTTGGTGAGAGTAGTGTAGACTACTGGTGTTGGGTATTTGGAGTACGAGTCTTAGAGACTCATGTTGTGTATTTATATATATATACGTGTAGATATATATATATATATATATATATTCCCTATATACTTATGTATACTCGTTTACGATAGTATATGAGCGTGTGACTTGGGTTTGCGTGGATGAGATTAGTTGGGCTATATTTATATCTTATTAGACGGTTTAGCTTTACCTAAACTATCAGAGGATGTGGTAGTTATGATATCTTTTCCCACTGAGCTTATTTGCTCACGGAGGGAATTTCATTGGCCCCCCTGGTATTCCACGCCAGGTTGCAGGAATTATACGGCTATGGGCAGGATGCGGGGCAATGGCAGTTTTCCTTGGTTTTCTTGTTACAGGTTTGGAGTTACGTTGGGTGATGCGGTTACGGATGCAACACGACTGGTTTGGGGACGGTAGTATCCGCTTTCAGTTTCTCTACCCATTGTGATGGGATTGTTATGTATTTTCTTTTGGGAGCCAGTCTGTTGGCATATCCCTGTTGATGTATTCTTTATTTCCTATATTTATTCTTTCAGGATGTATTGTATCTATTCCGCACAGTTAGGTGCTCTTCTGTATTTTTATTCGAGCATTTGTGGCTCTGTTGATGTTAGAGGGTTTGGAGGGGTTTTGGTTTCTTTCCATTACCTCGGCCCTAGTAATATTGATGAATGTGGGGCTTGGAAGCCATTGTGATTATTAAATTGCTTTGGGCAGGTTATTGTGTTGTGTTGGTTGTCCGGATGTTCCATTTACAAACGGAACTCTACCGGATTTTTGTTAGATTCCGCTGCTTAGTTTTATTAGTCATTTGGGTATGGAATATACCATTTCTATCATTAACCCATATGTTTTCACGGTTAATGATGTCTTAGTTGGTCATTCATATTAAGGATCACATCTTGGATTCCTTAGATGTCCCAGTTCGGGAGTCTTAGGGATTTAGGAGCGTGTCTGTTGGTATCTGAGGATACTTTTAAGTTCTAGTATCCTATTTGGCATGGAGTATAGTTTTCATTGTTATTCCATGTATTTCCTTTGTTATTGTTGACTCTAGTAGTCATTTGGCTTGCGTCACCCTTTAGGGGCGTGACTGCATGGTATCTGGGCATTCATTGCAACCCTTTATGGGTGTTTGATGACTGAATGTCTTTTGGTTCTCGTTTCTTTTTACTTCCGCATTCACTCCCCTAACTCTTAGGCTCGGGTTTCGGAGTCCTAGGAATTCGGGGCGTGACAGGGTTGTTTTGGCTAACTCTTGGAAGCTTCACTTGTTCTTGCTTGCTCTTGCTTGGGATTGAGGTAGGGGAAAATGACTTGTCTTTGTCTTTGTAAGCGGGTGTGTGCGTCTAAGTGTATATATGCCGTATATATATATACGAGTTGGTTTTGACAAGTTAGACCATGATTTAGGCCTTGAGAATATGATTATGCGATATAAATTCATGTTGTTGTTTATTGATCATAAATGTGATATGAAATAATGTTGTGGTTTATTGATCATAAATGTAATATTATGAGCATGTGGAAAGTTTTGACATGATATATTGCCTAAAGAGAAAAAGCATATATTATGATGGAGTATGGTTGATGAAAAATCATATGTGCATATTGAGTACTCATGTAGTGTCAAATTCATGATGTTGGAATATGTGGGTGGTGTAGTGATGTGTTGGTAGTCGGGTTCGGATCAAAGCAACAACTGGCCAGGAGGTATCACGCCTACGGAACTAAAAAGCCGACCAAATGTGAGTTAGGAGTCCGGGTAGAGGCTCATGTTCTTGACTTTTGTAGTCATGGCGTACGGAGTTGCATGTTGGGCTCTCGTACAACCGTCTTCCTTGTTGAAGTGATAGAGAGAAAAATCACTTGGGAAGAGTCGGTGCGGTACTCTACAAGTAATTGGACAGAGTATGTATCCGTTAACCTGAGTTGGGCGCCGTGTGTCTCGGGGTGTGTGTCGAGTCATGGTGCATTTAGACTATCATATATATGTGAATATGATGTTATTGTGGAAGCATGCTATAATTATAGAAAATTATGTTGTGAGCATGTTGGGGAAACTTATTTGTGGGGTTCGAAGGGGTTCCGGATTGGCGTGAGAGCCATGTGGGACAAGAGACCGACCTAGGGTTAGTGGCATGAACCTTGGTTGGGTTGAACCGCTCGGACTACCGAGATGGAGGCAATGACGCTTCCTCTACTGGGCTAGTGAGCTCACCCCACGTTATATACATTTTTTTCAGGTGATGATCCTGTTGGGAGAGTTTCGTAGTCTCTCCGAGGACGTGTGGTTGTATGTCCGTCCTTTTGTGCATGAGACGGACCACACTTATTTTGTTGGACATTTAGTTGATAAATATGTATTTAAATGTTCATTTTGTCCATGTAAGTTGAATTTGAAAAACTATTTTATTTTAACCCGGCTAGCATGTTAGCCGAGGTGTTACTCTCAATGTACATCCCTTGGAGCGCTATGCGCGGGGATTATATTCTTTTGGGGTACTTCGGTGCCGAATTGTGGAAATATGTAATTTTGGACAAACTCTAACATGTTTCGCCTTAGAGCGCTTTAATATCATTATTGAATATTTTCCCTTGGAGTTATGAATGTGAATTGGATGAATTGCCATGAATTGCGAGTATTAGGTGTTTGGCCGAAAACGGCGTTTTTCTAGGTTTTCAAACTAACCCTTTTCGATTCGAATGGAAAAACCCGTTTTCGCCTACCCCCGTAGCCCCGGCAAATTTCCTTGCTTTTAGAAACGGATTTAATTAAATTCGTTTTCTTAGATATTTTAAACTTTAGAAACCGGCGGTAGTTAAAACGGATACCGGGGGCAAGACGGAAGATTTTATGAAAACTTACAAAAAATCATTTTTTTGCTAAGTTTATGTTTTTCGCGTTTCCCGAGGTCTCGGAAACTATTTTTGGGTTCCGCCAAGGAAAAACTCACTTTTCCAATATTTATGATTTTTCGGGACCAACGGCGCGAAAAACAAAGCCATATCGCAAAATCTCGCGTTTTTGCATATTCAAACTTTAATGAAAGTGCAGATTTGGGCAATGGCTTAACCTTTCTGTATTTAGAAAAATTTTCAGATTTTCAACTTTGCCAAAAAAAATCTCATTTTTTGGCTTTGGACATGCCAGTCGCAGCAGGCAGCGCATGGCTGCTGTGCGCGCGCGCGCGCGCGGTGCGCTGCAGCGCGCAGGGCTGCACGCGACATGGCATGCCATGGCCTGCTGCAGCGGCATGAAATGTCCGATGTTCGAAAAATCGTATTTTCCTCCTCAGATGTCGGAATGGACCCCCGTTTGTTTCTATGGATTTTCCTATGTCCAAATGTTATAGATAAAATTTAAAATGATTAGTTTAGACCTGAAATGACTATTTTACCCTTGGTGAAAGAGGGGTACCTTAACTTTAGTTTTAGGTCGGTGTTGTCTGACGCCACTTTTGAAAATTCATATCTCCTTCCTCGTGGCTTCAAATTAGGTCCCGTTTGTTCGTATTGCTAGCTTTAGGTACAAATTTTGTAGTTGTAGTTGGAAATAATTATTTTACCCCTGATTTGACCATTTTACCCTTGGGTGAACATGGTGGGTCAGAATGATTCGATCAAGGTACCGAGTGTTTCGGTTTGCCTCCTTTTCGATCCCGTGTGATCTTTTTGACATCTTTGAGATATTTTACGTCTATTTTACCCTTTTATGGGTATTTGATGACTGAAATGGATTTTATTTCATTTTCATTTCTTCCGCATTCACTCCCTTAGCTCTTAGGCTTGGGTTTTGGAGTCCTAGGAAATTAGGGGCGTGACAGATGCTCTGGGACCCCACAGAAACAATGAGTATTTGAAAAGGTTTCTGGGACCCCACAGAAACAATGAGCATATATCCAGTTTTTATGAACGGTTTGTGAGATATGAATTTGAGAAGGTTTTAATGCAAATTGGGGTTAAAATGCGAATTTCTAGAATTATGTGTACGTTTAGAAATTTAACCTTATTTGATATGTACAATAAGTATTATCGTTGTGCCCGTGCCTGCATACATGATGGAGAATCAATTTTACTGGTTCAATTACGAAAATTTATTTTAAGTAATTGTGCATAATGATTAATATGTTAATAATTAATTGACCAGTCCCTACGCAAATTAATATTCATATTGTAGGGTTAGTTAGCCGCCAAAGTGGCTTAACGAATGAATGAATATAAAATATAGCAGGACATAAAGTTAAATCAATTAATTATTATTTAATTAATTCTTATCTAATTTAATATTCATATTAAATGGTTAGTTAGCCGCCAAAGTGGCCTAACCAGAATCAATGAATATTAAATTTAGTTGGATGCATAATTGCATTTATGGATTAATTAATCGGTACCTAAATTGATATTCATATTATAGGGTTTGTGCCGCCAAAGTGGTCTTACCTGAATAAATGAATATTTAATTTAATAGGACATAATGTTGAATGGGCTACTTATTGATTATTGAGTCACTACCTAAATTAAAATTCATATTATAGGATTTGTTAGCTGCCAAAGTGGCCTAACCGAAAGAATGAATATTTAATTTAGTATGACGCATAATTGCAATACCTCATGAATTATGATGTTTCTAATTTAGTTTGAAATTCATGAGTATTGAGTTGATTCAATCATGAGAAATAATTCTCCAAAGAGGTTAATAAACATTAAAGGGGTTGAGTGTGTTTTTAATTGGCTAGGTAAATGATATCCAAATATAACTTGCTTAGTTTGATTAATTATTACATCACCCAATAAAGTATGTATGTAAATACATATAAGCATCATTATTTGTATTTGATGGTTACTACCAAAGTAGGACTATAGTTATACATTGTATTTATGTACTTATGTTAATATACGTGTTGTTAACTCAAAGCACTAATGTTGTGAGCATTTTCTGTTATGAGTGTCTTATGTATCCCTTAATTTGCATGTTAAATCTGTTTCGATTCTAATAGAACTAACTTATCATAAATGAGTAAGTTTATTTCAATTATAGTGTATTACATTTAATCTAATACTTTAAGTTTAGAACAGATTAAACGTTATGTTTATGCAAATAATTTTGAAAGTATTTGTGCTATTGAATATTTGAAAGGTATAAAAGAAAGTTTATTTTAAAAATAAACTGATTATTGACTTTATCACTACTATTCATGGTTGTATTTTATGGTGTATGATCGTGTTCATTTGAGATAATTATTCTTATTCCAAAATTGAGACTTTTATGTATAACTGTGAATGAAATATTCTTGTTTAATGTATTCTCAATTTAAAACCTACTCATAATGGGTCATCTAAATTCACTGCACCACTATTAAGTACAAGTGTCATGTGAATTGATTGACCAGTATGTTTGATTTTAAGTATTAGAGGTAAGATTTAAGTGACAAGATAATAATTTATCTCTTACTCAAGAAGCTAGAAAGATTTTGGGGAAGAAGCCTATAAAATGGCATTAATGAAACATTACCCAAAAATAAAGGAGTTTGTTCAATCTAATTAAAAGAAGTATGATAAGTGTTATTTATGTGTTTGACACTATCAGAATGATTGAAGGAACAAAATAATAGTTTTGAAAAATAATTAAAGCATTTTGTGTTTATTTATATATGTTTTAAATAAATATAATGAAGTTCCTTCTATTACTGTATAGATTGACTAAAGTATAAAATTTTTATTTTTAATGTGATGCAAGAATCTTTTATGATTTAAACCACAAATTGAAATAAGAATTTCTTGTGAAAAATTAAATATATATTTGTTTTGGACCTTTTATGTTACTTAAGTTTTTTTTTTTTTTAATGAGTTTTTCGTTCAAAACATATATCGAAGTTACTTATTGACAAAAATTCAGTCTTGCATCATATTATTAATAAATGTAATTTATGTTACTTGTGGCATTAAAGATGGTCATATATCTAGTGAAAATTCCGTACTTATGTTTTCAATGATTATAGAGTGCTTTTGGATTGCATTAAGAGTATACAAACCAAAGCACTAAGATAGTTGTCACATGAATGTTAGAGCTTCTTGAAATCATTGATACAGACATTTGTTTATTTTTTTTTGATGTTTTATCTTTGATGGAGGAAAATATTTATCACCATTATAGTTGACTTACACATTATGATTATATCTATTTGTTGCATGAAAGTCTCTGCTAATTAATGTTCTTGAGATTTTTATAACTAAAGTTGAAAAGAAAACAAGTAGACGGTGAAAATTCGTAATGTATGATAAAGTGATGAATATTATAAGATTTACGAAGAAGTGAAACATGTTTTAGTTCATTGTTAAATTCCCTTAATAGTATACAATTGTGCAACGGAAGCTAAAGTTCGTAATCCATAAAAGAAATTGGATTTTAGAAACGTTTGTGGGTACATTATTGCCTATCCAGAAAAAATGAATTCAAAGGGTATAGATTTTATTATCCTAAACATTGTACGATGATTGTGAAAACCGGTAAGGTTAGATTCATTGAAAATTGTGACATTAGTGGGAGTGGTAGGTATGTGATCATTCAAAAGTTAGGGTACAAATCCCAGTACCCAAGACTTGTACAAAAATAATTGTTCATCAGTTTGTTGAACGGTTTAACAATGATGAAAAATTGAATGATTAAGAACTCCATAATGAAGTTGTCACTAATAAAATAAGGGATATTTAAGGGTTCGGTTTCATATTAAAAAATCATTAACGATAATAATTCCTATTAAGGATTGTTGCTATGAATAGGGAATTGAAATTAAATGAAGTCTGAAAATCCATTGAATTGCCTTAAAGACATAAACGACTCGGGTGTAAATGGGTCTTTAAGACCAAACGTGACTCTAATGGCAATATTGCACGATATAAAGCTAGACTTGTAGATAAATATTTCACTCATAAAGGAAGCATTAATTATAATAGAAACTTTCTCACATGTATTTAAGAAAGTTTATTTAAGAATTATTATGACATGATTAGCGCATTATGATTTAGAGTTGCATAATGTAAAATGTAATATTTCTCAGTGGGAGTTTAGAGCCTTCGGATTAAATTAAAGGCTTCACATGAAAGGTAAGTAACACATGGTTTGTAAACTAAGACGTCAATATATAAATTTAAACAAACTTCCCACAATGGTATCTTAAGGTTGATGATACTATTACTTCTTTTGGGTTTTAAAGAAAACACTATTGATTAGTGTATATACCTTAAGGTCAGTGGGAGTACGTTTATATTATGATTTTATATGTTGACAATATTCTTTTACCAGTACTGATATGTTTGAAATTAATGTTGTTCCAATAAGGGATATATTTAGCCTAATTATGTTATTCCCTAAGAATGATTTGGAACATAATGACATGTAAATATTCTTTATTGTATGTTTTATAAGGGATGAAAGATTATATATATGCTCACATTTATGAAGACTGATCATTTATAAGTGATTGGTTATTTAAATGAAGATTTTGGTGAATGTGGACCAAAACCTCATTTTAATTTTATTGTTCCTTTTGGCTAAAGGAGTAATATCATGGATAATACAAAACAATTATTATTTTTTTGTCTATTATGAAATATGATTGTGCAGTATGCTTTGAGACTACAAATTTTGATTTACTATTGTTGAACTTTATTTCAGGACATTGAATTCCGGTATTCAAGCTGCTGAAAATTTATTGTGATTATGCCGCAATTATCTTCTTGTATGAAAATGGTAGGTATATTAAGGCTGTTAATAACATTAAGTTGAATTACCTTACCGTTAAAGAAGAAGTTCAGAAACAAGAGTGTCTATTGAACACATAAGCAAATAACTTATGATTGCGAATTCATTAATGAAAGGACCACCATTCAAGACATTTAAGGAACCGTTTGAAATAATGAGTCTTGAATGTAGTCAATGATTGATGTTATTTTCTTATGGATGCTTATGTCTTTAAACATTTGACATTTTGAGCTCGATTATTGTGTCTCTGATATTCCTGTTGATTAGTGTACATGCATAATTATGAATAAATGATAACATGAATAGTCTTGGAAAAGACATTATTGTTGGACCTATATTATAATTTCCCAATTATAGATCATGTTAAGTAGGTTGTTAATGTTGTGGTTCATGGAAGAGACTGTGTCAATTTAAGTGACATACAACCGCCATGACTCGCATTAGTAGTCTATTTGTCATGATGTTTATGGTGATCAATTTATGGACTCAATCTAATTTAAAGCGCACTTATGACTATTGTACTGACCACTTAAAATCATATGGTCCAAGTGGGAGAATGTAAGATAAAATTATGTCCCACATGATTTTGGACTCTATATTTTATTTATGTTGTGACACAGTGAGATAGAAATTAGGTTGAGATAATTGTTGGTTAATAAATAATCTGATAAGGGGAAAAGTCTCCTACTTTGTGACCAACTCTGATGGAGAGTGGTCTTATTGTTGTAATAGGAAACCGGTCATCTCTCTACCTATTAAAGTGCATATATTCCATCGGTTATGTATACTTACTGAGACAACACGATAATAGTTTAACGTGTGCAGAAATGTTAGGAGAGAGAAACCAGTTTCTTTTAGGGTGTTCTTTTATGTGCAGATTTCTGGATACAGTTAACAATGGTGATGGATCAAAACGTGACGGTATATGGATCAAAGAGAGGTTTGCTAGCTATCACCATGAACTGAGGTATTTATAAATTTATTTCCGCTTTAATGTATATAGTGTGAGCATGATGAGATTCGAAGATTATTGGGTTTATGTTCCGCAAATTTATGCTTTATGTTCTTGCATAAATATCATGTTTAACTTACATGAATTACTTGAATTTGAGCCGCAACCGTCTTAGTCAGAAATTTCCTCCAGAGATGTACAAGATAGCTCCATTATCCATCCTAGATTTGAGTCATATTTTTCTCTCCGGAGAAATATTGCCGCAAATTAAAGGTTTGCAGAATTTGGAGGAGCTGAATCTCTCTCACAATAACTTCTCTGGTTTTCTTCCAGAGGCGTTTGAAGAAATGCCTCGGTTGGTGAAGGTTGACATATCCTACAATGGGTTTCAAGGTCCCGTTCCCAGCAGCAATGCCTTTAGAAGTGCTACCATGGAGGCATTACAAGGGAACAATGGTTTGTGTGGCAACGTTACAGGATTGAAACCTTGCAAAAATGGCCTACATATCGTGAAGGAAAGCCACAAGCTCAATCTAGTTCTTATAATTGTCTTGCCGCTTGTTGGAGCACTTTTACTTCTTGGCGCTTTCGCCGGAGGACTCATCATGTCTGAAAGAAGAACACGTAAAGCAACAATTGAACAAGGTGATTTGCAGGACGAGAACAATCTGTTTTCAATTTCTAATTTCAATGGAAAAGCAATGTATGATGAGATCTTGAAAGCCACCAACAATTTTGATGCCTCGTATTGCATTGGGAAAGGAGGATGCGGAACTGTCTACAAAGCAACATTGCCACCGGACAATAAAGTGGCTGTGAAGAAACTTCATCCATCATCCGAGACAGCAGGTAATAAAGGGTTTTTGAACGAGGTAAGGGCATTGTGAAAGGACGGTCTCTTAGTATCATTTTCTTTCTTCTCTTCTCTACCAGTCGCAAAACCTTGTCCTTGGACTTAGGAGCTAAGATCCAAAGCCAGTTGATAAAGGTATAGCAGTTACTTAATCTAGTATTGATATAGTACTAAACAAAACTAGTCTTTTGTACCTTGAAGTGTGTTTTCATTTCATACTCCACATCTATAGGCACTTTGTACCAATATATTGTCAGTATGATTGTTGAACATTGTCCTTAATGTGTATATATAAGTTTGGACGTTGGTAGTCAGTGGTTAAATATTTTCTTTAAACAAAGGTCAAATCTGACAATCGTCGTACAAGAATCTTACATTTCATTGAATTACCACAAAAAATCATGTCAGAATGGAGCTAATTTAGTGTAAAGATTGATTAAACTAAACTGGCTATATCTGCAAGTCCGAAAGTAGAAATTTCGAAAAAGTAAACTCATGAAATTGAAGTAAACTGAAGTACTAAAACTAGTAACCAAATGGTACTTTCTCTCCTTCCAATATACAAGGTTGAGGGTTAAGATTCTATAGGAGCGAAGGGGTCTGTGAGTTTCATGGTCCAAAAAAAAAGGTAGAAAATTAATATTTAAGCACCAAACATGTAGTACTTTTTACTCACCATATATTAAAGGTTCAAGACCTAGTATTGGCAAGCGATCACATTTACAAAATCACATATCTATATATAAAAGAAAATTGAAAAAGAAAAAACAGAGGATCAGCAAAAAGACATTTCATACACAATATGGCTCTTTGGATTGAATCATTTACCAATATATTATAAAAAATACCTCTCTCATGCCTTAAGCAGCTTACATGAACTACCCAATATCACATTAACCAAAATTATCCCACCTAATTGATCTGCAAGAAAAAATGTTGGGATAATCGAACGGCTTTTCCCCGAACAATACCTCTCTCATGCCTTAAGTGTTCCTATAACTGCCACAATAACAACAAAAAACAAAATTAATTAAAATATCAAATAAAAACTGCAAGCACTAATACAAGAAGAACACTACCAATTTACCTAAAAAATATAAAGAACACCACCATTCCATCTGCTAAACATAAGTAAGCTATTTATACTAGTGGGAAAATAGCTTTCGTAGTCTCAATTGTAACAACATGATAATAATTAAAAATGGGAAAATAGGAATTACAGTTATTAAAGAATAAAATGATCAGAAAATAATTCATATGTTAAGACATGTATTATAGTCGTTAAACTGCGATAGTTCAAACTACCTTTACAAAATTACAAGTCCATGACAAGACATAACCTTTGCCTATATATGCAAATATAACAGAACTATTTGTATCACCCAAATGTGAACCATGTGATTGCATAAAGTATGTGTTTCTGATGCAGGAGGATCAGCGCAAGGATGGCAGGAAATCGTGATCTGTTGTTTTCCTTTTCAAATCTCTATTCTTAGTTAATTTTTACTACTTATGGTAATTTTATATTTGTCAATTAGGAATTGATTCTGAACCCGATTTGGGCCAGATTTTTGACAATCTTTTGATTTCTTTCCGTATTTCGTTTTGGTAAGACTTTTAGGGTTTTGCTATTTTTGGTAAAATCCTTGATTTTCAGCTATTTAAACCCGGCTTGTGGGTTGTTTTAAATCAGTTTTGAATATTAAGAATTTTATTAAATTTCAGAGTGTTCTCTGAATTTTGGGTCGAATAATTTCTCCCTTTTCTTTCTTGCAAAGTACCTGTTGTACTAGCCTGCAGAATAATCTCTATTCTGTCCGGCGTCAATTGGTATCAGAGCTCAGCATCTTCCTGAGACGGTATTCTCATCAGTTTTCAATGGCTGGTAGTCGTGGTCGTGGTGGTCGTCGTGGGCAGGTTCCGATTGAGGAAGTCCCACACCGTGATCGTAACGTTCAGGATGTTATGATTGAGAATTTGCAGAGGCAAGTGGCAGAGTTAACCCAGCGCCTGGCGGCGCAGGAAATCGGTAATCATGATGTGGAAGATTCTGATACCGACAATTCCACCTTCGAAAATCCGTATCCACGGTTATGGCCAATATTTTCGGAAGATTCTGATTCCGAAGATGATTGGTTGAAAACCGATACTTTCGTTGGAGAGCCAGTGTATGACACAGAAGGAGATGAGGATGTGTTGTATGGGGACGGCCATGAAACTCTGGTCATTTCTAAGAGCCTCCTGACTCCCAGAAGCGATTCCGAAGATGATTGGTTGAGAACCAATATTTTCCATACAACCTGCACCGTGGCCAACAAAGTCTGCAAGATGATTGTTGACAGTGGCAGTTGCGAAAACGTAGTCTCTGAAGACGCTGTCCGAAAGAAGGGTTCTCCCTCGTCAGTCTCTATGATGTCTCCTTTTGCATTTAATCAGCCGATGTCTCCGTCGTCTAATGGCCAACATCTTCGAGGCATCCATGAGCAAGTGAAACTAGCCATTCACGAGAGCAATGCCAAGTACAAAACTCGAGCAGACAGTCATCATCGTCAGGTACTTTTTGATGTTGGTGATTTTGTTTGGGTTGTATTAACTCGTGATCGTTTCCCTGTTGGCGAGTATAATAAGCTTAAGGAGCGGAAGATTGGACCTTGTGAGATATTGCAGAAGATTAATGACAACGCATACAGGTTGTGTCTCCCTAGTCACTTGAAAACATCTGATGTTTTTAATGTGAAACACCCGAGTCCTTGTTTTGCGGATTCTGCTGATGCTGTTGTGAACTCGAGGACGAGTTCTTTCCAACCCGGGGTGACTGATACAGGAGGATCAGCGCAAGGATGGCAGGAAATCGTGATCTGTTGTTTTCCTTTTCAAATCTCTATTCTTAGTTAATTTTTACTACTTATGGTAATTTTATATTTGTCAATTAGGAATTGATTCTGAACCCGATTTGGGCCAGATTTTTGACAATCTTTTGATTTCTTTCCGTATTTCGTTTTGGTAAGACTTTTAGGGTTTTGCTATTTTTGGTAAAATCCTTGATTTTCAGCTATTTAAACCCGGCTTGTGGGTTGTTTTAAATCAGTTTTGAATATTAAGAATTTTATTAAATTTCAGAGTGTTCTCTGAATTTTGGGTCGAATAATTTCTCCCTTTTCTTTCTTGCAAAGTACCTGTTGTACTAGCCTGCAGAATAATCTCTATTCTGTCCGGCGTCAGTTTCTTATATATTCTTCTTTTTTATTCGCTTACTGTTTGGGTGGTGAGACGCATAAATTCATAATTGCTAGCTCACCCACATTATCTAACCACTAATATTATCCAAGTGGTATCTCCTACTATTAAATGAAAGGTGAGATAAATGGGTACCTGTGAAACTTATTTTAAAAAAGAAGAAAGGAAAAAAAATCAGCTGATGAGCTACCAGATTTTGAATACTAATTAAAGCTTAGATAATTTAATAACATTTAGATTACGTCAAACTCAAAGTAAAGCAAAAAAAAAATAAAAAATTGAAAATGTGGTAATTAGTTGAAATAAGATTTCCCTCCTAGAATTCTTGTTCCTCTTTCCATTATGAGATATTCCAACAACCCACAATTTATTCTCAACAAAATACATTTTTTTTTTTATAAAAGACCAAGCCACACTTCCAAATTTCATTGACATGAAAGGTAACACCACTACTACATTACTGTTAGAAAAATAAAAAATAAAATAAAAAATTAATAATAATACAAAGGGGGCATGTTAAATACCTGTACATAAATTTTGTGGTTTAAGGCTAATGTTCTCTTAAACAATGAAGATTGGGTTGAAAAAGTGTGAATTCAGCAAGGGGTCGAAGAATGGCGGGTATGAATTATGATGATTGAAAGTGAACATGTTAGATGCGAGTGATAAGATGATGATGGTGTTAGGGTTAAGGTTTTTATACCTTCGTTGTGGGTCAGGGCGGATCGAAGAAAGCGAGGGAATTGAAAGAGTACGGACACCGATGTGGAAGAAGGGGTTGTTCATCAGACACTCGCTCTATATTCCTATTTAATTAAGAAAAACTAAGTTCACATTTACACTGATTTATAAGGTTAGAATGAAGGAAAAATTTAAAAAACCACAATTTTTAGAGCTTATATTAAAAAAATGACAACTTTCAAAAATAAATTGAGAGAAAAGGTAAATTAACAAAAATAATTATAATAATAATAATTTTGGACTATAATGCCTTTTAATCAACTTGCAGTCATTTCTCTAAATGTCCTTATCCTGTATTTTGCTAAAACAACACTAATAAATCAAAATTTATGAATGGACATATCTACCATTCCATACAATATCATCTCAAACAATCCTCAATCTCACAATTGTCGTCTCTATCAAACATATCAGTGAAGCCTTACTCTTCTCTTTTGGATCTGCTACTTCGTTAAGTATTTCTTCCACATCTAGGACCGTACAATACAAAATCTAACTTTTATCTCATTTCTTTGTCTACACAAGAGTGAAGTATTTCTTTTATAATGAAAACAATATATATTGTTCTATATCCATGGTTTGTTTGTGAAAAAAATATTTTTTTGAAAAACATCAGTTATGGACAATAAAATATGATCAAACAAATATTGGTTTAAAATATTTGTTTAGTTAAACTCATTTTTTTGAAAACTATGATTAATAAAATACCAAAAAATAGATTTTCACGAAACATATAAAATCACGTAGTATAAATTTTTTATTTCATTACGTAACATATTTGACACAAGATGTAAATTTTTTTGACTAATATGGTCAACCTTTTTGTTTCACTTAAAATTTACGGAGACTGTAGCAAGTTTCAGATTCTGAAAAGCAGGATGCGGATTTTATTGTAAAACTTTTATTTCAATGGTAAAACATTTGACGCAAGATGTGAAACTTGTTGACTCAAGAAGTAAAACTTTTGGCTTCACGTAAAATTTAGTGAGAGTGTGAATATGTGAGTGGGTCTAAAACTTTATTTTACATATAGTATATAGAAAATACAAATACAATTACCTATTATGTTGAAGTTTGTTGAATTTAATTTCAATATTTTACTATCATATGTTAATTAATTAAAATCATTTTTGTTACTCTATTCAATACTTTACCCTCACCTAAAATTCAAGAGCAATGATAAAATACATAAACATATTTATATGTATATATATATATATATATATCGTTGTTTCTTAAGCAAAATCATAATTGGATTGAAAGGAAGCTATGTTGTTAAGGGTATTAAGGACTTTTTGTTATTGGTGATATAATGGTCATTATAAAAAATTAATAAGTTGAGGACAGATATGTAAAATCCATTAGAAATTGATTGAGGTATTTTAGTCCTGCAATTATTCAAACTTGTCAAAAATTTAATTATTTTACCTAAAGTTATTTTTTTTGTAATTATTTTCACTAATTGATCTTTTCTTTCAATTAATTTTTTGAAGTTGTCATTTTTTTAATATAGAAACCAAAAGTTTTCGTTTTTTAAATCTTACCAAGGACTTTCATCCTCTAATGTACATTACCACAAGTCAGGGGGATCAATCTGATCCAATAATTTAGATCATTTCAAGATGTGTGACTGATCATTGTCATTCGTCCCAAGATGATCTGATCCATTGGATCGAATGGTCCCCTCACTTAAGGTAATGGACATGAACTTCAAATAATTTTGGGTGTTATGTAACAGTATTAACGACATTAATAGTAATTTTAAAAAAATGCACAGAACAGCTAAAATGAAATAAAAAATTGTCAAATATTTAATATTGTTTAGTAGGAATATACAAGTTATTTTGTTTCTTTATATTCTTATTGTTCAAATTTAAAATAATTTACCTAATTTGCCCCTTTTGTTGGCAACAATGACATTGTCTTTATTATTAGGGATAATTATAATTTTAGCCCCTCAAAATATGATGTATTACACCTGCACCCTCTTGTCTTTTGGAAAATTACAGTTTCATCCACTCAAATTGACCGGCTTTCAAATCAGGTGACCAAAAATGTGAAATTACTTATATGTCCATTCCTATTTTGGATGACAAAAATATCATTACATATAAGTGAGGTATCATATTCATTTCACCCATGGTCAACTGCTGACGTAAGCGTTGACCATGCGAAAGTTCATTGGAAGGGGATTTTGTTAATTTTTAAAAGGACAAATTGTGTGTTTAATATATCGTATCTCGAACGGGTGAAACTATAATTACCTTATGACCTATACTTCGAGAACCCTTTTTGTCACTTCTTCTCCTCATAAAGGCCTTTTGGCCTGTTCATCTCCAATTTTCCTAGACATTTTTTTCCTTATCTCCCGAGTATTCAAGAAGGCTTTTAACATCGTTTGTCTAAAGCTATGTTACATGGACTTTTCTAAAGTAGGTGAAGTACTCGTGTCCGACACTTATAAGGCGGATATGGGTATGAATACGTGTCCCACACTTATGGTAGGACATTTACCTAAATTTAACTCAAAATGATTCCATGTTGCTATCATATTACTTCAAAGGAATAAAATATTTACTTTGAACACTATATTTGATAAAAACATTATTGTACACTTGAGAATAAAATAAAATAAATATTTAGTCGTGTTCGTGTGTCCTTTTATTAGATATTTGACGCGTCTGACACACGGATACATACCATTATCCGACACTCGTACCCGAGTCCATGTAACATAGGTCTAAAGAGTGTATATTTCATAAATCAATGTGGTCACAAAATACTCATAGAAATAGAGCAAAGAGCAGGACAGAATAAGTGATTTATCTTCTTCATCCATCTCTTGTTTTGCTGACATCTCAAAAAATATTTAAAAATAATTTCTTCGGTAGATTGTATTGTTTATATAAACAGTATGAGAATTGCATTTGTAAACCGTAAATGAATTGAGCTTTGGTACTCAGTGATGGATCCACCTACGGACCCCCACTGAAAGTTTTTTTATTATATATTTTTTACCCTAAAATTTTGGATATTTAACATTTAGCCCCCATTGGAATTTTTTTTTACATCACATAATTTAGATTTCTTTACAACTAAGCCCCCACTAAAAATTTGTTTTAAGCCCCACTGAAATAAATATATATCATTTATACCCCAAAAACCTACTGTAATTTTTTTTAGCCCCCACTGAATTGGATCTCTAGATTCATCACTGTTGGTACTAGCTTCTTAGCGGAAAACGGGATCGACTGTGAGTGAATAACATTGACAAAAATATTAGGTAAGTTCCCAAAAAAAATTAAAGGGGTCCAAGTAGTCCCATTTCAAATTCAATCTCCTTAAGCAAGAATGTTGCAAAAAAGAAGTATTTACATTTTGTCTTTATTCTTCCTTCTCCAAAAATCTAAAAAATTGTAAATAGTATCTTTTCATGTTTGTTGTCTTATTTATTTTTCTTTTTTTAAAGCTAATGTCTCTCTTCTTTCCCCTGAAATATGTTAGCAGAATGTGATTCGCAATTGCCAACTATACTATTGCCTTTGAAAGTGTAATTAAGTCGTGAAAAGCCAGCTTAAATCCATGTACATGGAATAGTGAAAATCTTCTAACTTAAAAAAAAATGTTGTTGTTAAAATAGAGATAGGGCAAAATGTTTGTTGTAAGAAAATAGATAGGCAGAATGTTTACAGGAAAGAAGAAGAACTTCAAGTGGAGAGTAATTTTCTGTGTATTGTATTTCATGGAGGAACACCAATATATATATAAGAAAAGCCATGAATTAAGGAACAACTACCACTAATTAAGGAATTACAAATGCACTATGCTATTCACTAATTTATGCTTCCCACTAATTATGCTTTCCCATTACAAATCTTAAAATATCAACAACACTCCCCCTCAAGCTGGAGAGTAGATGTCAATCATAACCAGCTTGCGACATATAGAATCAATGACACTTTTAGAAAGTGCTTTGGTGAAAATATTTGTTAGCTGACGACTGGATGGAAGAAAAGGAGTAATGATCTTTTGACTCAACTTTTGCTTGAATAAAATGACAATCAACCTCAATATGTTTAGTTCGCTCGTGAAAAATGGGATTACTAGCAATATGGATGGCGACTTGATTGTCACAGTAGAGAGGAGTCGATTCTTGTGCTGAAAAACTAAACTCATATAAGAGAGTCCTCAATCAAGTGAGTTCACAAATTACGTGGGCCATTGCACGATATTCAACTTCAGCACTAGATCGGGCAACTACAGATTGTTTCTTACTTCTTCAAGTCACAAGATTACCTCCAATAAAGGTACAAAAACCAGCAGTAGATTTCCTATTTGATGGTGATCCTGCTCAGTCAACATCAATACATCCCTCAATATGAAGATGACCTGAAGAACGGTAAAGAAGCCCACGGCCCGGAGAATTTTTGAGATACTTCAAGATGCGAACAACTGCATCCAAAAGAGGACTCTGAGGATTGGTCATGAACTGGCTGACGATACTAACGACATATGAGATGTCAGGTCGAGTGATGGTTAGGTGAATAAGTTTACCTACAAGCCTTCTATACATCTCTGGATCATCAACTAGATCTCTCATGTCTGATAATAGTTTCAAGTTCATATCCATGGGAGTAACAACTAGTTTAGAGCCAAGATAACCTGTTTCTTTCAAATTATCAAGAGTGTATTTCCTTTGAGATAAATTGATACCTGCTTTTGATCTTGCTACCTCAATGCAAGGGAAATAACGAAGCTTACCCAAGTCTTTGGTAAAGAAACGTGAGCCAAGATGATGGATCAGAGTTTGGATGCCTTTCTTGTCACTCCCCGTAATGACAATATCATCCACATAGACAACTAATATGACAATGCAGTGCTAGTCTTTTTAAAGAAGACTGAGTGATCAGCTTGGCTTCGAGTCATACCATGAGCAACAACTGTCTTGCTAAACTTATCAAACCAAGCCCGTGGAGATTGTTTAAGTCCATAAATAGATTTCTTAAGATAACAAAAACACTCCCCTTGGACTCAAACTCGGGTGATTGAGCCATGTATACCGTCTCGGTGAGATCACCATGAAGAAATGCATTTTTGACATCAAGTTGGTGAAGGGACCAATCAAGAGACGCAGCAATGGAGATAATAATACGAACATAATTCAGCTTAGCAACCAGAGAGAACAATTCGGTGTAATCAATACCATAGGTTTGGGTGAATCCTTTGGCAACTGGATGGGCTTTCAGGCGGTCCACAGTACACCCTGGATTTTGCTTGTTAGTGAACACCCAAAGACAACCAACCACTTGTGCATCAATAGGAGTAGGAATAAGATACCAAGTATGATTCAAATTCAAAGCACACATTCCTTCTTCCATTGTTGTTTTCCAGCCAGGATGAGAAAGGGCCTCCTTATAAGACTTAAGAACATTAGTAGAGGATACAGAGAGAGAGAAAGCCTTAAAGGAAGGCGACAAGTGATTAAGAGAGACAAAGTTTGATAGAGGACGCTTTGTACATATGCGCTTACCTTTGCGAACAGCAATAGGAAGATCAAGATCAGAATTAAGAGGAGGATCTGCAGACGGTGAGATCGGTAGTGGATGTGATGGAGTAGATTCTACATTCTCAGGAACAATCGAGACAGTTTGTGGATGATGTCGAGAGACACTCCATGGTCGATGAGGAACATAAGCCTGAGATATAGGAACAGTAGTAGGAATAACATGTGTAGTAAAAGAAGGTTCCTCTAACTGACCGTCTGCGGAAGAATAATATGGAGTATCCTCAAAGAATGTTGTAAAGGTGGTAAACTCGCGACGAGGATAAATCCGCGAGGATTTATCTGGGATATGGCCCAAGGCTTTAATTACCTGGGATATGGCCCAGGATTGGCATATTTGAGGAAACCGGCCCAAGTAAAAGATTATCTGGGAGATTGGCCCAGATAATTGATTACTTGGGGAAATGGCCCAAATAAGGTTTTTTACGCGAGAGCTTGCATTATACAGAGGGAGGTATGAGGGGCTGATGTGTTTTATAGCTCGCATCAGAAACTCATAACCCTATATGCTGCTCGCGTAGCGAGTACTATTCGGAATCTAGAGGAAATGCTTGAGATGAGTAAATAGTGGGTCGCGACCTTATTTACACCATCCTAAGCAAAAGTACTTTAGAGAGACCGATAGTATTCAGGGACATGATCAAGGCATGCATGATTGGTCATGACCCAGCAAAGCTATAACGGCATTCTTGGCTAAGGATAAAATTGATCCGCGATGAAACAGGCGCGGATCACGGGGCATGGTGCACAGCATGACCCATGCATGAGATTGGGCGAATCCGTTTCGTGTAGTTAAGTGCGAGATGACACTGTGCAGGGTATTTATGGCATACTGTATAAATCCGCGCATAAGATTACGCGAATCCGTTTCGCATAGTCAAATGCGCAAGATGGAACTGTGCAAAGTATTTATGTCACGGATTGGTACTAAGGAACCAAGTCGCGAGAAAGGTGCTGACGTGGCAATACAATCCGCGAGAATTACTGAGCACTCGCGTCTATAAATAGAGGTGTGAGAGCTCACTTCAAGGGACTAATCAGAAAGGAGGAGAGAGAATCCCCTAGAGAGAGAAAATACTTTTCAATCATTTGTACTTGTTATCTTTTCTTCCATTTTCTCTTCAACTTTTCTATAAAGCAATAAAAGCATTAATTCTGTTATTTGGAAGACGAACTTGCGCAGAAACTATCTTCGCATCATCTAAAATGTTGCGAACCCCTACATTAAAGGCGACTCTGCTGGGGAGAAGATGTCTTCTGCACAGGTGGAGCCTCGTCAGCCTCGGCGGAGAGGTCGTCCACCGACCCGGCGTACTGAACAAGTCGAAGAGGAAACGGTGGCACAAACACAAGGAGGGGAACTAGTCCAACCAGCACGAAGACAACGTCGTCGTGCAAATATTGGTGCGGATCAGGCAGAAACCCCTCCGATGGCAGAGCCAGCACAGAATTCAGCAGAATTACCAACAGTTCTACTGCAAACTCTTCTCAACATTCAAGAAACACAAAAGGCCATACTTCACTTCATGGAGGCCTTTCGCGTTTCACCACCAAATGTTGAATCGCCAAGGATGGACAATCAGGCTTTTCCAGAGGATTCAGCACAAGAGCTTTGTCGCGAGTCAATAAGAACTGAGCCCCTAGAAAAAGAGTCATACATCACCAAGGAGCAGCTGCGGGCTATCCTGAATGAAAAATCTGAAACAGAGGAAGTGGAAATTGCCCCGCCATACCATCCTAGCATTATGACCTTGCAATATCCGGAAAACTATGGGGCACTGAGCTTTCAGCAATTTGATGGCAAAAAGGGAAATGCGAAAGTGCACATAGCCAGGTTCGCAGATGCTCTGGGACCTCACAGAAATAATGAGTATTTGAAGCTTAGAGAATTCTCCAAATCTTTAACTGGAACAGCATATACATGGTACACTGGCCTCGCTCCGGCTTTAGTGACCAGTTGGATGGATATGGTGCTCAGATTCTACACCAAATTCTTCCAAGCTGAGGAAGAGGTCTCAATGATTTCACTCACAAGGCAAAGACAACGCTTTGGGGAAGAAGCGACAGCTTATGTCCGGAGATTTCACGAGACTGCTTTGCAATGTCATGAACCAATTTCCGAACTACAATTGATCAAAATTTGTATAGAAGGAATGCTGCGAGAATACAGAGTGCATCTGGTCAATCATGAAGTCAAAACTTTTTTTGCACTTGTTGATAATGCTCGAAGACTGGGAGAGGTTTTCGTTCCCCCAACACGACCAAATATCAGTACTAGGCGGATACCGATGGTAGCAGCTACGTAGAACGAAAAACCCAGAGAGGAGCGCATTGGGAGATCTGAACCACCCCTTTTACCTTTCAGTGAAAAAAAGGCAGTTGCTTTGCTAAATCAATGGGTCGTAGATCATGTCATAACGCTACCTCCAGTGCAAAGGGTGCCGCCGAGAGAGGAAAGGATGAAGAGCAACTACTGTCCCTACCACAGGAGTATTCGACATTCGTTGATGGGCTGCTGGGCGTTTCAAAGTTTAGTGCATCGAAAAATAGGATCGGGAGACTTGGAAGTGGCAAAGAATGTAGTTCATGAGCCTTTCCCTGCACATGTGGCTGTGGTGACCGCCAGGGATAGTACTGAGGATATGGCTAAGGCCGCCAAATATGATTGCCCTCCCGCACGTGAAGCCAAGGAGAATGCTAAGATAGACGTCTTCTTCAATGAACTCCCAATACAGGAACACGTGAAGGAATTCTTGAAAGAGCAAATAGTTGCCGCACTCAATCATACCATTGTGATTCCGCAGCATGAGAAGGCCTCCAGTAAGATCACATTTTCTGAAACAGACAGACAAGTGCCTTTTCTCCACAATCGGCCTCTGTACGTACCAGCCATTGTAAAAGGTCGAGAAATGAAACGAGCTTTCTTGGATAGGGGAGCGTTAGTCAATTTGATCCCACTAGCCACTTTGCGAATGATCAATTTTCCCGAAAGCAAGATCGTGAATCATACTATTGCAATTACTGATTTTAATGGAGATCAGCAGGCCACTATGGGATTCGCGACATTGGACCTCGAAATTGGGAAAATCAGGGGGCCCACCAAATTTCATGTCATCAAAGGGGAACCCTCATATCAATTGTTGCTGGGTAGACCGTGGCTGCATGCGTATGGCGTAGTACCATCATCATATCATCAAGTAATGAAGGCCAATTGGGGAGAAGGAATAATGATTGTAAAGGCATCTAAAAGTCCTTTATGAGCATCAGAGGCCTATTTTACGGATGCAGTCTATTTCTCAGAATACAGTGAGGAAGATGGGCCCGACGTTTTTTCTACACCGTTACCAGAATGGAATGAACTGGAAGATGGTAGTTCAGTTAAACGGAAGATCAAAGAGGTGAGCTGGTCACGGGTCAAGATGCCCGATGGACCAGTAATGTATAAATTATGACGGGATTGGGGGTCAGAAGCTTGCACAGTTGGCACTGACCCCGGGACATATAAGACTATACAAAAAAACCTTGATGCTGACCCTGAGGTACTGAAAGTGAAACCGCGACCAGAACGTGGGTTGTGCGAAGTGGACATAGGCGACGGAACGGATCCGCAACCTACTTTCATAAGTAGTACGCTGCCTAAAGATACTAAGAATGCTCTGATAGAATTGCTCAAAGAATTTTGAGATGTCTTTGCTTGGGACTATAATCAAATGCCGGGACTCAATGTTGGACTGGTGAGCCACCATCTTCATGTGAATCCCGCATCAGAACCAAAAAAGCAAAAACAACGAGTATTTCATCCTAATTTAGAGGTACAAATTAAGGCAGAAGTGGAGAAACTGCTGAAAGCAGGGTTCATCAAGCCAACCCAGCATCCGACATGACTCGCAAACATCATGCCTGTAAAGAAGACGACCGGGCAGATACGCGTATGTGTAGATTATCGCAATCTCAATAAGGCTTGCCCAAAAGATGATTTCCCTCTTCCTAACATTGACACCATGGTGGATGCAATCTCAGGACACGAGATTTTCTCTTTAATGGATGGATTCAGTGGGTACAATCAGATTAAGATGGCGCTGGAGGATGCTGAGAAAACTGCCTTCCACACCCCAATGGGGAATTTCCACTATAC
This sequence comes from Cornus suecica, assembly GCA_963922005.1. Taxonomy (NCBI): domain Eukaryota; kingdom Viridiplantae; phylum Streptophyta; class Magnoliopsida; order Cornales; family Cornaceae; genus Cornus; species Cornus suecica. The sequence continues at coordinate 24,173,751 of OY998242.1, forward strand.
AGTCATGCCATTCGGGCTCAAAAATGTCGGGGCCACGTATCAACACGCCATGACAGCCATATTCCATGACTTGATGCATAAAATAGTGGAAGACTATGTCGATGATTTAGTGGTAAAATCCAGAGCCGTGCAAGATCATGTGGGTGATTTGCGAAAAGTATTGCAACGATGTCGCGAATATAATTTGAAGATGAATCCCCTCAAATGTGCCTTTGGAGTACCAGAAGGAAAGTTCTTGGGGTGTGTTGTACATCGGCATGGCATCGATATGGACCCGATAAAGGCTAAGGCAGTATTAGAAATGGCTCCACTCGCAACTCACAAAATGTTGAAAACTTTTATGGGGAAGATATCTTATTTGAGGAGGTTTATCCCGGCATTAGCAGAGGTAACTCACCCACTTATGCCTTTGTTGAAAGAGAAATTCGTATATAACTGGGGAGAAGTGCAGCAAGATACTTTTGAGAAAATCAAAAAGATTTTGGCATCACCAAAAACAATGATAGCGCCCGAGTCAGGAAAACCATTGATAATGTATCTCACTTCCACCAATAAATCTGTAGGAGCTCTGTTAGCCCAGGAACATGAAGGGGAAGAAAAGCCTATTTACTATATCAGTCGGGTACTCAAAGGACCAGAGTCGCAGTACACATCATTGGAAAAACACTGTCTCGCTTTAGTGTTCGCAGCCCAGAAATTTAGACATTATTTGCTGGCACATCCATTAGAGCTAATCACAAAAAGTGACCCCATACGGTATCTTCTCATGAAGCCCATACTCAGTGGAAGAACTGCTCGGTGGTTATTAGCACTATCTGAATATGAGATCACATGCTCTAGACCGAAAGCAGTAAAAAGTCAGGCCTTGTCAGATTTGCTAGCTTTATTTCCAGGAGGAGCTGAGCCCAAGGTGGAGGAGATAGGAATGGAAAGCATGGCAAAGAGCGCGGAATTCACTTTAGAGTTCGATGGTTCATCCACTGAAAAAAGAGGGGGAGCTGGTTTCGTACTGAGGAATGAAGAAACAAAGGAGGAATTAGTCATGGCCTACAAGATTGACTTTCCTTGTACCAATAACATTGCCGAGTATGAAGGATTGGCGTTGGGGTTGATAATGGCTCAAAGGTTGGGGGCAAGAATACTTCATGTTAAAGGAGATTCCAAGTTGGTCATTAAGCAGATCAGAGGGGAGTATGCCGTCAAAGAACCTCATCTAGTGTCCTACAGAACCCTTATCCGTCAGATGATAGAAGGCTTTGAAACTGTGAGTTTTACACACGAGCCGCGAGAAAGCAACCGATGATCTGATGCACTGGCGACATTAGGTTCGCGACTACATTTCCAAGGAATGGAGTCTCTGTACAAGTGGTACGAAGAACTGACTCAGTGGTCAGTAACGCAAAGGAATCAGAGGTGTATAAAGAACATGATTGGAGAGCACAGATAATACATGTTCTACTAAGGAACGATAACAATGCCGTGAGACGGGAGTACCAGCTCATAAAAGGTGTGTTATATTACAGGGCAACCGGAGGAATTTTGGCTAGATGCGTAGCAATAAGCGAGATAAAAGGGTTACTACAGAAAGCTCACGAGAAAATATATGGTCAAATGGATGTCAGTCTCTATCGAGTTTTGCAGCGGGAAGGTTTCTTTTGGCCAAGTATGAAGGATGAAGCAGTAAAGTTACAAAGTAGCTGTCAAAACTGTAATGCATATCCATCCGCGAACGAAGGTAATGTAGCAGACTTGATAGACTGGCGGGACAAATATGTGCACTATTTGAAATATGGGATTTTGCCTAAAAAAGATCAACCGCGGTTCAGAAAATTGGCCTCGCGATTTGTCTTACAAGAGGGAAAATTGTTCCGCAAAAGCTTTGAGGGAAAACTGATGAAGTGTGTAAGCGAAGAAGAAACAGGGGAAGTATTGAAACAGGTTCATGTGTTTGGTCACCAGGGCCCTAGAAAAATGTTTCAACAGCTGTTGTCATCCGGGTATTACTGGCCAACAATGGAGAGGGACTGCAGCGATTTTGTGAGAAAATGTCACGTGTGTCAGGTGCACGGAGATCTTATCCACGCTCTGGGAGCTGAATTGCACAGTTTAGCTACACCTTGGCCTTTCCATACTTGGGCACTGGACATAGTTGGACCAATCACGCCACAAGCTCAGGGACATGCATGGATTTTAGTGGCAACTGAATTATTCACAAAATGGGTAGAAGCTATCCCGCTGCGACGGACGACAACAGATAATGTGGTTCGATTCATAAAGGAAAATATCATTTGCCGATTTGGGGTACCAAATGTGATACTATCGGATAACGGGACTCCTTTTGTCAATAGTAAGGTAGCGGATTTGTTGGGGAGATACTCAGTCATTCATCACAAGTCCACGCCTTACTATCCAAAAGGAAATGGACAGGCTGAATCCTCTAATAAAGCGTTAATTCGAATCTTGTCCAAGTTGGTGCATGATAACCAGAAGAAATGGGTGGAAGAGCTCCCAATAGTGCTGTGGGCACATCGAACCGCATACCGGAGTGCGACAGGCATGACCCCTTATGCATTAGTCTATGGAGCAGAGGCTGTGCTACCGGCGGAGATAGAAGTGGCTGCTAAAAGATTGACATGCAAAAATAGTTCGGAAGACAGGCTATTGGAGATAGAGGGATTGGATGAAACAAGGGCCGAAGCCTTTGCAAATCAGAAATAGTACAATAAAAGACAAGCAAAGAGTTACAATAAAAGGGTGCGATACAGATGGTTCAAGGAGGGGGACAGAGTGTTGAAAGTTGTACCGGCAATCATGAGAGGACAAAGGGTGAGAAAATTTGAAGCCAAATGGGAGGGTCCGTATGTGATTCTAAGTGAAGGAAGTAGTGGGTACTACAGAATGGAGCATGAAATCACCCGCGAGCGTGCTGGACCTCTTAATGTAAAATGGATCAAGTTGTACCAATCTTAAATACAAGAGGCAAATGATGATAAAAAATATAACATCAGCACAATGTATATAAAATTGCATTATATGAATGTGTATAGAGTACATAAAAAAATATATATAATTACTAGTAAATAAAACGCTACTAGTACAAATCTCGGCTAACAGGAGAAGAGATGTGGAGATTCTCATGTTCCTCTTGTAACTCGCAAGAACGCATGGAATGTTCGACGGAATCCTTAAGCCTAAGGGCATCTTGCTCTGCAACTGCTAATAAAGCACGGGCTTCTTCCACTCTTGACATACTGGCTTGGTACTCAGTAAGAGCTTTGACCTCAGCACAGTGTTTTGCATATAGGCGCTCAACCTTTTCGAGATGAATCTCCCACCAAGCAACATTCATTTTCATATTCTTCCAATCCTTGATACGGGCGCGACAAAGTGGTAAAGTGGTAGAGGTAAGGTCGCGGATGTAAGTAGTTGTCAAGGAAGCAAAAGTATCTGCAATAATATACAGAAATGTAGGTTGGAGAAGGGGATCGTAGAGCTCCATGGTAGCAAATGTCTCTGGATGGCTACTGAAGACACGATCTAGAATGGCCATGTCGCCTGAGTAACATAAAAAGTTACGCCAATAGACTTGATCCGGCTGAGGGTTTTGAGCTAAAGGCGCGGGAATAACTTGAGGAGGGGGTTGATGAGTTTGAACTTGTCGCGCGGATGTGGTGGTAGGAATGGAAGTATGGGTAAGCGAGGGTTGATGAGACTACATTTGTGGCGCGGATGTAGTAGCAAGAATGGTTGGAGGTGTTTGTAAGGGTTGATGTGACTGCATTTGTGGCGCGGATGAAAGGTTAGTTAAGGAAGGCTGAGGAGGATGAATGGGAAGGAAAAAGGAATCAGAGCTAGGGAATGTCAAATTTTGTAAAGTATTTGGGGGTGAGGGGAATTCATTAAGTAGCGTTTCCGAATCCTCAAATACATAATCAGGAAACAAGGATCTGGGACTCTTGTTTGAATTATCTGCAGAAAAAAAAAAGAGATAGAATTATTAATAAGTCAATATTATATGGAGAGGATTCGCGCATCAATATTATAAGGAATGATGAGCTTTGAATTTGATTACCATCATTCGCAGTCTGAATTTGATTCGCGCCTAGAGAGGATTCAACAATAGTCTCCATATCAGCCTCAGGACCCCCGAAAAGTGATCTTTGAATATGAGACCCATCCTGCAAAGTGGCAGCAAGCTCAGCAGCAATATCACAAATGATAGGTGCCATATGCCGGGAATCTGTGTCAGAACTTGAGGCTTGAGGATCAGTCGCTGCTGCAACACCTACTTCTAAAACAATGTTGGTGTCGTTTGCTTCAGGTATCCTCGAAATACTCGCGATTCCAGTCTGATCCGCGACATCAAGATTTGTTGGGATAGCGGAATGATTATGAGGAGATAAATTCGCATTGGATGGAGGAGCATCCTTACGGATAATGGTAGCAATAGGAAGATCATCCCCATCATCTGAGTCTGAAAGTAGAATCTTCCTTGCGACTCTAGATATTGTCGGTGCCTGCTCTTGCCCCTGAGCTGGAAAGTCTGAGAGTATGTCAGCCACCTCGCGGTCAGAATCATCAACTTCCTGATTTGCATCCGTTCCAATCCTGCGAGTTGTGTAAAGGTAAATAAAACATTAAGTATAATGGAAGCACAAGAGTATGAAAGATAAAGGAAGATTTAACAAGTCAGATAGTACATGAAAATAAAGGATCAGAAGTATGAATGTCCTCCACAGCCTTTGCAACTATATCCAATAAGGAGTTTGCTTTAGGTCGCAGAGAGGATGTCACCGGATGGGGTAATTCTTCAATCCACGAGGATGATTCAGCTTGACCTTGTGAAAAATCTGCGGTTTCACCCTCGACATGATGTGACTGAAAAGCAAGAGGTTCAACTCCAAATATGTCAGGAGAGATCAAGGTAGAAGGATTCGACCTTCTACGAATCAAAAGAATAGTATCTACCTCATCATCTTCAGAAATATGAGTAGCAGCTTCTATAATTTGTGCTCTTTGATCTCTTCGCCGCTGAGACAACGGAATATAATCTAAAGGATCACCCGTAGAATTAACCGCTAGTGAGGGATCTGTTGAAAGAGTAACTCACGATGGTGATATAACAACAACATTCGCGGATCTCTGAAAAAACTTAAACAGGTTAAAAAGCAGTTGAGAATAGTGAGTAAGAATAAGTAAAATACAAAGTTATAAAATCATTACCAAGCGTTTTGAAATAAGTTCTTCGCGAACCGGAATGACGGTGGGAACTTTGACACGCTCGGAACGCTTGCGTTTAGGTGCGGAAAGGACTTTGGATTTACCTTTCTTCGTTTTCAACATCTTCTGTTTCTTAGTGACCAGGTTTGAGGTGCTTGGGGCCACATGATCATCAGAAACTGGAAGAGAAAGCTTGCTATAAAATCCGCGGGAGCCATGGGGCTTGTGTAATTTCAAAGATGAGTCTCCCATAAATACTTTTACAGGAGCAATTGGTCTAAGAGGACCCATCATAAATGTTTGGAAGTCCGTTGTCACTTGAAACCAAAACTCCACATAAGCCGCGATTCGGCCACTTGCTCGAGATCTCGAGGGAATAAAAATGGCAAAGGAGAAATCTTGATGTTTTTTCTCATATTCCCCGCGGTACCTCACTAGGGCTGCATCATAGCTATCAGGGGAATCGCTTGAGGGAGGAGCAACATATACTGGAACTGCCTGCTCGAAACCCAGTTGACGGGCCACCCGTGAAGGATTGTAAGGAGTGGTCCGCGAGAAGGAGTCATCAAAAACAGGCAAACAACACTTGAATGAAAAAGCAGCAAAGATAAGCTCTTCATGGTGTTGATAACCATAAGTGGTTTGCTCCTCCACAAGGTAGAAAGAAGGAAAGTAAATGCCATCCAGAGGTGTTGAGTAAGGTCTCCAGGAAAAATTACGACTGAAGTCAATAAAATCTTCAAGTCGCTTGGTGGAAAGAAGGCCAGACCAACGAGCAGCTCGCGATCTGGGACTAATGGTATCAGCGTTTGAAGATGAAAAACTAAGAGGTTTAGGGGCATATTTTGGGAATCTTTCAAAAATAAAGAGCATGAGGAAAAGGCAGGGGACATGGGTGCTTATGTCATATCTGCCAACCGACCTTAAGAAATCATTAGATAAAGTATCCAACTGGGAATAAAGGGTACCCAGGAAGAGGGGGGCTAAGGGAATCCTGATGCCCCGCGAGGCTATAGAGGCCATCAAAAACACCAGTTTATTGGGCCCATCTTCAGGACGTCCCTGAAAAATATAGCGATCCAACCAATAGGCTAAAAAGCCAGCTAGTTCAAAGTCGCCGTTGAATTCAGGACCAGGCACCGATTCGCGGTCTTGACCACGGAGGAGAGGCAACTTCGGTTCATACTCCCTGAAGAAGTGATGACACCAACTTGAGTACTTTAACTTTGCACTTTTTATAAAAGGTGCCTCGTCAAGTATGGCACCATCCTTAAAACGGCTACCTCTTTTCGTGGCATAAGCTGTGCAAGACTGGAGGTGAGAGTGAATCACCTGGTCAGCCTCGCTGAAAACTGGGGTATCTAGAGACCGCGAGTCGAAAACAGGGAGTCGAAACAGGACGTACACGTCTTCTAAGGTTGGGGTAAACTCCCCCCAAGAGGTTACAAAGGTGTGAGAGAAAGAGCTCCATCGCGACACCAAGAGATTGAGAGCATCCGCATCTCTACGAACAGACAAGTCCAAAAATAATTCTATGGAGTCTAGTAAACCTGCCTGTCTGAGAGTCTCGCGGTGCCTATCCTGGCTAAGTATGTGGCTGGACCACATCCTCCAATGGGTAATAGGTGACACATGTCCTTCATATTCTATAAAAGAATATGGGACATTGCCTCTTTCAATGAGTAGCCGAAGAATTGAGGTGGGTGGAATATTGGCTAAGGGGGCTTCACCATCAGAATAAGTGAGCATGGGTTCATCTGTAATATCTCCCGCGGGAGGAAGGTTCTCAATAGAACTCCAGAAATGATCGTGAGAAATCTCAAAAAATGGAGCCTTTCTCCATTCTGTTGATTGAGGGACAGATGGGACGCTCCCAGATGGAGGAACTAAAAGTTTGGGAGTTGAGGACATGGCCATTAAAAAAAGGGGAGTAAAGGTTTAAAATCGCGAAGAAAATAGAGGTTTGAGAATAAAGTAAAGAGGATAAGGAAGCCTTAAAGCAGTGAAACAGAAAAAGGGAAGCAAGAGGAAAAAGTGAAATGGAATGGACAAGGGAAACTTATATAGGGAAGTGGCACGGAAACCTAGGGGGTGCCATTAATGACCGGGGAAGCCGAACCGACGCCAAGGTTGCCGCAAATTAAAAAATCGCGGATCAAAGGATAAAAAGAATTTGTGAAAAATAAGAAAGATATAGGGAAAAACAAAATAAGCATATGCACAAAAGTCATAGGAAGGTAGATAAGCAGTAAAAGGAAACTCGCGGATTTGATCAAGGTTTGCGAAAGAAACGACAAAAATGACATGGGGAAAAATGGTATAAAGTACTATCAGTCGCGAGCTACAGGTTATTGCACTTTGATACTTGGCTAAGTATCAAAGCGTAATGGGGAAAAAATATAAAGGTGGTAAACTCGCGACGAGGATAAATCCGCGAGGATTTATCTGGGATATGGCCCAAGGCTTTAATTACCTGGGATATGGCCTAGGATTGGCATATTTGGGGAAACCGGCCCAAGTAAAAGATTATTTGGGAGATTGGCCCAGATAATTGATTACTTGGGGAAATGGCCCAAATAGGGTTTTTTACGCGAGAGCTTGCATTATACAGAGGGAGGTATGAGGGGCTGATGTGTTTTATAGCTCGCATCAGAAACTCATAACCCTATATGCTGCTCGCGTAGCGAGTACTATTCAGAATCTAAAGGAAATGCTTGAGATGAGGAAATAGTGGGTCGCGACCTTATTTACACCATCCTAAGCAAAAGTATTTTAGAGAGGCCGATAGTATTCAGGGACATGATCAAGGCATGCATGATTGATCATGACCCAGCAAAGCTATAACGGCATCCTTGGCTAAGGATAAAACTGATCCGCGATGAAACAGGCACGAATCACGGGGCATGGTGCACAACATGACCCATGCATGAGATTGGGCGAATCGTTTCATGTAGTTAAGTGCGAGATGACACTGTGCAGGGTATTTATGGCATACTGTATAAATCCGCGCATAAGATTACGCGAATCCGTTTCGCATAGTCAAATGCGCGAGATGGAACTGGGCAAAGTATTTATGTCGCGGATTGGTACTAAGGAACCAAGTCGCGAGAAAGGTGCTGACGTGGCAATACAATCCACGAGAATTACTGAGCACTCACGTCTATAAATAGAGGTGCGAGAGCTCACTTCAGGGGACTGATCAGAAAGGAGGAGAGAGAATCCCCTAGAGAGAGAAAGTACTTTTCAATCATTTGTACTTGTTATCTTTTCTTCCATTTTCTCTTCAACTTTTCTATAAAGCAATAAAAGCATCAATTCTGTTATTTGGGCTGACGAACTTGCGCAGAAACTATCTTCGCATCATCTAAAATCTTGCAAATCCCTACAAATGTGACATCAGCACTAATAAAATGTTTTTGTAAAGTAGGACTGTAGCACCTGTATCCTATTTGAGTATGAGAATAACCAAGAAAAATGCATTTGTGGGCACGAGGATCAAGTTTGTCTCGAGTGGGACTAAGATTGTGAACAAAACAAATGCAACCAAACACCTTTGGGGGTATGGTAAAAATATTTTTATTCGGAAACATTATTTGAAAATGTGATTTTCCTTTTAGAATACAAGAGGGCATTCTATTTAAAAGATATGCCGCAGTCAAAACTGCATCACCCCAAAAATGTTTAGGTACATTCATTTGGATCATGAGAGCACGAACTATAGCAAGAATAGGCCAATTTTTCCTTTCAGCAATTCCGTTTTGTTAAGGGGTATCAACACAAGATGTTTGATGGATGATACCTTTTGACTCAAGGAATTGTTGAAAAGTGTCAAGACGATATTCAAGAGCATTATCAGTTTGTATGGCAAGAAGTTTAACATTAAATTGATTGGTTATTTCAGCATGAAAAGATTGAAAATTTTTGAACATTTGAGATCTTTCTTTAAAAACATACAACCAAGTCATTCTTGAAAAATCATCAATAAAATAACTTGTAAACAAGGTGCATCTGTTCGAGGTTTAAACAAAGCTCGACGGTGTTTACTAAGTTTACAAGTATCACAGTTAAACTTAGAGACCGAAGGTAAAGAATGAACTAAATGTTGTAAACTTAGAGATGAGAGATGACCAAGACAACAGTGCCACTGGTAAGGAGAGGCGGAGTGGAAGGTTGCATGAACTGAGTTTAAAGATGACTGAAAATAATATAGCCCATCCTTTTCAAATCCCCCACCAATCGTTCTCCTCGTCTTTAGATCTTGGAAAACACAATGAGTGGGATAAAAAGTTACTGAACAGTTGAGAGAATGAGTAAGTTTGTGCACAAATAATAAATTGAAGGGAAAGTGAGGTAGATATAATACAGATGAAAGAGTAAGAGTCGAAGTCTGAACATTACCAATTCCATGAACCGGAGTTTTGATACCATTAGCTATAGTAACAAAAGATGGAGAAGCAATTGGTGAAAAATTAGAAAGAATAGACGAATTACCTGTCATATGATTTGAGACCCCTGAATCGATGACCCAAGGAGAAGTAGATGATGAGATGAGACAAGTATTACCTGAAGCAACAAGATTAGCTGTAGGAGAAGAGTGGGCATGCTTGCGCTGAGAGATAGAATCATACTCGGACTTAGGAGCTGATTTATCTTCCATTATAGTAGATAAAGATTGTAGCAAGACAATAAATAAAAAAATTCAACAGCAGCGAGCAGTAGCAAAATTAGAGCTGATAACAGTAAGACCGCAGCTGGTAGTAGCAAGATATCAGAGATGGTAGCAACAAGATTAGAGATGGCAGCAGCAAGTTGGTAGAAAACAAAGCTGAAAGAAAAAAAAAATTGGCAGTAGCCAGTGGTAGCAGAATCGGAGCTGGCAGCAGAAAGGTGGTCGCCAAGAAATGGTGATTGGAAAGGGCAACAACAAGGAGTTGGCAGCAGCAAGGGGCGGGCGTCAACAAGGGGCTGGTAGTAGCAAGGTGTTTGTAAAGGGCAGAAAGAAATGAGGGATAGACTCTTCATCTAGATAGGCTTATAAAGAAGGGCAAAGATCAAGTTAAAATAGAGATAGGGCAGAATATTTGTTGTAAGAAAATAGATAGGCGGAAATAAGAAGAACTTCAAGTGGAGAGTAATTTTCTGTGTATTGTATTTCATGAAGGAACACCAATATATATACAAGAAAAGCCATAAATTAAGGAACCACTACCACTAATTAAGGAATTACAAATGCACTATGATATCCACTAATTTATGCTTCCCACTATGTTTCCCACTAATTATGTTTTCCTACTACAAATCTTACAATATCAACAACAAATAAATAAATAAAAATCCATGTACATGAAAATGTTAGAAAGCAAAACTAAGATTATTATCAACTGAGATAAAGTTTAGTATATGATACTTGCTCGCCTCTTAAAATTAATTAATTTAACATGTACATCTAGGTTGGTTCCTTATACAAATTAAGCAAAGCAACTCTGATCATAGACCATGGTGCTCAAAGGATGTATATTTTCTGTACTAATTCATTATCACACATCTCCAAATAAGAAGTAAAAGGAAAATCCAAATCTGAGTTGATTGTTTAAAGGCACACATGGATTGGAGGCAATATTATTACTCGCGAAAGTATATAAAACAAAACAACCCATAATACAAGCTCTCAAATCTCAAATCTTAGGACAAGTGTTACGTGGTGTTCCTCAATTAAAAAAGTGATGTACTTGCAAAATACATTACTTTTTATGTAATTGATTTGAGGTACCACTTAAGAATATCCGAGAATACCAGTATCTTCTCCTATGGTTGACCAGAGTTAAAGGGTGCGTTGTTGCACTCAGAACCAGTACCGTTAACGGTAACACCATCGCTGTTTGTGTAGGAACAAGTTGTCTGTTGAGAACTTTGGGAGATATTATTGTTGGAATAGTTTATAAAATTAAACCCAACTTTGAGCTTAAATAATTATGGGACCCGAATTCCGAATTTAACGGGACCAAGCACTAATGTGTTCTCCTTGGTGAGGAGATCGAGTTGGTATAATTACATGTTCAAAATTATTAATTATTTAATGAGAAATTATCTCTCAAAGTGACCCATTTGAACTTGGGTAAGAATGTTTGTCCCACATTAGAAATAAAGTAAACTGTAAAGGTATTTATATATGGTTGCTTTGGATGGGTGATTTGAATATCTAGAGGCATGGGAGGAGAGTTAGACCATGCATGAACCATGCTAACCTTAGACTAACCACACACGCGCGCCGCCCGCCCGGTCCGGGCCGTGGACGTGGCGCGGGGCAGTGCGGGTGGAATCGAAATCCGTTCTATCTTGGGAGACATTTGTTCAGAATCCTTGAGCACGTGGTATCACACATGGCTCAGATTTTCTCTAAGAGCATGTTTATTTAACAATCTTAAGGCAATATTTATTTTGATTCATCTTCTGTTATATTTGTATATATATATTATTCCGTACATATATATATCGTTCTGTTTTGTGTCTATATATATATATATATCTTTCCGAAAATTGTTTTGTAAGATAGATATATATATTCGTTATATATATATTATTTCGTATATAGATTTAGATATATATATATATATATATTCTGGTGAAACGGTTTTACGTACATGTTCAATATTGTTTCGTATTTGTGCTGCTGTTTCGAAGTTATATGCAACTGGAGTTCTGTGACAAACTGATTTCCTTATTATATATATACATATGTTTCAGGAAATTTGTTTACTGATTTATCTTTGATTATTGTTTTCTATAGTTTCATGATTCTGAGTATATAATATCATATAATCTGATTCTGGTTTATAGATATACATATATTATAATCTGAAATTAGTATATATATAATTCTGGTCTGTTATATATATATATATAGATATATAAATAATTCTGTTTTGTTATATATATATAATTCTGGTCTGTTATATATATATATATATATATATAATTATGTTATGTTATAATCTGAATTAAGTCTATTATATATATAATTACATTCGGATATATATATATATATACATACATTCTGATATTCTGTTATATATATATATATATACATGTTGATATATATATACATTCAGTATAATAGTGTATTATGTTATACAGTATATTGTGTATCCATATATATATTTATTCGATTTCTATTGACTAGTGTTTTTCTGGACTTATATATATATACATCCTGCTTTATTTTATTCTGTTTGATTAGTGTAATATTGTGTTATTATAGTATTTTATTAGTATTGTGTGGGTATAATAAAACAATACATAAAGTAGATTTCTGTTTTGTAACAAAAATGGCTACTAGTAATCCAACTACAGTCACTGTCCCATATGGGGAGAAGCCTGAAAAATTCAATGGCTCTGATTTTAAGCGTTGGCAACAAAAGATGTTGTTTTATCTCACTACTTTGAATCTGACCAAATTTTTAATGAAAGCAATTCCAACAGTGGCCGAGGGTGAAACTTATAAACATAAACTGGCTGCAGTGGATGCATGGAAGCATTCTGATTTCTTGTGCAAGAACTATATCCTAAATGGATTAGATAACACACTGTATAATGTATATAGTGGTGTGAAAACTGCAAAGGAACTATGGGAATCATTGGATAAAAAGTATAAAACTGAGGATGCTGGCACGAAGAGATTCATTGTTGGCAAGTTCTTAGATTTAAAAATATTAGATTCCAAAACTGTACTCAGCCAAGTGCAACTGCTTCAAGTGCTTCTTCATGATATTCATGCAGAAGGTATGTCTCTTAGTGAGTCATTCCAAGTGGCGGCTATAGTTGAAAAACTACCACCACTCTGGAAAGATTTTAAGAACTACCTGAAGCATAAACGCAAGGAGATGACACTTGAAGAGTTAATAGTTCGCCTGAGAATTGAAGAGGACAATCGTAAGTCTGAAAAGAAAAGTGGTGTATGGCATCCTATGGAGTCAAAAGCAAACATTGTGGAGGAAGGATCAACTTCTAAGACTAAAAAGAGAAAGTTCAGTGAAGAAGGTCCAAGTAAAGGATCTAAGAAGTTCAAAGGCAAGTGCTTCAATTCTGGAAAGCTGGGACATCTCTCTAAAGACTGTCGAAAGCCAAGGAACTTCAGGAACACTGGATCCCAAGCGAATGTGACTGAGGCAGATCGACTTGCAAATGATGTAGGCGATATGAACTTTGCTGCCGTGGTTTCAGAGTGCAATTTGGTGGGCAATAACAAAGAGTGGTAGGTGGACACTGGTGCTACTCGTCACATCTGTGCCAATAGGTGGATGTTCACTACTTATCAACCTATGAAAGATGGAGTACAACTCTTTATGAGTAATTCTTCTTCTTCGAAGGTAGAAGGTAGTGGAAAAGTGATCCTGAAAATGACTTCTGGAAAAGAGGTGACTCTGAATAATGTGCTACATGTGCCGGATATTCGCAAGAACCTGGTGTCTGGATCTCTGCTAAGCAAAAATGGCTTTAAATTAGTCTTTGTGTTTGATAAGTTTGTACTTACTAAGAATGAAATGTATGTAGGAAAAGGATATCTCAGTGATGGGCTGTTTAAGCTAAATGTAATGACTGTTGTACCCACAACTAATAAGATTAATAACACAGTTTCTTCTGCTTATATGCTTGAGTCTTTTGATATTTGGCATGCTAGATTAGGCCATGTTAATTATGATACTTTACGTAAATTAATTAATTTAAATGATTTGCCTAAGTATAAAATTGACCCAAATCATAAATGTGAGACTTGTGTAGAATCGAAATTAACAAGAAAATCATTTCAAAAGGTTGAAAGATATACTGAGCCTCTAGAACTAGTACGTACTGATATATGTGATTTAAAGTTCTTGGAAACTAGAGGAGAAAAAAAATATTTTATTACTTTTATAGATGATTGCACTCGATATTGCTATGTTTATTTGCTAAGAAGCAAGGATGAGGCTATTGATATTTTCAAACAATATAAAACTGAAGTTGAGAATAAACTTAGCAGAAAAATCAAAGCTATAAGAAGTGATAGGGGTGGTGAGTATGAATCTCCTTTTGAGGAGTTCTGTAAGGAACATGGAATTATTCACCAAACTACAGCTCCCTACTCACCTCAATCGAATGGTGTAGCTGAAAGGAAAAACTGAACTTTAAAAAAATTATGAATGCATTTTTGCTAAGTTCGGGAGTACCACAAAACTTGTGGGTGGAAGCTATACTTTCTGCTAATTACATTCTTAATAAATTGCCTCAAAAGAAAATTTTTAAAACCCACATGAGTTATGGAAAGGTTATAAGCCTTCCTATAAATACTTAAAAGTGTGGGGGTGCTTAGCAAAGGTGGCAATTCCTAAACCTAAAAAGGTGAAAATAGGACCAAAAACCGTGGATTGTGTATTCATTGGTTATGCCCTCAATAGCAGTGCATATCGGTTTCTTGTTAATAAATCTGAGATTTCTGATCTACACGTAAATACGATAATTGAATCAAGGAATGCTACATTCTTTGAGAATGTATTTCCATATAAAAGGACATCAGATTCAAGCTCATAGAAAAGGTCATTTGGTGATATGACTCAAGATAGTAAGGAACCTATAGACGAAGAATCTATAGAACCCAGACGAAGCAAAAGAGCAAGAATCACTAAGTCATTTGAGCCAGATTTTGTTATCAATCTGGTAGAGAATGAACCTCAAACCTATAAAGAGGCCATGTCTTCACCTGAAGCAGTTTATTGGAAAGAAGCTATGAATAGTGAAATTGAGTCCATTATGCAAAATCATACATGGGAACTGGTAGATCTTCCACCAGGAAATAAACCATTGGGATGTAAGTGGATCTTCAAGAAGAAGATGAAGGCTGATGGATCAATTGACAAATATAAGGCAAGACTTGTAGCTAAAGGTTATAGGCAAAAGGAAGGGTTGGATTATTTTGACACTTATTCACCAGTTACTAGAATAACGTCCATTCGCATGCTAATTGTTATAGCAGCTTTAAATGGATTAGAAATACATCAAATGGATGTAAAAACAACATTTCTAAATGGTGAATTAGATGAAGAAATATACATGGAACAACCCGAGAGGTTTATTTCTCCTGGCCAAGAGAGAAAAGTGTGTAGGCTTGTAAAATCATTGTATGGACTAAAGCAAGCGCCAAAACAATGGCATGAGAAATTTGACAGTGTTATGATGTTAAATGGGTTCAAAATAAATCAAGAGTTATCATAATGCATATGTCATTTTATGCCTATATGTGGATGACATGCTTATTATCGGCAGTAATAATGATGTAATCAATTCTACTAAGCAAATGCTAAAGAGTAGATTTGACATGAAAGATCTTGGCATAGCTGATGTTATTTTAGGAATTAAGATTTCTAGAACATCAGGAGGACTTGTGTTATCTCAATCTCACTATATAGAGAAAATGTGTGATAACTTTAAGAAGTATGGGATAAGTCCAACACGAACACCTGTGGATGTAAACGTTAAACTTTCTACGAACAAAGATGAAGGTATTTCACAATTGGAATATGCTCGGATCATAGGAAGTTTAATGTATGTTATGAATTGTACTCGGCCTGACATAGCATATTTTGTTAGTAAGCTGAGTTGATACACAAGCAACCCAGGTAAATGTCACTGGAATGCAATACTAAGAGTTTTGGGATACTTGAAGTATACTCAAAATTATGGTTTGCATTATACTAGATATCCAGCTGTACTTGAAGGATATAGTGATGCTAATTGGATATCTAATTCCAACGATTCAAAATCCACCAGTGGATATATTTTTACTCTTGGAAGTGCAGATGTGTCTTGGAAGTCCTCAAAGCAAACATGTATTGCTCGGTCCACAATGGAATCTGAATTCATTGCATTGGACAAAGCTGGAGAAGAAGTAGAATGGCTTCGTAACTTTCTAGAGGAGATTCCAAACTGGCAGAAACCAGTGCCAGCTATTTGTATACATTGTGATAGTCAATCTACTATTGGAAGGGCTTAAAATCACATGTATAATGGTAAGTCTAGACATATTCATCGTAGACATAATACCGTAAAAAAATTGCTCTCAAATGGTATAATATCCATTGACTATGTAAAGTCTAAGGATAATATAGCGGATCTGTTAACTAAAGGTTTGACAAGAGAGCAAGTTGAAAGATCATCGAGGGGAATGGGCTTGAAGCCTCATGGTTAAAAGACACCATAATGTCAACCCAACCTAGTTGACTGGAGATCCCAAGATCTAGGTTCAAAGGGACAACCGAATTGTGCGTGGCTTAGTTAAAAGTACTGTGGAGATTAAATCAAAACTCCTTCCCATTCCTATGATGAGACAGTGCATATTTTAGGGTAAGCTATGCTTTTAATGATGTCTATGACTTGGACAAATCCAAGTGAGGAAGAATTCCTAATAGAATCACCTATGTGAGTAGAAGGGGCCGCTTCTAGGAGAATTTTTGAAGGCAGAATTCTCTGACAAATACTCATGAAACCAAGTGGTGTCCAAGGCCAAAATGGACACAAACGTGAGAACCAACTGTGTTCGAAGGGGAACTATGTGAAGTCTATTGTCTTGGTTTACACAAACAACTAATAGTTCAAGGCATCACGTCCACTGATTAGCTAGTAAATCCGATAGTCTTTCACAAGGGAAAGTTCAAGGCTCTAAGGCTACTTATCCTGATACAGTAACCTTTCATTGTACTCGAACTAGTGTCTACATTTTCATCTGCATTTTGAAATGCTAATTTCTATTCATGTGCGGGATTGTTGGAATAGTTTATAAAATTAAACCCAACTTTGAGCTTAAATAATTATAGGACCCGAATTCTGAATTTAACGGGACCAAGCACTAATGTGTTCTCCTTGGTGAGGAGATCAAGTTGGTATAATTACATGTTCAAAACTATTAATTATTGAATGAGAAATTATCTCTCAAAGTGACCCATTTGAACTTGGGTAAGAATGTTTGTCCCACATTGGAAATAAAGTAAACTGTAAAGGTGTTTATATATGGTTGCTTTGGATGGGTGATTTGAATATCTAGAGGCATGGGAGGAGAGCTAGACCATGCATGAACCATGCTAGTCTTAGACTAACCACACGCGCGCGCGCCGCCCACCCGCCCGGTCCGGGCCGTGGTCGTGGCGCGGTCCGGGCAGGTGGGTGGGTCATCGGTAACTGCAATGACTCTTCTAAAGAGTTGCGTATACAATTTTATTTTATCAACCATCACCTAGACAATTTGAATGCCTATTGGAGTGGAATGGATGGTTACACAGTTGAGGTGTCTTTCCATTCTCTATATCTATAAGCTATTGCATTTCATTCTAAATACGTTTTTATTTTCACTCTTCCAAAAATATATCATCTCTCTGCAGTCACATATACATATATCATCTCTCTACATTCGCATATACATATAGATAGGTCTGGTTTGGGTTCGAGTACAAACAGAAGCTTGAGTTCGCCGGTCTTCATCATTGCAGTGCTGCAACTGTGAAGGCGAAATCCATTCTATCTTGGGAGGCATTTGTTCAGAATCCTTGAGCACCGTAGAGGGAGTAATATTGCCTTAAGGAAACTGTGGTATCACACAGGGCTCGGATTTTCTCTGTTTCTTCTTGCATTTTGTATTACAGGTCAGTTTCCTGTTTATTGCAATATATATATACAGTTGTATGCATGATAGATTTTTATATATATATAACAGAAGAACATGTTTATTTAACAATTATTGCAATCAGAACCAGTACCGTTAACGGTAACACCATCACTATTTGTGTAGGAACAAGTTGTCTGTTGAGAACTTTGGTTCCGAGAGTAAAAAGTAGTACTACTAGTTGTAGAGCCTGTGGTGCCTCCTGTGGTAGGAGCATTTGTTGTAGTCGTAGTAGGAACATTCTGCCCTGTTGGTACTGTTGGAAATAGTTTGGAAAAAATAGTAATTAAACCCAACTTTGAGCTTAAATAATTATGGGACCCGAACTCCGATTTTAACGGGACCAAGCACTAATGTGTTCTCCTTGGTGAGGAGATCAAGTTGGTATAATTACATGTTCAAAACTATTCATTATTGAATGAGAAATGATCTCTCAAAGTGACCCACTTGAACTTGGGTAAGAATGGTTGTCCCACATTGGAAATAAAGTAAAGTGTAAAGGTGTTTATATATGGTTGCATTGAATGGGTGACTGGAACATCTAGAGGCATGGGAGGTGAGCTAGACCATGCATGAACCATGCTAGTCTTAGCCTAACCACGCGCGCGCGCCGCCCGCCCGGTCCGGGCCGTGGTCGTGGCGCGGTGCGGGTGGGTGGGTCGTCGGTTCTACCCATTTTATTTTTATTTTTTGCCAAAACTGCAATTGTCTCTTTTGAAGAGATACGTATACAGTTTTGTATGCAACCAGTGCATAAACAGTTTACACACCTACTGAAAAGGATACCAGTACAGTTGAGATACCTATTCATTCTCTATATCTATAGGTTTTGCAGTTCATTATGATATACGTTCATAGCTTCACTCTGCCAGAAATACATATTTCCTTCTGCATACATACACATATACATATAGACAGATAGGTGTGGTTCGGTTCGGGTACAAACACAGTATTTGAGTTCGTCGGTCTTCACCATTGCAGTGCTGCAACAGTGAAGGCGAAATCCGTTCTATCTTGGGAGGCATTTGTTCTGAATCCTTGAGCACTGTAGAGGGAGCAATATTGCTTTAAGGACACTATGATATCACACAGTGCTCGGATTATCTTTGTTCTTCTGCTATTGTTGTATTTTCGGGTTAGTTTCCTTTTATTATTGTAATATATATATTTGTATGCATGATATCTTTATATATATACATATAACAGAAGCATGTTTAAATAGTAATCTTAAGGCAATATTGTAATGTTTCATGTTCTGTTGTAGTTGTATATATTTCAGTTCGTATATCATACATAATTTATACAAATATTACTGTTATTATTTATACCTGTATATATATATAGTTCGTACATATATATATATATTATTCGGTACATACATATATATATATATATATATCTGTTTTGTGACTATATATCTATTTACGTACATGTATAACTTTGTACATGTTCCATAGAATTGTATACACCAGAGAGTTGTAGTATTTACAGTCTGAATTTTTGTTCTACCATTTACGTTTTGTTAGTATATACTGTATATATATATTTTGTTATATATATTCTATTATATATATTACGTTCTGTTAGTCTATATATATTTTGTTCCACATTATTCAGTTATATATATTTACCACAGAAGTATACATTGTTTCAGATTTCATAAATATATTTATATATAGATATATATATCTATTCTGTTTTGTATTCTGATATATATATATATTGTATTCTGCTATATATATATATTCTGATTTTGTATATATATATATATTGTATTCTGCTATATATATATTATGATTTTGTATATATATATATTGTATTCTGCTATATATATATTCTGATTTTGTATATATATACTGATTGTATTCTGATATATATATATTTATATTCTGTGTATATATTATATATTCGGTTTGATATACATATTCTGGAGATTGTACATATATATATATTTAATTATATTAACAGTTAATATAATTAAATATATATGTTTTGAATCAAGTCCATTATATTTTGGTTGTCTGTATATTTCTCTGAATTTTATTTCCGAATTTTATATATATACATCCTGTTTGTTTTATTAAGTGTAAAATTTATGTTATTATATTATTGTGCGGGAAATAGTACATAAAGCAGATTTCTGTTTTTGTAACAGAAATGGCTACTGTTAATCCAACTACAATTTCTGTCCCACATGGGGAGAAGCCTGAAAAATTCAATGGTTCTGATTTTAAGCGTTGGCAACAAAAGATGCTGTCTTATCTCACTACTTTGAATCTGGCCAAATTTTTAATGGAAGCAATTCCAACAGTGGCCGAGGGTGAAACTTATAAACATAAACTGGCTGCAGTCGATGCATGGAAGCATTCTGATTTCTTGTGCAGGAACTATATCCAAAATGGATTAGATAACACACTGTATAATGTATATAGTGGTGTACAAACTGCAAAGGAATTATGGGAATCATTGGATAAAAAGTATAAAACTGAGGATGTTGGCACGAAGAAGTTCATTGTTGGCAAGTTCTTAGATTTAAAAATATTAGATTCCAAAACTGTACTAAGCCAAGTGCAACAGCTTCAAGTGCTTCTTCATGATATTCATGCAGAAGGTATGTCTCTTAGTAAGTCATTCCAAGTGGCGGCTATAGTTGAAAAACTACCACCACTTTGGAAAGATTTTAAGAACTACCTGAAGCATAAACGCAAGGAGATGACTCTTGAAGAGTTGATAGTTCGCCTGAGAATTGAAGAGGACAATCGTAAGTGTGATAAGAAAAGTAGTGCATGGCATCCTATGGAGTCAAAAGCAAATATTGTGGAGGAAGGATCATCTTCAAACACTAAAAAGAGAAAGTTCAGTGATGAAGGTCCAAGTAAAGGATCTAAGAAGTTCAAAGGCAAGTGCTTCAATTCTGGAAAGCTGGGACATCTCTCTAAAGACTGTCGAAAGCCAAGGAACTTCAGGAACACTAGATCCAAAGTGAATGTGACTGAGGCAGATCGACTTGCAAATGATGTAGGCGATATGAACCTTGCTGCCGTGGTTTCAGAGTGCAATTTGGTGGGAAATAACAAAGAGTGGTAGATGGAGACTGGTGCTACTCGTCACATCTGTGCCAATAGGTGGATGTTCACTACTTATCAACCTATGAAAGATGGAGAACAACTCTTTATGGGTAATTCGTCATCTTCTAAGGTAGAAGGTAGTGGAAAAGTGATCCTGAAAATGACTTCTGGAAAAGAGGTGACTCTGAATAATGTGTTACATATGCCGGATATTCGCAAGAACCTGGTGTCTGGATCTCTGCTAAGCAAAATTGGCTTTAAATTAGTTTTTGTATCTGATAAGTTTTTACTTACAAAGAATGAGATGTATGTAGGAAAAGGATATCTCAGTGATGTGTTGTTTAAGCTCAATGTAATGACTGTTGTACCCACAGCTAATAAGATTAATAACACAGTTTCTTCTGCTTATATGCTTGAGTCTTTTGATATTTGGCATGCTAGATTAGGCCATGTTAATTATGATACTTTATGTAGATTAATTAATTTAAATGATTTGCCTAAGTATAAAATTGACCCAAATCATAAATGTGAGACTTGTGTAGAATCTAAATTAACAAGGAAATCCTTTCAAAAAATTAAAAGATGTAGTGAGCCTCTAGAACTAGTGCATACTGATATATGTGATCTAAAGTTCTTTGAAACTAGAGGAGGAAAAAAGTATTTTATTACTTTTATAGATGATTGCACTCGATATTGCTATGTTTATTTGCTAAGAAGCAAGGATGAGGCTATTGATATTTTCAAACAATATAAAACTGAAGTTGAGAATAAACTTAGCAGAAAAATCAAAGCTATAAGAAGTGATAGGGGTGGTGAGTATGAATTTTCTTTTGAGGAGTTTTGTAAAGAACATGGAATTATTCACCAAACCACAGCTCCCTACTCACCTCAATCTAATCGTGTAGCTGAAAGGAAAAACCGAACATTAAAAGAAATGATGAATGCATTTCTGTTAAGTTCGGGAGTACCACAAAAGTTGTGGGGGAAGCTATACTTTCTGCTAATTACATTCTTAATAAATTGCCTCAAAATAAAACTTTTAAAATTCCATATGAGTTATGGAAAGGCTATAAGCCTTCCTATAAATACTTAAAAGTGTGGGGGTGCTTAGCAAAGGTGGCAATTCCCAAACCTAAAAAGGTGAAAATAGGACCTAAAACCGTGGATTGTGTATTCATTAGTTATGCCCACAATAGCAGTGCATATCAATTTCTTGTTAATAAATCTGAGATTTCTGATGTACATGTCAATACGATAATTGAATCAAGGAATGCTACATTCTTTGAAAATGTATTTCCATATAAAAGGACATCAGATTCAAGTTCACAGAAAATGTCATTTAGTGATATGATTCAAGATAGTTAGGAACCTATAGACAAAGAATCTATAGAACCTAGACGAAGCAAAAGAGCAAGATTCACTAAATCTTTTGGGCCAGATTTTGTTATCAATCTGGTTGAGAATGAACCTCAAACTTATAAGGAGGCCATGTCTTCACCTGAAGCAGTTTATTGGAAAGAAGCTGTGAATAGTGAAATTGAGTCCATTATGCAAAATCATACATGGGAACTGGTAGTTCTTCCACCAGGTAATAAACCATTGGGATGTAAGTGGATCTTCAAGAAGAAGATGAAGGCTGATGGATCAATTGACAAGTATAAGGCAAGACTTGTAGCTAAAGGCTATAGGTAAAAGGAAGGGTTGGATTATTTTGACACTTATTCACCAGTTACTAGAATAACGTCCATTCGCATGCTAATTGCGATAGCAGCGTTAAATGGTTCAGAAATACATCAAATGGATGTAAAAACAACATTTCTAAATGGTGAATTAGATGAAGAAATATACATGGAACAACCCGAGGGGTTCATTTCTCCTGGCCAAGAGAGAAAAGTGTGTAGACTTGTAAAGTCGTTGTATGGACTAAAGCAAGCGCCAAAACAATGGCATGAGAAATTTGACAGTGTCATGATGTTAAATGGGTTCAAAATAAATGAATGTGACAAATGTGTTTATATCAAGACTTATCATAATGCATATGTCATTTTATGTCTATATGTAGATGACATGCTTATTATAGGCAGTAATAATGATGTAATCAATTCTACTAAGCAAATGCTAAAGAGTAGATTTGACATGAAAGATCATGGCATAGCTGATGTTATTTTAGGAATTAAAATTTCTAGAACATCAGAAGGACTTGTATTATCCCAATCTCACTATATAGAGAAAATGTGTGACAACTTTAAGAAGTATGGGATAAGTCCAACACGAACACCTGTGGATGTAAACGTTAAACTTTCTACGAACAAAGATGAAGGTATTTCACAATTGGAATATGCTCGGATCATAGGAAGTTTAATGTATGTTATGAATTGTACTTGACCTGACATAGCATACTCTGTGAGTAAGCTGAGTCGATACACAAGTAACCCAGGTAAATGTCACTAGAATGCAATACTAAGAGTTTTGGGATACTTGAAGTATACTCAAAATTATGGTTTGCATTATACTAGATATCCAGCTGTACTTGAAGGATATAGTGATGCGAATTGGATTTCTGATTCCAATGATTCAAAATCCACTAGTGGATATATTTTTACTCTTGGAAGTGCAGCTGTGTCATGGAAGTCCTCAAAGCAAACATGTATTGCTCGGTCCACAATGGAATCTGAATTCATTGCATTGGACAAAGCTGGAGAAGAAACAGAATGGCTTCGTAATTTTTTTAGAGGACATTCCAAACTGGCAGAAACCAGTGCCAGCTATTTGTATACATTGTGATAGTCAATCTACGATTGGAAGGGCTCAAAATCACATGTATAATGGTAAGTCTAGACATATCCGTCGTAGACATAATACCGTAAAACAATTGCTCTCAAATGGTATAATATCCATTGACTATGTAAAGTCTAAGGATAATATAGCGGATCCGTTAACTAAAGGTTTGACAAGAGAACAAGTTGAAAGATCATCGAGGGGAATGGGTTTGAAGCCTCTGGGTTAAAAGACACCATAATGGCAACCCAACCTAGTTGACAGGAGATCCCAAGATCTAGGTTCAAAGGGACAACCGAATTGTGCGTGACTTTGTTAAAAGCACTGTGGAGATTAAAACAAAACTCCTTCCCATTCCTATGATGAGACAGTGTATATTTTAGGGTAAGCTATGCTTTTAATGATGTCTATGACTTGGAAAAATCCAAGTGAGGAAGAACTCCTAATAGAATCACCTATGTGAGTAGAAGGGGTCGCTTCTAGGAGAATTTTTTAAGGCGGAATTCTCTGACAAATACTCATGAAACCAAGTGGTGTCCAAGGCCAAAATGGACACAAACGTGAGAACCAACTGTGTTCGAAGGGGAACTGTGTGAAGTCTATTGTCTTGGTTTACACAAACAGCTGATAGTTCAAGGCATCACGTCCACTGATTAGCCAGTAAATCCGATAGTCTTTCACAAGGGAAAGTTCAAGGCTCTAAGGCTACTTATCCTGATACAGTAACCTTTAATTGTACTCGAACTAGTGTCTGCATATTCATCTGCATTTTGAACTGCTAATTTCCATTCTTGTGGGGATTGTTGGAAATAGTTTGGAAAAAACAGTAATTAAACCCAACCTTGAGCTTAAATAATTATGGGACCCGAACTCCGATTTTAACGGGACCAAGCACTAATGTGTTCTCCTTGGTGAGGAGATCAAGTTGGTATAATTACATGTTCAAAACTATTCATTATTGAATGAGAAATGATCTCTCAAAGTGACCCACTTAAACTTGGGTAAGAATGGTTGTCGCACATTGGAAATAAAGTAAAGTGTAAAGGTGTTTATATATGGTTACATTGAATGGGTGACTGAAACATCTAGAGGCATGGGAGGTGAGCTAGACCATGCATGAACCATGCTAGTCTTAGCCTAACCACGCGCGCGCGCCGCCCGCCCGCCCGGTCCGGGCCGTGGTCGTGGCGCGGTGCGGGTGGGTGGGTGGGTCGTCGGTTCTACCCATTTTATTTTTATTGTTTGCCAAAACTGCAATTGTCTCTTCTGAAGAGATACGTATACAGTTTTGTATGCAACCAGTGCATAAACAGTTTGCACACCTACTGGAAAGGATACCAGTACAGTTGAGATACCTATTCATTCTCTATATCTATAGGTTTTGCAGTTCATTATGATATACGTTCATAGCTTCACTCTGCCAGAAATACATATTTCCTTCTGCATACATACACATATACATATAGACAGATAGGTGTGGTTCGGTTCGGGTACAAACACAGTATTTGAGTTCGCCGGTCTTCACCATTGCAGTGCTGCAACAGTGAAGGCGAAATCCGTTCTATCTTGGGAGGCATTTGTTCTGAATCCTTGAGCACTGTAGAGGGAGCAATATTGCCTTAAGGACACTGTGGTATCACACAGTGCTCGGATTATCTTTGTTCTTCTGCTATTGTTGTATTTTCGAGTTAGTTTCCTTTTATTATTGTAATATATATATTTGTATGCATGATATCTTTATATATATACATATAACAGAAGCATGTTTAAATAACAGGTACAGCAGATCCGCCGTGGTTATAATTATTTTTTTGTACCGCGATATTACTATTTCCATCTGCAAAAACTCATACAATACAAAGAATGAACAGAGAGAGAGAGAGAGATTACTATGTTCTTCTTCAAAACTACTCATACAATACAAAGAATGAACAAGAGAGAGAGAGAGCTTACGGTCCTCGGATAAATCTCGGGCAGAGAGTAGAGGTGAAACCATAAACAAGCAGCATATGAGAGAAGGAGAGGTGTTTCTCATTTTAATTTTTTGAAGCTTTTGGTGTTGCTCCAAGCAAGAACTGAAGAGAGGGAGGTATAGTAGTAATGCAAGGTCTTATGCATGATATATATATATCATATATGGTGTAAGCAATGTAGGCCTTATTTCCGCAAGTGGGAAATCAATGTACAAAGACTTTGACGTAGAAAGTAGGTTTTGTTTAGTGATCTTTGTCCCACCACTTTTTCGAGTAGACCCAAGGCTTCAAATCCAATTTAAAGGTAGACTTTCATCATTTCACATTATAATTAAATAATTTGATTGTGAATGTAATTGAAAATGAAATCCTAATTTAAAATAGAACTTAGTTGATTTTCTTTTGATTGACGTTGAAAGCTCTCATAACAATTTACACGTTACCGACTTCTGCGTAATATATATAAGAATTCTCAAAATTGAATGAAAAAAGAAAAGAAAAAAAAATAAGAATAAAGGAACGAGAACATTAATGTAAAAAAAGGTGAAATTCGGTGGGGTTCCTAGTTTGTGGTAGGCCTACAAACGAACAGAGCCGAACCTAGATTTGAAATGTTCAAACTCGGTTCATTTACTAAACGAGCCTAGAAAATGTGTTCAAGCTTGGCTTATTTGCTTAACGAACAAGCCCGAGTCGAACGCCAGATTTAACGAGTCGAGTCCGAGCTTACTCACAAACAACTCATTTCAGTTGCAACATATATTACTCTTGCCAAAAGTTACCTGGATTTAGTTGTTGCATGTATGTTTTTAACATTTTTCCACTAGTATAATTTTTCTGAATGGTTTTATGTTATGACTACATTATTCGTATAATCTTTTCACAACAATCTTCAGAATTTGTTTAATTTGAACAATTTCTTTTGTCAAATATGATATAATTTTACTATTTAACTTAGACGAGTCTGTTCACGATCTTGGCGAGCTGAGCTTAGTAATGTTCAAGCTCGGCTCGTTTAGTAAACAAGCCTAAAAATTGTGCTCAGGCTCGGTTCGTTTACTAAACGAACGCGCAAGAGCCGAGCACTTAACGAACCGACCTCGAGTCTACTCATGAACAACTCGGTTTATTTGCAGCCCTAGTTTGTGGTAAGTATCACCCACCAATGCATGTCTAGCCAAAAATGGAAGATGAATGCCCATGTCTACACCCTATATTAATGTTAAAAGACCAATCCTAAAGTTCACACCTAAAATTTATAAGATTTTTAAAAAATTATTAGTCCAATATCAAATTTCGGACTCAGTTTTTTAGTGGAGGCAGGCAAATAATTCAGTAAGATACATCGACGGATATAGTTCCAACCTTATTTGATTTATGTGCAAAGTCACTTTGCACAAGTCTCCTAGATATACTCTGATTATCCAGCAAAAAAGAATCCATAAATCGGTCAAATTAGTACCCAGTCTTCATATTTACCCACCTTTTGTTAGAGTATGATTCATTTCCTTGCATGGAAAGTAAACTTGGGCAGCAAGTATCTCTATTTGACTGAAGTTTGTTATATTTGGTGACTCTTTTATTAAGGGGGAATATAACTTAGCCACCAAGCAATCACAGTTATGGTATGAGATCAGACTCCTAATTGGTTTGATTGACTTGTCCTCCACTCCAACCTCTCCTATAAATACAGGGGTCAGCCATATTGTATTGTGTGCACAAATAGAGAGAGAGAGAAGAGATACAAATTAGTATTCTTTATGGTGAGAGTCAGGAATAATATAGGCTTATATTATTCTGGTGATACAGACGTGGTTATACACTGTGTGTGTGCATGTGTATGATTTGCAGATCATCCCCTTGTAATCCTCTCATTGATTATAGTGAAACGGTACTCTCCGTGGACGTAGGCTGATTTAGCCAAACCATATATAAATCTTTGTGTCGATTGTTTGGTGTATGTTTGTGTGCATTTTCTGATTTGCAGGTACACACAGCTTCAAACAGAGGGTATTGAAACCCTAACAAGTGGTATCAAAGCTTCAGGTTGGAGCAAATCCCGAAGCCGTACGTTCTGGTCCAGATTCGTAGGATTAACTTGCACGAAATTAGAAACCACCCATACTAGGAGCTTCGTCTCGTCAAGACGAAGTCGAGACTGTAAAGCGTATTGCGAAATGAGGTCTTACGCTCCCGCCGGAGTTTGTCCCTGCTGCTTCCGCCGTTGAACCAGTCCGGCGATTGGAGTTTTGGAGAAGATGAGTCACCGAGTACTCGACGAAGACTTCACCAAGTACTTAACGAGGCTTTTACCGAGTACTCGGCAGTACAGTTATCGCGTACTCGAAGGTGTGCTTACCGAGTACTCGGTCAGTTCAGCCAATGATGTCAGCAAGTGTCATGTCAGCAACCTGCCACGTCAGCACCCCTGCCAGATCAGCGCCACGTCAACAAGTCTACCACGTCAGCACTATTTTGTCTTTTAGTGCTAAAATTTGTTTTGGCCCGTTTGGAGTCATTTTTTACCCATTTTTGATGTGGTCAGAGACGTTCATAAGGTTTTGGAATGTTTCAGACGGAACCGTGCAATCGGTTTTGCAAGATTCAACTCCAAACATCTTGAAAAGGCTTAGTGGGAGCTTTGAGGTAAGAAAATGCAACAATGATTGAGAGGTTTGACGGTTCAAACTTTGCCTTTTGGAAGATGCAAATTGAGGATGTGTTATACCATAAGAATTTGTATTTACCATTGGAAGGGCAGAAGTCAGAATCGATGAAAGAAGAAGATTGGAAAATTCTGTATCGAAAGGTTCTTGGTACGTACGCTCAGACTGATGTTGTCAAAGTCCGTTCTTTCAACATCAGGAATGAGAAGACAAAAAAGTCTCTCATGGATGCTCTTTCAAACATGTACGAACAGCCTTCTGCAGCAAACATGGTACATTTCATCAAAAGATTGGTCAATCTGAAGATGTCCAAGAATGGAAAGGCCAGTGAACATCTTAATGTTCTTAATGACAATGTTGGGCAGTTGGAATCAATTGACATGTCAATTACTAGTAAAGTGAAAATGGATTTAGTTTTAAGCCAATTGCCAGATAGTTGGAGTGCCACAGTGGCCGCAATTAGTAGCTCGTCAGGGACAAAACCACTACAGTATAATTCCATAGTGAGTATGGTACTCACAGAAAGGATCAGAAGACAGATGTCAGACTCTTCTAATAGTGGCTCAGCATTGAATGTCGACAGCAGAGGCAGAGGTTCGAACAAGAAGAAAGGCGGAAATCAAAGGAGTAGCCATTTCAAGTCGATACAGGAGTCTCGAAATTCCATTGAGTGTTGGAATTATGGCAAACTTGGTCATTACAAAGGCCAGTGCAGATCCCCGCAGAGTGTAGCGGATGACAAGACTGAAGTGAATTGTGTCTCAGAAGATGATGCGTTGATATGCTCTTTGGAGAGCAAGACAGAGTTTTGGGACTTGGACTCTAGAGCATCATTTCATGCCACCTTAAGTTGAGAGCTCTTTGACAGCTATGCACCTAGTAACCTTGGCGAGGTTCATCTAGGTGATGATCAGCCCTGCAGTGTTGTTGGCAAGGGTGAAGTACATATCAGACTCAACGGATAGATATGGAAGCTAAGGGATGTGAGACACTATCTAGATTTGAGGAAGAACCTGATCTCAGTAGGCCAGTTGTCGAGTAAAGGTTCTATGACCACTTTCAGTGAAGATAAGTGGAAAGTTTCCAGGGGGCTATGACTATATCACGAGGAAAGAAAGAAGGTACGCTCTACACAACCACAAATTTTAGCACAGTGATTGCAGTTGTAAAAGGCAAGGATGATCACAACTTGTGGCACCAGAGGCTTAGTCACATGAGTGAAAAAGAGCTCGTAGTTATGTTCTCGAAGGGAAAACTACCAGTAAAATTGATTGATATCAACTTCTGTGAGTGTAAGCAGAAGAGGGTTAGTTTCCAGAGCAACAACAGAAGTTTCACAGTGAAAAAGCTTGAGCTAGTTCACATGGATGTCTAGGGGCCAGCAACTATCTCATCTCTTAGCGGAAAGTCCTACTTCGTGACTTTTGTAGATAACCATTCCAGAAGGATATGGGTTTACTTATTGAAACATAAATCTAAGGTGTATGATGTGTTCAAGAAATGGAAAGTCATAGTAGAGAACAAGACAGGGTTGAAGGTAAAGAAACAGAGATCCAACTTTGGTGGAGAAAATGAAGTCTCCTGGTTCAAGAACTTTTGCTATGAGAACAATATCAAATTAGAGAAAACTGTTTCAAGTACACTACAACAGAATGGCGTAGCAGAATGTATGAACTGGAAAGTGACTAAGATAGCCAGAAACATGCGCATTTGGGCAGGGTTGCCGAAACAGTTCTGGGCAAAAGTAGTCAGTACAACAATGTATCTTATAAATCGAGGTTCATCAGTACCATTAGAGCACAGAATTCCAGAAGAGGTATGGAGCAGTAAAGAGAAGTGTACTTTTATTGGATACCATGGCGATGAGTATGGTTACTGTATGTGGGATGATCATAACCGAAACGTGATCTGAAGCAGAGATGTAGTGTTCAATGAAAATGTGATATACAAGGATAGGCACGCAACAACCTCAGATCCTACAACACAGAGTAATCCTGTGTGTGTTGAGTTAGATGATGTTCAAGACAGTGAAAGTACTCGGTCAGAAAAAACAATTACAGGCGGCAATTCTCAACAGGATGATACGCCGTAGTCTCTGACTCCTATTCCTGTACCTAGGAGGACTTCACAGCCGCATGTGCTGAATCGGAGATACATGAATTATTTGTTGCTCACAGATGAAGATGAACCAGAATGTGATGATGAAGCGTGCAGTGCAGCAGATGCGAGCCAGTGGGAGCTTGCGATGGAACATGAGATGAAGTCCCTTATCTCCATCAAGACATGGAAGTTAACCGAGCTGCCGGTAGGGGAAAAAGCTCTTCATCCTTCGGTTGTGAAACTGAATACCATTCATTCAAGCATTGTTGAAGCAGAGGGTTTACATCTAGAGCTGTTAGATGGCAATTCTATTTTCCTCCAAGGTGACCTAGAGGGAGAGTTTTATATGCAGCAACCGGAAAGTCCCTCAATGAAAGGGAGAAAGAAAACAGACGCAACAAAGTTTATAAGGCAAAGTCAGAAACGACAGTGGTTGAAAGATAGAGTAGTCAGACGCAATAGAAGTTGCAGGTTTTGTAGAATGCTAGATATTGCTCATGTAGTGGGAGTTATCAACATGGTCATGTTGACCAAAGTGGTGACAACAGAGAAACTGAAGTTGTGCGCAACTTCAGTGGGTCTTCAAGCATGAAGACAAAAATGAGGACACCGTAATGCACTGATCATTGATGGAGTTGATTATTGGATGGAAAGTCGTCAAGTGGGAGATTGTTAGAGTATGAATCCTTTCTTTGCGTGGAAAGTAAATTTGGGCAACAAGTATCTCTATTTGACTAAAGTTTGTTATATTTGGTGACTCTTTTATTAAGGGGGAATATAACTTAGCCACCAAGCAATCACAGTTATGGTATGAGATCAGACTCCTAATTGGTTTGATTGACTTGTCCTCCACTCCAACCTCTCCTATAAATACAGGGGTCAGCCATATTGTATTGTGTGCACAAATAGAGAGAGAGAGAAGAGATACAAATTAGTATTCTTCATGGTGAGAGTCAAGAATAATATAGGCTTATATTATTCAGGTGATACAGACGTGGTTATACACTGTGTGTGTGCATGTGTATGATTTGCAGATCATCCCCTTGTAATCCTCTCATTGATTATAGTGAAACGGTACTCTCCGTGGACGTAGGCTGATTTGGCCGAACCATATATAAATCTTTGTGTCGATTGTTTGGTGTATGTTTGTGTGCATTTTCTGATTTGCAGGTACACACATCTTCAAACAGAGGGTATGGAAACCCTAACACCTTTCTAATAGCTTTCAACAAAACCTGAATTTAAACAAGAAAAAAAAGTAGAAAAAAGAAAAAAGATTTTGTTTTCCAAGGTCATTTCCATCATATTGAATCAAATGAAGCCCATGCTCTGGTTAAGAAAAGAAAGTTTATTTATTTTCATTACAATAAAAAATTTAGAATGATGCCACTATCTCTTTCATTTAGCATTCAAACGGAATGATTCTATGAAATTACGTCGATGCTTCTATTATATTTTTCCAGATTATTGCGGATGTAATGATACAAAACTAATTTTTTTAGAATTTTAGCAAAATTAAGTTACTCAAAAACGCGCATCTGAAAGAAAGAGACCAATAACAATTACTCCTTTAAAGGTCGGAGACCAAGACATGAGCATCTAAGGACACTTTTTTATCTCCTGACCAACCAATAATGGACCACATGTTGACCTCAAGTCAAATGATATGTTAGTTTATATAGCCAAAAAAAGTATGGGAATTGGAAAGTTGGGACCTCTTAGTCACGAGTCCACAAACTTTAGCATATTACAAACATATTCAAAGAACAAATTATATTTAACCAAAAGAGAAGACTCATTAATAGAGCATAGTACGTGGCAGCACAATTCTAATGTGTGTAAGAGAGAATGAGACTTTTATGGCTTAAACTTCAATTTTAGCCCATGCTAGATAATGGAGTTCACTTGGAGTCTTGCATAATTGAGAGAGGTCGATGTAATTTCATAATTATAATAGATTGTATCAATGATTACTTTTATGTTGTTATTGCGACAAATATTGATCAAATGGATCAGTTATTGGACAATTAGGGTATGTTTGATAATATTTATTTATCAGTTAAGTCTGAACAGATTCAACAATTATTCAGTTAAGTACGTTTGATAAGATTTTTAAATATCACTAAAAATATTAAGTGTCACTTAAAATAAGGTAAAATTTTAAGTGATATGGTTACCACTTAACACTGAAGTCTGAAGACTAAAAATTTACAAAAATATCATAAAATATAATTCTTTTAAGTACTACTTAAAACCTTCAGTACTTAAAATTCAGATCTTAAAATATTCAGTACTTAATTTTTTAGTTTTATCAAACAGCTTTTGAGTTCATTATTGATTCTCTCAATTATGAAATTATTAGATACATTTAATTGAACTCCTTAAAGTGATTGATTATATATATATATATATATATATATATATATATATATATATATATATATAATTTTGGCATACTCACAATATATATGAGCTCTCCACAACTTTACTTGCACTTGGATACAAAATGCTTCCTTTTTTTACAGGCAAAGTCATGCACCAAAAAGAATGTGAAATATGTACGCAATTTTCACACTCTCCAGCCATTTGAATAGGTAATTTGCAATATGTATATTGTAGCCAAAACAAGAGATATATAGATAACAAATGGGATTGAACATGCCTCCTGCAAGCTGGAGGGGTAATAGAATGGACACCAAGTATGTCTCGTAAGGTGATGAAGATGTCTCTGGGTAATGATTTAGTAAAGATGCTGGCAAGCTGAGAAGTGATGAGACATACCTAGTAACAAAATTGCCCATGTCAACTTTCTCACAAACAAAATGATAATCAAGCTCGATATGTTTTGATCGAGCATGAAACATGGGGTTACTGTCATATGTAGAGCTTTGACATTATCACAAAATAGTTGTGGAGGTACACAGAGAGAGATCCCAATATTCATAGTAGATAAGTCACCCATGCACGTCAACTCAGGATTGGTAAAGGTCGTATTTATGAGAAATTATTGGTTACAACGGTGATACCAAGTCATTAGGCTGACATGGTATCACCATCCAAAAAAATCAAATCATTTTTGCACATGTGTCATATGAGTTGCCATTCAACAATATCATATTTAAGGAAAAATAAACAAAAAATTCCAATTCAAATATTCACGTTTCTCTCTCTGGTTCTATTTAAGAGGGTATATATATATATATACATATATGATTACAAAGATTAATACAGAAAAGGATCAATATAGATTCTCCCTTCCTTTTCTTTCTCCAAACAAAAATCCTGATTTTTGTTAAGGGAAAATTTTTTTGAATGTTATTATTAAGTTAATGTATAAATTTATAATCATCCTCCTTATTCTTTATTTTATATTTATTTCTTATCATATTTTTCATTTTTTACTTTTTTATTAGTTTATGTGGAGAATAAGCTATATAAAGATTCACAACATAATAGCAAATATATATATATATATATATAAAGAAATTTGTATCTTGAGAGATACTTAGATTGAAAGAGAAAATATTATATAGAGATTTTATATATCATCTACTAATGTATATGTATAAGCAAAGAGAGAGAGAGAGAGAAAGAGAGTAGCAAATCTTTTCCTTTTTTGTTTTGTGCTTCCATATATATCTTAGTGCTGAGCTAAGTAACTTAGATGACACATGTGCAAAAATGATTTGATTTTATTGGATGGTGATACCATGTCAGCCTAATGACTTGGTATCACCGTTATAACCAATAATTTCTCCGTATTTAGAATGATATTCCGCTTTCGTACTAGATTGAGCCATCATTGGTTGCTTTTTAAAATATCAAGATATGCAGCTGGCCTCCATAAAAATGCATGTCATGTAGTAATACGCCTTGTAGTCAGTGTCACTAAAGCCATATAGAGAAATTGGACTATTTGAGAGATCGTGACCCCAATTTCGTGTGCCCTTTAGATATCGGAGTACACGTTTAACTGCCTTTAAATTAGCCAACATACTCTATTGACATCATGAATGATAACGGGTCTTGTAACAGTAAGTATTATAGGACACCTAAAACACTTTGAAAGACAATAGCATCAACCACAATTATGATTCAATGGAGGTGACTTGTCTTGAAGAACCGCAGTGTTGCAATAGCAGCGCTTTCGAGCATCTCAATTTTGGCCAGCAAATTATTTGTCTATTTTTGTTTAGTGAGGAAAATTTTGCCATTAAAAC
Organism: Cornus suecica; assembly: GCA_963922005.1. Classification (NCBI taxonomy): domain Eukaryota; kingdom Viridiplantae; phylum Streptophyta; class Magnoliopsida; order Cornales; family Cornaceae; genus Cornus; species Cornus suecica. The sequence goes on from OY998242.1 coordinate 24,208,461, forward strand.
GAATAACCTCCATGCCTAAGAAATATTTTGTAAGACTGAGATCCTTTAATATAAATTCAAGATTAAGTTGTTTTAGAAGGCCTGTAATAGAATAATCATAATATTTCACGACTAGAATATTATTAACATAAATTTTTTTTTAGATAACTGTGGTGTCCGGGAACTTACGCGCACCTCGACTAATCCATGTGGCTCATATATTTTGTAGCCAGCGGAAATCGAACCTGGACCTAATGATTCTTGAGGCACTAGGTTCCTGAGTTTTCCCAACTGAGCCAATCGTTCGGGTTAACATATTAACATAATTAGGATTATGATAGTGGTGTTATGAGTTCGAAGAATGAACAATGATGAATCACCACTACTGTAGTGAAAGCCAAGAAGAAGTAAAAACTTGGAAAAGTCGATCAAACCAAGCACATGGTGCTTTTTTTAATATGTATAATGACCTTTTTAGGATACAAATATAATGAGATGAAGAATTGTCAATAAATCCTGGAAGTTGCTTCATGTAGACAGATGCCTACGTAGGAAGCATTTTTTACAACTATGCAGTTCAGTATCGAAGTAAACTGACTTGGTACTGTCTTTCATGTGCCCATCAACATCCCCAGAATCAAAGGAATTAGTTTCCTTATCATTATGGCCACAAAGAAATTAGTTTCTTGTCAATTAAGCCCGGAATCAAAGGAATTAGTTTCCTCATTAATGTCATGAAAAGCCAGGTTCACCAACTCTGAAAGTAGAATATCATTTTGCAGAGTAACCAATGATTTTGCAAAAAAAAATCGTATGATCTCTCGTCCGAAAACTTCTGAATATTTAAAGGAAAAAGATCCATAATCGAGAATAGTGTAAAAGTTAGGAAGCAAAAATAAGATTATTATTAACTAAGATGCAGTTTAAGTATATGATAGTTACTCATATTTTAAAGTTGATTTAACATGTACATATAGATTTGAAATTACCACTACAACAAATTAGGCATTTTGCCACAAAAAAATTTGTGGCTAAAAGGTCATTTTTTGGCACAAAAAAAATTTTGTGGCTAAATCGTGGCAATAAGGCGGTGAAAAATGTATTTTGGCACAAAAAATGATCTTGCGGCAAATGAGACAATAAATTAATCAAATTGAGAGTGGCTCATTGAGCATTGAACTCCGAAATGGGCTATATGATTAAAGCCTCCCACTCCATACATATTCGATTAAGCCCATGGGGCCAACTCCACTAAACCCTCCAAGTCAAATGAGCCAACTCCAAAGTCCAACTTGAGTTACAACTCACAAGCCCGCCCACACTCATAACCGCTTATTACTTGTGTTATGAAACCATCTACTGTTCATTTATAAAGGAAAATTTTTGTCTTTGCTACCGATGTGAGACACAACTTCCCACAACACAAGACTTTTGAGAAGCCAAATCGCTCAAAACGACGCCATAGAATTACCTGTCCTCGTGTCATCAGCTTTATGTATATATCGATATATAGATATATATATATGTGTATATGTCGATATATATGCATATATGTATACCTGGTAAAAATCAACAAAGATGCAGCAACGAATTGAGATCAAGGGATGAAATAGCTATCCACATATCCACAACAACGAACTGAGATTGAAGAAGGCTTTAAGCCTTGTGCTTTTTTTCCTCTATAATACTGACTTACCTTTCAAGAAAAAAAAACAACGAACTGAGATTGAAGAACAAAATAGAGAGCCCTAAAAATGAGTCGAAATTCAAAATTCAAGCTGAAACGGATCATAATAAGGAAAATAGTTCCTAGATCTGTTTTCCTTTTCTGTACGTTTCTCAGCAACCAAACGGCAAAAATCAGTTCATATAACAACGAAACAATTGCTTGAAATACACACACACACATATATATATATCAAATTTTACCTAAAACAAACCCTAGCACTCAACTCAAGCTCGAAACAGTGTATTTCGTGCCATAGGCAACAACGAATTTCAAGTTATATATAACATGAGAGTGTTATCGAATTGGAGTGTGTATGCAGAAATCTAATTTGAACAATGAGTGAGTGATTTATACATATAGGTGTGTGAGTTAAAGTTTTATAACAATAAGTGAGGGGAAAATGTACTATTAAATGAGTGAGCGAATATATATATATACACTAGTACAGAGCACGTGTCTTGCACGTAAGAAACTACAATAATTACACTTATGAATCAAGTTAAAATTGCCAAAAAAAAAAAAAAAAATCAAGTTAAATAATTTTATTATAATGACATTTAATGTTGATTACAAAAAATACTACAAAAATTTAATACCTTAATGTAGATATAAACATTAGTAAAAATTTATATAAATTTAGATTTTAAAAAATAAATTAATTAATTAAACTTGATCAAACAACAATACATGTTAAGTTGAATTTAAAAAATTAAAAAATAATTAAATTTAATTATGAAAATAAATACCACAATGAGAGAGAACATTAAAAAATAGATAAGATTTAAAATTACAAAATACATAAAAGATTAAAAAAAAATTAATTTTAATGCAAAACCATTATATATATATATATATATTTATGTAAACTAAAAGTAAAAAAAGAAATACAATTCTATCACCACTAATAGTTGAAAGTATGTAAGGTACCAATTGATATTAAAGTGAAAAAGAGAAACGAAACTAATAAAGAATAAAAAGTATGGTGTATTTTTTAAATCTACAAGAAAAGTGAATAAATAAATAATGACAAAAAGGATAAGATAAAAACAAAATCTCTGAAATATTATACAAATCAAAGAAAGAAAGAAAAAATATGGTTACCGTGGATTTAAATCCTTGGTGTATAAATCTAAAAGATTATAAGAAAACATTAGAAACATCATAGAATAAAGAGTTTTGAATGAAACAGAATGGTCGCAAACAAAATTAGAGTTAATAACACATGAATCATGAAAGAGTTATAAATAAAACGGATTAATGAGATTTCTTGTTAGAATAAAATTGTGAGGAAGAGTCCATATAGAATTTTGTATTTGTAAAAATATTGGGAGACAGTGACCATTAGAATTTTACTACATGATAAACTACCGTAATAAAATATTTCTAGAAAATGTCTCCTTTTAATTGTTAATGGATATGGATGAAAAGGTATATAGTTGGTATAGAATTTTGTATTGGTAGAAGTATTATAACAGAATTATAACCACAATTATAATAAATTGATTTATAAAAAGAATAAAACTATTTGAAACAATAACAAATACACGATGAAACTGTTTTCACTTTTAATAATAGAATAGATTTAGATTTAGATAACTTATATATATTAGTAAGAAAGAGTAGAGTTTAACTATAATTAGGTTTGAAATTTTAAAATTAAAAGTAAATTACGTATAATAGATTGACATTTAAGTAGTTTGTATAATCTAAGAATGTTTAGGTATATAGTAATTGGATAAGATAGAATTTTAAAGAAGATAAATGTACATTAACATGTGAAGTGAAATATTTTATATAATTAAGAATGTTTTTACATAATTTAAACTTCACACTTTAAGCATTTAGAGTCTATGTTGGCTTATTACATGTAAAAAATTAAAAACGAATAAGATTCATGACTCCAATGCATAAACCTGAATTAAAGAAGTACCTGAATATGGAAACTCCTTAGTCTTAAAAAGATAAAATAACGGAAACAATCTTCACCCCCTAGTTCCGTCTGGGAAACGGCTCTGGACTATTGTTGCATTTATAGATAGGGTTGGAACCGTTAAGGGTGAAGAAATATGACCAATACAATTCTTTATATATATGTGACTCTTTAAAAAGACGTGACCAACATAAATCTGCAAGGTCAACCTATATGTTTATACGGACATGTATATACACTAAATGCTATGTAACTGAAAGAAAGCAAGGAAACAATGTGTGGTTCAAAAAATATTAAACAGATTGAAAGTGAAAAGGCACACTGTATTTTATTTTATTTTTTATTTACAATTCTTTTAAAAATTGTTTGGAAATATTAAAAGTGTTTCATACATTTAATGGTAGTATAGATATATTATAGAATAAGGACTTATAGGCGGAGAGTTCGAGAGAGTATATCACTATTGTATCCTTGAGACGTTAATTATTCTTATTTTTAGTACGTTTAGCCACAAAATTAAAATTTTGTGCCAAAAAGTCATTTGCCACAAAACTTGTGTTTGTGGCAACTCGTATGGATTTGGCGAATAAATTTGGTGTTTGTGCCAATTTAGTGTAGATTTGGCTACAAAATTTTGTTTTGTGGCAATATAGTATAACTTCGACTACAAAATTTTTTTGCCACGAATTGAGTGTTTGTGACAATTTAGCTTATCTTTTTGTCACAAAAGTTAGTGTTTGTGACAACTTAGATTAGGAATTGCCACAAAATTTATTGTTTGTGGCAATTTAGCTCAGTTTTTGCCATGAAATTTTTTATTTGTGGTAATTTGGCTTAGTTTTTGCCACGAAATTTAGTGTTGTGGCAATTTAACTTGACTTTTGTCACAAATTTAATTTTTGTGCCAATTTAGTTGAATTTTGCCACGAATTTTGAATTTGTGCCAATTTAGTCTACCTTTTGCCACAAATTTAGTGTTTGTGGGATTTTAACTTGTCTTTTGCCACAAATTTAATTTTTGTGTCAATTTAGGTTACCTTTTGCTACAAAATTTTGTGTTTGTGCCCATTGGTATATTTTTGCCACAAAATGTAGTTTTGTACCCAAAAAAATATTTTTAACCACAAATTGTTTTGTGGCAAAATACAAGATTTCTTGTAGTGTACATAGAAGACGGTAAACTAAGCCTAGAGAGGGGGTGAATAGACTTTTTATGAATTAATTGACAAATTAAAATTTTAATTACGGAAAAGTCTATTTTAATTTGATTCGTTTTGAAGCAATAATCCACACATAAAATAAATAATATAGGTGCAGAAAATAAAGCAAGAGACGACATCAATATTTTTACGTAGAAAAATCTTGGAAAGACTCTAAGTAAAAACCACGGGTACGCTCAGGTATCGATGCACTATGAATCAAGAAGTACAAGACTCTATGAAGTTTTAGACTTACAAATCACTCTTGATCTGCCTTTCTCCACTCGACGTCTGATGGTCTTGAATCACTCGCGCTCCACGAAGCTCTCGTTCCAATCTCCGTACTCTGACGGCTCCGCTTCTCAACGAATCAAAGAACCACAAAGCCTTCTACTTCGATCAAGGTGGTGTGATAATTTTTCAACAACTAAATCATCCAATTGTGCATAAAGATGTCACTCATTGAAGCACAATTGGAGAAATCTAAAACAAGAGAGAACTAGAAAATATATGATTATTCAATAATTTTCTATCTCCATATATCTATGTAGAATTATATGAATCTGTAGAAGAATTGCAGAGATCTCTCAAAAGTCACAAGTCACCCCCTTCTCTTAGGTTTAACTCCTATATATATATAGAGAAGAGTCTTCAATTAATGATAAGAATCATTTTCCAATCAAAATTCGTATTTCCATCATTAAGTCTTCTAAATATAAATAAATATGTCAATGATAATCCAATATACTGATCATAACTTCTAATCATGTCCCAAAGTTGTTAAGAATCAATTATATAGGAAAATAAACCTTCCAAAAATAATTTTGCGTACCCACTTACCGAGTATTCGGTGACTATTCTACCGAGTATTCAGTGACTATTCTACCGAGTACTCGGTGAACCTTGTCGTGCGCAAGTTCGCAAAACATTTTGGTGGATTTTTCCCTTTTGCGCAAACCGGCGAAAGTTCGCAACTTACCGAGTACTCAGTAATGCTCCCACCAAGTACACGGTGGAAAAAAAAACAATCATTTCTAATATTTCTCTAAAATCTTTGCTTCTTTGCACTGCCGCTTCCAGTCGTTATTTCACTGAATATCCTTTGTATCTTCACCACTTTATACACACATTTAACACTTAACAACCCAATTTAAAACACAAAACTCTCAACATGGTTTTTTATCAGAATAATGTCATTACATAAATAAATGTTCTTATAATCTCCCCCTTGGCATTTCTGAGACAAAACCATGTTTTACAAATATATCCTCACGATAAAATAAAATATATACCTATGAACACACATCGACAAACATAGACATAGACTTTTCTTTTGATCTCAAGATGATTTACGAATCCTGCAATCACAACACTTAAACAAACATACCTGTGAAAAGCAAGTGTGAAAAATAGATAGCAGGAATAATCAATATTAAATGATCATAGTTAAACCGATCAATATCAACATGAAGCATAATGATCATTAATCAATAACAAATAATTCTCCCCCTCAATTACATACTTTTGTCCCCCTTAACTGTATCTCTCTCCCCCTTTCTAAATCATTCTCCCCCTTTTTGTCACTGAAATGACAAGGTATTAAATAATAAAAATAAACAAAATATTTGAATGAGAAGACACAAAGTGTAAATATTGGGAAAAATATATGGGAAGGCCAGAGAATCTAAGAAAAGTTTATACTAAGTCATAGAACTCTAAAGAATATATTCAGATTCTCGGGTAACAAAAATCTATACGATGCTTGAATATTAAATCTAATGCATGAATGTTGTAACAACCCGTTATTCCTGAGACTCCAATCCGGAGAATCAGCGAATCCCGAGATATGACGTCACGGAAAATGACCACTAGAATCAATAATAATAACGACATACATGGAATAAGAATGAAAACAAGGTATCCCATGCTACCTGAGTGATAGAAACTCAATAATAAATTCTAACGAAAATCCGGCAGAGTTCCGTTTGTAAATGGAACATCCGGACAACCCAAAGCAACACAACAAAAGAACCTGCCCATAATAAAGAAATAGAATCAATGGCATGCAACCCAACATTTCAGAACCTACTAGGGCCGAGGTAGTGGAAAGAAAACCACCCCTACCTCTACACAACCCTTTCTAAAACCAATTGAGCCACCAAGCTCGAATAAGAATACAGAAAATCATACGGTAGTGCCAAGATGATACAAAGGCACCCCGAAAATAATAAGTACACAGAATGGAGATACAACACAAAGGGATCTACCAACAGCCTGGCTCTCAAGAGAAAAGAAGAATACACAAATATGACTACGGAATAAAGAACAGACCATCGCCGCTGAACGCGCCGTGCTGCATCCACCTGCAAACCTGCAATCTGTGTGGGGGTGAGCACAACCTCGGGGGCTCACCATAATATCAAAACATCACACTCATAGCCATCTAGAAAAGGTTAAACATCCCGTGTGCATGCATCTATCCTAGGCCAGTCAATCGTCTCACATGGCAGCCCGCCAATCCAAGACCCCATCAATAACCTTATCACTAACCTCAAGTACACTACGGATAATCATAAGAACTACAGATCAACAAAAATATAAACAACACATGTATACGTATATATATATAACATCCTATAAATAACTAAGCCTGTCACCTAGGCCTTTAGACAACCATTCTGAACTCCACTCTTATCTAGAGATATAACAAGGACTAACTATCTACCATACCATGCACCTAGAACGCCACTCAAGGTTCCTAGGAGGTAAATAGATCACTCACTAGGACTACCGAAAGAGAATCATCATAACCATGCCCACAACTCGATCATGGCCCATAACTAGTATCGCTATCAAATCATTCCTAGAGAGAAAGTCGCTCTCACATTTTTTATCTTCAATTTAGTTCCCCTACTTACAATAACCAGTGAACCAACCCGTTTACTCGAAAAGACATAAAAAGGGAAGATATTATCCCCACACCGGATTCGGTAACCAACCGAACTATCTCTAACTCACACTGCCTATCTAGGCACTAGAAAGGGTTATTGGAGTCATTTAGTCCCAAATAGATGCCATGGTCCTCGGGTTTTTAAAGAAAAATGTTGAACCCCGAAGGATTTAACCGGTTTTTAAGAAAAATTTAGGACCCGGTCAAATCTGTTTGGTTCCAACGTCTTCGAACCCAACCGAAACAACAGGAATCGCACTAGGTGTGCATAACTCAATATCACAAGTCCGAGCTCAAACCCAAGGAATAACTATAGGAGAAAGAAGAACTACTAGAGTTCAAACCGACAACCATTTTAAAATCACTTTTAAACTTATTTCAAATATGGTCCTAAGACCTTTAACATTTATTTAAAAATTTATAAAAATAACCCTGAAAGAATGCCCAAACAAAACCGGGCACATGAAGGAACTCCAGACAACAAGCTAGGAGAAACTTAGATTTATCAACCTCTAACGATGCCGAGATCTCGGAAATAACATCGAGATTTCTAGAACAATGGCAACCCGTGCCCTAATTCATCGATTTTACAAAACAAGTTCAAATGGAATTTTCTGAAATTTCTTTCAAAAAACAGATTTCTACCGATACTCCCGGTACTGAGAGTTCAAAACATATTTTATAAAACAGGTATTTAAACTTCTGTCTTTCCAAAAATAGTTAACAAGTCTCAGGGTAAACGAAGAACACGTTTTACAGAAATCCCCCAAGCTTTAAGTTTTCAAAACTTTGAATATTTGACTCCAAAGATCCGAACCATAACCGAGGTTTCAAGAACGGGATAAACCATGCCCTGAATTCACTAACTTCACAAGAGTACTTACGAAAATAGATTTTCAATAAATACGGCAAATAACTGTCTATAACTCATACACTGTCAAGGTGGGAGAATGAGCGATAAGCTCAAAATTACAAAAGCCAAGGGAACATGGTCAAACTAATGAGCTTTATCCGACCCTTACCCGAACAATACTCCACACTACCGGATAGGTCTATCAATCATCCTGTGATGATACTAATCACCAATCACAAAGGCCAAGATCACAATTTCAACTAAGTCTCAATATATTGCTACACAGCTCGACTAGAGCCTAACATACGGGGAACCCTTACGCCCCAAGGTCACTTTCACTTAGTTTTTCCTTAACTACCAAAGATAATCGCCAATCGTGGCTTCTTAATATTCCCCTTTTCACTTTCCACCTTTTAACTTTAAGTTTTCACTGTTTCCTTTACACTAGGGAATTCACAATTTTCATTGTAATTTAACCACGGTTAAAATATCAATCACAAACACTGCGCCCTCGCGCCTAAGTGAATAATACAAATCTCTAATTAAAATTCAGACATAACCTACTCAATATCAATAAGCAATAATAACAGATAAGCACATGTCAAATAAATGCTCAATATGAATGTCAATGCCAACAACACCCTATCTAACAAGGGACAATCGGATATAATGTCGCCAAAGTAACACAATCACGAGGAATTTATCGACTCGTGAAAAACATACCGTGTTCGGATCAAATCCTCCCACGCCTCCCTGATTCCCGGATTACTAGTCCGCCGGTAGCGAGAGACACCGCCTAACCAGTTGTTGCGACTACCCAAAAGATTCAATTACACCAATGGTATATGAATGAGACATGAAACCATACCCAATGCAATATCAATGCTCATGGTGTATGAAATATGTATATCATGCCTCAACAGTGAATCAATAATCGAAATATAACATCATCAATTGACAAATATATGTCTCACAATCCGTTTTTATACAACCAATCCACAATATATAATCATTTCCATTTTTAAAAGCATGCTTTAAAATTCAATTATAGCAGCAAATCACGTCAATTTATCTCAAGATCATCCGGGTTCTAAATTTTCCGATATTAATAAATTCTTATAAGCTCGCATGCTTTTAATTTAATTTTCAGTAATTGTTTTCAAATTAGTCCACCTCAGGGACAATTTAATTCGCAATATAACTTCATTATACTTTACAAGAAAAATAACAAAAAGGGGAACTAAAATCGTGTCTAAGTTTTAACATCCCTCGTTCTCGTGAATCCCCTAACTTATTTTTAATTTCAATAAAATATATATAATAGGGGAAAATCAATTAACCGGATCTACGTCCACATACACCTTCTAATTTAGTTCTCCAAATTATTTCTATTTCCAATATCAATTAATCCAATTATGGGTATTTTATAAATTTTATAAAATTCCTAGATTTCTGTCTATCACTAGGAATTTAATTAAACGTTTTTATTTACCCATAAACATGCAACGAAGATGTATTAACGTTTTCTACGCACTATTAGTGAGCGTCAGATATGCATATATATAAGAATATATATATGTAAATTCCCACCTATTTTATTCGCTTACAAACAGTCCTGAACTGTCCCGCCATGAACAGTGTCGACGCCCAAATATGGAGCCCGCAGACCAAAGTCGCCCGAAAAATATTTCGAATATACCGAAACGTCCGTCTCGACGACCTATACGATATATACGAAGCCCATTAACAATTGGTTAATAATTTTAAATAAATCTAACGAAAACCAAACCAAAAAATCGTACCTATAATCTGAAATTCCCGGCAAACCGCTCAACGGTTTCACACCAAAATCGGATATATCGTGTACAACATCAAGAGCAACCTATCCTCAAAATTTCACTCCAAACAAAGCCCGAATCGGCACTGAGTTGACCCAACTCAGTCTGGCCGAACTCACCACTGGTCACCTCGCGCCACCACGGCGTGAACCAGCACCACCACCACGTCGTCGTGCACTACTAGCGACCCTAGCCGTCGCCCCTTGCCGTCAAACCACTGCCCCTGACGAAACCCTAGGTCGAAGGCGACCCTCATAAAATCGTGCTACCACCGGTGGTCGTGCCCAACACCACGTCGCCACCACCTACGTGGCACACCACTGCCGCGCCCTCGGTCGTCGCCGCTTCTTTGAACTCCGGAAACACCAGATCAGGTCGCGCCTCTTCTGTGCGCGACCCTCTGCCTCCTTCCCGCCCTCTCTCTATCTCTCTCGCCGGTAATGATGGTGAAGAAGAAGGTGGTCGGCTTGCTGGAGAGAATGAGGAGATGGAGGTTGAGCCGCGTGAAGAGATGAAGAAGAAATAGGGAGTGGTCTATGCGTGAGGGGTTAGAGAAGATGGAGAAGCTTCGTGAATCCTTATCTCTTATATGCCAATACATATACCTATATATAATTGCATTCAAATACATTTATTAAATACCCACATATATATATATATATATTCCCAATTAATAATATATACATACGAACAATAAATCCCGAAATGTATCGGGAACCCCCAAATAAAATTATATGAGCCCGAAAAATAAACGGGACGCCCAATAATTACTATAACTGGTATAACTAGCTCGGGGTAGAAACTCAATCACCAAAACACCGGGCACGTACAAGACCCATCGAATAACTGCAAATAACTAGGGCACGAAAAGAATCCAAAATAATAATCAAGTACAGCCACAACAACACATAGGAGCACTTAGAAATACGAAGAAATAAGCACACCAAACAAACAAAACACGTACATACAAACACAAAGTACGTCAGTCAGACAAGGCACGTACTAAACCAAATACGAAATAAAATTATAACTCCTCACGTCACCTAGCACATCCTAAGCCTGACAAGATGCTAAGTGATAACATCCCAACTATATCGCATAAATACAAACACAGAAAATGAGAAAGGAGAATACAAATACTCCTAAGCACGCCAGCTAAACAAGGCACATCAATCAAATAAAACACATATTAATCCCATTACAAGGAGAAAACAAAACGTCGAACCCCTAACGCACTAAATACCGAACTCGAACAACAGCGTCGGAGCCTTAAACGTCGGACATACTAAGCATGTCGTCACCCAATCGAAACACCAAACGTCGAGCGTCTAAATGAATCCACGTAATCGGCACTAAAGCCCACGTAAACCTCTAGCCACGTCTGAAACACAAAACATCATGTCAAATAGCGTAATCACCAAAGAAACCCCACAAAGTCACCGAAGAGACAATTGCAGAGTCGTGATGTCGAATCTAGAACTCACGTCAACGTTTCACCAGTTCGAAATATTAAATTCACCATCAATTCTCTTAATTGTCAAAAAAGCTCCACGAAGTAGTCAATAAAACAATGGCCGCGTCATCTTGTCGTATCAAGACATAAACGCGAAAAATTTACACGTGAAACATCAAGAATAACAATGACGTCATGAACAAGTGACGTCACAACCGAAAATAAATCGGAAATAATTCCAGAAAATTGGGAAAATAACATTGGGTGTTATAAATGCAATATGCTCAAACTAAGAATATATATATATATATATATATATATATATATATATATATATATATTTAGAAACATGTGAGAAAGGTAGTAGAGGCAATTAGCTAACCATTAACACATCATATTTGCATATTTGACTTAGCTATTATACACACAAAAGTGAAGAAAATCAGCACACATATATTGCAATAATAAATAGTCCCAAGACAAGCTTTACATAGTTTTTGCATCTATGAAAAATATTCAGGTGCAAACAAACAACTAAGATGAAAGCAATACGAAGTAATTCTAATAATCTCCTCACTAACCGTGATGATACTTCGGTCTAAAACCTAAACTAGAAGTTAAATATTTAACTCGGACCTTATTGCATTTAAATGTCTCACAATTTTTATCTTCTGCACCTTTTTGCTTTATCCCTTTTTGTCTTTCTAAGCTCCAGACTCCAGCGAGAATTTTTAGTCCCGACCAACTGGGCCTGAGCTTCTTCCTTGGGATTTATGTTCATTAGTTTTCTCCCCTTTTTACGCGAACACTCTGATACTTCAAATAGTATGAGTATGATGAATATTATGTGAAGGTTCATATGATCCTACAGGACTAGGAGTATCGTCATGATCCACTTTCTTCTCTTCAGTATCAATAGGAGAATCATTACTTAATAGGAAGAACGATTCACTATCGTTTTCCTCTTCAGAAGAATGACACTCATCAACAACCACATTGGCAGATTCCATCATTGTTTGGGTTCTAAGATTAAAAACCCTATATGCCCTACTAGTCAGTGAATACCCCAAAAATATTCCTTCGTCACTCTTAAAATCAAATTTCCCTAAGGACTCCCTGTCTCTAAGAATATAACATTTAGATCCAAAAATCCGAAAATATTTTATATTTGGTTTCTTACCATTCCACAATTCATAGGGTTTTTTTAAAGTGTCAGGCCTAAGATAAACTCTATTTGAAGTGTAACAAACTATATTCATTGCCTCGGCCCAGAAGTTCCTCGGAACATTCCTTCCATGTAGCATAACATTGGCCATTTCCTGAAAAACCCTATTCTTCCTTTCAACAACCCCATTTTGTTATGGAGTACGTGGTGCAGAAAATTCACGCTTTATTCCTTTTTCATCACAAAAAGTATCAATCCTTGAATTTTTAAACTCTTTTCCATGATCACTTCTTACTCTAATAATGGGATAATTTTTCTTAGTCTGAATTTTTAAACAAATATTCCTAAAATTTTTAGCAGTTTCAGACTTTTCACTCAGAAACCCTACCCATGCATATCTAGAGTTCATCAACCATAACAAAAATATACTTCTTACCTCATTTTCTTAAGGTCCTAGTAGGCCCCATTAAATCAATATACAATAATTCTAAAGGTTTAGAAGTACCTATGGTATTTGTCTTTTTATGTTGACATCTAGTTTATTTTCCTTTTTGACACGGACCACACACAAGACCTTTACCATACCCAAACTTAAGAACACCTTTAACAATTTCACTTTTAGTAATCTTAGTTAAATCACAAAAATTAACGTGTCCTATTCTTTGATGCCAAATTTTTATTTCATCAAGCTTGACTTTATTACAAGCTAGTTTATGATTAGGCACAATGCAATAACAGTTGTCAGATGACCGCATACATTCCATAACACAATTTCCAGAGGAATTAACAATTAAAGATTTATCGGGAGAGAAATTGACATTATGCTTATTATCACAAATTTGGTTAATATTAAGCAAATTCACTTTTAAGCCCTCAACGTAAAGCACATCTTCCAATCTGGGCATACCAGAAACCATAATAGTTCATTTTCCTTGAACTTTAGCCTGCTTTCCATCTCCAAAAGTAACTATCCCACCATTACTTTCCTCGAACAAACTAAACAATGACTTATTTCCAGTCATGTGCCTAGAACATCCACTATCCAAATACCAAGCACTAGAATCACATGCTCTAAGAGCAGTGTGAACAACCAACTAATGGATCTCACTTTTCCTAACCCATACTTGTTTAATTTTTGGAGCTCTAATAGTCCGCTTTGACAAATTATTTACCTCTTTACTCAAGACCCTAATTTGATCTTCAACATTGGGTCTTCTTTGAGTTCTTTGATTCATCCTTGATTTCAAATTTCTTTCTTTTAATTTGAAACACATGGGTCGAATATGACCTTTCACTCCACAGTGATAACATACAGGAACAAACTTTTGAAAAACATTATTAGAACTCTTATGATAATTAGAGATAAAGGGAGACTTACTTTCAACCGGCTTTCTGACATAAGGTTGAATATTAGGAATCTTATCAAAACTACTTTGAGGAGACCTAGATGCTTCCTGGGAAGCCCTAACAAAAGTAGTTTTGGAAATGATATTTGAATTACTCGTTGTTCCTACGAATCCCAATCCTTTATGGCCTGTTTGGTAGTAGTGTTTTTGTGTCTGTTTATGTGTTTTGTGTTTATAAACTTATTTGGTTAGTGTTTTTGGGATATATGTGTTAAAAAACACTTTTTCACTTTACGCAAATTTTAGGCATATTCCAATAAACATGAATTTGGTGTTTATTGGGGTGTTTCTCACTTACACTTTCTTCACTTTATAATATATTTTATTATTTATATTATTAAATTATTATTTATTAATTTATATATTAATTTATAAATATATTCTATTTATTTATTTATTAATATTTCATTATTTAATTCATTTTATTTATAAATTATTTATTCATTTTTAATTATTTAAAAATATATTTTATTAATTTAATATTAATTTATTATTATTATACTCATTTTTTATTATTATTATGAAGTATTTATTTGTTATTATATTTACTTATTATTTATTATTATATTTTTTTATTATTTTTTATTATATTTATTTTTTATTATTATTTATTTCATTTTGTTTATTATTTATTATTTTTATTATATTTTTAAATATGTTTTATGTAATTTATTATTTATTTTATTAATTTTTTATTATTTAGTCCATTTTTTATTATTATTTATTTATTATTATTGTATTCATTTATTATTATTATTATTATATTATATTTTATTTATTATTTATATTATTAAATTATTATTTATTAATTTATATATTAATTTATAAATATATTCTATTTATTTATTTATTATTATTTCATTATTTAATTCATTTTATTTATAAATTATTTATTCATTTTTAATTATTTAAAAATATATTTTATTAATTTAATATTAATTTATTATTATTATACTCATTTATTATTATTATTATGAAGTATTTATTTGTTATTATATTTACTTATTATTTATTATTATTTATTTCATTTTGTTTATTATTTATTATTTTTATTATATTTTTAAATATGTTTTATGTAATTTATTATTTATTATTATTATTTATTATTTATTCCATTTATTATTATTATATTTATTTATTATTATTGTATTCATTTTTTATTATTATTATATTTTATTTTATTTATTATTTATATTATTAATTATTAATTATTGATTTTTAATTTTTCAATTTCAACCCAAAAAACATCCCTACCACACATACTTATGTTTTTGGATGAATAAACAAAAAAACAAAAAATGTATTTTTTTGTTTATTTCAACACAGAAACAAATACAAACACAGCTCTACCAAACAAGCCCTTAGTATTTCCCATAGATTTACCTATACTCAACATATGATCAAGCTTAAGTGTGCCACTAGTCCCATTTATAAATAGTTAAGTTAGCATCCTTTAGTTCCTTTTACAAAACCTCAATTCTCGTAAATTTCTCATTTATATCAGATCTCAGAGTGATTAATTCCTTATTGAGATCATCTACAGTCTTTAAAGCATGATTCATTTCTTCTTCATACTCAATTAAATTTTTGGATAATTGAGTTTTATAGGTCTGCAAGAGATTTAGGGTTTGGGAACTATTGACTAATTTGTCTCTTAAAGAGTGTAATTCTTTATCCATCTTTAAACTTGTAGTTAATAGTTGATTGTGATGATTGTTAAGTTGAGTAAGTTTATCAAGTAATTCGTCGTACAAATCTTGAGTTATGTCATCACAATCTTCATCACCCTTATAAATGGCCAGTCGACTGACTTTTTCAGAGAATTGAAAAAATATTTCATAATGATTTTTTGAAGTTCCTGTCGACTGCCCAAAAATCCCAGTCGACTGCCTTATCCTGGATTTGAATTCCAATGGCTAGTTTCGGATCCAAAGTGTTCCAAAACTTCCCAAATCACCTTCAAACGGCTATATTGTGTTCCTATGCTATATATATGTCATATATGAGCCAAAAATGGGTGAGAGAAGAGAGGGATAGGAGTATGAAAGAAATCTACCATTTGTGCATTATTTTTTAATTCATTTTTGGGTAGAAAACTCTCCTATAGGAATCACACCAATTGTGCATCATTCGCATCATCTTCTTGTGATTCATTCTTCTACATATTGAGTTGAGCTTTTCATTTGAGTATTTCATTTATGACTCTAAGTATGTAAGGAAGTGAGCTTTGATTTTCTATATCCATCTATTGAGAGATATGTTGTATACACTCAAATTCAATTCCTATTCTTTGTGAGTGAAAGACCAAGAAGTTGTCTTGGCATGGGTTGGGCTTCTTGAAGCTATGTAAAGGTTTTTCTCTACCTTGAAAAGAGAGGATTAGGTTGGCTCTCCACTCGTAAGAGTGAGCAAAGGTCGGCTCTTCACCCGGAAGCAAGAGTGTTCGAAGGTTGGCTCTCCACCCGCAAGAGTGAGCAAGGTCAACTCTTCACCCGCAAGAAGGAGCATGTAAGGGTTTGTTTTTCACCTGCAAGAAAAGCATGATAGTGGAATCCTTGAGAGGTTTTCTCAAGGCATGGATGTAGACCAAAGATTTGGTTAAACCATGTAAAAATCTCGGTGTCTATGGTGTGCATTTTCTCTAACCCTTATCTCTTTACTTTAAAAACAATTGTCATTTTCAATCTTGAGCTTTATATATCAATGCTATAAAATTGCTTGTGTTTGTGTAATTAATGAAGAGGTTAGGAAAACGAATAGTTGAAGTGAATGATAGAACTTTTCTTCAACACACCATAGGATAAAATGTTTGGTTGAACCATGTTTAATCTTGGTGTCTTGGTTTGCATTTTCTCTATCCCTTAATCTTTTTACCTTATAAGCAATTGTCATTTACAATCTTGAACTTCATATTGATGTTGTGCTATGAAATTGTTTGTGGTTTTAAATTTCTAAGGAGTATGAGAAAATGTTAGTTGAAGTAGTTGATTGGATTGTGAGCTTGATTGGATTATAGCTTAGACTATCATCTCATTGATTTTGCTAAATCTTGTTACACAACATGTGTTTAAATAAAATTCTACTTCAACAAACCAATGCCTTGAAGGTTTATATTAATTCTATGTGCTTGACAAAATCCATATTCCTCTTTATTGTACAAGCAATTTTATCTACATTATTGAGCTTTACATATGAATGCCATAATTGTTTGTGATGTCATAAAGAGGATAGTAAAATGCTTAATTGTGTTGATTAGATTATGAACTTAATAGGACATGGCTTAGATTATATTTCCTATACTTCATTTACTTAGCAATGATCAATGTGCACACCAAGTGTGTGAGAAAAAAAATCTTTCACAAACTATAAGCATTGAAAGTTCATACACATCCCAAGTGTTTGATAAAAATGCATATTCAACATATCATTCTCTTTAAGAGTTTATTTGCACTAAATGTTTAATTAATTTTCATAAACTCTTTAAAGTATTCTTTATGATAAATAACACTTTGCATTATGTCTAAATATATGTGAGAAAAGTGCTTATACATATTTAGTTGAATTGCACACTTGGATGCTTAAATTAGTTCTCATTCTACTTGAATCCATTATGCATGTATTTGGTAGTGTAATTCATTGTTCATGATTACAAGCATGAAATGTGAATGTCACTTAAGAGGTTATCTAAATCATTAAGTGTTTGACAAGAGCTTAATGAAGTGTAATTTTGATAAAATAAAGTCAAACAAAAAAAGTCTCAAAGTTTGTCATTGACCCTATTCACCCCCCCTCCCTCTAGGTGTCAATATGTGGCCAACAGTTATGTATCCTATTATGACTTGGGTTACACTCCTATATATTCTAGGACGTGTACAAAGGATATATACACAAAAGTTGACTAGATTCATTCCCAATTATAAAATGATTAAATAAGGGAGGAATCCTAGTACAAAAAGGAAACAATGATTTCAACAAGATTTTCAATCAACTTCGGGAGCTCATATCTTAGTAAAAAAAGATCCAAATGAGGTGATTCTTGATCCTAACATCAATAGCCTGAAGTCAGCTTTCCAAAGGCTGTTACACTCCTCCGTCCAATGTGTGTAGCTCCAGATATGATCAAAAGAGTGAGAGGTGTCCTGTAAAAAAAGCTGAAAATTTCATAATCGGGCTGAAATTTTATTTTGACTCAAATTGATTCGTGTTGATCCGGATGACTTTTATTTCGACCCAAACACCTATAAGCATGTGTATATCACATATTATACATGATGTGGAAGGGTTTGGCTCAGTTGAGTGTGAAATTACAGAAAATGGTAAACTTAGGGTTTCTCCTATAAATACCAAGGTCTACAAGAGATGAGGTAACATCTTGGAGAGATCTCTGCAGTATTCTATCATTCATATTCTTCTATAGAGATAGAGAGAAAATTATTGAGTGATTCTATATCTTCTACTTCTCTATTGTGTTAGGGTTTATTCAATTGTGTTTCTACATCAATGATCTTATGCACGATTGAATGACCTAGATTCTGAAAAATCTACACAATGATGATTGCAATATGGTTGCTTTGATCAATTTGAGAAGTGGAGCCGTCTGAGTGCGGAGATCAGAGCAGGAGGCTTCATGATTATTTGATCCGTTGAGAAGCGGAGTTGTCAGAGTACGGAGCGGAGCGAAAGCTTTGGGGAGCATGAGTGAATCTAGACTTTCAGACATCGAGTGAAGAACAACAGATTACATCGGTTGTAAGTACTGTTTTCATAGAGTCTGTACAAATTCTCTGATTCATAGTGCATCGATACCCGAGCATATTCATGGTTTTTACTTGGAGTCTTTCTAAGGTTTTTCACGTAAAAATATTGTGTGTCTCTATTGCTTTATTTTCTGCACTTAGATTAATCTTTGCATGATTTATCTTGTTAAGAGAATTGGATTAAAATTGACTTTTCCGCAATTAATTTTAATTTGTCAATAAATCCACACAAAAAACCTATTTACCCCTATAGACTATTTTCACCATCGTCACCCCTATAGACTATTTTCACCATAGTAAAGGTAATTTCATGATTCATTATCACATATCTCCAAATAAGAAGTAAAAGGAAAATCCAAATCAAGTTGATTAACATAGTGGCACACATGGATTGGAGGCAAAATTATTACTCAGGGAAGTATATAAAACAAACAACGCATAATAAAAGCTCTCAAATCACAAATCTCAGGATTAATGTTACGTGGTGTTCCAGTCAATTAAAAAAGTAACCCACGTGAGAATTACATCGCTTTTATGTAATTGATTTGGGTACCACGTAAAAATATATGAGAATACCAGTATCAGAACAATTTCAAAAGAAAGAAAATAGTAAATTGAAGGAAAAGTGAGGTAGATATAATACAGATGAAAGAGTAAGAGTAGAAGTCTGAACATTACCAATTCCGTGAACCGGAGTTTTGGTACCATTAGCTATAGTAACAAAAGATGGAGAAGCAATTGGTGAAAAATTAGAAAGAATAGACAAATTACCTGTCATATGATCCGAGGCCCCTAAATCGATGACCCAAGGAGAAGTAGATGATGAGATGAGACAAGTATTACCTGAAGCAACAAGATTGGCTATAGGAGAAGAGTGGGCATGCTTGCGCTGAGAGATAGACTCATACTCGGACTTAGGAGGTGATTTATCTTCCATTATAGTAGATAAATATTGTAGCAAGACAATAAAAAATAAATTTAGCAGCAGTGAGCAGTAGCAAAATTATAGCTAATAACAGTAAGATCGAAGCTGGTAGTAACAAGATATCGGAGATGGTAGCAACAAGATTAGAGATGGCAGCAGGAAGTTGGTAGAAAACAGAGCGGAAAGAAAAGAAAATTTGGCAGTAGCCAGTGGTAGCAGAATCGGAGCTGGCAACAGAAAGGTGGTCACCAAGAAATGGTGATTGGAAAGGGCAGCAACAAGGGGCTGGTAGTAGCAAGGTGTTTGTAAAGGGCAGAAAGAAATGAGGGATAAACTCTTCTTCTATATAGGCTTATAAAGAAGGACAAAGATCAATGGGTTGCTCTGATACCATGTTGTTAAAATAGAGATAGGGAAGAATGTTTGTTGTAAGAAAATAGATAGGTAGAATGTTTACAGGAAAGAAGAACTTCAAGTAGAGAGTAATTTTTTGTGTATTGTATTTCAGTGAACCATGTGAATGACTCTTACGGGCTGTCCCAGTGCCCCCTTTGGCGGGTGTCGGAGGAACACCAATATATATACAAGAAAAGCCATAAATTAACGAATCACTACCACTAATTAAGTAATTACAAATGCACTATGATATCCACTAATTTATGCTTCCCATTATGTTTCCCATTAATTATGTTTTCCCACTACAAATCTTACAATATCAACAACAAATATAAAAAAAAAAATCCATGTACATGGAATAGTGAAAATGTTAGAAAGCAAAACTAAGATTATTATCAACTGAGATATAGTTTAGTATATGATACTTGCTCGCCTCTTAAAATTGATTAATTTAACATGTACATCTAGGTTGGTTCCTTATACAAATTAAGCAAAGCAACTCTGATCATAGACCATGGTGCTCAAAGGATGTATATTTTCTGTACTAATTCATTATCACACATCTCCAAATAAGAAGTAAAAGGAAAATCCAAATCTGAGTTGATTGTTTAAAGGCACACATGGATTGGAGGCAATATTATTATTCGCGAAAGTATATAAAACAAAACAACCCATAATACAAGCTCTCAAATCTCAAATCTTAGGACAAGTGTTACGTGGTGTTCCTCAATTAAAAAAGTGATGTACTTGCAAAATACATTACTTTTTATGTAATTGATTTGAGGTACCACGTAAAAATATCCGAGAATACCAGTATCTTCTCCTATGGTTGACCAGAGTTAAAGGGTGCGTTGTTGCACTCAGAACCAGTACCGTTAACGGTAACACCATCGCTGTTTGTGTAGGAACAAGTTGTCTGTTGAGAACTTTGGGAGAAATTATTGCAATCAGAACCAGTACCGTTAACGGTAACACCATCACTATTTGTGTAGGAACAAGTTGTCTGTTGAGAACTTTGGGTCCGAGAGTAAGAAGTAGTACTACTAGTTGTAGAGCCTGTGGTGCCTCCTGTGGTAGGAGCATTTGTTGTAGTCGTAGTAGGAACATTCTGTCCTGTTGGTACAGCAGATCCGCCGTGGTTATAATTATTTTTTTGTCCCGCAATATTACTATTTCCATCTGCAAAAACTCATACAATACAAAGAATGAACACACACACACACACAGAGCGAGATTACTATGTTCTTCTTCAAAACTACTCATACAATACAAAGAATGAACAAGAAAGAGAGAGAGCTTACGGTCCTCGGATAAATCTCGGGCAGAGAGTAGAGGTGAAACCATGAACATCGAAACCATGAACAAGCAGCATATGAGAGAAGGAGAGGTCTTTCTCATTTTAATTTTTTGAAGCTTTTGCTGTTGCTCCAAGCAAGAACTGAAGAGAGGGAGGTCTAGTAGTAATGCAAGGTCTTATGCATGATATATATATATATCATATATGGTGTAAGCAATGTAGGCCTTATTTCCGCAAGTGGGAAATCAATGTACAAAGACTTTGACGTAGAAAGTAGGTTTTGTTAGTGATCTTTGTCCCACCACTTTTTCGATTAGACCCAAGGCTTCAAATCCAATTTAAAGGTAAACTTTCATCATTTCACATTATAATTAAATAATTTGATTGTGAATGTAATTGAAAATGAAATCCTAATTTAAAATAGAACTTGGTTGATTTTCTTTTGATTGACGTTGAAACCTCTCATAATAATTTACACGTTACCGACTTCTGCATAATATATATAAGAATTCTCAAAATTGAATGAAAAAAGAAAAGAAAAAAAAATAAGAATAAAGGAATGAGAAAATTAATGTAAAAAAAGGTGAAATTCGGTGAGGTTCCTAGTTTGTGGTAGGCCTGCAAACGAAGAGAGCCTAGCCGAGCTTTGGAATGTTCAAACTCGGTTCATTTACTAAACGAGTCTAGAAAATGTGTTCAAGCTTGACTTATTTGCTTAACGAACGAGCTCGAGCCGAAAGTCAGATTTAACGAGTCGAGTCCGAGTTTACTCACGAACAACTCATTTCAGTTGCAACATATATTACTCTTACCAATAGTTGCCTGAATTTAGTTGTTGCATGTATGTTTTTAACATTTTTCCACTATTATAATTTTTTTGAATGGTTTTATATTATGGCTGCATAATTCCTATAATCTTTTCACAACAATCTTCAGAATTTGTTCAATTTGAACAATTTCTTTTGTCAAATATGAGATAATTTTACTATTTAACTTAGACGAGTCTGCTAACGATCTTGGCGAGCCGAGCTTAGTAATGTTCAAGCTCGACTCGTTTACTAAACAAGCCTAAAAATTGTGCTCAGGCTCAGATCGTTTACTAAACGAACGAGCACGATCCGAGCTCTTAACGAACCGAGCTCGAGCCTGCTCATGAATGGCTCGATTCATTTGCAGCCCTAGTTTGTGGTAATTATCACCCACCAATACATGTCTAGCAGAAAATGGAGGATGAATGCCCATGTCTACGCCCTATATTAATGTTAAAAGACCAATCCTAAAGTTCACACCTAAAATTTATAAGATTTTTAAAAAATTGTTAATCCAATATCAAGTTTCGGACTCAGTTTTTTAGTGGAGGCAGGCAAATAATTCAGTAAGATACATCGGCGGATATAGTTCCAACCTTATTTGATTTGTGTGCAAAGTCACTTTGCACTAGTCTCTTAGTTATACTCTGATTATCCGGCAAAAAAGAATCCATAAATCATTCAAATTAAATTAGTACCCAGTCTTTATATTTACCCACCTTTTGTTAGAGTATGACTCATTTCCTTGTGTCGAAACTAAACTTGGTCAGCAAGTATCTCTATTTGATTGAAGTTTGTTATATTTTGTGACTATTTTCTTAAGGGGGAATATAACTTAGCCACAAACAATCATAGTTATGGTAGGAGACCAGACTCCTAATTGGTTTGATTGACTTGTTCTCCACTCTAGCCTATCCTATAATTACATGGGTCAGTCCTATTGTATTGTGTGCAGAAATAGAGAGAGAAAGAAGAGATATAAATTAGTATTCTTCTTGGTGAGAGTCAGGAATAATATAAGATTCCGGTGATACAAGCATGACTATACACTGTGTGTGTGCATGTGTATGATCTGCAGATCATCCCCTTGTAATCATCTCATTGATTATAGTGAAACGGTGCTCTCCATGGATGTAGGCTGATTTGGCCGAACCAGATATAAATCTTTGTGTCGATTATTTAGTGTGTGTTTGTGTGCATTTTCTGATTTACAGGTACACATGGCTTCAAACAGAGGGTGTGGAAACCCAAACTAGTGGTATCAGAGCTTCAGGTTGGAGCAAATCCTGAAGTTGTACATTCTGGTCCAAATTCGTAGGATCAACTTGCACAAAATTAGAAACCACCCATACCAGAAGCTTTGTCTCATCAAGACGAAGCCAGGATTGTAAAGCGCATCACGAAATGAGGTCTCACGCGCCCGCCGGAGTTTGTCCATGTTGCTGCCGCCATTGAACCAGTCCGGCGATCGGAGTTTCGGAGAAGACGAGTCACCGAGTACTCGACGAGGCTTTTACCGAGTACTCGGCAGTACAGTTACCGAGTACTCGAAGGTGTGCTTACCGAGTACTCAGTCAGTTCAGCCAGTAATGTCAGCAAGTGTCACGTCAGCACCCCTACCAGATCAGAGCCACGTCAGCAGGTCTACTATGTCAGCACTATTTTGTTTTTTAGTGCTGAAATTTGTTTTGGCCCATTTGGAGTCATTTTTTACCCGTTTCGATGCGGTCAGAGACGTTCATATAGTTTTGGAATGTTTCAGACACAACCGTGCAATCGGTTTTACGAGATTCAATTCCGAACATCTTGAATTGGAAAACCCTGGATCGAAAGGCTCTTGGTACGATCAGACTGACGTTGTCAAAGTCCGTTCTTTCAACATCAAGAATGAGAAGACATCAAGGTCTCTCATGGATGCTCTTTCGAACATGTACGAATAGCCTTCTGCAGCAAACATGGTACATCTCATCAAAATATTGGTTAATTTGAAGATGTCCGAGAATGGAAAGGCCAGTGAATATCTTAATGTTCTTAATGACAATGTTGGGCAGTTGGAATCAGTTGATATGTCAATTACTAGCAAAATGAAAATGGCTTTAGTTTTAATCCAATTGCCAGATAGTTGGAGCGACATAGTGGCGGCAATCAGTAGCTCCTCAGGGACAGAACCGCTACATTGTGATTCTGTAGTGAGTATGGTACTCACAAAAGAGATCATAAGACAGATGTTAGACTCTTCTAATAGTGGCTCAACATTGAATGTCGACAGTAGAGGCAGAGGTTTGAACAAGAAAAAAGGCAGAAATCAAAGGCGTAGCCGTTTCAAGTCGAGACAGGAGTCTCGAAATTCCATTGAGTGTTGGAATTGTGGCAAACTTGGTCATTACAAAGGCCAATACAGATCCCCGCAGAGTGTAGCGGATGACAAGACTAAAGTGAATTGTGTCTCAGAAGATGATGCGTTGATATGCTCTTTGGAGAGCAAGATAGAGTTTTGGGTATTGGACTCTAAAGCATCATTTCATGCCACCTCAAGTCGAGAGCTCTTTAAGAGATATACACCTGGTAACCTTGGCGAGGTTCATCTAGGTGATGATCAACCCTGCAGTGTTGTTGGCAAGGGTGAAGTACATATCAGACTCAACGGATCGATATGGAAGCTAAGGGATATGAGACACATTTCAGACTTGAGGAATAACCTGATCTCAGTAGGCCAGTTGGCGAGTAAAGGTTATATGATCACTTTCAGTGAAGATAAGTGGAAAGTTTCCAGGGGGGCTATAACTATAGCACGAGGACAGAAAAAAGGTACATTCTACACAACCACAAATTTTAGCACAGTGATTGCAGTTGTAAAAGGCAAGGAGGATCATAACTTGTGGCACCAGAGGCTTGGTCATATGAGTGAAAAAGAGCTCGTAGTTATGTTCTCGAAGGGAAAACTACTAGTAAAATTGATTGACATCGACTTCTGTGAGTGTAAGCAGAAGAGGGTTAGTTTCCAGAGCAACAATAGAAGTTTCACAGCGAAGAAGCTTGAGCTAGTTCACATGGGTGTCTGGGGGCCATCAACTGTCTCATCTCTTGGTGGAAAGTCCTACTTCGTGACTTTTGTAGATAACCATTCCAGGAGGATATGGGTTTACTTCTTAAAACATAAATCTGAGGTGTACGATGTGTTCAAGAAATGGAAAGCTATGGTAGAGAACATAAATTTGAGGTGTACGATGTGTTCAATCTGGGTTGAAGGTAAAGAAACTGAGATCCAAGTACAACTTTGGTGGAAAAAATAAAGACTCCGGGTTCAAGAACTTTTGCTATGAGAATAATATCAAATTAGAGAAAACTGTTCCAAGTATATTACAATAGAATGGCGTAGCAGAATGTATGAACTGAAAAGCGACTGAGATAGCCAGAAGCATGCGCATTCGGGCAGGGTTACCGGAACAGTTCTAGGCAGAAGCAGTTAGTACAACAACATATCTTATGAATCGAGGTCCATCAGTACCATCAAAGCACATAATTTCAGAAGAGGTATGGAGCGGTAAAGATAAGTGTACTTTCATTGGATACGACGGCGATGAGTATGGTTACCGCATGTGGGATGATCAGAACCGAAAGGTGATCCGAAGCAGAGATGTAGGGTGCGTTTAGAAAGCCTGTTTTTTGTATTTGTTTTCTGTCTTCAAATATAAAAACTGTTTTTGTATTTGTCTTTGTTTTTTTCAGCAAAAAACTAAAAACAAAAAAGCGTTTAGATGAAAATTTGTATTGAAAAATAAAATGGTATTGGTGGGCGGCGGTGACCGGCGGCGGCGGTGGGGCTCGGCGGCCACGGCAGCCGGCGGCGACCGGAGGTGGTGGGGGCCGGCGATGGGGGGTGGTGGTGGTTGGTGGCGGCGGCGGTGGCGGAAGTGGTACCCTAAACAGTGAAAAAACTCAAAAAATAACTAAAAGTTGTATTTGGTGTTTTTACCACTTTTACACACTATTCACAGAAAACAGTTTTCTTGGGAAAAAAAAAGTGAACAGTAAACGCGTTTGTCAAACGTGTTTTTTTTTTAACTGGGTGAATAGTAAAAAAATAAAAAATGTTTTCTCGTATCCAAACGGACCCGTAGTGTTCAATGAAAAGGTGATGTACAAAGATAGGCACGCAAGAACCTCAGATCCTACAACACAGAGTGATCCTGTGGGTGTTGAGTTAAATGATGTTTAAGACAGTGAGAGTACTCAGTCAGAAAAACAAATTACAGATGACAATTCTCAACAGGATGATACGCCGCAGTCTCTGACTCCTATTCCTGTACCTAGGAGGACTTCACGGCCTCATGTGCCGAATTGGAGATACATGAGTTACTTGTTGCTCACAGATAAAGATGAACCAGAATGTGATGATGAAGCATGCAGTGCAGCAGATGCGAGACCAGTGGGAGCTTGCGATGGAACATGAGATGAAGTCCTTTATCTCCATTAAGACATGGAAGCTAACCGAGCTGCCGGTAGGAAAGAAAGCTCTTCATCATTCGATTGTGAAACTGAATACTATTCATTCAAGCATTGTTGAAGCAGAAGGTTTGCATCTAGAGCTGTTAGATGGCAATTCTGCTTTCCTCCAAGGTAACCTAGAGGAGGAGTGTTATATGTAGCAATTGGAAAGTCCCTCAATTAAAGGGAGAAAGAAAACAGACGTGACAAAGTGTGCAAGGCGAAGTCAGAAGCGACAGTGGTTGCAAGATAGAGTAGCCAGACACAATAGAAGTTGCAGGTTCTGTAGAAGGCTAAATATTGCTCATGCAGTGGGAGATATCAACATGGTCATGTTGACCAAAGTGGTGACAACAGAGAAACTGAAGTTGTGTGTAACTTCAGTGGGTCTTCAAGCTTGAAGACAGAAATGAAGGCACCGTAATGCACTGATCATTGATGTAGTTGATTATTATATTGAAAGTCGTCAAGTGGGAGACTGTTAGAGTATGACTCATTTCCTTGCGTGGAAAGTAAACTTGGCCAACAAGTATCTCTATTTGACTGAAGTTTGTTATATTTTGTGACTTTTTTCTTAAGGGGGAATATAACTTAGCCACCAAATAATCACAGTTATGGTATGAGATCAGACTCCTAATTGGTTTGATTGACTTGTCCTCCACTCCAACCTCTCCTATAAATACAGGGACCAGCCATATTGTATCGTGTGCACAAATAAAGAGAGAGAGAAGAGATACTGATTAGTATTCTTCTTGGTGAGAGTCAGGAATAATATAAGATTCTGGTGATACAGGCATGAGTATACACTGTGTGTGCATGTGTATGATCTGCAGATCATCCCCTTGTAATCCTCTCATTGATTATAGTGAAACGGTGCTCTCCGTAGACGTAGGTTGATTTGGTCGAACCACGTATAAATCTTTGTGTCGATTGTTTGTTGTGTGTTTGTGTGCGTTTTCTGATTTGCAGGTACACACAGCTTCAAACAGAGGGTGTGGAAACCCTAACATCTTTCTAATAGCCTTCAACAAAACCTGAATTTAAACAGGAAAAAAAAGTAGAAAAAACAAAAAAGATTTTGTTTTCCAAGGTCATTTCCATCATATTGAATCAGATGAAGCCCATGCTCTGGTTAAGAAAAGAAAGTTTATTTATTTTCATTACAATAAAAAAATTAAGAATGATGCCACTATCTTTTTCATTTAGCATTCAAACGGAATGATTCTATGAAATTACGTCGATGCTTCTATTATATTTTTCCAGATTATTGCTGATGTAATGATACAAAACTTTTTTTTTTTTGGAATTTTAGCAAAATTAAGTTACTCAAAAACGCGCATTTGAAAGGAAGAGACCAATAACAATTACTCCTTTAAAGGTCGGAGACCAAGACATGAGCATCTAAGGACACTTTTTTTTATCTCCTGACCGACCAATAATGGACCACATGTTGACCTCAAGTCAATGATATGTTAGTTTATATAACCAAAAAAGTACGGGAATTGGAAAGTTGGGACCTCTTAGTCACGAGTCCACAAACTTTAGCATATTACAAACATATTCAAAGAACAAATTATATTTAACCAAAAGAGAAGACTCATTAAAAGAGCATAGTACGTGGCAGCACAATTCTAATGTGTGTAAGAGAGAATGAGAGTTTTATGGCTTAAACTTCAATTTTAGCCCATGCTAGATAATGGAGTTCACTTGGAGTCTTGCATAATTGAGAGAGGCCGATGTAATTTCATAATTATAATAGATTGTATCAATGATTACTTTTATGTTGTTATTGCGTCAAATATTGAACAATGGATCAATTATTGAACAATTAGGGTGTGTTTGATAACATTTATTTATCACAGTCTGAACAGATTCAATAATTATTCAATTAAGTACGTTAGATAAAATTTTTAAATATCACTGAAAATATTAAGTGCCACTTAAAATGATGTAAAAGTTTAAGTGATATGGTCACCACTTAACACTGAAGTCTGAAGACTGAAAATTTACAAAAATATCAGAAAATATAATTTTCTTAAGCACTACTTAAAACCTCTAGTACTTAAAATTCATATCTTAAAATATTCAGTACTTAATTTTTCAATTTTATAAAACAGCCTCTGAGTTCATTATTGATTCTCTCAATTATGAAATTATTAGATACATTTAATCGAACTCCTTAAAGTGTTTGATTTTATATATATATATATAAATGAGCTCTCCACAGCTTTACTTGCACTTGGATACAAAATGCTTCCTTTTTTTACAGGCAAAGTCATGCACCAAAATGAATGTGAAATATGTACGCAATTTTCACACTCTCCAGCCATTTGAATAGGTAATTTTCAATATGTATATTGTAGCCAAAACAAGAGATATATAGATAACAAATGGGATTGAACATGCCTCCTGCAAGCTGGAGGGGTAATAGAATGGACACCAAGTCTGTCTCGTAACGTGATGAAGGCGTCTCTGGGTAATGATTTAGTAAAGATGCTGGCAAGCTGAGAAGTGATGAGACATACCTAGTAACAAAATTGCCCATGGCAACTTTCTCACAAACAAAGTAATAATCAAGCTCGATATATTTTGATCGAGCGTGAAACATGGGGTAACTGTCATATGTAGAGCTTTGACATTATCACAAAATAGTACTTGTGGAGGTACACAGAGAGAGATCCCAATATTCATTGTAAATAAGTCACCCATGCACTCAACTCAGGATTGGTAAAGGTCGTATTTAGAACGATATTCCGCTTTCGTACTAGATTGAGCCATCATTGGTTGCTTTTTAAAATATCAAGATATGCAGCTAGCCTCCATAAAAATGCATGTCATGTAGTACTACGCCTTGTAGTCAGCGTAACTAAAACCATATAGAGAAATTGGACTATTTGAGAGATATCGTGACCCCAATTTCGTGTGCCCTTTAGATATCGGTTTAACTGCCTTTAAATTAGCCAACATACTCTATTGACATCATGAATGATAACGGGTCTTGTAACAGTAAGTATTATAGGACACCTAAAACACTTCGAAAGATAATAGCATCAACCACAATTATGATTCGATGGAGGTGACTTGTCTTGAAGAACCTGCAGTGTTGCAATAGCAGCGCTTTCGAGCATCTCAATTTTGGCCAGCAAATTATTTGTCTAGTTTTGTTTTTTTTCGGGGGTTAAATAAAATTCATAAAACAAAGAAACTATACAAAAAAGGGAAATAGACAACAAGGCCCTTACAACGTTTAAAGGGACAAGCCAAAGAACGATTAGCCCAAACATAGGCAAAACAACACCCTAAGATACAAATATCAAATCAGACACATGGGATACCAAACTGGCCTCATCTTCAACTGATATCACACCATTTTCTTCAATCAAAGCACATCATTTCCATCCCAGATGGAATCACAAGATTTGCTAAAATCCATTTACTCTCTATGGTGGTTGTGGAGGGGGGAAAGGAGATCGAGGAGGTTGGGTAAGATAAAGCGGCGCCGCACGGGGTTGCAGAGGATGAAGGGGGGACGACCGCTGAGGATTAGAGATTAGAGAGCTAATGTTGCCTTGGATTCGAGTGAAGGTAAAAAACTCATTGCCCCTTGATGGTTCATAAAATGAATTGGGGAGACTCCAATCATTTGCTATGATTTTGGCATACGAGCAATTGCAAAAATTGACAGAAAAAAGCTTGAACCGGACTGCATCAACAACTGCTCGAAGAGTTCTACCAGGAGGTAAGGCCAAATCCCTAAAAATCCTATTATTTCTTTCTTTCCAAATGTGATAGATGAAGCTTGTTAGGGCTAATTTCCATGTGACTATTCTACTTTCCTTCAAATCATTTTTCCAATTTTGGGATGCCCAAAGTATGAACTGTTTCCATGAATTTTGTCCTGAGTAGAAACCACATTTATCTTGAATGCCCTCCCATACCATCCTAGAATATGAACAATGATAAAACAAGTGTTCATGTGTTTCAGCTGCTCTAAGACATAAAATACACACATTGGGTTGCATAAGGTATTTAAGGCCTGGTCTATCTTTAGTTTGAAGTTTGTCCTATTTGGCTAACCATAGGCAAAAGGAAAACTTGGGTATCCTATGTTTGAACCAGACCAACTTATGCCAGTGGACTTGAGAAGAGGGTTGAGTGAGGGATAAAAGAGTGTGTTTCATGGTGAAATGTTTAGAAGGAGAATGATTCCACAAAATAACATCTTTAGAACTAGAGTTGGGTAGTGGTAAACTATTAAGGTCACAATGAGGTTGTAAAAGTCTAGCAAGCTGTCTGGGCCATCTCCACTGTCCATTAGCAATTAAAGTAGATACCTTAGCATGAATGTTGTAATTCCATCTTGGTCTTTGAGAAGTGCTTGCACAGAGCTTGTAAATTGGGCCACATGGAAGCCAACTATCAAACCATAGCCAAGTAGACTCACCATCCCCTATTATGTGTTTGATTAAAGGTTGAGCCATGTGTCTAAGCTGGAGCAATTTTTTCCAGAACCAGGAGCATTTCCCTGGAATAGGAATTTTCCAAATACTTCTGTTCTTTAATAAGTTCATTTCAACCCATTCCTTCCATATATTGCTTATGTTGTTGGAGCACAGAGTCCAGAAATGCCTCAGAATAGAAGCTTTGTTCCATTGTTGGATGTCAAGAATTCCCAACCCTCTAGCCTTTTTATGTCTGCAAACTTTTTCCCAAGACACTTTAGCCTTTTTCTTATTCAGAGCAGGGCCTGACCATAGAAACTTCATCAACACACCTTTCATCTGATTACACACTTTTGTAGGAAGGATTAACAGATTTGTCCAAAAGATATGAATATTAAAGAGGGTAGCTTGGATCAGTTGGATTCTGCCAGCAAAAGAAAGAAACCTGGCAGTCCAATTAGAGACCTTGGAAAACATGCTATCAACTAGGATATGGCATTCACAGGCAGAAAGTTTAGTTGAGAACAAAGGAAGCCCTAAATATTTAATGGGGAGTGTGCCATAAGGAACATTAAAAACAGTAGATAGGGATTCCTTAAGAGGTTCAGAAACCCCACAAACAAAAAGCTGGCTTTTACTTGGATTTGGACTGAGACCAGAAAAGAGAGAAAAAATATCAATAGCTTTCTTAGTAGTCAAGGCTGATGTTAAATCCCCATTGAAGAACATAAGAATGTCATCAGCAAAAGTAAGGTGGGATAACTGAGTTGTCTTACAACCCCAATGGTAGGTAAACAAATCATTTCTTGCAGTGAGAATGTTAGTAATTGATGAAAATACATCCATGGCAATTACAAACAAATAAGGGGACAAACAGTCACCCTGTCTTAACCCTTTAATGCTCTTGAAGAACCCACATAATTCCCCATTAATAGAGATTGAAAAGGAGGCCGTAGAGATACAAGATATGATCCAAGCTATGAAAGTAAGAGGAAATTTCATAAGAATGAGAATATCAAGAAGGAAATTCCAATCTAAATTGTCATATGCTTTGTGCAAGTCAACTTTTAGAGTGCACCTAGATGGATTTAACTCCTTATGGTACCCTCTTAAAAGTTCATGAGCCAATAAAATGTTGTCCCCAATCCTTCTCCCTTTGATGAAAGCATTTTGAGCTTTATCAATGAGATTAGGTAAGATGGTTTTAAGTTTGTTGGCTAGCAATTTAGAAATACACTTATAGATGACATTGCAATAAGAAATTGGTCTATAGTCAGCTGGGCTTTCTGGGTTAAGGATTTTTGGAATCAAAGCCAAATAAGTTGTGTTCAATTGTTTAAGCATCATGCCATTTTCAAAAAATTGTCTAATAGCACATGTGACCTCAGCTCCAACAATGGACCAAGTCTTCCTAAAAAAGAATGAGTTGTATCTATCAGGTCCAGGGGACTTGTTGGACTTGATGGAGAACAAACACTCCTTAATCTCATTATCACTAGGAATAGAGCATAGTCCTTCAAAACATTCTTCATTAATGGTCTTAGTAACATACTGAGAAAGAGGAATGATACCTGGGTAGCAATGAGGATTGCTACCAAAAATGTAACACCCCGTTTCATTTTCCCTTTTTTCTGAATTATTCCCGATTTATTTTCGGTGATGACGTCACTTGTTCATGACGTCATGGTTACTCTGTGTATTTTACGAGTAAATTTTTCGCGTTTAACGTTTGGAGCTGAATGGGCGGCTGGACGATTATCTCGTTGAGGACTTCGTGGACTGTCGTTGGAGATTACACGACTTGACAGTAACGTTTAGTAGTTTCGGACTTGGTGAAACGTTTACGTGTGTTCTCGTTATCGACTACGTGATTGAGTTGTGACGATTGACAGCTAGTGTTGTCGACTAAATGGATTTGTTTTGACGGTTGACGCATAGGGCTTCGACTCAGTGATTTGAGTTCGGTAGTAGTGCTTTAGGAATTCGACATTTTTGTTTCCCCTGGTTATAGGGTTAGTACGTACCTTGTTTGGCTGACGTGCTTAGGAATATTGATAGTCCTTTCGCTCGTTTTATTTATGTTTGTATATACGTGCTCTGTGTGTTGATGCCTCGTGTATTGATGTGGCATTAGGTGCCTATGTGCCTTAGTTGCTTGACTTACGTGCTTATGTGTATTTGTATTGCTATGCTCGTTTTTCATGATTATACGTACGGGTTAAGTGTAATGAGATTTTGTTTAAAACCTGTAGCGTTTAGTATTTCGACTAGACGACACGTTTGGTTTATTCGGCATTTATGATTTTGATTCTTTTGGTTCGTTTATCGTATTAGTGCTTATGGTGTTTGTCGTGACACATACCCTGTGTTTCGGAGGTTGGGTTTCATACCCTAGATTATTTATTTTAGTTATATTATTTATTGGGCGTCTCGTTTATATTTACGGGCGCGTGTGATATTATTTCGAGGTTCCCAGTATATTTTCGGGATTTATTGTACAAATATATTTAATTAAAATTATATATATATATGGGTATTAAATAAATGAAATTGAAGCATTTAGTGGACTTTGGTGGACCAATCATTTCTTTTCTCATGTCACACACATTTATTTAATATCTTGGTCACATTTGAGGTCACGTGGACCTAGTAATATAGATGTTACAAAATTCAATTGAGTTGAATCATATATATACGTATATGTATCATACATATTTGAGATATATGTATATGTTGACAGATATTTCGGTGGAGTCAGAAATAAAGTTACACGAAGCTTCTCGAAGGCTCTCTATTCTTCTCTAACCTTCCCCACGCACAGACCACTTATTGTTTCTTCAGGTTCACGACCACATATTGGGTTCTCCTTCTCTCCTCTTAGATTGACACCAGTTATTCTACACCACCATTATCATCATCATCATCATACTAGTCTTATATACCAGAGAGAGAGAGAGATGGAGCCACGACCGATGCGTGGCTTGGTGGGAGTCGTCGGTGCAGCGGCGATGGCCATGGGTCGCCGAGTTGGTGTCGCAGGGGTGGCGTGATGTCACAGCAGCGGCTATGGCGAGAAGCAGCGGCGCCATGGTTGCAGAGGGTTTCAGCCGCGTGTGGGACGAGCAGATTTGTGTTCGGTCTGGGGTCCTGCGTTTTGGCTTGGTGTTCGCCGGCTGAGGTAGTAGCGACGGTGACCATGGTGGACTGGTGGTTCACGGCAGCGTGGGTCGCCGGACGTGGTGTTGATCGGGAGTTATGGAGGTCGACTAGTCCCGTGTATGGCCGGACTGAGTCGGGTTGACTCAGTGGCGAGTTGGGCTCGATTCGGGCTGATTTTCGGAGGATAGCTCGGCCTCGGTACCGTGTACGTTATATACGAAATTGGTGCCAAACCGTTGAGCGGTTTGCCAGGAATTTCATATTTTCGGTATGGTTTTCAGTTTCGTTTTTTGTAGATTTGTTCCGAATTAATTATCGATTACTAACGAGTTTCAACTATATTGAATAGGACGGTAATGCGGTCGTTTTGACATATTCGAAATATTTTTCGGACAACTTTGGGCGGCGGGCCTTATTCACGCCCGGTACTGTTCACGGCGGGACTGTTTGTAAGCTTTTAAATTCGGTGGGGAATTTTATATATATATATATATATATTTATCTAGCACTCACTAATAGTACGTAGAAAATGCTAAGTTGCCCCGTTGTATGTTTATGGATAATAAAAGCATGTAATTAAATTCCTAAGCAATAAATAGAATTTAAGAATTTTATAAAATTCACGAAATACCCATAACCGAATAAATGAGGTCGGGAATAGAAATTCCCTGGGAAATTAAATAAGTTAATTCCCTGAGAATTTTTAAGAAATTAAATCCTACTAAATTTGGATTAAACTAGGTAGTTTAGTACCCCCGGACTTAAAGTAGGATTTTGTAGAATTTTGTGTAAAATTAGAACCTGTAATTAGCTCCCGGATTATATGTAGCTGAAATTAAAATACAGTGGGAGCGGGGCAGATTTGATATTCAGGGATGTAGAGCCGACGAGTAAATTATCCCCTGTTATTTATAGTTTATTGAAATTGAAAATATAAGCTAGGGGATTCACGTAGAACTTAGACACGGTTACAGTTCCCTTTATAATTTATTTTTCTCGTAAAATATAATGAAGTTGTATTGTGAATTAAATTGTTCCCTGAGGCAAATTAATTTGAAAATAATTATTTGGAAATTAAATTAAAAGCATGCTGGCGTATAAAAATCTATAAAGATTGGGTAATTGAGAACCCGATTATTTCTGTGATAAAATGGAAATTGATTTACTGTATATTTGAAAGTGTGAAGCATGCGTGGTATGAGATTGTTTGGATTTTATGCCGTGTGATTGAGTATATTAAATTCATATGAGGCATTTTGCATTCATATAGCACCATGTTATATATATATATTGTTTCGGTGCACGTTGCATGCCTCATTTATATCATGCGCATGTCTGGTTCATTTGGAATGTCGCAACAACTGGCCAGGGGTGGTCTAGCACCAGGGAGCTAGTAACTCTCAATTCTCTAGACATTTGGGGGTGAGGGCTTGCGCCTCACTTGCCGGTTCCCGGGCGGGCTTGTGGTCCCCGCACTTTCTTTGGCGACGCCAACCCTTCCTGTTGTGGGTTTGTTGCCCTAGCAGTGAACGGTTTGGGATTCCTGGATATTTGTTTCACCCTTTAGTGGCTAGGGTTGCATTGACATACATATTGAGCATTCATTCGTTTATATGATCGTTTATGGATATTTTATATTGTTGATATTTGCTGTTATTAAACTGATGATATTGGTAACTTTATTATAAATGGTGGAAATTAATTCAATGTGATTAAAAGTTAAAGCTTTTAAAATTTAAAAGAAATGAAATGTAGTAATGTTAAAACCTGGATTAGTAGAGCCATGGTTGGCATGTGTTCCAGGTGATTACGTGGATATAGATGGAAAGAGGTTTTGAGAATTAATTGTTTTCCCCTTGAGTTGGAGTTGAGTTGAGTTGGCTAGTCGTATATTGAGACTTAGTTGTGGTTGTGCCTTTGGCCACATAGGCATTTGTGATTGGTGATTAGTGTTATCACTGGATGATTATTAGACCACTTCGGTAGTGGGAAGAGTTGTTCAGGTTACAAGTCGGGTAAGACTCGTTAGCCTGACCTTATTTCTCTTGACTTGTGTATTTTGAGCTTTGTCGCTCAACCCTTCCATTTTAAAAGTGTTTCGAGTAGTAAATGGTTTTTACCCGTGTGCCTTGAAAATCTCATTTCCTACATGTTCTGGTAAAGTTAGTGAACTCTGGACATGGTTTGTCCCGTTCTTGAGACTCGAGGTCAGTTCTGAGATCTAGATATGTTTTAGAGTTGATTGTTTTAGATTCCTCCTAATTGTTCCGAGGAACACTTGAATCCCGGTGTTGGTTTGGTAACCTTTGAGGATTTGTTTATAGGTTCCTATATTAAGTTGAAGATCTTAGAACCTGTTTCGAAATAAGTTTGAATGTGACTTTAAGGTGATATTCAGTTGAACCCTAGTAGTTCTTTTCCCCGTGTTATAGTTTCTCGGGTTTTAACCCGAACATGTGTTTCTGAGGTTTTATTCCTTAAGGTTAGAAATATGATCATTTATGGTTGTTTGTGGATCTTCTCGGGTAAGAGAAGTGAGGTTAAGTTAAGCGCACATAGTGCGATTCCTAGTGTTTGGTTGGGTTAGGAGGCATTGGAACCAAATATGATTTGACCGGGCCTTAACTTTTTCTCAAAAACCGGTTGAATCCTTCGGTTCAACATTTTTCTTTAAAAACCCGAGGGCCATGGCATCTGTTTGGGACTAAATGACTCCAGTAACCCTCTCTTGCGCCTCGATAGGCGGTATGAGTTAGAGGTGACCTTGTTGATCTGTACCCTTTTTAATGCCTTGATAGGCAGTGTGAGTTAGAGATAGTTCGGTTGGTTACCGAATCCGATGTGGAGATAGGACCTTCATTTTTTTAGGTTTCTTCGAGTGAACGGGTTGGTTCACTGGTTGTTGTACGTAGAAGAATGGTTATTCCCCTTCGATAGTCCTAAGGAGGGACCTATATACCTCCTAGGAACCTTGAGTAGCGTGCTAGGTGCACGGAATGGTAGATAGCTAGTTTTGGTTGTATCTCTAGATGAGAGTGTGTATTCGACTGGGTGCCTTCCTACACCAGGTGTTAGGATTAGCTGTTTACGGGACTTTTTTATATATATATATATATATGTGTGTGTATATATATATGATGATTTGACATGCGTATATACGAGTGGTAGATATATCTTATGAGTTGTTCTGTTTTACGACTCTTGAGTAGTTTCGAGATTAGTTGTGAGGTTATTGTTAGGTGTCTCGGGTTGGCGGGGGTGCCATGGGAGACGGTAGCTTGACCTAGGATAGATGCATGCACACGGGATGGTTAGCATTTTCTAGACGGCTATGAGTGTGATGTTTTGATATTATGGTGAGCGCGTGGTTTTTGCTCACCCCCCACACACAACATTTTCAGGTTTGCAGGTGGATGCAGCACGACATGCTTGACGACGGCGATACGGGGACTTTGGGACAGTAGTTCTATTCCTCCTTTCGTAATCATATTCATGTATTCTTTTATTTTCTTGGGAGCCAGGCCGTTGGTAGATTCCCTTGTATTGTATCTCTATTCTGTGTATTTATTATTTTTTGGGGTGCCATTGTATTTGTTCGGCACTACCATTTAATTTTATGTATTCTTATTTGAGCATTTGGGGCTCTATTGATTTTAGAGGGGTTTGGAGAGGTATTGGTGTTCTTTTCCATTACCTCGGCCCTAGTAGGTTTCTGGAATGTTGGGCTACGTGCCATTGCTTTTATTCTTGTTATTATGGGCAGGTTGTCTGTTGTGTTGAATTTGGGTTGCCCGGATGTTCCATTTATAAACAGAACTCTGCCGGATTTTTGTTAGAATTATTTACTGAGTTTCTTTCACTCAGGTGACATGGAATACTTCATTTTCATTCCTATTCCATGTATTTCAATGTTATCGTTGATTTTGGTTGTCATTTTCTATGACGTCATACCTCGGGATTCACTGATTCTCCTGATTGGAGTCTCAGGAATAACGGGGCGTGACAAAAAAGACCCTGAAAGAATGAAGTAAAATCATGCTTTATGTCCTCCCCCATCATTAGATTTAGTACCATCAGCAAGGCAAACACTAGTAATCCTTCTTTTATTCAATCTGGTTTGTATGCTTTTGTGAAAGAAGCTTGAGTTTTGATCCCCAAGAGCCAGCCATTGAATTCTAGACTTTTGTTGGAGGAACTGCTCTTCAATTCTGCTCAGACTTGAAAAGGTAATAGATAAAGTCTTTTCATGCCTTCTAAGATCAGTGTTACCAGGGTCACTATCTAGGGATTTTTGACAAGAGATTAAATCAGCCTTAGCTTGAATAACCCTATTAGCAAGATCCTTAAAAGACTTGTTGTCAAGTTTCTTAAGAACAGGCTTAAGCATTTTCAATTTTGCACATACTTTGAACATTGGAAAACCCTCTACATTTGTGTTCCAAATATCAGCAACAATTTGCATAAAATCTAGGTGATCACTCCAAAAGTTAAAAAATCTAAAAGGAGATTTTCTAGAAGCCATTTGCACACCAAAAGAAACCACCATGGGAAAGTGATCAGAACAAAGGGGGGGAGGGAAGTTTGCACTGGAATTTGGGAAGCAAGTGAGCCACTGGTTATTGACAAGAACTCTATCGAGTTTTTTCGCAACAGCACCTTGACCAATAGTTTTATTGGACCATGTGTGGAAATGGCCTGTGAATCTGAGGTCATCCAAGCCAACATCCAAAATACATTCATTGAAACAATTCATACAGGGATTCCATTGCTCAACTCCTCCAAATCTCTCAACAAGCTTTCTTACATCATTAAAATCCCCTAACACAGTCCAAGGTTCCCCATTAGTAGAGGAGCTTATGGTAACCAAACTATCCCAGAGCTTACTTCTTTCCTCTGAGTCATTCTGGGCATAAATAAAAGTAACAAAGAACTTGTCATTAGAGCAAAGATAGGTGCAAACACAATGAATCAGCTGATCATTCGTATGAAGGCAATCAATCTTGACCAAAAGGGGATTCCAAAGGATCCAAATCCTCCCAAGAGGAGCCTGAGAATTGTTAGTGTCAGTGAGGAAAATTTCGCCATTAAAACAAATAACCTTTGTGCCTAAGAAATATTTTGTAGGACTGAGATCCTTTAATGCAAATTCAAGATTAAGTTGTTTTAGAAGGCCTGTAATAGAAGAATCATAATATTGCACGACAAGAACATTATTAACATAATTTTTTTTTAGGTAACTGTGGTGTCCGGGAGTTTACGCGCACCTCGACTAATCCAGTGGCCCACATATTTTGTAGCCAGCGGAAATCGAACCTGGATCTAATGCTTCTTGAGGCACTAGGTCCCTGAGTTTTCCCAACTGAGCCAATCGTTCGGGTTAACATATTAACATAATTAGGATTATGATAGTGGTGTTATGAGTTCGAAGAATGAACAATGATGAATCACCACTACTGTAGTGAAAGCCAAGAAGTAAAAACTCCGAAAATTCGATCAAACCAAGCACGTGGTGCTTTTTTTAATATGTATAATGACCTTTTTAGGATACAAATATAATGAGATGAAGAATTGTCAATAAATCCTGGAAGTTGCTTCATGTAGACAGATGCCTATGTAGGAAGCATTTTTTACAACAATGCAGTTTAGTATCGAAGTAAACTGACTTGGTACTGTCTTTAATGTGCCCATCAACATCCCCAGAATCAAAGAAATTAGTTTCCTTATCATT
This sequence comes from Cornus suecica, assembly GCA_963922005.1. Classification (NCBI taxonomy): domain Eukaryota; kingdom Viridiplantae; phylum Streptophyta; class Magnoliopsida; order Cornales; family Cornaceae; genus Cornus; species Cornus suecica. The sequence continues at coordinate 24,248,964 of OY998242.1, forward strand.
ATGGCCACAAAGAAATTAGTTTCTTGTCAATTAAGCCCGGAATCAAAGGAATTAGTTTCCTCATTAATGTCATGAAAAGCCAGGTTCACCAACTCAGAAAGTAGAATATCATTTGCAGAGTAACCAATGATTTTGCAAAAAAAATTATATGATCTCTCCTCCGAAAACTTCTGAATATTTAAAGGAAAAAGATCCATAATCGAGAATAGTGTGAAGGTTAGGAAGCAAAAATAAGATTATTATTAACTGAGATGCAGTTTAAGTATATGATAGTTACTCACATTTTAAAGTTGATTTAACATGTACATATAGATTTGAAATTACCACTACAACAAATTAGGCATTTTGCCACAAAAAATTGTAGCTAAAAGGTCATTTTTTGTGGTAAAAGACTTTTTGGCACAAAAAAAAAATTTGTGCTAATTCATGGCAATAAGTCTGTAAAAAATTGTGGCTAAATCGTGGCAATAAGTCCGTGCCCAAATGTATTTTGGCACAAAAAATGATCTTGTGGCAAATGATACTTGTGTTGTGAAACCATCTATTGTTCATTTATAAAGGAATTTTTTTTGTCTTTGCTACCGATGTGGGACACAACTTCCCACAACACAAGACTTTCGAGAAGCCAAATCGCTCAAAACGACGCCATAGAATTATCTGTCCTCGTGTCATCAGCTTTATGTATATGTCGATGTATAGATATATATATATGTGTATATGTCGATATATAAATATATATGCATATATGTATACCTGGTAAAAATCAACAAAGATACAGCAACGAATTGAGATCGAGGGACGAAATAGCTATCCACAGATCCACAACAACGAACTGAGATTGAAGAAGGCTTTAAGCCTTGCGCTTTTTTTTCTCTATAATACTGACTTACCTTTCAAAAAAAAAAAAAAACGACGAACTGAGATTGAAGAACAAAATAGAGAGCCCTAAAAATGAGTCGAAATTCAAAATTCAAGCTGAAACGGATCAAAATAAGGAAAATAGTTCCTAGATCTGTTTTCCTTTTCTGTACGTTTCTCAGCAACCAAACGGCAAAAATCAGTTCATATAACAACGAAACAATTGCTTGAAATACATACACACACATATATATATATCAAATTTTACCTAAAACAAACCCTAGCACTCAACTCAAGCTCGAAACATTGTATTTCGTGCCATAGGCAACAACGAATTTCAAGCTTTATATAACATGAGAGTGTTATCGAATTGGAGTGTGTATGTAGAAATCTAATTTGAACAATGAGTGCGTGATTTATACATATAGGTGTGTGAGTTAAAGTTTTATAACAATCAGTAAGGGGAAAATGTAATATTAAATGAGTGAGTGAATATATATATATACAGAGAGAGAGAGAGAGAGCACGTGGTTGCACGTAAGAAACTACAATAATTACACTTATGAATCAAGTTAAATAATTTTATTATAATGACATTTAATGTTGATTAAAAAAATACTACAAAAATTTAATACCTTAATGTAGATATAAACATTAGTAAAAATTTATATAAATTTAGATGTTAAAAAATAGGGATAAGTACATAAAACACCCCTGTACTATAAATACGGTGCGAATAACACCCTATATTTTGAAAATGTGTGTATTGACATCAGCACTTTTGAAAAATGTGCGAACACCCCCTGCAAGTTTGGAAAATGTGCGAACACCCCCTGAAAATTTCAAAAACGTGCGAATATCCCCCTGCAAGTTTCGAAAACGTGCGAAAACCCCCCTTCTTTGACTTTTATACTCTTTTAAATACCCATTTTACCCTTACCCTTAATCTTCAAAATATATATATATAAATTTTGAAAAATAAATTTCAAAACCAATATATAAAATTCAAATTCAAAATTTATATATATAAAATTTCAAACCAATATATATATAAAATAAAATTTTCAAAATTTATATATATAAAATTTGAAACCAATATATATATATAAAATAAAATTTTCGAAATTTAAATATATAAATTTCGAAATATATATATAATTTGTAAAAAAAAATATAAATTTCAAAAAATATATATAAATTTCTAAAAATAAATATTAAATTTTTTGAAACCAATATATATATATATATAAAATAAAAATTTTGAAATTTAAATATATAAATTTTGAAATATATATATAATTCGTAAAAATATATATAAATTTCAAAAAATATATATAAATTTTGAAAAATAAATAATAAATTTTTTGAAACCAATATATATATATAAAATAAAATTTTCGAAATTTATATATATATAATTTGAAATATATATAAAATTCGAAACAAATATATAAAATTCAAAAAAAAAAATATAAAATTCAAATAGTTGTGCAAATAGAAGTATAAAAAACACAAGTGACCAAAGTACAATACACCAAAACAAAATTTAAAGTCAAAGAAAGTAGAATATAAGAGTATATTTTCCCCGAATTTTATATATTTTTTTCCGAAATTTATATATGTTTTCGAATTCTATATTTTATTTTCGAAATCTAATATATTTTTTTCGAATTTAATATTTTTCCCGAATTTTATATTTTTTTTTCAAAATTTATATATGTTTTCGAAATTTATAAATATTTTTTGAATTTATATATGTTTTTTCCAATTTTATATAATTTTTTTAATTTTATATTTTTCTTTTCAAAATTTATATTTTTTCAAATTTTATATTTTTTTGAAATTTAATATATATATTTTTGAATTATATATATATTGTTTCAAATTTTATATATATTTTTTGGTATTTTATATATATATTTTTATAATTTTATATATATTTTTGAAATTTATATATGTTTTCGAATTTTATATATTTTTTTCGAATTTTATATATGTTTTTGAATTTTATATTTTTTTTCGAATTTTATATATTTGTTTCGAATTTTATATATATTTTTTGTATTTTATATGTTTTTTTAGAAATTTATATATTTTTCAAAAAATATATATATTTTCCATTTTTTAGAAATTTTTATACTAAGGGCATATATGTCATTTTACACGAATGGGGTCAATTCGCACATATTTGAAAGGTTTGGGGTCAAGTCGAACCGTAGGGGGTTATACGCACTATATTTATACTATAAGGGTGTTAAAGGCTCGCGATCCTAAAAAATAAATAAATTAATTAAACTTGATCAAATAACAATACATGTTACGTTGAATTTAAAAAAATAAAAAATAATTAAACTTAATTATGAAAATAAATACCACAATGAGAGAGAACATTAAAAAATAGATAAGATTTAAAATTACAAAATACATAAAAGAGAGAACATTAAAAAATAGATAATCTTATCACTAACTGTGATGATACTTCGGTCTAAAACCTAAACTAGAAGTCAAATCTTTAACTCGGACCTTATTGCATTTAAATGTCTCACAATTTAATCTTTTGCACATTTTCAGTTTATCCCTTTTTGTCTTTCTAAGCTCCAGACTTTCCAGCGAGAATTTTTAGTCCCGACCAATTGGGCCTGAACTTCTTCCTTGGAATTTATGCTCATTAGTTTTCTCCCCTTTTTACACGAACACTCTACTACTTCAAATAGTAGGAGTATGTTGAATATTATGTGAAGGTTCATATGATCCTACAGGACTAGGAGTATCTTCATGATCCACTTTCTTCTCTTCAGTATCAATAGAAGAATCATTACTTAATAGGAAAAACGGTTCACTATCGTTTTCCTCTTCAGAAGACTGACATTCATCAATACATGAGTCATCAACAACCACATTAGCAAATTCTATCATTGTTTGGGTTCTAAGATTAAAAACCCTATATGCCGTACTAGTCAGTGAATACCTCAAAAATATTCATTCGTCAATCTTAGAATCAAATTTACCTAAGGACTCCCTGTCTCTAAGAATATAACATTTAGATCCCAAAAATCCGAAAATATTTTATATTTGGTTTCTTACAATTCCACAATTCATAGAGGGTTTTTAAAGTGTCGGGCCTAAGATAAACTCTATTTGAAGTGTAACAAGTTATATTCACTGCCTCGGCCCAGAGGTTCCTTGAAACATTCCTTCCATGTAGCATAACATTGGTCATTTCCTGAAAAACCCTATTTTTCCCTGCAACAACCCCATTTTGTTGTCGAGTACGTGGTGCAGAAAATTCATGTTTTATTCCTTTTTCATCACAAAAAGTATCAATCCTTGAATTTTAAACTCCTTTCCATGATCACTTCTTACTCTAGTAATGAGATAATTTTTCTTAATCTGAATTTTTAAACAAATATTCCTAAAATTTTCAGCAGCTTCAAACTTTTCACTCAGAAATCCTACCCATGTATATCTAGAGTTCATCAATCATAACAAAAATATATTTCTTACCTCCTTTGCTTAATATCCTAGTAGGTCCCATTAAATCAATATGCAATAATTCTAAGGGTCTAGAAGTACCTATAATATTTGTTTTTTTGTGTTGACATCTAGTCTGTTTTCCTTTTTGACACAGACCACACACAAGACCTTTACCATACCCAAGCTTAGGAACACCTTTAACAATTTCATTTTTAGTAATCTTAGTTCAATCACAAAAGTTGACGTGTCCCATTCTTTGATGCCAAATTTCTATTTCATCAAGCTTGACTTTATTACAAGCTAGTTTATGATTAGGCACAATGCAATAACAGTTGTCAGATGACCGCATACATTCCATAACACAATTTCCAGAGGAATTAATAATTAAACATTTATCGGGAGAGAAATTGACATTATGTTTATTATCACAAATTTGGTTAATACTAAGCAAATTCGCTTTCAAGCCCTCAATGTAAACCACATCTTCCAATCTAGGTATACCAGAAACCACAATAGTTTCTTTTCCTCGAACTTTAACCTGCTTTCCATCTCCAAAAGTAACTATCCCACCATTACTTTCCTCAAACAAACCAAACAATGACTTATTTACAGTCGTGTGCCTTGAACATCCACTATCTAAATACCAGGCACTAGAATCACGTGCTTTAAGAGCAGTGTGAACAACCAATTAATGGATCTCACTTTTCCTAACCCATACTTGTTTAAATTTCGGAGCTCTAATAGTCCGCTCTGACAAATTATTTACCTCTTTACTCAAGACCCTAATTTGATCTTCAACATTGGGTCTTATTTGAGTTATTTGATTCATCCTTGATTTCAAATTTCTTTCTCTTAATTTGAAGCACATGGGTCGAATATGACCTTTCACTCCACAGTGATGATATACAGGAACAAACTTTTGAAAAACATTATTAAAACTCTTATGATAATTAGAGATAAATGGAGGCTTACTTTCAACCGGATGTCTGACATAAGGTTGAATATTAGGAATCTTATCAGAACTACTTTGAGGAGACCTAGATGCTACTTGGGAGGCCTTAACAAAGGTAGTTTTGGGAATGATATTTGAATTACTCGTTGTTCCTACGAATCCTAATCCTTTAGTATTTCCCATAGATTTACCTATACTCAACATATGATCAAACATAAGAGTTCCACTAGTCCATTTATAAATAGTTAAGTTAGCATCCTTCAGTTCCTTTTTCCAAAACCTCAATTCTCGTAGATTTCTCATTTATATCAGATCTCAAAGTGATTAATTCCTTATTGAGATCATCTACACTCTTCAAAGCATGATTCTTTTCTTGTTCAGACTCAATTATTTTTTTGGCTAATTGAGTTTTATAGGTCTATAAGAGATTTAGGGTTTGGGAACTATTCACTAATTCGTCTCTTAAAGAGTGTAATTCTTTATCCATCTTTAAACTTGTAGTTAATAGTTGACTGTGATGATTGTTAAGTTGAGTAAGTTTATCAAGTAATTCATCGTACGAATCTTGAGTTATGTCATCACAATCTTCATCACCCTCAGAATCTTCATATCCAGACATCGACCATCTGGTAGCTACTTCTTTAACCTCCTTGCTTTGTGCAGCTAACACGGTGTAGTTCTCAGACTCATCACCTACTTCTGAGTCTGTCGTATCACTAACTGATCCATTATCAAATTCATCGTCCCAAGTGACAGCTAAGCCTTTGGACTTTTTCATAGTGTTAACACACTCAGCAGCATTGTGACCATACCCTTTACACTCAAAACATTGAGGTTTCTTCTTCTTAAGATCAACCTGGTCATTCCGAGATTGGGATTTATTTTTATTTCAAAAATCATTTGATTTATCTCCAATATTCTGTCCTTTCCTACTCCTTTTGACATTTTTAGCCTTAACAAATTTGTTTAACCTTTTAGCAAACATGTAAATATCATTCATATTCAACTCACTTTTTCCATCAGACTCAATTGGATCTTCTCTAATGGTTTTAAAAGCTATGCTATTTTCTTTAGTGTCGTTAGACCTCTTATGGGGTCTTTTGAACATCTCCATCTCATAGAATTTTATATTTCCAGACCATTCTTTAAGTTTAATTTAGATTTATTAGTAGTCTCGTCTATCACAGTTGGAGTTGAGTACCCTATCTCTACAGCAAGCCAGACTTTTTCATCTAGAGATTTCAAAAACGTTATCATCCTAGCTTTCCAATACGTATAATTAGAGCCATTAAATAAAGGAGACCTAGTAACTGAACCTCCTTCACGAGGTAAGTCCATCTTCTAAGTTCAAGATCTAACCCTAGGTCGTTAATCTAAATCAGGGCAAACCTTGCTCTGATACCAAATTGAAATTACCTAGAAGATAATGAACTAAGCCTAGAGGGGGTGAATAGGCTTTTTATAAATTTAATGACCAATTAAAATTATTTGCAGAATATTTAATTTTAATCAAAATAAATAGCTCATTAAAAATAACATTTCTTATGCTAATAATATTTATCAAAGATAAAATAATTTTTTCTTAAATAAATATTTTTAATAAAAATAATAATTTTTTATTAAAAATATTTTTCTTTTAATAAAAATAATTAATCTTTATTAAAAATATTTTTCTTCACAAAAAGAAACTCTTTTGAGAATAATCAATCAGTGATGTCCTAAAATCAATATTGTGATACGTAGGGTACAATTGTTACCCAAAGATGTAGAGTGAAATAATTATTGCAATATATAATAAAACATATTATTGACCCACCGATCGATTGAGTATTATCACCGATCGATCACTAGTGTGTCAATTAGGATTCGTGTTTATTTCTCATTTATACCACCGATCAATCAATCGTTTGCTTATTACGAATCTACTACCACCGATCGATTAATCCCCCGATCGTTCAAAAAATTCTAAACGCGAATTTAGTTTGCAGATTTATAATTTATGATCAAGTTATTATTGTTTATTACTCTACACAAATTAATCATCTTCACAATTAATATTAATCAAACAATAATATAATAACATAATATAAAGTAGTAAAATAACACATTTTTTACATGGAAAAGCTTGAAAAAACTCCAAGTAAAAACCACTGATACCCACTAGTATCGATGCCCTATACATTACTTTTTTATGTAATGGATTTGGGGTACCATGTAAAAATATCGGAGAATACTGTATCTTCTCCTATGGTTGACCAGAGTTAAAGGGTGCGTTGTTGCACTCAGAACCAGTACCGTTAACGGTAACACCATCGCTGTTTGTGTAGGAACAAGTTGTCTGTTGAGAACTTTGGGAGAAATTATTGCAATCAGAACCAGTACCGTTAACGGTAACACCATCACTATTTGTGTAGGAACAAGTTGTCTGTTGAGAACTTTGGGTCCGAGAGTAAGAAGTAGTACTACTAGTTGTAGAGCCTGTGGTGCCTCCTGTGGTAGGAGCATTTGTAGTAGTCGTAGTAGGAACATTCTGTCCTGATGGTACAGCAGATCCGCCGTGGTCATATTTATTTTGTTGTCCCGCGATATTACTATTTCCATCTGCAAAAATCATACAATACAAAAAATGAACACAGCGAGAGAGAGACTACTATGTTCTTCTGCAAAACTACTCATACAATACAAAGAATGAACAAGAGAGAGAGAGAGATTACTATGTTCTTCTGCAAAACTCATACAATACAAAGAATGGACACGGAGAGGGAGAGAGAGATATTACTATGTTCTTCTTCAAAACTTCTCATACAATACAAAGAGTGAACAAGAGAGAGAGAGAGCTTACGGTCCTCGGATAAATCTCGGGCAGAGAGTCGAGGTGAAACCATGAACATCCAAACCATGAACAAGCAGCATATGAGAGAAGGAGAGGTCTTTCTCATTTTCATTTTTTGAAGTTTTTGGTGTTGCTCCACGCAAGAACTGAAGAGTAATGCAAGGTCTTATATATGCATGATATATATATATATCATATATGGTGTAAGCAATGCAGACCTTATTTCTGCAAGTGGGAAATCAATGTACAAAGACTTTGACGTAGAAAGTAGGTTTTGTAGTGACCTTTGTCCCACCACTTTTTCGAGTAGACCCAAGGCTTCAAATCCAATTTAAAGGTAAACTTTCATCATTTCACATTATAATTAAATAATTTGATTGTGAATGTAATTGAAAACGAAATCCTAATTTAAAATAGAACTTAGTTGATTTTCTTTTGATTAACGTTGAAAGCTCTCATAACAATTTACACGTTACCGACTTCTGCGTAATATATATATAAGAATTCTCAAAATTGAATGAGAAAAGAAAAGAAAAGAAAAAAATAAGAATAAAGGAATGAAAAAATTAATGTAAAAAAGGGTGAAATTCGGTGGGGTTCCTAGTTTGTGGTAAGCATCACCCACCAATGCATGTCTAGCCAAAAATGGAGGATGAATGCCCGTCTACACGCTATATATATTAATGTTTAGAAGACCAATCCTCAAGTTCACACCTAAAATTTATAAGATTTTTAAAAAATTGCTAGTCCAATATCAAGTTTCGGACTCAGTTTTTTAGTGGAGGCATGCAAATAATTCAGTAAGATACATCCGCCGATATAGTTCAAACCTTATTTGATTTGTGTGGGAAGTCACTTTGCACTAGTCTCCTATACTCTTATTATCGGGCACAAAAGAATCCATAAATCATTCAAATTAGTACCCAATATTCAAATTTACGCACCTTTCTAATAGCCTTCAGCAAAACCTGAATAAAACAGGAAAAAAAATGGAAAAACAAAAAAAGATTCTGTTTTCTAAGGTCACTTCCATCATATTGAATCAGATGAAGCCCATGCTCGGTTAAGAAAGAAATTTTATTTTATAATCATTATAATAAAAAGTTTAGAATGATGCCATTATGTTCTTCATGTAACATTCAACTGAACAATTCTATAAAATTACGTCGATACTTTTCTGTATTTTGTCGAATTATTGCGGATGTAATCATAAAAAAACTAATTTTTTTCGTTGGAATTTTAGCAAAATGAAGTTACTCAGAAACGCGCATTTGAAAGGAAGAGACCAATAGCAGTTTCTCCTTTAAAGGACGGAGACCAAGACATGAGCATCTAAGGACACTTTTGTTTTATCTCCTGAGCGACCAATAATTAATGGACCACATTTTGACCTCAAGTCAGTCAATGATATGTTAGTTTATATAGCCAAAAAGTATGGGACCTCTAGTCACGAGTCCACAAACTTTATCGATCATGTTACAAACATATATTCAAAGAACAATTTTTATTTAACCAAAAGAGAAGGCTCGATAATAGAGCGTAGTGGCAGCACAATTCTAATGGAGTTTTATGGCTTAAACTTCAATTTTAGCCCATGCTAGATAATGGAGTTCACTTTGGAGTCTTGCATAGTTGAGAGGTCGGTGTGATTGCATAATTATAACAAATTGTTTCAATGATTACATTTTTGTTGTTATTGCGTCACATATTGAACTAGAGTTCATTATAGATTTTCTCAATTATGAAATTATTAGGTACATTTAATACGCATGAATGGAATGGAATGAAGTTTGGAATTGAATTACCATTCTTATTATATTCTTTTGTTGCAAATATAAAGCTTATTAGGAATAGAATGAATTTGAAATAAAATTTTCAAATAGTACTATATTCCTTCTGCTCTAATTTAGTTATCCATTTTTCCTACTTTACTTATTCCAAATTAGTTGTCCAGTTTCCAATCCTAATACAATATTATCATATATTTTTCCAAATTAATCATTTTCATTAACTTCAAAAAGTAATGGGCCTCACTAAAAACCACAACTATACTACATTATCAATGGCAAAATAAGAAAGAAAATAAAATAAAAAAATTATTGACTTTTCAAACATGGACAACTAAAAATGGACGGAGAGAGTAACAAAATAATAATTTTTATAATCTTTTTAAAATAGAATGGTAGAAGGTAATGATAGTAGTAGTGACGGACAATAGAGGTGGTGGTGGTGGAAGGTGGCAATGGTGGTGGTGGTAGAAGGCAATGGAGGTAGTAGAGGTGGTGAAAGGTAAAGACACTGGTAGTGGTGGTGGTGGTGGTGGTGGTGGTAGAAGTTGATGATGGTGGAGGTGGTGGGTGATTTGTTTACTTGAGATGCGAGAGGATTAACTTGATGATCTAAATTTTAAAGAGTTTACTTAAGGAATTAAATGATCATTTTATAGGTCTAGTAATGGAATGAAATTTCATTCTCAAGAATGAGTTTTCATTCCTTATGAATGTTCATTATCATTCTAATAAACATACCAAAAAATGAATGGAATAGAATAGCATTCCAAACATTCTAATTTTGGCATACTCACAATATGAGCTCTCCACAACTTCACTTGCACTTGGATACAAAATGCTTCCTTTCTTTATAGGCAAAGTCATGCACCAAAAATAATGTGAGATATGTACTCCCTCCGTCCCAAATTAGTTGTCCCCTTTGTCTATTTTACTTGTCCCAAATTAGCCGTTCAGTTTCGAATCTCAATACAATATTATCATATTTTTTCTCAAATTATCTCTCGTCATTAACTTCAAAAGGCAACGGACCCCACTAAAAATTACAACTATACTACATTATCAAAGTGCATAATAGAAAATACAAAATATCAAAAAATTATTGAAAAGTAAAATGTGGACAACTAATTTAGGACGAAGGGAGTATGCAACTTTGGCACTCTCCAACCATTTGAATAGGTAATTTGCAATATGTATTTTGTAGCCCAAACAAGAGATATATAGATAAAAAATGGGATTTAACATGCCTCCTCAAGCTGGAGGGGTAATAGAATGGACACCAATCGTGTCTCATAACGTGATGAAGGCATCTTTGGGTAATGGTTTAGTAAAGATGTCAGCAAGCTGAGACGTGATGGAGACATACCATGTAACAAAATTTCCCATGATAACTTTCTCACAAACAAAGTGATAATCAAGCTTGCGCGATATGTTTTCATTGAGCGTGAAACATCGGGTTAACTATCATATGTAGAGCTTTAACATTACCACAAAATAGTTGTGGAGGCACAGAGAGAGAGATTGATAAGTGCATAATTCATACGCAGTTAACCTCTAAAAATATATTTGTTAGTCATTTATTTTAACTCATTTTATGTCACGCCCCGAATTCCTAGGACTCTGAAACCCGAGCCTAAGAGCTAGGGGAGTGAATGCGGAAGTAAAAAGAAACGAGAACCAAAAGACATTCAGTCATCAAACACCCATAAAGGGTTACAATGAATGCCCAGATACCATGTTGTCACACCCCTAAAGGGTGACGCAAACCAAGCGACTACTAGAGTCAATAATAACAAAGAAGTACATGGAATAACAATAAGAATATACTCCATGCCAAATAGGATACTAGAACTCAAAAGTATCCTCAGATACCAACAGACACGCTCCTAAATCCCTAAGACTCCCGAACTGGGATATCCAAGGAATCCAAGATGTGATCCTTAATACAAATGACCAACTAAGACATCATTAACCAAGAAAACATATGGGTTAATGATAGATATGGTATATTTCATACCCAATGGATAATAAACTAAGCAGCGGAATCTAACGAAAATCCGGCAGAGTTCCGTTTGTAAATGGAACATCCGGACAACCAATCACAACACAATAACCTGCCCAAAGCAATTCAATAATCACAATGGCTTCCAAGCCCCACATTCATCAATCCTAATAGGGCCGAGGTAGTGGAAAGAAACCAAAACCCCTCCAAACCCTCTAACATCAACAGAGCCACAAATGCTCGAATAAGAATACAGTAAAGCACCTAGCTGTGCAGAATAGATACAATAACCATCAGAAAGAATAAATACAGGAACTAAAGGATACATCAACAGGGATATGCCAACAGACTGGCTCCCAAAAGAAAATACATGATAATCCCATAACAATGGGTAAAGAAGCTGACAGAAGAATACTACCGTCCCCAAACCAGTCGTGCTGCATCCGTAACCGCATCACCCAACGCAACTCCAAAACCTGTAACAAGAAACAAAAGAAAACTGCCGTTGCACTGCATCCTGCCCATAGCCGTATATTTCCTGCAACCTGGCGTGTGAATACCAGGGGGCAAGTGAAATACCCCTGTGAGCAAATAAGCTCAGTGGGAAAGAATACTCTAACTACCACATCCTCTGGTAGTTTAGGTAAAGCTAAACCGTCTGATAAGGTATAAATATAGCCCAACTAGTCTCATCCACGCAAATCCAAGTCACACGCTCATATACTATCGTAAACGAGTATACATAAGTATATAGGGAATATATATATATATATATCTACATGTATATATATATAAATACACAACATGAGTCTCTAAAACTCGTACTCCAAGTACCCAACACCAGTAGTCTACACTACTCTCACCAACGTACACTAGGTACACGATACTAAGGTCCAGTCTAACAAATCACCAATTACTCACAACACAATTCAGAAGATCCAACCGAGGAGATCACACTCACCTCTAATATCCACAAGGAAACAAAATCCACCAATAGTACCAAGGAAGGCTCAAATCCTACACCCCGATAACACAGGAAGGAAAACACCCACGTCCTTGCGTACTAACACAATCGTCATCAATATATATATATATATATATACAATATATATATATAACAAATCTCATCCCTCTCCTAGAGTAAGTCTGTACCTCAAGGATGGGATCACCCCATCATCTCACTATGCGAAAACCTCAATGCTACCTCCAACAAGTCAATAAGTCACCAACAAGATAAATCAATCACTAACACTTGCACTATAAGCTACAAAACCACCCGATCAATTCACTAAGAGTACAAGACCTCAACTCACAAGAACGACCACCTAAGGGTCACCAAAACGAAGCAAAGGAAAAGAGTTCCCAATGCTAACCAACAGATAACCAAGACAACGATGTCAAGGTTAAGATGCCACCAGTGAACAAGGAAAGAATACCAAAAGGGAACAAAGAAACCAAAAATGAATGGCCGAGAGTGGAAGTAATAAAAAGATGAATCCCAGAGATTCAATAGTTTTTAAGAAAAAGGTTTTCAAACTCGAACCAATCCTTTTGGTATCCATGCCCCTAACGTAAGAAGAACTCATATCACCTAGGTGGTGAAACCAACAACCCAGAAAAGAGAAAGGCAACACTATATGTGTGCACTGAACAACGACAAGCCTCAAAACCGAGACTTAAAAATGATCGGAAGCAAAGGTGAAACAATGAAACACCTTTCAAAACTCTACAAGTCGAGGTTTTGAGAAAGAAGTCTCGTAACCTCAGAATCCCAAGAAAAGTAATAAAATAGTTTTCTTTTAGAAAATCACACTGTAGAAATGACCGTCTTGCCACCGGTCTCCGTCAATTGCCATCACCGGCTTTTAGAGTTAAAAATATTTTCAAAGAAGATCCTAAGATCAGTTTATAAGTGTTAAAACTTTTCATTTTACGGGGGTAGGCGAAAACGGGTTTTTCCTTTTAAATACAAAGAGTTTAGAAAACACCGTTTTCAAAATGACAGCCAAGTAAGAGGGAACATAACTCCACAGATTTCTATAATGTCCGAGAGGACAAGGAAAGGACGAACAACACGTTGGACTCACGGAAGACAAATATCCGTTCCAACTCCACCAACTCAAATGACACCACAAGGAAGAGGTTCGGCACCACACCGTAACCAACAACTCAAGGAATGACGTACAAGTCAACGACTACGTACTAGCGTACAAAACACAGTACAAGAAATGCTTAGGGGAATGAACCAAGCATAAGAACCAAGACTATCAGACTACAGTACCTCGAATACTTAATGAATCCCTTAATCATAATCTCTTCTCATCAATTAAAATCTCACACAACTCATCACTCGCCTTCTCTAAGGCCTCAATTATCAATTGATACTAAATCAATTACTGATCTCAAATCTCTAAGGGTATCACACAACTAACTACAACCACAAAACAATTAACAGTCCTCTCTAAAGCCTCAACTCAACCTCAATTCTACAATCCATCTCTAACTTCAACTAATCACAACCACAAGGCTACTAACCACATCTCTGAGGCTACGAACCACAATCTCTAAGGCCTCAACTCAAGGTCAAGCCTACGGTCCACCACTAGCCTCAACTAGCCACATAGATCACTATGCCAATACATAACCTCCCCTACGGGCACAAAGTATACAACACAAATATAAGGATATACGCCTCGTTTATACTTTAATAATTCTGCTTTTAATTCACGTTTTCACATTTATCACTTTCAACTGAGCATTTTATAAAATGAATTCATTTTGCATATTCATAAATAATCATGCTCCAACATATATATACATATCAATAAATCACATGATGATATGCAACGCACCGTACCCACAGACCGCCTGTGGTACACACACACAAAAACACACCCTACCAAAGGGTCCTGGATCATTCTCCACCATTCCCCTAAGTCTGCAGGCTCACTAGGGAATGTGGACTCATCGAACCGTACATCCCAAGTGCTTTTGACACTTACACTTTTAATCGGGAAGACGTGCACCACGACTCAAGTCGAGCAAATAGGGCCTTGGACTACGTGTCCTCCCCCTATCGTCTCAGTTTCTCAGAAGATTAGTTCCGCGGGAAGCGAGAAGCACCCCCTGGCCAGTTGTTTCGACGATCCAAACACAAACGTCTACTCGTGCCCCACGCACAAAGGAAGTAGACCACACCAAATGAATCTCTCTGCAAATGGTGAAATCATGCAATACATGCACCAACACCCATGTCTCACAATACATGGTGTACACAAATAAATCATGTCCAACATAAATATATCATGCACTATATTTATGAAAATACAACCACATGATAATATCAATAAAATCTCAAAATCTCTGTACATGCTTTTAAAAATATATTAAAGCATTTAAATCATATGAAAATAATTTCATATACCGTTTATGTTCTCCAAAAATATATTTTCTTTAATTCTTTAGAAAATATTTCAATTTCAATTAACATGCCTTTTTAAAATAATTTAAACAATTATTTCACGTATTCCAAAAGGAACCTATCACATCGTCTAAGCTTTTCGAATCTCCAATAACCCATTTAAATTCGTAAGGGTTTCTAAGTCGTCCATTCTTATTTAATTTAAATAAGAATATTATTTAATCATATAGGAATAATTTAATAAATTTTCTTAAATTAATTCTTAAGTCTCATTCTGATCCTAAACTATTTATAGATATTTAAACTAGCAATTTAATATATCTATAATAAATTAAATAAGATTTTTGCACCCCTAAACTACTTCAATAATGCGGAGTGAGAAATATAATTTCCCACCTAATTATACGTTACCGAACAGCCCGAAACAGCATAGTACCGGCGCCCGAACACGAAGCCCGCCGACCAAAATTGCCCGATAATTATTTCGAATATATCGAAATGTCCGTCTCGACAACTTATACGATATATACGAAGCCCATTAATAATCGGTTAATTAATTGGGTTAAATCTAAAATAACCCAAACGAAATCTATAACCTATAAATGCGATTTCCGGGCAAATCGTTCATCCTAAAATCACGAAATTAATATATAACGAATACTACGTAGGTACGAAACTACTCATCGAAAATCGGCTCAAACCGATCACCGGAAGGTCACCGAAAAATTGGTCGAAGCTCCAGCCGAGTTCGTCCCTGTCCACGCGTCCACGCGCGAACCAGTGCGCCTCCCGTTCCGGCGACTCACGCCGCCCGTGCCGCCGCCTCTCGCCACCAGCGCCACCGCCGTCCACAGCCCAGCAGCCCCTCGCCGTCGCTGCTCCCGACCAGCTGCAACCGTCGGTCATCCCTCAGCCGACTCTGCTCTTCCTCTCTCGCCATGACCGGCGACTCTCCCTCTCCCTCTCTCTCTCTCTCGCCTGACCGGCGAACATGATGAATGGAGAAGGAAGAAATGGTGGTCGTCTGTAGAGAAGGAGGAGGGAAGGAGCAGATTCGTGTGGAGTTGTAGAGAAGAGCAGGTCTGTGACAGCGTATATATGTGTATACATATATATGTACTAATTGCACAATTAACCCTCAACTTCTCTATAATTGCAAAATAAACCCCACTTCATTATATATATATATAATTAAATATATATATATATAATAAATCCCAATAATTATCGGAACGTCCCGACATAATTTCGTAAACCCGAAATAATAACGGAACGCCAATCAAAAAAATATATCGGGGTAGGAACCCGACAATCGAAACACCGAGAAGGAAATTTAATACGCTTCACACCGGATCCGTAAAAGTACTAATACCGTAACCGAAATAATCGAAACGATATCGTGTAGTCGAGAATAAGAATTCGCGTAGTCGTCAAAGATAAACCGTAAAGTCATACAGTCGACTTTAAAACTAAACGCGAAAAATTTACAGGTATCAAATACCAAGAATAAACAATACGTCATGAACAAGTGACGTCATTACCGAAATTAAATCAGAATTAATTTCAGTAAAAAGGAATATAACACGGGGTGTTACATTTTAATTAATATTTGTTTTTTTATATTTTCGTAGATTATTTGTGATTTCTGGTTAAATCCATTTAAACAAACCCAAAATCTTCTTTGACCACGTCTTAGTGTTTGGGCCATATATTTCAGCTCGTTTATTGGATTTGCAAGCCAAATATTTTTGGAAATGTGGTTCAATTTTAATTATATTGGTATTTCATACGAAAATTCTAATTCTGATGTTTAGAGAGTGAAATTTCATTCCAAAACCTGCCATCTTTTCTTGCGTGAAAATCAGGACCAGTTTTGGTAATTAAATCATAAGTTGTGAAGAAAATATCAGAATGAGGTGAAATCAGCAGTTGTAGAAAGAAGACTTGATTTCCAAGAAAAGTGTATCTCACGAAAATATTCCAAATCACTCTTCAAATTGGTTAAAAGTGGGCTGCAATATATCACCAATTAGGAAAATAAATATGAGAATCTTTATTCTCTTATTTACTTTCCTAGCATAAAACCTAGAAGACCTCTATAAATAAGACATATGTGGATGAACCTAGGGATCATCGACGGTCAAGGAACAAAAGGGGAAGACTTGTGCTACCAAGGAGAAATCCAAGACGTCTTCCACTTATGATTTCGGGTTTGGTCGTTTTTGTTTTATTTTTAATGTATAGCTGATCCCTCGGCCAAAGCCGGGAGGAAACCCTAGTCATGTGCAACTTTATGATTTTCAATTGTAGACATTATTGAATATTTTGGTTAATGAGTTCTTCTTCTTATTATTACATATATGTTAATGCTTTCGATTTTATGTGTTTTAACCGAGACTAAAATTGAACGTATTTAATTCCTAGCATATAGGTTACTTGTGTCTGACCGTGAACATGTAATCTACTTGGAAATTTAAGAAGAAGACAATAAATTATAATTGTTTATGCCTAACCATGGATAGATAGTTGTGATTTATATTTTCCTTCAATAATTTCTTTATTATTTTTGGCCAAGATAATAAAATATTGAATTGAACCTATGCCCTAACAAGGATAGACCATCTATGAACTTAATAATAATTATTATTTGGATGTGTGAAAATTAATTGGATATTTAATGAGTTTACAATTGAAAATCAGATTTGTGATGATTAGTGGTAGAATCAAAGCCTTGGTATTCTTTTTGTATATATTGTATTTATATTATTTTCTCCAATCATCAATCTTTTATTGAATTAGTTAAATAATAATTGTTAGATCTAAGTTGTCCTAACTAATCCTCGTGGGAACGATCTCGCAATACACACCGTTACTATATTCTATTCGTATACTTGCAAGTTAAATTTGATTTGGTTTTAATCTATTGATTTAGGTTGATCCAAATTGTCCATCAGAGATCCCACTATTTCATAGTAGATAAGTCACCCATGCATGTCAACTCAAGATTGGTGATCCAAATTGTACATAAGAGATCCCACTATTTCATAGTAGATAAGTCACCCATGCAAGTCAACTCAAGATTGGTAAAGGTCGTAGAATGATATTCCGCTTTCATACTAGATTAAGTGATCGACTCAATAGGTCGGCTAAAAATAAACTTTAAAAAAGAACCTAAATACGAGATCATTTTGCCTGCCGCAATTGTACGAGTCAATTTGTAGTATAATATAGCTTGAGACATGTAATATCGATCCCATAGAGACTAAGTCGTACTCTAAAATCTAATAAAAAAATATTCTTAAATTGTCACTAATAGTTTGATTTTGGATTTTTATATTAAACTAATTAAATAAATAAATTAAAGATAGATTGAGAAAAATCAATAGAAAGAAAGTCTAAGGAGTATCTAACGCCACCACTAGATTCGTAATATAAACATGTCATTCATTCTACTATAAAAGGGAGAGATAGCTCTTACGAATCAGACTAGTGCTACTACAAGCGAGCTTCTAGTCCCTAACAAAGATTACATTTAACCGAGTCCAGTCACAATTCATCTTCAGAATAAATTTGATTCAGACATTCAATTACCCTACACTACTCCTACTATGCATTTAATTAAAGACACATCCGTTTCATATTTCCTTAGCATGAATTGTCCAAACTAAAGTTTCTTACTTTAAGCACCGTTATGTAGATAACTAACAACCTAACTTTTGGAGTTTTAACTCGTAGCAGTTAAGTGTGGTTGTGCAAGAATTAACATAAATTCAATCTAAAATAGAAAAAAATGTAAATTCTTATATAAACATGGAATATCAATATCTTGTCTACATAACCATTATAGGAGTGCTCTTTATCTTCCCCTTTCACATTAAACATAAATAAGCAGTAGGTTACATTACTTGGTCAAGGGTTTTGCTAGAAACCCTAGTTACCGTTTAGTTGACCATGTGTGTCGGTGATTGCATCGTTGGTGGTGAACTTGACTCCATGGATCTCACGGTGTTCCCCTCTATCTTCTCTTCTTTCGTTGCTCACCCTTCTGTCGCTCTCCTGATATATATTTTACACACTAATTTTGTTGCATAAAAAATAGGCCATCCAAAAGTCCCCCAAAATCTGATCTCAAACTTGTATTTATAAAGGCAGAGTCTTGCCGAAGTTGGACTCTTTGATTGGTGCAAAATCCTTGTAAATAAACTTAAAACTCTTCAATATTGATCAGAATACGTTTAAAATATATCCCAACACGTTCCGGAGTGTGCAAGATGTCAATCGGGGTTCATAAAATTAAGTTGATTCGGCCCAGAGATCGATCCCCAGAATATCCTAACTGATTTTCGCCAATTCCAATGCATGAAGGTGGGATCGATCCCAAAAACGTGGGATCAATCCTAAACCAGCAAATTCCAGCGTCTAAGGGCGAGATCAATCCTAAAAATATGGGATCGATCCTTAAGACAACAAATGCTTTATTCTTGTTTGCAATTTGCCCAATGCGTCTCAATCATGGTTTGCCGTAACGGCCGTCACGTAACACTTTTTGGAGTGTCCGTTACCGTTACGGGCCGTTACAGCGGTGTGGGCTGGTTCCCACACCCGAACCGGCCGTTACAACCCTTTACGCCCGTTACGGCCCGTTACAGCCCGTTACGGCCGTTACGGCCCGTTACAGCCCGTTACGCCCAGTTACAACCCATTACGCTCGTTACAAATCAATCTAATAATTCATTGGGATATACTTAGGGTCAGAATCATCTTTATCAATTACGAAGAGAATATGATCTACTAATGATACAGCTCAAAATTGGCAATCCTTTTATGAACCCCAACCAGAGCAACAATATCCACCATGAAATTCATTTTGGTGGTGAACCATGTACCTTTTTTTAAATTATTTTGCATTGTTGAAAATAAATTATATCTTTTATGATTTCAATTTTTATTTATTTAAATTTAAAATTAATTTAACAATATCATAACAAGTATATCATAAACATTGAAATAACGACGACACTATTAGATTTATTAATAACTCATTTTTTTATATTAAATTTTTAAAAAAAAATTAAATAAAATTCACTTAAATCTACCAAAAAATCATCTTTATTCATTCATGTTGCCAAAAGTATCTAATAAGACATTTTGGGCAAGATGTGCAAGATTTAAAAAAATTCACGATTGTAATAACCAAGTCCCGTTACGTAATCCCGATACTGACCCGAGTCCGGTACACCAATACCGTTACCGTTACAGCAACTAATACCGTTACGGCGAACCTTGGTCTCAGTTGCTTCCGCTTGTCTCCAATTCACTTGTTTTCCATTTTTAACTTCCTTTTAGTATATTTTTGCACCTCATTTTACCTCGGCCTTGGTTCTTGAATGGTTATGAGCTAGTACTTCAGTTAATTCACCGGATTTAGCTCGTTTTACACGTACCGAACCTGAAACATGCTTAAACACACAAATTGCATAAAAATACCAAGGTAGTAAGATATATAAACTAACAATACCGAATTAATCGCCTAGAATGTATAACATTCTGCTCCTAACATTGAATCATCATTGGTTGCTTTTTAAAATATCAGGATATGCATTTGCCTTCAATAAAAATGCATTTCATGTAGTACTACGCCTTTCAGTAGGACATCTACCCCAATCAGCGTTGCTAAAGCCATATATAAAAAAGATTTAATTTCAGTAAACCTCAATGTGGTTTCAAAAAATATCACTTTGCCCCCTCCTATACAGAAAACCTCTCTGCACTTATCAAATTTTATCAGCTTACCCCCTTCCCTATAATTTTGGACCAAAATACCCCTGAGATTTAATGAAAAATGATTAAAATTAAAAAATATATATATTATTCAAAAAATATATATATAATTCGTAAAAAATATTAAAAATTCAAAAAAATATAAAATTCGATAAAAACAAATATAATTTGAAAAAATATAAAATTTGTTAAAAACATATAAAATTCAAAAAATATATATATAATTTGAAAAAAAAAACCATATAAAATTAGAAACAAATATATAAAATTCATAAATATAAATATATATAATTCGTAAAAATATATAGAATTCATAAAAAAATATATAAAATTCGAAAAAACATATAAAATTTCAAAAAAAACATATAAAATTTGAAAAAATATATATAAAATTTGTAAAAATGATTTAAAATTCAAAAATGATTTAATGATTTAAAATTCAAAAAAACATATATAAAATTCAAAATATATATATATAATTCGTAAAAAATATTTAAAATTCGAAATATATATATAAAATTTGAAAACAATATAAAATTCGAAAAAAACATATAAAATTTGAAAAAAAACATATAAAATTAAAAACAAATATATAAAATTCAAGAAAAATATATAAAATTCGAAAAAAAACATATAAATTTCGAAACAAATATATAAAATTAGAAATATATATATAATTCTTAAAATATATATATAAAATTCGTAAAAAAGTATATAAAATTCAAAACGAATATATAAATTTCAAAATTTATATGTTTTTTTCAAAATTTATATGTTTGTTTTTGAATTTTATATATTTTTTAGAATTTTATTTTTTTTTTGAATTTTATATATTTGTTTCGAATTTTATATGTTTTTCTCGAATTTATATTTTTTCTTCGAATTTTATATATATTTTTCGAATTTTATATATGTTTTTCAATTTTTTTATATATATTTTTGAATTTTATATATTTGTTTATTGAATTTTATATTTTTTTGAGTTTTATATATATTTTTCGAATTTTATATGTTTTTATCAAATTTTGTTTTTTTTTGAATTTTTAATATTTTTTACGAATTTTATATATATATTTTGAAATTTATATGTTATTTTGAATTTTAATCATTTTTCATTAAATCTCAGGAGTATTTTTGTCCAAAATTATAGCGAAGGGGGCAAACTGATACAATTTGATAAGTGCAGAGAGATTTTCTGTATAAGAAGGGACCAAAGTGATCTTTTTTGAAACCAAAGGTGATTTACTGAAACTAACTCTATAAAAAATGGACTATTTGAGAGATAACGTGAACCCCACTTGAGCCTTTAGATATTACACGTTTAACTGCCTTTAAATTAGCCCGCATAGAATTGCTAAAATGTTGACATACTCTACTGACATCATGAATGATAATAGGTCTTGTAACAGTCAAGTATTATAGGACACCTAAAACACTTCGAAAGATAATAGCATCAACCACAATAAGGTTCGATGGAGGTGACTTGTCTTGAAGAACTTGTAGTGTGGCAATAACAACGCTTTCGAGCATCTCAGTTTTGGCCAGGAAATTATTTGTCTACTTTGTTGAGTAAAATTTTGCCATTAAAACAAATAACCTCCCTGCCTAATAAATATTTTGTAGGACTGAGATCCTTTAATGCAAATCAAGATTATGTTGTTTTAGAAGACCTGTAGTAGAATAATAATAATTTTCTACGACTATAACATCATTAACATAAATTAGGATGATAGAGGTGTTAAGGGTTTGAAGAATGAACAATGATGAATCATCACTATTGTAGCGAAAACCAAGATGAAGTAAAACTCGAAAAATTAAGTCAATCAATCCAAGCACATGGTGCTAGATTTTTTTTCGGTAACTAAATAATTTATAAACCAAGAGGAAGTTATTTATAAACCAAGAGGAAGTTGTATAAGCAAAAGGCTAAAAGGCCCCAAATGAATAAAGAAAACCTAAAAGCCCAGAAAGGGTAAGGAAAAAAGGGCAGAGGCCAAACAGACCATAGTACCTTACCCAACCTGGACTACTATCAGACCATAAAAAACATACGTCTCTAAACAAAACATTACATAATTCTGCTATGCTTCAATCGTTTCTTCCAATTTGATGCTGCCAATCTTAAAAATTGCTTTCATGAATTAGGTCTAGTGTAAAAATCATATTTTCCTTGAATTCCCTCCCATACCCTTCTATAGTATGCATACTGATGGAATAGATGTTCATGGGATTCAGCATCATTGAGGCATAGTATACATACATTAGGCTGCATTTGGATAGTGTGTTTGGTGGTATAGGTCTTGTTTAGTGAAGGGGTCCATTGGATAATGTCCTGATTGTTGGTGTTAGGATTTGGTAGAAAGTCCATGTGTCCAAGTATAAAAACCTTATTCCACATTTGGATATCATAGATACGAAGTCCCCAACATTCTTAGGAGTGCAGATCTGATCCCATGTTACTTTTGATTTGAATTTTGCCATTGGCCCAGACCACAAGAATTTCTGTAGTAAGTCCTTGATGTTGTTAAATACTTTACTAGGAAGTATTAATAAGCTAGTCCACAATATATGAATATTGAACAGAGTGTTGTTTTAATATGTATAATGACATTTTTAGGATACAAACATAATCAAATGAAGAATTGTGAATAAATCTTGAAAGTTGCTTCATGTAGACGGTTTATTTGAGATGCGCATTTTTTACAACTATGCAGTTCAAGATCAAAGTAAACTGACTTTGTACTGTCTTTATTGTGCCCATCAATAGCCCCAGAATCAAAGGAATTAGGGGCTGTTTGGGAACCATGATTTTGGTTTGTGATTACATACTATTCACAGCCCAAATCACCGATGCATTGTTTGGGAGCCCTGATTCTACTTCTTCCAGCCCAAATCATGATTCCACTTTTGGGCTAATTTTGGAATAACCATTTGAGATGATTATGTGTGATTTCATCCCTTTAGCTGGCCCAAACCAAGTCAACACACCCAACCATGCTTCCATGTCAATAGTTGATAAATAAAAATAATAAATAAACAAAATAAATTAATTAATTAATAATTAAATAAAAAATAGTAATAAATAATAAATAAAATAAATAATAAACAAAAATAAAATGATGATTAATAAATAATTAGCAATTATTAACAAATAAATAACAATAATTAAATAAAAAAGAATAATAAATAGTTTAAAATAATAAATAAAATAAAACAAAATAAATAATGAACAAAAATAAAATGAATAAATAATTAATAATTAATTAAATATTTAAATTTTAAAAAATTTAAAAAATGAATAAATAAATATTTAAATTAGTTTAAAATTTTATCTATTATTTAAAATTATTAAATACATTTGAATAAAAGGAATTAAATAAATTTTATTTTGATCCAATATTTGTGGAATCACCAATTCCACCAAACACGTTCTGCTTGCTTCAGCTTTCATTTTTCTCAAGACAGAATCATCTGCATCAAACATGATTCCCTTCAGAAAAAAAATTTACACTACATGATTTGCTACGATTCGGTTTCCTTTTGTTTAGAATCACGAATCACCTCCCAAACGGGTTCTTAGTTTCATCATAATTATGGCCACAAAGAAATTAGTTTCCTTGTCAATTATGCCCGGAATCAAAGGAATTAGTTTCCTCATTAAAGTATGAAAAGCCAGGTTCATCAACTCAGAAAGTAGAATATTATTTGCAGACTAACCATTGAGTTTGCAAAAAAGTCGCATGATCTCTCCTCCGAAACCTTCTGAATATTTAAAGGAAAAAGATCCATAATCGAGAATAGTGTAAAGGTTAGGAAGGAAAAATAAGATTATTATTAACTGAGATGCAGTTTAAGTATACTCAGACTTTAAAGTTGATTTAACATGTATATATAGATTAATTGGTTCAATATAATTACTAAGCAAGCAACTCACTGATCATAGACCATATATATGGGACTCTTAGGATGAATCTTTTAATGGTTCATTATCATACACCTCAAATTGAGTTTATTTACATAGTGACATTAACATATATACATGAAACTGAGGCAATATTATTACATATTGGCCAAGTATATAAAACAAACCCACATATTAATACAAGCTCTCAAGGCTTGAATTTTGATATATATATATATATATATATATTTTTTAAAATATGATACAAGACTTCAAATTTTCAATACTAAAGTTAAATTAACCAAACCATCCTAGCACATTAACCATAACATTTCCTATGGTTGGCTATATACGTAATCGTAATTGCAATCAGAACCAGTACCCCTTACAGTAACACCTTGGCTATTTGTGTAGGAACAAGTTACTTCTTGATAATTTTGAGACAAAATATTGCAATCAGAACCAGCAGCTCTTGTAGTAACACTTAGAGCTGGCAATTATTATCCAAACCCGTCAATCCATACTCGTCCCCTAAATACTGGTTAATGAATGAGTAATTTAATACATGGGTCACTGACATATTGAGTAAATTGACACCCATACAAACACGGGTTACTATGGGGTCAATTGCCGGTTACTAAAGTGTAAACCCTTCACCCACTCAGCTTTTCCTTCACGTCAGCCCTTATCTCTCCATTTCTGTCGGTACCTTCTGTCTATCTCTATCACTTTTACAGGTTTGCCTCTTTCTCCTCTCTATAAGCCCTTCTCTCTCTATATATATATACATACATGTATATGTTAGTAAGAAGGGTTATATATTTACATGTATATATATATATATATATATTAACATAGATAAATTAATTTACTAAAAGTTCTAGTAATTTTGAAAACCAGATCAAATCTGATGACTTTTTTTTGAGGGATTTAATTTTTTGAGATGTGTGTGTATATATATATACATATGAACTTCACAGATCTATGCTTAAAGACCATCATTTTTCTATCAAAGTTAAATAAATAAATTCCTAATGCTAAAATTTTTAATTTATTGAATTTGTGGTTGTTTGAAGTAAATAGATGTTTGTTTTGATATTTTCTTGTTCAATCATATTGGTATTTTTTTATCCAATTTTTTTTTTTTTGTTGCTTTTAGATTGATCTACAAATGACTATTGATGTTTCCTCCTCTATGTTTCAAGAAAGATACAATTGTTATAAAAATGATAAAAATTGGTCGGATACCAAGAGATTAATTTGATTTAAATTTTTTTTTTGACTCTATATTAAAAAATATTTGTTCCAAAGCTATCAACAGATGCAACTCTAGATACCTTTTTACTCCAACTACATATCTTTTTAATTTACTTTTCTGTTTTTGTATCTTTGATAACTTTTAAAATAGATGTGTAATACATTTATATATACTAGTATAATGTACATGGGTTGTACATGAGCAAATATAAATAAGAAGTATTTGAAGAATAATAAAATAATATATATTAAAAATAAAAAAAGAAAGAATAGAATAATATAAAAATTCAATCGTAAAATTCAAACAAGAAATATTGTCAAACTCAAACTAATACATTTAGTTACATAAAATAATAATAATAATAATAATAATAATAAATCACACAAATATAACAAAAATTAGGAAAATTGAAAATTTTATTAAACACAAATTAATATATAAAATTAATATAAAAGTGATTTAATAGTAAATCATAAATATATCTAACCCCTGAAATGTATCTGAAATAAAGGAAAGAATAAGAGCATATACACAATCAACCATATACACAATCAACCAGGATAATAATTGAAAAGGATAAAAATATATATAAATTTAAAGTAAACTCTAAACATATCCAAACCCTCAAGTATATCAACAACCAAAAATAGAATAAATGAATATAAAAAATCAAAAATAAAAAAGAAGGATACCAAAAAATATGTATAGTAACAAAAATTAAAAGAGTGTAAAATATGTTGTGAATTAAATTCCTCAAACTCAAATTAATATAATGCATAAAGAAAAGAACTAAAATTAATATATCAAAAGCAAAAAAATCCTCAAATTCATACTAATATAGTTAAAGGTAAGTAAATAAAAAAGACAAATTAATCATTATAAATCAAAATAAAAAAGAAAAGAAAAAAGAAAGGGATTTTACAAAGAATCATAAACTAATAAATATGTTGGGATCAGAAGAGAGGAGAGTTTCAAATCTTTGTTAATTTATTTAAATTTTATATTAAATATAAAATAGCCCAACCCTTCATTTACAAATACAATCACACCAGCTCTTTTTTTAGATTCACATTTCAAAAATCCCTGAAATGAGAAACTGTGAATTCATATATATCTAAATATTAAGAATATCAGTTATTAATGTAACTTCTACAATACCCTTAAAAAAGTTCAACACTTTCAACTTTCATTTAGTAACATATCCTATAGCCTATATATAATTATAATTAAACTTTTTTCCACAAACCAAACCCAATTAACTAGAAGTAAAATTGAAATGCTTAGAAAGAAATAATTGTAGCAAGGTGATTGAAATGTTATCATAATTGATAGAAAGAGAAACAAACTGAATACAAACATTATCTGAATCGCTTGAAAGAACTAAGTAAGCAATTAAATCCGTTGTTTTTATAATATTATTTGTGAAAGTTGACCAGATGAGACGCAACGATTGAACAACGAAACGATTTTTGTATATGTTAAGACGCATCCAAATAAAACGAAAAGAGATATAGATTTAATTTAAAATTTAGAAATAATAAAACTCCTTCCTACATTTATAAGTCATTAAATAAATAAATAAAAGTTAAATATAATAGATAGATTTTTTAGCTAGGAATCGTGGTTGTATGCCAGTGGAGAGACTGTGTGCAGATTACTAACCCGTACGCAGTAAGAGATTTGGACAAAGAATCCCACCACTATTATAATGTTATATCTATATTTATTTACTCAAGTGTTACTTAATTGAAACGATAAGGAAATGATGTGTCTTTTGCAAAAGCTATTCAGAGTAGGGATGGCAACGGGTCGGGTTTGGGACGAGTTTGGCTAATACCATTACCACCCCATTTAAAAATTACTAATACCAAATTCGTCTCAAACCCGCGACGGGTTGTAATCGGTAATACCATTACCACCCCATCGGTATAAACAAGTTCTATCGGATTACCATCGGTTGTACTAAATTATTTCTAATAAATTAGAAGCATAGTTGATTTACTAAATTATTTGATGACAAATTAAGTTATAATGCATTTGATAACAAATTAAGTTATAAACCAAATATCTCTCTCTTATTCTAAGCATATATTATGTTTTACGTTATAAACCAAATATCCCACATATTTAAACAAACAAATGTATATATACGCATATTGACTGAAATTCTTCCAAAATATATATATATAAATGTCAATACCAAGAATCAGATTAATGAGTTATATATAGACAAAGAAGCATATATATATATATATAATTAAAATTAAAATCGTAAACGGGTTGGGATCGGGTTACCAACGGGTTTTCCAGAAAACCCGAACCATCTTCGGGTTTTAATTTTGGATATCAAACCCGTCCCAAACCCATTTATAAATTTACCAAACCCGCCCTAATCGGGTTGGGACGGGTCGGAACCCGGCGGGTCGGACCATTTTGCCATCCCTAATTCAGAGACAGAAAGTTACAATTCAATTAAATACATATAAATTGAAAAGGCACCTATGTATACAAACAATTGAATTAACATAAATCAAAAAACCACGTATGTGATCTGTATATATGGATAGAGAGGGAAAGATATGATATGAAACGTTACTTTTCATTCACACCTATCTAGTTAACACATACATCACTTTTCATTCACACCTATTCACCTTTCATTTTTTTTATTTAAAATATTTTTAAAAAAATGCATGAAATAATAAAAAGCCTTTGTACATTTATAAGTAGCTAGGTAAAAGCACGTGTCATGCACATGATGAGTAACATATGATAAATAAATTAAATATGAAAAAAATAATAAAATAATTAAGTAAAAGAGAAAAAAAACATTAAATTAAAACTATATATAATTGATTCAATAGAAGGAATAAGTATTTAATATTTTTTAGGTCATTTTTTATCTCACAAAAAAAAATTATGGAACATTCAATTCAAACTTGAAAAAATAATATAAAAAAATCAAACTGTGATATAAAGAGATAATGTACCCATCCTTATATTTGACTTCATGCAGGGTTGTCAAATTATTAAAGTAATACATATTTATAAGTACAGGATATTTATCTTTAGAAATCTATACTACTTAGGAAAATACACACCATAATCCTTTAAAACAAGATTGAATTTATTTGGGTTCTACTTAAAGAAAAAGTATGCATCTAGTTTTGTAACAAAAAAATATTATCCATTTTTTCTAAAAGTATTATAGGAAAACTAAACAATTCTTATAAAATAATTATTTATTTTTTTTAAAATGTAATGGCATGGGATGATAGATTTATGTATTAATAAACCATAAATGGGGTGATTCCATATTCCGAAAGAACTCTATTCTCATAGGTATCTTCATAAATAGAAGAAACAATTAAGAAATAGACACTTGCCAACATAGAAGTAGTCTAGTGCAAAAGAAATTTGATTATACTTACCGGAATTATTTCTTTTTATTATATATAAAAAATAAGGTATAAAAAAAAAACAATAGCTACGGAATACAGAATTAATTATCATCTTCATCCCAATGTTTTTTCTTTGCTCTAACAAAAGTAAAGATAGCTCACATCTCGGTCCTACATTTTTCATATTGAATTTAAAAAAAAAAATACAGATTGAATATTAAAAAAAATTGTAAAAGGAGGAAAAAAAATATTTGAGGAAGAAAATAGCAAAAGGGGGAGAAAAACATGAATGTACTCAATAAACGCATCCAACGCAAATCCGATGATGTATATGTGCATGTGTGAACATATGTACGTGTGTGTATATAGGAAAATAATATTTTTTAATTTTATAAATCTGGTGTCTAAGGATACAACAATGAAGTAAAACATAATACTATACTATTATTAATGCCACGAAGAAAAACAAACTTTTCGGGCCTGTTTGGGAACATGGTCTTGGGCTTGGTTTTGGTTTTGGATTTTAAGACCAAACCATGTTTGGTTGGCTGTTTTTGGAGTTAGTTTTGGGCTTTTTAAAACCAACCACTAAAACCTGGTTTTGGGCCACCAATTTTGACTTTTTTCTCTCTCTCTCTCTCTCTCTCTCTATATATATATATATATATATATATATATATAATTTTTTGGACAAAAATTATTTTTTCGGAATTTTTTATATTTTTCGGAAAAAATTAATTATTATTTTTTCCGAAAATTAATTTTTTTCCAATTTTATATATATATATTTTTCATATTTATATATTTTTAATACATATTAGTATATATATATAATTATACCAAGACCAAGACCAAGACCAACTCCTTACCAAACATTATATATAGGTTTTAGATTTACCTAAAATCACCCAAGACCAAAACCATGTTCCCAAACGGGCCCTTCAAATTCAAAACTTACACCCAGGAGTAGCAATATGATCTGTGCACAAAATTGGGCGAAATAAAAAAAATAAAAAAAAGATGGACCTTCACTTGAAATAGCATTGTAGTAAAAGAAAGCCGAAATTGTATATAAAAAAAGGTTTCCCTTGATAATAATGTTTAAGAGTCCAAAAAAAATTAGAATGGAGATTAGAGTCTAATTTGTAGTTAATGAATATTCTATAAAAAGAGAAACATGCGCTAATATAAAAAGTGATGAAGTTTATACCTTTTAGAGTTTGATAACAATTAGGTTTTAAATTAAAAAAAAAAACTTAAAATTAAAAATGAGGAAGAGTCAAAAAGAAAAGAAAAAAGTACAACCAAGAAGAATCCACTTTGTAGTTCTAACCATGAAGATTTGACACATAAGCAAATACATAAAAATAAGTAAATAATAATTAAAAAAAAAAACTCTCACCCATTGATTGATCGTCTGTATGTTCAATTTATAGAAAAATGAAAATCTAATTCGAGTCCAATGATTAATCAGTTTTCGACGCTAAATTTAAAGAAACCAAGATGTGATTCTCTTCGATATTTGTGAAGCTTCACATATGTGAGTGCGAGCGTGAAAAAGAGATGAAGGAGTCGTTGTGTATGTATATATATATAGAGAGAGGGAGAGATATGAACAAGAGTTGTGAGAGTGATGGTGAAAGTAAAGAAGGAATGTCAAATATATAAAAAAAAAAAAAAAAAATGGTGACAAAGTGTGCATTTAATAAGATTGAAGAGATACACATTCCGGGGGTGTTTCAATGAAGGAATAAACGAACACCTCAATTGATTTTTATAGATTTTATTATTTATTATTTATACAAAGGATGAAAAGATACAATTATTGAAAAAACCAAAAAATGCACACATGTCATTTTTTGCTATTTTAGATTTAAATTTAAAAATAAAATTGTATGGAAAAAATAAAGACCTATCGTACATTTAATAGTAATATATATATATATATATATATATAAAGGCGCCTTGATGGGGCGCGAGTCCAAGACAGGGAGCCGAAATAGAACCACCACATCTTCTATGGTAGGTGTGAACTCCCCCCAGGAAGTAATAAAGGTATGGGAGAATGTGCTCCATCGCGAAACTAAAGTATTTAGTGCATCAACATCGCGACGGACATAGAAGTCCGAAAACAGCTCAATAGATTCAAGAATGCCAGCCTCCGCAAGAGTGGCGCGATGACGATCTTGGCTGAGAATATGGCTAGACCACATCTTCCAATCTGTGATTGGGTCTACGTGTCCTTCATACTCGATAAAAGAGAAAGGTGCATCACCTCTTCCGATAGCAAGGCGAGGCACAGAAAGAGGAGGGACGAAGGCAGTTTCTACTTCATTATCTGCGTCGAGAGTAAGAGGTTGGCTTGCAATAAGAGGAGAAGGAATGTCTCGCACAGATGCCTAGAATGTATCTTGAGAATCTAAAAATGGTGTTTTCTTCCACTCTGAGGCATCAGGAACAGAGGGAGCAACCCCAGAAGGAGGTGCAAGAAGTTTTGGTGTGGAAGCCTCTGTCATGGTGGGACAAAACTTGCGAATAGCTTTTTTGGAGCAAGGGGGAATGTTCGAAAGGAAATGGGATGCGAGAAAAAGGGTGCAAAATAAGAGGCTTGAAGAATAGTGCTCTGAGAAAAATACAAGTTATGAGTAGTGAAAATGACATGAGGAAAATATATAAGTGTTGGGTGCGGAAACCGAAACGGCGCATTAAATGCGCGAGGAAGGCGAAAGGTCGCATAGCCAAGCGTACCAAAAAAGTCGCGGATCCGAGGATATGGGCAGATTTGAAAAAGCAAGAATGACATGGGGAAATTCAAATTAAGTACATGCGCAAGATTGGCCGAAAAGTAGAGAAACTGTGAAGGGAAGGTCGTGGATTTGATAGAAATGCGCGAGATGTAGTAAACATACTTCATCCGCGAAAGAAAAGGCAAAAATGGCATGGGGAAAAACAGCCTTCAAGCAACAATAAATGTAAAGGTGGTGACTCGCGAAAAGGTTAATCCGCGAGAATTGGTTTATATTGGGATAATGGTTCAAGGATTAAATTATCTGGGATATGGCCCAAGGTTTGGTATTTTGGGGAAACTGGCCCAAGTAAAAGATTATTTGGGAGATTGGACCAAATAATTGATTACTTGGGGAAATGGCCCAAATAAGGTTTTGACGCGAGAGCTTGCATTATACAGAGGGAGGTATGAGGGACTAATGTGTTTTATAGCTCGCATAAAAAACTCATAACCCTATATGCTGCTCGCGTAGCGAGTACTACTCGGAATCTAGGGGAAATGCTTGGGATGAGTAAATAGTGGGTCGTGACCTTATTTACACCGTCCTAAGCAAGAGTACCTTAGAGAGGCCGATAGTATTCAGGGACATGACCAAGGCATGCATGATTGGTCATGACCCAACAAAGCTATAACAGCATCCTTGGCTAAGGATAAATCAGATCCGCAATGCAATAGGTGCGGATCACAGGGCATGGCGCACAGTATGATCCGCGCATGAGATTACGCGAATCCGTTTCACGAAGTCAAGAGCGCGAGATGATACTGTGCAAGGTATTTATGTCGCAGATTGGTATGCAGGAACCATGTCACGAGACAGGTGCTGGCGTGGCAATACAATCCGCGAGGACTACTGGGTACTCACGTCTATAAATAGAGATGCGAGAGCTCACTTCAGGGGGGACCTTTTGGAGACTAAGGGAGAGAAATTCCTAGAGAGAGAAAGTATTTCGCATCACTTGGAACTGTTTGTTTTCACTTCCATTTCTCTTTCATTTCTCTGTAAAGCAAAATCAAAAGCAATAAAAGCATCAGCGCTATTATTTTCCTGATGAACTTGTGTAGAAATTATCTTCACATCATTTAATTCATTCGAACCCCTACACCTTTTCTTTACACTATTCAACTTCTTGAAAGGGTTGAAATAGTAACACTTGAGTGTGATTATTTGGTTCATTTTATATATGCGCATGTGACAAAAAAAATAAAAATTAAATAAGAGTGTTCTCCATGATATTTATCTTGATAGATATTAAGGCCCTGTTTGGTAATCGGTCTGGTCCGGTTATCTCTGGTCTGGTCCGGTCTGGTCTAGGTGATGTTCTGAAATTTTGTTTGGTAAACGGTCTGGTCTGATGGTCTTGGTCTTAGGAAACTGGAACCAGACCATGTTTGACAAACTGTCTGGTTCCAAACTTCTTTGAAACAGACCATGTTTGACAAACTGGTCTAGTCTTAAATTTTTAGTAAACTGCGAAAATATTGAATATACTTTATATGATGTAAAAACCTTAAAACCCACACATTTAATTTGTAAACATTTGTTAAAGTCTTTTTGATTAATTTTGATTATGTATTTCTTACATAATAATGTTATATTGGTTTTGTAAAAATTTCTTAGAGTATGATTATTGCACTCCAATTATCAAATATAATAACAAATAGGTTTTATACAAGCCACATTTTTTATTATACAAAAATTATGATTACACAAATTTCAGAAGTCACACACAAATATTACATAACAACTTCAACTGTCGATAACATGCAAATAATGCACTCCAATATTTTGGCTTTTAAAAAAAATTATTATTTATCATTTAGTATTTAGTATTTATTTAGTATTATTATTATATATTATTTACTATTATTTATTCACTTATTTTTTATTTGTTTCTAAATATATTTAATTAATTTATTATTTATATTATTATTTTTATGTATTATTTAATTCATTTGATTTGATTTAGTTTATTTATTATTTAATGCATTTTATTTCATTTAGTTTGTTTATTATTTAATTCATTTAATTCATTAATTATTATTATGGATTATTTTATTCATTTTGTTTATTATTCATTTTTTATAAATATAATTCATCTAATTTATTATTTATATTATGAATTGATTATTTATATTATTATTTATTCATTTATTTTAATTAATTTATAAATATATTTTATTCATTTATTATTTATATTATTATTTATTCATTTATTTATTTATTTATTTTTTATTATTACATTTTTCATTTATTATTATTTTTATGTATTATTTAATTCATTTTGCTTATTATTTATTTATTTATTATTATTTTTATGTATTATTTAATTCATTTTGCTTATTACTTATTTATTTATTATTATTTTTATGTATTATTTAATTCATTTTCCTTATTATTTATTCTTATTTTTATATTGTATTTAATTCATTTTGTTTATTATTTATTAAAGTTTATTCATTTATTTTTATTTGTCTCTAAATATATTTTATTAATTTATTATTATTTTTATGTATTATTTAATTCATTTAATTTCATTTAGTTAGTTTATTATTTAATTCATTTAATTTATTACTTATTATAATGTATTATTTAATTCATTTTATTTATTATTCATTTTTTTATAAATATAATTTATTTAATTTATTATTTGTATTATTATTTATTCATTTATTATAATTAATTTATAAATATATTTTATTAATTTATTATTTATTATTTATTCATTCATTTATTTATTGATTTATTATTATTATATTTATTCATTTATTATTATTAATTTTTTATTATTTAATTCATTTTGCTTATTATTTATTTATGTATTATTTAATTCATTTTGTTTATTATTCATTATTTTTATTTTATTTATAAATATGCTTTATTTAATTTTTTAATTATTTATTTATTTAATTAATTTATAAATATATTATATTAATTTATTATTTATATTATTATTTATTATTATATATATTTATTATTATTATTTTTATGTATTATTTAATTTATTTTGTTTATTTTTTATATTAATTTTTAAATATATTTTATTTAATTTATCATTTATATTATTATTTTATTCATAAATATATATTATTTTATTTTTATTTTTATGAATTTATAAATATATTTTATTAATTTATTATTTACTCATTTATTTATTATTATTGTTTTTTATTTTTTTTATTTTTATGTATTAGTTAATTCATTTTTTTTATTATTCTTTTTGTTTTTGTGTTTTTGTTTATATATTGGTTAGATGTGGTTCAATTATTGGAGGACATTTTGGTTAGATTTTGTATAGATTTTGTAACCAGACGAAATAGAACCACCAAAAATTGTGGTCCTAAAAAGGTTATTTTGGTTCAATTTGATCCAACTTGGTCTGGTTATATGTTTTGAGGCCAAAACAAAATAAATATGGTCTGGTCTCAATAAAAATCATGACCAGACCAGAAAAATGGGACCATAACCAGTAAACAAACAGGGCCTAAGAGATCCTAAGTGCATAGCGGAAGTGCGCTTTCCTTTATTTGCTTGTGTTGTGCCTGTGCCGATGCCTATAGTAGGTGCGGAACCACAAAAATTAGTTAGAGGGGCCATATGCAACTTTTAAGTACTCTATATATGAATATATAATTTTGTAGGTTATTTGGAATTTTTTTTTGATAATGTAGGGAGGGGCATATGTAATTTTTATGACAGTAGTCATAAATATATATACTTTTTGGGTACTAAAAAGATTGAAAACTGTACATAGCTCCGCCTCTTATCGCGAGATATGTTTATAATACAAAAATATCATAATTTTTAAAAAATAGAAAATATAAAACGAATACAGTAGGACTACATCAAAAATAATAATGTAAAATTTTTAATATATACCCATTTTTATTTATTTTATCTACATGATCAAAATAAAGTTACAAATGATATAAGGGTATTCTGGGCATTATATAGATATGTATACAACACGTGATCGGCATGGGGGCAATTTTACTGACGGGGTTGATGAGATTGAGACAAAGAGGGAGCAATTTAATGGAATTGGATGGTGCATGAAACAATGTGAAACTGCTAGGGGATTTAGTTGATCAAATTTCATAGTACAGGGGTTTAGTGAAATTAGCCCTAAATAGAAACAAATGATTTTAACCCAAACCGGTAGCTAAGTTGGGAAAAATCAAGAACCTAGTGCCTCAAGAAATATACAAGGTTCGATTTTTGCTAGTTACAGAAAATTTTGGTCACTGGAGGATTGAACTGGTCGTTAACTTCAGGGCCCCGTGAATTAGTCGAAGTGTGCGTAAGCTAGCCCGGACACCACGGTTACCTAAAACAACAAACAAACAAAAAAAAGAAGAAATGATTTGGGTTAAACCCAATAACAAGAAGAGTCCATACACGTTAAGGTATTAGTCTTTGTCCCTTGCAAAGTTCCAGGCAGTCAAAATTGGGAGTTTAGGTAGGATCGTTTTTGGTCCGTAGAATCGTAAGATTCTATGTAAGATTTTACCAACTTTTCACAAAAATAATTCAATTTAACTCATTAAGCAATACTATCTCTATAATACAACAAAAACATACTTAAAACAACAAATCTAAGTAAAAATATCACCTTAAAGTCTTATCAAGGTGCGAATGGTTAAGTTTTCTCACATTACTGCGTACTTTAAAACTAAAAATTAATTGACAAAATAAAGGTAAAATTAAAATAAATTTTATAAGAGTCTAAATAACTATCATTTAACAAACTCAATATCATGTTCCACTAATGTATCATGTTAACCCAATATAATAAACAAACTCCAACTTAGAAATTAAAAGTTACTCGCACACAACATAAGTTCATAACTCCATTTTTAAAAATAATACAAATATAATGAAAATTAGCTAAATTAGATCATTGTTATCGTCAAAGTCTCCATACAAGTCACGAACACCGTCGAGATCATCATCGCTGCTACTATTCTCATTATCAACACTAAGGATGTCCATCTCACCAAATTTTTCATCATCATCTATTTCATGAATTTCCTTAACTAAAATATACAAATAAACAAAGAAAACTATTATAATTCATATGATAAAATTACAAATTTAAATAAAAAAAACTTGAAATTAAGTGGAACATATAATTTATTTAATGTAATTCATTTATTATTTTTTAACATAATAGTCAAATATTTATTTTGAAAGTTTAAATCATATTAAATTTGGCTACATATTGAAATATTTGACTAAAATGTTTTAGGCCTCACATGGATGACTCAACCTTGGAACTATTATTTTAGCCAAAAAATACCAAAAATACATGTGAATACAAAGTGATGTGTGTGTGTGCGCAAAGCTTTCCTTTTACAAAAACAAAAACAAAAAAAACAAAAATTATATAAATTTTTTTAGTAGCTTACGATTCTACTAGTACGATCCTACACGATTCTACTAGGATTCTACCTATTTTAGCCAAAACAAATTCCTAAAATAGCAGAATCGTATAGAATCGGTCGATCCTACTCCGATTCTACCAATGATTCCTATTTGAACGATTTTGCTGTGATTTGAGTCATTTTAGGATGGATTTTAACTACCGGCAAAGTTATGGTTTTGGCATTTCCCTCCTTTCTTTGCCATGAAAAAGCGCGTTTCTTTGAAAAGCTTTGCACCACTTCAGGTTATGACTACATATAATTGATTAATTTGACGTCCACTGGCTGGTCCATTATCTTTCAACACGCAGTGGTCTTGGTCTTTAACTTGTTAGATGGGGTACATATACAGGAATGTGACAACCAAAGAAGGAAAAAAGAGAAAAAAAAAAGAAGAAAAGAAGCTAGGGTTTGTCAATAATTAAGAAAATATGATCTTAGTGGAATCAATTTTTAATGTATTCTTTTAAAAGTATGATGTGAACATGAAAAATTAATTTTTATTATCTTAAACTTTATGTTTATCCATATTGGTACTAATTTTCGTGCAAAGTATGACTCAGTCTCGTGCATGTAGGAGTGCAGTGAAATACCACTTTTGTCATTGGAAAAAGAAAATTATCTCCACAATTCAAGTAGTTTTATTTTAACAGTATGTTGATTTATTGTGTCGTGAATAATTTGGACAAATAAACTGTTTTTATTAAATACCCACATGAAACTTTCAAAAAATATTCACGATTTCAGAAAAATTTGATAGTTAATCTCACAAATTTCCACATTCTTATAATTCTCTCATTTCTGAATTATTGTTTAAAGACTATATATGAAGTAAACTTGGTTTCCTAACTTGTGTATTGGGCTTAACGGGATGATATATGTGTGTCTGTAGTATGTATATATATATATATTGATGTTAATGATTAAAGTTACACATACCAAATCACTAAAGCAGCATAGCCTTTTCCGCATGAATTTAGGATGGGAACGGGTTGGGGTTGGGTAATATCATTATTATCTCATTTAAAAATTATTAATATTAAATTCACGATGGGTTATAATCGGCAATATCATTACCAACCCGTTGGTATAAACGGGTTTCATCGGGCTACCATCGATTTTATTAAATTATACTTTTATTAATTTACATATCAACTTAATACCTTAGTAACTTTTAATTTTTTTTCTATGCATTTATATATTCGTGTCCATTAATTTTCTATGCATTTATATATTCGTGTCCATTATTTATAGTCGAATTAGTACAGGTCAAAACGGGCCGGATCGGATTAAATTGTCATCCCCAGTTTCATAAGTCCTAATTTCATAGAGTGTGTGTACTTCTTGATTCATAGTGCATCGATATCGTAAACATATCGTATGTTGTCTTTTGCTTTATCTTCTACACTTAGATTAATTTTTGTATGATTTATCTTGTTAGGAATTTGTTAGTTGCATAAACTTTGGGGCCCGGGTTAGTGAGATTATGGCGTGTAGATATGGATAGCTTCGATTTTTGGCTAATATGTGTTCGGTATTCCATTTTTGGCTCAGTATGGTTTGGTCTTTCATTTTTGGCTCAGTACAAAGTCTTCCATTTTGGCTAATATGTGTTGGTCTTTCACGTTGGCTAATAAGTGTTGGTCTTTCATTTTTGGCTACATATGCATTGGTCACTCGTGTTGATGCTTACAACTAACTATGAACCCCACAGTCCATTTCTCCACTTCCATTCATTTCTTATGCAATCAAATTGTGCATTAATCAAATATGCTGAAATTCATATTAACATTTAATTAACTGGGATCATCAGATAAAAATTGAATCGTAATTTGATTTCAAAGTACAGTAGCGATGGAATCCGCATTTAAAGTCGATTTGAGACACCTATTATAAGATTTTGTGAAATTTGGATGAAAAAAAAACAAACAAAAAATTGATGGAAAACGAGGTAGCTAGGACAGTGAGAGTCGACTTTCCAAGTCAAAGTCTTTGTACAATGATAACATAAAAAAAATAAAAAAAACTATAATTAAATTTTGTAGCAAAAATAATTTAAACTATATTAAAGAGAGAACTCGGGATTCCAGTCCTTTATTTTTATTTTGACTTGTGCATTCTTGAGTCTACAAGGTATGTGTACTGAATTTCTTTACTACCGTGTGTATAAT
The DNA here is from genome assembly GCA_963922005.1 of Cornus suecica. Classification (NCBI taxonomy): domain Eukaryota; kingdom Viridiplantae; phylum Streptophyta; class Magnoliopsida; order Cornales; family Cornaceae; genus Cornus; species Cornus suecica. The sequence continues at coordinate 24,289,012 of OY998242.1, forward strand.
GACTAAGTTAGATCTGAGAATATGATGTGTTAATGATTAGCTCATTGTCTCTACTGCCTTGCTCACAGATTTTCAATATATATATATATATATATATATATATATATATATATTTCATTTACTCATGACATTTTGCATTCATGCATTAATAGTAGGGTCATGCATCATTGAGATTTTTGTTTACCCGAGAATCTGGATATAGTCTGTTAGAGTCCTATATCTTGAAGTGATATTTGAGTACTCCCTACATCTCTCTAAATTGTTTATATTGTACTCCCTTTGTTTGACATTTCAGTAACAAAAAGGGGAAGAGATATTTAATTGAGGGAGAGAGTTATCTTGTTAAGGGGGAGAGTTTTTACTTGAGGGGGAGTTTATTCTCAGGGGGGAAAGGAGTATTTTTATACGATGATGATCATTATGCTTGCATTGATATTATGTTATTCTTATGATCATTAAATTAGTTTATATATGTTTTTTCATACTTGTTTTTCATGGTATATTGTTCGGTATTGTGGTTGCAGGATTGAAAGATCGTCATGAGGGGCAAACTGATATTCTATGTCTATGTTTGTGGGTGTGTGTTCATAGGTATAAATATTATGTTATTGTTCGTGAGGATATCTTTGTTAAATATGGTTTTGTCTCAGAAATGTCAAAGGGGAGATTGTCAGAACATTTGTAGGATTGTTTATTGTTAGCATGTTCTCGACAATAACCATGTTGAGTGAATTGTGAGGTCGGGTAGGTTTAGGAAAATTAAAGTGGTCAAGCAAAAGCATCGACAAGCTTCGTCAAACTCAAATCAAGATTACAGTATCGAAAAATACAAGAGAAATCAAGCTTAGACCACAAAATTACATTCCGGAGGGAAAAACATACATTTTTCAAAGCCGAAATTTTGAGAAACATGCTAAAGGAATGAAAGGGGTATAAACGGAAGGAAAAATGCAAAAGGTGGATGTCATGATTTTTGCTACGTATGGCCTACGCAGATAGTAGCCAAAACGTGGCTAGAAAGTTGAATTCTACGCATAACCTACGCATATGGATGGAAGTGCTACGCATGAGCCTACACTCAAGCGTAGCACCAACCTGCAGATTTCAGCCTGGAGCAATTCTACGTTTGAACTACAATGACTTGGGTTACAATCCAAGCCATCATAGCACGTGTATAAATGATATTTACACCAAAGTTGGCTAGATTCACTCCTAGCTAACTACAAGAGGATTACACAAGAGAGGAATTCTAGTCCAAAAAGGATACAAGTTTACTCAAAATAGGATTTCTCTCTATATAAATAACAGGAGTCTCTACAGATTTTGGTGTAGTTTTTGTGAGTTATCTACAATACTTTCATAGATCAGATCCGCGTGTAGAAAGAGAGAAAAAAATATCGCTTGATCATTCTATATCGAGGGTTTCTTTAGTTTTTTGTGATTATTCAATTGTGCTTTTACACGTGATATATTTATGTATAATTGGATGATCCGTTGTTGAAAAATCATCACACAACCTATTGCAACGTGGTTGCGTCGATTCGTTGAGAAATCGGACTCGTCATAGTACGGAGATCGAAGCAGGAAGCTTTGTGGTTCATTGATCCGTTGAGAAATAGACCCTTCAGAGTACGGAGCGAAGCGAAGGCTTCGTGAAGCGCAAATGATTCAATAATTTTAGACATCGAGTGATAAGAGGCAAGTCAAAGTGATTTAGTAAGTCCTAATTTCATAGAGTCTGTGTACTTCTTGATTCAAAGTGCATCGATATCGTAAAAATATCGTATATCGTCTTTTGTTTTATCTTCTGCACTTAGATTAATTTTTGCATGATTTAGCTTGTTAGGAATTTGTTAGTTGCATAAACTTTGGGGCCGGGGTTAGTGAGATTATGGCGTGTAGATATTGTTAGGAATTTGTTAGTTGCATAAACTTTGGGGCCGGGGTTAGTGAGATTATGCCGTGTAGATATGGATAGCTTCGATTTTTGGCTAATATTTGTTGGGTCTTCGATTTTTGGCTAATATGTGTTCGGTCTTACATTTTTGGCTCAGTATGGTTTGATCTTTCATTTTTGGCTCAGTACAAGTCTTCCATTTTGGCTAACATGTGTTGGTCTTTCACTTTGGCTAATAAGTGTTGGTCTTTCATTTTTGGCTACATATGCATTGGTCACTCGTGTTGATGCTTACAACTAACTATGAACCCCACAGTCCATTTCTCCACTTCCATTCATTTCTTATGCAATCAATTGTGCATTAATCAAGTATGCTGAATTCATATTAACATTTAATTAACTGGGATCAGCAGATAAAAATCGAATCGTAATTTGATTTCAAAGTACAGTAGCGATGGAATCCGCATTTAAAGTCGATTTGAACACCTATTATAAGATTTTGTGAAATTTGGATGAAAAAAAACAAAGAAAAAATTGATGGAAAACAAGGTAGCTAGGACAGTGAGAGTCCACTTTCCAAGTCGAAGTCTTTGTACAATGATAGCCCACTTGCATAGCATAAGAAAATTCTTTAAATGCTAGACCACAAGCCATCTCTTATCTCAAAGAGCTAGGCCAGAGTATCAGTATATATGCATGCATTGTAAGTGTTCATAAATATCATACTTGAAAATTAATACTTAAAGCTTCCTCTGTCCAGCTCTTCTTTGTAGCCATATATATATATATATATATATATATATATATATATATATATATATAGCTAGAAAAAACAAATTAAGATGATAAGCAAAGCTTTTTTAGTGATATGCTGCTTGTTCATGATTTGGATTCTCACGGTTCCATCGGTACTCTCTGCCCGCAGTAAGTACTCTCTCTCTCTATATATATATATATGTCAACCTCTCTTGCAAGCACATACTTCAGACATTCGTATGTATGATGTTTATTCGTTTTGCAGATGACCCTAGTAAAATAGGTGGACATGCAAACCCCCCTCGTCGCGACGGTTCTGCCATACCGTCAGGAGCAAATGGTGCTTATCATGGTTGTGCTCCGTATACTCGTTGCAGAGGTCAACCATAAAAGTAAAATCAGTGACAATGAAACAAGCAAGCAAAGCAAAGCAGATGTAATAATATTTCGTGTTCTATATATTAAGAAAAAATTTAGGTACATTTATAAAGATGTGAGTGAGTGTGTTATATATGCATGGTTTAATTTGTTCTATATATTTATTCAATAAACATCTAAGCTCTATTTTCCTTGTGGTCCTTGTGCAAATTAAAAAATTGAAAATCAATTGTTAAATGATAGTGTGATCCAACTGTGGGACAAGATCACTGTGACGTTATTTTGGATCTAACGCCGAAAAATGTGAAAATTAATTTTGGGAGTATGCTTGTTCTTACTGTTTTTAATACCATGATTGTCCTTGTCTACTAGAGAAGGATTATTGAATATTTTCAATATTTTTTTAGTATCAAAATTGTCCTTCTTTTTATACTCTATTAAATTTTAAATTAGTTTTCGATACTCTTACTAACTAAATTATATCTCTTAACTTTTCCAAAATGTCTATAACAATTAATCGTGATCAATCATTTTCCATTTATCAATAAAACAAAAAAATCAAGTTATTATTAGATTCTCTCTTTTTTTCTTTTTTCCTTTTTCCGTTTGGTGCAGCAGTGTGAATCGAATATATGGTACCTCAAATCAATTTACGGTCTTTGTCCTAACAAATTATTTTCAATCAATGCAAATAAAACTTGAGAGTACTTAGATTATTGTTGAGGCACTAGGCTGCAAGTAAATTAGTGTTAACCCGGATGGGTGAGAGGGATGGAAGAATTCCTGGGTCCTTCACCATGAGGTCATAGGTTCAAATCCTCCCAATTACATTTCCGTCTGGGCACAGGAAGTTATCCGGTCGTTAACTTCAGGATTCCGGGGATTAGTCGAGGTACGCGTAAAATCTAACACCTTGTATTTGTTAAGGCACTAGGCCGGAAATAAATTACTGCGATTGAATCAAACTCTATCTATGTATATATGCTTGAGGAAATACTTAATATATAAGTTTTTCCAATTTAGCCAACACATTCTATTCATATTTTTTTTCGATAAGGAGGGTGTCCGTGTCACACCCCAATTTCAAACTAAAAGAAATAATTTCCATTATTCAAAAATTGTTAGGCATGATCTACATAGTAGTTGTGCCAACCCCCAATAAACATAACATTAATACAATGTCTGTATTAACAATTAAAATTTGTAGTAAAAATATTATTACATCACCCCTACTCACTAACATTCAATGATGATGTGAGCTTATTACAATGCTCTCAAAACTAGGAAACAAAAACATAGCTCCGGAAACTCCGACGACCACCATGTGTCCTCAACACAAGCTAATCAATGAGTACCTGAAATAATAAAGGGGTGAGCTCACAAGCTCAGCAAAAATGCTAAACATAATCATTGTTCAGCAAATTAACCCGACTTTATATATTCGTATATAAAGAGAATTCACGCCCGTCACAAAACATATATACAATTTAAATTTCACGAGTTAATTACCTAAATTAATGGTAACACCCATAATCAATTAATCTCACTTGAGCCCCAGGCTCCCCTCCGGTGTGCAACGAATAGTCCCTGACTACTGATAGCACACAAGTGGCTGGGAAGACGTCTAAAAACCCAGATGGTCCCGGACCACGTCCACATAATAAGGGCACATTAAGCCCAATGGCCATAACAAAATTTAGTGCACTTGTCAAAGGCAGGTCCCGGACCATGCCTAACAACCTATTTTAAAGTTAGTCTCAGACTGACACCAGACATTAATATCGCACTGTCACAAACTCCAATAGCATATACTGTATTATCTCACAGTAACAAGTAAATGAATAAATTATATATATATTGAAAGAATTTTACCAAAACAAATTTAGAATACTTTACAGTTTTCACAATTACTTTCCAACAAGATAAATATTCAAAAAGTGTTATACAAGATTACTTTAAATCATTCTAAATAATATTGGTTTCATAATTTTCACCTATTTCACCCTATAAATATACGCATACCATTAACATTCATTAAATGGCTAAATATTACTAAGAAACAATCATAAAACGTTCTAATATATGTTATACATTATTCACATACAGAATATACAGTAACCACCAATATGCACGTATGACCTAATATATATTATAGATTATTCACATACAGAATATATAGTAACCACCAATATACACGTATGACCTAATATATATTATAGATTATTCACATACAGAACCTAATATACGTTATAGATTATTCCCATACAGAGTATACAGTAACCACCAATATGCACATATGACCTATTATATATTATAGATTATTCATATACAGAACCTAATATACGTTATAGATTATTCCCATACAGAATATACAATAATCACCAATATACACATATGACCTAATATCAACAAATACGTAATTTAGAAAGCGTAGAAATGTATAAACTACTATTCACATAGTACAGATAATTAATATACCAATGTTTTCCTATAACATATTGTTCGCAAGGGTATAAATAACACGTTAATATTCATTGTTATCGTGATAACAACACCATCTAATAATCTTCTTCTGTAACCTATTGTTCACGTACAACCAACAATTCTATCGTTTATATTCATTAACTTTGTGTCAATAACATTAATTAGTAATCTCACCTAATATTTACTCGTATGTAAGCAATCGACAACAATTTATTGAATATGACAAACCAGTAACACACTGACGTTCACATCTAACCTACTGTTCACATAGGGTACGAACAAAACGATCTGATATACCGTAATAGGGAGATTATATTGTTACAATTCTATGTAATTAATTTCATCAATCATAACAAAAGAAATTTAAGATCGTACATATGCATAGACCCATGAATCCTAGTTATATACAAATGTATAAGGCAAGGTTAACTTGCCTGCGTTAGATGAATGAAACCCAACAAGAAAATTGTCGATCACCTCCTCCTTGCTGCTACCGATGAATCAACAGCAACACTCCCTCTATAACTCACTTTCCTTATGCACATATCATGTACGTCTCTCCTCCTTAAAATAACCGATATAAATAATACATTATGTTAGGGTAAAGAGATAATTCAATCTCTTTGAATTTTAAAATCATAATTTAAAATTTGAAAGCTTATCTTTTTATCCATCTACTTTAAATTCAAATTCCTAATATATATAACTATATAGATATATATGCAAAGTAAAAGAAATCACGGTTGTTACATTCTACCCTCCTAGAAAAAAAATTTCGTCCTCGAAATTGCATACCTCAATCAAATAGCTGGGGATGCTTTGCCTTTATTTCAGATTCTAGCTCCCACGTAGCTTCTCTCTCATCCTGATGACTCCATTGCACCTTCACCAGAGGTATCTCTATCCGCCTTAATTTTTTTACCATACGGTCCACAATACAAAAAGGTACCACATCATAAGTTGTATCGGGGCGTAACTCGGCCTCCGTGAAATCAATAACATGTGTATCATCCCTCAAGCATCGCCTCAACATAGATACATGAAAAACATCATGCACCGCAGACAAACTAGGTGGTAACGCCAATCTATAAGCTACCTCCCCAATCCTCTCTATGATCTCAAATGGTCCAATAAATCGTGGTGCCAACTTTCCTTTCTTTCCACCAAATCTGACAACTCCTTTCATTGGTGAGACTTTCAAGAACACCAAGTCCCCCACACCAAACTCTAATGCTCGACGTCGCCTATCCGCATAACTTTTCTGTCGACTCTGAGCTGTACGAAGTCGATCCCGAATAAGATTCACCTTTTCTGTAGTTTCCCGCACCATATCTGGCCCCAACAAACTGCTATCTCCAACCTCAGCCCAACAAACTGGTGATCGACAAGGTCTACCGTAAAGAGCCTCATATGGTGCCATACCAATACTTGCCTGATAACTATTATTATATGCGAACTCGATCAATGGAATGTGATCCTCCCAACTGCCACAAAAGTCTAACACACAAGCACGAAGCATATCCTCCACTACCTGTATGACCCTCTCAGATTGTCCATCAGTCTGAGGATGAAAAGCGGTGCTCAAACTCACTGAAGTACCAAAGGCTTTCTGAAAAGCCTTCCAAAACTGAGAAGCAAAACGAGGATCACGATCAGACACAATAGATACCGGCACTCCATGTAATCTGACAATCTCTGCAACGTAAAGCTCACATAACCTCTCTACTCTGTCTGTAATTCGAATGGGAAGAAAATGAGCCGTTTTGGTCAGACGATCCACTATTACCCATATCGCATTATGGCTCTTCTTTGATCTCGGTAACCCAACAATGAAATCCATAGTCACCTGTTCCCACTTCCACACAGGTATCGGCAAAGATTGTAGTAATCCAGGTGGTTTCCGGTGCTCAGCCTTCACTCGCTGACAAGTAATACATTTAGCTACAAACTCTGCCACATCACGCTTCATACCTTCCCACCAAAACTGTCTCTTAAGATCATGATACATCTTAGTGCCTCCTGGATGCACTGTGTATCTACTATGATGTGCTTCCTCCAAAACATCTCTCTTGAGATCGGCTAAGTCTGGAACACATAGCCTACCTCGAAATCTGACACCTCCATCTGCTCCACGTCTCCACTCAATATCGCCCTCTGCCTCAGCAATCATGGATACCCTGGCCTGCAACCTATCATCCTGAGCCTGAGCCTGGATAATACGACTAATCAATGTCGGCTGAACTATCAAGCTACAAAGGATAGACCCCGCACTCTGAGGAGTATGTGTAATGGAGAACTCTGCTAGTGCCTCCAACATTATCCATTCCTGAATCATCATAAAGGCAACCACTCCTCTCGGTTTTCGGCTCAAGGCATCTGCTACTACATTTGCCTTTCCCGGATGGTACTGAAGGGTCATATCAAAATCCTTCATCTTCTCCATCCACCTGCGTTGTCTCATATTTAAATCTTTCTGTGAGTATAAGTACTTGAGGCTTTTGTGATCTGAGAACAACTCAAATTTCTCACCATACAAGTAATGCCTCCAAACCTTTAATGCAAGGATCACCGCTGCTAACTTCAAGTCATGAGTGGGATAATTCTGCTCATGCTGCTTCAGCTGTCTGGATGCATAAGCTACAACTTTACCATCCTGCATTAGCACACACCCAAGACCCTGATGTGAAGCATCAGTATAGATAACAAATCCCTCACCATTAACAGGAATGGTAAGAACTGGTGTTGAAGTCAACCTGCTCTTCAATTCCTCAAACGCCTCCTCACATCTATAATCCCAAATAAATTTTGTGTTCTTCCGGGTCAAACGAGTCAAAGGTGCAGCAATCTTCGAGAAACCCTTAATAAAACGTCTGTAATATCCGGCTAGTCCCAAAAAGCTACGAACCTCTGTGACAGTAGTAGGTCGTCCCCAACTCCTTACAGCCTCCACCTTGGCGGAATCCACTGACACCCCGTGCCTAGAGATCACATGCCCTAAAAATTTGATCTGCTCTTGCCAAAAGTCACACTTCTCAAACTTAGCATAGAGCTGATGCTCGCGTAAAGTTTGAAGTGTAATACTTAAGTGTCGCTCGTGCTCTTCCTTCGTCTTGGAATATATCAGTATGTCATCAACAAATACCACAACAAACTGATCCAAGTAAGGTCTGAACACTCGATTCATCAAATCCATGAAAGCTGCTGGAGCATTGGTTAACCCAAAAGGCATGACCAAGAACTCAAAAAGACCATATCGAGTGCTAAAAGCAGTCTTAGGGATATCTTCATCCCTAATTCTCAACTGATGGTAACCTGTTCGCAAGTCAATCTTCGAAAACAATTGTGCTCCTTTAAGTTGATCAAACAAATCATCAATACGTGGTAGAGGGTATTTATTCCTTATCGTCACCTTATTCAGCTCACGATAGTCCACACACAACCGGAGTGACCCATCCTTCTTTTTGACAAAAAGAACAGGTGCTCCCCAAGGTGATGTACTAGGCCGAATAAATCCACGATCCTGCAACTCCTGAATCTGCTTATCCAATTCCTTTAGCTCCACTGGTGCCATCCTGTACGGTGTCCGAGAGATTGGTAAAGTACCCGGTACAAGGTCGATGCGAAAATCCACTACCCTCCTAGGAGGCAAACTTGGAATATCCTGAAATACATCTGCATACTCTGACACAACAGGTAATTGCTCTATCACCACCTGTTGTTCCACCACTTCAACATGAGCAAGAAATCCCATAGTCATAGTGCCCTCGAACTCAGAACACCTGTAACGAGATGGTAATTGTCCCGGAATGGAAAAGACAATTATCTTCTCATGACAGTCCAACTGAGCATGGTATCTTGCTAACCAATCCATACCCAATATAGCATCAAAGTCATGCATCCGTAAAACAATCAAGTCAACAGGAAACTCTAACTCATTAATCCGAACTGGACAATCACGACATACTCTATCAAGTGAAGTTGCGCTTCCAAGTGGAGTCGCAATAGATAACACATCACTTAAAAACTCGGGGTGCAGTCCAAGTGAATCCACAAATGACAATGCAATAAAAGAATATGATGAACCTGAATCAAAAAGTACTCGAGCCACACTGCCATATATAGTGAGTGTACCTTCCACTGCTGGTAGTGCACGATCTGGTCTCCCATTCGGTACAAGAGCATAACCTTTCACTCCACCCTGCTGCTGTGATAACTGCCCTCTTTGCTGGTCATCCTTCCGCGACTTTGAGCAATAACGAGCCATGTGTCCCTTCTCATTACAGTTGAAACACTGCCCATAGAACTGACGTGGCTGCGGATTATAAGCTACAGATCCCACCAAGGCTGTGCTCTGCTCAGCTCCATCCTGCTTCTGTCGTTTCCCGGCTCTCCAATCATGTGCACCCCTTTGGCCTTGCTGGCCATATCTATCCTTTTGAGCACGATAACGTTGTCCGTTCTGATTCTGCTGAGTGCTACCATTACCCTTACCTTTCTGTTCAGCCTTCTGTTCCCTTTGTCGCTGATAAATGCTATTATTGGTAGCCTCGACAGCCAAAGCACACTCAACCACCTTTGAGTAAGTAGTACAAATCTGAGGTTTCACCAATCTCTTGATATGCGATACCAACCCTTCCTCAAACTTCCTAATTTTGTTATTCTCGTCTGCAACCATGTGTGGGGCAAACCGAGAAAGCTCCGTGAACTTTTGCTCGTACTCACTGACTGTCATTGTGTTGTCCTGCTCCAACTGCATGAACTCCATGGCTTTCTTCTCTCGCGCGGCCCGTGGAAAGTGTTTCTCATAGAAACGAGTCTTAAACTCATTCCATGTCATAGCTTCAACGTCAGCAACAGTCCTGGTGATAGACTGCCACCACTGACGAGCCTCACCAGACAAGAAGAAAGCTCCTATCACCCTTTTCTGTACCTCCGTGCACTCCATTACTTCAAAGCACTTCTCCATATCCTCAACCCATTTCTCTGCTTCCAGTGGGTCAGAAGCTTTAACAAAGTCCACTGCACCCAGCCGACGCATGTCCCTAATGAGTGTAGTTAAGGAAGTCTCTCTCGTGTTGGGATTTGGAACTTGCACTACCTCCTCTAATGGAGCAGTGCCGCCACCATGACCAACACCGGTAAGTCCCCCTCTCCTACCCCGGCGTCCTCTGCCTCTACTATTTCCAGACATCCTGGAAAACAATACATTTTTAATCTTTGTTAAAATAATTTACAGCCAGGTAACTCTTAACCTAGGCTCTGATACCAAACTGTCACACCCCAATTTCAAACTAAAAGAAATAATTTCCATTATTCAAAAATTGTTAGGCATGATCTACATAGTAGTTGTGCCAACCCCCAATAAACATAACATTAATACAATGTCTGTATTAACAATTAAAATTTGTAGTAAAAATATTATTACATCACCCCTACTCACTAACATTCAATGATGATGTGAGCTTATTACAATGCTCTCAAAACTAGGAAACAAAAACATAGCTCCGGAAACTTCGACGACCACCATGTGTCCTCAACACAAGCTAATCAATGAGTACCTGAAATAATAAAGGGGTGAGCTCACAAGCTCAGCAAAAATGCTAAACATAATCATTGTTCAGCAAATTAACCCGACTTTATATATTCGTATATAAAGAGAATTCACGCCCGTCACAAAACATATATACAATTTAAATTTCACGAGTTAATTACCTAAATTAATGGTAACACCCATAATCAATTAATCTCACTTGAGCCCCAGGCTCCCCTCCGGTGTGCAACGAATAGTCCCTGACTACTGATAGCACACAAGTGGCTGGGAAGACGTCTAAAAACCCAGATGGTCCCGGACCACGTCCACATAATAAGGGCACATTAAGCCCAATGGCCATAACAAAATTTAGTGCACTTGTCAAAGGCAGGTCCCGGACCATGCCTAACAACCTATTTTAAAGTTAGTCTCAGACTGACACCAGACATTAATATCGCACTGTCACAAACTCCAATAGCATATACTGTATTATCTCACAGTAACAAGTAAATGAATAAATTATATATATATTGAAAGAATTTTACCAAAACAAATTTAGAATACTTTACAGTTTTCACAATTACTTTCCAACAAGATAAATATTCAAAAAGTGTTATACAAGATTACTTTAAATCATTCTAAATAATATTGGTTTCATAATTTTCACCTATTTCACCCTATAAATATACGCATACCATTAACATTCATTAAATGGCTAAATATTACTAAGAAACAATCATAAAACGTTCTAATATATGTTATACATTATTCACATACAGAATATACAGTAACCACCAATATGCACGTATGACCTAATATATATTATAGATTATTCACATACAGAATATATAGTAACCACCAATATACACGTATGACCTAATATATATTATAGATTATTCACATACAGAACCTAATATACGTTATAGATTATTCCCATACAGAGTATACAGTAACCACCAATATGCACATATGACCTATTATATATTATAGATTATTCATATACAGAACCTAATATACGTTATAGATTATTCCCATACAGAATATACAATAATCACCAATATACACATATGACCTAATATCAACAAATACGTAATTTAGAAAGCGTAGAAATGTATAAACTACTATTCACATAGTACAGATAATTAATATACCAATGTTTTCCTATAACATATTGTTCGCAAGGGTATAAATAACACGTTAATATTCATTGTTATCGTGATAACAACACCATCTAATAATCTTCTTCTGTAACCTATTGTTCACGTACAACCAACAATTCTATCGTTTATATTCATTAACTTTGTGTCAATAACATTAATTAGTAATCTCACCTAATATTTACTCGTATGTAAGCAATCGACAACAATTTATTGAATATGACAAACCAGTAACACACTGACGTTCACATCTAACCTACTGTTCACATAGGGTACGAACAAAACGATCTGATATACCGTAATAGGGAGATTATATTGTTACAATTCTATGTAATTAATTTCATCAATCATAACAAAAGAAATTTAAGATCGTACATATGCATAGACCCATGAATCCTAGTTATATACAAATGTATAAGGCAAGGTTAACTTGCCTGCGTTAGATGAATGAAACCCAACAAGAAAATTGTCGATCACCTCCTCCTTGCTGCTACCGATGAATCAACAGCAACACTCCCTCTATAACTCACTTTCCTTATGCACATATCATGTACGTCTCTCCTCCTTAAAATAACCGATATAAATAATACATTATGTTAGGGTAAAGAGATAATTCAATCTCTTTGAATTTTAAAATCATAATTTAAAATTTGAAAGCTTATCTTTTTATCCATCTACTTTAAATTCAAATTCCTAATATATATAACTATATAGATATATATGCAAAGTAAAAGAAATCACGGTTGTTACAGTCCGAGCCTTTTGCTCCGACTAAAGTGACCTCTCCACACAAATCGGGTAAAATTGGACTATCTTCGCGGTTGGGCCTTAACAAATTGTTTCCACCCGGTAGGAATCGAATATGAACCTAATGGTTCCTGAGGCACATTATTGTTATATTGCAAACTAAGATTCCTTTAACAATAAAGGAATTAGATTTTACTGCATTCTTATGTTATTTTCATACTAAACGAGCCTGTAGAGTGGGGTTACCCTTCTACATGATAATAGGCTTGTCATCCAGGAGAAAGCATACCTGTAAGCTAAAATTGGCGGTCACTATATCATTAAAGGTGGGTTTTTCTATCCGAGAGATTTAAGATGTAACCCCGATTTTTATCGACAGTATAACTTAAAAATATCGTAATGTTGAAAGTTTATGTGGCAATTATACGTTCGCAGCCAAACTTTTAGCACTTTCAGCTTACCATGCGATATTTTTCTTATAAATGCAACAAAAATTAACCATTGTTTCTCGTGTTTGTGTGTAAAGAGTAAATGGTCTCTCTCCATGCTTAAAAATCATCAAGCAGGTTTTAAATGATTAACTTTATTGTGTTGTGGCATTAAAACCTTTTACATGGGTAGGGGTAAAAAAGCAATCCTTTTTCTAATTTGTTATTTTAAAGATTTTGAAACCTCCCTCTCTTAATCGCCGGGCTCGATGTGATGCCATGTGATTATGAAAATAACATTTCAAATGATGAATGTCACTTAATATAATATGTTTTCGTCTTCCATTTTGGCTATGCTGAAATTCAAATTAACATCTAGCCATATGCTAAATTCAAGTGACTGTCATTACCAAACAATTACATTCTCCATATCTCATACAGTTAAAGCCTTATCTCTCTATCCTACTTAGGTGCTGTTTGGCACATGATTTTAATGTCAAATTTATGATTTCGGTGTGAAAAGTTTAGCCTAACCCTTGTTTGGTGGCATGGTTTTGGAGTTAAAATGTGAAACTATGGTGTACCTAATGGTTGATTTTCCACACCATCTCTTGACATGGTTTGGAGCCAAAACGTTAAACCATGGTGTGTGTGAGTGTTTTGTGTTATATATATATATATATATATATACACACACACACATAACCATATTACATATATATTTATTTATTTAAAAATATCATTTTAATTAAATTAAATAACTAAATAAAAGTTACCAAACAATAAAAATTATTTATTTATTAATAATAAATAAAGTAAAACCAAATAAATAACAAACAAAAATATAATAATTATTAATTAATAATAAATAAATAAATATTGAGTAATAAATATTTAAAAATAATAAATAAAGTAAAACCAAATAAATAATAAACAAAAAATATTACAATAAATAATTCATAAAAATATAATGAATATTTTAAAATAATAAATTAATTAAAACCAAATAAATAATAAACAAAAATATTATAAATAAATATTTAAAAATAATAAATAAAGTAAAACCAAATAAATAATAAACAAAAATATTATAATAAATAATTAATCATAAGTTAATTAATACCAAATAAATAATAAACAAAAATATTATAATTAATTAATTAATAATAAATATTTAAAAATAATAAATAAAATAAAATAAAGTAAATAATAAACAAAAATATTATAAATAAATAATTAATAAAAATAATACCAACTTAACAAAATTTCATTCCATATCAATTCTACCAAATATGGTTTTGTTTTTCAGCTTTATTTTTTATCACACCAAAACCATTTGCACCAAACATGGTTTCAGTTCAGGATAGAACCACACCAAACCCAACCCAACCCAAACCAAAAACCAACACCGTATCGCACCAGTTACCAAACAGGCACTAAGTCTTGGTTCCATCTGATTTGATTCGCTAATTGCATTTCCTGGCACAACTTTATACTTTGGATTGCCATTCTCCATAAACTACCAACGTATGACAAGAAGCCCGTAGCACATTGGCATACCCCTAACTTGTGTAGTTTATGTTCCCTTCATCCCAAGTGTCATTCCATTCCTTAAGGAATGCTTTTAAAGTATAAAATTACTAAAATAACTCTTTTACGTTTCAAATAAGCAAACCACCTTCACCACAATGCCATCAACTTCTACCACCGTCGCCATCACCTCCATTGTCCGTCACTACCATTTTCGTTACCTTCATCATATTTGGTAAGAAAAATTATCATTTAATTAAAATTATATATTTATTACTAAGAAGGGTATTTTTGAGAAATGTTCTTTTAAATTCATTCCATTTCTAAAGTGTTTCATATTTACAACCAAACAATAGAATGAGAATAATTATTTCATTATATTCTCATTCTCATTCCATTCTCACTTGCATTCCATTTCATTCATGTGTACCAAACATAACATAAGGGCATTCTGGGCATTATATAGATATGTATACAACACGTGATCGGCATGGGGGCATTTTTACTGGCGGATTTGATGGGCTTGAGACAAAGAGGGAGCAATTTAATGGAATTGGATGGTGCATGAGACAATGTGAAATTGCTAGGGGATTTAGTTGATCAAATTTCATAGTACAGGTGGTTTAGTGAAATTAGCCCTAAACCTAAATAAAAACAAATTATTTGGATTATCATTGTTTCACCTATACTTTCTGACAATTGTGAGTACTTCCTCTCTTACATACACACACTCTCTTATATCAATACTCGGGTCCTGCTCCATAAGGACGAAGTTCGTCCTCCTCCTAATGTGGTCCAATACAATTTAACCAGGTGACCTAAATCGTTTTAACATGGAATGGATACTAATTCCTGGTTTTATGTTCCTCTTCCTTTTTTAAAAATAATTTTCCCACACGTCCAAATTTTATTGGACCATATTAACAGGAAGAACGAACTTCATCCTCACGTGGCATTACCCAAATACTGTTTTACACATTCATATTCATTCATTTGTTGCATGTGTTACAGACGGTCTGATGGTCTTGGTCTGAGGAAACTGGTACCATACCATGTTTGACAAACTGTCTGGTTCCAAACTTCTTTGAACCAGATCATATTTGGCAAAGTGGTCTGGTCTTAAATTTCTAGTAAACTGTGAAAATATTGAATATACTTTATATGATGTAATAACCTTAAAACCCACACATTTAATTTGTAAACATTTGTTAAAGTCTTTTTGATTGATTTTTATTATGTATTTCTTATATAATAATGTTATATTGGTTTTGTAAAAATTTCTTAGAGTATGATTATTGCACTCCAATTATCAAATATAACAACAAATAGGTTTTATACAAGCCAAATTTTTTATTATACAAAAATTACGATCACACAAATTTCACAAGTCACGCACTAATATTACATAACAACTTCAACTGTCGATAACATGCAAATAATGCACTCTGATATTTTGGCTTTTAAAAAAATATATTATTTATCATTTAGTATTTAATATTTATTTATTATTATTATTATATATTATTTAATTCATTTTGTTCATTATTTATTATTTACTATTATTTATTCATTTATTTTTATTTGTTTCTAAATATATTTAATTAATTTATTATTAATATTATTATTTTTATGTATTATTTAATTCATTTTATTTCATTTAGTTTGTTTATTATTTAATTCATTAATTATTATTATGTATTATTTTATTCATTTTGTTTATTCTTCATTTTTTTATAAATATAATTCATTTAATTTATTATTTATATTATTAATTGAATATTTATATTACTATTTATTCATTTAATTTAATTAATTTATAAATATATTTTATTCATTTATTATTTATATTATTATTTTTTCATTTATTTATTTTTTATTATTATATTTTTTCATTTATTTATATTTTTATGTATTATTTAATTAATTTTGCTTATTATTTATTAAAATTTATTCATTTATTTTTATTTGTCCCTAAATATTTTTATCAATTTATTATTTATTATTATATTTATTTATTTATTATTATTATGTATTATTTAATTCATTTTATTTCATTTAGTTTGTTTATTATTTAATTCATTTAATTTATTAATTATTATTATGTATTATTTAATTCATTTTATTTATTATTCATTTTTTGTAAATATAATTTATTATTCATTTTTTGTAAATATAATTTTTTATTTATATTATAATTTATTCATTTATTTAATTAATTTATATTAAATTTATTATTTATATTATTATTTATTCATTCATTTATTTATTTATTTATTATTATTATTATATTTATTCATTTATTATTATTATTTTTGTATTATTTAATTCATTTTGCTTATTATTTATTTATGTACTATTTAATTCATTTTGTTTATTATTCATTATTTTTATTTTATTTATAAATATACTTTATTTAATTTATTATTTATTTATTTGTTTAATTAATTTATAAATATATTTTATTAATTTATTATTTATATTATTATTTTTTATTATATATATTTATTATTATTATTTTTTTTATGTATTATTTAATTTATTTTGTTTATTATTCATTATATTTTTTATTATTTTATAAATATATTTTATTTTATTTTTATTTTTATTTATAAATTTATTTTTATTAATTTATAAATAGATTTTATTATTTTATTATTTATTCATTTATTTATTATTTTATTTATTTTATTTTTATTTTTATGTATTATTTAATTCATTTTTTTATTATTCTTCTTTTATATATATATATATATTGGTTAGATATGGTTCAATTATTGGAGGTCATTTTGGTTAGATTTTGTATAGATTTTGTAACCAGACCAAATAGAACCACCAAAAATTGTGATCCTAAAAAAGGTTATTTTGGTTCAATTTGGTCCACTTGGTCTGGTTATATATTTTGAGACCAATACAAAACATACATGGTCTGGTCTCAAAAAAAATCATGACGAGACCAGAAAAATGGGACCATAACCAGTAAACAAACAGGGCCTAAGAGCTCCTAAGCGCGTAGCGGAAGTGTGGTTTCCTTTATTTGCTTGTGTTGCGCCTGTGCCGATGCCTATAGTAGGTGCGGAACCACAAAAATTAGTTAGAGGGGCCATATGCAACTTTTAATTACTTTATATATGAATATATAATTTTGTAGGTTATTGGAATTTTTTTTTTCAAAATGTAGGGAGGGGCATATGTAATTTTTATGACATTAATCATAAATATATAAACTTTTTGGGTACTAAAAAGATTGAAAACTGTACATAGCTCCGCCCCTGATCACGAGATACGTTTACAATACAAAAATCTCATAATTTTAAAGAAATAGAAAATATAAAACGAATACAGTAGGACTACATCAAAAATAATAATGTAAATTTTTTAATATATACCCATTTTTATTTATTTTATCTATATGATCAAAATAAAGTTACAAATGATATAAGGGTATTCTGGGCATTATATAGATATGTATACAACACGTGATCGGCATGGGGGCATTTTTACTGACGGGGTTGATGAGATTGAGACAAAGAGGGAGCAATTTAATGGAATTGGATGGTGCATGAAACAATGTGAAACTGCTAGGGGATTTAGGACCTGTTTGGTTCGCGGTCCGGTCCCATGTAGTTCGGTCTTATAATAATTTGTTCGGGATCGGTTACTGTTTGGCAACACAGTTCCAAAAAAACAAGGACCAAAATGGGTAATTTGAGACAACCAAAAATAATGGTCTCAAGTGGTCTTATATACAATTGTCTTAACACATCGGACCATAAAACTTGAAAAATATATATAAAATTAAAAAATATATATATAATTTGAAAATAATATATAAAATTAAAAAAATAATATAAAAAATTTAAAATAATGTATAAAATATTAAATATATATATAAAATTCAAAATTAATATATAAAATGCAAAAAATATATTTAAAATTTGGGAAAATAAAAAAATTCCAAAATAATAGAAAAAATAAAAAATAATGTATAAAATTCGAAAATAATATATAAAATTTGAAAAATAATATAATTTTTTTAAAATAATGTATTAAATTCGAAAAAAATATATAAAAATCCAAATTAATATATAAAATTTTAAATATATATATATAATTTAAAAAATAATATATAAGTTTTGAAAAATAATATAAAAAATTTGAAATAATTTATAAAATTTGAAAAAAATATAAAATTCAAAAATAATATACAAAATTAGATATATATATTTGAGAAAATATAAAAAATTTGAAAATAATATAAAAAATTCAAAAATAATATATAAAATTCAAAAAATAATATAAAAATTCGAAATAATTTATAAATTTTGAAAAATATATTATTTTTGAATTTCTTATATTATTTTCAAATTTTTTATATTTTTTCAAATTTTATATATTTTTCATACTTAATATATTTTTTGAATTTTATATATTATTTTTTTATTTTTTGTATTATTTTGCAAACATAAGACCAAATAGCTTGAATAAGACCGTAAGACCAGACAGCTTTACCAAACAGACTTTCAAAACACCACCCAGATAAGACCAGACCAGACCGAACCAGACCAGACCAGACTAGACCAACTACCAAACGGGCCCTTAATTGATCAAATTTCATAGTACAAGGGTTTAGTGCAATTAGCCCTAAATAGAAACAAATGATTTTAACCCAAACCAGTTGCTAAGTTGGAAAAAATCAGGAACCTAGTACCTCAAGAAGTGTACAAGGTTCGATTTCCGCTAGCTACAGAAAATTTTGGCCACTGGAGGATTGAACTGGTCGTTAACTTCAGGGCCCCGTGAATTAGTCGAGGTGCGCGTAAGCTGGCCCGGACACCACGGTTACCTAAAACAACAAACAAACAAAAAAAAAGGAAATGATTTGGGTTAAACCCAATAACAAGAAGAGTCCATACACGTCGAGGTCTTGGTCTTTGTCCCTTGCAAAGTTCAACGCAGTCAAAATCGGGAGTCTAGGTAGGATCGTTTTTGGTCCGTAGAATCATAAGATTCTATGTAAGATTTTACCAACTTTTCATAAAAATAATTCAATTTAACTCATTAAATAATACTATCTCTATAATACAACAAAAACATACTTAAAACAACAAATCTAACTAAAAACATTACCTTAAAGTCTTATCAATGTGCGAATGGTTAAGTTTTCTCACATTACTGCGTACTTTAAATAATAAAAATTAATTGACAAAATAAAGGTAAAATTAAAATAAATTTTATAAGAGTCTAAATAACTATCATTTAACAAACTCAATATCATGTTCCACTAATGTATCATGTTAACCCAAAATAATAAACAAACTCCAACTTAGAAATTAAAAGTAACTCGCACACAACATAAGTTCATAACCAAAACAATAAACATAAGTTCATAATTCCATTTTTAAAAATAATACAAATATAATGAAAATTAGTTAAATTAGATAATTGTTATCGTCAAAGTCTCCATACAAGTCACGAACACCGTCGAGATCATCATCGCTGTTACTATTCTCATTATCAACACCAAGGATGTCCATCTCACCAAATTCTTCATCATCATCTATTTCATGAATTTCCTTAACTAAAATATACAAATAAACAAAGGAAATTATTATAATTCATATGATAAAATTACAAATTTAAATAAAAAAATTTCAAATTAAGTGGAACATATAATTTATTTAATGTAATTCATTTCTTATTTTTTCACATAATAGTCAAATATTTATTTTGATAGTTTAAATCGTATTGAAATATTTGACTAAAACGTTTTAGACCTCACATGGATAACTCAACCCTGAAACTATTATTTTAGCCAAAAAATACCAAAAATAAATGTGAATACAAAGTGATGTGTGTGTGCAAAGCTTTCCTTTTACAAAAAAAAAAATTATTCTTTTTTTAAAAAAAAAATTTAGTATATTACGATTCTACTAGTACGATCCTACACGATTCTACCACAATTCTACACGATTTTACTAGGATTCTACCTATTTCAATAAAAAAATTCTCTAAAATAGCATAATCGTATAGAATCGGTCGATCCTACTCCGATTCTACCTGTTTGAACGATTTTGCTGCGAATTGAGTTATTTTGGTATGGTATGCGATTCTACTGTCTAGAATCTGGATTTTAACTACCGGCAAAGTTATGGTTTTGGCATTTCCCTCCTTTCTTTGCCATGAAAAAGCGCGTTTCTTTGAAAGCTTTGCACCACTTCAGGTTATGACTACATATAATTGATTAATTTGACGTCCACTGGCTGGTCCATTATCTTTCAACACGCAGTGGTCTTGGTCTTTAACTTGTTAGATGGGGTACATATACAGGAATGTGACAACCAAAGAAGGAAAAAAGAGAAGGGAAAAAAGAAGCTAGGGTTTGTCAATAATTAAGAAAATATGATCTTAGTGGAATCAATTTTTAATGTATTCTTTTAAAAGTATGATGTGAACATGAAAAATTAATTTTTATTATCTTAAACTTGTAAAGGGGGATTCGCGTTGATATAATCCTCGAATTCAAAGGGTACGTCAAGGGAAAGTTGGAAAAGGCCAACAGGGGCAGTCACGGATTATAATATGCGAATCCAGGGTATCTCTGGATGAGATCAGGTACGCGATAAACGATCTACAAAGAGGTGATTATTGTGGATTGACAAAGGGGGTCATAGCCAAAAGTCAAACTTCGCGACCCTATGAGCTTATCGCGTAGGGAGTGCTATTTTGACTGGCCTAGGGAAATACTTTGGGATGGTGAATAGCGGGTTGCGACCTTATTCATCAAAATCACTCAAAGTAAAGTACTTAGAATGCGTCAAGTAATTCTCAGGGTCATATAAATGGAAGATATGCATAAAAGGACATGACCCAGGAAAACTATGACAAACAAATAAAGGAATCCGCGGATCAGCAAAAAGTCTGGATCGCGGATTGGTAATGTCGCGGAATGAACATTGCGACTTAGGTAAATTATGGAGGCTAAACCGCGGATCTACCTCGCGGATTGACATGATGACGTGTCAATAACTTATGCCTGAACCAATGCTAATAAATAGGGGATCAATGATTCAATTCAGGGACTTTTTCGGAGACTAAGGGAGAGAAATTTCTAGAGAGATAAAGTATTTTGCTTCATTTGTAGTTGTGGTTTTCTCTTCCATTTCTCCTTCATTTTTCTGTAAAGCATCAAAAGCAATAAAGGTACAAGCACCATTATTTTCCTATCAATCTTGTGTGGAAACTATCTCTAAATCTCGTTTAAATCGAACCCCTACATTAAAGGCGACTCTGCTGGGGAGGAGATGTCTTCCGCACAAGTTGAGCCTCGACAAACTCGTCGGAGAGGTCGTCCACCGACCCGACACACTGAGCAAGTTGAAGAAGAAGCAGCAACACAGACTCAGGGAGCTGAACCAGTTCCACCAGCACAGAAACAACGTCATCGCGCAAAATGCTAGTGTGGCTCGGGCAGAAACTCCTCCGATGGCGGAGCCAATGCAGAATTCACCAGAATTGCTGCCAGTTCTGCTGCAAACTCTTCTTAGCATTTAGGAAACGCAAAAGGCCATACTTCACTTCATGGAGACCTCGCGCGTTTCAGTACCAAAATTGGAATCACCATAGATGGATAACCGAACCTTACCAGAAATATCAACACAAGAGCTTTCTCGGGAGGCACCGCGAGCGCGAACAGAGCCACTAGAGAAAGAAGCCTATATCACCAAGGAGCAGCTTCGGGCAATCTTAAATGCGAAATCTGGGATAGAAGAAGTGGAAATCGCCCCACCCTACCATCCCAGTATTATGACTTTAACTTATCCTGAAGACTATGGAGTACCAAGCTTCCATCAATTTGATGGCAAAAAAGGAAATGCAAGAGAGCATGTATCTAGATTCGTGGATGCTCTGGGGCCACACAAAAATGATGAGTATTTGAAACTTAGGGAATTTTCCAAATCTCTAACAGGTACTGCATACACATGGTATACTGGTCTCGCTTCGGCTTCAGTATCCAGTTGGACGGATATGGTGATCAAGTTCTACACCAAGTTCTTCCAGGCAGACGAAGAGGTCTCAATGATTTCACTTATAAGGCAAAGGCAATGTTTTGGGGAGGAGGTGGCAATTTATGTCAGGAGATTTCGCGAGACTACTTTAAAATGCCATAAACCAATTTCCGAGCTTCAATTAATCAAAATTTGTATAGAAGGAATGCTGCGAGAATATAGAGTGCATTTGGTCAATCACGAGTTCAGAAATTTTTCTGCACTTGTTGATAATGCACGAAGACTATGAGAAGTTTTGGCTCCTCCAACATGACCAAATATCAATACTAGGCGAGTGGCAATGGTAGCAGCAACACAAAAAGAAAAGCCCAGGGAAGAGCGTGCTAGAAGATCTGAACCACCTCCTTTACCTTTCAGTGAAAAAGAAGCAGTTGCTTTGCTAAATCAGTGGATTGCAGATAATGTCATATCGCTACCTTCAGTGCAAAGGGTGCCGACAAGAGAGGAAAGGATGAAAAACAACTACTGCCCCTATCACAGGTCTGTTCGGCATTCCTTGATTAGATGTTGGGCATTTTGCGGATTGGTACACCGAAAAATAGCATCAGGCGACTTAGAAGTGGCAAAGAATGTAGTTCATGAACCCTTCCCTGCACATGTGGCTGTAGTAGCCACCAGAGACAGGACTGAGGATACGATAAATGCCATTAAGTATGAATGCCCGCCAGCGTGTGAAGCAAAATAGGATGCTAAGATAGAAGTTTTCTTTAACGAGCTCCCAATACAGGAGCATGTTAAGGAGTTCCTAAAAGAGCAAACAGTTGTCGCTCTTAATCATACTATCGTTATTCCACAGCATTGAAAAACCCTCAAGCAAAATCACATTCTCTGAAGCTGATAAATAAGTGTCATTCTTCCATAATCGGCCTCTATACGTACCAGCCACTGTGAATGGGCGAGAGATGAAACGAGCTTTTTTGGATGGAGGAGCGTCGGTCAACTTAATCCCGCTGGCTACTTTGCAGATGATCAATTTTCCTGAAAACAAGATTGTAAATCATGCCATCGTGGTTACTAATTTCAATGGAGACCAGCAGGCCACCATGGGTTTTGCTATATTGGATCTTAAAGTTGGGAAAATCAGGGGGCCCACCAAGTTTCATGTTATTAAAGAGGAACCCTCATATTAGTTGTTGTTGGGAAGACCGTGGATACATGCATATGGTGTGGTACCATCATCCTATCATCAAGTGATGAAGGCTAATTGGGGAGAAGGAATAATGACTGTAAAGGCATCTAAGAGCCCTTTTTGCGCATCTGAGGCCCATTTTGCAGATGCAGTCTATTTCTCAAAATACAGTGAGGAAAATGGACCCGGTGTTTTTGCTACACCATTACCAAAATGGGAAGAGCTAGAAGATGGAGGCTCGACTAAGCGGAAGCTCAAAGAAGTGAGTTGGTCGCAAGTTAAAATGCCCGACAGGTTAGTAGTGTACAAGTTGTGACGGGATTGGGGGTCAGAAGCTTGCACAGTTGGCACTGACCCCGGGACAGATAAGGCAGGGGTACAAAGAAAACTTGGCACTGATCCTGAAACACTCAAAATGAATCCGCGACCGGAGCATGGTTTGTGTGAAATGGACATAGGCGATGGCACAGCTCCGCGACCTACCTTCATAAGCAGTACGCTGCCCAACGAAACTAAGAATTCTCTAGTATAATTACTCAAGGAGTTTCGAGATGTCTTTGCTTGGGACTATAGTCAAATGTCGGGACTCAATATTGGATTAGTAAGCCGCCACCTCTATGTGCATTCCGCATCAGAGCTAAAGAAGCAAAAACAACGAATATTTCATCCGGATCTGGAGATACAGATTAAGGCAGAAGTAGAAAAGTTGTTGAAAGCAAGATTTATCAAGCCAACCCAGCATCCAACATGGCTTGCAAATATTATGCCTGTGAGAAAGAAGACTGGGCAAATCCGCGTATGTGTAGACTATCGCGATCTCAATAAAGTCTGCCCAAAGGACGATTTCCCTCTACCCAACATTGACACTATGGTGGATGCAACCTCAGGACATAAAGTTTTTTCACTAATGGATGGATTCAGCGGGTATAACCAAATTAAGACAGCACCGAAAGATGCGGAGAAAATTGCTTTTCGCACCCCAAATGGGGAATTTCCATTATACAGTCATGCCATTTAGTTAAAAATGTCGGGGCTACGTATCAACGTGCCATGACAGCTATATTTCATGACCTGATGCATAAAACTGTGGAGGACTATGTGGATGATTTGGTGGTAAAGTCAAGAGACATACAAGATCATGTGGGCGATTTGAGAAAGGTGTTGCAACGGTGTCGCGAGTATAATTTAAAGATGAATCCCCTGAAATGCGCTTTTGGAGTACCAGAAGAAAAGTTCTTAGGGTATGTTGTACATCGACAGGGGATTGATATGGATCCAACAAAAGCTAGGGCAGTATTGGAAATGGCTCGACCCACAACTCACAAAATATTGAAAACTTTTATGGGGAAAATATCTTATCTGAGGAGGTCTATCCCAGCACTGGCAGAGGTAACTCACCCACTCATGCCTTTGTTAAGAGAAAAGTCTGTATATAGCTGGGGAGAAGAACAGTAGGAGGCCTTTGAGAAGATCAAGAGGATTTTAGCATCACCAAAAACAATGGTAGTGTCAGAGTCAGGAAAACCGTTGATAATGTATCTCACTTCCACCAATAAGTCCATAGGAGCGTTGTTGGCCCAGGAACATGAAGGGGAAGAGAAGCATGTCTACTATGTTAGTCGAGTACTCAAAGGACTAGAATCGCGATACACATCCCTGGAGAAGCATTGTCTTACATTGGTATTCGCGGCTCATAAATTCAGACATTATTTACTGGCACATCCATTGGAGTTAATCACCAAAAGTGACACCATCCGGTATCTACTCACAAAGCCTATACTCAGTGGGAGAACTGCTCGATGGTTGTTAGCATTATCTGAATATGAGATCACATGCTCTAGACCAAAAGCAGTAAAAAGTCAAGCCTTGTCAGATTTGCTAGCTTTATTTCCTGGAGGAGCTGAACCCAAAGTGGAAGAGGTGGGAGTACCAAGTACGACACAAAGCACAGAGTTTACTTTAGAATTCGATGGTTCATCCACAGAAAAGGGAGGTGCGGCTGGTTTCATATTAAGGAATGAGGAAACAAAAGAGGAATTAGTCATGGCCTATAAACTTGATTTTCCTTATACTAACAACATAACTGAGTATGAAGGGTTGGCGCTGGGATTGATGATGGCTCAGTAGTTGAAGGCAAGAATACTTCATGTAAAAGGAGATTCCAAACTGGTCATTAAGTAGGTTAAAGGGGAGTATGCTGTCAAAGAACCCCATCTGGTGTCTTATAGAACCTTTATCCGTCAGATGATAGAAAGCTTTGAGACTGTGAGTTTTCAGCACGAGCCGCGAGAAGGTAACTGATGATCCGATGCATTGGCGACATTGGGTTCACGACTACAATTCCAAGGAATAGAGTCTACTATGCAAATTGTGTGAAGAACCAACTCTGTGGTCAGTAGCAAGAAGGAATCAGAAGTGTCTGAAAAACATGATTGGAGAGCACAGATAGTACAAGCTCTACTAAAAAATGATAACAATGCCTTGAGACGAGAATACCAAATCATAAAAGGTGTGTTATATTACAGAGCAGCCGGAGGAATTCTATATAGGTGCGTGTCAATAAGCAAGATAGGAGAACTACTACAGAAAACTCACAAGAAAATATGTGGTCAAACGGATGTCAGTCTCTATCGAATTTTGCAGCGAGAAGGTTTCTTTTGGTCAAGCATGAAGGATGATGCGGTCAAGTTGCAAAGTAGTTGCCAGGACTGTAATGCATATCCTTCCGCGAGCGAAGGTAATGTGGCGGACATGATAGACTGGCGAGACAGATATGTGCATTATCTGAAAGAAGGGGTTTTACCTGAAAAAGATCAGCCACGGTTTAGAAAGTTGGCCTCGCGGTTTGTCTTACAGGAGGGAAGATTGTTCTGCAAAAGTTTTGAAGGAAAACTACTAAGATGCATAAACGAAGAAAAGGTAGGGGAAGTATTGAAACAAATGCACAAGTTTGGTCATCAAGGCCCTAGGAAAGTATTTCAACAGTTACTTTCATCTAGGTATTATTGGCCAACAATGGAAAGGGACTGTAGTGATTTTGTCAAGAAGTGTCATATATGCCAGATACATGGAGATCTTATTCATGCTCCGGGAGTTGAATTGCACAGTTTGGCTACCCCCTGGCCTTTTCACACTTGGGCACTAGACATAATTGGGCCAATCACGCCGCAGGTTCAGGGACATGTGTGGATTTTAATGGCAACTGAATTATTCACAAAGTGGGTAGAAGCTATTCCACTACGACGGACAACAGCAAATAATATAGTTCGATTCATAAAGGAAAACATCATCTGTCGATTGGGATACCGAAGGTGATACTGTCAGACAATGGGACTCCTTTTGTTAATAGTAAAGTCGCGGATTTATTGGGGAGATACTCAGTAATTCATCACAAGTCCAGGCCTTACTATCCAAAAGGAAATAGACAGGTTGAGGCCTCTAATAAAGCGTAAATTTGAATCCTATCCAGATTGGTACATGATAATCAAAAGAAATGGGTGAAAAAACTTTCCATAGCACTATGGGCGCATCGAACTGCATACCGAAGTGCGACAAATATGACCCCTTATGCACTAGTCTATGGAATAGAGGTTGTGCTACCATCGGAGCTAGAGGTTGCTGCTAAAATACTAGCGTGTAAAAGCAGTCTAGAGGATAGACTATTGGAAATAGAAGAATTAGAGGAGACAATGGAAGAAGCCTTTACAAATCAAAAAGAATACAATAAGCGACAAGCAAGGAGTTACAATAAGAAGGTATGATATAGATGGTTCAAGGAAGGAGACAGAGTGCTGAAAGTAGTACCAGCAATCATGCGAGGACAAAGGGTAAAGAAATTTGAAGCTAAGTGGGAAGGTCCATATGTAATTGTAAGTGAGGGCAGCAGTGTATATTACAGGATGGAGCATGGAATTACCCGCGAAAGAGTAGGACCACTCAATATAAAATGGATAAAGTTGTACCAATCTTAGATACATACACATGAAAAAAAAAAGGTATCAAAAATGATGATGAATGATAAAGTGTACGATATCAGCACAATATACATGAAGATTTTATATATAACAAAATATATGTATGAATACATCAAAAATCAATCACTAGTACAAATCACGGCCAACAAGAGAGAAGATGTGGAGATTTTCATGCTCCTCTTGTAGCTCGCGAGAACGTAGTGAATGTTCCGCGGATTCTTTTAGCCTAAGGGTATCTTGTTCTGCAACAGCTAAAAGGGTGCGGGCTTCCTCCACTCTTGCTATATTGGTTTGATACTCGTTAAAAGCTTTGACTTAGGCGCAATGGTTTGCATACAAGTGTTCCACCTTTTCCAAATGAACTTCCCACCAAGTCACGTCCATCTTCATATTTTTCCAATCTTTGATGCGAGCGTGACAAAGAGGCAAAGTTGTGGAGGAAAGATCTTGTACACAAGTGGTCATTAATGAAGAAAAGGTATCCGCGATAATATGAAGGAAGGTTGGTTGGAGAAGTGGATCATGAAGCTCCATAGCAACAAACGTCTCTGGATGGCTACTATAAACACGGTCCAAAATATCCATGTCGCCTGAATAACATAAGAAATTATGCCAGTAGGCCTGATGCTGCTGAGGAAGGTTTTGAACTAAAGGCGCGGGTATGGTGTCAGGGATGGATGAATGGGTTTGTGGAGGAGGGGGTTGATGAGGTTGCATATGTGGCTGCTGAGGATGAATAAGAAGGAAAAAGGACTCAGAGTTGGGGAATGTAAGATTTTGTAAAGTGTTTGGGGGCGAAGAGAACTCATTGAGAAGTGCTTCCGGATCTTGAAACGCGGATTCTGGAAATAATGGGTCAGGACCTCTGTTCGAATTGCCTGCAGTAAAAATGGAATTATCAATGCGGAGTCAGCACTATGAGTACCGAAAATTCTATTAGGAAGAGTTTACTAAATAGACAAAATTTACCTTCATTCGCGGTAGGAACATGATCCGCGCCAACGGAAGATTCAGCGATGGTCTCTATATCAGCAACAAGGCCCCCGAAAAGTGACCTTTGGATTTGTGGCCCATCTTGCAAAGTAGTAGTTATCTCAACAGCGATATCACCAATAAGAGGTTCCATGTGCCGAACATCTAAATCCTTGCGATCAAGAGCTACATCACTCTCAGAAATAAAAACTAAAAGATCAGACACTTCCGCGACACCTCCCTCTAGAACAGGGTTGGCATCGCATCCTTTAAGAATCTCTGGCAACTTCACGGATTCATTTAGTCTTGCAGAACAAGGAATTGTTGTGTCCGCGGTTTGGTCAACATCGACTAAGTTCGTGTTTGTTGTCTGAGTATCCTCAGAAAGGGGTCTGCTTTTATCAAGATGCGAAGGACCCTAGCGGATAAGAGTAAAGATGGGAAGATCATCCCCTTCATCTGAGTCATATAGCAGAACCCTTCTCGCGACTTTAGAGAGAGTTTGTGCCTTCTCCTGTCCTTAATCCGGAAAGTCCGAAAGGATAACAGCCACCTCGCGATCAGAAGCATCAAGGGAAAGATCAACTTCTTGATTTACACCCTCCCCAGTCTCGCAACCTGAAAAATTATAAATAAATACTATAAGCATAAAAGAAGCGCGGAAGGATGGAAGATAGGTTGGCTTTATCAGTTAGAAGCTACCTGAGAGTAAGGGATCTGAAACATGAATATCTCCCACGACCCGTGCAACTATATCAAGTAAAGAATTTGCTTTTACTTGCTGAGAGGACTCCTCCACTCGTGGAGAGAAGGATTCGACTTTGCCTTGATGAACGTCAACAGTTTCATCTTCACCTTGATATGACTGAAAAATAAGGGGTTAAACTCCGAGTCTGTCAGGAGAATGGACCAAAATAGGAGGATTCGACCTTCTGCGAATCAAGGGAATAGTATCTACCTCATAATCTTCAGAAGTATGTGTAACGGATGCCAGAATTTGAGCTCTTTGATCTCTTCTTCTTCGAGATAAAGGAATATAGTCCAAGGTATCATTCGCGGTAGTCTCAATCTGAGAACCTCTGCTGAAAGAATCATCCGCGATTGTGGGATCTGTGGGAGGAGGAACCCGAACGTTTTGGGGTGACATAGCAGTGGAGTTCACGGATCTCTGAAAGCAAATAAACAAGTAAAGATAAATAAATTGGTACCAGTGATTGAAGATAAGAGTAAGAAAATACAAAGTGGTGAAATCATTACCAATCGTTTGGAAATGGGTTCCTCGCGAAATGAAATGGCGGTAGGAACTTCAACGCACTCATAACGTTTTCGCTTAGGCGCGGGAAGAGGAACCTTTGATTTTCCTTTTTTATCCTTGGAAGCTTTCTGCTTCTTAAGAGCCAGACTTGAACGTGCTGGTACTTCATGATGCTCGCCGATTTGATCAGAAGCTTGAAAAACCAGTTTGCTATAGAATCCGCAGGAACCATGAGGTTTATGAAGTTTGAGAGAGGAGTTTCCCGCGAGTACATTTACAGGAGCAACTGGCCTGGGAGGACCCATCATAAAAGTCTGTAAGTTTGTTGTAACTTGGAGGCAAAAAGTCTACATAGGCCGCGGTCCGACCACCTGCCCGAGATCGTGCGGGAATGAAGATAGCAAAAGAAAACTCTTGATGTTTCTTTTCATACTCCTCGCGGAAACTCACCAGTGCCGCGTCATAAAGGTCAGGAGAACTACCTGAAGGAAGAGCAACATACGCGGGAACGGCCTGCTCAAAACCCAATTGACGAGCCACATGCGAAGGATTGTAGGCTGTAACTCGCGAGAAAGATTTGTCAAAAATGGGTAGGCAACACTCGAATGAAGAGGCGGCAAAAATAAGTTATTCATGGTGTTGATAACCATAAGAGGTCTGCTCCTCCATTGGGTAAAAAGAAGGGAAATAGATACCTTCCAGAGGAACTGAGTAGGGTCTCCATGAAAAATGACGACTGAAGTCAATAAAATCTTTAAGTCGTTTAGTGGAAAAAAGGCCAGACCAACGGGCAGCTCGCGATCTGGGACCAATAGTATCAGTGTTTGAGGAGGACGAAGGAAAATGAAGAGGTTTTGGGGTGTACTTTGGGAATCTTTCAAAGATAAATAACATTAGGAAAAGGCAGGGAATGTGGGTACTAATGTCATATCTTCCTACCGATCTTAAAAAATCGTTTGACAAAATATCTAATTGGGAATAAAGAGTACCCAAAAAGAGGGGAGCTAAGGGAAGACGAATGCCCCGCGACGCGATGGAAGCCATCAAAAACACTAGCTTATTTGGACCATCTTCGGGACGTCCTTGGAAAATGTACCGGTCCAACCAATAGGCTAAAAAACCTGCCAGTTCATAATCACTGTTGAATTCAGGGCCAGGTACAGATTCGCGGTCTTGACCGCAGAGGAGAGGCAACTTCGACTCATAATCTCTAAAAAAGTGATGGCACCGGTTGGAATACTTGAGCTTTGCACTTCTTATAATTGGAGCCTCATCGAGTATGGCACCGTCTTTGAAACGACTACCCATTTTCGCGGCATAGGCCGCACAAGATTGAAGATGTGAATGAATCGCCTGGTCTTCTTCATCAAAAGGAAGTGCATCAAGGGGTCGCGAATCAAAAACAGAGAGCCTGAACAGAACGTAAACATCTTCCAAGGTAGGGGTAAACTCTCCCCAAGATGTTATGAAAGTATGGGAGAAAGAACTCCACCGCGACACTAGAAGATTGAGGGCATCCACGTCTCGACGGACGGACAAGTCAAAGAATAACTCTATGGAGTCTAGCAAGCCATCTTTTCTAAGAGTTTCACGGTGTCTGTCCTGGCTAAGTATATGGCTAGACCACATGCTCCAATGAGTAATGGGTGTAACATGCCCTTCATATTCTACAAAAGAGTATGGGACATCGCCTTTTTCGATAAGTAAGCAAAGTAGGGAAGTGGGTGGAATATTAGCTAAGGGGGCTTCACCGTCAAAATGGATAAGCATGGGGTCGTCAGTAATGTCCCCCGCGGGAGGAAGGTTTTCAATGGAACTCCAAAAATGGTCGTGAAAAGCCTCGAAAAATGGAGCCTTCCTCAATTCTGCTGGTAGGGGAACAGACAGGATAGTCCCAGATGGGGGAACTAAGAGCTTGGGAGTAGAGGACTTGGCCATTAAAATAGAGAAATAGGGAAGTATAGACTTGAAACTAGGACCGCGAAGAAAAAAGAAGACAAAGGCTAAAACAATAAGGAATGACACAAAATAAGTCAGGGAAAAGGGAAAGAGAAAAATATGGAAAAATGAAGGGAAAATGAAATGAAATGAGCAAGGGAGGTTTATAAAGGGAGGGGCATGAAAACCTAGGAGGTGCAATTAATGTTCGCGGAAGCCGAACCGACGCCAAGGTTGCCGCAAATTCGAATGTCGCGGATCATAATAATGGATGATTGTTGATAAAACAATGACATGTTTCAACATGGAAAAGTGAGGAGAGTCATACAAAAGGTCCAAAAAGCGAAAACAAGGTATGTAAAAATATGTATATACTTCCGCAAAGTTAAAATAAGGTTTTATTTATGGTTTACTCTTTAGTACTTAGTTAAGTACTAAAGTGTAAAAGGGAAAAATGTAAAGGGGGATTCGCGTTGATATAATCCGCGAATCCAAAGGGTACGCCAAGGGAAAGTTGGAAAAGGCCAAGAGGGGGAGTCGCGGATTATAATCCGCGAATCCAGGGTATCTCTGGATGAAATCAGGTACGCGATAAACACTCTACAAAGAGGTGATCATTGAGGATTGACAAAGGGGGTCATAGCCAAAAGTCAAATTTCGCGACCCTATGAGCTTATCGCGTAGGGAGTGCTATTTTGACTGGCCTAGGGAAATACTTTGGGATGGTGAATAGTGGGTCGCGACCTTATTCATCAAAATCACTCAAAGTAAAGTACTTAGAATGCGTCAAGTAATGCTCAGGGTCATGTAAATGGAAGATATGCATAAAAGGACATGACCCAGGAAAACTATAACAAACAAATAAAGGAATCCGCGGATCAGCAAAAAGCCTGGATCACGGATTGGTAATGTCGCGGAATGAACATTGCGACTTGGGTAAATTATGGAAGCTAAACCGCGGATCTACCTCGCGGATTGACATGATGACGTGACAATAACTTATGCTTGAACCAGCGCCTATAAATAGGGGATCAATGATTCAATTCAGGGACTTTTTCGGAGACTAAGGGAGAGAAATTTCTAGGGAGAGAAATTTCTAGAGAGAGAAAGTATTTTGCATCATTTGTAGTTGTAATTTTCTCTTCCATTTCTCCTTCATTTTTCTATAAAGCATCAAAAACAATAAAGGTACAAGCACCATTATTTTCCTTTCAATCTTGTGTGGAAACTATCTTTAAATCTCGTTTAAATCGAACTCCTACAAAACTTTATGTTTATCCATCTTGGTACTAATTTTCGTGCAAAGTATGACTCAGTCTCGTGCATGTAGGAGTGCAGTGAAATGCCACTTTTGTCATTGGAAAAAGAAAATTATCTCCACAATTCAAGTAGTTTTATTTTAACAGTATGTTGATTTATTGTGTCGTGAATAATTTGGACAAATAAACTGTTTTTATTAAATACCCACATGAAACTTTCAAAAAATATTCACGATTTCAGAAAAATTTGATAGTTAATCTCACAAATTTCCACATTCTTATAATTCTCTCATTTCTGAATTATTGTTTAAAGACTATATATGAAGTAAACTTGGTTTCCTAACTTGTGTATTGGGCTTAATGGGATGATATATGTGTGTCTGTAGTATGTATATGTATATATATATATATTAATGTTGATGATTAAAGTTACACATACCAAATCACTAAAGCAACATAGCCTTTTCCGCATGAATTTAGGGATGAGAACGGGTCGGGTTTGGCTAATATCAGTATTATTCCATTTAAAAATTATTTATACCAAATTTGTGACGGGTTATAATTGACAATACCATTACCAACCCGTCGGTATAAATGAGTTTCATCGGGTTACCATCGGTTCTATTAAATTATATTTTTATTAATTTACATATCAACTTAATACCTTAGTAACTTTTAATTTTTTTTCTATACATTTATATATTCGTGTCCGTTACTACAATTTTTTTAATATATTTTGTCATATGAGTCAATACCATTGATTTCAGTTATGATTGCACATAATGTTATTTAACGTTCTTAAATAAAAATCAATGATTGAAAATATATAAAGTAGAATTTTAAAAATAATTGAATTATAAATTATTAAAGTTCAATAGTTATGTACACAATTAATTAATAGAATATATGCAGGTATGTATTGTTTTTAAATTGATTGAAAATATTTGAGTATATATTTTTTCTTAATTGATCGAATAATAATTGAAATTTACACAATTAAAATATTTAATTCATTGAATATGTCTGAGTATGTATTTTTTCTTGAGAAGGGTAATTTTTTTTATTATTATTAGTAAAATATAATTTACTAATAATAGGTGGACATAAAAACAAACCTGAACACGACGGTTCTGCTATACCGTCAGGACCAAATGCAAACCCCCCTCGTCGCGACCGTTCTGCTTCACCCTCACACTCTTCTCCAGAAAGAGTAAGTTACAAAGCCTTAAATCCCCAGCAACCATAAAAGTAAAATCAGTGACAATGAAACAAGAAAGCAAAGCAAAGCAGATGTAATAATATTTCGTGTTCTATATATTAAGAAAAAATTTAGGTCCATTTATAAAGATGTGAGTGAGTGTGTTATATATGCATGGTTTAATTTGTTATATTATTTATTCAATAAACATCTAAGCTCTATTTTCCTTGTGGTCCTTGTGCAAATTGAAAATCAATTGTTAAATGATACTGTGATCCAACTGTGGGACAAGATCACTGTGACGTTATTTTGGATCTAACACCGAAAAATGTGAAAATTAATTTTGGGAGTATGCTTGTTCTTACTGTTTTTAATACCATGATTGTCCTTGTCTACTAAAGCAGGATTATTGAATATTTTCAATATTTTTTTAGTATCAAAATTGTCCTTCTTTTTATACTCTATTAAATTTAAAATTAGTTTTCGATACTCTTACTAACTAAATTATATCTCTTAACTTTTCCAAAATGTCTATAACAATTAATCGTGATCAATCATTTTCCATTTATCAATAAAACTAAAAAATCAAGTTATTATTAGATTCTCTCTTGTTTTTCTTTTTTCCGTTTGGATAAACAAGGTATTGGGATTTTCTAATCAATTAACGATCCCTCATTCTCCCAAAGTATTATTTAATTCTTGTTTGGTAGAGGAAGTGGTGCCCTTTTTTTAGGTTTGGTTTGAAAATTGTGTTTCACTCCATGTTTGGCAAGCATGGTGTTGGAGTAATAGTGTTTGAATAGTGTCACTCCATTGGACCCAAATCCATCAATTTTCACACCATCTCAATAGATGGTTTGGTTGGAGTTGGGTCCAATGGTTTGACACTATTCATTTATAATATTATATATATATAAATTCAAAAAATAAAATATTTCAAAAAAATCAAACAAAAAAATATATTTCATAAAAAATAAAATATTTCGGGAAAACAAATATTTCTAGAAAAAATAAAATATAATAAAAATATATATTTATTATTTTTTAAAAAATATACAAATTATATGTATTTTTACTGAAATCTTTTATTTTTTCAAAATATTTTATTTTTTTGAAATATCTTATATAAAATATTTTATCTATAAATATTTTGAAAAAATTAAATATTTATGAAAAATTAAATATTTATATATTTTATTTTTTAAAACATATATATTTACAAAATGTTATTTTAAATAAATAAAATGTCAAACTATTCCAAGTTACCAAATATGATTGGTTTCAGAATTTCAGCTCATACCAATTCTACCAAACATGGTTTGGTTTTTCAGTTTCACTTTTTCTCACACCAAAATCATCTGCACCAAACATGGTTTGGAACCAAAATAAAACCACACCAACTCCAACCAACCCAACTCCAACCAAACCAAAACCAAAAACCAACACCACACCGTCTACCAAACAAGCACTTACATTCAGTTTGCGGCTGTGTGAATCGAATATATGGTACCTCAAATCGATTTACGGTCTTTGTCCTAACAAATTATTTTCAATCAATGCAAATAAAACTTGAGAGTACTTAGATTATTGTTGAGGCACCAGGCCGCAAGTAAATTAGTGTTAACCCGGATGGGTGGGTAGAATGGAAGAGTTTCTGGGTCCTTCACCATGAGGTCTTAGATTCAAATCCTTCCAATTACGTTTTCGTCTGGGCCACAGAAGGTTACTCGGTCGTTAACTTCAGGACCCCAGAGATTAGTCGAAATGCGCGTAAGCTGGCCCGGATCACCCCAGTTACCGAAAACAAAAGAAAGTAAATTAGTCTGAATTAGATCTAAGACCTTGTATTTGTTGAGGCACTAGGCCGCAAATAAATTACTGCTATTGAATCAAACTCTATCTATGTATATATGCTTGAGGAAATACTGAATCAATAAGTTTTTTTCAACTTAGCCAACTCATTCTATTCATATTTTTTTTTCGATAAGGAGCCTTTTGCTCCAACTAAAGCGACTCCTTCACACAAATCAAATAAAATTGGACTATCTTCGTGGTTGGGCCTTAACAAATTATTTCCACCCGATAGGAATCGAACATGAACCTAATGTTCCTCAGGCACATTATTGTTAGATTGCAAACTAAGATTCCTTTAACAGTAAAGGAATTAGATTTTACTGCATTCTTAAATTAATTTCATACTAAACGAGCCTGTAGAGTGGTTACCCTTCTACATGATAATAGGCTTGTCATCCAGGAGAAAGCATACCTGTAGGCTAAAATTGGCGGTCTCTATTATATCATTAAAGGTGGGTTTTTCTATCCGAGAGATTTAAGATGTAACCCCAATTTTTATCGACAGTATAACTTAAAAATATCGTAATGTTGAATGTTTATGTAGCAATTGTACGTTCGCAGCCAAACTTTTAGCACTTTCAGCTTACCATGCGATATTTTTCTTTTAAATGCCACAAAAATTAACCATTGTTTCTCGTGTTTGTGTGTAAAGAGTAAATGGTCTCTCTCCATGCTTAAAAATCATCAAGCAGGTTTTAAATGATTAACTTTATTGTGTTGTGGCATTAAAACCTTTTACATGGGTAGGGGTAAAAAAGCAATCCTTTTTCTAATTTGTTATTTTAAAGATTTTGAAACCTCCCTCTCTTAATCGCCGGGCTCGATGTGATGCCATGTGATTATGAAAATAACATTTCAAATGATGAATGTCACTTAATATAATATGTTTTCGTCTTCCATTTTGGCTATGCTGAAATTCAAATTAACATCTAGCCATATGCTAAATTCAAGTGACTGTCATTACCAAACAATTACATTCTCCATATCTCATACAGTTAAAGCCTTTTCTCTCTATCCTACGAAGTCTTGGTTCCATCTTATTTGATTCGCTAATTGCATTTCCTTGCACAACTTTATACTTTGGATTGCCATTCTCCATAACGTATGACAGGAAGCCTGAAACACATTGGCATACCCCTAATTTGTTTATATTCCCTTCATCTT
This sequence comes from Cornus suecica, assembly GCA_963922005.1. Lineage (NCBI taxonomy): Eukaryota > Viridiplantae > Streptophyta > Magnoliopsida > Cornales > Cornaceae > Cornus > Cornus suecica. The sequence continues at coordinate 24,326,728 of OY998242.1, forward strand.
GAGTGTCATTCCATTCTTTTCATTCCTTAAGGAATGCTTTTAAAATATAAAATTACTAAAATAATTCTTTCATGTTTCAAATAAGCAAATCACCTTCACCACAATGCCATCAACTTCTACCGCCGCCGCCGCCGCCGCCATCACATTCATTGTCCGTCACTACTATTTTCGTTACCTTCATCATTTTTGGTAAAAAAATTACGAAAAATTATCATTTAATTAAAATTATATATTTATCACTAAAAGGGGTATTTTTGAGAAATGTTCTTCTAAGTTCATTCTATTTCTAAAGTGTTTTATATTTACAACTAAACAATAGAATGAGAATGATTATTTCATTTCATTCATGCGTACCAAACATAACATAAGGGCATTTTGGGCATTATATAGATATGTATACAGCACGTGATCAGCATGGGGGCATTTTTACTGACGGAGTTGATGGGCTTGAGACAAAGAGGGAGCAATTTAATGGAATTGGATGGTGCATGAGACAATGTGAAATTGCTAGGGGATTTAGTTGATCAAATTTCATAGTACAAGTGGTTTAGTGAAATTAGCCTAAATAAAAACAAATGATTTGGATTATCATTGTTTCACCTGTATTCTCTGGCAATTGTAAGTACTCCTTCTCTTTCTCTCTCACATACACACACTCGCCTATATCAATACTTGGGTCCTGCTCCATAAAGACGAAGTTCGTCCTCCTCCTAATGTGATCCAATATAATTTAACCAGGTGACCAAAATCGTTTTAACATGGAATGGATACTAATTCCTTATTTTATGTTTCTCTTCCTTTTTTAAAAATAATTTTGCCACATGTCCAAATTTTATTAGACCATATTAACAGGAAGAACGAATTCCATCCTCACGTGTCATTACCCAAATACTGTTTTACACATATACATACACATTCATATTCATTCATTTGTTGCATGTGTTACAAACGGGCATAGTAATATTGGAGCAGGAAGAAACAATCATAGGCAGGCCGGATCTTTTTTATTTTCGCATAAATCAAAAAATAAATTCGTTTATAGTAAAATATATAAAAATTATTAAAAAAAAAACAAAAAAAACTAAATGATAGTTCAAAATAATTTTAAAAATTTCAGACTTTATTTTTTTTATATTTTACAATGGTTGATAGTTCGTAAAAAATATGGCGGCGTTAATTTTTTATTTTGGCATAAAAAAATTAATGCCAAAATAAAAAATTAATGCCAATTTTTTTTCAAACTACCAATTAGGGTAAAATATAAAATAAAATAAAAAATATTTCGAACTATCAATTAGAATTTATTTTTTTATATATATTTTACTATAAACAATTTGTTTTTATTTATGCCAAAATATTTTTCCGAACTACCAATTATTATAAAATATATAAAAAAATTTATGTCCGAAATAAAAAAATATTTAAAAAATAAATAAATAAATCTAATTGCTAGTTCAAAATATTTTTATATATATTTTACTATAAACAAATTTTTATTTATTTATGTCAAAATAAAAAATCAATGCCAAAATATTTTTCTGAACTACCGATTATTGTAAAATATAGAAAATATATATTTTGAACCAATTAGATTTTGTTTTCGGTTTTAAAATATTTTACTGTAAACGATTTTGTTTTTTTTTTAATTTATGCCAAAACAAAAAATTAATGTCTTGTTTGGATAATAAATTATGAGGGTAGTAAACTTGTTTCTAAACACCACCTATCTCAACATTGAGGGTAGTTTCGGTATTGGGGGTGTAAATGATACGGGTTTAAAAAAATAAGGGGTGTAAATGAAGATTCTCAAATTTGAAATATCTGATTAAAAAAAAAAAACCTCCGGAGATATAAATGAAGTTAACCCTTCATTTTTTTTGAGTAAATTTGGATTCTGGGTATGAATGTTCAATTATATATATATATATATATATATATATATATATATATATATGTGTGTGTGTGTGTGTATTGGTGATTTGGAAAATGGGTTTTATAATTTGTGATGATTATGTGGGAATTGTTGTTTATTGATGGTTATGTAATGTTTTGACTTGGCAGAGAATGGTAGAAATAGAATAGGAGAAAATTGTTTTAAGAAAAGAGGAATAATTTTTTTCATTAGTTTATGTTAAATTATTTAATAAATTATAGAATTGATTTTAAATATTTTTTATTTTCATTTTCAGATATTTAGGATTGGGAGGGGGTCAAACTGATGAAATATAGAGTCCTTCCAAATAACACATAATTCAATATTGAGGATAATTTAGGTATTAAACAAAAATTTTAGGGTAATGTCATGAAATAGGAGAGGAAATAATGTGTATAAATAAAAATAAGGGTATAAATAAATTTTGATAAACATGAGAGAATGTGCTTATCAATAAATATCAACGTGTAAATGAAATTAACCCACTGCAAAAACAGAAGTGACTCGAGTTGGTCGTCATGGAGGAGACTAGTCCTAATCCAAACAGGTCTATTTAGAAGTTTTAGGTTTAGCCCAATTGCGTCTTGCGCCGCAATGCCTTCTCAAATTATTATTTTTTTAAAAAAAACAAAACAAACAATCCCGTACGTTCCAGAACAGAGAATTCACGTGGACGCTTCAAATCAGAGCCGTGCAACAGAGATTCAGTTCAATATAACACCACCAGTTTTGATCACATAGACATCCCCAAAATTTCCCAGTGAACAGTCCCACATCCAAACAGAGATCTACTTAAACCCTGACTCTCTCTCTATATCTATATCTCTCTCTATATATATATATATATCTCTCTTTCTGATCCGTCAATTTCACGCATGCGGCAGTTTCTCTCCAATTAGAGGTATATATGACTATACTCTTCTCTGTGTTTGTTGGATGATCACTTTGTGTTTGTTTTTCAATGATTAATTTGGGTGATCACTGAGGTATGTTTGCTCTTGTGAATTGATTTTAAAAAAAAAAAAATCTACTCTTTATTATCCATCAAATTGTTTCTTTTCTCGCAATTTGATCAGTTTTTTTGTATTTTTGATTTTATCTTCTTCTTTTTCAGTTTGGGGTTAATCTGTGCTATTGAGTGAATTTGTGTTTACAAATAGATCTAGGGTTGTATATGTGAAAGCTTATATCTCTTTCATATATCTCTTTCCTGCTATTGTTTATAGTATAGTATTATGAGCTTGTTGGTATGTTAAATCATTTTTAAAAAAAAAAATTGGGTTTTGATAGGATCCTCTAAATCAACAGTAACTCAAGGTATTCTATTTTGTAACAATTAAACTAGTGAATTATGATAATGCAGAGAATCCTTTATCAATTTTGGACTATTAGTGAAAAGGCAACCTTTTTTTCAAGTATTTTTTTGGATATTAGTTAACATTAATCCATTGAACATTGATATGTTATGCTAATATATTTGAGGTTTTTGGAACTAAGGTCACACGATGTGAAGTAAATTTGTGAAACTTATGCAAGGAGTTTCCAAGTGAATCCTGCTGCTTTATTTTTTACTTGTACATTGTTTCCTTCATCAAGTAACATAGCAAGCCTTGAATCCCTTCAAGAGGGTTGAATTATAAATGAACTTTAAAACCGAACAGGCTTGGAAGGGTTGCTTTTTCATTATTCAGTTCTCGGCTGTGTGTGCCGATCTCTATAAATAGAAGGATTTTAAGTCTGGGATCTCCCTCTTTTCTACCCCCACATGTTGTTTCCTTAAAGGGCTTTTTCCCATTAACAAGTGTATGAGAATTTTCTACTTTTGACTTTCTCCTTAGTTATTAGCTATATATACACAAACACACACGAAACAAGCTATTCAACTCAATAAAAGTTATTTAACTTTCACGGATTAGATACTTGAAGCCTATTTCCCACAGATATATTATGCAAAACCGTATACTAATAATTTGCTTTACAATCTCATCTTCAATCAGACTCCCTTTACTTTGCATATTTGGACATTTATATAAATAGACTTAACTCGCATGTATTAACTATGTCCATAGTATTTAAGTTTAATCTACTTTATTTTTATTTTATCTTTCCTAATGATCTGGTTATGCTTCGTCATTAATATACTAATTAATTGTCTAGACTAATAATGTGTTGATGTTATACTTTTGCAGAGATGGCCTTGCAGACTACCGATCCTTCCCATGCTTCCTCTGCCCAAACTATAGGAAAACACTTTGTGAAGGAGTATTACCACTTACGTCATAATTCTCCTGAGCAGGTTCAAAAACTTTATCAGGATTCAAGTGTTTTAAGTTGGCCAGGGCTCGATGGCGAAATGATTTCTGTCACAACCATGAAAGTATGTCTTTTGGTACAAAATTATAATACATCAAAATTTCTTGCTTAGGTTTTAGAATAGTCAAGCTCCACGAATTCTATGAAGAGGGTGCAGGATGATTCCAACAGTCTGTGCCCACTAATACTCTTATTTTTATTATTTTGACAAATTACTGCATGAGAGGTTTGACCCTACACAAAAATCCCCTAAATTTTTTTTTTCTTTTCCCCAAATCTTACTTTTTGTTGGATTCTAATTTATAGTTTTTTTCTTAAAGAAAGTAAAATAAAAATATAGTGATTTTGTTACCACCAAGGTTACCTTTTCCATTAATGAAAAGCAAACTACGATAAACATTTGTAATTCTTGCAAAACAAGAATTGTAGGTTACCGTCAGAAGATGAACTCGGTAGCCACTGTAGGGTAAGACAAGAATTGTAGGCTAGAAAAGAAACATACCGAGGCGATTGTTTTCCATAATATCTTATTCAGGAGAGTATTGATGTGCTTGCCTAGCTGACTGACTTAGATACCCTGTTCACTTCTATTTCTCAATCGTTTAGCTGCTGAGAGTATCAAAACTTTAGCACTATTAAGAGTATACCTTTCTGTAAGTGAGACTCATTGCTTGACTTGCAGTATTGTTATTTGAGTTCATTGCCATTATGTGCTTGGTGTATACATCTATTTATTCCCAGACCTGAGCTTACATACATGATGGTGTAAGTTTTGTAGAGTATGTCTCTTTACATAGAGTATTTTTGGAGGGAGAAGGAGCTGATTTTTGCAGAAACCAAGTAAAAAATGAGAGACATTTAGGTTTTATAGTGACTGACAGAAACAGTTGCTATTACTATATTTGCAGCACTTTAATTGATGTTAAAGGTTGTAGTATTCATGCAAATTGGCTGGCCTCTATATCGCCTGGTGGCAATCTCTCTGTGTGTTTACCATTAGTATCTGTAGCAGCTGTTGCTTGAAATCATGATGTTAAATAGTGCCCTCCTAGGTTTAATTCGTTATGAATGTTTTAGTGATATTTATTTTCCCCGTATTATCTTCTTAAGATTTTTCTTTGTGAACCTTGTCTTTGATGTTTTGACCAAATAAGTGTCCTGATGCTGGTTTTACCATACTTCCATGAGCTGGGGCATTAATTTCATTCTTTATTCTTGGAGTAGGGCATTAAAGACAGTGTCCTCTTGTCAGAGTTCAAGGAATATAAAGCAGAGATAGCAACAGTTGATGCTCAAGAATCTTGTAATGAGAAAGGAGTGATTATTTTGGTAACCGGTTGTTTAACCGGAAAAGACGATCTAAGGAGGAAATTCACGCAAACTTTTTTTCTGACCCAACAAGGCAATAGCTACTATGCGTTGAATGATATTTTTAGATTTGTCGATGAAAGCGAGAAACTGGGGTTTACCTTGTTGACAGTCAAAGATGCTACCGTGTCTGTAACCCCAGATATTGGTTCCTTGGCAGTCGATAATGGAAGTGCCCCTACTGCGCCTTTGACCCCAGAACCAGGTATGTCTCTCTCTCTAGTAGATCATATCTGTTTGCCCAATTGTAGTTTTGTGCGTGCATATTTTCAAGTGTGAGAATATGGTGTGAACATCTTTTCCTGTTAGGGTGGAGAGCTGGTTATGTATATGGTTCTATTTGGGAATGATCTAATACTATACTTGTTTCCAGAGCCTTCTTGTTTTCCTTATCACCCATGCAAAATTACACATTTACTCTTGCTGATTAAATTTTACGTTTGTCTCCAGAGCATGCTCGTTTTCACGAGGACACCATGCAAAATCACACTTCTATTCCGTCCGAGGAAGATAGTAATGATGGCAAGAAGGCCCATAATCCATCAGACACCGAAAGTTCTCTTTTGGTGATAGAGGAGGATTCACATGTTAGAGACGTAGTTGTTGCCGGATCCCCAGTCACATCCTCGAATAGTGACTTAAGCTCACTTCCCAAGTTAGCTTCTGATGTCCTAGAGGGTTCCCAAAAGATGTCTTATGCATCAATGGTGAGGGATTATATATGATTAAATATTTCAAACATGTTGAATTATTCTTATACTTGTTCTAAAAATGTTCCAATTTGGCTGGTATAGCTAGCAAAAAAGAGTACACTGACTTCTCCAGTCCACGTACCTATCAATATTGTGAGGGTGGCACCTTCAAGCACTGGGCAAAGTGTACGTGGCACCGTGGCTCCGAAAGCTATAGCTCCTCGCAGCAACAGTGTCCCTCAAAGTAGTAATGAGCAAGCAGAAGGTATATTTTTCTTTAGCGCGTAGATTGGTACCTGGAATTATATTATACTCCATTTGTCCTCCAATATACTAAATCTATTATTCCCTTGATATATCTTCACCAAATTTATTGCAGTTAATGCAATTTATGTCGGGAATTTGCCTACGGATGTGACAAATCAGCAACTTGAAGCAGTATTTGAGATATTTGGACCTATAAAACATGAAGGCATTCAAATTAGAAATTTTGAGGTTTGCTTTAGTTTCTAGTGCACATTACTGTTTCATAATTCTTGTTTACATATTCATTGTGAAAATTTTCTGTGTCCAGGAAGACGGATTCTGTTTTGCATTTGTAGAATTTGAATCCTCGAATGCTGTGCGGAGTGCGATTGAGGTATTTGCCTAGTAATTTCTATGCTCGTATAATTTAATCATCTGTTGTTTTGTTGATATTCTTAATGTTGGTTGTTTTAGTTTTGCCCCTTTAAATTGAATTTCTTTTAAAAAAATTGACCGTGGAACATCACTGCCTTAACTTTTTTGGTACCACGGACCTCTTTTACTTCTTGATGCCTCCTACCATGATCAGAATGTTAAGTTTCAAGTTGGTGGACCAAAACTGTGTGGGTGTTTTATATTCTTGAACATGAGTTCCTTTTGTATCAGTGATGATCCTTTTTTGTCTGTTTACGATTATGATGATGCTGGTGTGAACTATCATTGGTTATTCTTCCACCCGCTATTACTCCTCCCCCATAATTAGGATTTGAGCGAAGGTTAAATGCAATGAGAGGGTTGTCTGATTTTTTATTTTGCTTGAAACGGTTTTGGACAGTTTGAATTGTTTAAGACCTTCTACCTTGGCTGTTTTACTTGGTGAATTCATAAATATTCTGCAATTTCTTCAGAAGCTGTAAGATTTTATTTTATTTTTCTCTAATTTGAATCCCTTTTTTGCTTGTGTTTTTTGGTGGCTATTCATTATCTGCAAGTTCTGGCTAAGAAGGTTTAACATATTAGAAGTTTGCATTTGCATTAAATAGCTGTTTGAATCTAGTAATCCTTTGTGGAAGTCCCAGAAAGTTTTCCTATAGTTGTTCTTACATATGTAAAAGAAATTAGCTTCTTGTTTTAATTACCTCTATTTAAAATGTGTGCTATTTCAGGCTCGTAAAATCGCTGTTGGGGAGAAAACAGCTTATATTGAGAAAAAGAAAACTGTTCCTCGAGGCAAAGGTCATAATCCTGGTACGTTCAGGGACATTATTTCGATAGTGCCATGAAATCAACTTTTATTGGGTTGCTGAGTTTTTATATATTGTGGAGAGGGAATTTTAGTTTTCTTGTTGTAAAACATATGTTTAAAAGCTATGGTACATATCTCCTTACCCTTCCCTTCGTTTACTGGAACTGGTTCATTGGTATAAGAGCAGCTAGTTGATTATATTAGCTTTTTCCCCAAAAAGATGTTATGAATTTCTTATTTTTCGAATTGTGTATTAGATATTATTGTTATTTTCTAAGAAACGCAAGTTTACTCGAATCAAGAAAAGAAATGTGTCCAAAAAAATTTATATTTCCAAAAAAAGAAAAAAACCTTTTGTTTTGGTTCTGGCAGATGGCATTGGTAGATGGAGGTTCTCGTCAGGAAGGGACAGATACAAATCTAGGGGAGATGACCGTTCTGGGGACGGGGGGAAATTTGGTGGAGGCCGCAATGGACGCATGCCAGTGGCTTCTCAGGGGGTTTCCCAGAATGGCAATGGAAGAGTTGGCCGTCAAGGTGACACGAAGTAGATTTGCCTACGTACAACGATGAAACAATTTTGGTTATTTTCATTCTTATGTAGAGAAAATTTATTTATTTTACCCAAAAAAAAATAATAATTTAGAGGATTTTTTTTTCTAGGTAGGATGGGGATTTGGTGTAATTAGAAAATTTTCCCTCCAAATGTTGTGATGACATTATATATAGGGATCTTTTTCATGGGGATGAAACTTTGAGCGGCAAATTTCCATGTTTGGGTTTGGGGGTGGGTACTGACTGATGATTTTGTATTGGTGCGATATTAATATTTCATATTTATGAGTTTAGGGTATAAGAGTTGTTGAATAGCCTCTTTTGTCTATTTTAATGAGCTTTGTATAGTTATGTTCAGTTGAATTGGTAAGATGAAACTTTGAAGTTGGAATTGGATTGAACATAATGAGATGGGTGCCTAAAAACAAATTGATCTTTTTTTCATTCATGTATTAAGAAATTTTAATTAGGGTCTTCTTAGTTTAATGGAAGAGAATGGGCTTCTGATTTAGGTAGGTCTCATGTTCTTGGATTGGATTGTTAATGGTGAAAATGTGTGGACAAAATGGTGTTCTGATTTTGCCGATATTGAATTGCCAAAATTATTGATATATAAACGAAAATAAAGAATTGGGTTTTTAGTTTAAAGAAATTGAATAAAGGGGTAAATAGGTTTAAAGTGTGCAGTAAACCTAGCGTGGGTTTGACATGCTTGTTACAACTAATAAAGTTATATAAGTAATATAGATTAGTATTATGAGGATCAAGTTCATCCTCTTCATCCAATATAATTTAGGCTAAAATTTTTAAACATAGAAAGATGGATATAAAATCCCTAAAATCAATTCATTATTTAAAATATATATATATATATATATATATATATATATTATTTTGTCACGTGCTCAAATTATATTGGATCACATCAGTGAAGACGGTCGGACAGAATGGACGAGCGAAAGGTGTCATGCCATGGAGTGGGGAATATCCCGAGTCTCATGTAAGACAACTAAATGCACCTCGAGGTGGTGCCGAGGAACTAAGGGACCTTCTCGAGCATAGATGAACTTCGTTTTCATGGGACAAGACCCAAATATTGTTCATAATTCATATCTATTATACTTATTTAAAGGAAAAAAAAAAATCCAATCCCCGAAATCTTCATATATAGTCTATCAAAGATGTATAAAAATTTGTGCTCATATCTTGATTAAATATGGAAAAGAAAAAAAAAATCATGGTATATACTTAGGTAGACACTTTTCACGTTTGTGCACATACCAAATTCTTGGTCATGTCCATAGTTTTTTTTTTTTTCTAATGAGCAATGGCATCAAAACAAAGCCCAAAAGAAATGCGCATCTATGCCGTTCCATCTCTTTGTCATTTGGTATAAAATTCCAAATTCTCGAGTATCGAAAATATAGTTAAAGAAAATATTTTTCAAGCCATAAAAGAAATCTCGAGTATTTTTCCTTAGCTAATTAATGGATGTGTTTTTTTCCCAATTTAATACATATCTAGACAAGCATAGTAGCAAACGTACTGATTAACAGCTTTTTTGTCTTTCAAGAAATTAGATTGTTACAAGACAATTCTCTTAGGGAGGGTAAGGGTTAATTATGTATTGGAAAGCGATAACCAATGCCGCATAAAAAATAATAGTCAAATAAATAATCTCCAAGTATTTTATTGTAATATTACAAAAAAAATAGTATTCACTTAAACATTGAATTTTAGGGGATAAAGATCCTCTCATGTAGCATCTCTCTCCATACAACTCCAAGTACGATTTAACAATTAAGAAGTATTCCTATTTAGACTTGCCAATGGATCGGATTTTGATCTGAATCCGATCCGATTAGCCGAATATGGATTGAAAATAAAATCCGACAACCCGATTAAAATTTAAATACGATAATCTGATTTCTTAATAATTTGGATTTGGATTTAAGTTAATCTGATCCGAAATTATATAATTATATATATCAATATATATTTGAAATTTGAATGTGTATATATTTAGTATTATACCTGCATATAAATGTTAATTATTAATTATTTTGTTATTTATTAATAATGATTGATCATCTATACCACTATTAAAAGTGTGAATTATTTCAGTATTTTCAGTATTTATATTTTAAATTTATATACTATTTATTAATATATTGAGTTGTAAATGTAGTATACTTAATAATATTCCAATTCTTTTTTCATTTTTTGATTTTTATATTTGTCATGGACATGTGTTATAAATATTGATTGGTAATTTTGTATTTACTGATTATTGGAGAACAAGAAAAAATCTAAATTTATTTATTGATGTGTGTATTTTTGTATTTTTTAAAATTAGATAATAGGATCAGATATCAGATAATGAAGAAATTTGGATATGAATTAACTAAGTAAAAAACAGTCAAATTATCGGATTCAGATTGCGGATTGGGAGTTTTTGCCATCCTTATCAGTGTACCTGCCAATAATCCAATTATGATCCGAATCCGATTAGCTGGATATGGATTGAAAATAAAATCCAATACCCTAATTAGGATCCGAATCTGACAATCCGATTTCTTAATAAATTAGATTTGGATTTAACTAGATTTTATCCAAATTCGATCCGTTGACATATTATTACTTAGCAAAATTACAAATACAATATTTTTATGATACACTTATTACAAAAATTGATTGAATGACGTGACCTATTTTTAATCACTAATTAACAAAGAGGAAATCTAGGGAGATGATCCTAATTCGAATTTTAGACTATTGTATTTGATGATGATCGAAATGAAAGAGAAGAGATTTATGGCTTAGGAAATGGTAGCAAATAATTTGCTAAAACTAGAATTGTGTTTGATTACAGTAATAACAAAAAATGGAAGGGGGGAGAATTTTGAATCCAATTTTTCATTGCAATTTTCTTTTCAAGTCCTTTCCTTTTCCGTATCCAAAATCCCAATAATATACTAGAAGAGCAGAGTAAATAAGAAAGTTTGGTTATTTAGGAAATTACCGATCTCTGACACAGACACGATATGGATACGGTGACACAATAAATTTTTTAAAAATAAAATACGATACGACACGCCTCAGACACGTTTATAAAAATATATATTTTATATATATATATATTATATTGCACAAAAACTTTATTTATTACTTAAACAATAAAAATTAAGTAAACTTTAAAATAAAAATAATAATGTTCTCATGTTATTTAAGGGAGACATTAAATCAGTTGTAATCATTAAAGAAACTATGTGACCTTTTCCAACTTTTCTGGCCTTACCCAAACCCCTCTAAAAGCCAATTCTTTTGTTCTGGCATTATATCCCCCTTCTTAAAGACATTCAGTGCCTCTTCAATTATCTCGTTTGCACATTTCCGATTAGATAGCTAGGTATTCCTCTTACCTCTATTAAGCTTACTTCTCTTGACTGTAACAGACTTATTGATTGCATGCTTACAAAAGTGTCCAAATGGACAACAAGAGTCTTGTTATTTGCAGGTAGGTTATAGATAGAATTGACAAAATGAGATATGACACGGTAATATAATACGAAGACGTCATAAATTAAAAGAATTAGGGTTGATTATAAAAGGATTGAAGTTGTATAAGAGTCGATCCGAACACAATACGAGAATATATGAGTCAACCCGAACACGAACACAGTACGTTTGACACGATTATATTTTTTTTTTCTCTTCTCTAATTAATTATTTATTGAAATATATTAATAAATTATTACTGAATAGTATCAAATTTAATTTAATTTTGTTAATAATAGATTAAATAATTCATTTTGTGTTAAATTATATCAAATTTAATTTAATATATTATAGTAAATAGGTTAAATGAATTATATGAATCGACACATGAATTGACACGAATATCCTGTAAATTGGATTACGATTAGGATTGAACATATTTAACATATATATTAATCGATCTTTTCCAAAATTGAACATATTTAACATATATATTAACCAAATCTTTTTCAACCCGAAACGATCTCAACCCGACACGAACACAACCACCTAACCGAATTGTCAGCCCATTTACAGCTGATAAAGTCAATCCTATTCAGGATACACAAACCCAATACCTCTTACCGCAGCCCCCATTGCCAGCCTTACCCCTCAAACCATTAACCAACAATTGCCCCCGGGATTTCTTTACCTGATGGAACTCGCCCCTTACCCAATCAAGTTCCCAATCTGGGCCTACCACCACCAATACATACCTTGGTTAGGATTGAGAGACACAATATGCCTCCTTGACCCAAACCCATCACCACCAACATCATTGCATCGAATATGGGAAATGCTGCTTGCTTGTAGTGATGCCAAGTTATTCTGGTTGAGAGGTCTGAATCGGGTCATTTACAAATCTAGGATTGATGATGAAAGATGAATATATTGAAGATCCAAGTCAAATGGCAGATGTGTTTGGGCTGTTATGCTCTGCTGATGAAGATGGCTGGAAAATGATGACCCCCCATGACTCTAACCTATTCACCCAACTGTGCTAAAGAGCTTTGGAACTGGATGTAATGAAGGGCACAAAGAATCCCTAGGATTGAAGATGAAAGACGAAGACGAAGATGAGGAAGGCTTGTACTGAGAAGAAATCGCCCCCACATTGGGAGCTGCCGAATAGAATGCCAAATTAGGGTTTTTTGTTTTATTGTATGCATCTATGTACCCCATCAATTTCCTCTTTGGGTTTTTCTCATTTTTGGCCAACCTTTTTTCTTTTATGACCTTTATGTCTCTTTTATATTATTATTCATCTATTGAAAATAAATAAATAAATAAGTTAAAGGAAATGTATCACATGTTCAAAATTCTTTTTTTCATTACCATTCAATGAATCAAATGCATTTTTTTCAACATCCTACATCTTAGTTTCTTCCTCATTATATTGTAAAAAATTTCTTGATTAAAGATAAAGATTGGAATGTACAAATACCAAATATTTGGTTCTTTGGAACAAAAATATTCGAGTATTTTCAAAGTCAAATATAAAATTATGGATGAAGAAGTTTCACAAGTGACCTACCAAATTACTGATTCCATAAATTTTCTATATTTCATGAAATCAATCGGTCCACTATATATCCGACACACGTGTCCAATTTTTTCAAAAATTCTAGATATATTTTTTTTATGTATCAGACGCGTATTTTTTTTTGTGTCCATATATTGGACATGAATATGTACATCTGATACATATATGATGACTTTATGACAATCCTAACGAAATATTCATGCTTCATAGCTATGAAACTTAAATAGCTAGGAAACTTAAACTTTGGTGAAGGTGGGTTGCCAACGAAGCCTCTACTTTGATTGTCGTATTTAAACTCATTTCCCAAACACGGCCTTACCTACTATCCTTTTTCCCCTTTAACCCTGAAACACGTGGCTCCAAGTTTTTGTTTTTTTTTCACTACGTGGCTCCAAGGTCATGTCCTCGAATCTTTTCACTACCCACTTTCACATCAATGACGTGTCCCCCTCTCTCTACACTTTATGTCACTCTCACTCTTTTATATATATATATATATATATATTAGATGGTAAATAACTTAAAATCTCTATCAAGTTTACTCTTCTTTTTTATTATACCCCTCAATTAAATTTAGTTTTCTAAATTTTTATTTTTTTGCACCATGGGTTTTCCCTCCAAACCTTTTACCATTTTGTCTTCCAAACTTTTTATATTTTCATCTTTCATTTAACTCTCTTATAGGACAAAGTGCAAAAAACCAATTTGTCACAATTCTATTATAAAAGACTATCATACCCTTACTATTATATTTTTTAATTCTTTAAATTACAAAAATATTATTTATTTTAGTTAAAATATTAATTCTATCATTTACCTTTAATGTATTAGACTAAATATACTCTCAAATGCTAAAAAAAAAAAATTTATAAGTTCTTATTATTTTATTTGTAAATCAATTAACTTATTATTAAATTTTAGTTTGATTTAAATCATAAAACTCATTATCCTAATTAATTTTTTTTTGTTAAATAAAGCTTTCTTTTAATAAAAATATATTCACAAATAAATCACAAATTACTTAATAATAAATACCTATTAATTTTCTCATGTTATATATATATATATAGATAGTTCATTTGTTAATTTTCTCATGTTAGATATATATATATATATATATATATATAGTTCGGTTTAGCATGTAGAGTACATGCTAAACCGATCATCAATGCATATGAAATTTGAAATTTTCATAAAACCTACCAAATGTATGGACATGCACTCAAATACCCTAATTGTATATTTAACCAAAGAACCTACCAAGTTCTCATCCAACACAAGATAATGAACACCCAAATAATAAGAAGCAAATAAAACTCATTCTCGAAAAAAGACAGAGACATTAAAAAAAATGATAATACCAAAATCTGAAACCCCATGTATTGAAAATCATATCATATAATTGGACATAAATCTTGTTCCTCTCATATCCCTGTCTATCATCTTCCAAATTATACAAAACTTGATTTTGTTTTTTTTTTCCCCAAAAAATGATAGAAAATCAACTAAAGGAATACCAGTAAAACATTTAAATCTTTAAAGAATATCTTTGCAACCACCATTTTATTGTCTATTTATGTGTGTACAAAAGGCACTAAAGTCATTTCCTAAAAATATGTTTGGTGTTTTAGTAATGGTCTTTCTTTCTCAGTAAGAGCTAAATTTGACAAAAAGAAAAACCTAGATAAACAATTGTTTTAAACAACTATAAAAGCTAAAACCTAAAAAGCCAAAGTTAGTACCAAAAAACAAGAGATAACAAGAGACTTACCGATAAGAGCTTTTGGAATAGAAATCTTCGGTATACTTATTTTTTCATGTTATATATATAGGGATGGCAATTTTTCCTGCCACGTTTATAACGGTTTTGGGTGCCCCGTTTATACTATATGGGTGGGGATGGAGTTGGGGAAAAAATCCTCACATAAACGGGACAAGGACGATTTTAGGTGTCCCCGCCCCGTTTAGACATATTACAATAAAAAATAAGTGTAACCCATTAATCCCAAATTTTATTTTTGTTGTTATCTAGATTAAAGTGAACGTAATATTAGACAAACTTCTTTGTTGTTGTTATTTTTCGTAAAATGTATTATAATTTGGACTGTTGGATAATTTGATGTTTATTTAGTTTCTATAATCTTGAATTTCATGTGTTTAAGTATATGATTTTGTGGAATTGTTTAATTTTAAAGTGAAATATTCAAAAATTCCAGTTATTAGCGGGTATCCGCGGACACCCAATGATTTTAAAAAACCCAACAGGGACGGGGATGGGGTGACCTCCCACCCCGTTTAGCCGATTTTGGGCAGGGATGAGATGGGAATTCTTTATGGTTGTTGGGGCGGGGCAGGGTACACCCGCCCAAAACCGCACCCGTTGTCATCCCTATATATATATAACATGAGAAAATTAACAGGTATTTATTATTAAGTAATTTGTGATTTATTTATGAATCTATTTTTATGAAAAGAAAGTTTCATTTGGCATAAAAAAAATTAATTAGGATAATGAGTTTTATGATTTAAATCAAACTAAAATTTAATAAGAAATTAATTGATTTACAAATAAAATAATTAAAACTTATAATTTTATTTTTTTTAGCATTTGAGAGTATATTTAGTCTAATACATTAAAGGTAAATGGTATAATTAATATTCTAACTAAAAGAAATAATATCTTTGTAATTTAAAGAATTAAAAAATATAATAGTAAGGATAAGATAATCTTTTATAATAGAATTGCGGTAAATTGGTTTTTTTTGCACTTTATCTTATAAGATGGTTAAATGTAAGGTGGAAATATAAAAAGTTTGGAAGGCAAAAGGGTAAAAAGTTTGAAGGGCAATCCCATGGTGCAAAAAAATGAAAGTTTAGGGGACTAAATTTAGTTGATGGGGTATAACAGGGAAAGAAAATAAATTTGTGGGGGATTTTAAGCTATTTATCCATATATATATATATATATATATATATATATATATGTATTGCTATATAGATTGTCAAGATTGATGGGTCACCTTGTGCAAGTGGCAACATATGCTTTTCCCATTTATATGAGGAAATAATTGTAGCTAAATATAGAATAGTGAAAAGTATGACCAAGAAAGGGAATTATTGACACATTGATGGAATTGACCCCGGGCATTTTGCTTCTTTAATCCCTAAAAGTAACCCACCTGTCCTTAGTTAATTTGGTGATACAATTTAATTTGGTTTTTATACCACCAAAGCGTCCCATCTCTTTCAAAGTTTGTGGTTGCAATTTGTTAACATACCTTGTCTTAGGTTGGTGGATACATTACAAGATACGAAATCAAGACTTGAGTTGTTCTAATATTAATTTTAACATTCACCTATTTTACAATTAGAGTCCGTTCCGCACGCCGAATTGGAGTGTACTCCCAATTTCAAATTTATTATTTGGATTGAACAAAATATTTTAAAATTGAAGTTAAAATTATATTTCAATTTTAAATACATTAATTTCACAATTTGAATTTCACACGAAAAATTATAATTTTTAATTCTAAATAATCTTCACATCTTCAACCCAATAAGTATATTAAAAAAGATCTCTCTCTCAATATATATGTATACATATGCCTAGATATGTACACAAACATATATACATATATATATACACACGCCTATATATATATACTCATGTATATATGGATGAATAGCGCAAAATACTCCTACGATTTCAGAAATGTGCAAAAAATTCATTTCTAGTTCATTTTGCGTAGATAACTCCACTACTATTCCAAAAGTGTGCACTTTAACCCCCTATAACACTTTCCGTTCATTTTTTTTGCCAGAATTCAGTCACGTGACTAGCGCAAAACATTCCTATAATTTCATAAATATGCAGAAAACCCCCCTTTTCAGTCACCGGAAAAGGGCTTGGAGAGGCTATTTGCACTTTTTACAAAGTGTAGGGGTGTTTAGAAACCAATAAGAAGTTTTCTGCACATTTCTGAAATTATAGGGGTGTTTTGCGTCATTCACCTATATATATATATATATATATATATGTACCCATCGATTTATATATGGATGAATGGCGCAAAACCCCCCTATGATTTAAAAAATATGTAGAAAACACCCCTAATGTTCATTTTGTGCAAATAACCCCCATTCCAAAAGTGTGCAGATTGACCCCATATGACAAGACTTTATTCACTTTTTGACTTTCACATGTCACCCTTTCTTCTTAAATACCAAAAATACCTTTATTCCCTTAACAAAATATCATTATTGCATATATAATTACTTTTAAAATTAAGTTAATAATTATTAAAATAATAAATACATATATTATTATATATTATTTTAATAATTAGAGACTTTGCTTTATTTGTTGAAAAAAATAAATTACTTATATATAAATAAGATATAATTTTGAAAGTATCAAAATAAATGAATGAATTATGTCTGAATATATATATATATATATATATATATATATTTTGTTTAGGTTTCACTTTTTAAATTGAACAAAAAAATAATATTTTGGACATTATCCGAATTTTAATGTCTGAAATATGTCCGATTTTTTTGTTGTTTATTGTTCACTTTTAAATTTAATAAAAAATATATATTTCAGACATTATCCATAATTTTAATGTCCGAAATGTGTCCGACTTTTGTTTCCGTTTATAAATTACTTTTTAAGTATAATTGTTTAAAGAATTTTGACAATATTAAAAAGTAACTTACCGCTTTTATCACAAACAAATTTGATCGGATTATTCAAATGACATGATTCATATTTTTATTATTTTAATTAAATTTCTCTTATATAATAGTAATTATAATAATAATAATAATAATAACATATATACACAGTAATAAAAAAATAAAAATAAAAGACATAGTGGTACAAGCAAGGGTGGAGCTAGGAAAATTATCAAAGGGGGGCAATGTAATTTTTTATAAATTTATTAGGGTGCGTTTGGATAGGGGTGTGTTCGTTTTTGTTATTGTTTTTTCTACTGTTCACGGGAACAAAAATGCGTTTGGGAGTCTTTGATGGTTTTTGTTTTCGTGAACAGTAAAAAAACGTTTTCTCACCCTTAGTTCAAAATTTGAGAACACCAAAATGGTGTTTTTTGTTTTCGGCACTGTTTGTTCTCAGCCAAAAAAAAAATTATTTGTTGCAGATTCCCTAACCACCATCTTCAACCTCCAAACCCTAATCTCCATCTTCAACCTTCAAACCCTAACCTCCAAAATTTTTACTTTTTTATTTTTGTTCCCGAAAATTTTTTAGACAAAATTTCCAACCAAAAGTGTTTTTGTTTCCGGATTACCCTTAGGACAAGAACAAGAATTTTTTTTGTTCTCAAGAGATAAAAAACGAAAACACTAGTTTCCAAACGCACCCTTAGTATTTCTCAGCTACCAAAGAATTTTTTTAAAAACTTTTGGAGGAGGCAATGCAATTTTTTATAAATTTATTGGTAAAATTATTTTTTTAGGCTACCAAGAGAATTTTTAAAAAACTTGGAGGGGGCATATGCAATTTTTATAGACATATTTATAATATATATATATATATATATATATATATATATATATTTGGGCTAAAAAAGATTTTGAAAAAAATTAGTGATAGAGTGACTCCGCCCCTGGGTAGATTGAAATGTCTTTTAAGGGTAAGATGGTAATTTGGCATTCAAAAGGGTTTGGAAGGGGGATATTTGCACTAATTGTAAAGTGTAGGAGGGTTTAAAAACCATTAGGGGGGTTTGCTGTATACTTTTTAAACTATAGGGGAGTTTTGCGCCATTTGCCCATCTATATATACAAATATGAATTACACATACATGCACACAAACTCACACATATTCACATACATACATATATGTATATCACATAGTACATAAATATATATACACATGCATATATATATATATTCATAGTTTCATACATATATTCACATACTTAAATCTATCTATATTGTCTAATTTAATTTAAGATTTATGATATTTTACATTCAAATTGGGTTTGTGATTAAAATTCAATTACACTTGAATTCTAAGACTTATTCAAATAATGTATTTGAAATTGCATTGTTGGAATTGCAATTTCATGGAGTTGCAACTCTAATGCAATTCCAAAATGGGGCAACCGAATTGCATTTCAATTCCACAAATTCGAAATCAACAAAATGAAATGTGATTTCAAATACCAATTTTTTTTCCAAATCTTCAACCAATTAAATACTCTCTCTCTAACAACTATTTTTTCACAACCACAAACATACATACTTATATATAGATATAAACCTATATACATACAAATAAATATACATATATATATACGCACATATATATAAACATATATTTTACATTTAAATTGAGTTTGGATTGAAATTCACATTCAAATTGGGTTTGGGATTGATATCCAATTACACTTGAATCCAAGATTTATACGAACAATGTATTTGAAATTACATTTGTGGAGTTTACAATTCCATGGAATTGAAACTCCAATGCAATTCTAATGCAATTCCAAAACGGCGCAACCGAACGGACCCTTATTTTAAGTTACTAGTAAAGTGTACATGCGATGCATGTGATAAAAATTCATGATATTATTTTTATTGGTATTAGTAAATAAAAAAAATTATAATTTATATTTTGGTAAAAAAAATAAATTAATGCTAAATAAGGGTAGACATAACAACAATAGAATTATACAATAGATAAGTAGATAATTTTACCAAATTAAAATAATAAAACTATTAAAAAAAACTAAATAGACTAACTATATATTTGTAAGGATTTATTAGTGTAAAAAAGTAATGGAAATGACTCATGTTGTCAAATATTGAAATATATAAGGTGTGTAGTCTATTGGAACTTCTTATCCTAAGAGAAAAGGAGAAATAATTATTCAATACATTAGTTATAGAAAATAAAAATAAATAAATAAACCACAAATAATATTTTGGAAACCAATAGAAAAAATGATATAATAAAAAAGTTAAAACAATAAAAATTATGTTGCTAATTCATCTCCTCAAACTCAAAATATAAATAATATTGAAATTGAAGTATAAAAATTATTAAAACTTATAAAAGTCCTCAAATTACACTTAATATAGTTTTAAAAAGTAAAATCAATAGTCGAATATGTCATAATAATAATAAAAAACCACGGAATATAATCATAAAAAATTTAAAAACATAATCAAAACTCATAATTCATTACAAATATAAGTTCCACTATGAATTCAATTCCTCAAACTCGAACAAACAAATTTTTACAAAAAAAGTAAATAAATAATTAAAAAGGGAGAGAAAAATTAGTAAAATAAAAATAAAATTCAACAAGAAGAAGATCATGTAACAAACAGAGGAAGCATCCTTAATCAAAAAAGAAAGAAAGAAAAAAAGAATATAACCAAAAGTAATAAAATATATATATATAAATTATGTTCTCATTACAAGCCAAACTCATGCATATAGTTATAAAAAATAAAATACATAAATGAAAACAAACTAATATATCGATAAAAAAATAAAAAATAAAAACTCAAACTAATATAGTTTTAAAAAAAGTAAAATAAATAGATAAAAATTCAATCCAGTGCATCTAAAGGGAGAAAAATAATATAATCAAAACGATAAACAAATTTTAAATCTATGGTGAATCTACTCCTCACTCAAACTAATGCATATAGATATACAACATAAAAGCTCTAAAATTCACATTAATATATCAAAACTAAAAAAATGTATCAAAATTTCTCAAACTCAAACTAATTTAGTTAAGAGAAATAATAAAAACAAATAATAAAGCATAAAATATATGGGGGGAAATATAATACATTCGTAAAGGAGAAGAAATATATTCAAATAAGAAAGAGAAAGAGTTCGTAGCAAACAAACGTACCTATATGAAATCTCACTTAAACCCTGTAAAATTATAAAATGTATAAGATGTAGTAAAGTATAATAACATATATTTTTATGGATTCCAAAACACTGTAACATAAAGAATTTCATGGAAGATATATTTAATTTTATTAACTTAAATAAAAAAATGAAATATAATCATAAAAGTTAAAATTAAAAATATGATCAACATCCCTTAGCAACTACGGATATCATTTTTGCTAGTGATTACTCACATATGACATATCACAATACAAAATGCTTATGCAATTGAATTTCAACCATGATGGACTATGTCAATGCAAAAGTCGACGCAAGAGTTTGGCTACTCATGACTGGGAACGCTTTTCAGTTCCAATATGAATTCAATTCCTCAAACTAATAAATACTTACAAAAAAAATAAAAATAACTAATTACATAGAGGTTTAAATGGGGAGAAAATTAAACAAAATAGAATTAAATTTCAAGAAGGAGAATTTTATGTAACAAAAAGAGTAAAGAGTATGTGAAAATGAATAAAAATATATATAATTAAAACGATTAACAAATATAGATTATGTGGTGAATCAATTCCTTAAAATTAAATTATACGTATAATTAAATATATAGAATAAAATAAAATAAAAAAATACATATTAATATATTTAAAACAAAAAAAAAAAAGTCCTCAAACTCAAACTAATTTAGTTTAAAAATTTAATATTAATACATACAAAAGCAGTCAAATAAATTAGAAAAAAAAACCTAATATATAACTCTACTATGATTCAATCACATTAGATTCAATTAATATAAAGAATGTAATCAAAGGCAAATTTAAGTTTACTAATTTGAATAGAAAAATAAACTAAATATAATTATAAAAGTTTGAAAATATAATCCAAATCCATTATCCAATACAAATATTCTTCTTCTCAATGGAAATATACCAACCGGAAAGAAATTGAAAAAGAGAATATTATAAGCATGTAGAAATTCTGATTTACTAAAGGGAATTGATAATTTGGATGGTAGTGCTCCATATATGTGCTTTGGGGTCTTCCACTACAATTAATTTTTTTTAATTTACATTTATTATAATCAAAATTAAACTTGAGTTTTAGTGTTGGAATTTAAATACAATTCAGTATATTACCATTGAATGTCGTAATGAAGTTAAACTACAATTGATATGAAAATAAATCTAATTTTAAAAGTAACAATAATCTAAAATCATATACTAATCTCCAAACATGTCATAGAACAAATATGGTGTAAAAGTTGGAGATTAATTAGCTTGCTAGTTTGACCAACAAAGGGAAGACAATAGGACTAAACTACAGAGAAAACTATCCACAAAACACTTTTAATATGCGGTTTAAAAAGTAATGTTATGAAGGGAGCGAGACGAAATGCACATAATGTCATCCAATATAGTTGAAAAATCTGAAATTGAACTTCAGAAGTTACACAAAGTAATACTATCATACACTGAACAAAAGACAACCAATACAGTTCATATTTACGAAGGGTTTAGACTCTTTGGTTTATCAATTTATAATTAAACTGTAGTTATCTATTTATAATAGAATTGTAGTAAAGTAATTTCAAATCAAATGCAATTCTAGCGGATATTATTTTTACACGGTATTTAATTTCATAATCCCGTGAGGTATTTATTACAAGTAATATATTGAGGTAGTTATAATTGAAATTAGATTATAATTAAACAGTTATTTAATTAATATAGAATTCTTGTAAATATAATTGTTTCAAAGTTTGGACAGTAACAAATGTATAGTGCATATTAGATTTTTAAAGATAGAGTTTAACAATAATTAATATTTGAAATTAAAATATAATTTAAAATTAAAAAATAGGGTTGGAACTCTTTACACTTTTAATAGTATATATAAAAGTATAGATTAGGATTTTAATTTTTGTAGTTAAGAATATAATTTTAAATTAAAAAATAGGGTATTGAATAATCGTTGAATTTAGGTAAAAAATAGGGTAATAAATAATTGTTCAATCCTGTTGTAATTAGGATATTATCTATTACGATTAGATCGAGAATTAGAATTCCTAGTCTTTTATTATAATTAAAATCTTGTTAGGGATTGCTAATCTTTTATTACAATTATGATCTTATTATGGATTGATAGTCTTTTATTATATGTAAGATTTTAATTTTGTAGTTAAAGATATAATTTTAAATTAAAAATAAGGTTGGAAACTCTTTGAACTTTTAATAGTAGTATAGATATAGATATAGATTACACAGAATTTAACTTTAATATTTAAAAAAGTTAAATACATTTTTTTATTTAAATACTATATTTAGTTTAATGCTTCATAACAAATTGTGAGTGTATTTGATTTGAGATGTTACCAACTTACCATTAGAGAAGATATATATTCTTAATTTCTAATAGCAATAGTTTTGGTTTCAATGTTCTCAAATTAATGTATAATGTTTTTATTTTGAAATTGATCATTTGGTCGGCTGGTATTAACTAATTCTTTATGCATGTTGTTGAATAAAATTTCGTAGGATCTCTATATTGAATAAATAGAATAAGAAATGTAATTTGAATGAATTATGAGGTTTAGGTCCTTTTAGTCTATGATTTTTTTTATGATAACCCTTATTTTATGATTTAGTTCTTCACAACATTAATCTAAAGTCACAAACAAATACAATTTTAATAACAGTAATTAATACCAATAATAATGAAACTAAATTACTTAATAAGAAGATCTTTTATTCAATTCCAAACGAGGAATAAATACAAAATATATTATATAGATTGATAGTATGAATTTACATAATTCAATTTTCTGCTAACTGTTATGAAATATAATATTCTCCCATTTGTTTCTAAAAAGATTTATAATACTGAAATGTTTGAGTTAAAAACAAGTAGCTTCACTTTCAATTCATTATTGCAATTTAGTTTCAAATGTTGTAATTGACTATAGTCATATTTGCACGAAATTAGTTAAAGGATAATATGAAGGATGAAGTTGATCCTCCCTCTTATGCGGTCCAATAAATTTAAAACACGTGTCTAAAAATAATAAAATGATATAAATGGTAATTAATATCCATCTTTTTATGGGTTTTAACCCAAATTTGAAATTGAGATTTTTTTTTTCTCTTATTCAATCTAATCTATGTAATAAATCCTATCTTTTCATTTTCCACCGCTGGTCATTCAAAACTTCAATATCACAAGCATATTAACTTTCATATAATATGCGTATACACAATATAAACATAAATATAGATACGTATAAATATATACATTTACATATTCCATGTAATATGCGTATACATAATATAAACATAAATATATATATATTAACATAAATATAAATATACACGTATGATGCTAAAGACATATATAGATATATACACATATAGATATAGATATATATACACATCTGATGCTAAAAAATATATATATATATACACACACGCGTTATGTTTCTTTCTTCATTGCTGAACCATATTTTCAACGTCACTTTGATTCATAAAATGTCAAGATTAAAGGATAGTTTTTCAATAATATATTGTTTATTACCGTAAGAACACTTGAATTGTTGATGAAATTTAGAAATTATATTTAAGTTAGTATGCTTGATGATTTTGAATTCTTGAATTGATCAATTAGCATTTGTGAGAGATGAAAAGTTAGAGATTAAAATAAAAACAAAAAAAAAACTTTATCAAATTTGGATTAAAACTATCATTTGATGGGTAACAATTATTTTTATTTTTTAATTATTTTTAACCACGTGCCTTAAATCTATTGTGCCAAAAAGGAAGGACCAAGTACTGTCCTTAGTTAATTAGGCAATTAAGTGTAACAAATTAAAAATGATGGAATGGCGACACAGGCATTACAACTAATGGTGTGACAGAACAGCCCCTCATGGCCTACATCACCAATTAAAAATGAAAATGTGACATAACCAAAACCAATAATATGGATCACAATAATTTCATGCAAGATTTAATTTATTCTATATGAAATTCACAATTTAAATTTTAACCCTACGTTGAGATATTTTTTGTATTGGCGTTTTAAAATCTTTCTACTTCTTTTTGGGAGACTTCATATTTGGCTTAATAAGAAGAAAAAAAAAATGTCGGTCTCTATATATATATATATTTTACATTAAATTTGGTTTTTTTGAGCAGATAAAATAAATAATTTTGATTGTTCTCTCTCCAAATCTCTTAAATGTTATCGTGTAAAAGATATACTCCTTACGTCCATTTTTAGTTGTCCACTTTATTTAATTTACTTGTCCAAAATTAATTGTCCAGTTTCGAATTTTAATACAATATTATCATATATTTTTTTAAATTATCCATCTTCATTAACTTCAAAAAGCAATAGTCCCACTAAAAATTACAACTATACTACATTATCAAGAGCAAAATTGAAAAAAAAATAATATAAAAAAATTATTAACTTTTTAAACATGGACTAAAAATGGACGGAGGAAATAGTATTTGGGTAGAAATTACACAACTATAATATCAACTTAGCAATATAAAAAATAATTATGATATTTTTCCAAAAAAAAATTAAAGACATTTGAATCTCATTTAATATTAAGATAATATGATGGGATAGTAAATTGGTAAAAAAAAAAAAATGCTTCTTTTCTTTTCTCTCCTTTACTTTTTTGAAAAACTGGGCGCTATCATTTTTTCTCTCTTTTTCTTCTAAAATTCATTCAAACACGAATAAAGTCATTGCTATTTCCTTTTATCTCCTGGCTTATGCTAGTTTCTTTTTTTCTTTTTTCTTTTTTCTTTTTTCTTTTTCGTTAGCTTATCCAAACGAAGCCTAGAAAATGCAAATCTTATCCAAGTAATAGAGGGACTCATACTTGAATAAGACTTGCATTTGTAGTAATATTAGCTTTAACGAATCATCTCAATAGTAATACTTTATCCATTCTAAAATAAATGTACATTTTCATAATTTTATTTATTTTAAAATAAATGTTCAATTTCGAATTCCAATATAATATAATTTTATATTTTTTTAACTTATTCCTCTTCATTAATTTCAAAAAATAGTGGATCCCACTAAAAACTAAACATATACCATATTTCAAATGGCAAAATTGAAAAAATAAAATATCTCAATTTTTTTAAAAGTTAAATGTGGACACTTTTTTTAGGATAGAGGGAGTATTAAGAGTTTATCATTATTGTCAAATATAAGAAAAAGACTAACAATTCATGTAGAAGGGCCACAACCAGTGACATATCTAGAGATCCGTGTTAGTGGGGATTAAAATTTATTTTTTTTAGGTATAAATAATATATATTTATTTCAATTGAGTCTAAAACAAAATTTCAGTGGGGATTTATTTGTAAAGAAATATAAATTCTATAGTATCTAAAATAAAAAAAAATTAAGGGGGAGCTAAATATGAAATATGCAAAATTTTAAGGTAAAACATATAAAATTAAAATAAAATTTAAATTTTAGCCAAATCCGTCTGGACACAACTTAATAAAATTAAATTTTAAATAAAATCAATGATATTTGCATTGAATTAGTTTAGTGAATACATATTTATTATTGGATGAAATATTGTGGGATCCAAATATAATTATAATTATTCATCCAATACTGAATATACATTCACTATTCTAATTATGTCTAACAATTTGGTGCAATATATATTTTTTAAATAATTAAAATATGATGATACTCATTGAATTGAATGAAAAATACGAGTACGCGGACTATACCAATCACAATATATTATTTAATCAAATAATCTCACTAACTTATTAAAATTATTCCTATAATATTAACGGGTATATTCTAATTGATTGAGCGTCCAAATTACTTCTTACGTGTAGATATATTTCCCAGACAATAGCTTTCAGAAGCTTTACATAAGAAAATAAATGAAATGAAAAAAACAAATTTGCTCTTGCTGTCAAACAAAAGGGCTGGTAGTTTGTGTGGGACCTCCATCCAATTTTGCCACGTGGCTTCACATATGGTGTTTCGACACGTTGCATTTATACAAACTGAGCCCACATTGTAAAAGATGCAACTTGCTCATGTGGGTCCCACCCTCATTCATTACTATATATCACACATATCTTATCCGGGTCCACGTGAGTCATCACGCTTCCTCAATCCTCAGTGTATTTATATCGTTCATTTCCTCGTTGACTGTTTCTAATTCTCGTTGACTATATCTTGCAATTGAATGCCACCTAATCGCAAGGCTAGAGAATTATGGAATTTGAATGCCTCTTTTAACATTCTATTTAAATTAATCTATTATTTTATATTTTGAATTAACATAGTTTTTGAATATTTTGTATTCTTTTTTATCGGAATATATATTTTTTTAAATGGAATACCGTTATAATTACTACTCATGAAGTCTCATACGATTTAATTCTATTATATAATCATATGCGCAAGTTAAAATAAAAATTGAGCAAATCAACAGGTTTAATATTTCACACGGTATAATCAATCAAGAAACTTGATAGTGTGCTACTCAAGACTAATATTAGAGGGTTTTCTCTCTCATACATTAGATATAAATGGATTGAATATTAGTCTAACCTAATAACTTAAGTTTTTAGGTTAAATTGTGAAGCATTTGACCCGTTATAATTAGCATCATTGACAGATCTTTAATCCGGTGCCACACCAAACGCCTTTTTGAGTGTGCCTCACCCAGAAGGAGTTCAAGTCTTAGTAGGTAGGAAAGGTGATTAGATCGAAGACGTTGAGGTTTCGGGTAAGGGAGAATGTTAAAGGATATTGTCCCACATTAGAATGAAAAAGTGCTTGAATATTGTTGGGAAAGTGATTTAGTATAAACGGATTGAATTTTAACTTTATTGGTCTCGTTGGGCATAACTTTTGCTTCTGACCTTTTTAGAAGAAAAAGAGAAGAATAAGCCATTTTGAGAAGCTAGTACCCTTAACTTCTTCTAAACGCTCTTCTAAGGGCCAGAATATTTTAATTTTTTTTTTGTTAAACACTGTCTAAAACAACTTTTCCCTTCAGAAAGCCAAAAAAATAACTTCTGAAAAGCCAATCTACACATGACCTTAATACTTTGAACTTTTGATTCAAATCGCGAAGCATGTACCTGTCACAAGAGTTAATTTTTAACACCAAAATTTCGCCCTATGATGACACCAAATCAGTCTCACCAACACAGTTTTTGACTTGGTTCAACCAACACACCCTTGATGCTTTAAAATACACTAAGTCTTGCACCACACACACAAAGATATATGTAGAGCAATATTTAAATAACGCCCAGAAATTTATGGGCAACCACAATTAATGATTCCCAACCTTCACAATTATAAAACAAATATTACAAGAATTTCCTTCACTTAGGCAACACTACAGCATTATACAAGACACATTCACTCTTTCTGAATTTTGTCTTTTTATATAATGCCATACAATAGCCTATATAGGCATGAATATAAAATTGCCTATTTGTTTGGTGGATAATACGCTCATCCACCCAAGATTGTGTTGGCACCATTCAGAGTCTGCTAACACTGCAATACAGTTGCACTCTTAACTGCTAGGATGTTGTGGCATTCACATGCAATGCCAGATGCTTCTTGATGGTTACAGACAGTTAATATGTTGGCCAACTGCTCCAAGGGTCTAGGAACAACTGCCTTATCTGAACCACATGTTGTCTTGACTAGTCATGCCTTGCCCAAGTATGAGCTTTGCTGTACCATCATGAGCCATCTTTGTGTCAAGCATATGCTAACAATGCATGATGCTTACTTTTGTTGAGCTAAAGTCTTTGCCCCAACCTTTTTATGCCTCTGCGCACATGAGTGTTGCTAAGCTTGAACCAATTGCCTTTATCAACAAGCATGCATCATGTTATGCCCATGTCTTTGTTTCTCAATGCCTTGGCACATAGGCATGCATCGCGTCATGCCTAGGTCTTTGATCTGTTTGCATCCACATTGCTTGCTTTCAATGTCACGACCTTGCCCAAGGGCAAGTTAGCATAGTCAAAGCTTGGTGCGCACATGGCTTTACCAATCCAAGTGCATTGTATGCACACCAGTGCATGTCAAGTTAAGGCAAGTTGGCACATTCGTGGGCATGCACGAAAAGCTAGCCAAGCCAGGTGTGTGCCAACATGTATTGTCCATCATGTCATTAGCATCGAGCCACTATCACCAACCGTGCCACCGAACCATATCAAAACATATTAGCAAACTTCCCTATACGTGCCCTAGGCAAGGCTTGCCAAGACCTTGTTAGGTGTTTGGATGCCCATAGGAATCAAGGACACACCCCTCCCTATATATGCAGAAGACAAATAACTTGGGTCACAAAGTTATTTCAATTAAATTTTTACATTTTTTAACAAGTCTAAGTCCGACTTTCAAATTTGAATTTATTTACAAAACTATCACCGTGTCATCCCGTGCCACTTTGACATGCCATGGCACACCTCGGGTCTTCACCGACTACCGGTACCCCTCTAATAGCCACTCCTATTATTTCACTTAATTTTCATTTAAGAGAAGGCCGTGGAATTGAAGAAATTTAAAGTTTAGTGGAAGCCTTAATTAGATACAAATATCTAAATCTTAGTTACTTTTGTCTTGTGCTTTGACCACCATTTTGATGGATTTCCACTTCTTCGCTAGTTTCATACGATACAAAATCTTAAACAAGTTTTTAAGATATTCCAAATTAGTTTTCCCATATTAAAAGTAATATAAATAAAGCGTTCTTTTTTACATTTATCCTTTAATAATTTTTTTAAAAATCATTCTTTTTTTTTGGTAAATAATTCTTTTTATTAGTTTATAGTTAAATTAAAACAATATGCATGAATTTTATGTCCCTTTATGATTTCAAAGGAGTACTAACCATAAAGTAAGATTTTAATTGAGCTCCCAGCTTCATAAACATTTTATGAAAAAATTAATGTTCCAACTCAATGAAAAAGAATAAAAAAAACTCAATGAAAAAGAAAAGAAATAAAATTTTGTGTACAAAATAATCCATGAGTAAAATTCTGAAGTATTATTCATTTCATGATTCAGCTAAAAATCGTCTTTGAGATTGTATATATATATATATATATATATAGATGTGAGGACAGACAGCTAAGGTGAAACGACAGCAGACAAAAAAGACATCGTCCCGCGCGGCATTACGAGGCCGAAGATCCAGCAGCCACGTGGCGCGCAAAAGGAATCCTAGGAGAGATCGACACGTGTCGAAGCCTCACCTTAAAAAAGGACTCGTCACCTTTTCGATACAACCATCCATTGAATCTCCCAAAAAACACGACTCACCCACGTGTCACCTTCTCCCCTCCCCTCCTCGCCACTTGTCATTGTCACGTACTCTCCTTGTCCCCCAATAGGGTCATTCTCGTCTTTTCACAACCCTCTCTCTCTCTCTTCCTCTCATTTTCTCTCCTCTCCTCTGTTTCTCAATTCAATTCAATCTCTCTCTCTATGCACTAGTCTCTCTCTATCTCTTCTTCATAACCTTTTCTTGGTTTTCGATTTCCCGACGAATTCTTGCCGGAATCTTACTATTTTTCTCACTGGGTGATTTTCTACTTTCTTGAAATTTTGAATCTTTTATTAAAAAATGTTAACTTTCAGATTTTTGCATCTGGGTGTTGTGAAATCAGATCATGGAGTTGTTATATATGCAGATACATATCGATAGAGTTGAGTTCAATCATTATAGAATCTGTATCTCTGTTTTAATAGGTGGGGGTTGGGTTGTTATGGACGAGGCTAATGAGAATAAAACCAGCAGTGGAATGGAGAGACTTTCTCTGCAACCAAACAGGTTTTTCCCGCGGGATTTGCTGCAGGGTCTGATGGGTAGTGACGAGAAGGGGTTGGAATTGGGGAAAACGGTGAGTAATGAAGAGGATTCGGAGGAAATCGAGCTAAATCTTGGGTTGTCGTTGGGAGGGAGGTTTGGTGTGGACAAGAGTGAGAAGAAGAGGCTAATGAGGTCCTCGTCGATCGCGGGGGAGATTCCGATGGTGAGGGACGACGATGCTGTGGCGCCGAGGCCGCCGGTGCCGTACCCGGCTCTGGTGAGGACGTCGTCGCTGCCGGCGGAGAGCGAGCAGGAGTGGAGGAAGAGGAAGGAGTTGCAGACGTTGAGGAGAATGGAGGCGAAGCGGAGGCGGTGTGAGAAGCAGAGGAGTTTGAAGATCGAGAAGGACGGTGGCGGTGGTGGAAGTGGTGGTGGTGGTGGCGGTGAGGAGGAGAGGAGGGAGATTGAAGAGGTTTTGAGGGGTAGGGTTGAGAGGGAACAGTCTATGGCGACGGCGAATAGGTTTGGTTCGGCGATGGTGCCTATGAGGCTGCCAAGTTGGGCTGCTGCTACTGCTGCTAGAGCTAGACAAGGCATAGTTTCCGGTGGGATCGAGGCGGTGGCGGCCGGGAAAGGGAAGGGGACTTTTGTGGGTGGTGATGGTGGTGGTGGTGGTGGTGTGGAAGGGATTGGGCAACGGTCGTCTCAGAATTCAATGGAATCACAAGGGGGAAGCTCTTCCGGGATGTCGGAATTGGAGAGTAAACCTCTCCAAGGTATCACATTACTTTCCTCTGAATTCATAGTTCTTGTTTGACTGATTTTATCAAATTCCACTCTTAAGGGTTGAATAGAATTATTTTTGTTTACCTTTAGTATTTGATTGCTCCATAATGCCCAAAAAAAGAAAAAAGAGAAAAAAGAGGACCTTCAACTTCAAGTGCTATTTATGTATATTGTGTACATAAACTATAATACTTGTTTGAGTTTTGTTTATATTGGTGTTTATAGTTCCATTGCCAAGCCATAAATGGATTATTTTGTGAGCAGTATTAATGATTGAATTGGTTTTTTTGCTTGTTTAGTGATTGATTTTTTTTCTTTTTCTTGCTCTATATATAATATGTATATTGTGTATATGCAATATTATATTTGTTCGAGTTTCGTCTGAGATTGGTGTTCATAGTTCTGTTGCCAAGCCAGAATTGGAATTTTGTTTAGCACTATTAAGGACAGAATTGGGTTCATTTGCTTGTGTAGTGGTAGACCTTTTTGTTTTCCCTTTTCAGTATGTTAGTTAGAGGTAGTCTATTGACATTTGTGGTGTCACCATTTGTGTTCTCTATATTTTAGGATTTCTTGTACATATTATTGACTATGAGATGTTAGCTTTGGTTCTTAATTTGGGACTCATGAGATATATAGCATTGAGTTTGGAATTTAAGGCATGCAGATCTTTATGTTTTAACTTCCCAAAGATTTGGAGGCCATGTATGGTTAAGTATAAAGCTTTTTTTTTTTTCCTTTGCAACTACAAACATGCATAAATAATTGCCTTCGATTAAGTTGGTACCGCGAAACAAGAGAAATTGTGTATTCAAAGTAGAGGTGAAGGGCAACATAGTCATGAATTGACATAGAGCAAAGAATAATTTCAGACTACGCCTATAAATTAGAAGATTAGTTTGGAAAAGTGTAACTTTAGGACCGATTACGGAGGTAAAATGTTAATGAAACATATTAAACTGACTGATAAAAGTTATTGATATGACTGCAAGGATTTGTGTGTGGCACCTTCAACTCCACAGAATATGCTCCACTCATGTTCTGACTCAAATCTCAAGAAGACGAAAAAAGAGATATCTTTCAGAGAACTACGAAAGGAAATTATCTGAATTTCGGAAATTTTCAAAATCTATATGGTAAACAAACACAATTATTTTCTCATAAACTGAATTAAACAGCCCTCCTTTAGAGTTGTTATTAATATTGGGCTCAGCCGGAGGGGGACAGAGAGTCCATGCTACAGAGTGTCAACCAGAACTGTTATGACCAGAATCGTAGATCTTGCTCGATCAATAACAAGGGCAGAAACCCGAACAAGGTCGTTGCATGCCTTATCCACTAACTTGAAAGTAACTTCGATTCCCCAATACTTTCCCAATCGACCAGCCCTTGATCCTCCTTCCACTTGCTTAGTTCTCATGTGCCCTAGCTGAGCCTTGTTGAAGAGCTCGTTCTTCCATTTTTAGATCTTAGATTCTATTACTGAATCCTTCTAGGAGCGAGATAAACCAGTTAACCACTATAGTCTTCATTCTTCAATTCACTTAAATCCAAATTTCCTTTAATATGTTTTTTCGTTTTCAACAACCTAGATGTGCACTTCACTTCAGTCAAGATCTTGTTTTCAATTATCTGGATATGTTTGTCATCTGAAGTTCCTTATAGTTTAGTTTAGTTTTTGATATAAATTATTCCAAATTAATTAAGATCTTCTATTAAGATAGTAGTACAATATCGAATTTGATTACTTGGTCACGTCCACTATACGGAAACTTCTTAAAGATAGAAATAAGAGTGAGCTCACCATTGCATAGAGGTAAATTATAAATTAGGTGCATTATTTGCTTTGAAAGATTTCGCAATTGTACCAGCGCACCTTTGGTGCAATGGTATAACCTCACTCCCTAATAGGGGAGGTGAGGGGTTCGAGCCTCCTAGGTGGCATTGTGGGTGTGTGGTGTGTGGTGTGTGAGTTTCTTAACATTAAAAAAAAAAAAAAAAAAAGATTTCGCAATTGCCTAGACAATTGTAGATCAACTAGAACATGTAGTTCAAGGTATTCTAAAGACATGGATTCCCAGTGTTTGAAAACTTGAAGAAGCTTGATTGGCTTAAGAAATATGTGGAAAATCTTAATCTGAGAACTTACTAATTAAAAAGCACGACTCCCCCTTTATTAGTTCTTATTCTTCTTCCGTTTTAGAGGATATTGAATTAGTTTCAATTTCTCATAAATTACTAGCATAGCTTTTTCAATCTTTTGGCTAGAGTTCTTCTTCTTCCATTTCGAGTGATGGCTAGGGTTTGCTATTTAATGATCGTACTTATGTATTATATTCCATATCAAAATTACAAAACATGTGCAAAAATGGAACGTAGACCGTGCATAATTTCCTTAAATGTGCAAACTTTTTCTAATATGTGCTTCACACACAATTGGAAATTATTTCTACGTCCCAAATGTAGTAAGCTACTACAAAATATAAAAGTCACTCACGTACTCCGTACGAATTAAAGATTTCTCCTCCTTTAGATTATGTTCTAAAGCAATACAAGCCCTCAACTCTCACCCTCCAGATAAGAAAATGAAATTTCTGTCCGTCTTAGTCGAGTTATATGACAAAACTTTATGTTTAGCTGACTGGAAGATAGAGTCCTGGAGTTGCATAGATCATTGAAGAACATGTAGCTATCTTGTATTGGATTCTTCTTCTCCGTTCTAAATTTTTTCATCATTTTGGTGCAAGGCTTCATAATTGTGTAGTCAATAGTTGATGTAGACATTTTAGAAATAATTGAATGGCTAAGGTTAGTAAACTTCTCTTCGCATGAAATAATTCGAATATGTCCATTCACTGAAGGAAGTAAATGGATGTTGTAAAGTATTTCAATTCAGTTGGTGGTGAGATGTTTGATATTCGTAAACTAAAAAATTAAAAATCATATCTAGAACATGTAAACCTTATGAATATTTATTATATTGGTTGCAGATTGATAACTGTTAGTGGCTCAGGTTATGTGTATGAGGCACTACAGTCAATATTGGTTTGTTATTGTAGTTTTTAATTGTATTGATCCGAACTTGATCGTTGTAAACGTCCATTTACATAATAGGATCTAACAGTTTTCGTGAAGCAAGTCCAGCAACCCTCCAATCCTTTGAGGATCGAGCCAACCAGGATACCGGGGGTTCTTCTGGGACAAAGCCGAAAGAAAATGTTCAAAATGACGTTAGAATTTCAGCAGTTGAGATAGCAAGTCCGTCTAAGAGACCGAATGCTGCAGAAACCCGAGGAAGGGAAGTGGGAGCAAAGGCAGTTGAAGACATGCCTTGTGTTTTCACCAAAGGGGATGGTCCTAATGGGAGAAGAATAGATGGGATATTGTACAAGTATGGAAAGGGAGCAGAAGTGAGGATAATGTGTGTATGTCATGGTATTTTTCTGTCCCCGGCCGAGTTTGTCAAGCATGCTGGTGGTGGAGATGTAGCTAATCCACTCAAGCACATTGTTGTAAACCCTAATTCTTCTTTTTAGTGATTGTGCTTTTTAGATGCAACTTCTCTTCAAGAATTAGAGTAAAAACTTTTGAGAGGATATTAGTTCTTTGTTAAATTTTTTTACTTTTTCCTTCTCCCCTTCTTGAAAATTTTAATTAGTTATTTTGCAACTGAGGGATAATACATTCAGACCTGCACCAGGTGTAGAAGTATGGTGCAATGAAAATATTTGAAAAAAAAGAGAAAAAAAAAATAGAAATTAAAGAAGCTTCAATGGATGTTAGCCATTATGCTCCTTGTGACACATTAAAATTTGGTTCTAGGGTGCATAACTCTTGAAGCTTGTAAAAATGTGGTTATAGGTTCGGTTCATTTTTTGTAGCCTAGAAGAAAATTGCAACCACACTCTATTGACCTTATAAATGGGCAAGGTATGGATATACTCTTACAATTATTGTAAATTAAAATTGGTTGGATGCTAGAGGTATCCTCACAGTGGCATGCATGATATTATATATATATATATATATATATATATATATATATATATATATATATAGTTTCTTAACACTGCCATCCAGTATTGGATCAGGTAGAGCATGTAGTTAAATAGTGAGATGAAACATCAGCGTGTAAGAACATTTTTTAGTATTGTTTATTTATAGCATGTTTTAGACAATAATCATGTTGAGTGTTAGATAGGTTGTTTTGGTTTCAACGACATCTATAAGCTTTGACAAAGACGAAATCAAGTATTGAAGTAGTGAATAATACAAGTGAAGTGCATAAATGAGCGTATTGAGTAAAAATGTCTCCTGGAGGACAAAAACGGCGTTTTCCAAAGCTGTCAATTCAAACAAAAAGTCTCGGGGAGTTAAGATGGTCATTTTGGCACAGTTGCGGAGAGAAGTGATTTTCTTGAAAAAAACCTACGCTCAAGCCTACAGAAACAAAAAGTGGTCAGAAAGTGGATATCTATGCTCAAGTTACGCTTGACCTACGCCTAGCGGTAGGAAATTTTAATTCCTATTGCAATGTCGATTTTGCCCCGTTTTGATTCTATGATGCGTCGACAACTCCCACACCTTGAAGTACGTGCAATACACATTCTATTAATCAGAATATAGAGTTTAACTCAGTTGAGTGTGAAATTACGAGAAATGGCAACATTGGGGTTTCTTCTCAACATTGTCTATAAATACCAAAGTCTTCTACACATGTGAGGCAACTTTTGAGAGATCTCTGCAAGTTTTCTACAGATTCATATTATTCTACAGAGATAGAGATAGAGAGAGAAAAACATTGAGTGATTCTATATCTTCTAGTTATCTCTTGTTTAGGGTTTGTTGAGCTTAGCTAAAGGTACAAATAGTTGTCATATATTCACTATATCCTCATATTTACTTTTCACATTATGCTTATGGGAATTGGAGTTGTTAGTCTGACATGTGGTTATGAGTTATGCACTTGACATGTTTAAGTACTATTTTTGGAAGTCATTAACTTTAGGTGTTTGTTTTACTTCAGAGATAACTGTAATACTTGTTGAAATTTTTAGTCTTTTTCATTTAAACCAAAGTGACATGAAGGTTTTTGAGTTATGCTAGATTGATCTATGCTTTTAAATACCTTTTGCATGCTTATGAATGTTGTGATAATGTTGAAAGAAGGAAATAATGAGTTGTTTAAATTATAGAAATGCAAAAAGTAGTTCTTCGATCTGAGTAACCGGGTCTCTTGTCTCAGTAAACATTAAGTGTTCGCGTAAAAAAGGGAGAATACTAATGAGCATAAATCCCAAAGAAGAAGCTCGTGCCCAGTTGGTCGAGACTTAAAATCTTCACTGGAAAGTCTTGAACTTAGAAAGATAAAAAGGGATATGGTAAAAAAGTTGAAAAGGTTAAATTGTGTTCCCTTAATTAACAATAAGGTATGAGTTAAAGATTTGACTTTTAGTTTAGGTTTTGAACTGTAGTATCATCACGGTTAGTGAGAAGATTGTTAGAATTAACACGTATTACTTTCATCTTAGTTGTTTGCTTACATCTGAATATTTTTCATATATGCAAATGTTATGTAAAACTTGTATTGTGACTGCTTATAACTACAAGGTACATGTGCTGATTTTCTTCACTATCATGTGTATAATAACTAAGTCAAATATGCGAATATGAGGTGTTAATGATTAACTCATTATCTCCACTGCTCTGCTCACATGTTTCTAAAAACAAAACTATTTTTTTTAGTGCATTAGTCTTAAGTTCATGCATTGTACAAATTTATGTTACTCAAGAATCTAGATATAATATTATAAAGTACTTTATCTTAGTATTTAGTGTTTGACTTAGATTCTCAAGAGTCTCCTCTATGATCCTTTCCCTATGTTTACATTTTGAGGCTTTCCCTTGTTTCTCTCATGAGCTTTGATTGTTTTTATCGTTCCTTGTCATTTCAGTGACAAAAAATGGGAGAAATATTAAGTAAGGGGGGGGGGGGGGGGGGGGGGGGGGGTAATGATGTTAGGGGGAGAAGTATTGAGTAAGGGGGAGAAAGAGTGTGTGCTTTATGATTATTATGCTTATTTGGATATTGTGTTTTTCTTATGATCATTTTATATCTGTTTTTCACACTTACGGTTAATGGTTTGTTCAGTGTTGTGGTTACAGGATTGGTAGACTATCATGAAAGGAATGTGATAGTTTATATCTATGTTTGTCGGTGTGTGTTCATAGGTATAGATGTTATGTTATTATTTGTGAGACTATATTGTAAAATATGGTTTTGTCTCAGAAATGCCAAGGGGGAGATTGTAAGAACATTTTTTAGTATTGTTTATTTATGGCATGTTCTAGACAATAACCACGTTGAGTGTTAGATAGGTTGTTTTGGTTTCAATGACATCTACAAGCTTCGACAAAGGTGAAATCAACTATTGAAGTAGTGAAGAATACAAGCGGAGTGCATAAATGAGCGTATTGAGTAAAAATTTCTCATGGATGGCAAAAACGACGTTTCCCAAAGCCGTCAATTCAAGTAAGAAGTCTCGGGGAGTTAAGAGGGTCATTTTGGCATAGTTGTGGAGGAAATTGATTTTCATGAAAAAACCTACGCTCAAGCCTACGCCTACAGAAGCAAAAAGTAGTCAGAAAGTGGATATCTACGCTCAAGCTACGCCTGCGGTAGGAAATTTTAAATCCTATTACAATGTCAATTTTGCCCCATTTTGATTCTATGATGCGTCAACGACTCTCATACCTTGAAGTACATGCAATACACATTATATTAATCAGAATATAGGGTTTAACTCGGTTGAGTGTGAAATTACGAGAAATGACAGCATTGGGGTTTCTTCTCAACATTGTCTATAAATACCAAGGTCTTCTACACATGTGAGGCAACTTTTGAGCCATTGAGAGATCTCTGCAAGTTTTCTACATATTCATATTATTCTACAGAGATAGAGATAGAGAGAGAGAAAAACATTTAGTGATTCTATATCTTCTTGTTTAGGGTTTGTTCAATTGTGATTTTACTTCGCCGATCTTATGCACAATTGAATGACCTAGATTTTGAAAAATTTACATACTGCTGATTGCAACGTGGTTGCTTAGATTTATTTGGGAAACAAAGCCATCTGAATGCGGAGATCGGAGTAGGAGGCTTCATGGTGATTTGATTCGTTGAGAAACGGAGTCGTCAGAGTACGGAGCAGAGCGAGAAGCTTTGTGGAGCGCGAGTGATTCAAGTTCGTCAGACGTTGAGTGGAGGAAGGTAGATCTGGAGGGATTTGTAAGTCTAAAACTTCATATAGTCCGTGTAATCCTTGATTTATAGTGCATCGAAACTCGAGCGTATTTGTGGTTTTTACTTGGAGTCTTTCCAAGGCTTTTTACGTAAAAATATCATGTGTCACTATTGCTTTATTTTCTGCACTTAGATTTATCTTTGCCTGATTTATCTTGATAGAGAATTGGATTAAAATTTACTTTTCCACAATTAATATTAATTTATCAATAAATTCACAAAAAACCTATTCACTCCCTCTAAGCTGTTTTCATTGATCGTCAAGGAAATTTCAATTTGAAATCATAACACTTTCTGAAAAGCTCAAGAACCCAATTGGTAAAGGTTGAAATTGTGTAATGATTTTATTCAGTATAAAGCAGTATTGAATACTTCTCAGCTCAATGGACCAATATACATATCATATCAGGGGCAAGGTATAGATATACTCTTACAATTATTGTAAATTAAAATTGGTTAGATGGTAGAGGTATCCTCACAGTGGCATGCATGATATTATATATATATATATATTGTTTTTTTTTAAAGTTAAACAATTCTTTAAAGTTAAACAACTCACACACCGTGCTTTCACCGAAGCTCAAATCATTGATCTCCCGTTTGGGAGTAATGGTTTGGTACCGTTTCACCATTACGCCTTTGATTGCATGATATTATATTTCATCACAAATAGTCTGCCACTTCCTCTCTTCTGCTCTTGTTATGTCCAATACAAAATTGGCCAGGGATTGTACTGGCCAAGCATTTATTAGACAAAGAACATGACGAAGCTTGAATTGGAATCAGGCCAAAACTTGGATGGTACCATTCAAGTTTATAGAACTGGAATCGCATGTGATCTTATGGCACCAGTTAGATAATTATATATATATATATATGGAAGTCCCTTCTATGAGCTTGAGAAAAATATATCTTTGTGGTTGAATATGATACTTCATATTTCAGGCTAGTTTATACTAGAGAATGAGCTTGATCATGTACTATATCTGTGAAGTGATGCAAAATTATTTTAGTAACTCGAGGCAAATGAACAATGGTGTACACAGCCAAAACTATATTATGTTGGGGCATTCTTTGAGCCATGGTTCACAGAAGTATCAGCTCTTGATGAACTGGAGCAAGGTCATGAGCATTCCAGAAAAATGCATTCGAATTGGAAAATCAAGCTATATGGGAAACCAAACCTTGATCATTGGTAGTATAAGTACTGATTCGAATGATGGATGGGAACGCTTGCCATTTTCTGCATTCCCCTGCGGGCGTAGCACAGTTGACATGGACGGAGCTTTTAAAACTTAGACCAACCGTATCCAAGTTATAGAGCGTGTGTTCGAATCTTAGCTGCTATGTATAATAACTTAATGTTATACGAGTTGTGGGGCCGGTTCATGTAACACCCTCAAAGAACGATCTCTTTGGGTTTTAGGTCCCAGGGAGATTGTCCTTGGGGGTTAGACCTTTAAATAATCAAAAAGATGGGATTGTTGAGGCAATGGAGAAATAGTCGAGAACTTCAGGAATAATAGCAAATGAGATATATTTGGGGGGATAGGCTCTCCCTCGTAACCCTTTTCTTTTCTCTCCTCATTAACAATTAACAAAGCAAATGAAAACCATGCAGTTCCATCAATCCAAACTAGGCCTAACCTCTGACTGTAAACATGCAAAACTTATATCTGACATTGTTCAAAATGCTAAAAAGGGAATGTTATTCTTAGTAGCAAGTAATTAGTCACCTCTTCAGATACAAGGTTTGTCAAGAAATGAAAATCCTTACTACAAGTGACATGCAAAATGTTCAGCTTGA
The DNA here is from genome assembly GCA_963922005.1 of Cornus suecica. Lineage (NCBI taxonomy): Eukaryota > Viridiplantae > Streptophyta > Magnoliopsida > Cornales > Cornaceae > Cornus > Cornus suecica. The sequence continues at coordinate 24,367,805 of OY998242.1, forward strand.
ATAATAATCATTACAGAGAACACCAATCGCCAAGTTTCGAACAACAAGTAGGCATGAAACATCAGCCTGATTCATTTGAAATCACAACACTTTATGAAAAGCTCAAGAATCCAATTAGTACAGGTTGAAATTGTGTAATGATTTTATTATTATCAGTATAAAGCAATATTGAATACTTCTCAGCTCAATGGACCAATATACATATCCTTACATAACTTAAACCGTCGTCCTGAAAGCAGTAGAAAATGGCAGCAGCAGGGGAAACCACAAACCTTGGACCAAAATTTGAGAGATGAATGGGACCAGGTGCTAAATTACAAATTGCTAGTCTTCTTCAACCCTTGATATTTGAATTTAGTGATCCATGAGCCCTGCTATCTGGCAAGCGTCAAAGGGTTTGAAGCTGCTTCAACCGTTGGACAACTTGCTTCATTGTAGGCCGGGAAGAGAAGGAATCAACGGTGCACTTTACAGCCAAGTGCAGCATGTCCACCAGGTTGTCATGCGGACCAGAATCCCATAGACCAGAAGTGAAAGCCTCCTTCGCCAGACCTTGTTGCAGTAGCATGCATGCCCATGAGACGATATTAAAACCGTCATGGTGTGAAGCAAATGAAGGATCCAGAGCTCTTTTATCTGAAATCAACTCAAGCAGCAATACACCATAGCTGTAAACATCAGCCTTCTCGGTTACACGACATGTCAGAGCATACTCAGGTGCTACGTATCCATACGTCCCAGCTACACCAGTTGTTGCATGAGTTTCGGCAATCCCTAGAAGTCTAGACAACCCAAAGTCTGACAAGTAAGCCTTGAAGTTACCATCCAACAAAATATTACTCGGCTTGACATCCCGGTGTAAAACCCGTGGATTGCACTGCTCATGCAGATAAGCAAGTGCACTGGCAATATCTAGAGCAATCTGGTGAATTATTTTCCAGCTAACAGCTCTTCTGGCTCTTTCCTGGATAAATTTTTCCAAATTACCTCCAGGCAGATAATTATATATGAGGAACATCTCTGCTTCACTGACATGGTAACCGATCAAAGTTATGAGGTTAGGGTGTTTTATCCTTCCAAGGGCCCTAATCTCGGCATGGAACTGTGGAATACCTTGGCACCTTTCCATTGTAAGCCTCTTTACAGCCACTATTGATCCCGGACATACTTCGGCTTTATAAGTGGCACCGAAACCGCCAGAGCCAATGCAGTTGCTTGCACTGAAATTCCCGGTTGCCTGAACAACATTTTTATAGGTCAATGTTACTCCTATGTCATTGAAAAGAGTTATTTCCCCTGTTTCAGAAATGGAAGGTTCCAAAACCTGAACCCTAGAATTTGGTACCCTTTTTCTTATGTAAAAGAAGAGGATGACAAGAGCCAGAAGAACAAAAGCAATGGCGGATGCAGACACTATGGATGCAATCTCAATAGAAGTAATTCCACCACTCCCAGAGTCGCTTCCTGATTCGGAAGCTGAACTATTTTGTGACTCACTGCCATCCCCTGAAGGTGATACAGCAAGGTTGTTTCCATCAACAAGATATGCAAAATTGATCTGTTTCTCTAAAATTTCATGAGCTACTGGAAGCACTGGGATTGAACCACTGAAGTTATTCCCACCAAAATTGCGAGTCAGCAAAGATCTGGCACCGGAAAATGGCATGGCGTTCTCAGAGCAAATTTTATATGTAAAGAACAATCGATAAGCAACAGAAGGGTTGTAACGTTGGACAAGATCCGATTTCAACGAAGGCATACGAGGGCAAGTGCTGTAATTTAAATTAGGGATTGAGCCTAACATGAGGTTTTCACTGACATCAAACACAGCCATACCAGGAACTGGAAGTTTCCCATTAAGCTCCCCAGTCAGCCTGTTTGAGCTCAAATTCAGAAAATACAGGTACTTGCATGCTTCAAACACCCCAGAGATATCTCCCTCAAAAGAATTCTGAGCTAAGTTCACCATTTCTAAGCTACCACAACGACCCCAACTGCTCGGAAATTTGCCTTCAAGATTTGCATTTGGAGCCCAAACAATTTGCAGATTCGGAAGCATTGTAATTTCCACAGGAATGGAGCCATGGAAAGAATTACGATCATTCCTTGCAGATCTAGATAATCCAAACAGCCCCTCATCAAAGAAACTTGAAAGTACAAGAACCGATAATTTGACGCAATATCCAAGTTCCACAGGGATAGAACCACCAAGGGCATTTCTCGAAACATCTAGAACCTCAAGCGTCGAAAGCTGACCAAGCTCATGAGGAATAGCACCGTCCAACATATTCGAAAACAACAAAACTGTCCGTAGTCGCCTACAATTTCCCAAACTACGCGGAATCTTCCCATTTAGGAAATTACCAGACAGATGAACATGTCGAAGATTCTGACATTCCTTTCCCCATTCATCCGGAACTGAGCCAACTAACCGATTAAACGACAAATAAAGCCCTCTCAGCTTATAAAAGGTACTAACAAACTCCGGAATCGTCCCATTCACTTCATTTCCAGCTAAATTCAAAACCCTTAAACCCCTACATTTGGAAAGCGAAACAGGAATCTCCCCCGAAATCCTGTTGAACCCGAGGTTAAGAACCCGCAATTTCCTCAAACCCTTGAATTCATGTGGCAAATTCCCAGAAATGAAATTCCCCTCAAAATCAAGTACTTCTAGGTTCCTTAAACCCCAAATTTCACTAGGAATCTCATTACTTATTTCGTTAAATGGAAGCGATAAAACCCTAAGTTCAGTGAGCTTCTGAACAATAGGGGACAATTTTCCACCCAATTTCCCAATCCCACAAGAACAATTAAAATCTCTTCCAACTCCAAATCCATGAAATTTAACATGCGAATACTCGGAACAAGAAGATGAACAACAGTGATTACCTCCATTGCAGCCGTTGCCGGGTACTCTGATCGAAGAAACCCTAGAATTGGAATTGCAGGAGACGCCGAACCAGGAACAGTGGTGGGAACCGTGGATTCTCCAGCTGGAGAGAAGCCCGGAAGGGTCAGAGAAGGAGTGCTTGAACTGGAGGAGAATTATTTTCTCGGAAAACGCTTTCCCGGAGACAGAAGAGAGAAAGCAGAGCAGCAAAAACCCAGAAAACAAGTTTAGGGTTTTAGTGAAGGGATGGTGGTGGTGATTTTCCATTTTCAGCCAAACACCACAAATTCAAAAGTAACCCCTTTTTTCTCTTCTTTGTTTCAATGGAAAGAAACTCACGTTAATGTTTTGAAAACACTAACATATACTATATATGTGTGTGTGTAACTGTGTGTATATATATGTGTATATAAGTTTATGTAGAGAGAAAGAGTAGTTTTCTTCTTCTCTGGTTTATCTGGGCATTGGAAATTTGAACACTACCTCTCTCCATATCAGTTTTGCTCAACTTTTTGAGTTATGTGGGGTCCACAAGGGCCCAGTGGAGTAAAGGGTAAGCAGATGTGAGCCACGTGGCGGTAATCAACGGATCGAGGGTCAGCGCGTCAACACATGGCGGCTAGTCGTTTGACTTGACCCAGTCCTCGTACTGTTCACCAACTTTTGCCAATCACTGCGCGCCACGTGGAGTAACGGTCTGAACGCGTTTAAATATATCATTCAATGCAACGGTTATGGGGAGGTTTTATAAACGATGCCGTTTATCAGTGTGAGTGATGAAGTGAGAGGTGGCAGTGACTGTAGGGTGTGCAATAAATAAATCCTTTAGTCGTTAATTCTATTAAAGTTAATATAATAGAAATGGTAAATTATAATAAATTTTTTTATTGATAATTCGTAGTTTATGAATCGAATCGCAGATTGTTCTGTAAGAATTTTGATTTGCTTTGTGAGCTTTTACATAATTTATTTATAAAATATAACAGAGTGTATACAATCATCATAGTTTTAATAGTTTTTGTAGCTCAATTAAAATAATATATTTATTGTGCGGATAATATTATTAAACTCTTTGGAAAAAGTTTAATTTGTTGGAGCAGATCCGATATTTCACAAATCGATGAAGTACAAACAATTTTTTTACAAATTTGTGCAATTCGACTTAGAGTCTAGAGAAGGATGTAAAAGCTATATATTATTGCAATGAAACAGATAAAAAGTGTATGAAGTGTGAGGGTGACTTTGTCTAAATTATTGGTTAAATACATGTGAGATTTTCCACAATATCCAGCTATACCGTGAAGTAAAAGAAAGACAACTCTTTCACCACTTGTATGTCCATTTAGTCAGCAATACCGTAAAGGACACTCTCCTCAGTCATCAATTGTTGATCTGATCCAAGTTATCCAACCCAAATATCTTATATATATATATATAAGATTCATGTAAAAAGTAGGGGAGTACAAACCAACGAAACCCTTCAGAAGCAATTCGAGCTCGATTCGATAAAAAATTAGCTCGCCTTCACCAAATTTGAATAATTTTTTCAACTCATAAATGAATCAAACTAAAACAAGTATAAGCTAGACTCGAAAATATTCGCGAACAAAATTTGTGAACAAAGCTTGTTAAAAGCTCACACATATATATATATATGTGTGTGTTATATAAATTATTATATTATATAGTATATAATATAAAATTTTAACATATCTAAAGTCTAATTTACTTTACACAAATTTAATTTCATATAGGACAAAGTACAAACATATTAAACCCAATATTATTATATTAAAAATTATCAAAGACTCTAATCTCTAATAAATAACCCAATTTAGGTGATTATTGGTGAAAGTAATATATGCTACAACCGAATCGAGCCATTCGTGAACAGGTTCGAGCTCAATTCGCTAAAAGTAGTACTCGGCTCGGGCTCGGACTCGTTTGATTAACAAATGAACCAAACTTAAACATAATTTTTAGACTCATTTAATAAATAAATAAGCTTGAACATTACAAAACTCGATTGAACTGGACTGATTTGCTACCAAGTCAAAAGTCTTCTAAAGATTTGTTAGTGTGTGTTTTGTTAGTGTGTGTTTATAGAACTTTTCAATGTGAAATCAATAAACTAATTGACATATATTTGTCACAATTGAATGAGTCTATCAACTGTATCTGATCACGATGTTGATAGATAAGATTCCTTCAAGTTGATTAATTGCTGGGAATAGAAAGCAATCTAAGAGAAAAAATTGATACATGTGGTACACCCAAAACTAGAACTATAGTCCTGAATTGATATAGATGGGGAGATTTTAAAAGTGAAAAAATCGTAAATTCGGCTCTCAAAAAAATACATCACCATGGTTCACAATCGTGGTAACAAATTCAGGCCATATCAGTCTTAATGGTGAGAGGTGGATGAGTATTGGTGCTACGCAACGCAACCCTATTAATATATTTTTAAAAATATTAGTGCTATGCAACCCATATGCCTTCTAAAAAAGTTATAAATCTGACCATAAGTAACGTCATACCTCATTTACATATTTAGATAATATTAGTCTTAAATGTGAGAGTAGACGACTATCAGTACCTTCTAAATAGGTTACGAATCTCAGGATAAGTAATGTATCCAATAATACGGTGAACCATGCCCACCTCTACGAAATGAGAGAAAATCTACGGCATCTAAGACTGGAGTCTGCAAAGCGGCAACATAAAACCGAGCTTGTAGCTCCAGTCTCAATATTTATTTAGTCAACATCATATTGCAAAGAAAATAGGTGAGGCAGTGATTTTCAACACCTGCATGTTCTGGCAACAAAATTTCTCATATGCTAACATGTATCCTACTGTTTAAGCTATGATACAAAAATAACAAGCAGGTGCGATATAGATTGAGAGAATCAATTGCGGCTAAAATACTATAGAAGCATATACAAAAGTTAAAGCTCTATCGGCAATCACAAATGGATGTTACATTCTTGAATCATTGAAATCCTACAAGAATTGTGTACAGATCCTATTCTCTACTCTGTCCAACATTACATTTAGTGATAAACATTCATTTATCATAGCCTCCTTCAGCAATTTTTGGTTTTCTTGGAACATCGAAATAACTCTAAATAATAGTAGACGAGACGAAGACATCATCGTTATTTTATCAATCAGAGGGGAATGAAGCAACTGCAAGCTCTGAGCCTCTGGACTTGGAAAAGGCCGACAATGACCAAAACCGTGTAATAGATTTGTGCGAAAATCCATTATTTTCCAAGTTACTAAAGGGTGGAAGGGAATTTTCATCGGGGCGACACATGGAGAAGGAGGCTTGTAGTCTTTGAAGCACTCTCTTTCTCAACAAGAATTTGAGCAAAACGATACACACGAATTCAACTCATTGTTTTTCCCTTCGCTGAAACATTTGTTTCCCTCAGCTGTCAAGCTGCAATGAACCGAAAGAAACTATATTTCACTATGTAAAACAGGAATGTCACTGAAGAAGCATTAATATCTATGAATGGAGACGGAGAACGGGCTATGCAGAAAAGGCAACTGCAAGCATCAAACAACTAAAAGAGGTAATACAATTTAAGCACTCATTATTTCTATTTGCCAGACGCATGTATCAGATAGAACTTGAAGCATGACCATGCACGGAGGCAGAATTCCCATAATGCATTTGGTTTTTTTCGTTTGAAATTGCATGAAGGTTAATTTTTTTCATATCCTTCTGGTGATGTAAATTGCTTTAATGTTACTTCTTTCGTTATTGGGATTAAATGCACGCTGCTGAAATCAAATATCCACACCATGTTTGCATGCGTATACACACAAACATACACGTCGGAGTTCATTTCGGATAATGCAAGGTATCCCCTTGGTTTACCTTGTCTCATTATGTTGATGCTGTATAATCCACCACAATAAATGAAGAAAGAGAAGTGACCACTGACGATTTTGTCTAAACTAGAAGCTAAGCACATGCCTTTCCTAATATCTAGCTAACACAGTCCTCCGAAGATAAACAAATTTTCTCAACAGGATTACTTAATCCAATTAGGCCAAATAAGTAATAGTAGAAAAATAAAATGCTAAACAACTAATGCTGACAGAATATAAGATTCAGATCTCATGCCATGTGAGGAGGGGATTATGAAATAGTATGTAGGTAGCTTATATACGCTTAACAACCTACAGCTACCCTCCCACAATCTATTCTCTACGAGTCAATATTGCCTAAAATTTAGTGATAGCTGTCTGTTTATAAATCTATTCTTTGTGACATGGAAAGCATTGAATGACCAAGGTGTACAACAACTTAAGAAGATCTACCCAGAGTATACATGATCCTGTATTTTTTTCCCGGTAAATTTATACCATTCCCATTTGATGTATACTATTCCTTTATGATAGGTTGATATGTTAGAGTAAGCAGTGAGTACTTTTGTTTGTAAAACTAAGGTGCCTTTTGTACTAAGACGAACTGACTTGCTCACATGTAATTTTTTCCGAGTCCGGTGAAGTTGAAAGGAATTAGCAGTAATTGTGAAACGAAACCAAGTATGAATCTGAGAGAGGAGGAAGAATCATTTCGCTCAACCAGGAAAAGAAACTACAAGATGAGCCTTCACAGTTCAACAGTACGAATGATAATGATGAATGAAACCATACAATACTTTTGGGAAATCCCATTTTTTCCTCCATTATAAACAAAGTAAACAAATGATGGGTTAAGTGACTATATTGAACGGCAGCTGGAAAAAGGATTGGATGCTTACAGAGTTTGAAGCACCAACTTTATCAACGACAAGTACACAAGGAACATGAGAAGCAACAAAACCACTTGCTCGATTTGGAAGCTGAGACGTCTGTTCTCCCATCTGTCAAACTGCAACGAACCAAACAAAATATCTTCAACAAATTTGAAAGCAGGATGGGCAAGACCTTGATAATGCCCTTTTACATTTGTAAAACAGAAATGCTGCACAAGAATGCATTGTGGTTGTACGGCTGTAAGGGGTATGACAATATAACTGAAAAGGAAAACACCCACGTAGTGGACACATTAAAAATACAAATAAAAACTGTAAATAATAAGAGATGCATTTAGAACTGAATTTTATATTTCTTGACAAACAACAAAGAGTACGTTTTATACATGTGTATTAACAGATATATCCCATATCTATATATATTACCAGAATACATCTGGAGAGAGAGAGAGAGACCTTTTAAGAGGATGACTAGCAATTCTTTTCCGTCTACAGTTGCGACAACAGCAGGATATGCAGCTACAACTGGAAAACGAGCAGCAGCTTGGCCACTTACAACTGCAGCTTGGCCATTTACAGCAGCAGCTTGACCACTTGCAGTGACAGCTCGGCCACTTACAGCAGTGGCTTGGCCACTTACAATGACAGCTTGGCCACTTACAGCAGCAGCTTAGCCACTTACAACAACAGAACATCCAGCAACAACTAGAGCAGACGGACTTCTTCTTTCTGCAGAAAAAACAAGAAGTTTCCTCATCCGTTGAGTACTAGGTTTTAGAAATTCCATATAATATGCGTAAATGAATGATATGAGTGTATAGTTTGGGAGGAGAACAATAGGCATATCCAGTTTATATGCACATAGTCATAGCATAAAGGCACATACATAAGCATGTATTAAGTACCACGAGAATCTTTTGCATGCGCAAATGTGCATAAACTAAAGCAAATTGTGTATGCTAACGATAGCAGAATAAATGAAATCATCTAATCCAAAAGATAGAGAATAACTCTTACTTTGGTGCGGCAAAAGACTTGCTGCTAGTCGCGTCCAAAGGTCGGTTGGTGTTGGGGGAATTCCATATCGCTAGAGAAGGTAGATTCTCGTGATAATGATCATTGCCAGTTCCTCTTGGAACATTATTCATGATTTCATCTCCTTCTCCAGTCAGGATTTTTTCTTCATCCACAATCCTGTCAGTCTCTCCTCCTACAGCTGCTGGAGGGGATATCCTAAAACTAATCAGCTCACTAGACCTGGAGTCCAACTCTCCAGACTTGAGCAACTCTCCGGACTTGGCAAAGTCTCCATTCAACACATGAAGATGGTCTCTGGCCAAACTAGGGTTCTCAATATGGAGGCTGAACAAGGACTCATTGGAAGTCACACTCCATTCCATCGGCATAGGGGAATTACAAGCAAACACAGATGCTGAAATCCTAGAGGGGTCATAACCTCCAGATCTTTCCATTACTTGAAGAGGAGGAGATCGTATTGGTGACGTGCTTGGCAACACAGATTCATGGGTGACACAAGAGACTGCTGAGGCTGTATCTGTATATCCACTATGTACTGATTTCGAAGAGGAGTCACTAGAAACATCTCTAAGCAATGCATCTCCGGGAGGTTTAGAGATGACAGCAGTTGATGCACTAGACGGAAAAATTAAGTTTGGGTTCACTTGGAAGAGATCTCCCCCCGTAGAGTCAAATGAAGACCCATAAGACGAAAACCTCAACTTCTTGGACGGGGAAAGTGTACCTGCATTCGCAGAGGTGTTTGGATCCATTCCTGGAGGCTTATTGCCTCCACTTTCCTGACAGGAGTGTGTATATGGTATTACTGAGCCAAATGCATGACCTTTAGTGGGAACTGCATATGTTCTTGAATGCTTACTGCTTCCACCCCCATGTTCAGAGTTCATTACTGAAATCAGGATGAAAATTTCATTTAATTATGCTTATCTATTTTTGTAGTCCATCCATGCTCTAAAAAGACAATATTTCCATTTTGATTGCATGTATGAAGAAAGGATATAGATAGTGTCTTCAGCTTTTTCAGATGGAACTACTACAACAATAATTAGTAAGTTGAATTGTAGAAAATGAACATATGCAGGACCATCATGAGGTTCATTAATTCTTAAACATTATTATACTCTTAGTTAGATATGATCCAATCAACAAAGGAAAAACTAGCACAATTCTCAGTGTTTAAATGCTCTGATACATACTTGAAAGTACCATTCATAGTAGTAATTAGTTCTCCACCATTATCATGTGGTAAAAGTGTTCTGTGCTCTATCTAGTTGAAGAGAAAGAAAAAAAAAAGAATTACATCGAAAAATAAAATTACCTTGACTAGTACATCAATTTCGTAGAAGTTCATTACATAAACAAAAATATAAAAAAAGTCCAAGTAGCACAATAGTTTAAAAGAACTTTAGAAATTTGGATTTGTTGTACTTAATAAACTGATTCATTCAGTGTGACATCCCATATCGCTCGGGTATAGGTCTGGGGATGTGCTTATATGTGCAGTGTTGTCTCCAATTGTTATGAGGCCTTTTGGAAGGAGCCCAAGAACAAAACCGTGCGAGTTGGGCCCAAAACGGACAATATCATACTAAGTGTTGGAGCAGGGTGTTACAATTGGTATCAGAGTCAGAGCCCGGTCGGAATTAAGTGTGGGAGTGTGCACAAGCCCGTGGGTAACACTATCGAGGACGCTGGGTCCCAAGAGGGGGTGATTGTGACGTCCCACATCGCTTGAGTATAGGTATGAGGATGTGCTTATATGTGCAGTGTTGTCTTCAATTGGTATGAGACCTTTTGGGAGGAGTCCAAGAAGAAAACCGTGCGGGTTGGGTCCAAAGCGAACAATATCGTATCAAGTGTTGGAGCGGGGTGTTACATTCAGAGTCCCTAAACAAATAATAGTAATAAAAATAACAATAGTAGTGATAATAATAATAAATAAATAATTAACCACCTGATTTATCATTTAGCAAGAATTTCTCGCTACATGCTGCCTTTAGGGTATTATGCAATGCATTTTACATATGTAAAAGCAAAGTATTCAAATTCTAACAGATTTGAAGGAGGACGTTACCCATGCCTCAGAATTCTACAAGTCACTCCATTAATTTAGTTATGTCAGTTAAAATTTGTTCTTACCTTTTCTGTTGCGATTTCTTAACTTGTATGCTGTAAATTGATAACACTCTAACTGTACAGGGAAATAAGTCAGTTGATTTTTACCCTAAAATCACCAATCTCTACCTATTATAATGATAAATAATATCTTCTTGGAGAAGTCCATATAAGGATGTAAACCATGCTCCACTCTTGTTGCTTCAGGATCCAAATTTTCTCACCTCGTTAGGACCCCCACATGAGTATCATAGTATTGTGGGTCCTCTTCATTATCTCACGTTCTCGTCTGGACATATGAATGTTATTTAGTCAATCAAGTGTGCCAATTCATGCATGTTTTTAGTACAACTCATCTCAAGCATGAAACACATTCTACGATATCTAAAAAAAAAGAACTGCTGGTGTTGGCATTTGTGCTCATTGGACCTTTACAACTTGTGTCTTTTTAAAGGCTGATTGGGCAGGTTGTCCTAACACTCGGCGATCTACAACTGGATTCTATACCTTTTTAGAGCCAAATCTAATCTATCGGGATGTTAAAAGCAACGTCTCTCATTCTAGTGGCGGATCTAAACATAAAGCTTTAGCTATCACTGCTTCTGAAGCTTATGGCTTTCTTATCTTTTCAAGGAACTTATAAAGTCCAGTATAATTCCTATCGTGATACCCAGTAAAAACCTCAGCAGTCACCACTACTCACAAGGTTGAAAATTCAGCTTTCAATGCACATACAAAGCAGATTCACCAGAGAACCTCCATAAAATTTGTTACCGTATAATTAAGTAAGTAAGATAAATTTCACCATAAAATCACCCATCTCTACAAAATTAACTCAAAACAACCTCACAGTCTTGAGTCACCAAAGATGGAAGTGTGAGTGAGTGCGGGAGCGAAACTAAGAGCATAAAAGGTGAGCATGCACGTAGCCTAGAGCGCTAGCTGAGCATAAGAGTGGCATGCGTTTTTCGAAAAACGTTCGACTTACCACCACTCATGTCATTATGTTTTCTATAGCAATTACGCCCTTAATTTACCAAAATCTGACATTCATTCACGCAATTCCATACAAACTCCCACTACCATCAAATTGAAGAGTTGAATTTCTTAAATTGACACCCATAAAGGAAATTATTGCCTCGAATTTTATTACTTAGTACACTTCTAATGTTTGCTTTCGTTCCTCGCTATCATTCTATAGAAGAATATTTTAGGGGAAAATAAATTAAATAGAGACAAGCAACAAAGAAAAAAAGCCCAATTTACAATGGCCTAATTCTAGAAAACCCTAGTCATTGATAGAAACATTGGTAAGAAATTTACCTCATTCACCTTTCAAATTGGAGGATGCCCTGTTAATTTAGCCGCCTAAAGTTGAACTTGCCGGGAGCGGCTCCGGCAATTGGGGGCTGTTCTTTTGCCCCTCTTCAATCTACAAAGTATACACCAGAAAGTTCAAATATATATATATATATATATATGTAAAACACATAAAAACACACAGGTAAAACATCTGGAATCATCACAACATATATCAAATAGATAAAATTTCTGAACAAAGATAAGGAAAATTCAGAAAAAATGTGATTGATAAATGTTAGGAATTACCTGGATTCAAACAGTTGATTAGCTTTTTTTTCGTCCTTGAATTTAATATATATGTGTGTATATATATATATGTATGTAATTTTGATTTTGTTGGGAGGGTGTTGAAAATGAGGGTATTGGACTAAATGCGAGGGTGAGCAAAAGGGGAAACAGATTAGGGTTTTGGGGGATAATATGCTGTGGATTTCTATAATGACGGAAGGCTTAGCTATTCTTTCGGAGGCCTTTCTCAGGGTTCCATTTTTAACCAACTCCTTCTCTATTTCGCGCCAATGACCTGCTGTATGCTTTCTCACGCCCCCTCCACGTGGCTAGTGCCACGTCACCAAGGGAGGAGTCTTTCCACTCTTCTAAGGTTGTAAGAAGGTGAGATATCCATCTTTTGGGGTTGTGTAAATTGCAAAATAATCTGCCCAATCTCAAAGAATTATACCAGCAAGCCCATGAATTCAGTTGAAAGGCCCATGAGATATTTCCAACGTGTATTGAAAGTCAAAACCCATCACTCCAACAAAGTGGGAAGTCATTTTACAATGTGGGTCTGATCCCACATAAAGAGGGGCACGACCACTAGGATTGAGGGGTGTAAGTTATCCAAAAACTTGTATAAATAAGGCATTGATATTTGAAAGAAGACATTCTGAATTGTAAGCAAAAATTGACACTTATAATTAGCGCCGTCTGTGGGAACGAAATAAGTTCTCTCATTCGTTTCGTTTCCATCCTAAAACTCTTTTCTCCGCACTTAACAAACCAACCATGGTGTCCACTCGATCCACAAATAATGATGCTCGGTTTGAGGAGGTGATGCGACGACTGGAAGCTGTAGAGCAAATGAACACTTTCCTTGAACAACAAAATGCCGACTTACTTCATCGGGTGGCTCAAGGGTCGTTTCCTTTCCGAAATTCCAATATGACCGAAGAGGCAGACCAATGAAGGAATGCCAGCATGGAGCCCTCCAATTCTCAGCACGGGCGAGATGCATCAGCCACTCGGACAGATAAAGGACCGAGGGAAGAGGAGGAGTCTTCCCACCCCATGACGAAGGAGGCCTCGGTGGAACATATCCCTACTCTGAATGACCTGTATGAGATGACGGCCAAGATACAGAGGGACGTGATGAAAGATTTGAAGATGCAGACCCCCGACGAACTAGCCATCCATGCAACAATCGATATAACTCAGTCCCCCTTCACAAAAGAGATCGAGATGACTGAATTCCCCAAAAAATTGTACTGCCAATCTTCACACTATATGATGGGACGAAAGACCCGCTCGACCATATCTACCAGGTGCAGACGAAGATGATTGTGTACGGGAGAAACCAAGCACTCCTATGCAAGGTATTCTCCACCAGTTTGACAGAAATACCCCTTCTATGGTTCAAGAAACAGTCCCCCGGATCAATCAGTAGCTGGAATGACCTCTGCAGACGTTTCATCACTCAATACTTCGGCAATCGAAGGCAAAGGAAGACGATATCAAGCCTTTTTACCATGACACAGGAGAAATGGGAGAGCCTCAAGAGCTTTCTATCCAGATTCAATGTGGAGATGTCCTTCATTGATAATTGCGATCAATTATCAGCAGTGGAGGCGTTCCATATGACGATCATCCCCGGCATGAAATTCCACTCCTCATTGGTGAAACGTCATCCCGACAATATCGGTGAACTCAATTCCAGAGCGCAGGGTTATCTCATAATAGAAGAAGAGGAAACAGTCAGACAGAAGAGGGCCTCCCTAGTAACCGTAGAGGCAAAATCCAAAGAAATAATGAAAGATCAGAAGCCTCAGCGCACCGGACCATCCCAATCAACCTCATCTTCCAAATAGCCCGACAAACGGCAGTGAACAGAGAAGAGGGTGACTTCGCTCAAGACTAGTCTAGGGAAACTCTACCAGGAGAACAAAAGTAAAGGTATCTTCAGGCCCCCTCCATCAATTAGGCAGCCGATGGAACAGAGAGACATGACCAAGCCCTGCGCCTTCCACAGTGAATATGGATATCATATTCATGATTGCAGGAACCTCCGAAGGCAAGTAGAGGCAATGATCGCCAAAGGGGAGCTTGCAGACTACCTGGTGAAGAACCAGACAAGGTCAAACATAGCAAATCGGATACCACAAAATAACCCCGCGACAGGGCAGTCGGTCAGAGTTATTCACATGGTCCAAGGAGGCGAAGAAGATGTTGAGCTCGAGGAAAACAGGAGGTCAAAACTATGTCAGGCATACAAACTCAGACGTGTTGGTGAAATTTTCCAAACATCCATCAGGCAAGAAGAGTCAAGAATCACATTCTCAGAGGCAGACATGCAAAATGTTCAGACACCCCACGAAGATCCTCTGGTAATCACCCTCCTGGTGGCTAACTGTTTGATCAAACGCGTCATGGTAGATCCGAGCAGCAACACCAATATCATGACCAAGTGGGCTTTCAACAAGATCGAGATTGATGTTTCGCAATTATGTCCGGCTCAGGTCCCTCTGGCTGGTTTTGACGGATGACGTGTGGAACCAATCGGAGTAGTCCAGCTGTCAGTATCAGTCGCACGGCGAACCTTCAAGGAAAGATTTATGGTGGTGGACGTCAAGCCATTATACAACTTGCTGATGGGCAGAGGCTGGATCCATCGAATGCAGGGAGTTCCTTCAACTCTGCATCAAGTTATGCGATGCCTCAACCCAAATGGACTAGATGTGATAGTTATCCCTGGAGATCAAGTAGCAGCAAATGAGTGTTATGTAGTGACTCTGAAGAATCTACATCCTAAAAATAAGCAAATCATGGAAGAGCCAGAGAGGTCCCCATACAATGAAAAATAGCAATTACAGTTAGGGCCTTCCGACGAGGGTCAAGAAACTCAGGCGACTACCAAGTCATTGGAAGAGGTGAATATCAGCCAGACAAATCACGCCAAAGTCACGTTCATTGGATCTTTCCTTCAGAAGGAAGAGAAGGACAAGTTGATCCACTTCCTCCGAATGAATTCAGACGTCTTTGTTTGGTCACACCTTGACATGCCGGGCATAAACCCCTCGGTTGCTTAGCATAATTCGAACATGGATCCAGAGGTCAGGCTAGTGAAGCAGAAGTAGAGGTGATTCGGTATAGAAAGGAATCAAATTATATCCGAGGAGGTGGGAAAATTGCTAGAGGCTGGATTCATAAGAGAAGTCAAATATCCATCATGGCTGGCAAATGTAGTGGTGGTCAGGAAGAAAAATAAAAAATGGAGAGTTTACGTGGCCTTCACCAATCTGAACAAAGCCTGCCCGAATGACTATTTTCCTCTACCAAAGATAGATCAAATGGTAGACGTCACAACAGGATACGAGAGACTTTCATTCCTTGATGCATACTTCGGCTACAATCAAATTTCGATGAATCGGGATGATGAGGAGAATATTTCCTTCATCACCGATGAAGGTACGTATTGTTATAAAGTAATGCCCTTCGGACTTAAAAATACAGGTGCCACTTATCAGAGGCTGGTAAGAAAGATATTCAAAAGTCAAATAGGGAATACAGTCGAGGCATACATAGATGAAACGGTGGTAAAAAGTAGAAGGGAAAAAGAGCACCTCCAGCACCTCGAGGAAGTATTTGATGCACTCCAAAAATACGAGATGAAGCTTAATCTCGCAAAGTGTTCATTCGGAGTCTCATCTGGGCAATTCCTTGGTCATATCATCAATCAAACAGGAATAGAGGCCAGTCCCTCATAAGTAAAAGCTCTGATAAGTTGTGGAGAGCCAAAAATGCAGAAGGAAATCCAGATCTTGATGGGAAGAATAGCCGCGCTGAGCCGATTCGTCTCCCGACTAACAGACAGATGCAAGCCATTCTTTCAGGCAATCAGAGGGGGAAAAAGAAGCATATGGGGACCAGAACAAGCATAGGCTCTTTAGAAATTAAATTTATACCTCCAAAGCCCACCAATCCTGGCATCTTCAGATCCAGGAGAACCATTGCATCTCTACCTGGCGGTATCTGCAGCTTCAACCAGCGTAACATTGGTGAAAAATGACAAAAAGTGTCATAGGCCAGTCTTCTTCAACAATAAGTCTTTGTCCAATGCCGAAACAAGATACACTATGGCGGAACGAGTCGTTCTGTCATTGATTAATGCAAAAAGACGCTTGAGGCACTATTTCGAGACTCATCCAATAATGGTGCCAACCACTCTACCCATAAGATCCATCATGGCTAAACTGGACCTGACAGGGAAAATCACCAGATGGGCACTAGAGCTCGGGACATTCGACATCACATATGTACTGAGAATAGCCATTAAAGGTCAAGCCTTGGCTGATTTTTTGCTCGAACCCGAACCCGAAACAACTCTGATCGAGCCAGACAAACCTAAATGGACGCTTTTTGTGGATGGTTCAGTCGGATCTGCAGGGTCGGGAATTGGGCTCAAGATTATAACGCCTGACGGAACCCGCATCCAGCAATCGATCCGTCTGGAATTCCCAGCCACCAATAATGATGTTGAATACAAAACACTATTAGCAGGCCTAAGACTAGCTCAGAGCCTCTGTATCTGACGTCTCTGAATATACAGCGACTCACAGCTAGTAGTTAAGCAAGTCCAAGGCAAGTACGAAGTAAGAGAGAAGTTACAGCCCTACAAGAAGCTGGCTCAGATGGAGTTGGACTGATTAGATCAATATATCCTCAACCAGATTCCCAGAGGAGAAAATGAAAATGTGGATCGACTGGCTAATATGACATTAATCAATGACCAGAATTTGACAAGAGTCACTCCGATCGACTATATTGACATCCCCATTATTCACCTGAGGAATGGTATCCTCCCAGATGACAAAGCAGAAGCTCGGAAGATCCGCATGAACTCAGCCAGATATGCCTTACTACATGGGCAACTCTACAGAAGATCCTTTGGTGGCCCCTACCTTCGGTGCCTTACCCTTTTGGAAGTATCATGAATAATAAAGGAGATCCATGAAGGGTCATGTGGAAATCATTCTGGAAGAAGAGTACTATCTCATAAGGTTCTCAATCAAGGATACTTCTAGCCCTACCTTTCTCAAGATACCGAAGCTTATGTCAGAAGGTGCAAAAAATGTCAGATCCACAGATATAGTATCCATCCACCCCCAAAATTGTTGAATCCCATGTTCAGTCCACATCCATTCACGCAGTGGGGGATCGATGCGGTAGGGCCCCTGCTAATGGCCCTCAGATCAGTAAACCAAGCACTGATAACAACTAATTATTTCACAAAATAGGAAGAGGCAAAATCCTACTCCACCATCACCCACAACCATGTGATCAAGCTCATATGGAGGAACATCATCTGCCGATTCGGGGTGCCTAAGGTAATAATCATCGATAATGGAAGGAATCTAGACAATCAGTGGACCAGGCAGTTCTGCAATCAACATGGAATTTAACTGAAAACTTCATTGGTAGCATATCCTCAAGGCAACGGTCAAGTCGAGAGATCCAACAGGACGATACTAAATACCCTAAAGAAGAAACTGGTGGCTAAATAAGCTTCCAGAGGTACTCTGGTCCTATAGGACCACACCAAGACTCCCCACAGGTAAAACTCCATTCTCGATGGCCTATGGTACAAATGCGGTGATTCCAGCAAAACAAGTAGTACCAACTGCCAGAATAGAGTTATATCAAGAAGAGCAGAACAACCAACAACTAGTTGATGAGTTGGATCTACTCGAAGAAAAATGAGATCGAGCCGCGATTAGATTGGCAACCTACCATCAGAGGGTCAGGAAAGCCTTTAACAAGAAAGTCAAAAGACGCGAATTCCAGGTGGACGATATGGTTCTAAGAAAGAAGATTGGACTAGTCGGTAAACTCAGAGAGAATTGGGAAGGACCATACATGGTCACAGAAGTCATAGGACGTGGGACCTACCGACTAAGGCACAATGATGGCCATATGGAACCCAACTCACAGAACGCCTCACGGCTGAAGAGGTATTATCCTTAACGGGCCTTTCTTATTTCTGAATTAAATAAATAGGCTGAAGCATCCAGACCTAGCTTTGTTTTCAAGTTTTGAATTTTTGAGTTTGTTAGTTGGCCATGGCAGATCATGTTATTTTGTAATGCCTTCAGATGCATAATAAAATATCATCTACCTTTACTTCATAATGAATCGGAATTGTAAATTAAAAATCCAAAATGAAAGAAAAATCCTAAGTATGGGATTGGCGGAGGCCCAAATGGGTTGACCCATACAAACAGAGGTTTAAAATGAAAATAAAATCCTAAGTATGGTATTGGCAGAGGCACAATGGCCTGACCCATACTAATAGAGGATTAAATTGAAAGAAAAAAAATCCTAAGTATGGGATTGGCAGAGGCCCTAGTGGCCTGATCCATACTAACAGAGAATTAAAATGAAAGAAAAAAATCCTAAGTATGGGATTGGCAGAGGCCCCAGTGACCTGACCCATACTAACAGAAGATTAAAATAAAATCCTAAGTATGGGATTGGCAGAGGCACAATGGCCTGATCCATACTAATAGAGGATTAAATTGAAAGAAAAAATCCTAAGTATGGGATTGGCAGAGGCCCCAGTGGCCTGACCCATACTAACAGTGGATTAAAATGAAAATAAAATCCTAAATATGGGATTGGCAGAGGCACAATGGCTTGACCCATAGTAACAGAGGATTAAATTGAAAGAAAAAATCCTAAGTATGGGATTGACAGAGGCCCCAGTGGCCTGACCCATACTAACAGAGGATTAAAATGAAAATAAAATCCTAAGTATGGGATTGACAGAGGCCCCAATGGCCTGACCCATACTCATAGAGAATTAAAATGAAATAAAATCCCAAGTAAGAAGAAATAGATACACACAACACGAACGGTGCAACAAACAACTATTCATTTACAAAAACACCCTGAAAGGCCAGTACAAAAACGCCTGATGGGCCTTACACAAGAAAAAATACAAAAATATCCTAAGTCTGACTGGGGCCACTGGTCCCCTTCCCAAGTGAGTCAACCAACTCTATTTGAGGGAAGAACTGAACTGAGGAATCGAGAGGATCAGCTGACAGCCATTCTTTGATAAACTCCCTGAAGAGGTTATCAGCATGGTCAGGTTCAGGACTGGCATAAGGCTGCTTCACCCCCAGGTAATCATCCATAGCACTTGAGCAACAAATTTCCTTTTTGCAGGATCCTTAAGGGCAATATTGAAACCCCGACGCCAGAACTTACCAACTACGATCCTGTTAAGGTCCTTATAGCGATTGGTCGTGATGGAACCATCAACCTTACACATTTCCAAAGCAAACTGGGAAATGCCGTGGTTGTGCTCCATCTTTTCATAGTCAGAGGCCAGTTT
Organism: Cornus suecica; assembly: GCA_963922005.1. NCBI lineage: Eukaryota > Viridiplantae > Streptophyta > Magnoliopsida > Cornales > Cornaceae > Cornus > Cornus suecica. The sequence goes on from OY998242.1 coordinate 24,387,600, forward strand.
GGCCTTCTCACTAGATGATTGGGCATTCTACTCCTTTTCCCGAGCAAGCTCGCCCTCTAATTCTGCAACTTAGGAAGGAAGCTCCCCTAGCTAAGCCTTCAGTGCTTCCTCCCTCTCCCCACTAAGGGTCAGATCAGCCCTGAGGCACTTGATGTCTTCAGTATCAGCCTCATGGATTAGACACAATGAATTTATGCTAAAGAAGGCCTAAAAAATTAAAGTCAAAGTGCATTAGTAAAAGCGAAAGGATGAATAGAAAAATACAAGAGGTAGATACAGACACTTACCCCCATCAAAAGGCCAGGGGTCCTAGTCATCAGCTTAGCCGGGTCAGCTGTCCTCTGAGCCTTGAGTTCCTCAGAAGTCCACATCTCCCGAGCCCTTGCCATCATGGTACCTATCGAAGTAATGCTTGAGGCAGCCTAGTCTGGGGGACTCTGGTTCTTCTTCCGCTTAAGGGTCTGTTATCACCTATTAGTCTGGTACGAGCAGAAGAGGGCTGAATCAATTCAGGAATGGTGGTCTACATAAGGGCAAACCCAGATGCAGCCCCCGAAATAACGACAGTAACAACGGGAGTCTATGATGTCGGGGCCATATCCTGATCGACCAAAGTAGGAGCTGCAACCTCCTCAACATCATCATCATCATCATCATCAACAATAACCGGTCTGATGGAGTTCATCATATTGAATCTTGCACCTAACATTGAAATACCCTGCAAATTGGCAGGAGTAAGGTTAACGCATAGTCGACGATCAAACCTCAACAAATTAAATCGGGCCTCTACATCCCAAGCCACCATACCCCTACTGTCAAAACCTAGAAACTTATACACAAAATCCCCCAAGAGTAGATCACATCCAGGGCATAGACAGGTTTCCTTGTGCAAAAAAGAAAAAGGCTGAAGAGCAATTGGCCCAAAAGACCGGGGGATAGGCCATTTCTAAGAAAAATGGTGAAACCAAGCCCCTTTCACCAAAACCATCTTCTCCTTCCAATATTTTTCTGTCTTTAACGTCCTGGAGCAGATGGCCCGACCCTTGAAAGGGTATAAGCGGTACTTCCCCTCACATCCAGACATATCTTTAATTTTGTAGCTCAGAAGCAGATCTGCCAGACCCAGATCCAATCTTTTATCCCGGTTCTTCAAGATCAACATGAAAACAATCCTGAAGAAATTCGGGTTGACCTACAGAGGGGCTATCCTAAAGGTAAAGAAAATAAAATGAAATAGTGGGTGAAGGGGAAATCGGATCAGTTTGATTTGAAGCTCAGACATCAACACCTCGTTCAGATCTACACCATCTCCACTTCTGAAGTCCAGGGAGTGATCGTATTCCTCCAGAATCATTTCCCTAGGTACTCTGTACTTCTTCCAAAGTTTTCTGATATTGACGGACTTTCTCTTAGCGATCTCAAGAGGCTCAGCACTGAAGGGCTCAGGTGCAGAAGACGTTCCCTTAGGAGGAATGGCAGAGATTGAGGTCCCTTCTCCTCCCACTTGCAAGGGATGAGGGATTAATGGATGTTGGCTTGAGGGAGAAGATAAAGAAGAAGGGTTGACTGATGGAGGACTCAGACTCTCAGATCCACCATATTCACGAGGAATTCGTTTAGAGACAGAAATAGTCTCACTACTATCAGACATGATGAGGCACTTACACAAAGATCCGGCGAAGACTTTAGGAACTCCAGTGGAATGAATCCAAAATGGCGAAGATCGGGTGAAGCTTCAAACAGTGAATTAGAGGAAATAAAAGAGAGTTTGCAAGATAAAAAATACAAAATGATGCATTAAGTGAGTTTAAATAAATAAGGGAGGAGGAGGTTCAATGAATGAGGAGGGGGGCGCCTCAACTCCCCATACATCGATTACGGAAAAAGAGAACAAACAACCGTTTTTTCAAAATTCAAGAGTCACACACAACTAATCAAATTATGACGCTGATGTCATAGGATGACAACTGCCACCAACCTGTCAACTCATGAAGATTCGGGTCAAACCCACGAACCAAACCCGAATGGGGCCAGTGTAAATAACAAAATAACCGGGCCCAAGCCTAAAGAATTATACCAGCAAGCCCATGAATTCAGTTGAAAGGCCCATGCAGAGTTTGAGGACCATGAGATATTTCCCACGTGTATTGAAAGTCAAAACCCATCACTCCAACAAAGTGGGAAGTCATTTTAGAACGTGGGTCATGATCCCACATAAAGAGGGGCACGACCACTAGGATTGAGGGGTGTAAGTTATCCAAAAACTTGTATAAATAAGGCATTGATATTTGAAATAAGACATTCTGAATTGTAAGAAAAAATTGACACTTACATGTTATAAAAAAGGTAAAATGCATCTCATTTATTTTAGCCTATTCCAGTTGCCTACAATTTAATGTTTTCCTTTCTTTCAATCAAATACTCCATTCAATTATTTATTTATTTATTTATTTTTATTATCTATTGCGTTCAATTAAATAAAAAGTGAGACATACGTAGAGTTGCAATTGAACAGAGTCATTTGTGACTAGACTCATACTCGGGTTTGGTTTGTTAAGAGTTCGGTTTGAATTTGTTTGTTAAATAAAGGAGCCAAACCCGAGTATATTTTTCAGGCTCGTTTAATATATTAGCGGAACTTAAATATTAAGGAATTCGGCTAGCTAAGGTCATGAACAGACTTGTTTAAGAAAAATAATAAGATCATCTCACAATCACGAAGATAAGGTATTAGAATTGAAGAAACTACAAGGAGAGTTGTTAAGAATTATAAGACTAACATGACTATTTCGTAAAAATTACTTCAGAAAAATTTATACTAGTGAAAAAAAGAAGATAAAAAATAAAATAAAATAACCAATAAACGTGATGTTCGAAAAATGAAAATATGTTAAAAATAAACTTACAAGAAGTCAATTTAAGCGATTATTGGTAAGACAGACATATGTAGATGAACCGAGCTGCTCGTGAGGAGGCTCGGGTTGGACTCGTTAAAGCTAGCGTTTGGCTCGACTTCGTTCGTTTAACAAATGAGTAGAACCTGAATACATATTTTAAGCTCGTTTAGTAAATGAACAGAGTTTGGATATTCCGAATTCGGCTCGGCTTAGTTGATTTGCAGCCCTATAGATACTATTTGTTAAGTATATTTCATCTAATGGTTGTGCAAAAACCCCATTGGGGTAATATATATTTTTGCCTATAAAATATCATACTTATTACATCTTACGAATGCATAAATAATTGTTCTAAATATTTCTTAAAAGATATAATTATGGTATTACAATCTAAAAGTTTTCAATTAAAGAAATCAATACTAAGTATATAAATTAAATTTAACTAAGTCCCTATTTGAATTGGCTTTTCAAATGCTGCTTTTGACTTACTGAAGACAAAAACCGTTTTGAACGGTATTTGGCTTTAGAAGAAATTTTGATCATTTGAATAGCGTTTTAAAGAAGTTGTGGCTAACAATTTATGTTTTTCTTTTTCTTGCTAAAAGCAGAAACTATATCAAACAGCGCCTAAATCAAACATGAATTTGTAGGGCTTATTTTTATTATTATTATTGTAAACTTATTTTAAGGAACTAAATTGAAAAAGTATAAGAAAATTTCGTAGATATTATATCATTTATTTTTTTGGAATAAGTAATGTAGCCTAAAATCTTGATTGAAATCAGGTTACATAGGACATAATTGGACTTTTCTTTGTGGCATAATTGGATAATTGGAGGAATTTCCCGTGACGTGCAAATGCCAAACTAAAATTTTAGATCCAAAAAGTGTTTTGAATCATTCTCTCTCACTCTCCTTCACTGATTCAACAACAATCACCTCTCCAATTTCATCAATGGACCTCTCTCCCCTCTCTGCTCTGTTAATTTACTTCTACTTTTTTTAGAGGTACACACTACACCTTTTCTATTTCTCTTTCTATACATATATAAACTATCTGTGTGTATATATATAGATTCATATGTATATGTGGATGTATGCGGTTTTGTAATTATTATAAAAATAATATTAGTGGGTTTTGGTGGGTTTTTTCTCATTTGATGTTTTGGGTCTTTTGATATTTCGGTGAGGTTTGATGGTAGGGTAACTCCAGTCATTGTTTATGTAACAGTTCTTTTGCTATAGTTGGAGCTATTGCCACATGCAATTTGGGGATTAATAATTTTTTAATAGTAGTGCGAATTCTAGGGTTTTGGGTTTTCAAAATTGGTACTTTCTGATGAGATATGCGATTCTTGTTATTCCTCTCTTGGGTTGATGTTGTTCCCATTGAAGGTTTCTGAAATTTTATTGGCATTGTGCATTTTATCAGTGAAATTCATGTTGGTGATCAGAGATAATTGGGCGAAAATAGGGCAACTTGAGGTTTTGGGTTTGCCGAGTTTATGGTTTTGAACAAGTTAAAGCTTTATTTGGTAATGGATTTGGGAATCTGAAATAAAAAACACACCTTCACAACACACCAGTGAGTTGAGATATGAAATTTATTTCATGTACTCTAAGATGGAGAAAACAGTTTCCATGCATGCTAGATTTGGACCGACTAATTAGGTATTCGAGCTCAAATCCTAGCTCAATTTAGTTGCCAAAGGAGTTCTTAGATTGTCTTGTGAAGTGAAAGTGATTACTCTCTCGTTTAAAACTGCTTATCTTGCTGCTGTAGGGTTTGTGCCTAAGCCATTTGATTTGATTTAGGGATGGAATTGAATTGTCATTCTGAATTGATCCTTTACCTGGGAACGCTTATATACCCTTTTGTTTTCAGGTTCGAATTCTGAAATCTACAGATTTTTTTTCGCAGAGCTTTTAGTTTAAGTCATTCCCATCTTACATAAATGAAACTGCAGTTATTAAGTGGAAGTTTGCCGTCCTTAGTTTGTACTCCCGATATCTTTGTAATAGAAGTTTTGGAGCTAAACTAAAGAAGGAACAAAGCAGCTGCCAATGGAAGAATCACAAAATAGATATGTTCCTTCTGATGTACGTCAATCTGCCTCTGCACATAACTCTGGAAGGTTCAACTTAGATGGGTACGGGAATAATTTTTTTCGTGGACCTGGTTTCCCTGGCCTGAAGAAGAAAGCCCATAGTCATGGGAATCGTTCTTGGATAAAGATTGATCAGAGTGGGAACTCAAAGATTTTGGAGCTTGATAAGTCTACAGTAATGAGGCACTGTTCCTTGCCTCCCAGAGATCTCCGTCTTTTGGATCCTTTGTTCATTTACCCTTCCACAATATTAGGTCGAGAGAAGGCTATTGTGGTTAATCTTGAACAGATTAGATGTATAATCACAGCTGATGAGGTTATCCTGATGAATTCTTTGGATGGGTGTGTTGTACAGTACAAGTCGGAATTGTGCAAGCGCCTTCAGAAAAATAAAGAGCAATCTGGTAATAACCTTTTTTCCTGTACGCAGTCTACTCTTAAAATTCTTATGCTTTTACTTGTGCTTCATTTTGCTGCGCTGCAAATGGAGGAAACAAACTTAAAATATTCCAAATGGGTGTGTTATTTTTTTTCCCTTTTTGTAGGATATGTGTTCTGTTTACATCTTAGCTCTAGATACAGCACTGTAAAATCTCAATCTGGCTTACAATAGGTATTTAGAATTTAGGATTCAACTGTTTTATGAACGGTTTTACGCATTTCTCATGATTAATGTTTCTGAGAGAGTTGAAGAACAAACCCATCTTCAGCAAGTAGCTACAGTTACAAGCTATATTCTCGAATATTTAAATTAGAAAATTGGCTCTCAAGCTGAAAGTAATGTATTTTTAACTCCATCAAGTGTAATATCCCTATTTAATTCAAAGAGAAGTAGAATCTGAATCTACAAGTTCTATTGATATGGCAACTGACTGGGATTGAGAGTTTATCCATATAAGAAAGTATAATACGAACCAAAACTTTTTTCTGGATGTTAGAATTTAGATTGAAACCGAGTCTACATGTTTCTAATGGTTGTCAAAGTCAAAATTGATGTATCGCCATCAGATTATTCATCCCATCTGTGAGGATTCTCAGGAAATAATCTTTCACTGTAATGAATAAATAAAAGATAGATTGAAAATATGTAGACTCAATAGATTTTTAATTGAGCTTTTGTATCTTTCAGTATGCTTTAGTTAAATAGTACTATAGAAGTTTCTGAGAGTATCTTTATATGAACATTTGATACAGCCATGCCTATGTTTCTGTCATATTAATGCGTATAGGAAGAGTAGCAAAAAAGATTTCTGATATCTGCCAGATATACCTGACATCTTTTGTGTAAATAAAAACGCGACTCAAAATTATTGTATGAACTGGCCTGACTTTGCTAATTAGGTATTGTCAAGTATGATACAAATACAAATTTGATGTTATGAACTATTTAATATGTTGTTTTTTCCTTGTATTGTTCGAAGAAAAACCTTAGGAGGTGTTTAACTTTTTAGGTTTTAATGCACAAACTGCTCACTGTTTGTGCTGATTTGATTCAGATGATCTGCCTTTCGAATTCAGGGCTCTTGAGCTGGCTTTGGAACTCACATGCATGTCTCTTGATGCTCAGGTCTGCATTACTCCGTATTAGTCTCTAATTCTAGTGACCATATTGTGATGTAATATATTTGTAGGCGTATATTTTGGAGAAAACATAGTGGTGAATATGAGTCCTTATATGTTGAGACAAGTGCAGAACCATGCAAGTAATCAGTGTTGGGATATAGACATGTATGTCTGGAGTTGAGACTTTGTTTCATTGTAATATGGAAATAGATATCTAATGTCACAGAGTTTTAAGCATTTGAAGAGGCCTAATGGATGCACATTGGTTGCTTTCAGCAATGCAGTTAGAAGCTAGTCCCACTCCTCTGGGATGAGACCTTATTACAGGCACTTCAACACAAGATTGCAATGACTAACTTTACGAATCATTAATTGAAAGATTGTTTGAGATTAAACCTGGCCCTATTAATCATGTCCAAAGGTTTGGCCAAATTGTGGACCTACCCTAACAATGATTCATCATGGAGATGCTAGTCCCTTATTGGCTGAAATCTTGATCGACATTCCTCTTAATGTACGAAGTTATGTGAAAATTTGTATTTAATCCTACTAAGCAGATTTTATCACACACTTGTTAACCATCAATGGCCAGAGAATCATAATTCATGTTTTTGGTTATCAGTGTGATAGTCAGGTGAAATTTGGACCTTTTTTAGCCTAAATACCTAAAATTAAGAAAGTTTTTGTTTTTAATAGGTAACGGAATTGCAAATGGAAATATACCCGGTGCTTGATGAACTGGCATCGTCTATCAGTACTCTTAATTTAGAACGTGTCCGTAGACTCAAGGGTCATCTCCTTGCATTGACTCAGCGAGTGCAGAAGGTAAATCAGTCAAACCAGGTCATTTAACCTACTCGTGGTTGGCTACAGTTTAGTTTTTCTACATGCCAGCTTCTAAACCTATTCTCCAGGTCTGTGATGAAATCGAACATCTTATGGATGATGATGGTGATATGGCTGAGATGTACCTAACAGAAAAGAAAGAAAGAAGGGAGGCTAATCCCATCGGTGACCTATATTATCAACTTAATTCTGGTGATACCAGAGCAGCGTCAAAATCCGCACCTGTTTCACCTGTTGGGTCAATCAGTGGAGCCCAAAAATTGCAAAGGGCTTTCAGTAGTATAAGTTCCGGCAGACATGGAAGCTTAATTAGTTCATCTAGTAGCGGGGAAAATATTGATCAACTTGAAATGTTGCTCGAAGCCTATTTTGTAGTCATCGACAATTCTCTCAACAAGCTCTTATCGGTAAGAGACGTCTAACATTTTAGAGAACATATATTTTGACCTTTTTACACGTGGGCTTGTTTTGAGTTCTTCCTTTTGATTATTTGTAAATTGATAGTATTTATTATCTACTTCATGATTGGTGAAGACAACTAAATTGCCAAGAAATTTCTCAACCAACTGGTTGGCTAAACTCTGTTAAGATGGTTTTCATTTGACATAAAGTAGTCGGTATTTTAATCAAGGGTAATGAAAGGCTAATACTGAATGTTATCGCTTAGGGTTAATTAGGTTAAAACAATGTATACTCCCGCCTTCACAATCGAAGAGGCGTTCTGTCTCCCATAGACATTAATGATTTCGGATCTTTACCATAATGTTAATAATCTTGTTGTTTAATGGTGATGCAGCTCAAAGAATATATTGATGATACTGAGGACTTGATCAATATTAAACTGGTGAGCATATGCTTTTGTTTTGTCATTGCCTTTTGCCATTTTTTGATCATATTTGTTTGAAGAAGATTTGCCATTTGTGTTCTTATTTATCAAAACAGGGCATCATTCAGAACCAGCTGATACAATTTGAGCTACTTTTGACGGCGGCTACCTTTGTGGCCACCATATTTGCCGTCGTCACTGGGGTGTTTGGAATGAACTTTGAAGACTCGGTTTTCGATCAGCCATCCACATTCAACTGGATTCTAATTATAACTGGAGTATTCTGTGGATTGTTATACTTTTCTTTCTTGATTTATTTCAAGCACAAGAAAATTTTCCCCCTGTAAAGTGGATAGTGTCAACATTATTCAATTGAAAATGATTCTTGAGACCAATACCCTCGAGTAGTGAGCATTGTTTGCCATACATTTGCTCGGTTTATTACGTTTTTTAAAAGTGTCGATATTATTATGCAACACCGATACTCCCATATTCATTTTTAAAACTGATATTGTCCGAGACGTTCCATGATACCTTGACAACAAACCATGGTGTTGGGATCTAAACCTTTGTTTTTTTTCTTCTTTTAGCCAATGTCATATTTTGTAGGTTTTTTTTTTATCCTTTTGCTTCAATACAAGAACATGTTAGGTGATCTGTTGAAGCCCTTCTATTTTGAAAAAATGTATAATTTAGAAATGTTTCTAAAACTGCGTTTGAATTTGAGGTTGTATACTACATTGTTTCTAATATGACTTTGACTATTTTCATATATTGTATTAGAGGCTATTAATGAAAAATGAGTTCTGCAATTGCTTTATCAGATAGTGTTACCATCTAATTATTTATTACATAGTGTTACCATCTAATTAAAAATGTTTTAGCTATAATAAATATATTAATCTGCCAACACTTAATACGTGTTTTACAGACCTTATTTTGTTGACAGTTTTATCAACAACAAGATACCATCTAATTAAAAGGATTTTAGCTGCGTTCCAACGGTAATGCCAGAGCCCATTTGGGATTTGCCACTTTTATTTCAATAAATTGTATTGAAAAGTGTTTGCTGACAATTAAAAACTCAGTTATCAAATTTTAACTCAGTAGTCTTAAAAAAGTAAAAAATATATATATAATTAACTCAGTAGAGCTTTGAATGAATTTTTCAATTGCTAAAGGATCTATATTTTAGGTAACTACTTTTCCATTGCTAAAAACTCTTTTTATGAACAAGAATTTTCCTACATGCCAATCATGAATTGAAGCAAGAAAATTTTCATTTCCTGAAGTACTCTGTACAAGGTCTTCTTTTCTATTCCATTTACTGGTTTTTCTCTTTTTCCTCATTATGATCTGTGTTCACCATCCCCAAAACACATGATCATTTACAAGTTATTACAACTAAAGAAGAACATATCTGGTTTTCCCCACACATTGAGTATCACCATCTTCATCAACTTCATCTGATCCTCGAGTTCTTGATGACCCGTCTTCCCATATGCTGATCATATCACGAACCAATCTTCTCGACCATCTTTCTGCAGTACCATCATTACTTGAAGTGCATTCATCATTGTCACCATTATTTCGACCCTCAAATAGATTTTTCTTAAACGGAACCATTTCTTTCTCAGTGTTGTTGGCATCCGATATTGGGTCTGGAGTGTCATTATTTGTCTCTGTCATCTCATCATGAGCCTCATTGTATGCTTCTAAAGCTTCTTTAGACAAATTATTTACCAAAGGCCAGTTTATGCGCTGCGATTCCAGGGAATGCACCTTGTTTAGACTGTCTTGGAGTGCGGCCTCAAGCTCCTTGATACGTGCTTCAAGCCTTGATTCGATTACCTCATGAAGGCGCAAGCGCAGCTCCTGTGGCGGAACTGCATAGTTCGATATATCAGTATGATTGGTAGAGGTTCCACTTGCATCAGTATCTGTGTCAGACGGATCGCTAGCTTGTCTGTTAATCATATCTAGTTTCAAGTCTCCCTTAACCACATCGGCTTCAAAGTCTGGATCGAGCTGAGACAACATATCAGAACTAATAAGAGCTGATAGAATCACATCAGAACACAACAGAAATTGGTTTTAACAGTTAATGTGTTCTTACCTCAAGAAAATCAGATATTCTTTCCAGACTAGACACTTTCATGTTCAGCTCCAACCTCTCCAATTCAGCTTCAAGCTCGGCCTCAATTTCACTCATTTTCTCGGGGCTATCTGACTGCTGCTCTTGTCGTGTGGATTCATCCGCTTCCCATTTGGAGGAATGTACAACAGGATCGTGGCTATCGATAATTTTATGAGATTGATTATCCTCTTTTTCGAGATCTTTCACAGTAAGCATATCTTTCATCTCTAGCTCCTCATGAAGATCTTGAACCAGACCCTCACTCTGCTTCAACAGCTCACTTAACTTGTCCATTTCTCTTTTATGTGCTACTACAGCAGATAGTATGCCGATACTGGTTCCCATAATGAAAAGAAGCAATCCATTGGACGACCCTGAGATGGTACAAACATATAATTTCAATACATACATAGTAGGGAGAGAAAATACAATAAACTAACTGATAATGCGAGGAACTATAAACTGTTACAGCCGAAAAATTATAAGGGTGCCAACTTTTATTGAGTTGGTTTCTCTAAGTTAATTCAATTCCAATGAACAATATTAGAAAGAAAATTTTGAGAACGAAATAAAACGAAAAGGACAGTGAAAAAATCTGCCAAGTCAAGTTCATCAGAAATGCAAAGAGAGTAGAACCTTGTGAATCTAAGGGCACTCCAGATCCGTTCAATCGCCTCCTACGATGTTTCAGTTT